>JAYESA010000014.1:161454985-162724659 GCA_036927795.1 Iris macrosiphon
ATATATGTACATTATCCTTGTACGGACTAAAATTTCTATACAACTCCTTATATCCACTGATATTGATGTATAACCCAACAGTAAGATAGTTGTGGAGGTAGTCACCCAGTACATTGTTGAATGCACGAAAGTGCACGACACTTACCCGTTCCTAGTAGTAGCTGCTAAAGGCATACGATTCTGAGTTCAAGTTTTGGTGTAACTTAGTGGTTCCATAGTCCTGAATGTCCTAATTTGTTTCTCATCTAACTATGGTTATTTTCTTTGTTAGTGAACAAAATGTGGTTTAAGTTTGAGTTGCCAATGTATGGGCAATGTATTTTGTGTCCTAATCAGTTTGGCTATTCCTTTGTATTGAGAACCATTTCTAGGTTTTGATCTTGGAGGGAGTTGATCATACCCAGATACCCATTCCCCAAAATCTATCGTTTCTTTTATTGATTAACAATATTTCTACAACGGGGGCATTATAAGCCAACCGTTGAGTCTAGGAATATTGCTTTACAATCATGTTAGATTCTCTCTTGACCATAATCAATCAGTACCCATCTTTAGATGGGCAATGAAAAGGAAATGCCTATTCTTTTTCTCATATAATAATATCAGATTCTCTCTTGACCATATATTCTTCAGTAAACACGAAATTTTAGCCTCAATGCTCTAATGATGATCCCAAAAGTTTAATACTATACATTCTGTAGGCAACCCAGAGACTTAGGTGCACGCTCTTTGAATTCTGAAATATCTTAGTGAGAATATTAAGGCTCTGCTCAGTTTACTCAGGTTTCTTTCCTTCTAATTTATTTTCCAGTTGTAGTTCCCTTACATGATGATATTGTGCCTTGCGATCAGGTTGCCATGACAAATATTTAATTAATTGTTTAGGCTTAAAGTTGAAACTAATTTTCTTTCTCAATATGACTTTCAAAGTTCTCTCTACCACGTGTTTTGGATTTGAATATTATTTATAACTTATACCTAAGATTGCTTTGAGAATTCTGTTAGTACCCTCCTATATTGACCATCAGACCACATGAGTGTGTGCCCAAACATAGGTACCAAACCCTTCGAACAATTAACTTAGCTGTTTTTGTCAGTAAGGAACTTGACCAGCAAATTGCTTACTTATTTTGGGAGATTTAACTAATTCTAAGAACGTCATAACCTGATCCATTTTTCAGTTGACCGAGCCAAGAAATCTAGTGCAGACGTGAAATATGCTTAACAATATCCATAACTACTTTAAAAGAAGGGTTATTTAGAGTAATCTCTCGTATGTTTTATGTTTATTATCGGGACCTCCTGTTAGAATTTCTTATGTCCTTTCTTTTGAACAATTCCAGAATACAAAATAAAATAAAATTAAACAATGTTACCGGCCTCTGGGGAAGTCGTGCACGAAGCACTGCCCTAAGAGTTTATTCGGGATCTGTGTGCAGACGTTCCCGAAGCTCCTAGTGATAAAACCCCCGCACTACCGGTATCTCGTTGCCGCACACGACTTGGAGAGAACGACCAGAACTTAGCTCTGCCCAGAGCTCGGAGACAACGGAAACGAATAGAATATTGACAGAGGTTTGGAGTACGTAATTTTTCTAATGGATTCTCAAAGAAATCAGCACAAATATATAATACAAAATTGTAACGGTCTGAATTAATTCTCATATTAATTCAGACGTTACACAAAGTAAAAGAGTGAATCTGGACACAAAACCAGTTCAGAATCATTTGTAACGGTCTGAATATTTGTAACGTTTGAAAATTAATTCCAACGTTCAGAAAATAAATGAAAGGAGCAAAAAGAAGTTTAGGGTCCCAGCCCGAACCCGAAGAGGAAATCGGATCGGCATTCGGCGTCCGCAGATGTGGACGCGTACCCGCACCCGTTACGCGCGCCGAACCGAGCCGAGCCGGGCCGGGCGGCGGCGGCGGCGCGCGCGTGTGGCCCAAGGGGTTCCCCACACAACAACTTAATAGAGCAAAGAGGAGAAAGTAATATATGTACATAGGAAGGTTTTGGTGCATCCGATGTGGGACTAAAGAAAGGGAGAGGAATTGAACTTTTGCAAGAAACAACCAAAAGCAAAACCAACAATCCCCCCCCAAAAGGTCAAGTTCCGAAACAGAGATAAGAGTGAAGTAAATAGAGAGAGAGAGAGAGAGAGAGAGAGCATCTGGGCAGTAAAATACTATGCATAGATGAGATGGACTACAGCCTTGAATCTCACGTAGTGACTATTGCCTTAATCTGAAGAAGTGCTTGATGGACTAAGCCTTGAATCAGACTTCTTAAACCAGATTTAGAAAATAGCACACATAGTACGCTAGAGGTCCTTGGTCTATCGGGTGGCGCTTTTAAATTGCCATGCGCACTATCCACATTCATGAGAGTTGTCTGGGATCGCCCTGTCCCATAGCCGCGGCCTTCACGACCTCTCATATAGGTAAGTCCTTAATGGTTGGTGATATGAATCAACCTTGCATTACAGCTTGGACCTATTAAGAGTTTAAACTCATCCTAACCATATCACACAGGAACACTGTCACCATAGGGATGGGGAATCATTGTACACATGTACAGCCGCTTGGGCTTTATTTTAATGAGATTTTAATCTCGAGTCAGTGTTCCATAAAGTCACCTAAGTTCAGCTTGTTTCTACCCATTGAACCGGCTTCTTGGGATCTCCAGTCAGACTCGGTTGGGTTGCCACTGCTGGTGACTAATTTATGGGCTTAACCCCATCCCCCTCGATGATTCTAGGATCAAAGTCCTAGACAGACCCTTCGTCAAGTGATCTGCAAGGTTCTTTTCTGACTTTATATAGTCAAGAACCACATATTTGCCTAGTAGGCTTTTGATTGACTTGAAGCGCAGCTGCAGGTGCCTGTTCATCTTAGCATTCACAGAATCATGCTTTAGTAGTTCAATAACAGATTTATTATCACAATTTATAGAAATTGCAGGAACAGGACTAAAAGAAACAGGTATATGCATAATAAGATTTTTAAGCCATTCAGCTTCTGTGCAAGTTGTATCTAAAGCTATCATTTCGGAGTCCATTGTACTCCTAGCTATGATAGTTTGCTTGCAAGAGCTCCAGGAGATCGCAGCTCCTCCTAGAGTAAATACATATCCAGTAGTGGATTTTATATCATGTGAGTCGGTTACCCAGTTTGCATCTGAATAACCTTCTATGATATCAGGGTGCCTAGTAAAATGAAGTTTGTAATCTAGGGTGCCCTTGAGATATCTAAATACCCTATCCAAGGCAGTCCAATGTGACTGATTTGGGTTATTGGTATATCTGCTTAGTCTCCCAATAGCAAATGCAATATCAGGTCTTGTCCTGTTTGTTATATACATAAGGGAGCCTATCATCTGGGAATATTTATGTTGTTCCAAAGGTGGTCCTTCATTCTTTTTCAGTACAATACTGCTGTCATAAGGAGTAAAGACAGGTTTCTTATCAAATAACTCAAATCTTTTTAGCATTTTTTCAATTGAATGTGCTAAAGATAGAGTATAACCCTCTTTGCCCTTGGTCACTTGCATTCCTAAAATTAGGTTGGCTTCTCCTAGGTCTTTCATATCAAACTGGCTAGATAAATAGTTCTTTGTAGTATTTATCAATTCCAGTGATGAACCTAGGATAAGGATGTCATCTACATACAAGCATAAAATGACACAACTTTTACATGTACCTTTAGAATATATACATTTGTCATACTCATTTGACAAGAAACCATATTCACCAATTACTTTGTCAAACTTATTGTGCCATTGTTTGGGAGCTTGTTTCAGGCCATAGAGGGATTTTACTAATCTGCAGACTTTCTTTTCTTGACCTTTAGCAATGAAACCTTCAGGTTGGTCCATATAAAGTTCTTCCTCTAGATCTCCATTCAAAAATGCTGTCTTTACATCCATTTGATGGATTAGCATATCATGAGTGGATGCTAAGGCCAAGAGAGTTCTAATGGATGTGATTCTAGCTACAGGAGAGTAGGTATCAAAATAATCTAACCCTTTCTTCTGGGTAAAACCCTTGGCAACTAATCTAGCTTTGTATTTCTCTATAGTACCATCGGCTCTGAGTTTCTTCTTGAAAATCCACTTACAACCTATTGGTTTATTGCCTAAAGGTAGATCTGTTAGAAACCAAGTGTTATTCTCCACGATGGAGTTGTATTCACTGGTAATGGCTTCTTTCCAGAAGGGAGCATCAGGAGACGACATTGCTTCTTCATAAGTTGAGGGATCACCCTCTATCAAAAATGTGAAGAATCCTTCTCCTAAATTTTTCTCAATCCTATTCCTTTTACTCCGTCTTGGTTCTAAGTCTTGTTCAGATTGAGAGCTAGGTATTTGGACTTGAGAACTAGTAGAGGGTATGGAGGAAGAGATTGAACTTCTATCCTTAAAAGGAAATATGTTTTCAAAGTAAACTGCATCTCTTGCTTCTATAATGGTGTTGTTAGAGATTTCATTTACTTCTGAGTGAGTCACTAGAAATCTATTGGCATAGCTGTCTAAGGCATATCCTATGAAAACAGCGTCTACAGTCTTGGGACCAATCTTCCTCTTTTTAGGTTCGGGAATTCCGACTTTAGCAAGGCATCCCCAAACTCTAAGGTAATTAATCCTAGGTGCTCTACCTTTTCACATCTCATAGGGAGTCTTATCTTTTGTCTTACTAGGAATCCTATTAAGAATGTAACAGGCAGTTAAAAGGGCTTCTCCCCACAAGTTATCAGGAGCACCAGAGCTGAGAAGCATGGCATTCACCATATCTAACAGAGTGCGGTTCTTGCGTTCAGCAACTCCGTTAGATTGAGGTGAATACGGAGCAGTTACCTCATGAATTATTCCATGTTCTTCACAGAAGTTAGTCATTTCGTTTGAGGTATATTCTCCACCACGATCAGATCTAAGGATCTTAATCTTCCTTTCTAATTGATTCTCAGCTTCAGATTTGTAGACCTTAAACCTATCTAGAACTTCATCTTTGGTTTTTAGAAGGTAGATGTAACAATACTTTGAATAATCATCTATAAATGTAACAAAGTATTTTCTACCGCCTCTAGTCAAAATCCTATTAGAGTCACATACATCACTATGGATAAGTTCTAGAAGGTCAGAATTCCTTTCTACAGATTTGAATGGTAACCTAGTGTGTTTGGCTTGAACACAGATTTCACATTTGTGTTTGTCATCTATTGGAGTCTTGGGAATAAGATCTAAGGTCATCATTCTTTTAATAGAACCTAGGTTCACATGACCTAGTCTGCCATGCCAAACATTTGAAGATTCTATATTAGAGACAATGAGAGAACCATCAGAAATTTTATTCATTGTACTTAAAATGAAAAGACCGTCTTTTACAAAGCCTTTTCCTATAAAAGAGTCATGCTTAGAAAAAACTACTTTATTAGCCTCCATTACAATTTTGTATCCTGAGGCTACAAGAAGGGATCCACTAACTAGGTTTCTCCTGACAGACGGCACATGAAGAACATCTTGAAGAGTTAAGATTTTTCCTGATGTCATTTTCAGGTTAACTTTTCCTCTTCCAATTATTTGTGCCGTTGAGCCATCTCCTAGGGTCACACCTCCTCCACTTGATTCCTGATAGTTTGAAAAACAGGAGCGATCAAACGAAACGTGAACATTTGCTCCAGAATCCAACCACCAATCATCAGAATGGTAAGAGAGGTTAATAAGGGGTTGAAAGCTTACAGACCTGAAGGAACTCGAAGAACCTTTGTGAAGCATGTTTGCTTCTGGTCTAACTGAGTCTGACAGAAGTTCTAGGTTTTTAGTTTTGGTGTTGATGGTTGTGGTGGTTAGGCTGAAAGTTTTTTCTTCTTATTGAAAAAATTCTTTTGGTTTATAAGGAAAATTAGACTTGGGTTTTCCTTGGCCTTCTACAAGATAATAGTTTAGGTGGTCTTTGCTAATCAATCTTAAAATCTTT
Source organism: Iris macrosiphon (assembly GCA_036927795.1). Classification (NCBI taxonomy): domain Eukaryota; kingdom Viridiplantae; phylum Streptophyta; class Magnoliopsida; order Asparagales; family Iridaceae; genus Iris; species Iris macrosiphon. Next base: position 161,460,961 of record JAYESA010000014.1, read on the forward strand.
AGTTTTTCAAGTGTTGATCAAGTCAGGTTAGCTGTAGGGGCCGGTTCCCAGCTAGCGGTGGTCCGAAGACTCTTAAATACCGTGTCGCTTAGGGTTGTTTACACCCGGTTGACAGAAGGACCCTTTCGGCTTGTGCCCGAGTTTGTCTCTACTTTGAAACTTTAGATTTGAAGATTTATTTGCAATTTCCTTTTTACTAAACTATTTTCTTTTGGTCCAAAATTGCTTTCAAAATACTAAGTGATTAAAAATTGCAATTGACAGAATTATCAAATGTACTAACAATATTTAAAACACTTTAAGCAAATTTGTAATTTGGCAATATAGTAAGCAATTTGATAAGTAAATAAATAAATTAATTGAGGAATTGAAACAAATTTCTACAGTAACTGTTAACTGTTAGCAGTCAACTTGTATTTGCTACGAAATCAACTTGTTGAATTTGTAGAGAATTAATTTGCTACAGTAACTTGCAATTATTTAGAATAAATCAATTTTATAATAGACACTGAGAATCAAATCAATTTTAATATAGAATTTTTTTTTTTTTTTTTTAACTATATAGAGTTTTTAAAACAATTGAAACAAATCAACTTAGCATGCAGTGAGAAGGCAATTCTTACAGACAGTGTGAAGTAGATTCTAACAAACAAATTAACTATATAGAGTTATTAAACAAACAGTGAATAACAAAAATCGTTCTCAGCAAATTATAACAGACAAATCAACTTTGATTGTGTGAAATGGGTTTCCCCCCAACGAGTCAGACTTATGTTCTGATAATTTGATTAAATATGAGTTCAAATGTTTTTAAGAAATAGATTAACAGTAAGAATTTAAATTCTAACAAATAATAAACTCTTAGATTGTTAGAATTTCTTATGTCCTTTCTTTTGAACAATTTCAGAATACAAAATAAAATAAAATTAAACAATGTTACCGGCCTCTGGGGAAGTCGTGCACGAAGCACTGCCCTAAGAGTTTATTCGGGATCTGTGTGCAGACGTTCCCGAAGCTCCTAGTGGTAAAACCCCCGCACTACCGGTATCTCGTTGCCGCACACGACTTGGAGAGAACGACCAGAACTTAGCTCTGCCCAGAGCTCGGAGACAACGGAAACGAATAGAATATTGACAGAGGTTTGGAGTACGTAATTTTTCTAATGGATTCTCAAAGAAATCAGCACAAATATATAATACAAAATTGTAACGGTCTGAACTAATTCTCATATTAATTAAGACGTTACACAAAGTAAAAGAGTGAAACTGGACACAAAACCAGTTCAGAATCATTTGTAACGTTTGAAAATTAATTCCAACGTTCAGAAAATAAATGAAAGGAGCAAAAAGAAGTTTAGGGTCCCAGCCCGAAGAGGAAATCGGATCGGCATTCGGCGCCCGCAGATGTGGACGCGTACCCGTTACGCGCGCCGAACCGAACCGAGCCGGGCCGGGCGGCGGCGGCGGCGGCGCGCGCGTGTGGCCCAAGGGGTTCCCCACACAACAACTTAATAGAGCAAAGAGGAGAAAGTAATATATGTACATAGGAAGGTTTTGGTGCATCCGATGTGGGACTAAAGAAAGGGAGAGGAATTGAACTTTTGCAAGAAACAACCAAAAGCAAAACCAACACCTCCCTTATTTTTAAAATAATTATACTAACCTCCCCTATGTTTTATGTTTTATGTAAAGGATTATTACACTAACAATCCTTAAAACATAAAGCATAGGAAGGTCCGTGTAATTATTTTCAAAATAAGTAAGATTCGTGTAATAAACATAAAACATAGGAGACGTTAGCATAAATGTAGGTTATTGCCCACACCTAGCAGTACTAGTAAGTAGCAAATATGCTGCAGTTACAACACCTATGTTGTTAGAGTATATAAAGAAAAACATTTTTTTGATGGGTTAATAGAAATATGTTTCTACTTCATAGTGTTTTATATAGCTGCATATATATGCACATGCTCAAACATCATACATGTATATGCAACAACACATGTGCATTACCTGAATCAAATCTTGACGACAATTGTGGCAGTGTTTTATTCTGTGTTTTGCTCAATTATAATGGTCTCAAAATATTCTCAAACCTGAGGTTACAGCAAACTTATTCCAAAAAATGTAAAAGCTAAACCATACTATTTAATATGGTTATCTGTTCAATCAAGTTAAAAAAAAAAAAAAAATCCTGAAAGCAAATTTGTTATAAAATTAATGGATTTGGGCTTGGGTTTACCTTGATCACTTTTTTCCCCTCTCAAAAAGGTTCCCATTTGTTGGACACAAGTAAATTTAATCATTCGAAACCAAGCTTTTGAGAAGCTTTTCTGTCAAAATATTAATTTTTGCAGCAATTCTACTTGATAACTGCTTAATTCTTCTCTTGGGTGACAGTCCCCACCAGATGGCCCCCTGAGTTCTTGATCTTGGGTTTTCTCGTTCCAACCGGAGGTTCGCAATAAACCGATCTAGCATGCCAAAAGTAACCTTGGTATGCCATCCTTGGAAATATTGTTCATGTTATCTTATAAATGTAATTTCTGAGATTTATATTTCTTATTAAAAGCAAGGTATGTTAAGTTAGATCCAGGGTTTACAGTATCTGTATCGGAATTTGTATAAGACCCCTCATATAAGTATCGGGATCGGTGGACTAGTATCAACAACATCTGCTATATCGGCGCATTCGGATCGGAATATCCTATTTTTAGTATCGAAAAAATATTATTATAATAAAATATTTAAATTCTAGAAAAATATATTTTATTTATTTAGGTATAATTTTAAGTATTTTATGTATTATTTTTTAGTAATTTTGGAATTATATGTAATAGTAATCATCTTGTCGAATGGTTTACTTACGATAGATAAGCTTGATTTTCTTTTACTTGCTTTTACATCCTTGTTTATTAATCTTTTTCGTTCATTTTTTTTCTATAAAATTGACTGAAAACGAAACTCTCGGTATCGTCACTATCAATATCACTAGATATCGGATAAGGACATGACAAAATGTATCAGCATCGACTGATACTGCGGTTAGATCACTACTGTCTAGACAACTGTATTTTGGTTCCGCTATGTTGATGACTACTGCTAGTACTTGCTCTCCACTTTTCTTTTTGGAAAATATGAGCATAAACCATTTTTCCAAACTAGTAATCCTCTTTAATGCAAGTGAACTGTAAGTTGAGATTTCCTAATCACAACAAAATAAATCGTACATGTTTCTCCAAACTTGGACGTCAAAATGGTGAATTGGATTTTATATGGAACATCCTTCAAACACAATAATTCTAGGACATTGACAGGGACAGGGAGAGGGACGGGTCACCTGATCTCCTTAACCAGCCAAATACTCTAACAATAATGCTAAGTTTACTACCAAATGCCTACAACCTTTTTAATATCCTCTCTCACCCTCTGCTACATGTACATGGGTCATATTCGGCTCCATCTCTTCTTTCAATAAACGGTTATCACATGACATTCCTACCACGTGGCGGTCATCCGAACAGTCACCGGATCCACCTCTCTCCTCCTCCTCCTCCTCCTCCTCCAATGAACGACCGTTACATGGACATCACGTGACCGCCACATAGCAGTTGTAAGAGAGTGATAGGCATTTGGTTGTAGTTATAGCATAGTCCATACTCTAATACCAAATCAAAAAATTTGTTGTACAAAAAATAATTATAAATAAATTAGTAAAATCGAAACTTTTCTGAAAAATTTAATGTAACGAAAAGTTTCACCAACACAGAGGCGAAATTTTGAAAAAATATTTTTTTATTTACTTTGTGATATTTTCGCCAACTTAGTCAAAATTTCGTCAACTCAGTTGGCGAAAATATGACATCAGTTTTTTTTTTTTTTTCGTTTGAGTTCTATTTGGTTTATTTTGTTTGTTTTTTTTTGTTCTGGTTTGGTTTTTTTTTTTTTTTTTAAGAGTGATTTTGTTTAGTTTTATTTAGGTTTAACATCCAAAATTTTTAAAAAAAAATCTGCCGTAAAAAAAATTATGTATACCGTCGAGCAGACTTCGAGCGGCCATAATTATTTGTTAGAAACTCATTTTTTGTCAAACAATAGGTCGATTTTATGTTTTCGACGAGAGTAATACAATTCGTGTAGAGAAAATTTTTATCTGAAGCAAGACACATATGTTACAGGCAAAAGTATAAAATTTTAAAACTTTAAAGTATCATTACTTTTGACTGAAAGATCGAAACAAGGTCCAGCTTGTGCCAAAATGACCGTAATGAAAAGTACTATGGGATAAACCTTTTCACCGTTTGACGTACTTTGAAAAATTTTAGAATCGCAAAAAAGACGATGTTTTGACCTTCAAATTTTAGTTTCGGTAATTTTATTTTCGAATTTTTTCAGTATTTCGATGTTAACGAGTAAAAATTGGTGTCTCCGAACCCTCAAACATTATCATATAATATATCAGTGTGAAGATGATTAAAACTGGGACAAGAATATATATTTTACTTTTTTAACGATAAAATTATCTATTTATAAATAATTTACTAATCGTAATAAGATCGATTTAACTTTCGATTACGGTAGAAACTTTAAGGGTCTGCTTGGCAATTGTGGGAGTAGCGGTTATGAGGTATTTTTAAAGTACCGGTTATGAGTGATCTGATTTTGAGTGGTTTTAAGTAGCGGTTATGATCGGGTAACAAACGGTTCTGAAAGTTTTTTTTACAAGAATAAATAAAATAAATAATTTGAGGTTTTCATAGACAATCGAAGGTTTTCATAAATAGAATAATAAAACCTCTCAAAACCAGTGCCTTATACAAAATTACCAAACAGAGGTTTTCATAAACAATCGGTTCAAAAATATCCCAAAACCGGTGAAAACACCGCTACCAACCAATTTTTTTTTTTAGAATTTTGCCAACTCAGTCTAACTATTTCGATACTCATAAAGTTTTCGAATTTTTCATTTTTTCTAATTTATTTAAAAAATTATAGGTATAGCAGATTTTCTACAAAAATAAACCAAATTAAAAAATTATACTAATTTATTTAAACAAATTATTACTATAATATTTTTTTAAAAAAGATCTAAACCTAAATAAAAATAAACAAAAGCACTCTTTTTTTAAATAAAAAAAAACTATACAAAAAAAATAAACGAAATAAATCAAATAAAACTTAAACGAAAATAAACCAAAAAATTCGTATATGTCATATTTTTGTCAACTGAGTTGGCAAAATTTTGATAAAGCCAAAATTTTGCTAACCAGATTGGCGAAAATATCAAAAGTAAATAATTTTTTTTTTTTTTTTCATAATTTGTTATCTGTGTTGACGAAACGTTTCGTTACAGTAAATTTTTTTGAATAATTTTATTTTTACTAATTTATTTAAAATTATTTTTCGTACAGTAAATTTTCTGAATACCAAATCTAGGCACACTTGTAACGAGAGGGGAAACCAGTCTTTGGTGGAATAAGAATTAATAATATATCTTCTTATGATAACAACATAGAAATCTTATAACGATAACATAAACTAGTACATCTGTCCTGGCTATCACATCACTCACTATAATTCAATTTGAATGAGATTAGGAAGCCATCTCTTTCTCAAATGGCATCTATCACCTGCTAATGTGTCAGATTAGAGACTTCAAATATATATAATTGATCAAATGCTTCTTCCAGAGTATACTATAACTTTCTTAGCATCTTATCCTTACTAAGGTGTGGGATTTAGAGACTTAAACTAATCAATCAAACACTTCTTCTAGATAATACTAAAACTTTCTTAAATTGAAGTATGTCATTAACAACATTAGTTGACTAATTACAGCTAGTAGCTCTGCTGCTTACATTGGCCACTATAATGTTTTAGACTCTTAGATGTATCCACAAAGTCAGACCCAATTCAGATAAATGACAGAAAATCTTAAGGATATATCATAAGTGAAATTTGAAAGGAAAAAAAACATAAAATAAATATAAAACATGAATTTAAAGGAGAAGTTTGCTCAAATAATTCTTCGGTTCCCTACAGGATTCATAAAGTGTAAATTAAATATTCTAGCAATTTCTAGTCTTGAGGATCATTTAGGATGTTTTCTTGGAGGATTGGGTGTCTAGCGAGGTACGTGCTTTCCTGCATCGTTGTTGCAATTTATGCTGGTAACATGTTATAGTTTAATTTACTAGACTAACAAAATAGAGAGATGGATTCTTTTTTTATTAATATGAACAAGTAACAGAAGTGGATATATTGTTAGCCTTATATATAAAATTATAATTTGTTACAACTAATAACAAAAATATCTCTACATATTTAGTACAATCAACAAGTAGTTATAACTGGCTACAACATATTCAATGTTTGTCTAGTTGGTAACTAAATGAATCCTCTAATTAAAGAGGTCTCAAGTTTGATTCTTTTAAACTTTATTTTTGTCTTATTTGAAAAAAATAAGGCATGAAAGGTTCTTTCTCTCCTCCTTCTTCTTCTTCTTCTTCTTCTTCTTCTTCTCCTCCTTGACACCCTCTTGCTCCGTCCCATTTCTCTCCAAAACTCCTACTCTTACCCTCACCCCTTGAAACAATATCAAGGGAACCGAGGTAATCGACGTGTTTTCTAAAGAAAATTGTTTTCAAGTATAATTTTATTCTAAAATATTCAAATAAAAATATTAAGCTTATTTCGTATATGCAAATTGAAAGTAAGTAGATGACATATGAGAGTAAAAAAAAAAAAAAAATTAAGTGGAAGGATAACAAACAAAAAATTAGAGAATGAATTTTTTTTTGTTATTTATCTGAGGACTCCAGTGTGAGGAGGCTCATATTACTATAAGATACAGAAGGGTCAAGAGAGAGCACATTGACTCTTATTTTTCTTCGTTACTAATTAGAAATCCTCCTGCCTCCAACACTTGATAAATCATCAAGTACTTATACCCCCTTAAAAATTAAATTTAAAATTATTTATTATTTATATAATTTAATAATAATATTTATAAAATTATTATAATATTTATAAAAACGAAAAAGAACACTTCGACACTCTTTGTTACGTCGAAAATTATTCCTATCTGTTAATTATGATTTTTCTTATATTTTTACTTTTTTATGACTAAATAAAATTCTATTTTGTTATATAGACAAAGAGATTGTTTCAGGGACTCAAATCCAAGAGCTATTTGCCAAGCTTTTACTTTCTCATGCCAAGTGACAAAAACCGAGACAGCTATTTGTTTGGACAATATATTGTTGGTGATTTTTATTTTGCTTTGGGAGTTTTAGTCCAAAAAATCACCAATGTGTATATCTTAATATATAGTTTTGTTTAGTATTGATATATGCACATGGGGTGGTGGTCCATGTGGGTTGATTTTTCTAGAGGGATTAAGTGTGAACCCCTTTATGACAATCTTAATTTTGTCACCACATTTGGAAAGTTTTTCTTAGGAGCTAAGCCTCGAACGACTCGGACTCAGACTCAGACTCATGGGCGCAAAGTGACACTTTGTTGGAGCACTTAGCACGTCAACATTGACGCATGGCCCTCATACGCTCATTTTATGCGCGAGTTGCATGCACGGTTGCTTGCTCGGGCGCATGCTTCGTGGCGCTATGCGGCCAGCGAGGTTGTATGAGCGAGTTGCATGTGGAGGGGACATGGTCAGTTGTTGGCGGCGCATGCGGCTCATGGTTATCCGTGCCATCTGGATTGTGCGGCGTATGCGGTGCAAGGGTGTCTGTGCACAGTGGCTGCTGCTTTCAGCGTTTGGCAGTGTTTGACGGCGTTGTCCTGTGTAGTGTGACCGACGGTGACGCATGCAGCTACGATGACGCATGCGGCTACGGCTAAGCATGCGACATGGTGTCGGATAGCGCATATGCGGCCTTGAGCTTTCTCAGGCCGCATAGGTTTTGTTCTCCTCTATATATAGAGGATCTTCTCTTTCTTTCATAGATGAGAAAAATCGAGAGCACCAGAGCGATATGCGGCAGCATTGAGCACCCTTCCACAAAGTGTTTTCGAGTGATCCGAATGTGACCAAGAGCGTTCTAGAAGTTCTCATATAGACTTACTGGATCCTGGGGACAGTTCGTTGTATAGCGCTAATCTTGCCTTGAGCTCCGGTGTTTTGATCACCTAAGCAAGGAGTTTCATTCTTTGTTTTTCTTTTCTTGTTCCCATTCCTTCTCGTTGCAGCGTCTGCGAACGTAAAAAGAAGAATGACTTTCTGATTCTTGTTGTATTTGTATTTTCTTTGGGTCGTCAGTTTGTAACATGTTTGTGGTTTAGTGCTGTTGTGGAGTTGTGTGTCAATGTAGAGGCGCTCTTGAGTGAGTCATAGTGCACCAACTTTTGTAGAAGATGAACCCTTGGGTGAGTCTCTACTTTGTGGACCTCCTCTACTTTGATTTGGCTTCAGGACTAACAATATCAAGGCAAGATCCGAGTTAGAATGGACAACCGCTCAAACCTTCTCGATACTAGCTTTCACAAGCTTGAGAAGTTTGATGGCAAACACTACAATATTTGGAAGAGAAAGATCTTCCTGAATCTTCGTCTTGTCAAAGTTGCTTATGTGTTGGTTGATCCTGAACCTACCATTCCCGAAGATGGAGGAGAGCTTGCAGTTGTTGTGGCGCAGGACGCGCACTCCAAGTGGAAGAAAGACAACGACCTCTGTAGGTTGTTGATTCTCAATGCTATGGACGACTCGATGGCAGAGTCCTACAACAAGAAGGAGAAGGCAAGAGATGTCTGGGAATCTCTTGAGAAGTACTACAAAACTGACGAAAAAATGTCCAAAATCCATCTCGTCGAGAAGTTCTTCACTTTGCAATTTGAGGACGAGAAGGTGATATTACCTCAAGTCAAAGAACTTCTGAAGATACAGCAGAAACTGGAGGAAGAGGGCATAAAGCAGGAAGAAAATTTCATGGTGGGGGCTGTCGTCACCAAGCTTCCTCCAAACTGGATCAAGTTCAAGACTGACATGTACCGTAAGAAGATGAAGATCCAGCTCGAAGATCTTCTTCACTGCATTCACGTTGAAGATGAAGCCAGAGGGCAACTTAAGTTGGACTCCTTGTCCAAGCAGTTGGCTAAGGCCAACATGGTACATGCTAGTGACTCTAAAGGAAAGAAAAAAAAATTCTACAAGAAGAAGAAGAAGGACTTCAACCAGCTGAAGGTGAAGTCGGCTCAATTCAAGCCAAAGCCGAAGACTGATGTGACGTGCTACAACTGTGGCAAGAAGGGTCACTACAAAAGCGACTGCAGGTCGAAGCCTAAACCGAAAGAGTAAGGTGAGCTTAACCTTGTTGCTATGATTGCTCAGGTTGAGTCACATGGCGTGGACACTGACTGGTGGATAGACACTGGTGCATCTTGCCACGTGTGCTCTAAGAAGGAGTTGTTCGCCAAGTACGAGCCTACCTCTAAGAAAGTCTCGATGGAGGATAAGTCTCAAGTTGTAGTACTGGAGATTGGTGTCACGCCCCAGTCCCAAAATGACGAGGGACTGAGCACGTGAGCAATGGCCAGCAGCACGCACCGATGGACAACCCAATTTAATGGATCCATCAGGGCATGCTTAAGCTGTAGTCTAGCAGTACTAAGTACAAGTCTCAGGTATTTCTAATCTCATCCACAGAATAAACACAGAGTAATGCCAGAAATAATGCAAATAGAAATAAATAAGCAATAAATAAGATTATCTCGGAAAATAACTCCGAGAATTAGTCTGTTACAATTAAGGAAACATAGACTGGAAATAAAATGCTGAAAAGGAAATACTGTGTAGCTGAAGCCGGTGCTCAGGTGAAGTCTTCGGTCACTATCTCGTCCTCGGTTCCGGGTTCTGTTCCAAGGAGTGCTCCTGTACCGTACACCTCGGGGAAGTTCTCCTCGGCTATACCTGGGGACATAGTCCATTCCAGGTCCTCAGGGGACATAACAAGGTACAGAAAATACAAGCCAAAACATATGCAGTGCAGCAATAAAATAGACAGCAGGGTAAATATATAAACCAGCTAGTGATATGCATGTGAGAGTTTAGTCATACTCAGGCTGACTACTACAGGATCAGTGTCGAAGAAACCATAGCAGTATTTTCTCGAGGAGCCAGTAAGGAACCAAAGCTCTGTATCAGAGTCTAAGGCACCGCCAGATATAAGTATTTATATTATATTATATTCAGCCTTGATATGACAATACTCTCCCCACCCCATGAAATCTCACGTCACAGTTCCAGAATATATCAGGTACCAGTCACGCAAGTTTGAACTAATGCAACGAGTCAGGCTAGAATCTAAGCATTTAAACGGAAAATGACATGAAAATGTAACCTATACGGAATCACCCAGTATATGTCAGGTAATTCCGTCACATGAATAGTGTCAGGTGTTCTGGGTTAAGCAGTTAAACAAGTTACATGGGAATCTACCAGAAATCAAGTAAAACACTATAACCAGAAATATCTGAGGATTGACAAACTTTATGTTCCTACTGTTGCAAAATTAAACCAAGAAAATATATAGCAAGCTGTAGGGTTTGGCAATGTATACTTGCCCTCTGATGTATAACTAAGTCCAGGAATTATTTAGCAAGACTGCAAGTTTTGGCGAGGTACACTTGCCTGTGGTTCTGGCTATGTTTGCAGTTCTGACTTCGGCGGGAATTGCAGGCGGTACTCCGGTTGCTGAAACAAACATCACCATCAGATCCAGAAAATATCAATCAGCTAGAAACGCCTGTCCTTGGGTCCAATTTGGAGACAAGGGCAGAAACGGCAGTTTCGGGTCAAAACGGGGTCCACATGTGGGCCCGCTTTGCACCGAAAAACGCGTCAGGGTCAAAGGTCTCCAAATTCACCAAACTTAGTGTCAACAGGTCAGGAACGCTGATACGAACCCAACGGAACTTCCAGAATTGGATTCCGATGAGCCGAACACAAAATCGCCCATCGAATGGGGCCTGTGGGGCCCACGACACGCGATTTCGTCAACGTTCTCAGAATCGAACCAAACTTGGCTCACAGGACCAGCGTATTGCTACGAGTCCGATGGCGCAAGTTTCGTCTCGATCTGACGTGTGTACACCAAGTTAGGGTGAAACGGGGTCTGGTTTTTCCTGTTTTTGGATCGCGGTGTGCGATCACCACAGGACGCGATGCCCCGAACAGTTTGTCCGGACACCGAGAGGGTCATACAGGCTTCGCAACGCAATTTGCGGAATCGAAAACGGAGCTACGAATAAAAAGTTACACGCACCTGAAGGGGACCCGAAAACCAGGGCCAAATCGTGTCCGACACGTGTCCGACTCGTGTCGGACACAGGGGATTCAAAATTAGGGTTAGGGTTAGGGTTTACTGTGCACTGGCCGGCGGCAGGGGCGGCTGAGGGCGGCCGGGCTGCGGCGGCTCAGGCGAGGGGCGGCGACGGCGAGCGGCGGAGGCGGCGCTGTTGCCGCTGCGGCTGCTGCTGTGAGCTGAGGAGAGGAGGAGGGAGGAGCGGGCGGCGGAGCGCGGAGGGTCTGCGGCGAGGAGGTCCGGCAGAGGGCGCAGCGGCGAGGCGGAGCGGTCCGGCGTAGCTGAGCAGCGGCGGAGGGCGGGGCGTGGAGGCTGGGGGGGGGGACTGGCCGGGGGATCGGGGTTTTATAGGCGGCGGAGGGGAGTGGGTCGTGGCGGGGGAGGCGGAGGTCGGGGGTGGACGTGGGCGCCGGAGCGGGCGGAGAACGCGGCGGAGGCGGCGGGAAACGCGGGGACGGGGGCTGGGTCGGCGGGTTCGGGTCGGGCGGCGGCGGATCCGACCCGACCCGGTGGGTAGTTGGGCTGGGTCTGTTGGGCTGGGTCTGTTGGGCTGGGCCGGCCCAACGGGCCGCGGGCCGGGTAAATAATAATAATAATATTAATAATATTAATAATCAGTAAAATAAATAAATAATTAATTAATTAAATAAATAAATAGTTTTCAGGCATTTAAAAAATAGGTCCGGGGTCCGATAAATTCCAGAAAAATTGCCCTAAGTCCAGTTTTTCATTTTACATCCAAAAATATTATTTTTATAATATTTTAATACTGTTTAATATTAATTAAAAATCATTGAATAATTAAAACCCTGTTTTTAAATTACAGAAAATTCCCAGAAAATTCCAGAAAATTGTGAAAAATTCCAGTTTTAAAATTTTAAAAATTCAGGGGGTTTACAATTGGGACGGTAGTGCTGAAGCTGACTTCTGGAAAGTCACTAACACTGGAGAATGTGAAGTACGTACCAATGATCGCCAAGAATCTGGTTTATGGGAGTCTGCTGTACAAGGCGGGCCTGAGGATGGAGAACATACTTCAAAAAAACTTTCTGTACCGAAGGGATGTTTAAATTGCAGCTTGTAACTCCTTCTTTTTGTATCAATGTAGTCTCTACTTCTGATTATTCTCTTGAGTTGTGGCATAATAGACTAGGACATGTGCATTGTAAACGCATTAACAAGATGTCTAGTCTAGGCCTTATCACCAAATGTGGGGGTAAGGAGGTGGAGAAATGTGAAGTCTGTGCGCAGACGAAGATCGTCAGGAAGCCGTTCAGAAGGGTGAACCGAAGCACAGATCTTCTGGAGTTTGTACACTCAGATATTTGTGACTTCAAGCAATTCTTCACAAATGCCGAAATAAAGTATTTTATCACTTTTATTAACGATTTCTCGAAGTACGCATTCGTATATCTTCTCAAGTCCATAGATAAAGTGTTCGAGAAGTTCAAGGACTTCAAGGTCGAAGCAGATCATCAAACCGGTCAAAAACTCAAAAGATTCAGAAGCGATCGAGGCGGAGAATATCGTTCCTTGGAATTCGTATCGTTCTGCAAAGAACATGGAATTGTCAACAAAACAATTGTTCTGTATTCTCTCCAATCTAACGGTGTAGCAGAAAGAAAGAACAAGACGCTGACAAAGATGATGAACTCCATATTGTTAACAACAGGACTTCCAAAGTGCTTATGGGGAGAAGCAACGTACGATTACGTTTATTCTGAATAGAGTACCGTTTGCGACATCTGATATTACTTCTCATGAACTCTGGTTCAAGGTCAGACCCAACTTGAATGTCATTCGAGTATGGGGGTATCTTGCGTATGTGAAGCTTCCAAACCTCAAGATTCAGAAGCTGCGAATGAGAACTATGAAGGCCATATTTCTGGGCTATTCTGATAAGAGTGATACTCGGAGGTTCTTGATATCGAATCTAATCATATCATAGAATCTTGTGATGCAGAATTTTTGAAGACAAGTTTGCTAGACACAAGAATATTGTTCTCGCGGATGTCCCGGAGAATGCTGCTAGCACAGATGAGTCAAGTACCTCTCAGAGAGAAGTAGTCCAAGAAGAAGTTGTAGTTGTTGAGACAATATTTGAACCAAAATCCGTTGAGCCGAGAGCAAAGCGAGTGAGGAGGCCGAAGGACTTCGGAGAAGACTTTGTTACCTATCATGTGGAAGCTGATTTGTTTACCTATGATGAGGCAATAAAGACCAGAGATGATATTTTCTGGAAAGAAGTGGTCCATGACGAGTTTGACTCGATAACTTCTAATAATATATGGAAGTTAGTCGATTTTCCTGAAGGAGCTAAACCCATCGGATGCAAGTGGATCTTTAAGAAGAAAATGAAAGCAGACGAAACTGTTGACAAGTTCAAGGCCAAGCTAGTTGCCAAGGGATTTTCTCAGATGCCGGAGATTAATTACTTTGACACCTATGCTCCTTATGCACGTATGAATACTATCAGGATGTTGATTTTTTTAGGTGTTATTCATAGAATGGTGATTCATTAGATGGACGTCAAGACAACATTTCTGAATGGTGAACTGACTGAAGAGATTTACATGCAGCGGCCAGAATGGTTTGTCGTCAAAGGTCTTAAAGACAAAGTATGCAAACTAGTGAAATCTCTGTATAGTCTGAAGCAAGCTCCCAAATTGTGGCACGAGAAGTTTAACAAAGTTATCAAATCAAATGGCTACAAGGTCAGCGAAACTGATAAGTGTGTGTACATGAAGTTCACTGGTGATAGAGGTGTCATCGTTTGTCTCTATATGGACGACATGTTAATCTTAGGCACGGATGAACAATGTGTCACTAGAAAAAAGATGTTCCTCTCGTCTAAATTCAGTATGAAGGACATGTGAGATGCAGATGTCATCTTTGGTATTAAGATAATCCGGACGGAAGCTGGGCTTGCTCTATCACAAGCTCACTACGTGGAGAAGATGCTCACACGCTATGGATATCAGGATCTTTCAGGAATTGATACTCTATATAGGTGTGACAAGAAACTAAAGCCTAACTCAAGAAAAAGTATCAGACAATTGGAGTATTCTAGCGTCATCAGGAGCTTGATGTATGCTACAAATGCCACTAGGCCTGACATTATTTTTGCTGTGGGGATGTTGAGTAGATTCAAGAGTAACCCAGGTGTTGAACACTGGAAAGCTGTGAAGTGGGTGATGAGATACCTCAAGAAGACTCAAAAGTTTGCACTTTACTACAGCGAAGATCCAGCAGTGGTAGAAGGCTTCAATGATGCTAGTTGGTGCTCAGAAGAAGAGAGCGAGAGATCCACATGTGGATATATTTTTTTTAATTGGTGGAGTTGCTATATCGTAGAAGTCGAAGAAGTAGACTATGCTCTCACACTCATCAATGGAGTCTGAGTTCTATGCACTTGCGGCTGCAGTAGATGAAGAAGAGTGGCTTTGGGAGCTCATGTACGATCTTCCAATGGTTGGTGTGCAGATTCTGACTTTACCGATATACTGCGACAACCAGGCAGCTGCAACAGTGGCATCTAATAATCTTTTTAATGGAAAGAAGGGAACTGTGCAGTTTCGGCATAGAGCACTGAACAATCTCATCAAGACTGATGTCATTGCAATGGTGGATATTCGGAGTCATGAGAACCTAGCGGATCCGTTCACTAAAGGTCTCAAGCGCCATCTAGTCGAAGACACAGCAGATAAAATGGGATTGAAGGATCTCTGATATTGTATCTTTGTAATCCTACCATTAAGTTTTATGATATTAGTTCAAAGATAAATCTACTAGGCATGTAGCTTTTGGTTCAAGGGAGAACCACTGATTGGAAAAATATCAGGCACAGTGGGTAGTCCTTATGGACAATGTGGAATACGTACCCGAAACCATTGTAGTCAACTTTTTTGTTCTATAGAACAATTCCTGTCTAAGGATGGATTCGATGCCTTAATGAGTTATCGGGCAAAGTGAATGTCCGACGTGCGTTACAGGAAGCACGTGTAGTTCAGCACTATAAGAGACTTGTATCCCATTCTGCTGAAGAACATAACCCAGACCTTTCCCCGATGTATCACTATAAATAGTGAAACCTCCAGACCCTGTTGGCAACGTCAAAATAGGAGAAGACGTCAACCTCTTCTTCAATTCCTCAAAAGCAACCTGGCACTCCTCTGTCCAAACAAACTCTACATCCTTCCTGGTGAGTCGGGTCATCGGCTCGACAATTCTCAAAAAATCTTGCGCAAACTTTCTTCGTAGTCTGCCAAACCCAAGAAACTCCTGATCTCTGCTACTGAACTCGGGGTCTTACAAGACTCCACTGTTGCGATCTTATTCGGATCAACTGAAATTCTATCACCAGTCACAACATGTCCTAAGAACTCCACTTTGTCCAGGAAGAACTCACACTTGGACAGCTTCCCATACAGCTTCTTCTTCCTCAGCACATCCAACACAATCCGCAAATGCTTCTCGTGCTCCTCCGGTGTCTTCGAGTATATAAGTATGTCATCGATGAACACTACCACAAACTT
The DNA here is from genome assembly GCA_036927795.1 of Iris macrosiphon. Taxonomy (NCBI): domain Eukaryota; kingdom Viridiplantae; phylum Streptophyta; class Magnoliopsida; order Asparagales; family Iridaceae; genus Iris; species Iris macrosiphon. Next base: position 161,476,816 of record JAYESA010000014.1, read on the forward strand.
GTCAAGGTACTAATGGAACACATTGTTCATCAAATTCATAAATACCGTCGAGGCATTAGTCAACCCAAACGGCATTACCATAAACTCATACTAGCGATACCGAGTCCTAAAAGCAGTCTTCGGAATGTCCTCCGGCTTCACTTTCACCTGGTGGTAGCCTGATCTCAAGTCTATCTTAGAAAACATCTTGGCACTACTCAACTGATCGAACAGGTCATCAATCCGTGGCAACAGATATTTATTCTTAATAGTGAGATTATTCAATCCCTGTAATCAATGCATATGCGCACCGATCCATCCTTCTTCGGTACAAACAATATCAGGGCTCTCCACGGTGAAGAACTCGATCTGATAAACTCTTTATCCTGCAACTCGTCCACCTGCTTCTTCAGCTCGACCAGCTCGCTGTTGTTTAATCTATAGACATGCTGTGAAATTATTTTTGCACCTGGCACCAAGTCTATAGAGAATTCAATATCTCGATCTGGCGGCAATCCTGGCAATTCCTCAGGAAACACATCCAAGAAATCTGCTATCAACGGATGCGGAAACTCTTTGTTTTCCATCATAGCTCCACAAATAATGCCTTCTTCCTGCTTTGCAGCTCCTTTAGCAAACTCAAACTCTGGCTCTCCTGGTGGGCCAAACAAAACTCTACCTCATCTACAATCTATACTAGCACGGTGCCTACTCAACCAATCCATCCCGAGTACAATATCGTAGCTCGGAAGTGGCATTACAAGTAGACACGCACTCAGCTTTTGGCCTCCCAGAGTAACTCTCCGATCCTTGCAAATAATTAACCAGGATAATGCCTCCCCCAGTCATGATCTTGCAAGTCCTAAGCAAAGGCTCAGCTACCAAACCATGCTTCAGAGTAAAAGAAACAGATACAAAACTATAGGAAGCACAACTATCAAACAAAGCTAAAGCTGGAATGGAATCAAGAAGAATAGAACATGCGATGACATCTCCGGTGGGCTCGACCTCCTCAACTGTCATAGCAAACGCTCGCCCCTGACGTGCACCTCCCTGATGCTGGTGCTGGGCGTAACGCTGCTGCTGGGTGGGAAGTGACGGTCCTCTCGGTTGTACTGCAGGTGGTCTCGCTTGTGTCCTCGGAGCTAGAGCTGCTCCCTGAACTGCACGACGAGGATTGGAAGGACACTCTCTCAGCTGATGCCCTTCGGTACCACAATACAGACAAACCCCCAGCCTCCTCCTACAAACTTTTCAGATGTGGCAGGCTTCTTGCAGTAGTGGCAGGAAGCTTGCTGTAACTGTCTCTGCTGCTGCGGTGTCTGGTGAAACGGTGCCCTAGCTTGAGTCTGGTGCTGCTACAGCTGCTGAAAAAGCCTGGACTAGAAATAAGGATGCTTGGCAGCCACTGTACTACTATTAGCCCCCAGAAAAGAATCGTGATCTCACTTGGGCTTCAAACCCAACTCCCGCTCAACCTTGCGTGCCTCCGCAAGTATCTTCGAGTATGTCTCATAAAATGACGGAATGAGGATCTTCACTTACCAGTTTAGACCCTCGCGAAAACGAATAGCTTGAACCTCCGACTCTCTCACCAAATACTCTGCAAATCGGTTCAGCCTACCGAACTCTATGACGTATTCCTCCACAGACATGCTCCCCTGAATAAGGCTCTCAAACTGTCTCCCCAAGTCTAACATGTCATCCCGAGCAAAGAACTTCTTCTTGAAGAGGTCCTTGAATACCTCCCAAGACTGCCCTGCATGAGCAAGAAGTGGCTCATTCTTGAACCAAGTACGGACGACGTCGAACAGCTGAAGTCCTACTGTCTCAACCTTCAGATCCTCAGAAAGATGTGACACCCTCATGAGATGCTCAATGTCCTCGAGCCAATCATCAGCGTAGACGATGCCCTCCGTCCCCTTGAAGACCGGAGGTTCCAGCTTCTTGAAGTCCTGAATGTTGCCTGGCCGAAGTTGGGAAACATGAAGAGCAACCTGCTGCTGGACCGGAACTCCTCTCTCAACTACGGCAAGAGCATGCTGATGAGCACTCTCAATGCCCTGCCGTAACACTTCAGTCTGCCTCTGGTGTGCCTTAGACTGAGCCCTCTATGCCTCCAATATCTTGTGAAACAGTGTGAACATATGTGTCGCATCTGTCGGCATGGAAGGTGGAGGTGGAAGTCCCTCAGATACAGCTAGCACAGTCCTCTGAGTAGGAGGTGGACCCCCAAAAGCAGCTGACACACTAATCACCGAAAAAGTGACTAGTGCAGGCCCTCGGGAAGTCGCAGACCTCTCAGAAGCTGCTCTCCCCTGCTGTGATCTAGTCTTAGGCGGCATCCTGAGACAAAGCGAAAGAAAAAAATCAATACGGCACATAATGTAAGACATTTCAAAGAAAGGATAGATACAGATCAATTATCAATATTAAGGAAGACAGTTGAAATGAATCAATAGAGTTTTTCCTAGATGTGATTGAGTATTCTCAGCCTATAGCCTATATACTATATCCTACAAGAGGCTCGTAATAGTACTCAATTCAGAGCACCACTATGAATCACACTAATTGCGACCTCGAAGACCTGCATGGGCCACCACTAAAAATGTATCATGACTCGCACCCGGTATAGGGATAAAAATAGTGAACAACGTCCAGCCTACGCCGTAGCATCGGCGGTTGAACATTGTTTGGGTAAACTATCTATCAATATAAACATGCCACCAACAATATGAATATACTCAATCACAGATCTAAGATAAAAAATAGCACGAATATGATAAAAGAATAGGAGAGTCACAATACAACACATGAGACAAAAATAATATCAAATGAGTCAGAAAAATACTAAAAGTAAGCTAAAGACAAATCCAGTACAAAAAGAATAACTAAGATGCTACAAGTCCCGGGTCGTTTGTCTCAGTCGGGATGAGACCCTCCTGAGCCAAGGTCTCTGGCTCTAAGCCCACAACATCCTGAGGTCCGTAGTGAGTGGGGTACCACTCCTCAGTATCATCTGGGAAAAATATATCCAGACAGGAAAGGAGCAGAGTACATCTCTAACAGCAGTTCTAATAAATGCTATAAACTATGTAACAGTAAATAGATGTAAAATATACAAGATGCAACATATAGATACAGAAGATATACAATAAAGAAAATATTGAAAATAAATACAAGAATGAACAATATGGCAATGAACAAGAATACTAATGACTGAGTGAGTGAGTACCAACTTTAACATGTGAACGGTGTTTGTGGTATTAAACGAAAGAATGAAGATGTATTCAGGATAGGGTTTATACGAGACCCGCTTTCTTTGGTTTACAAACAAACTTGTACAGTTTGATCCTATACGAGGATATGGGAGTATAATTTATTTAATCTGGGTAAATATTGCTATAGGTGTCTGATCTGCAGTCGATCACTTTAGCTCTTGGACCACACGATGTTGAAGAAGTGTCGTAGAAGACAGGAAGCAGCTTCGACGGTTGCAGAAGAGGGTGGATGCACGATGCCAAAGTCGTCGATCCCTACTCTTTGTCTGAGCTCCGGATTCTTCTCTCTCTCTCTCTTGACCTTGGATCTGATATTGGTTTCTTGACCAATTTTTTCGACCTTGTTCCTCATTGATAGAGGTCTCTATTTATAGAGTTTTAGTGACAGTGACCACTCCGTCGGTGTAGAAACCGAGGAGTGGAAAGTACAGCACCCTTTTACACAACGGTTAAAGTAACCAATGCCTGCGTATAGATGATCCTTTGAATGAGCATGTGACGTGGGTCCAACTAAGGGACAAAATGCGTATAATCGCTACGAAGATCACGGCGTAGAAGCCACGTAGGTAGGTATCCATTGTGTAGAAGAGGTTGGCATAGAAGCCAAATGTTTGTCACCATGGCATAGAAGCCAAATAGTTATCAAACCGGCATAGAAGTTGAATAGGCGTAGAAGCCGAGTGGTCATAGAGGCCGAGCAGGTGTAAAAGTCGAATGGTCATAGAGGCCGAGCAGTCATAGAGGCCGAGTAGGCGTAGAAGCCGAATGGACGTTGAAGCCGAGTAGGCGTAGAAGTCGAATGAGCACAGGAGCTGGATGGGCGTAGAAGCCGCTGCGTACCGTGCTAGAGTGCTGATGTGGATGTTTTAGCCGAAATTATGGCTTTTGAAGATATAATCAAATCTCTTGCATTAAATGCCGAGATTCGCCACCATCCTGTGCATTAAATGTGGAGGCGTGTTTTTGAAGGTCCGCAACCCCTTCTGCGCATCAGTCGCAGAGACGTGCCTTGAGAAACTGTCACCGCTCTGTGCATTTAGACGTAAAGATGTGCCTCGAGCAACTGTCATCGCTCTGTGTATTGGACGCAGAGACGTGCCTCGAACCCCGTACGGAGTGCAGCTTTTGATGTGACAGGCGGTTTGTCTACTGCAGAACGTAAATAGTTCGTGTCTGCCTGTGTAAAACAAGGCAGCGTATCCCTTCGTGCTTTGTAAAAGCAGTTTACGAAAAGGGGATGGCGGTAAATGACAGCCTAGGTCGCAGTGCTATGCCATCATCATAGCCGTCGTCTGGGTAGTCGAGCCGTATCCCTTTGTCAGAAGTCCAGACGTCAGGTTCATTGCAGGATCTTCATTGCAGGGTCTGACAGGTTCACTTCGGAGAATACGAAGCGTCTCTTGTACACCTCAATGCTGCGTCTGAAAGAGGATGAGTTTTACGCCCTGGAGGTGATGAAGTACCCCGTTTACGCTGAAGTGGTTTGGACGTACTGCCTTACGCGGATGGCCTTTTGAGCTTTTAATATTTCATGCTGGATTTAGCGAAAAAAGCTCTGTTGCACGCTTGGTGGCTTTGAAGGCCTCTGCTTACGCTGCTCTGCACCAATATGCTGCGTATAGCCATCCAGCGTATTTTTCATGCTTCTACAAGACCCCCTTCAAAGCTTTCAAATTCCTCGAAATTTGGAACGCTTTGAATGAAGCATGAACCGCTCCTCGTAACTCGAAACGTTTCTTAATGGAGCTTTGAAACGGTCGATGCTGACTTTATGGCGGATTTATTGGGGACCGGTGTGACCTCTTTCGCCTATAAAAAGGCTGGAGGAGTTAACCTGTTCTCCCCATATTTCTATCACCACGCAGAGATGATCGTCGGAGTTCGTCGGGTCGATCTGAGGAAGAAGGAGATCATGTTCTTCCAGCGTGTAAGGAGCCAAAAAAGACGGCGTCTTCGAGCAAGTGTCCACTGCAACGATGGATCGTGGAAGGATATCTTAGCCTCCCTTGCTCGGGATAATCATCAACTTTATATGGCTGTTCTTCGGGAGAGGGGAAGGGTCGTATTTGACCACACGGCTTGCAAGCGGTGTCTTCTCCTTTTACCTCCGGGGGTGAGAGCAGCTACTATCTCTGACCTCGGGCATTGAGTTGGGTGAAATATCTCAACTCAATCTGTCACGGCGCACGGAGCATGGGATCTGCATAATTTATGCAAGCCCCAACTCTGTATTCTCCCACCGTTGATCATTGCCATGTTAGTCAGTTTGCTGGAACTGACTGACTGTTGGAGAAGATGGATGAAGAATTGCGCCCACGCGAGAACCTGTCAGAACAGCTTCTGGGCGATCTTCAGACGACGATGGGGAAATCCTTTGTAGACGGAGTTTTCCTCATATGTAATCATGAAAAATGAAGAAAAATCCCCTGTAGACAGGATTTTCCTCATATGTAATCATGATTTTGATTTTAATAAAAATCGTCTTTCTTCTCTGCATATGATCGTTTTGCCATACGTTGCTGTGAAGTCTGAATATGTGCAGCTTCGACACGTCTGATTCTTTACGCCGACTCTGTATAGAAAGAGTGCTAGGTCCAGTCTTTTGCGTGTAGCGAATAGTCCATAGAACGCTGTTGAGCATTTTGAACATTTAGAAGAACTGTTCTGTCGCTAAGACTGAGGAACCGCGTAGATTTTTTACTTCTGATGAACAGAATTTTTGTTCAGACTTTGTCTTCAAGAATGACTTCTCGAAAATCCCTTGGAACAGGGTCGAGGAATGGCTGTCGAGCTGAGTTTGCCATCTTGATAGACGAGATATTCAGACTAGAGCCTGGATGAACCTCCAATTGACCCGAGAAGAGTAATTTCTCAATGTTTGAACTCTGTATGCTTTGGGTACTTGGGATATTTTGAGGTCAAGAAGGAGTATCTTCTGTGTGAACTCTTGTAATCGACCTTCCTGAGAACTGTTCGGATATGCGGAAAGCCAGAGATCCGTAGTGTAGATGAGCTGAAAATCCTGAGTTCGTAGTCTATTGAGCGTAGAAAGCCACCGAGCGTGAGATCGTAGATTCGTAGCTGCTGAGCGTGAATTCGTAGGTTTGTAGCCTCTCGAGCGTAAAATCTACCGAGCACAAAGGCATCCGGGCATAAAACCATAGACTGATAGCTTGCGAGCGTAAAACCGTAGATCTGTTGCTGGTCGAGCGTAGGAAGCTCCTTAGCGTAGAACTGTAGATTTGTAGCCTGTGAATAAAAGAAATCTTCCGAGCGTAAGGTTGCGGATCTGTTGCCTCCGAGCGTAAACTAAACGCCACCGAGCGTGAGATCATTGATTTGGTATCTGCTGAGCGTAAAGTTGTAGGTTTGTAGCCTCTCGAGCATAAAAGCTACCGAACACAAAGGCATCCGGGCATAAAACCATAGACTTATAGCTTGCGAGCATAAAACCGTAGATCTGTTGCTGTCGAGCGTAGAAAGATCCTTAGCATAGGAACCGCTGACCTGCTTTTGCACGAAAAACTCTTCGAATTTGCTGACTGTCCGCCTTTCGAGAGTAGTGGGCTGACGTAGTACCCAATCATAACCAAATATTTAATTTGTGAGATTTGGTTGGGGTTTCGAGGAGCCCGTCCGAGGGTTCGAGGAGTCGACCCGAACTCTATATATATCCCAAACTTTTGAGAGAAAAACTTTTTATCCGTCTTCTGCGAAAGAGAGCCTTCGATTGTTTGAGTTTTTTCCCTCGTTCTTTCTTCGAGCACTCCGAGTTTTCAGAATGGCGCCGAAACAAACCCCCTCCACTAAGGGAAAGAGCACAGGCTCTTCTTCTCGTTCTTCTGCTCCGGCGAGAGAGTCTTCGGTCGGGCAAGGTGAACGTTCTTCTGAGCGAAGTATCCCGCCGACGATTAGCGCACCCGGCCTTAGAGGTAGAGCCTTTGGGATGACATAGAATGACGAGAAATCTTTCGCACACGCTGAACGTGACCGCGCTAGGTCGTCTTCTGTGCTGATAGCCTCTTTGAGGAAGATGATGTACGGAGACATTTTCATCTTTTACGCCCACATTTCTAATGTGCCAGCGTAGAAACTCCATGTTTTCGCAATTTTGAGCGTAAAAGCTCTGACTGCCGAAAACTTGGTGTATACTGTAAAATTTTAGTTTTACGCTTGTGGATGGGACCTCCGGCGTAGTAACTAGAATTTTGGCAGTCTGGCGTAAAGCACGGACAGTATTCCGTCAATTACGCTTCAGGATGTGACTTCCGGCATAAAATGACCAAATTTTGTACTGTCTTGACATAAAGCACAGACTGTCGTTTCTTGGTCTTTATGTTGCAAGATTTGTAATGACGTGTTTTCCTTGCACTTTTGCAGTTAACTTGCATGAGTCTCCACTGGCCGAGGTGATGGGTTTCGCTGCCGGGATGCTGCACTCGAACTATCTGGAGGATCTGTCGCACGTGACATTTCCTATCTCCGGACCCCAGTATCCCGAAGGACGAGGGATCTTGATATCGGCTCAGGACGAGCGGACATTGCTGAACATGATTAACGGAGAGCCCCTGACGTACATAGACGGGGACCAGTACATCAAGCCGGCCTTTCTCTTTGGGGACATGATTGACAAACAGTCCCAAACGAAGCCCAAGAGAGAACCCTGGGTTTTCCCCGCCGAGAGTGTGGTCTTGTATATGCCCACGATGCCGAGAGATTATCTCATCTCGGCTTTCTTCCATGCCACACATTCCAGGAGGATGTCGTGGACGCTGACTCCTGATCTTCACAGCAAGCCGGGGAAGATCTTTCATCTGAAAGGAGCTGACCAGGGGTCGTTTGTTAGCCGTCCTTCTGGCGTCGTGACGTTGTTCAGGGGACTGTGCCCGGGCAGCGTCCCGAGTGAAGACAGTTCAGTGATCCAGCTGGTCCAATTGCCGACTTTCTGCAATGACTTCATGGTGCGAGGGGGGGTATACCCCAAGGAGAATCCTCGGTGCAATGGGTGGATTACCCCAACAAACCTCCGGTGGACTTGCCTAGTTGACTGGGCCTTGAAACATTTTCGGAGAGAGCTGGAGGTCATCGGACTGTATGCTGCTGTGAGTGCGACGAGTGTTGGGTTGCCTCCCAACTCTAACATGTTTCTGGCACTGATGGAGCGATACATTTCGTTCACCGGGACCTTCGCCACTCCACTGGAGGAGTTGGGGTTGGCCCTCCTTGAGATGGCAGTGATCTCGAGACTGCCGATGGGGGACACCCCATATGAAGAGTATGTTCCCACCAACCGGGAGTTGGAGGACTCGGACCCTCGGGTTATGGAGGTGTATCAGGAGCTGATGTGCCACTACTTTGCGTGCACTACTTTTTATAATGAGCCTTATGATTTGGCTCACACCACTAAGTGGATGTCCTACCTCTTCTTCCACCGGGCCAGGGCCGTCAAGTCGAAAAAAGTTTCGGGGGGTAAGAATGAGCCAGTGAACTGTTTGGACGTGCTCAGTGCCCAGGTCGTCGAGGATCTTATGGAGGAGGCTAAAGCTCCAAACCAGATTCTCAATGACGGGGTAGGAAAGTACCCTGAAGGCACTAAGGCCTATAGTTACTTAAGGCGCTGCCGCAGGCCTTTGTCTGAGGAAGCCCGACTGGCTGGTTTCCTCTCCATATGGTTACGTCGAGTAGTTGGCCCGGTATCGCGTCCGCGGACCGCATTCACCGGAACATCCTGTGGCCTGCCGTTCGTCTGGTGTTCGGGGCAAGACTGGGCTTGCTCCCTGCCATGGTGTGCCGTATACAGGCTGGCCTGAGAGCCATGACTGACGGACTGCTCGTTGATGAAGCTCGGCGTGATAGCTTTCCCCGGGTAGAGTTACCATACCTGTACTTGATGGGATGGTTAATTCTCCACAACCCCCAGGTGATGTCTCCCGGCCCTGGCAGTAGTTCGGGGGGTAGTTTCTTGCTGAACTACAAGGACTCCCTCTGGAACATGAACACAGTCTTAGACTGTCGGCTAGTGCTGAGCCTCGGTCATTGCTGGAAGCTCCTCTGCACTGTCCCCTCTATGCATCGCAATCAGTCGGGGATTAGGCTTGAGGATTTAGGTGGAGAGAAGACCAATCTTTCTCCGGAAGCTTTTAATTGGTTGGTCTGCATCAGACCCTCGTATTTGTTGTACAGAAGCGAAGATCATTGCTTCTTCGAGCCTTACTTGCCCAGTCGGTTTGCCAGGCAGTTTGGGTACGATCAGCTGCACGTGGGCAATGCCGTCACCAGCTTCAGGTCCAGGGGCGGACTCATTGATGGAGCCAGAGGATGGCGGTATTTTATCATGGGTTGCACGGGAGCAATCTTTATCGTGCCGGTCGTCACCCTCTCTACGGAGTTGCGCATCCTCCATTCGTATGCCCAGTTCTACGTGGCGATCAACACCTCCCATCGCGATTTTGACATGCGTGGAAGCTTTAGGGTGCCTTCTCCCAAGCCTGGGGGAAGAGTCGAAGTCCCCTCGGTTTAATCTGACGAGGGTGAGGAGTCCGTCACTCCGGATGAGCCTCTGGTGTCGGTGCCGAGGTGTGAAGTGCCTCCGCCTGCGGGGGCTTTGGCAGTCTCTGGGAAGCGAAGAGCTCCTGCCTCGAAGCAGACTTCCCCTCGCAAGAGGAAGAAGAAGACGGTTAATCGTTCTCTCCGGATTCCTGGCATTGAGGCTCCTAGAGAGGAACCTGCTGTCTCTCCTGTTGGGGATGTCTCTTTGATTGGAGGTTCCCCGCCTTTTGGAGAGGGACCCTCAGTTTCGGCTGGTGGTGCCGGAGAACTCCTGCTTGAGGCTGCCGTTGCTGCCACTGCCTCCGGTAGTGGAATGAAATCGCCTGCGTGGCCGAGGCAAATGGGAGAATCTTTCCCTAGACCAGCAACGGATGAAACTCCTGCCGCGTCCGTGAGCATGACTAGCGAGATTCCAGCTGACGAACCTCGACTGCGTCTTGGTGAAGGCTTGGTAGAGCTTCTGGCGATGTCGGTTGGCTCACCTCCTTCTCCAGGTATGACAGTTCGTATTGCGTCATTAAGGCGTGATATAGCTACATCGGCTGCAGACGTGGCATATATACCGTTGGCTACGGGTAAAGGTCATCTTTATGTCTCCTCTTAGAAAGATTACTATCATATTGATATCAACTTTCTTGTCCTCTTCTCAGGGGATGGCGTCCACGGGAAGTATAGCGTTGAAGCGCCTTCTGGCTCTGCTCGGGCTCCTGGCGATGATACGGAGGCGTTCGACTTCGAGGAGAAAATACCTTCGGGGGCCAGCTCGCCCGAAGTAGTTTCGTCACCTCAAGAGGAGGACGAACCCGTTATCGTGACCTTGCCTCTTGCGAGTATGCCGATGACTTCGACCGTCGTTGTCGCACCTTCTTCGGTCGCACTACCCGTCGAGGCGGCGACTGTGGCCACCTCGTCTACAATCATTCCTGGAGGGGAACTCGCCAATATCGCGGCCACTCTTGGCGTTCAACCAGATCTAGTTGCGCTGACCGAGCTGTATACCAGCCTCTTTTACACCAGTTTGAAAATGCTGATATTAATGGTGTTGGCGAAGAATCTGGATTTTGAGCGTCTGAAGAAGGCTTCCCAGTTTTCGATTGGGGCGGTCAGGGAGTTCGGCGATTCTGGGATAGCTGACGCCCTGGAGGCGATGGTCAATGGGTTGGAGCAACCGATTAACGAATACTTACAGCTGACTCGGGGCAGTTTTGAAGCTGAGGTCCAGGCCAGATACGACTTCATGACTGCGCGGCTTACCAAACAGCTAGAGAGCCTAGATAACTCCATCAAAGCACATAAGCTGGAGATGGATAAAAGAAAAGCTGTCGTGGGGGAGGCTCTTGCTCTTCAGACGAAGTGCCAATCCGAGCATGAAGGGAATGTAGCGAGGGCCCGCAAGTTGAAGGAAAAACTCGCTCAGGCAGAGGAGTGGGCTTCTCAGTCGTTGGCAGGTCTAGATGTAGCGACTGGTCGACTGAGCACAGCACGACGGGATCTGGAGCGTGCAGAAGCTGCCCGAACTGGCTCTCTTCGGGCAAGGGCCGAACTGTCCTTTATGAACAATCCCGAGGCACGGCTGGAACAGGCCCGCGCTGATACCTTGGTTTCCAGGGACGAGAGGGTAGCTGCACTGGCAAAGCTGATTCGCGATCTGACCGCTCCCCCATAATGATGTACCCTTTCTTCTTTTTGCTTCCCCGATGTAATTCTGCTCTTTTCGGGAATAAATAAAGCGAATATTTTCTGACTTTGTGGACCCATCGCTTCGGAATGTAAATGACAGGTTTGGGCGAGAGTGATATCAGAGGTAGTATGGACGTGATAGACTCTCGATAAACTTCTAGCAGGACATACCTATTCAGAGGTCATACGGACATGAAAGAATATGACCTAACTAGTTTCGTTTTGGAAGTAGTTTTATCAGAATTGAGATTCTCGCTATATTCTACTTGAGTAGAGGAGGTTTAAGCATAGTACCTCTTCAGGAATTTACCGTTGATAGGAGCCATGAACAGGTCTCCATTAGGCTGGGCTAACCTGTAAGCGCCGTTCGAGAACGTTGTCTCGATCACACAAGGGCCTTCCCACTTGGGCTAAAATTTTTCTTTACTCCTGTGAGTAAGAATCATCGGCCTTCTTACGGCTAAAACTAGCTCGCCGACTTTGAACACTCTTTCCTTTACTTTATGATTGAAAGCTCCGGAAATGCGTTCTTGGTAGAGCGCGATGCGCTGTTGAGCTTGGAGGCGTTTCTCGTCTAATCCCTCTAGCTCTTGAAGCCTTAACAGGTCATTCTTTTCTTGAGTCAGCTCATTAGTCACGGCTATCCTGAGTGACGGGATCTGGATTTCAATGGGGAGAACTGCTTCGCTCCCGTAGACCAGTGAAAATGGGGTACAACCTGTTGGTGTTCGTACCGTTGTGCGGTACGCCCAGAGACATTCGCCCAGCTTCTCATCCCAATCTCTTTTGTTTGAAGAGACGAACTTCTTCAAGAGTTTGATAATGGTTTTGTTGAAAGCTTCCGCCAAACCATTAGCAGCTGGATAATATGCCGTAGAGGCAATATTATGTATCCAATTTTTATCGCAAAATCGATGAAACGCTTGGCTGATGAACTGAGGTCCATTGTCATGGATTATCCTTCGGGGAATCCCAAAGCGATAAATGACGTGATGCTTGACTAAGCTGATTACATTAGATGCCTTTACCTCAGCAAGAGGGATCGCCTCTGCCCATTTGGAGAAGTAATCCGTGATAGCCAGTATGAACCGGTGACCTCTGGAAGAAGACGGGTGAATAGGACCAATGATATCCATACCCCATGCTTCGAAAGGCCAGGACGCAACCGTATGATGTAGATATTCAGACGGTTGGTGTATGAAGTCTGCATGAACCTGACAGGCTCTGCATTGTCTTGCATAGTTGATCGCGTCCGTGATCATAGTGGGCCAGTAATAGCCCATTCTCCTGATATGATCCTGTAGCTTAGGACCGGGCTGGTGCGCTCCGCATACGCCGTCGTGAGCCTCCCGAATAATCTGCCGTGCTTCGTCGTTAGAGAGACATCTCAATAGTAGTCCGTCGTAGGTCCGGCGATATAGACATTGTGAAGATGCATCGAAGTAGAAGCGTAATGATCGTCTTTCGGATACTGCTTCTTTGGGGTCCTCCGGCAAGATTCTGTATGTGACGAAATCTATGAAGGGACTTCTCCAGTCTCTTCTAGGGGGATCTGTGTTCACAGCGTAGCTGCGTTCTATGTGAAAGTTGTTCTTCACACAGAATAAATCTCTGTTAAGAAGGATTACCGAATCCTGCCTTCTTATAGGAGTGGCTAAATCCGCAGCTAGACTGGCTAGGGCATCAGCTTCCAGATTCTGAGATCGAGGTACATGCTTTAGGAAGAACCCTTTAAATGTCATGGCTATCTCGACCGTTGCTTGGTGATTGTGCATGCGGCCGAAGACTATTGATCGCTGGCTGCTGCAGGTAGGCGGGACAATGAAGATAGAATCCTCATGCGGTCCAAATGTCGTGACGACGTTGGATGATGACGCTACTTCCCAGACATACGGACGGTAGGAGTTCATAACTTCCAAGAAATTTTGTGCTATGGGTTCTACCTCGTCACGGGGCGTGGATTCCTGATTTGGATTTTGAGCGCCAATATACTGGAAAAGAGGATGTTTATTATCATCTGGAACTCCGTTCCTGGTTGCATTTACATCGGTCGGCTATCTGTCGCGCCGAAGCTTGATGACCAAGGGTGGAGGCTTCTGGTTCAAAGTGATCACTAGAGGATCACTCCCTTTTCCTGACCTGGTCTTGTCCAGGTGAATAGCCATAGGCTCCATGGCTTTCGGACGAGTGGTTCGTCCTTTCACTCTGATTGACAGCGGTAGTGCGGCAGAGGGTTCTTCTGGCTCCCGGTGGGATTCCTTCCCTGCCTCGCCTGACACTTCTTCTGTGTGGTCTTGAGAGTACAACACGGCATCGAAATAGTAGGATTCTACTCCTTTAAACGGGTTTAGGTCAGCAACCTCCGTTTGTACCGTTCCTTGGGGGTCTACATATTTGAGACATTGATGTAGAGTTGAAGGAACGATATTGTGGTCGTGGATCCACGGTCTTCCCAGCAAAATGTTGTAGGACACCTCTGAATCGATGATGTAACACGTGGCCACCGATCTGAGGTTGCCAATCTGGATCCTCAGGCAAATTTTCCCCAACGGCTTACTTCTTTCGGCGTTGAAACCCACGATTGTAGTGGAGGTGTAAGCCAATTCGCTGGTTGGAATCCTCAGCGGCCTGAGCAGACTGTGAGGGATGATGCTGATCGACGATCCCGGATCTATGTGAATCCGATCGACCTCCATGGAACTGACGTACCCGGTGTAATAGAGGGGCCTGTCATGCCTGTTATGTTTTAACAGCATGTCGTCTTGAGTGAAAGTGATATTTAGGACCACTTCTATTACACTGTGGCATTGAGGACACGCCACTGGTTCTTCGTCGGGGGACTTGAGCTGGGTCAAGCATGCCTCCGCCTGCATCAGTGCTTCACTCAGGGCTAGACGAGTGTCTTGGGAGAGCCTGAGTAGCTCGAAGATGGACAGCCTGGCTGGTGTATTAGCCAGTTGGGCCATTATGTCGAAGTTGTATGGCTTCTCTAAACCTTTGTTTGGAATATTTTTCACAGGTTTATCAAAGCGCACTTCTCTTTGCTTCCCCTTGTCCGCCGGAGTTGGTTTTGAAGGACCGGCATCTGGTACGACGGGGTCTAGTCCTGAAGGTTTGGCAGCTGAAGCGTCCACCGGTGCCTCTTCCTGACTTGCTTCGTAGTCGTTGAGGTAGGCTTTTCCTGAACGGGTTGCAGCAAATACCTCGTCTTCGTCTGATGGCGAAGAAGTTGCGACCATATGGCATGGTTTGTATTTGGAGCTCTTTCTAGACGTAGCCTTAGTATCCTCCTCGAGCTCTGACACCAAATCCGGATGAACCCACATAATCTTGCCCTGCCGGGTGGTTAGGGGTACCAGGTCATGATTTTGACCCCTAGTTGGAGGTAGATTGATGATGTTCATCGTGGTCCGAGAAATGGGTGTGACACGGTCCGAGACCTTTTGGGAAGGCAGATTACCAAACCGCAGAGAGATCATGTTGGCCGTGACCGTCTTCTCGGTGTTGTGCAGAGTGATGGCCTTAGCATCGATTAACCCCTGGATCTTCCTTTTCAGTATGTAACACGCCTTTGTTGGGTGGTGTACGTATCTGTGGAAGATACAATATTTGGGGTTGTCAGTACTGCCGACTTCTTGGGGCCGCCTTAGCTCCGGGAGGGTGATCTTGCCACTCTTGACGAGACACTCGAATATACTTGGGATATCGTCGTCGTTAAAAGAGTAGACTTCGACGGGCCTGGAAGTCCCAGTTCTCGTCTGCGTGGTCGCCGCAGTATTTTGTCTGGATGTATTGATTGCCAGAGCTTCTTTTCCCTTGGAGCTGCGAGGATGATCGCTGCTGGGAGATGACCTTTTGCCTCTGTCAGAGGCAGAGATCATAATGTTGTTGTCGCGCGCCTTGCGACTGTTGTCTTCGACGGCTGCTGCCGAGATGATGAAGGAGGGCCAATCATGGAACTGATATGGTCCTGTAAACACCGAGACTACGGGAAGGAGGTTCTTCCTGCAAATGTCTACTAACGCAGAGTTTGGAACTCCTGGAGGCATCTGTAAGGTGGCCTGACGAAAACGTTCGACGAAGGTGCGAACGTCCTCCTTTTCCCTCTGTTTGACTTCGATGAGAGAGGACATAGACATGTCCATTCCTCCCTCGTAGAATCGCGTGAAGAATAAAGCTTTGTTGTCCTCGAAGGAAGTAATGCAATTGTCCGCCAAGCTACGGTACCACTGATAGGCTACTCCTGAGAGGCAGCCTTTGAACACCCGAGTGAGGAGGGCGTCGTTCCCTTGTAGCAATACCGTCATCATACTGAAATAGTTCATGTACTGACTTGGTGATGTTTTTCCCTCGAACAGAGCCATAGTCTGTGGTTTGTACCTCGGAGGAAAAGGGACCTCTTCCCAGATAGCTGGGTAAGGCTGGTTGATTCCCAGTTTCTTGAGCTGATCTTTGTGCTTCAAGGCGTCAAACTGGGCTTTCAACTCCCGTACTGCCTATATCGGATTTTCAGTTGGAGGCGGGACTATGGTGTAGTGCGGAGTTGGTTGTATCGCGACTCCAACGGAGGGTAATATATTCTCCGAGTGAGGAAGCGGAGGAACTACTGACTCTTGATCTAGAGCAGGCTCTTGGCTCGGGTTGGATGGTGGTAAGTCCACCCCTACACGTATCTGAGTTGGCGGGACCGACGCTTGAGCCATGGCAGTTGTGTGCTGAGTTAGCATCATCTGGTGCATGTTCTCCATTATGGATTACATTTGTTTCAGAGATGTCTCCAGTACAGTGATGCGTTGTTCCGTGTTTTTTGATGGCGAAGCTTCCTCGCGTTCATCTTCAACGACGTAAACTCCCATTTCCTTGGGCGTCATCGAAGGATTAGTATAGGTCGTCGCAGAAGTCGACTCTATACTCTCAGCATCTGATCCGGGAGATTGGCGACCCCCAGCGTCGGAATCAGACGAGTACGAAGTTGGTTGCTGTGACCTTGCATGGGTGTTTTGGAACACCCCAGCTTCAGTGTTCCTGAGGAGGTCTTCGAATCTCCTTCGTCTCGGAGGCCTAGAGGGATGACGTCTTGAGCTCGACCCTCCTCTAGGTATGTGTGAAGCCATATTCATGGATGCATGCGCGGGCTCTTCTTCCTAAAAAGACTGAGAGTAGCTCAATCGGTCGAAAACCGACCGTTTTACTTTAGAACAGCAGCAGTCAATCATAATTTTATGACTATTACAACATTGCTCGCCAGGGGGCGTAATAGGCATGTTGGAAGGTCCCCTCTCCTTACGCTTCTGGATTAGATATTTGCGCAAGTCAGGAGGAGTAGAGTAAGAAGACGACGGCTTGTTTCTTCTGTTCCCATCAGTGGGCACGCGGAGATTAGGCACCATGGTTTTCCCTGTGCCACCTGTGTACAACAAATTGGCCATCTGGGTGGCGGATAATCCCCGGGGAGGGTGTCTTTCCGTAACCTGAGCTTGCTTTATGCCGTGGAACTTCGCCTGGCGTAATTTGGAGATTTGCTCAAACTGACGTAAAGCTGAAGAGGTCCTCAGTCGGCCGTCGGCTTCTCGCGTAATCCGGAGGGTAAGCAGATTGCTCCATTGCTGGCGTAAAGGCCGAGAAGTTGAGTACTCTGCCGCTTGCTTTTCCTTGCGGAAATTACAGCGCTCATCTGGTTTCCCGTAGAGGTCAGATGTTGTCTTGCGTACGGAGCGTGATTTGTACTTCCGATTTGGCGCTGAGGCATCATCAGAAGTTTGGTCTGTACCGCGCGTAGCGGGAGACTGGTTTCTATGCGTAGAGCGCAGTGGATACTTCTGGATTAGCGCTGAGACTTTGCCTGAAGTTTTGTCTCTACCGCGCGTAGCGGGAGACTGGTTTCTACGCGTAGAGAGCAGTGGATACTTCTGGGTTAGCGCTGAGGCTTTGCCCGAAGTTTCGTCTGTACCACGCGTAGCGGGAGACTGAATTTTACGTGCAGGGCACGGAGGGAGCAAGGCTACAACCTCATTGGTCGGAGAGATCGGAGAGATCGGAGAGATCGGAGAGTCCACAGGAATGGTAGAGGATGTCTTGGGCATCCAGACCCTGCGCAGCTTCCTGTTGTCTTGGACGGAGAGAGGGTGAGAGCTACCCTCGGTTCGAAGCATGTCTTCGTAGGCAGACTGGTCGAATTGGACGACCAGTGTCTTCTTCACGGTTCCTATAGATACCGCATCGTGTTGAGCAATCGTTTTCTCGTCAGAAGAGAAAGATGTCCCCAGCAGAGTCGCCATCTTATTTGTGGTATTAAACGAAAGAATGAAGATGTATTCAGGATAGGGTTTATACGAGACCCGTCTTCTTTGGTTTACAAACAAACTTGTACAGTTTGATCCTATACGAGGATATAAGAGTACAATTTATTTAATCTGGGTAAATATTGCTATAGGTGTCTGATATGCAGTCGATCACTTTAGCCCTTGGACCTCACGATGTTGAAGAAGTGTCGTAGAAGACAGGAAGCAGCTTCGAAGGTTGCAGAAGAGGGTGAATGCACGATGCCAAAGTCGTCGATCCCTACTCTTTGCCTGAGCTCCGGATTCTTCTCTCTCTCTCTCTCTCTCTCTTGACCTTGGATCTGATATTGGTTTCTTGACCAATTTTTCCGACCTTGTTCCTCATTGATAGAGGTCTCTATTTATAGAGTTTTAGTGACAGTGACCACTCTGTTGGTGTAGAAACCGAGAAGTGGAAAGTACAGCACCCTTTTACACAACGGTTAAAGTAACCAATGCCTGCGTATAGATGATCCTTTGAATGAGCGTGTGACGCGGGTCCAACTAAGGGACAAAACGCGTATAATCGCTACGAAGATCACGGCGTACAAGCCACGTAGGTAGGTATCAATTGTGTAGAAGAGGTTGGCATAGAAGCCAAATATCTGTCACCATGGCATAGAAGCCAAATAGTTATCAAACCGGCATAGAAGCCGAATAGGCGTAGAAGCCGAGTGGTCATAGAGGCCGAGCAGGCGTAAAAGCCGAATGGTCATAGAGGCCGAGCAGTCATAGAGGCCGAGTAGGCGTAGAAGCCGAATGGACGTTAAAGCCGAGTAGGCGTAGAAGCCGAATGAGCACAGGAGCTGGATGGGCGTAGAAGCCGCTGCGTACCGTGCCAGAGTGCTGATGTGGACGTTTTAGCCGGAATTACGGCTTTTGAAGATATAATCAAATCTCTTGCATTAAATGCCGAGATTCGCCACCATCATGTGCATTAAATATGGAGGCGTATTTTTGAAGGTCCGCAACCCCTTCTGCGCATCAGTCGCAGAGACGTGCCTTGAGAAACGGTCACCGCTCTGTGCATTTAGACGTAAAGACGTGCCTCGAGCAACTGTCATCGCTCTGTGTATTGGACGCAGAGACGTGCCTCGAACCCCGTACGGAGTGCAGCTTTTGATGTGGCAGGCGGTTTGTCTACTACAGAACGTAAATAGCTCGTGTCTGCCTATGTAAAACAAGGTAGCGTATCCCTTCGTGCTTTGTAAAAGCAGTTTACGGAAAGGGGATAGCGGTAAATGACAGCCTGGGTCGCAGTGCTGTGCCATCATCATAGCCGTCGTCTGGGTAGTCGAGCCGTATCCCTTTGTCAGAAGTCCAGACGTCAGGTTCATTGCAGGATCTTCATTATAGGGTCTGACAGGTTCACTTCGGAGAATACGAAGCGTCTCTTGTACACCTCAATGCTGCGTCTGAAAGAGGATAAGTTTTACGCCCTGGAGGTGATGAAGCACCCCGTTTACGCTGAAGTGGTTTGGACGTACTGCCTTACGCGGATGGCCTTTTGAGCTTTTAATATTTCACGCTGGATTTAGCGAAAAAAGCTCTGTTGCACGCTTGGTGGCTTTGAAGGCCTCTGCTTACGCTGCTCTGCACCAATATGCTGCGTATAGCCATCCGGCGTATTTTTTATGCTTCTACAAACGGCTTGGGAACTTGATACAAGATTAAATGCCTGGCTAATCATAAGTGCGGTGTATGATTAACACTATTCAATGAACAAGACTTGATACAAGGAGGGTATGATCACATATCTACACTACATACTCCTCGCCCCCGACTGGTATAGTGGATTCAACCATGGTACGTCATGACACGAGATTCACTAAGAAGGTAGCAAGTCTTCCCAAGAATCAGTGTCTGTACATGTAGAAGAAGAACAAGAAAACAAGGCTTGCACAAGATATATCATACATACCAAAGAATAACGTCTTATGACGAGATCCGGATATACCAATCCGTGTAACCATCGTGTCAAGAAATCAAGGATATCTATACTAGATATAAGGAACATAGAGGATATCATAAATGAGAAACTATCAAATAATGTAGTCACCTAAAATCCGGTAAACAGTATCACAAATGTCCGGTACGGTGCCTCGAAGACCTAGATATGGAATATCACATCAATACAAGATTTCGGAAGAAAAATAAGTTAAATTGGTCAACATCTAGGTCAAAAAGTCATTTCTAAGTCAAAACAGTCAAACTAGGTCAACTGTAAGTCAAACTAGTCAAACTTGGTCAAACTAGCTATTTTTAGGTTGTATGAGTCTAACTCTAAGATATTGGGTGCATACACTATGTAACTAGGCCACACTAACTAAACTAGGATACTAAAAGATACCGTATCGCAAGATACGCAAGAATTTAGATATGAAAATATCATAACACACAAATAAAATCAATATTATATATACTAATCCTAATTACAATGCTAAGTGGATACCTTGGCTTTGAACCAATATGGTATCGCACCACTAAACCCCCATTTTGATACTTAAATCCAAATACCTTGATTATCCCTCAATACCTTGACATTTACCTTGGTATCTCAAGGTAATTTCCATTCTAGTATATAGCTAACTACCCCAAACTCTAAGTATAACTAACATATACTAATTACCCAAAACTAACTATAAATTAACAACTATCATGCTATACTAACTACCAACTACTAATGCATATATATATATATATATATATATATATATATATATATATATATATATATATATATATATAATTAGAGATACATAAATTGGTATGTATATATATATAACTACTAATTAATCAACAAGTACATATGTATATATAACTAACAAACTAGATAACTTAACTAACTATTAAGCTAACCAAGCTAACTACTACTAACTACTAGCTAGCCATACCTGCTGATACTTGTTGCTGCTGCTGGTGTAGTTGCTGCACATGCAGCTATGCTTCACTGCCTCTGTTGATGCACTGATGCTACAGCAACATGCTGAAACTGCCACTGCTCGATGTTGCCGGTGATGCTAAAACTGCTCTGCTCTCCATGCTTGTTGTTGCTGCACTGGAGTCTGAACTGCTCACTGTTGCTGCTTCTAGCTTGTGCCGCATGCTAGCTAAACTGTTGTGGTGCCTGCTGCTGCTGCAACAGCAATTGTTGCATGCCGCTGCCACTGTATTGCTGCAGTGCTGCTGCTGCTCGGTTGTTTCGAGCTCAAGCTGCCCACTGCTCTTGCAGCCTCGAGCATTTGCTGCTGATGCACTGATACAAGCTGTTGTTGAATGCTTCAGTGCACTGGTAAATGATGGTGTTGCCCTACCCTCTTCAACACACACAAACACACACACACACACACACACACACACATATATATATATATATATATATATATATATATATATATATATATATATATATATATATATATATATATAACCTTCAACACATATATATCTATCTATGTATAAGCACCCTCACACACACACACATACACACACACACACATATATATATATATATATATATATATATATATATATATATATATATATATACAAGTAGATGTAAATACATAACTACACATATACGTATCTATACAAAAACAACTCAAAATATATATATACCTATATATTATGATAATTTAATATACAAATACAAGGCAATTGAATCTAGAAATAAAATCAAACAAACACGTGGAGTACATCGCACCCGTATCACATTAGATCTATGATACGCTTGCGATACGAGTCCACCACACAACCAAACGTACCCCAAAGGATACAAGCAAGTCTAAAATATTATTTATGAACAATACGAATAGTCAATTACACATCTACATGTCCGTGTCAAAATGTGACATGCACAAAGTCCCGTATCGGAGAAAAATCCCTAAATTAATCCGTATCTCCAAATTGATGGGATACGACCTACACGTATCCAATTATGGACAAGATATTAGCCACAAATAATCAAACATATGTCAATTTGGTCTAATTGACCAATTGACCAACGCAACATGTGTCAATATCGAAATTTCCCCAAAATTGACACAAAATACACCATAACTTTCTTTATAGGCCTCCTATGAACCTAATTCCAATTTCTATGGGTAGCCTTAGCATATGGGGTGGTTCCTAATAATTAAAACATATATTTAGAGTCTAATTAAAGAAGAAAACTGAATTGTACCTATTAGAAGATGGATTCTCAATAAAACTTTCAAAGTAGGTGAAATTGACCTCCAACTTGTAGATCCTTGCTCCTACTTGTAAATTCTTGCTTCCTCCTTATAGATCCTTCCTCTACTATCCTATAATGGTGATTTGGAAAAGAATTGGAAAGAAATTTGGTTTGGGAATGATGAAATTGGGAAGAGGGAATTCTAGATCTAGATTTGAAATAAAAATGAGGATAGAGAAATTTTCTCCCTCTATTTGAATAGGCCGTCCACTTGACCCCCTCCCCAAGCCTCTATGTAAAGTCTAAAATACCCTTGGAGCCCCTCATGAAGAAATAATTAAGGAGGGGAGGTTCTAATCTAATGTGTTTAATTAAATTAATCATCATTCTAATGAATGGGCTTCTAATTGGGCTCAATTCTAACTAAATATAAATATTGGTCCATGGATCTAATCTAAACCAGTTAGGTCCATTAACACAAGCCAAAAATAATAAACTAACATCTAACAATAATTAAATAATATAATAAATAATTATACAACATGCACAATATTTATTTAATTATGAAATGACTAAAATACCCTTTCCTAGAAAATGTGGTAGTGACACAGAGTCAGCTATTGGTGACGCATGCGGCGCATGGTTATCCGTGTCATCCGGATTATGCAGCGTATGCTACGCGAGGGTGTTTGTGCACAGTGGTTGCTGCTTTCAGCACTTGGCGGCATTTGAAGACGCTGTCCTGTGAAGTGTGACCGGCGGTGACGCATGCGGCTCCGGCGACGCATGCGGCTACGGCTAAGCATGCGGCATGGTGTCGGATAGCGCATATGCGAACTTGAGCTTTCTCATGCCGCATATGTGATGTTCTCCTCTATATATAGAGGAGCTTATATTTCTTTCATAGATGAGAAAAACTGAGTGTCACGACCCGCACCTGGAATTTGGACATGAGCCATGGGTACGTCCAGTCTACGCCGTAACATCGACGGTAGAATACTGTCTAGGTCTCAAAACTACTAATCACAACTCACAAAATAACCTGTCAATGATCTCACTCCATAAGAAGAACAATGAATATGCATTTGATCATCAATTCATAAGATACTCAATCACAATAACTAAGAAAGTAAATGGCACGATAAGATAAAAAAAGATATAAGGAAGTCCTGACATAAGTCTAGAACACAACTCAAATACAATAATAAGTCTAGAGTCTAACTGACACAACATAAATAAGTCTCAACATAATACACCCAAGTCTCACAGTTTAGAATAATTCAGTACATAATAAACTAGACTAAAATCTGTCTAAACGATTGTGGGTGGTGTCTCCTCTAAGTAGAGTGGCTCCTCTGGAATCTCCGAGATGTAATCTCTATATATTCCTGGACCATAGTGAGTAGGACAAAAATTCTCGAGATCCTCTGAAAATGTTATCCAGTCAGGATTGGAGCGAAGCACAAACACTAACAGCAATTTCAATTATATTGACAAAAACTATAAAACAGTGCAAGAAAATACATGATGAAGAAATACTGAAAAATAAGTAATACTGGAGAGACATGTAATCAGCATATAGAACTAACTAGCAATGAACAGATATATGAAAATGGTAGAAAAGAGTGTACTGAAATAAAAGAATAAAAAATTTAACTATGTGTTGTGAAATATCAATTTGCTATGTGATCGACTTGGAACTAGATCAGGCTTATTATATATGATTGACTATGATACATGTGAGGTCAGACCAACCATCTGGTTAGCTATGATGTGAGCAATAGTCAGGCTAATCATATATGACAGGCTATAATGCATGTAAATGGTCAGGCTATACCCTATGTGATATGTATGGTGAGCTATGATGCATGTAAAGTGGGGTATAATCATATAATCTTGCTAATATTTTTCCTTTTCCAGCTAGTACAATGGATTCCAATCACGACTCCTCATGACTGGTATCTATGATACTAGCCTATGTATCCACTGTGTCGAAATCAAGTATACACTACAACTAGAATCATAGTAATAATTAAAATAATAAAAACTGTCAGAGAATGTACTCGCATGTGGTCCTGAGCAAGGAATGAGGATCGATGTCCAAGATGGAAATACAAAGACCTAGATATCAAAATAATAATGTTATTTGGTGTTTTAGAAGGACAATATCATCAACTATGTTGAAATACAATTATTAGGCCAAAACTAGGTCTTTAATAGGCTAACTATGACATTACCTAACTATACTAGTCATACCAAGTTATACTAGATAATATTAATTAATACTAGCTACTACACTATACTATATACCATATAATGTATACATAGACACTAATATAACACTAACCAATCTTTAACATATACAAGTAACTAATATTAATTAACATATCCCTATCTATGTTATCTATAATACTAATATTACCTTAGCTAGGTATAAGTAATACTTAACAAATATCTAACTGCTACTACCCTAACCAATGCACTATATACTAACTGTCATCCATAAATTACAGTTATCTAACTGTTACAGATACTCTACTAACTTAGTATATATTAGAGTATCTCCTCTACAACTTGATACCTCAAGTACTTACACTATCCACATAGTACATCACTGATACTCCCCTATTGCACCATTGCCCAGGTGACTGATACATAAACACTGCCCTTGTATCAAAGTAAATACCCCCTATTACTACTCCTCCGTTAATGGGCCTACATTGATACTAAGCACATCTAATACATAGTAGTATCAAAAGAGTTGCAATGCACAATGTGCACTTCTTTGTGCACTGCTTGCACGCAGGTACCCCCCCCCCCCCCCACCCCAAACTCGAGCCCACTGCTATGCATTTCTGCCCAGTTACCTGAAGGATACACACTGATCACTCTCACCTCTGCACCAATATTCGCACTGTGTTCACAGTTATGCATCAGTGGCACTGATGCTCTCCCAACTGATTCCACACTGCACCTACCATGCCTAAAAGACACAGCACATATCGGGTACTACACTGCTAACTGGACACTACACACACGCATAATCATCACAACAATCGTTGTGGACTGATACACTCTAGTGTATCAGTAACCAACATTTTCCTTGATTACATACCCGATCTCCCCCATTATACTAATTCTCAACCATGGCTTAAACTACAGTATCAGTTACATGTCTGATACTCACGCTAACTGATACATCAATCCTCCTCTTCTTCACTGATCAATCACTCAACTTCATACTTGAATTCAAACTTGCTGCAACTCACTCCCTATCTAATATTCACTGCCAATGCCTTAACCCACTGCATTTGACCCCTTGCAGTCACTTACCTATATCATTTGATACTCACCCCCAAGTGTACACACACATCAGTCCTCTCAAAACTGATATTGAACAGTGGTTCCTAATGCAGTGCACCATGTGCACTGCTTGCCACCAGTGGCAGTGCTCGAACAGTAAAATCACCCCACCTGTTCCAGTGTATAACAGGCATCCTAACACTCTGTGCCCCAAATACACACTGCCTATCTCTGCAACTGATACCCTCTTCGTTTGCACACAGTGTGCATGACTACACATTGCAGTCACCACCACACCCTTTCACTACAGTCACTTATACACTGTCACATGTGCAAAACCCCACACAACAATCATATGCACTGTTGTGTAGCCCCTTGCTTCTCTTCATCTAACCAGTGTTGCACAAACAACTGCTCACCAAGACACACAAGACCTCCCCCTTATACTAAACACCAACTGACACTGCACTCAGAGTGCAATGGCGACTGATACACTAAATATGCACACTGCACACATGTGCAATGCTTGAGTTTCCTCAGCTGATACCTCGATCCCTGGTTGCAGCTACACCACTGCTCAAACCCGAGCCCTAAACACACACACAAACCAAAACACCCACATATATACATAGACACATACACACTTATACATTTTAACAAACACCTAGTGAGCACTAATCTAGGATACTCATGATACTCAACAAATCTTCATGCAAAAACCCCCAATATACAACTTTGATGTGGCTTCGGCACTAATATATATTAAAAAGAAAAAGAACTCCCATCTGTTTTACAATTGATATACAAATAGATAAGAGTGAATTGTCCAAATGGTGTCTGAGAAATGTTATGGTTGTCATTTCGGTGATCGGACTTTTTTTGATTAGTTTGGTTGATAAATTTATATTTTTGTTTAAAGAGTATATGAACTAGATTTTGTTGGTATTTTATATTTCTGGGCTATGAATCCAATTCCGTGTCTATGGTTGAGTTGGTCCTCCATATTTAAACCTGGAGCATGGAGACGGACATGCTTCAACAGTTAAACCAACAACCGGAATCAGTTCACGTGATCCCTACATGCTCCTCCCAATCAAAACAAAAGACCAGAGACGAGATGCAGACGTACATACATCCTATGATGTTACAGATATTTTTTCAATCTTATCCATATCGATACCTTTTGTTTTTTCTTCTCCTCTTTCCAACTGCAGTTTCGGTCATTTCAATACCAAAGTTGGAACCAATAATTTAGACCAACTTGCCGACCGAGCAATAGACAGTTATTTTTATTTTATTATTTATGTTTAAAATAATTTAAGACAGTTTGGTAATAATTTTAAAAATATTTTCAAAAAAAATTAGTTTAAATTTTTGAACATCTTTTTGTTAGCAACTTTTTATTTAGTGTCCATTATTTTTGTTGTGAATTTTGAGAGAACAGCAATTCGAAGTCCAAGCTTTAGTGTGACATGAGACCCCTCTAATTTTACTTGCATCATAACTATTAAGAAAGGTAGTTATTCAGAAATTTGTTCTAATAAAATTATTTATAATAAAATAAAAAAATATAGAAAATATTATCTAGAACGAAACTTTCTGGGACCCTGGCAGAAATTTGACATTGCTCATATTCTGCCAAAGGCTATGACTGAAATTTATCATTGGTCTTTCTTTGGACGATCTAAAATGACTCTATTCGCGGTTAAAGTCTAGCTACTAACTCAACAGAGTTAAACCTACATTATAAAAATCTCGTCACTTGGTAGTTGAGTCGTTTTGTACTCTCGTTACTTATTATTAGTAGTCGGATTCACTTTTCTATTTCCATGATTTTATTTTTCTCATAACTTTTTCTTTTTCAACATAAGAAAAATTGAAATTAATAAAAGTTATAATTTTTCAAAGAAAAAAAACAAAACAAAAAAAGTTAATTTACTTTCTTTTTCTTTGAATCAAACGAGGCCTGATAGCAGCCCCTATTGAGCTGCATGTCACACATGTGGGTCTGCAAGTAGAGCAAGCCAAAAAGAAAAGTTACGAGGTAGATTTAGGAAGTAGAGTTTATTTTCCCAATCTTGCTCTTCTTCTTTTTTTTCTTTTCTTTTTTGTGTGTTGCCATCTTCAACTATGTAACATCTAATAATATGTAGCTGATGATAGATCAAAATTTAATTAAAAATTTAAAATTAATACTAATACTAAAATTAATTTAATTTTAATATTAATATTAAATTTTGTTATGTCAGCTGAATATATGAGCATCTCCAACTCTTTTGTGAGTTTGGAAAAAAAATGATTGCCACATAGGAATCACAATTTCATATTTCAAAAATTATTCTCCAATACAAATGTATACTTTACATGCCAATGACACGACAAGGACAATGTGAAGTTGGTTGTCTATATCTAGACAATGGATTTCAAAATAACTTTATTACACATTATCAATAAAAATATTTATAAAAAAGGAAGAAGTGAAAAAGTAGTCTTGGAAGTTGGAAAGAAGTAATTTTTATTGCCTTCTCAATACATTTGTATTGGAGAACACTTTTCTATTTCATTGTCTTATGTGAATATAATCTTACAACATAAAAAGAATATTATCTTGTGCCTCATGTCACATAGTCACATAAGAATTATAACACAAAACAAGACAATATGGTTGGAGATGCTCTAAGGGCCTGTTTGGTAAATGAAAACTGAGACTGGATTTGGGATTTCATCAGAAAGTGAAATCAAATCCATAGCTTCCATCATTTGGTTCGGAGAACAGAGATTTGGAAAGCAGATGCAAAATGGAACTTGCAGTTCCTGTCCCCCCTCTTGTCTCCTCCAAATCCATATATCCACTTCCTCCCAAATCTTTAGGATGTTGGTTGAAAACTTGGAATTGCTAAGTAAAAATATATACAGGAGGAAGAAGAAGACTTAATTTATATTTCATCTACTAAGTAATTGTTAACTAAGAAAAAAAATTACAGAAAAAAATTACTTAGTAAAAAAAAAAATACTCACTGATCAACGACGCCTCTGGCAATGAAGCCTACTGTCGATGGCCTCCGGGGTGTCGAGGAGGGCCGACAACATGAGATCACCAAAGACGATGGTGGTGTCTGAATCCGGAGTTCCGGTGGCTGGTTCCGGAGAGAGCTGGGGAGGAGAATTGAGGGTTGGGACGAAGGTCGTAGCAGTGGCCTGATGGTTGAGGTTCATGCAGGCCGTGGCCGAAGGGTTTGGAGGCGGAGGAGGGGAGCCATAGGTGGATTTTTTTTTTTTTTTTTTTTTTAAGAAGTGGTCGCCAGTTATGTGGAGAAGAGAGAGAAGTAGTGTTATGGGTTCTATATCATTCGTTAGTTAGATATTTAATGTATTAATTAATATATTAATGTATATATTAGATGATAAGATAATGTATTAATGTATGTATTAATTAATTAAAATTTTAACTCTTAATTTTGAATTAAAACTCTTAATTAGTAATTAAAATTGAGTTGATAAATTTATAATCCTTAATTAATTATCTTAATTTATTAAATTTATTATTAAATTTATTATATTATTATCTTAACTAATTATATTCTTCCATTTTTTAATTTTTACTTTCATATCTTCTCACATTTTATTGTCTATTCTAACCAAACGCATTTATTGTCTATTAGAGGAACAAAAAATTAGATAAATTTTTATCCTTCTTTCATCTTTAAAAGTTTAAATTCAAAAAATTCACCACTTATGATTTACCAAATATGTTCCAAGAGAATAACTATAATGAACGACGAATATTTATTTTTCCTAGTTTGCATCACCAGAGAGAGGGAGAGGATAAGGTCTAGAGACTTCGTCCACGCGTCACGAGTACTCCGCAGCAGCAGGTTTTGGTATTCAATAAATTTTGTAATAAACCCATTAACAGCAAAGCAACCAGCCAGCACACCGGAAAGAAAACCAACAGCTCCACACCTATTCTAATATTCAGTCATAAACCCCCTCTCCGTATAAAAAACCAGCAGAAGTAAATTTATTATAGCACAAAACTAACATCAATATCCATTCCAGTACACAAAAGAGAGGAAAAAGGAGGAAGAAGAAGAAGGAAAGATGATTTTGGTTGCAATCGTTGCGGAGTTGCTGGAGGAGTACACGGTGCTGGTGGCCAGGGTCCTGGAGCAGCTGCTGCACGATGCGCCGTTCCCGAGGCGGATGCGGTTCTTGATGCTGCAGAGCCTTCCCTTTGCGTCTCCAGCGTCTGCCAATAATGTTAGGATCCGTTGAAGTAGGCAATATCTCTTGTTTTTGTCCGTCTTTTTTTTTTTTCTTTTTCTTTCATCGTGATATTGTACTTAGTTGAGTTGTGATGTTCGATGTAAATATTTTGGGGCTGAATTGAATGTTGAGTTCACTTACAGTATTTCTTGATCATTTAGATTTTGTTCACAATTTGTTTGGATAGCGGGAGTAGTGAAGCTCGGCATGAACGAGACTAGAACTTTGATATGATCAAAGAATGTAAATTCTACAATCTATTCTTGTTGTGTTCATAGCTGGAAGCTCTTCCCTACCCTCCGGAAGTGCAATCCGTTGGATATAATCCTAAAATTGAAGGGGGAAAACGCAAAAACTAGAAATAAAAGAGTTTTAGTACAAATTGTTGCTTCTGAATAAAAATCTGAAGTGAAAATAAAAAATCTCTTGACTAAAACTGAAGTAGAGGAGAATAATATTTTGTATCTGAAGTGAAAATAAAAATCTCTTCCTACTGAATCACATGAACAACACGGATCGATGTGGAACTAAAAATCTCTTCATACTGAATCACATAATCACAACAAATTGTTGCTTCTAAATAAGCAACACAACTGACAAAACCAGCTAGTCTGACTTCATGGCTAATCTTGGTTTGGCAGGCTTCCGGAGTTAGAATTTTCGTTGATGATAATTCTGTTAAGAGACCTGGTTCTCCTCTGTTGCAGGCGGATGCTGAAGAGAATTTGTTCCCAAAAAATTTCCAGTCGTCGTCCTTCGGATTTTATTTTCTATATTTTGCATTTTTATTATTTAATTATTGCATGGTCCATAATTATAAAATTTATACTGCTGAATTTATTAAATCCTCGAGGACTAGTAACTTAGTATAGTTGACTAGTCAACAACCTTTGAGTGGAGATCATAATTGGAGACTCTTGACTTGTGATTTTGAGTCCACCAGTTGACTATATACGCTTGATTTGAGCACATACCAGTCTCTTAATTTTTTTTTTTAAGCTACTATAAATTTAGGCTTTTGATAAGGGCACTGCACATATTACTTGGGGCTAGCCCAGGATTGGGGCTAGCCCAAGATTGAGCAAAGTTTACTCACACTAGCCCATTATTTTACTTGAGGCTAGCCCACTTTCCCAAACCCTTCTCCCAAACCCTCCCCGTCCCACCGGAGCCCTCCCCCCTCCCGCCGGCGGAGCTCTCCAACTCTCCGAGACTTCGTCCTCCTTGTCGATGGCTCCCAAAGTCGACAATGTCGAGAATCGAACACGATTTTAGGGCATAAAATGTCGAGAATCGTCGACAACGTCGAGCAGTATCGGGCGGGACTGTAGATTTTCCTACAGTCCTATATAGATTTAGGACTGTAGGAAAATCGACAGTCCTATGTATATTAAGGACTGTAGAATTTTCTACAGTCCTAAATTTATATAGGACTGTAGGCATTTCAACAGTCCTAAATATTTAAGGACTGTCCTAAAAATGTATGTTAAATTTTTAGGACTGTCAAAATTTTGACAGTCCTACCAATTGAAAGTACTGTCAAAATTTTGACAGTCCTAAAAATTCAACATATATTTTTAGGACTGTCAAACTTTTGACAGTCCTACCAATTGTAAGGACTGTCAAAATTTTGACAGTCCTAAAAATATATGTTAAATTTTAGGACTGTCAAAATTTTGACAGTCCTACAAATTGGTAGGACTGTCAAAATTTTGACAGTCCTAAAATTTTTTTTTTCTGTTAATTTATTTTTGTTAATTGTTGGGGGGGCCAATTTCAAAATATCCTTGAAATTTCTATCCTTAAAATTTGTTAAAGTATTCTGTTATTTAAAATAGTAAATTTATTAATGGTACATTAAAAATTTTGTAAAAAAAAAAAAAAATTACAAAAAGTAAAATTTGGAGGTCGAAACATCGTTTTTTTGCGATTCTAAAAATTTGGAAAGTCCGTCAAACGGTGAAACCGTTTATCCCGAAGTACTTTTCCATACGGTCATTTTGGCTCAAACTGGAGCTTGTTTCGATCTCCCAGTCAAAAGTTATGATAGTTTGAAATTTTATATTTTATATTTTTGCCTATAATACGTACGTCTTACTTCGGATGAAAATTCTCTCTACACGAATTGTGTTACTCTCGTCGAAAACATACAAATAGACCTATTGTGTGACGAAAAACGATTTGAAAACAAATAGTTATGGCCGTTTGAAGTCTGATCGACGGCAGACGTAATACCCGTACGGTAGATTTTTTTTTTTTTATTTTGTTCAATGATAATATATTTTATTTTGGATGTTAAACTAAATAAAAAAAAATCAAAATCCAAAACTAACTAAATAGAAATAAACTTAAAAAAAATCCTGACAATTAAAATGAGGACTGTCAAAATTTTGACAGTCCTCATTGTTTGTGGGACTGTCAAAATCCTGACAGTCCTAGTTTTATATAAAATTTTCAGTGGGTTAAAATTAGGACTGTCAAAATTTTGACAGTCCACATAGCTTGTGGGACTGTCAAAATTATGACAGTCCTAACAATTTGTAGGACTGTCAAAATTATGACAGTCCTAACAATTTGTAGGACTGTCAAAATTTTGACAGTCCTTCCAAGTGGTAGGACTGTCATAATTTTGACAGTCCCACAAGCTATGTGGACTGTCAAAATTTTGACAGTCCTTCCAAGTGGTAGGACTGCCAAAATTTTGACAGTCCTGATTATAACAGTGGGCTAGCCCCGAGTAACTTTTATGATGGCAAACTTGTAATTTTTTCTTATTTTTCAATGGGCTAGCCCCGAGTAAAATGTGCAGTGCCCTTATAATTACCCTAAATTTAATAAATAATTTTATTAGTATATATTTTGATAATAATATATTTGGAAGAAAAAAAATTTACGATAAAATTTAAGCTTTTATTATTATATAGTAATATAGATATCTCGAAATGCTATTGCTATGTTGGCAATGTAGAATTTTACATTCCAACATATGTTCGGTATGTGTAATTGTCATTGTGTAGTCGTCGATCTTACGTCAACATTTTACGTTCAGACCGGCCCGGGGCATTTTAATTTTCACGAAAAAATTCAAAATGATGTCCATTGTTCTAAAGGCACATTGAAAATAAATTACTATTTTTTTTTTTTTTGGAAGATTCATTGTTTTATTATCATGAACGTATTTTACATTTAGGATCTCATTAAAACCTCGTCTCCTTCAATAAAAGAATATCTTAATAATTTAAGTACAAGTATTTTGATCACGTTTGAACAAAATATCATAAAAATGTTTTACAAAACCAATAAAACTCCTAGATATAAGAAACCAATAATGTATTTGTAGTACATCACCAATGTATTTGTGCTCAAAAAAGAGGACCCACATATACATAAGATGATAAAAAACAAGAACTCAGCCACAAAGTAACATAGGGTTTAACTCTGAACTCAATTTGAAAAACGACTCGACGAGTTTGATTAATAACCAGCCTATCGGTCAAAAAATCCTTCATTCTTGACATCAGAGAAGCAAAATCATCAATGATGTATGCATATTAAATGATTTTCAGCATATCTTTATCAATGCACATAATTGCTAATCCATTTAGTCTATCTTGAGTCATGGTGGTACATGTTGGTGTTTTTGCTTTGGACTAAAAAAAATAGTCCCACATTGGCTACACCACCAAGTGGGTATCTTAATATAATACTTTGTATGAGTTGAGGTGTGCACTTGGAGTGTGGTGGGACACATGGGTGCCATGTGTAACGCCCCGCAACCGCTCGGAGCGTTACGCTGAGTCGGATCGAATGAATCAAATGTTGGTTATATTTGAAATGTTGGATTTTGGGAAGAAGGATTAATCGAGTTGGTTTCAATGTGCAGATGGCTAGCGGGTTCGATGAAAATCAGGTGTTCGTTCAGGAACATTTCTGAATAGCTGGATGAAAGCGATAATGCCGTCTTCCTTAATCCGATCGGTCGGATGATTTGGAGAGCACGGCCTGCTCGCACGGTCATACCAGTTGAGTAGATCGCGCTTGCATCGGACCACGGGTTCAAGGGATTGGCCGTATCGGCAGGACAGGATGCCTAACGGGATCAATCATTGTGAGTGGGCTCTTTCCCTTCTCCTCTACTCCTTCATGCCTAATAATATGGAAAACACGTAAAAGGCTTGAACACTTGGGCTGAAACAATGGGAATCACTACACTGAGGCGTGCATAGAGTGTACGTCGTTGGTTTGGTAGGATTGTGGCTTGAAACGATTTATGCGTTGGATAGTTGGTACGATAGTTGGGTTATACATTTGAGGCAGTTCGGATGGATAATTGGGATTATACTTGGACGGTTGGAATTATACAAGTTGGAATGACACAATGGAAATATCGGGAATCCGGGTGAGCGAGCGTGCATCCGTGCACGAGTATCACTGGGTCGCTTTGTCTTGCAAAGCGAGCAGTTGTGGTTCGAAACCGAACAACTGCATCGGCGAGGGTATTGTGCCACTATTGGGGCATTGTGCCACGGGATTATTCGGAGTGTGGGGTATTGCACCCAATGTGAAACACTGTGTTGGTAAGCGGCAATGTGAAGCGTGGGCATAACTTGGGCACAACTTGAGAGATTGTGTTTATGAGTATTTTGGTGCCTTGGGATATATATATTGAGGTCGAGATTTGGACTCCTTGGTTGGATATGTTGGAAGAATGGTTATGGATGCTTTGGTTGGATATTCGGTTGAAACGAGTCTAGGATCGCTTGGTGGGGCGAGAATGTTCGATCCTCTCGTCATACCTACTTTCTGCATGTCACGGACAACCTGTGTACACAGGGTTTGACATTTTCTCGAAACGGCTTCCCGGGGCACTGGGACCGTATCGATCCGGAGGGAGATATTGATTCGTGCTAATCACGATGCATTACGGGACCTCCAGCGGGGCTCGCTACCCGGGCTGATAGGGAGCGCCGTTAATGCTTGAATTTTGTCCTTTATGGCTTTGCCAGTGACTTCATATAGATAAGAGTTGGCTTGCTTTTCTTTTGTTGGTTTGGCTTTCGTGTAGGCGCGGCCACCTTGCCTCGGCAAGAGTGTGCACTCGAGATTTGGGATATAAACTGTTGGGTGAGGATGGATATTGAGGCGAGACTGATGGTTCGATATGTTATCGTGCAAGCGATGGCATTGAGTTAGACGGGTCGGATATATATAACTGCTTATCGATTGGTTTGAGTTGAATGCTTGCATGCTTAAACTGCTTTACAGCTTTCCTTAACATGTCATCCCTATGCCATGAAAAGAATCTAGGATTCAACTAGAAAGATCACCATATAACTGTTGCATTCACTATTTTACTTAGTGTCGGCTTAGACGAGTGGGTTACCCCGCTCACCAGTACGGTTGTGTACTGACCCACGTTTGTGGGCATTATTTCAGGTACACAGGCGTAGTGGCGCTGCTTGGATATACGGGACAAGATGTATGAACTGTAAGTACCTTTGTGGGCTAGAGAAAAGAGCAAGAGCATTTCATCGTCTTCGTGGCATTGCCTTTGTGGCATTGCCTCGGGGCATTTTATTTGGACCCTATCGTGAGCTTCGCTGCGTATACTCTGATGTGTGCTTGGTACACAATACTTGACTTCCGCTGCAACTTGGTTGATTTAAAGATAATATTTGGTGTTTGACAACATCGCCTTGTACGAGCGCAACTCCAGGCTCGTACGACATCACGTCCCGATTAGAACGATTGTCCCGCGGGAGAGCTGCAACATGGTGATTCACGTTCAGCGGGGACTGTCGAGCTTGCGGGAGATTGGGGCGTGACAAATTGGTATCAGAGCGCCCGGTTCATTTCTTCGGACTTGGTCCTTCGCTTCATCACAAACTCTAAATAGCTTCCGCGTGTCGTTTAGCTCTTGACTCTACTCGGTGCCGCATCGGATGTTTCATGCAATAAGTCTATTTATTGCTAGTTATGGCTGCATATTATTCTTTGTTGGGTTGTCCTGGTTGGTTTTCGTAGGACCACTTAGCCTCGTTAGGCGTTGTTGCATTCGTGCAGCAAGTTGGTTGGCGTTGTTGCATTTGTGCAACAAGTGTGGGCTTTCGTTGGGTTGGCTTGACTTATCGTTCGGGGATTCTGATTGCCTCAATGGATCAGTTGGTTGGCTAACGAGATTTGGTTATATGGAATGTTTTGAGTAGAAACTTTCGATGAGAATGGATCCTTGCACGAGTTGCTCGTCTAGCGATTGTGTTGGATAAAAGTTGGAATTTCGGCTGTGGCGCATCAGTTGGGCAGATTTGAGTTTGGCTTGAGAAATATCAGATAAGTTGGCATGAGTTGCTCGTACAATAAACGTGTGGAACCATTGGGAATTGGGTTGGACTACTTGGAATACAATCGTTGCACGATTGCTCGTGTTGCGAAAGTATCAGACGGGTTGAGAATAGCTAGGAGCAATGAGAATGGAACATAGCACGAGTTGCCTAACGAGATTGATGGTTGAAGAATCGGCTAAGTTTTTGTGTCAGACTTAAGATGGGAATGGCATGATCACACCTAAGGGATGGTTCGAACGGATTTTTGGATTCGTGAAAGGAAACGTAATGTGAGTAGCGACTTGATTCGAAGTGGTATATGGGATCAAACGTGTTAAGCAAGGCATTGAAAATTTTTTGGTTGAACATCTATGGGAATTGCCTGAACGGACTCGGATAACGAATACAAGTCGGTTGGTGCAAATCGACTGAGTTGGAAAGAATGAAAATGGAGCAAGCGAATATTGAGTTATGATTCGACAGAATCACCTCGGAATAGTCGGTTTGGGGTAGACGCTGGTTGACGCAGATTTTGCACGAGGGCAACTATATTTCTAAGTGGTATATAGTGCAATAGAATTTGACTCGGGTATCCTTCGATACATTAGACTTGAGAACTCAAGAACGGAATCGCGCAAATGGAAGTATCATTGGGCTTAAGAGATGGGCGGAATCGGAACGAACATTTGGGTTACACTTGAGCAAAGCGATAGGATTATCGAAAGGATAGCGAGCACGAACTACGATTTTGGGGCAACACATTTGAGCTGTTGGTTGAGCAAAGAAACACGATATTGGTCTGGAGGGACAATGAGATGGATTCACACAAACTTGAAAGATTATGAATATTGCTGCTCGAGAAGTCGACTCAGGTTAGCGGAAATAGAATTTTGGGCAAGATGGTGCAACGATGGTAGACGGATTCTCCGGAAGACGTGGACGGATTGTGGCAACAACAGAAGGCAAAAGATTTTGGCGGACAGACTTTTAAAGATAGCTAAATGTGGGAGCAACGTCGGAACAAATTACTGTACTGTTTGAGTAAGTTGGAAATGCAATGTGAAACATGCAATTCAGAAATTTAATGGATTCAGGGCAGAACGACGGATTGATGGTAGACGGTTTCAACGAGCACATTGCTCGGATTCGGGAGTTCGCTCGGATGGATGGTTGGATTTTGATTCGGATTTACAGATGAGATGTAGCATGGTTTATAGTAACTGTCCATCGTGATGATTTCAATTATCGAGCGTAGCTTCGGGACAGCTGACCCTAAGCGACCTTGCCCGTCGAATCAGATATGAATATGGTAGACCCATAGAACGACCCTTGAGGCGGCGTATTTGGGAATGCGTCGAGGGCAGATGTGAGCAATGATATTTGGCTTATTGACTGTGTCACGTCCCAGTCCCAAAATTTAAGGAACTAGGCCACGTGGCATTGGCTAGCTGACACGTCACTAAGGGTTTAATCCATTTTGATGGACCCAAAGGAACGTGCTACGCTGTCCTAGAATACTACAAGTCTAGTACAGGCATATCTATCTCATCTACAAAAAATGTCAGGAAATAGTGCTGAATATATATATATAATGCTGAGTCTGATAATGTCATATTACACATCTTGTGGGAACAACCCACTACCAAAATATAATAATAGTACAGAAAACAAGATAGACTGAGCATCGTCTATCTAGCAAAACATCTCCATCGCCAAGTGAGCATCTCCCAAAATCAGGTAGATTCTGATGGTGTCTCCTCTAGTTCTTACTCGGTGGCGTGCCTAGTCTCCTGTCCTGGACCATACACCGTCGGGTAGTAGGCCTCGTCTAAATCTGGAAGGGAACCAGGTCCTCAGTGGGACATAACAAGATACAGGAAAATAACATGCCAGGAAGGAAAATACTGAATAAATAAATGATTACAGGGTGCTAACCATCTAAGTGAAATGCAAGTAAAGACCTTGTAGTACGCATGGGAATGTGTAGGTTTGACATATGCTGACTTAATTCATCAATCGTGTTTGACTGGCTAGTATGTGTCATATGCCCCCAGACTCATGGGCACTCTGCAGTCGTCCATCTCCGAGGAGTATGGAACGAAGGTAAAACATACAAGGAGGGGGTGTCCCATACGTCTACTAGTTATCTTTCCCGCCCAATGTAACTAAATGACAAGTCGTACTGTTCTGAGTTTTCCTGATTTTATGCTAAGCCGTGATGCGTGTCACACGTACTGGTAGCTAATCAAATACGCAGCTCGTATCCCAATATGTATTGCAACCATGTTGCGTGTTCCCGTGGTAGGGTCTAGGAGGATATTAGGATACCCTCACAAATGTTGGTAGGTCTGAAAAGACTAAGTTTAATTATGTTACAAGTCAACGTATCTGTCGACTGTACCCGAGGCAATCTCAGGTATCCATAGTTTTCTGGAATTCAGGAAACATAGCATATAGCAATATTTGAGTTTAAACAGTAACTTGGCAAGGTATACTTGCCTACTCCTTGATAGTGTTGAAACCCTGATCTCACAGTCAGGTTTGTAGGAGCTGGTGACAGGAGGTCACTGGCTGTGTTGGAGCTATCTCCTGTTAAACATACAGGGTTTGTGAATATTCTGAGTATAATATAGAGATATATATTTATATATACTTATATTCATAAATACATATAGTATATATGTATTATAGTATGTATATATATATATAGATATAGTATATATAGTAGTATATATATATAGTAATATAATATTAGCAGGGTGTAACCTCTAAAAATAAATGAAAAGACAGGGAAAAAGTAAATATATATATATATTTGTACTGTATTATACAGTACTATATTATATAGTATATAATATATATATATATATATATATATATATATATATATATATATATATATATATATATATATATATATATATATATACATATATATTAAATTGAAAGACAGTGCGAGAAATGTAAATATACATATATATATAGGTTGTATTATACAGCACTATGGTATATATTAGATAATATATATATATATATATATATATATATAGATATATATATATATATATATACATATATAATTAAATTGAAAAGACGTTGCAGGAATTATAAATATATATATAAATACATATGTACTGTATTATCCAGTACTATAGTATATAATATTTAATATATATATAAAGAAAAGTAAAATGCAGGAATTTAAATACATAATAAAAAGAAAAGCATACATATATATATATATATATATACATATATATTATATCTGTATATATATAATAATACTATATATAAATAAGTATATATATATATAGTATATATATATATATATATATGTCACGCCCCAGTCCCAAAATACGTAGGACCAGGAATACGTGACACGCCAGCTACACATTCGACCAGACTCTGGTCTGACTCGAATACGTATAAGCTGTAATATAAAGGGCACTATCTAGATATTCATAAATGTAAACCGCTATGTCTCAATCCACAATGTACATCAGTCTACAAGAAAGAGCTATATGTGCTAAGGTCGGCCGCCCAATAACACACTAACTCGAATAGACTCGAGAAGAAGTATGAGTCTACAAAACTAGGCTAAAACAGCAGATGAATAATCAATGTAAAATAACCATAATGCCGGTAGATATAATGTGAGTACCTGGTACCATGCTCGCAAGATATGCCACTCCATCAGTATCTCCAAGTGCTCCGTAATCGTCTATGCTGCAAAACTGGCAGGGAACCAGGTCCTCAGAGGGACGTAACAAGGTACAGAAATATAGAATGCCAAGTAAACAGAAAGTACAAGTGCACGACAGGGTACTCTATCATAACCAACTAGTGTGACACAGTTTAAAGACAATGTTCGACGCGTGGACTGTCCAAAATAAAATCGCAGCTCCGAACACAGAGACACACGGGTCGTACCGTAGCTCCGAGCACAGAGACACACGGGTGTTACTGCTACACTATAAAACAGGATCACTACACTATGAAACAGGATCACTACATATACATATATAAGCGCGTGCAGAGTAGCCCAAACGTCTAGTAACTGTCTTCCCCATCCCAAGCGGTCAACGATTGTGCGCTGAACCTGAACCTCTAACAGTCTCGACACACGGAAGATAACTCAACAGACGCGACCCTAAGGTCATCCCAGTCTCTGGTCATGATGTCAGTATCAGGATACAAGAATCTGGCACGATCACAGTGTACGAGTGTGTCCTGGGGTGTCGATAAGCTCAGGTACGCATATCGAGATACTACGAATCATCCAACAATCTTCCTAGTATGCTACGACGTACGTCTTCACCCGGTTGTGAACCGGACGCGAAGTACCGAACGTCAATATAACTACGTGCATAATGTACATAAAGAACTACAAGTATCTGTAAACTGAAATACAGGGTGGCAAGGTACACTTGCCTGCGTACGGCTGCTGATGACGGGGATCGGATACTGCGTCCAAGTCCTCAGGTCCCGCAATACCTAGAGAAGAGATACAAATCTGAATTAATACTCTACTTAAGACAGACAGGTGTGCTACACACATCTACATCTAGACTTAGTCTCAAACATTATCTAAACTTTTACCGTCCTCAATCTTTGTCTCGTGATCCGATATAATACCCATTCCGTATTAATTCACCTGCTCTCCATTTGCAGGTACTTTATAACCTCAATCAATTTCTATTTAATCCGTAAATGCTTGATTTAAATAATTATTTTTCTCAACCTTTAAACCTATACAATCTTTACCATTTCTCAATATATGGCTATTAGTTAATTTTGTTCATCATTTAATCAGCAATCCTCAATGAATGGTTAAGAGTTCGATTTTTACACACTATTACACAAACCATCACCCGTTCCCTAATGTTAACCGTTGTTCCAATATCACGGTATTGCTTCACACAAATTCTAAATCTACTCATCAATAATAATAAAAAGGCATATATCAGACAGGACAATACCCTAAAGGTCTCATCTGTCACTTAAAACCCAACCTAATTATATATCATATTTCCAATCCTCGCATGTATATATTTCATATTAAACTTCTCCTCTATCAAAATCTTTATGGTTATTCATTTCCCAATCATCGTCCAATCTGTAGGTATCACGACTCACACTTATACATCGACCAACATCGCATTTAACATTTCATATAAAAATCCTAACAATTTCTCCTTTAGTTTTCAAGGCCTAAACTCATTCTCTTTGTGTCATTCCCAACCAACAGTTGTAGGTATTTCACCTCCTCAAATCCTTGAACATCATCACATATATAATCCATGAATAATCAACCTAGCGATTTACCATCACTTGCACATATATCACTAAAACTTAATGCAAAGCAACCTATTAGACTAAAACTACACATGCCCACCTTAACCTCATATGATCCGCATCAAAACACAAGATATATATATAAAATCCAAAAGGAGATACACTATAACTAGGGGGATGGGTTCTTCACCTTGGCGGCAAAGTCCGGTGGGTCTCGCCGGAGTAGACTGTGGTGGTGGTGATGAATGGCAGCCGTGGGTGGAGGAAGGCCAAGGGAGCGGTGTCTGCCATGGTGCGGGTGTGCTGGCCGGTCGAAGTGGTAGCCGCTGGTGGCGGTGAAGGAGCTCGATGGTACGTTGGGGTAGTCGGAGAAGAAGCCGGAGTCGGTGTAGCCGCAAGGAGGAGG
This sequence comes from Iris macrosiphon, assembly GCA_036927795.1. Classification (NCBI taxonomy): domain Eukaryota; kingdom Viridiplantae; phylum Streptophyta; class Magnoliopsida; order Asparagales; family Iridaceae; genus Iris; species Iris macrosiphon. Next base: position 161,518,392 of record JAYESA010000014.1, read on the forward strand.
CCGGTCGTGCCCCTTAGACTAGGCAAGTCCGGTGGAGCTCCGGTCAGGAGCTGCTGCTCTTAAGCCTGCAGCTGACGCGGAGGAGCTCCGATGTACTCGGCGGTGGTAGACGATGACCGGAGGAGGAGGAGGTGATGCTCGGCTGGGTTGCTCGGGCAGTCGCGGGGAGGGGAAAGCAGTTGCACCGCCGGATCGGAGTTGGAGTCAGCCTCGGGGGAGAAGACTGTACATCGATTCCGCCGTCCGGAGTGAGTTCGCGGCCTGGGGAAAGACTGCACAGTGGTCGAAAACTGCACGGTGCTGGCGATCGGCTGCTGTACCGTGGACGGAGGCTAGGCGTACGCGGTGGAGGGGTTCGGCCTGGCGGTGGGGACACACGGCCGCAGGGGGTCGTGCTGCACTGGGGCGGGGACGCACGCGGCTGCACCGGCCGGATGCTCGGCTGCACAGCGGGAGGCTGCCGCTGCTTCGCCGGAGACGAGGGGTAGCAGTCGGCCGGGTTCAGCTGATGAGAACTCGGCCGGGAGTGAGCTCTCCTAAGAAGAAGATGAAGGAAGGAAGAAGGAGAAGAAGAAGAAGAAAAAAAATAGGAAGTAGGTTTCGGTTCTTGCATGGAGAAGGAGGGAAGAGAGAGAGAGAGAGGGGGGGAGTTTTCAATGCATTGGGATTAGGGCTGGCTTGGGGAGTGGTGAGGGTGATGTGAGTTGTTGCTTTATAGGGGAGTGTGTTGGGGATTGAAGGGTTGGGATCCATCCATTCAAAGTGGATGGATGAGATTTAACATGAATAGGAGAGTGGTTTCTTCATGTGAGGAATAGGTGGGTAAGAATGGGACCCTATATTGGGACCATCTTATTTATCTATGACCAATAGGATGTTGCCAACAATTTGATAATTTGCAAATAAGCCCCCGTAAATTTGGGAATTTGCATGGACACATAAAATAACGCAAAAATTGCGGAGAAAATATATTTAAAAAATATTATGGTGTGGAGGGGGGGGGGGGGTTGCGCGTTAGGGGCAGGTCAAATTTGAAGGGCATTGGGATTAATTTAATATTAAAATAGAATTTACAGAGTTGGTAAATCCTGATTTAATTAAAGATAGCGCGTTCCGTGAATTTAATTTAATTGGGGCCTGCGGGGTCAAAATCCGGAAATGGCACAAAAGCCAAAAATGGTGGGGGCTTGGAGTCAGTCTTGGACCCTTTAGTTGGTCCGGCTCAACGGGTTAAGTTGGTACCCCAAAATTGAATGTAACGACACAGGTGTCCGACACGGAATTAAATACGGGTTACGATTTTCGGAATGTCGCGCAATTAATTTAGAGCACACAAAAACTGATTTTAACGGTCAGAAAAGTCCAGTGCCTAATTTGGCGAGTTGAGTCGAGTGTACAATATTTGTACGGAATTTACGGGCTAATAATGGGCTCCGAATAATTAGACAAAGATCGGGTGTTTCAATGGTTTAAATAAATTGGATTAAAATTCCAAGTAAATATCTTCTACTTCTAAACCTCAATATCTTCTATCAAAATTTTCCTGGCCCACTCTAACTATCTATAGAAAAAAAAATTGAGGGGGTTTACATTCTTCCCAACTTAGAAAAATTTTGTCCCCGAAATTAAAAGTAAAGCACGATAATATCTAACAGAAAATAAAATAACCAGTAATTAAATTGCCGTACGTAAATTCGTACCTTGCTCCTCAAATAATTACGGGAATCGCTGCCTAATAGAATCCTCGCGCTCCCAAGTAGACTCGCCTGGTGAATGGTGCTTCCATGCCACTCTGACCAGTCGAATCGTCTGCCCTCTCAAAGTCTTCTCGCTGCGATCGAGGATCTCAACTGGCTGCTCTACGTAAGACAGACTAGGCCCGACTGTAATCTCCGAATGATCAAGCACGTGACTAGGGTCTGCGACATATCTCCTCAGCTGCGATACGTAAAATACGTCATGTACTCCCTCTAATGATGGAGGTAATGCAAGGCGGTAAGCCACTTCGCCAACTCGTTCCAGAATGTCAAAAGGTCCGATATACCTCGGGCTCAGCTTGCCTCTGCCTCCGAATCTGATGGTACCACGTGTGGGCGATATCCTCAAAAATACGTGGTCCCCCTCCTTGAATTCCAATGGTCTGCGGTGCGCATCTGCCCAGTGTTTCTGTCTGTCCTGTGCTACACGCAGGTGGCTCTGAATCTGCTTGACCTTCTCTACTGTCTGTGTCACCAATTCCGGACCAAGTATCTGACGCTCTCCCACGTCACTCCAACAAATTGGTGACCTACATTTCCTGCCGTACAGTGCCTCGTAAGGTGCCATCTGTATGCTGGCCTGGTAACTGTTATTGTAACACCCTAATTTTTTCAGAATATTTTTATATTAATTTTCCTAAATATTCGGTATTTTCTGGAATTTGAAACTAAGGAATTTGTGATTTAGTGATTTTTTTAATGGATGATAAGTAATATTAAAATATTATGGAAATAATATTTTATGTTGTAAAATAGAAAAACGGACATAGGGTATTTTTCTGTGAATTTATTGGACTCCGGAATCAGTTTTAAAACCCTAGAAACTAAGTTGCAATTATTTAATTAAGGTGCCCTCACCCTATTGGCCATGACCCAACAGAGAGTCTACCTGGTGCTGACCGTAGTCAACATTTTCCTCCCCTCCAATGCATGAAGAAGTCCAACTTTTCCTTCACCAGAATTTTCCATAATTTTTTGGGATGTACAGCGCGCACATCGTCCCCCATCTAAATTCTATCCTTGCATTTAATTAATGCGAATTCTAGCCATCCCAAACACCCTCATGTGAGCCCAAGGCCCAATCCCAGGGAGGGTTGACCAAGCCCTAATCCTAGGTCAACCCCCAAACCTAAAAATCCTACATGTATAAATAAACAATTTAATTCTTTACTTTTTCTAGGTGAAACCAATAATTCCCAAAACCTAATAGAGTTCAGCCGACTCATATTTTCTTCCCTGGCCGCTCTCTCTCTCTCTCTCTCTCTCATAGAGACCATCATCTACAACTACACAGCGGCCCTTCCTTCTCTCCTCCTCTTCCTCCTGCTTCCTCGCTCGAAACCCTGACTCCGGAAACCCTATCGAAATCCCCACTCCAGTGAGTCCCAAGGACCGACCTCTGCGGCGATCTCGGTCCCGCCGACGTCGGCCGACGCGTCCGGCTCTGCGGCTGGGTCGCGTTCTACCGCGTCCATGGCGGCCTCACCTTTATCAATCTCAGGGACCACTCCGGACTCGTTCAGGTTACGACGCTTCCGGAGGAGTTTCCGGAGGCGTACGCGACTGCAAACAGGGTGAGGCTCGAGTACGTCATCGCGGTGGAGGGGACGGTCCGTGCCAGGCCGGGCGAGTCACTGAATAAGAAGATGAAGACTGGGAATATAGAAAGTGCTGCGGAGAATGTTGTAGTCTTAAATTATGTAAATCGTGCACTGCCTTTTCCTGTTACAATTTCAAATGACGTAAAGGAGATTATTACTGAGGAGATTCGTTTAATATATCAGTACCTTGATCTACGTCGGCCACAAATGCAGTCCAACCTGAGGTTGCGACATAAGGTGGTGAAGCTCATCCGACGTTATTTGGAGGATATACATGACTTTGTAGAGATTGAGACTCCAATGTTATCAAAGTCTACACCAGAAGGTGCACGAGATTTTCTTGTACCTTCACGTGTTCAGCCAGGAACGTTTTATGCTTTACCTCAAAGCCCACAGTTGTTCAGGCAAACGTTGATGGTTTCTGGATTCGAGAGATATTACCAGATAGCAATGTGCTTTCGAGATGAGGATCTTAGGGCTGATAGGCAGCCTGAGTTTACACAGTTGGATATTGAATTGGCTTTTACACCACTCGAAGACATTCTACGACTGAACAAGGACCTGATGAGACATATCTTTCATGCGATAATGGGGATAGCACTTCCAAATCCCTTCCCCAGGATCACATATGCTGAAGCAATAAAAGCTGGAGCAAAGGGGATTGCCTTTCCTCAAGGTCTTGGATAATGGGGATCTTGATGGTGTTCCTGCTTTGGCATCGTGTCTGAGACCTGAAAGAAAGAAGCAATTACTAAGGCTTTGCTCTGCAAAGGCAGGTGATCTTCACTTGTTTGCTGTGGGCCATCATACAATAGTGAACAAGATTCTTGACAGAGTCAGACTCTTTGTAGCTCATCAAATGGGAATGATTGACCAGCTTTTGGAGTAGTACCTACCGGATCCACCGATACCAGGACGACAGTTGATATTCAACATCAGGCAAGTGTACCTTGCCAACTCTGCAGTTTGTTATCTATTTTCTTATCTCATTATATTACTGTGCATGCTCAACCTAGGGCCGTTTGACATACTTAGCGTCCGATTATCAGTCGGGTGCCAACATCGTACGCGGTGTTGGGTAATGTCATCTAGATATGGATATACGTGACACTTTATCTTCTCGTACTTGTCATACCAAGTACACTTGACCCAGGACACTGGACACTGATCATGAGACAGGATCTTCCCGAGATATTCGTGGTGATCCTGTATAGGATGCAGGACATATAGAGATACTATAATCTAGATACATTATGACTTGTGCATTAGTTATGACCCCGCTGACATGGACGTGAGACGTTATGTTCATGATTTGTGTGGTTACATTGGGTGGGGAGAGACACACAGACTACAGGCTGATCATATATATACACCCCTATTATTGTGAGGCACAAGACTCTATAGCCGAGCTTGGCCCATTACTCATTACTACTGCTACTACCGGCTCCCCTACACAGAGCTTGTAGTATGCTTCAGCCTGAGATCTAGTGCTGCTCTCATCTTACATATCACTTAGCTGGTTATTTTAGTATTCCCTTATTGTTCCATCTATGGCTGGAGATACCCACAGGCTACAGGTTGATTATGGTATGCCGGCTACTCAGTCTCTCGCTGAGCTAGACCACCTCTTGACACCCCTGCTACCGGCTCCCCTTCACAGAGCTTGTAGTAGTTCCAACCTGAGTACTGTTGATATTCTCTCTTGCATTTTATACAGATGTTACATACTTACCCGGCTTACTTCATCATTTGCTGCACTGTATTTATTTTGGCATGAGCTTTCTTGTACCTTGCTATGTCCCCTGAGGACCTGGATATGGATTTTGTCCCCAGATTTTGCAGACCAGGTTTACCCCGAGGTTTACGGGACCGCAGCAGGAGGAGCCGATCCAGGAGCCGTACCACCATCTGAGGGCGAGGTCTTAGCTGAAGACTTCTCTTGAGCATCCATGTTCATGCTCATATTTATTATTTATTTCCGTCTTTTCTTTTCTGGTCTGTTGAACCATTGTACTAGATATTTATCGGGTTGTTCCCCGAAGTACTTTGTGAGACTTGCTGATGATTTACATTCCTTATTTATTCTGTGGATCATATTTTATATCTTGTGTGGATGAGATTAGTTGTGCCATGATTGTCGTAGACTTGTTTTACAGCTTAAGTATGCCCTGATGGATCCATTATATTGAGTTGGTCCATCGGTGCGTACTGCTGGCCATTGACACGCGTCCAGTCCCACGGTATTTTGGGACTGGGGCGTGACATGGTTTTTGTGGTGGCCCATGCAGGTCTACGACAAAATAGTTCGGTTTCAACTTAGGGACCGAACAAGCCTGCACCTAGGACTAGAGTATAGGATCTCATCCACATTGACTATTATTCATCTTCCTCCTATCTGTTCTATTTGAACAATTGCATCATGCTTGATTCATGTGCTTCCCTAATAGTTTTTAAGTATAGCCTTCTCCTAGAATATAGAAGTTCCTGTTGTTAGATGATAATTAGAGTAGCACACCTATTTAGAATACAAAGAGATTATAGATACACCACTAAGTTTAGAATATCTAGCGAACCCTAGAATCCCTTATCCCTATAATTGGTTGACCATTACCCGGATGTATTATGAGGACTTAAGAGTAGTATAGACACTACTAGAGTTAGTTAGAAGGTTACCATAATGTTTGCCCCTAGCATTGAGGAACCCATAGAAAAAAAAAAAAAAAAAAAACTTAATGTTTGGACTGAACCTAACCTTCATAGTTAGATGATATTGGAACCATAAACTTATATCATTGTCTTGTTATTAGTAGACAGCACCCTAGGAAGCCTAGAGGAATGTAATCAACACTTCTCCCTTGATCATACCCCGAACATAGCAACCAACACCCCACTCCCCTTCGAGAACCATGATGCTATCTAGAGCCCTCTATCTTTATTTTATATTGTTTTCCTGCGACCATAGCGCTCGCTATTTGCGACGGTTAATTACGTTTCTTCTCTTCATCTTTCAACTCGTGCCATCTGACACTTCGGATAGTAGGCCAAGTAAATTCATTCTTTGTTAAGGGCTCATAGTTTGCTAGCCTTATAGTTATAGCCTTGAGTGTGAAATCTTTATGCTTGGTAGTTAGAACTTGATAAGTTTAAGTTGTTTTGTAGATTGTGACCAATGATTAACCCTTAATTTTTAAATCATGAAATTTGTACCCTCACCTCGATACAAGTTAGACCCTTCCTCCTTGACGGCCAGTAACTCTTCTATCCTTACCATTGACACTTGCTTGTAAGTGTTATGACTAAGACTTAAGGTGACCCTTACCTATATAATGCAATAGGAGACCCTAATAGCTATCAAGATCCTTCCTCATATACCCTAATAAGAGTTTCTGTTTTATTTACGTGTGCAAGGTTATTTGTAGGATCCTCTTAAGACGATCACGGTATTAGTTTAATTCTTTTATAAGTTGGGTAGTATGCCTCACAACATAGTACCAACTAGCCCTATTGACCCATTGATGAAGTGAACTAGGATGACACAACTTTAGACTTGCATTAGAAGATAGTGTTTAATTCAGACTGTAGAATTTAGAGGTCCTTGCCCCTAACTGGTCGACTAGCGACTTGGACAAGGAGGTTGTATGATGACTGTAGAGATTGGAGAGTCTGTTATTATTATGGTTGCTTGTTTGTTTTGTTTTATGAACTTGAATAATTTGTACCTCCTTTCATCATCATCTAGCGTACTTAAATTTGTTGTACTTGACTTATGCTGCTATTCTATAGCCTAGTTTTGCAAGCTTATTCTTTATCGAGCTTGTTCATGACATATGTATTAGTGGACTGGTACATTAATACAATTGTCTATTCAGAATCAGTGTATTACGGTCTGATCAACCTTAGTGCATTTTGGTTCGCTCTTCGCACGACTACTTTACGTGGATTGAGATATAGTTGACTAGTATACTTGCCCTCTAGATATGTCTGAGCATATCGTATCAGTTACGTAACTGTACTAATACGAGCATGCGAACAAAGGTTTACCAGAATAGGATTTCAATCCACAACAACTTGACCATTTCCATTTGAATTCTTAAACGCCTTGATCCCGATACTTCTATTCTATTACCTCACCCTTGAACTCTTTATTATTGATCTTCGTCTTCCCTTATTTCGGAATGACGAAACCTCGTGCTGGGTATAAGTTTGATATATAGACAGTACTAGATACACCCCACAGGCCGGTCGCATTATTGATGACCTTCTATATAGGATTAAGGGAATATCATAGGTTATATGTTTGGTTTTAAAGACTTGAGGATTCAATAACATGATTAAATGAGTTGGGGCATAGATTTATTAGATGAGTAGTCTTAGATAATATGGGTAAATTCTAAGTTGGGTAGTAGTGCATTGTCAACTCGGGAGGAATTTCTTTCCGAGTAAGATTAGATTGGGAGAGGTTCAAGCCATTGTAATTTTGAGAAAGTTAGAAGGATGACTAAGATGATGAGGATCAATGAATTGATATTGAGGACCCAATATTTATACCTTAAGTGCAAGAGTTAAATTTTTGAACAATGAAGGTAGAATCACCAATTCGAATTTAGAGGATAAATATAGAATTTCAGACTTGAATATTGGTGGACTGCATTTAAATTATTTTTCAATTTGGTGAATTGAATTAAGAATTAAAATTTTGATTGGAGCAGTGGACATCTTAACCTAGAAGTGATTGCAATGGATATGATTAGGGTTTTAGTTATCGCAAGAAGATTGCGACTGACTTGCCTTGTTGTACATAAAGGACTAACCGATTCTGCCTTATTTCAATTTTGAGGACGATATTGTCTTAAGTTGGCTGAATTGTGAAACCCCCTCACCTAAGAATTTGACCTACTCGGCCTAGATAGTGAGACTGAGGCTAGCGAATCCACTTAGAAATAGAACACAGTATTTTTATTTAGTTTTACAACATGGTATCCCTTGGCGCGCCTTACCATTGCTTCAATAATTGGAGCACTTCACTAGTCACTGGCATTCCTACAAATTCCACACCTTGTCATAGACATGCCCATTCTCTAATTTCCATTCTTGTGCAACGTTTCAATGGTTGGGCATTTTATGCCAAAAGAGCATTTAGGTGTCCACATCATTGACATGACACCTGAAGAAACCGATTTTTCGCTCATAAGGACTTTTTCATGATTTTCGAAATATGCAACGCGCACCATCGCCCATACCGTTAAACCTAGCCACGCATCTTAACCAATGCAAATCTTATACCATCCTTGACTTCTATCATGGCTTAATTTTAATTTCGAGGACGAAATTTTTATAAGTTGGGTAGATTGTAAACACCCTAATTTTTTCAGAATATTTTTATATTAATTTTCCTAAATATTCCGTATTTTCTGGAATTTGAAACTAAGGAATTTGTGATTTAGTATTTTTTAATGGATGATAAGTAATATTAAAATATTATGGAAATAATATTTTATGATGTAAAATGGAAAAACGGACATAGGGTATTTTTTCTGTGAATTTATTGGACTCCGGAATCAGTTTTAAAACCCTAGAAACTAAGTTGCAATTATTTAATTAAGGTGCCCTCACCCTATTGGCCATGACCCAACAGAGAGTCTACCTGGTGCTGACCGTAGTCAACATTTTCCTCCCCTCCAATGCATGAAGAAGTCCAACTTTTCCTTCACCAGAATTTTCCATAATTTTTTGGGATGTACAGCGCGCACATCGTCCCCCATCTAAATTCTATCATTGCATTTAATTAATGCGAATTCTAGCCCTCCCAAACACCCTCATGTGAGCCCAAGGCCCAATCCCAGGGAGGGTTGACCAAGCCCTAATCCTAGGTCAACCCCCAAACCTAAAAATCCTACATGTATAAATAAACAATTTAATTCTTTACTTTTTCTAGGTGAAACCAATAATTCCCAAAACCTAATAGAGTTCAGCCGACTCATATTTTCTTCCCTGGCCGCTCTCTCTCTCTCTCTCTCTCTCATGGAGACCATCATCTACAACTACACAGCGGCCCTTCCTTCTCTCCTCCTCTTCCTCCTGCTTCCTCGCTCGAAACCCTGACTCCGGAAACCCTATCGAAATCCCCACTCCAGTGAGTCCCAAGGACCGACCTCTGCGGCAATCTCGGTCCCGCCGACGACGGCCGACGCGTCCGGCTCTGCGGCTGGGTCGCGTTCCACCGCGTCCATGGCGGCCTCACCTTTATCAATCTCAGGGACCACTCCGGACTCGTTCAGGTTACGACGCTTCCGGAGGAGTTTCCGGAGGCGTACGCGACTGCAAACAGGGTGAGGCTCGAGTACGTCATCGCGGTGGAGGGGACGGTCCGTGCCAGGCCGGGCGAGTCGCTGAATAAGAAGATGAAGACTGGGAATATAGAAAGTGCTGCGGAGAATATTGTAGTCTTAAATTATGTAAATCGTGCACTGCCTTTTCCTGTTACAATTTCAAATGACGTAAAGGAGATTATTACTGAGGAGATTCGTTTAATATATCGGTACCTTGATCTACGTCGGCCACAAATGCAGTCCAACCTGAGGTTGCGACATAAGGTGGTGAAGCTCATCCGACGTTATTTGGAGGATATACATGACTTTGTAGAGATTGAGACTCCAATGTTATCAAAGTCTACACCAGAAGGTGCACGAGATTTTCTTGTACCTTCACGTGTTCAGCCAGGAACGTTTTATGCTTTACCTTAAAGCCCACAGTTGTTCAGGCAAACGTTGATGGTTTCTGGATTCGAGAGATATTACCAGATAGCAATGTGCTTTCGAGATGAGGATCTTAGGGCTGATAGGCAGCCTGAGTTTACACAGTTGGATATTGAATTGGCTTTTACACCACTCGAAGACATTCTACGACTGAACAAGGACCTGATGAGACATATCTTTCATGAGATAATGGGGATAGCACTTCCAAATCCCTTCCCCAGGATCACATATGCTGAAGCAATAAAAGCTGGAGCAAAGGGGATTGCCTTTCCTCAAGGTCTTGGATAATGGGGATCTTGATGGTGTTCCTGCTTTGGCATCGTGTCTGAGACCTGAAAGAAAGAAGCAATTACTAAGGCTTTGCTCTGCAAAGGCAGGTGATCTTCACTTGTTTGCTGTGGGCCATCATACAATAGTGAACAAGATTCTTGACAGAGTCAGACTCTTTGTAGCTCATCAAATGGGAATGATTGACCAGCTTTTGGAATAGTACCTACCGGATCTACCGATACCAGGACGACAGTTGATATTCAACATCAGGCAAGTGTACCTTGCCAACTCTGCAGTTTGTTATCTATTTTCTTATCTCATTATATTACTGTGCATGCTCAACCTAGGGCCGTTTGACATACTTAGCGTCCGATTATCAGTCGGGTGCCAACATCGTACGCGGTGTTGGGTAATGTCATCTAGATATGGACATACGTGACACTTTATCTTCTCGTACTTGTCATACCAAGTACACTTGACCCAGGACACTGGACACTGATCATGAGACATGATCTTCCCGAGATATTCGTGGTGATCCTGTATAGGATGCAGGACATATAGAGATACTATAATCTAGATACATTATGACTTGTGCATTAGTTATGACCCCGCTGACATGGACGTGAGACGTTATGTTCATGATTTGTGTGGTTACATTGGGTGGGGAGAGACACACAGACTACAGGCTGATCATATATATACACCCCTATTATTGTGAGGCACAAGACTCTATAGCCGAGCTTGGCCCATTACTCATTACTACTGCTACTACCGGCTCCCCTACACAGAGCTTGTAGTATGCTTCAGCCTGAGATCTAGTGCTGCTCTCATCTTGCATATCACTTAGCTGGTTATTTTAGTATTCCCTTATTGTTCCATCTATGGCTGGAGATACCCACAGGCTACAGGTTGATTATGGTATACCGGCTACTCAGTCTCCCGCTGAGCTAGACCACCTCTTGACACCCCTGCTACCGGCTCCCCTTCACAGAGCTTGTAGTAGTTCCAACCTGAGTACTGTTGATATTCTCTCTTGCATTTTATACAGATGTTACATACTTACCCGGCTTACTTCATCATTTGCTGCACTGTATTTATTTTGGCATGAGCTTTCTTGTACCTTGCTATGTCCCCTGAGGACCTGGATATGGATTTTGTCCCCAGATTTTGCAGACCAGGTTTACCCCGAGGTTTACGGGACCGCAGCAGGAGGAGCCGATCCAGGAGCCGTACCACCATCTGAGGGCGAGGTCTTAGCTGAAGACTTCTCTTGAGCATCCATGTTCATGCTCATATTTATTATTTATTTCCGTCTTTTCTTTTCTGGTCTGTTGAACCATTGTACTAGATATTTATCGGGTTGTTCCCCGAAGTACTTTGTGAGACTTGCTGATGATTTACATTCCTTATTTATTCTGTGGATCATATTTTATATCTTGTGTGGATGAGATTAGTTGTGCCATGATTGTCGTAGACTTGTTTTACAGCTTAAGTATGCCCTGATGGATCCATTATATTGAGTTGGTCCATCGGTGCGTACTGCTGGCCATTGACACGCGTCCAGTCCCACGGTATTTTGGGACTGGGGCGTGACAGTTATTGTAGGAGAATTCCACCAAGTGTAGATGGTCCTCCCAAGATCCTCCAAAATCAATCATGCACGCTCGCAACATATCCTCTAACATCTGTATCGTGCGCTCTGACTATCCATCAGTCTGTGGATGATACGCTGTGCTGAACTTGAGACGAGTTTCTAGGCTCTCCTGCATACTCCGCCAAAAATGTGACGTGAATCTGGATTCACGATCCGATACGATGCTGACAGGCACTCCATATAATCGTACTATCTGCCTCATATACATGTCAGCTAGTATCTCTGTGGATTGCCCAACTCTGAAGGGCAAGAAATGTATAGACTCGGTGAGTCTGTCCCCGACAATCCAAACTGTAACCTTCCCGCTTGGGCTTCGCGAGAATCATGTGACGAAGTCCATGGTAATGTGTCCCCACTTTCACTCGAAAATGGGAAGCGGCTGCAATAGTCCTGAAGTTCTCATGTATTCTGCCTTGGCTCGTTGACATACCAAGCATCTTGCCACGAATCTCGCAATCTCTCTTTTCATCCCATGTTACCAGAATTGTTTCAAGTCTTGGTACATCTTCGTACCCCCGGAATGAATTGAATAAGTCGAGCTATGCGCCTCGATCATCAACTCTTGGCGTATCTCGTCACTCGGAACATATAGGCGATCTTCGCACCTCAGCGTTCCGTCTTCATGAATCCTGAGTCCCGTCTGCAGGCCGGCTTCTGTTCTCTCTCGCAGACGTCGAAATCTCGCATCTGTAGGCAATGCTGCCCTGATCCTCTCAATCAAAGTAGACTGAACCTCAAGACTGGCCATCTGTCCATCCATGCCTGGCAATACGATCTCTATCCCAAGCTCTTGGAGATCCTCTAGGAACTGTCGCTGCGTCATCAAAAAGTATGCCATGGGCTTCCTGCTTAAGGCATCTGCTACGACGTTCGCCTTGCCAGGGTGGTACTGTAGCTCAATGTCATAATCTGTCATCAACTCTAGTCAGTGCCTCTATCTTATGTTGAGCTCCATCTGTGTGTTGACATACTTTCAAACTTTTGCGTTTTGTATAAATCTCAACACGCTCTCCATAAAGGCAATATCTCCATAGCTTTAGTGCAAAATCACCGCAGCTAGCTCCAAGTCGTGCGTCGAATAGTTCTTCTCATGAACTCTCAACTGTCTCGATGCGTAGGCTATCACCTTGCCGTTGCATTAGTACACATCCCAATCCGCTCCTTGACGCATCACTGTATACTACAAGTCCTCCCGATCCGGAAGGTAGTGTCAAAATCGGTGCCGATGTCAGACACTTCTTCAGCTCATCAAAAGCCGCCTGACACTCGTCGGTCCAGATAAACTCTTCGCCTTTACGCGTCAGTCGCGTCATAGGCGCAGCTATCCTCGAAAAGTTTTCCACGAACCTCCGGTAATATCCGGCAAGTCCGAGGAAACTCCTAACCTCTGTAACTGATGTAGGGGTAGGCCAGGTCTCTACTGCAGCTATCTTCTTCGGATCAACTGATAGTCCATCTCCGGTGATTATGTGTCCCAAAAATGGTACTCTATCTGTAAACCCCCTCGACCAGATTTTAGTATTTACAGGATTATTTTTAACAATTTAGGATTTATGACAATATTTTAATTTATTTTGCCTACACACCCTGTTGACTTGTGCACCTGTCCATCACCAAATTATTTGGAGCCTTATCTTGACTGTTAACCCTGAACAAATTCACATACCTGTCATAGACATGCTAGACTATTTTCCTGAATTTTGTGCAACTCCCAGATGCTTTATTTTGAGCCTCGTTTGAGACGCACAACTATCGTTACAAAAGTCCGTAATTATTTCCTATTTAATTTCCTGCTCTTTACCCACCTCTGTACCAACAGAGATTTGAGGCTCAACCTGCACCTGTTTTGCCCAAACAAAAATACGATAATTTTCTACACTGAGTATACTCCATTTAGTGTATTGACACCGTAGAAAAATTATGACCCTAACTGCCTCTAAATAATTAGAGAACACCGTGCGCAGTATTTATTAATTAATAAATACGGTGGCCCGTATCACCCAGAAACTAGGTCCAACCCCTGCCCAGACTCACCCCCATTCCCCTCGGGATCCTCACACAGCTTTTTTCTTCAATTCGGTAAATTTTAGCATTTTCAGGAATCGGGTGTTTTTCAGACAATTTCGTAAATTGCGCAAATTCTCGAAATAGGACTTTTACGCAATTTATAAAATTACAGGGACTTTCCTGCAAATTTCAGTGCGAAGCGTCACCCCCTCATTGGCCGGTGAACCTGCACAGTCCATTTGGACGCGGGACCCACCCGAAAAGATCCCGAAAAGATCCCGAAAATATCTCAAAAATATCCTAAAAATATCTATAGATATTTTTAGTTATTTAATAATAAATTTCTTTATAAAAAGAAAATAAAAGAAAAAGAAAAGTAAATAAAAGAAAATAAAAAAAATAAAACTTAAAATAAACCCCATCCCTAACCCGATCCGGCAGCTGACCCCCCCTGGCCGGCGGCGACCCCCCCCCGGCCGGCGGCGCCCTCCCCTCCCCGCGGCGGAGCCAGCCCCCCCCCGCCCCCTGGCTCTCTCTCTCCCTCTCTTCCTCTTCCCCGCTCCCTCTCTCCCTCCCCGCCGTCGGCGCCTTCCTCCGCTCGGCCGCCTCTCCGCCGGCCGCTGGCCGCCGGCGCCGTCCTCTCTCCCCCTCTCCACTGGCCCGCCCTCGTCAACCCCGCCTCCCTCTCTCCTCCTCCTTCCTCTCTTCCCCTCCCGCTGGCCGACCCCGCCGGCGACCTCCGTCCGCCTCCCGACCTCCTCCTCTTCTTCTCCACCACCACCGCCACCCCATCACAGTCCGCCGCCACCACCATCTTCCACCACCAGCACCAACGTCACCACCACCTCTCCTCTCCTCCCAGCCGACTCCGGTCAGCTCCCGAAGCCGCCTCCGGCCGTCCGAGCCTGCGCCGTCACCGGCCGCCCTCCTCCAGCGAGCCGCCCCGGCCGGTCTCCAGCAACCCTAGGGTCGCCGTGGACGCGGACAGGGCACAGGACACGGACACAGCCCTCGGACTCGTGTCGGACACGAGAAACGCAAGTTTCTGGAGCCCTGTTCAGGTATATTTATCTCTCTCGTCGTAATTCCGATTTCAATTCCGTCAGTTGCGTTGTGTAGACTGTGTAACCCTCTCGGTGCCCGTGCAACCCGCTCGGCGCATCGCGTCCTGTGGCGATCGCAAAACGCGATCCAAAAACAGGAAAAACAACGACCCGATTCACCCCGGAACTGGGTACGCCCCGCCAAACGGGACGACTTGGTCGCACGCGGTCTTTACCGAAACGTGCGCGACGTTGATACGGACGTGTAGGAATTCGGAGAAGTCGATTCGGATGTGCGTGCACACCGGAATCAACGCGTATCCGCCGACACTGCCCCGTATCCGTCAGTTCTGGAACACGCTACAACTTTGTGTATACACGTCGGATCGAGACGAAACTTGCGCCATCGGACTCGTAGCGATACGCTGGTCCTGTGAGCCAAGTTTGGTTCGATTCTGAGAACGTTGACAAAATCGCGTATCGTGGACCCCACCGGCTCCACTTGACGGGTGATTTTGTGACCGGCTCACCGGAATCCAATTCTGGAAGTTCCGTTGGGTTCGTATCGACGTTCTGGATTTGTGGACACTAAGTTTGGCGAATTTGGAGACCTTTGACCCTGACGCATTTTTCGGTGCAAAGTGGGCCACATGTGGACCCCGCTTTGACCGGAAACTGTCATTTTTGCCCCTGTGTCCAAATTGGACTTAAGGACAGGCGTTTCTAGCTATTTGATATTTTCTGAGACTGTTAGTGATGTTTATTTCAGCATCCGGAGACATTTATTCTGAGGCTATTGTTTTTGACTTTTGGCACTTGACATCTGGACGTTATATTTTGCAGCTCTCTTGCCAGGCAAGTATACCTTGCCTTGTTGTACTGTTTAAATTCAGTTATTGTTAGTCATATCTATTTATTTTAATATTATATAAATGTGCGCGTCCGAGCAGACACGGGTGCAGTCAACGATGGCGTTGACGTTAGGACTTGTGTCTGACCTAGTGTCTAGTAGACCCACCTAAAGTTGTGAAGTTATTGATATAACTTCTCAGGCCTTGACACGTATCATTACACGTCACAGAGTGAGTACATGTAGGGACGCGTGCCTCATGCGCGACTGGCCATCAGTGTGAGCAACACGTGTAGTGGTATTTAGCTCAGTTGTTTATTTTATTGAGACTTGCATCATAGTAGGAGGTGTCCACGTCGTTTTCACGACTTGTACATCTATATTGGGCGGGAAAGACACTTAGTAGGCGTATGGGACACCCCTTCCTTGAGTCTTTTATCCTTCGATCCATGCTCCTCGGAGATGGACGATTGCAGAGTTCCCTGAGTCGGGGGCATATGACACATATACTAGCCAGTCCCGATGATTGGTGAATTACGTCAGCATATGTCTAGCCACACATTCCCATGCGTACTACAAGGTCTTTAAATTGCATTCACTTAGATGGTTAGCACACCCCATTTATTTATTCAGTATTTACATTATGGCATGTCATTTTTATGTATCTTGCTATGTCCCTCTGAGGACCTGGTCCCCTGCCAGGTGTATATGTTCTTGAGTACTCGCAGGAGCACAGATCCGGACAGGTTATATATTTTCCGAGGAGGTCTTCTCTTCGAGCCTCGGGATTGTCAGATGTTGATCTTTTATGGTGTGTATTCTGGTTCCTTTTATATTCCATATCGGCAGTGGATTTGTTTCCATCCGACTGTCATTCTTTAGTTATTTACTGTTGAGATTTAGTTACCTAGTTATTGGTTATTCATGTCTATGTGATTTCTGTGGATGAGATTTAGATATTACCCTGTGACTTGTGATTAATTATACCACTGGTGAATTGTTGTTCATTATACAGCGTACGCACGTATATATGGTTTCCATATATTGGAGTTGCCATATATACGGGCGGCTGGCATCGTTACGTATCCTAGTCCTACGTATTTTGGGACTGGGGCGTGACACTATCCAAGCAAAACTTACATTTGCTGAGTTTGGCGTACAGCCTCTCATGTCTCAGCGTCTCCAACACAATCCTGAGATGTCTCTTATGCTCCTCCTGGCTCTTGGAATATATCAGGATATCGTCTATAAATACCACCACGAACTTATCTAAGTACTGGTGGAAGATATTGTTCATCAAACACATGAATACTGCTGGCGCGTTAGTTAAACCAAACGGCCTGACTAAAAACTCATAGTGGCCATACTTTGTTCGAAAGGCCGTCTTCTGGATGTCCTCTTTCCGTACCTTGATCTGATGATATCCGGATCTGAGATCGATCTTCGAGAATACATATGCGCCACTTAGCTGATTCAACTGTATTGTCCCATCTTTCTTCGGCACAATTTAGATGGGTTTTTCCCCATGGAGTAACACTAGCCCAACTGAAACTCTTGTCCAAGTGATCCTCTAATATGGACCTTCAACTCAACCAACTCTTTCGGTGCTAGTCTGAAGACGGAAAAAATAATTGGCTCGGCTCTGGGAGCCCACTCTTTAACAATCTCCAACTCTCTATCAGGTGGCAAGCCTAGAAGATCCTCTAGAAAAATATCCTCAATTCTGATATAACATGGTGGTACATTGGTTCACCTCCTGCATTGTATACCTCTAAGGTAGATGGGCACCATACTCCCAGGCTCTCTGAAGAAACTCAACCTCAGGGTAATCCGGTGGTCTAAGGATGACACAACTACGACGGCAATCAAGCATTACGTGGTATGGGCTCAGCCAATCCATATCTATGATAATGTCATAGTCTAGACTTTAACCTCAAGATAAATTCTCCTGTTCTATTTCCAACATCAATCCTCAAAAGAAAATATTTTTCTCGCCTAATATATAATTATCTTCTCCTCAAAGTTTTCCCCTAAAATTCTATTCCTCGAATTTCTTCTTTTCGTTATTCATCTCTCCAAGTCGCATAGTGCAATTATAATAATGATGTCACCCAAGCATATAACTAAAATTTCCTGGAATTCGATTAGTATCTCTCAAGTGAGATCCTAAAGTTTCCATCTCCTCTAGCTCATAATCATCATTCCTAGCTTTGCTATCATATCCTACCACTAGTTTCCATCATCAGGCTATGCATTCCCACAAATCATTCTAGGTTATGATCAACAATCCTTCCAGCTCTCAGTACTTCCAAGATCACTGCTACCTCAAGCACGGGTAGGGTACTACTGGGTCCAACTCTCTTGCCAGACTTCCACTCTAGTTCTAAAATCCAAAGATCCTATCAATCTGTCCTGATAAGGTAGCACTCTTCTCCAAGAAAGGTATACGAATTCTATCTCCTGTCGTCTGGTCTTCGATCTTCTTCTGGAGGGAAGTCATCAGTCACAAGCATTCGTCTCCCCGAACAATAAGGGACGAGAAACAAGGATAGCGATATTGACGAAGATTGAACGAATGCAAAGTGGAAGTCCAAGGGCGATAATCACATACAAAGAGTTTTTTAAAATCGATTATGGATTGAGATCATATTCAACAATCATAACATCTATTCATAATTTGCAGGCTCGCTTGGCACAATCAGGTGACCAAGACGATTTAAATCGGACCTGCATGGGCCACCACAAAAATATGTCACGCCCCAGTCCTAAAATACGTAGGACCAGGAATACGTGACACGCCAGCTACGTATTCGACCAGACTCTGGTCTGACTCGAATACGTATAAGCTATAATATAAAGGGCACTATCTAGATATTCATAAATGTAAACCTCTATGTCTCAATCCACAATGTACATCAGTCTACAAGAAAGAGCTATATGTGCTAAGGTCGGCCGCCCAATAACACACTAACTCGAATAGACTCGAGAAGAAGTATGAGTCTACAAAACTAGGCTAAAACAGCAGATGAATAATCAATGTAAAATAATTATAATGCCGGTAGATATAATGTGAGTACCTGGTACCATGCTCGCAAGATATGCCACTCCATCAGTATCTCCAAGTGCTCCGTAATCGTCTATGCTGCAAAACTGGCAGGGAACCAGGTCCTCAGAGGGACGTAACAAGGTACAGAAATATAGCATGCCAAGTAAACAGAAAGTACAAGTGCACGACAAGGTACTCTATCATAACCAATGTAAGCCCCCTAAATTATAGAATTATTAATTGGGGATTTTTCTGGAAATTTTTAGGATTTTTCTGATGATTAAAACCTAGGCGTTGGTAATTAAAGGATTTTTAATTTTGGTTAATTCATATTAAAATATTATAGAAATAATATTTTATGGTGTAAAATGGGAAACCGGACACAGGGTAATTTTCTGCGGATTTATTGGACTCCGAAAACCCGTTTAAAGTCCTGAAGACCGATATGGAAATAAACCGAATTAAATCCGTGCCAAAGCCCGACATCCCCATGAGAGCCGAAGCCAAGCCCGAGGAGCATTGACCCAGCCCGAATCCTAGGTCAAACCCTGTTCCAATTTTCTGTATGCATAAATACATGTTTTTCTAGTTTTCTACCCAAAGAAAAAAAAAATGAAAAAGAAAAAAAAAGGAAATTAAATTCTAACCCTAACCCTAATCCTGGCCGCCACCCTTTCCCTGACCACCCTCCGGCGGTGCACCGCCACGTCCGCTCCGACTCCGGCCAGCGCATCCCCCTCGACCCACCGCCTTGCGCCTCCGCCAGCAACTCTCCAACCCCTCCGCCGACTTGCTCGGCCGACCCCCAACTCCCCGATCCACAGAACCCGCAGCCCGGCTCCCTCATCTCCGCCTCCTTCCTCCACCCGAGTCCGCCCGCGCCACCGCAGAGTCCCTCGTCGACAATCGCCCCGCCGCCCCGAGCAGCAGCTTCTCCGCCAAGGCCTCCGGCCAGCCATCTTCCCTTCTCCCTTCCTCCGCTGCCCAGCCGAAGACCACCACCCGCAGAACTCCCCGCTCTGCCCTCGAGCGCCGCCGTCCCCTGCCCAACTCAGCCTCGCCACCGACGACCCCCCTCGCTCGACCAACTCCACGACCTCCGCCGCTGCACCAAGCACCCCACTCGCCTGAGCCGCCTGCAGCAAGCTCCGCCCGACCTCGTCGAGCTCAGTACAACCGTCGCCGGCCAGCCGTCGAACCGCCTTGCCGTAGCAGCAGCGCCCCCGCTTGAAGACCTAACTCTGATGAGCAGCTCCGGCAAACTCGGGCAGAACCAAACCCTAGCCGTGGACACAACAGACCTAGAAGCACAGTGGACACAGGACTCGGACACGCGGACACATGAAATTCAGACTTCTCGGAGCCCTGTTCAGGTGTTGTTTTCTCCCTCCTCGTAAACCCGTTTTCAATTCCGTCAGTTTCTACTCGTAGACTGTATAACCCTCTCGGTGCCCGTGCAACCCGCTCGGTGCATCGCGTCCTGTGGCGATCGCGAACCGCGATCCAAAAACAAGAAAAACAACGCCCTGTTTCACCCCGGAACTGAGTACGTCCCGCCAAACGGGACGACTTGGTCGCACGCGGTCTTTACCGAAACATGCGCGTCGTTGATACGGACGTGTGGGATTTCGCAGAAGTCGATTCGGATGTGCGTGCACACCGGAATCAACGCGTATCCGCCGACACCGTCCCGTATCCGTCGATTCTGGAACACGTTGTAACTTGGTGTACACACGTCAAATTGAGATGAAACTTGCACCATCGGACTCGTAGCAATACGTTGGTCCTGTGACCCAAGTTTGGTACGATTCTGAGAACGTTGGCAAAATCGCGTAACGTGGGCCCCACAGGCTCCACTTGACGGGCGATTTTGTGATCGGCTCATCGGAATCCAATTCTGGAAGTTCCGTTGGGTTCGTATCATCGTTCCTGACCTGTTGACACTAAGTTTGGCGAATTTGGAGACCTTTGACCCTGACGCGCTTTTCGGTGCAAAGTGGCCCACATGTGGACCCCGCTTTGGCCCAAAAATGTCATTTTTGCCCTTGTGTCCAAATTGGACTCAAGGACAGGCGTTTTTAGCTATTTGATATTTTCTGAATCTAATGGTGATGTTTATTTCAGCAACCGGAGTAGTACCTGCAGATCACACTGAGATCAGAGCTACAGTTGGAGCCAGGACCCCAGGCAAGTGTACCTTGCCAAACTCTGCAGTATTGATACATATTTTCCTTGCTTTATTATATTGCTGTGCATGCTTAACCTAGGACCGTGTGACGTACTTAGCATCCGATTATTAGTCGGGTGCCAACACCGTACGCGGTGTTGGGTATTGTCATCTAGAGATGGACATTCGTGACCCCTTTACCTTCTCGTACTTGCCTTACCAAGTACACTTTGACCCAGGACACTTGACACTACTCATGAGACAGGATCTTTCCGAGATATTCGTGGTGATTTTGTATAGGATACAGGACATGGATATTATATTCTTAGATATAGTATGACTTGTTGCATTAGATATGATCCCGCTTGACATGGACATGAGACGTTATGGTCATGAGAGGCGTGGTTACATTGGGTGGAGAGAGACACACATGCTACAGGCTGTTTCATATATCTATCTACTACTATTGTGAGGCCTCAAACTCTCGTAGCAGAGCTAGGCACATTACGTGTTTATTACCGCTACCGGCTCCCCGACACAGAGCTTGTAGTGGCTTCGGCCTGAGCACTAGTGATGCTCTCACTTGCATTTTCACATAGATGGTTATATAGCTTACCCTATTTATTGTATTTTCTGCTGCACTACATTTATTTTGGCTTGTATTTTCTGTACCTTGCTGTCCCCTGAGGACCTGGATCCGGACTTTATCCCCAGGACTAGCAGAGGAGATCCACTTAGAGTTATACAGTACATGAGCTTTATCAGGAGCAGAAGCAGGAATAGGAGCAGATACATGAGCTATACCGACATCTGAGGACGAGTTCATACCCGAGGACTTCTCCTGAGTATTGGCGTGAGATTTTCTTTTATTTCTGTTTCTAGTTATTCTCTTTCCAGTCTATTTCATTTGATGTATCAGACATGTTCTCGAATTATTCTCTGAGACACTTTTTATTGTGATTTGTCAGTTTATTTATTTACATTATTCTGGCATTTGATCTGTGATTATCTGTTGTGGATGAGATTAGTATAGACTGTGACTCATATCATTGGACCTACTTATTGTTGTATTACAGCTTAAGCATGTCCCGATGGATCCATTAAATTGGGTTTGTCCATCGGTGTGTGCTGCTGGCCATTGCCACGCGTCCAGTCCCTCGATATTTTGGGACTGGGGCGTGACATGGTTTTTGTGGTGGCCCATGCAGGTCAACGACTAAATTGTTCGGTTTCAACTTAGGGACCGAGCAAGCCTGCAATAAGAATAGGATAAGTTTTTAGGATCTCATCCACTTGCTTGAATCGTTCTTGACACCTATATCGGATTCGAATTAAATCCTTGACTTGCATCCTGCCTTGATTCCTGAGCGCCTCTTATTGTTTATTTTGGGTGCAGAGTTATGGATTCACGAGCAAATGACGAGACTCCTGCAAGATCACCACGGGATGCTGTGGTAACCAACAAAGATGAAGTAACACCAGTTGACGAAGATCAATCCTCACCACAACGCAGTCAAGCAAGTCAGCATGCCTCGAGAATCCAGGAAGAGGACGTTCCACCATTGACGCAGTTGGCTCCACCGACGCCCACCGTTCCACAAGGGCAGGCTATGGACGAACAATAAATGTTTTGAATGTTCTACGCAATGATGCAAGCCCATCAGAAAGTTCAGGAAGAAGCTCATCGACAGATTCAGCTCAGAGTTACGGAAGTTAATCAGCCCCGCTGCAACTACCTTAGACGAGGATGTTCTTACTACAGCAAGACCCATGAAGTGCGACACAAGGATCGAGTCCAGTCAGAAGCGGCCGTATGCAACAGCACCAGACCAAGCACAACAGGAAAGAGCGGCAAAGCGACCACAGATGAATCCACCACCAAGAGCAGCACCCGGAGCCTTATTTCTTCCTACTTGTCAGCATTGTCGCAAGAAAGGCCATATTGAGAAGGAGTGCAGACGCAAGTTAGGATTATGCTTGATTTGCGGAACCAATCAACACTTAGCCAAGGACTGTTCTCAGCATCAAGAGAAAGCATTGATGATTCATCAACCAGCCACATCAGCACCAACCGGAGCACCACAGGAAGAAATTGCACGGAAGTCTCACATGTACCAGCCATCAGAAACATCTTCACAGGCACTACCTATCTGTCAATATTGTCGCAAGCGAGGCCATATTGAGAACGAGTGCAGACGAAAAAGGAAAGTATGTTTAGCTTGCGGATCCAGTCAGCATCTAATAAAGGAATGCCCTGAGCGTCGAAAAGAGGCACCAAGGGTTAATCGACAAGCGTTACCAGCACCAATGCCAGCCTCTCCAGCATTGGAAGCACCGCAAACGAGATTTGAAGGAACCAGATCACCAGCTCCAGGAGGGTATCATCCGAGGCCACCTTTGATACCACAAGCAGCACTTTTCCAGCAAGCCCAGCAGCAGCAGAGGAATCGACTACGAAGACGCGGACAAGCCCTGGCTATGACTTTGGAAGACGCGCAGACTCATGGAGTAGCTAATGCGCGAAATTTTTCGTAGTTATCTATTTATAGATTTGTTTTATCTCGTGCCTATTGGTTCGTGACCTCAGTCTTAACCTATGTAATTTTGAACTTGATAATAACCTAGTATGCTTTTATAATTGATAACAGTAGAGATTATAGAGTCTTTTGCTATTGTGCTTATCTTTTGATTGTTTTGTGAACTTGATTTAGTTGTACCTCCTTTCATCATCATCTAGCGTACTTATAATTGTACTACCTTGACTTATGCTGCTAATATAGCCTAGATTTGCAAGCTTATTCTTTATCGAGCTTGTTCATGACATATGTATTGGTGGACATGTACACTAATACAATTGTCTATTCAGAATCAGTGTATTACGGTCTGATCAACCTTAGTGCATTTTGGTTCGCTCTTCGCACGACTACTTTACGTGGATTGAGATACATAGTTGACTAGTATACTTGCCCTCTAGATATGTCTGAGCATATCGTATCAGTTACATAACTGTACTAATGCGAGCATGCGAACAAAGGATTACCAGAATAGGATTTCAATCCACAATTGTCTTGACAAATCCCATTTGAATTCGTTAAACGCCTCGATCCTGATACTTCTATTATATTACATCACACTTGAACTCTTTATTATTGATCTCCGTCTTTCTTATTTCGGAAAGACGAACCCTCATGCTTGGTATAAGATGATATGTAGACAGTACTAGATATACCCCACAGGCCGGTCGCATTGTTGATGACCCTTTGATATATGATTAAGGGAATATCATAGGTGATATGTTGGTGTTAAAGACTTGAGGATTCAATAGCATGATTTTATAATTTAGGGCATAGCTTTAGTAGATGTATAGCCTTAGATGATAGATGGGTAAATTCTAAGTTGGGTAGAGACCGCAAAGTCACTTGAGAAGAATCCTATAGACTGTAGTCAAGTGAGATTGGATAGAGAGCACCCTACCATATTTTAATTTCGAGGACGAAATTTTTATAAGTTGGGTAGATTGTAAGCCCCCTAAATTATAGAATTATTAATTGGGGATTTTTCTGGAAATTTTTAGGATTTTTCTGATGATTAAAACCTAGGCGTTGGTAATTAAAGGATTTTTAATTTTGGTTAATTCATATTAAAATATTATGAAAATAATATTTTATGGTGTAAAATGGGAAACCGGACACAGGATAATTTTCTGCGGATTTATTGGACTCCGGAAACCCGTTTAAAGTCCTGAAGACCGATATGGAAATAAACCGAATTAAATCCGTGCCAAAGCCCGACATCCCCATGAGAGCCGAAGCCAAGCCCGAGGAGCATTGACCCAGCCCGAATCCTAGGTCAAACCCTGTTCCAATTTTCTGTATGCATAAATACATGTTTTTCTAGTTTTCTACCCAAAGAAAAATAAAACGAAAAAGAAAAAAAAAGGAAATTAAATTCTAACCCTAACCCTAACCCTAACCCTAATCCTGGCCGCCACCCTTTCCCTGACCACCCTCCGGCGGCGCACCGCCACGTCCGCTCCGACTCCGGCCAGCGCATCCCCCTCGACCCACCGTCTTGCGCCTCCGCCAGCAACTCTCCAACCCCTCCGCCGACTTGCTCGGCCGACCCCCAACTCCCCGATCCAAAGAACCCGCAGCCCGGCTCCCTCATCTCCGCCTCCTTCCTCCACCCGAGTCCGCCCGCGCCACCGCAGAGTCCCTCGTCGACAATCGCCCCGCCGCCCCGAGCAGCAGCTTCTCCGCCAAGGCCTCCGGCCAGCCGCCTTCCCTTCTCCCTTCCTCCGCTGCCCAGCCGAAGACCACCACCCGCAGAACTCCCCGCTCTGCCCTCGAGCGCCGCCGTCCCCTGCCCAACTCAGCCTCGCCACCGACGACCCCCCTCGCTCGACCAACTCCACGACCTCCGCCGCTGCACCAAGCACCCCACTCACCTGAGCCGCCTGCAGCAAGCTCCGCCCGACCTTGTCGAGCTTAGTACAACCGTCGTCGGCCAGCCGTCGAACCGCCTTGCCGTAGCAGCAGCGCCCCCGTCTGACGACCTAACTTTGACGAGCAGCTCCGGCAAACTCGGGCAGAACCAAACCCTAGCCGTGGACACAACAGACCTAGAAGCACAGTGGACACAGGACTCGGACACGCGGACACATGAAATTCAGACTTCTCGGAGCCCTGTTCAGGTGTTGTTTTCTTCCTCCTCGTAAACCCGTTTTCAATTCCGTCAATTTCTACTCGTAGACTGTATAACCCTCTCGGTGCCCGTGCAACCCGCTCGGTGCATCGCGTCCTGTGGCGATCGCGAACCGCGATCCAAAAACAGGAAAAACAACGCCCTGTTTCACCCCGGAACTGAGTACGCCCCGCCAAACGGGACGACTTGGTCGCACGCGGTCTTTACCGAAACGTGCGCGTCGTTGATACGGACGTGTGGGATTTCACAGAAGTCGATTCGGATGTGCGTGCACACCTGAATCAACGCGTATCCGCCGACACCGCCCCGTATCCGTCGATTCAGGAATACGTTGTAACTTGGTGTACACACGTCGGATCGAGACAAAACTTACACCATCGGACTCGTAGAAATACGCTGGTCCTGTGACCCAAGTTTGGTGCGATTCTGAGAACGTTGGCAAAATCGCGTAACGTGGGCCCCACAGGCTCCACTTGACGGGCGATTTTGTGATCGGCTTATCGGAATCCAATTCTGGAAGTTCCGTTGGGTTCGTATCATCGTTTCTGACCTGTTGACACTAAGTTTGGCGAATTTGGAGACCTTTGACCCTGACGCACTTTTCGGTGCAAAGTGGCCCACATGTGGACCCCACTTTGGCCCGAAAATGTCATTTTTGCCCTTGTGTCCAAATTGGACTCAAGGACAGACGTTTTTAGCTATTTGATATTTTTTGAATCTAATGGTGATATTTATTTCAGCAACCGGAGTAGTACCTGCCGATCACACTGAGATCAGAGCTACAGTTGGAGCCAGGACCCCAGGCAAGTGTACCTTGCCAAACTCTGCAGTATTGATACATATTTTCTTTGCTTTATTATATTTCTGTGCATGCTTAACCTAGGACCGTGTGACGTACTTAGCGTCCAATTATCAGTCGGGTGCCAACACCGTACGCGGTGTTGGGTATTGTCATCTAGAGATGGACATTCGTGACCCCTTTACCTTCTCGTACTTGCCTTACCAAGTACACTTCGACCCAGGACACTTGACACTACTCATGAGACAAGATCTTTCCGAGATATTCGTGGTGATTCTGTATAGGATACAGGACATGGACATTATATTCTTAGATATAGTATGACTTGTTGCATTAGATATGATCCCGCTTGACATGGACATGAGACGTTATGGTCATGAGAGGCGTGGTTACATTGGGTAGGGAGAGACACACAGGCTACAGGCTGTTTCATATATCTATCTACTACTATTGTGAGGCCTCAGACTCTCGTAGCAGAGCTAGGCACATTACGTGTTTATTACCGCTACCGGCTCCCCGACACAGAGCTTGTAGTGGCTTCGGCCTGAGCACTAGTGATGCTCTCACTTGCATTTTCACATAGATGGTTATATAGCTTACCCTATTTATTGCATTTTCTGCTGCACTGCATTTATTTTGGCTTGTATTTTCTGTACCTTGCTGTCCCCTGAGGACCTGGATCCGGACTTTGTCCCCAGGACTAGCAGAGGAGATCCACTTAGAGTTATACAGTACATGAGCTTTATCAGGAGCAGAAGCAGGAATAGGAGCAGATACAGGAGCTGTACCGACATCTGAGGACGAGTTCATACCCGAGGACTTCTCCTGAGTATTGGCGTGAGATTTTCTTTTATTTATGTTTCTAGTTATTCTCTTTCCAGTCTATTTCATTTGATGTATCAGACATATTCTCGGATTGTTCTCTGAGACACTTTTTATTGTGATTTGTCAGTTTATTTATTTATATTATTCTGGCATTTGATCTGTGATTATCTGTTGTGGATGAGATTAGTATAGACTGTGACTCATATCATTGGACCTACTTATTGTTGTATTACAGCTTAAGCATGCCCCGATGGATCCATTAAATTGGGTTTGTCCATCGGTGTGTGCTGCTGGCCATTGCCACGCGTCCGGTCCCTCGATATTTTGGGACTGGGGCGTGACAACCAACTAGTGTGACACAGTTTAAAGACAATGTTCGACGCGTGGGCTGTCCAAAATAAAACCGCAGCTCCGAACACAGAGACACACGGGTCGTACCGTAGCTCCGAGCACAGAGACACACGGGTGTTACCGGTACACTATGAAACAGGATCACTACACTATGAAACAGGATCACTACATATACATATATAAGCGCGTGCAGAGTAGCCCAAACGTCTAGTAACTGTCTTCCCCATCCCAAGCGGTCAACGATTGTGCGCTGAACCTGAACCTCTAACAGTCTCGACACACGAAAGATAACTCAACAGACGCGACCCTAAGGTCATCCCAGTCTCTGGTCATGATGTCAGTATCAGGATACAAGAATCTGGCACGATCACAGTGTACGAGTGTGTCCTGGGGTGTCGATAAGCTCAGGTACGCATATCGAGATACTACGAATCATCCAACAATCTTCCTAGGATGCTACGACGTACGTCTTCACCCGGTTGTGAACCGAACGCGAAGTACCGAACGTCAATATAACTACGTGCACAATGTACATAAAGAACAACAAGTATCTGTAAACTGAAATACAGGGTGGCAAGGTACACTTGCCTGCGTGCGGCTGCTGATGACGGGGATCGGGTACTGCGTCCAAGTCCTCAGGTCCCGCAATACCTAGAGAAGAGATACAAATATGAATTAATACTCTACTTAAAACAGACAGGTGTGCTACACACATCTACATCTAGACTCAGTCTCAAACATTATCTAAACTTTTACCGTCCTCAATCTTTGTCTCGTGATCCGATATAATACCCATTCCGTATTAATTCACCTGCTCTCCATTTGCAGGTACTTTATAACCTCAATCAATTTCTATTTAATCCGTAAATGCTTGATTTAAATAATTATTTTTCTCAACCTTTAAACCTATACAATCTTTCCCATTTCTCAATATATGGCTATTAGTTAATTTTGTTCATCATTTAATCAGCAATCCTCAATGAATGGTTAAGAGTTCGATTTTTACACACTATTACACAAACCATCACCCGTTCCCTAATGTTAACCGTTGTTCCAATATCACGGTATTGCTTCACACAAATTCTAAATCTACTCATCAATAATAATAAAAAGGCATATATCAGACAGGACAATACCCTAAAGGTCTCATCTGTCACTTAAAACCCAACCTAATTATATATCATATTTCCAATCCTCGCATGTATATATTTCATATTAAACTTCTCCTCTATCAAAATTTTTATGGTTATTCATTTCCCAATCATCGTCCAATCTGTAGGTATCACGACTCACACTTATACATCGACCAACATCGCATTTAACATTTCGTATAAAATCCTAACAATTTCTCCTTTAGTTTTCAAGGCCTAAACTCATTCTCTTTGTGTCATTCCCAACCAACAGTTGTAGGTATTTCACCTCCTCAAATCCTTGAACATCATCACATATATAACCCATGAATAATCAACCTAGCGATTTACCATCACTTGCACATATATCACTAAAACTTAATGCAAAGCAACCTATTAGACTAAAACTACACATGCCCACCTTAACCTCATATGATCCGCATCAAAACACAAGATATATATATATAAAATCCAAAGGGAGATACACTATAACTAGGGGTATGGGTTCTTCACCTTGGCGGCAAAGTCCGGTGGGTCTCGCCGGAGTAGACTGTGGTGGTGGTGATGAATGGCAGCCGTGGGTGGAGGAAGACCAAGGGAGCGGTGTCTGCCATGGTGCGGGTGTGCTGGCCAATCGAAGTGGTAGCCGCTGGTGGCGGTGAAGGAGCTCGATGGTGCGTTGGGGTAGTCGGAGAAGAAGCCGGAGACGGTATAGCCGCAAGGAGGAGGCCGGTCGTGCCCCTTAGACTAGGCAAGTCCGGTGGAGCTCCGGTCAGGAGCTGCTGCTCTTAAGCCTGCAGCTGACGCGGAGGAGCTCCGATGTACTCGGCGGTGGTAGACGATGACCGGAGGAGGAGGAGGTGATGCTCGGCTGGGTTGCTCGGGCAGTCGCGGGGAGGGGAAAGCAGTTGCACCGCCGGATCGGAGTTGGAGTCAGCCTCGGGGGAGAAGACTGTACAGCGGTTCCGCCGTCCGGAGTGAGTTCGCGGCCTGAGGAAAGACTGCACAATGGTCGAAAACTGCACGGTGCTGGCGATCGGCTGCTGCACCGTGGACGGAGGCTAGGCGTACGCGGTGGAGGGGTTCGGCCTGGCGGTGGGGACACACGGCCGCAGGGGGTCGTGCTGCACTGGGGCGGGGACGCACGCGGCTGCACCGGCCGGATGCTCGGCTGCACAGCGGGAGGCTGCCGTTGCTTTGCCGGAGACGAGGGGTAGCAGTTGGCCGGGTTCAGCTGATGAGAACTCGGCCGGGAGTGAGCTCTCCTAAGAAGAAGATGAAGGAAGGAAGAAGGAGAAGAAGAAGAAGAAAAAAAATAGGAAGTAGGTTTCGGTTCTTGCATAGAGAAGGAGGGAAGAGAGAGAGAGGGGGGGAGTTTTTAATGCATTGGGATTAGGGCTGGCTTGGGGAGTGGTGAGGGTGATGTGAGTTGTTGCTTTATAGGGGAGTGTGTTGGGGATTGAAGGGTTGGGATCCATCCATTCAAAGTGGATGGATGAGATTTAACATGAATAGGAGAGTGGTTTCTTCATGTGAGGAATAGGTGGGTGAGAATGGGACCTTATATTGGGACCATCTTATTTATCCATGACCAATAGGATGTTGCCAACAATTTAATAATTTGCAAATAAGCCCCCGTAAATTTGGGAATTTACATGGACACATGAAATGACGCAAAAATTGCGGAAAAAATATATTTAAAAAATGTCATGGTGTGGGGGGTATTGCGCGTTAGGCGCGGGTCAAATTTGAAGTGCATTGGGATTAATTTAATATTAAAATAGAATTTACAGAGTTGGTAAATCCCGATTTAATTAAAGATAGCGCGTCCCGTGAATTTAATTTAATTGGGGCCCGCGGGGTCAAAATCCGAAAACGGCACAAAGGCCAAAAATGGTGGGGGCTTGGAGTCAGTCTTGGACCCTTTAGTTGGTCCGGCTCAACGGGTTAAGTTGGTACCCCAAAATCGAGGGTAACGACACAGGTGTCCGACACGGAATTAAATACGGGTTACGATTTTTGGAATGTCGCGCAATTAATTTAGAGCACACAAAAACTGATTTTAACGGTCAGAAAAGTCCAGTGCCTAATTTGGCGAGTTGAGTCGAGTGTATAATATTTGTACGAAATTTACGGGCTGATAATGGGCTCCGAATAATTAGACAAAGATCGGGTGTTTCAATGGTTTAAATAAATTGGATTAAAATTCCAAGTAAATATCTTCTACTTCTAAACCTCAATATCTTCTATCAAAATTTTCCTGGCCCACTCTAACTATCTATAGAAAAAAAAATTGAGGGGGTTTACAATATATAAGGAAGAAAATAAAAGACATATATGTAAATAATAATAATATATATATATATACACTGTATATATATATATTCTGTATTTTAATAATAATAATAATAATTAATAATAATATATTTATTTATATATATACATATAGAATATATATATATATATATATATATATATATATATATATATATATATATATATATATATATATATATATATATATATATACATATGTATATATACTACATATATATATAATGATATATATAAATAAAAACATAAATAAAATAAATAAAAACATAAATTAAAAGGTGCATAAATACATAATATACATATATATACATATATACTGTATTTAATATATATTATATATATAGTAATATATATAATTATATAATTTTATATATATACTTAAATACATACATACATAGATAAATATATATATATATATATATATATATATATATATATATATATATATATATATATATATATATATATATATATATATATATATATATATATATATATATATATATATATATATATATTTTAAAAATAAAATAAAATAAAATACAGAAATGAATACATATGTATATACTGTATATTTACAGTATTTAATAATATTAATATTAAATACATATAATTAATATATATTAATATATATATCAATATATACATATATACACATATATTATATACATATATACATGTATTTAGGAATTATTATGTATTTTCGTATAGTATAGGTATATTATACCTGACATGTAGCAGGGGGGTCCACGGCGGGTCGCCGGCGGGAGGACGGCGACGGAGGCGGCGGTGGCTGGCCGGAGGAGCGGCAGCAGCAGCAGTTGCTGCCAGTAGCAGTAGCAGCAACAACAGCTGCGAGGGCTGCCGGCGGCGGAGCGGTGGCGGAGACGGCGGTGCAGGGTGATGGGTGGACGGAGGGAAGGGTGGCGAGCAGACTGGTGGTGGTGGTGGAGGTCAGGGGTGGCGGTGGTGGTGGCTGGAGGCGGTCGGGATGGGGGGGATGGTGCAGTCGGGGAGAGGGGTCGGGGTTCTGTGGAGGTGAGGGCGGCGGCTGGAGGCGTCGTGTCCCGGAGGGAGGGTGGTCGTCGGGTGGAGGGGGTCAAGGCGAGTCGAACGGTGGTGGTGGTGGTGGTGGTACACGGTGGTCGGGGGCGATGGTGGAAGTGGTTGGGAGTGGTGGTGTTGGCTGTGGTGTTGTTGGCGGGTGGTTGCTGTGGGAGTTCTGGGCGGCGGAGGCGTTGGCCGGAGGGGGGTGGCGGTGGTCGGAGGGAAGGGCAGGGGAGTGGCGACGGGTTCGGCGGTGGTCCGGTGGGCGGAGGGTGACCGAGGTGGTGGTGGTATGAGGTCGGAATGGGGGGGGGGAGTGGCTGTATTTATAGGGTTGGAGCCAATGGCAGGGTTGGTAAATAAGTAGAAGTCTAGGGGTATTTAGGTCATTTTGGATTTTTGGGATATTTATACAGCCATTTGTGGGTCCCACATGACACGTGTGCGGTCCACATTCACCAGCCAATGAGGTGATGCCACCTCACACTGGAAATTTGCATAAAAACCCCTGAAATTTCATAAATTGCAAATAGGTCCATAAATTGGTATTTTGCGTAATTACGCAATTTGTCTGATAAATCATCCTGTTCCTAGAAAGTACTAAAATGCTCAGAATTGAGAGGGAAAAGCTGTGGGAGGGTCCTGAGGGGGTGGGGGTGATTCTGGGCAGGGGTAGGGCCTGGTTTCTTGGTGATACGGGTCATCGTATTTATTATTTAAATACTGCGCACGGTGTTCTATAATTATTTAGAGGCAGGTAGGGCCATAATTTTACTAAGGTGTCAATATACTAATTGTAGTATATTTAGAGTAGAATATTATCGTATTTTTGTCTGGATAAAACAGGTGCCTGTTGGTCCTCAATCTCTAGGGGTACAGAGATGGACAAAGAGCAAGAAATAAAATAGGAATTAAATACAGACTTTTGTAACGATATTTGTGCGTCTCAAACGAGGCTCAAAATAAAGCATCTGAGAGTTGCACAAAATTCAGGAAAATAGTTTAACAAGTCTAGGGCAGGTATGTGAATTTTGTTTGGGAATTACAGCTAGTGTAATGTCCTAAATAATTGTGTGAAGTAGGTGCACAATTAATAGGATATGTAAACAAAATAAATTTTTAAAAAGTTACGGAAATTCTAATTAGCTAAAATTAATCCTAAATTACTGAAATCTGGTCGAGGGAGTTTACAATCTACCCTCCTTAGAATATTTCGTCCTCGAAATAAAAACAGACATATAATAAAATGAAAGATTGAAATGAAATATTAGGACATACCCTGGTTTGGAAATAGATGGGGGAAACGCTGTCGAATAACCTCCTCTCGTTCCCAGGTTGATTCACCTGGTGCATGATGCCTCCATGCAACACGAACTAGAGGGATAGTCTGGCCTCGCAAAACCTTCTCGCTACGATCTAGGATCTCTACAGGTTCCTCCTGGTACGATAGGCTTGGACCGACGGTGATCTCTGAATGGTCCAGTACATGACTTGGGTCTGGAATGTACCTCCTCAGCTGAGATACGTGGAAGACGTCATGTACTCCTTCCAGGGTCTGAGGTAGGGCTAGCTTGTAGGCAACTTCTCCGATGCGTTCTAATACATCGAAGGGTCCAATGTACCTTGGACTTAGCTTTCCCCTTCCTCCAAATCTGATAGTACCTCGGGTGGGTGAGATTTTCAAGAACACATGCTCTCCCACTTGGAACTCTAGAGGTCGTCGATGAACATTGGCCCAGTGCTTCTGTCTGTCTTGTACAGCTCGTAGGTGTCCTTGTATCTTCTTTACTTTCTCCACCGTACGAACAACCAGTTCTGGTCCCAAGATCTGTCTTTCGCCAACATCGCTCCAGCATACTGGGGAACGACATTTCCTGCCATACAATGCTTCAAAGAGAGCCATTTGAATGCTCGCTTGATAGCTATTGTTGTAGGAAAACTCCACCAGGTGCAAATGATCTTCCCATGATCCGCTGAAATCGAGCATGCAGGCTCTCAGCATATCTTCAAGTGTCTGGATGGTGCGTTTTGATTGGCCATCTGTCTGCGGATGGTACGAGGTGCTGAACTTAAGGCGGGTACCAAGACTTTCTTGCATACTTCGCCAAAAGTAAGATGTAAACCTCGTATCTCTGTCAGACACTATGCTGACTGGTACTCCGTGCAGACGTACTATCTCCTTCATGTACATGTCTGCCAAGACTTCGGTAGATTGTCCGACTCTGAAAGGTAGGAAATATGCAGCCTTGGTGAGTCTGTCTACGATCACCCAGACAGCATTACGACCACTAGGACTTCTTGGGAAGCCCGTAACAAAGTCCATCGTAATGTGTTCCCATTTCCACTCGGGTATTGGGAGGGGTTGGAGTAGACCGGCAGATCTCTGATGCTCAGCCTTGACTTGCTGACACACCAGGCATTTAGCCACAAAGCGTGCTATTTCTCGCTTTATTCCATGCCACCAGTAATATTATCGCAGATCTCTGTACATCTTTGTGTCTCCTGGATGTATAGAGTATGTTGAGCTATCAGCTTCTGACATCAGCTCATTACGAAGTTCTCCATTTGGAACATAAAGACGATCACCACATCTTAGAGTCCCATCTTCGTATATGCGGCATCCTGTTTGGATTCCAGCCTCCGTTCTTTGGCGAAGCCTCTGAAATCTTGCATCTGTTGGCAGTGCAGCCTTGATTCTTTCGACCAATGTTGATTGTAGCTGGTAGTTTGATAATTGGCCATCAATTCCTGGCATAATGATCGTTATTCCCAACTTTTCTAGATCTCTCAATAGACCTGGTTGGGTGATCATAAAGAATGCCGAGGGTCTTCTGCTTAGAGCATCTGCTACCACATTTGCCTTCCCAGGATGGTACTGCAGATCGATCTCGAAATCCGTCATCACTTCGAGCCATCGTCTTTGTCTCAGGTTTAAGTCTTTCTGAGTGTAGACATATTTCAGGCTCTTGTGATCGGTAAATATCTCCACTCGTTCGCCGTATAGATAATGTCTCCATAGCTTCAGGGCGAAGATGACGGCGGCAAGCTCCAAGTCGTGAGTGGGGTAGTTCTTCTCATGAGTCCTCAGTTGTCTTGAGGCATAAGCTACAACCTTCCCATGTTGCATTAAGACACAACCCAATCCTTTTCCGGATGCATCGCTATAGATTACAAAACCTCCGGATCCAGATGGTATGGTCAAGATGGGGGCAGTAGTCAGACGCTTCTTTAACTCGTCGAAAGCTGCCTGACATTCCTCAGACCAGATGAACTCCTGGTCCTTGCGGGTAAGACGGGTAATTGGCTCCGCGATTCTTGCAAAGTTTTCTACGAACCTCCGGTAATATCCGGCAAGTCCTAGAAAGCTTCTCACCTCTGAAACGTTGGTCGGTGTTGGCCACGTCTCGACAGATGAGATCTTTGCTGGGTCCCCTGAGATGCCTTCTTCTGTGATCACGTGTCCTAGAAAAGCGACACGATCAAGGAAGAACTCGCACTTGCTTAGTTTAGCATAAAGGCTCTCACGTCTCAGCGTCTCTAGCACTAGTCTCAAGTGCTCTTCGTGCTCCTCGTGGCTTTTTGAATACACCAAGATGTCGTCGATGAAGACTACCACGAACTGGTCCAGATATTGGTGGAAGACTCTGTTCATCAGGTTCATGAATACGGCTGGTGCATTAGGCAGTCCAAAAGGCATCACCATAAACTCATAATGACCATAGCGAGTCCTGAATGCTGTCTTTGGAATGTCTTCTCGCCGTACCTTGACTTGATGATAGCCTGATCTCAAGTCTATCTTTGAGAATACCACAGCTCCCTTCAGTTGATCGAACAGGTCGTCAATTCGCGGCAAGGGGTACTTGTTCTTGATTGTCAAAGCGTTGAGGTCTCTGTAATCAATACACATTCGATATGTCCCATCCTTTTTGGGTACAAACAACACTGGTGCTCCCCAGGATGATGCACTAGGACGAACAAATCCCTTGATTTGTAATTCTTCAAGTTGCAGCTTCAGCTCGTCAAGCTCCTTCTTCGCCAGTCGGTACACATTTGAGGATACCGGTGCAGCTCCGGGTATCAGCTCAATAGTGAACTCTACTTCTCTGTCAGGCGGTAGGCCTGGCAATTCCTCCGGGAATACGTCTTCGAATTCTACAACGAGTGCTGGGGGTTCTATCTCCATCGCCATGTAAGTTCTAGGAGTTTGGCCTACTCCTTGCTCGATGGTACCTCGTACGTATTCGAACTCCGGATGTCCTGGTGGTCTAAAGGTGATACTACCTTTTCGGCAGTGTAGGATAGCGTTGTTCTGGATTAACCAGTCCATGCCTAAGACGATGTCGAAATTTGGCATTGAGAGTACCAAAAATCGCGCTCTTAGCTCTCTACTACAAACAACTATTGAACATGCTTCAATAATGTTGGTAACTGGAATAATACCTCCTCCAGTAAGAATTTTCCAGCACTTGGGTAGCGGGAAAGTGATTAGTTTGTGCATGGATACGAAACTACTAGATATGAATGACAGGGTTGCGCCAGAATCAAATAATACGGTTGCAGGTAATGATGCAACTAAAATGGTACCTGCGATGGTTTCTCCTTCGGGTTCTTCGGCAACTACAACTAAAGCAAAGGCTTGTCCATGCCTTTGTCCTCCAGTTTGTTGTCTGGCCTTGAACTGGCTCTCCTGAGTAGCCAGAGGTGGTCCCTTCTGATATCCTCCAGATGTCGAAGGATGTGTACCTCCTGTTGAGGTCTGCGTCTTCTGGCCTGGGGCTCCATTTTTGCTTTGTGGACAGTCCCTAGCCATATGTTGGCTAGCTCCACATACTAGGCAGAGTCCTTTCTTCTTTCTGCAGTCATTGGCAAAATGCCCCTTCTTGCCACAAAAGTGACAAGTCGGGAGTTCCTTTTTCTGGTAGGGCCCCGTCGTCTGCTGCGTCTGATTTTGGGGACGACGGATAGGGCCTCCTGCCCCTTGCTGGTTTTTGGCCGGGAAGGTTGGATTTGAGCGTCTCGCTCCTCGGCCAATAGCTTCTTGCACCCTCGCTTCTGCAAGAACCTCCTCGTAGGAGATCCTTGACTGTGATGTCGTATACCTCTGGAGCTCGCAGGTGAGGCCGTGGTGGAATCTTTTGGCTTTCTCCAGCTCATTCGGTATCAAGATGGTACCGAATCGACTTAATCTGCTGAACTCCGCGTCATAGGCGTCAACAGTCATGTTTTCCTGTTCCAAGTGTAGGAACTGGGAGTATAGGGCATTCTGGACTGTTGCAGGGAAGTACTTGGCATTGAAGTGCTCCAAAAATTGTTCCCAAGTTTGATCCTTGCCGACGCTACGCTTTATGGATTCCCACCAGTGATGGTCATTGCCTAAGAGTTGAGCTCTAACGGCGGTCATCCATAGATCGGGGGTAAGTTGCGAGCCTTCTAGCAGCATTTCTGTATTGGAGATCCAATCTGAGATCTTCTCTGGGGATTCGCTGCCCTTAAAGGTTTTCAGATTCATCTGACGGAAGCCTTTGACTGTGCCCATTGGTTGGACAGGTGCTGGTGCTGGGGCAGTAGTTCTTTCCAAGGCCGCCATCAAAGTCTGTCTCAAGGCCCCAGTCTGTTGCCACTGAGATTGTCTCAGGGCTTCAGTCTGCTGCCACTGAGTTTTCATCATAGCTTGGAGGAACTGGAACATCTGTGTTTGTCCCTCAAGCTGAGACATCTGGGCAGGGAAGGCGGGAGGTGGAGGCAGTGGTGTCTCCGCCTGCGGTGTTTGCCCTTCATGCTGGGCTGGTGTTCCTGTCTGGGCAGGAATCTGGGGAAGGTATGGAGTCGTTGGGTAGACCAACATCCGTCTCGGGGATGGGTCCCTCGGGGTGGATGGGGTTCCCTGGACATCGGGCGAGGAGCCTGTTGCTGGGTCAGTCCCATCTATCGCATGTCCTCTGGGTATGTCCATTTTCTGAAGAAAA
The DNA here is from genome assembly GCA_036927795.1 of Iris macrosiphon. Taxonomy (NCBI): domain Eukaryota; kingdom Viridiplantae; phylum Streptophyta; class Magnoliopsida; order Asparagales; family Iridaceae; genus Iris; species Iris macrosiphon. The sequence goes on from JAYESA010000014.1 coordinate 161,556,698, forward strand.
TAGAATAATTAGAAAAACACAAGGAATTAATAATTTATAATCAAGCAAGATGCAAAATTTTTAATGAATTCAGTGTGGATGAGACCTAGTATTTCTATCATATTGCAGGCTTGCTGGGCATGTCATCATACCACTAGCAATGAACAAGACCTGCATGGGCCACCACTAAAACCATGTCACGCCCCAGTCCCAAAATTTAAGGAACTAGGCCACGTGGCATTGGCCAGCTGACACGTCACTAAGGGTTTAATCCATTTTGATGGACCCAAAGGAACGTGCTACGCTGTCCTAGAATACTACAAGTCTAGTACAGGCATATCTATCTCATCCACAGAAAATGTCAGGAAATAGTGCTGAATATATATATATAATGCTGAGTCTGATAATGTCATATTACATATCTTGTGGGAACAACCCACTACCAAAATATAATAATAGTACAGAAAACAAGATAGACTGAGCATCGTCTATCTAGCAAAACATCTCCATCGCCAAGTGAGCATCTCCCAGAATCAGGTAGATTCTGATGGTGTCTCCTCTAGTTCTTCCTCGGTGGCGTGCCTAGTCTCCTGTCCTGGACCATACACCGTCGGGTAGTAGGCCTCGTCTAAATCTGGAAGGGAACCAGGTCCTCAGTGGGACATAACAAGATACAGGAAAATAACATGCCAGGAAGGAAAATACTGAATAAATAAATGATTACAGGGTGCTAACCATCTAAGTGAAATGCAAGTAAAGACCTTGTAGTACGCATGGAAATGTGTAGGTTTGACATATGCTGACTTAATTCACCAATCGTGTTTGACTGGCTAGTATATGTGTCATATGCCCCCAGACTCATGGGCACTCTACAGTCGTCCATCTCCGAGGAGTATGGAACAAAGGTAAAACATACAAGGAGGGGGTGTCCCATACGTCTACTAGTTATCTTTCTCGCCCAATGTAACTAAATGACAAGTCGTACTGTTCTGAGTTTTCCTGATTTTATGCTAAGCCGTGATGCGTGTCACACGTACTGGTAGCTAATCAAATACGCGGCTCGTATCCCAATATGTATTGCAACTATGTTGCGTGTTCCCGTGGTAGGGTCTAGGAGGATATTAGGATACCCTCACAAATTTTGGTAGGTCTGAAAAGACTAAGTTTAATTATGTTACAAGTCAACGTATCTGTCGACTGTACCCGAGGCAATCTCAGGTATCCATAGTTTTCTGGAATTCAGGAAACATAGCATATAGCAATATTTGAGTTTAAACAGTAACTTGGCAAGGTATACTTGCCTACTCCTTGATAGTGTTGAAACCCTGATCTCACAGTCAGGTTTGTAGGAGCTGATGACAGGAGGTCACTGGCTGTGTTGGAGCTATCTCCTGTTAAACATACAGGGTTTGTGAATATTCTGAGTATAATATAGAGATATATATTTATATATACTTATATTCATAAATACATATAGTATATATGTATTATAGTATGTATATATATATATAGATATAGTATATATAGTAGTATATATATATAGTAATATAATATTAGTAGGGTGTAACCTCTGAAAATAAATGAAAAGACAGGGAAAAAGTAAAAATATATATATATATATATATATTTGTACTGTATTATAGAGTACTATATTATATAGTATATAATATATATATATATATATATATATATATATATATATATATATATATATATATATATATATATATATATATATATATATATATATATATACATATATATTAAATTGAAAGACAGTGCGAGAAATGTAAATATACATATATATATAGGTTGTATTATCCAGCACTATGGTATATATTATATATATATATATATATATATATATATATATATATATATATATATATATATATATATATATATATATATATAATTAAATTGAAAAGACGTTGCAGGAATTATAAATATATATATATATATACATATGTACTGTATTATCCAGTAATATAGTATATAATATTTAATATATATATAAAGAAAAGTAAAATGCAGGAATTTAAATACATAATAAAAGGAAAAGCATACATATATATATATATACATATATATTATATCTGTATATATATAATAATACTATATATATATATATATATATATATATATATATATATATATATATATAAGGAAGAAAATAAAAGACATATATGTAAATAATAATAATATATATATATACACTGTATATATATATATATATATTCTGTATTTTAATAATAATAATTAATAATATATATATATATATTTATATATATATACATATAGAATATATATATATATATATATATATATATATATATATATATATATACATATGTATATATACAACATATATATAATAATATATAAAAAAAAAATAGAAATAAAATAAATAAAAACAGAAATTAAAAGGTGCATAAATACATAATATACATATATATACATATATACTGTATTTAATATATATTATATATATAGTAATATATATAATTATATAATTATATATATATACTTAAATACATATATATATATATATATATATTTAAAAAAAAATACAGAAATGAATACATATGTATATACTATATATTTACAGTATTTAATAATATTAATATTAAATACATATAATTAATATATATTAATATATATATCAATATATACATATATACACATATATTATATACATATATACATGTATATAGGAATTATTACGTATTTTCGTATAGTATAGGTATATTATACCTGACAGGTAGCAGGGGGGTCCACGGCGGGTCGCCGGCGGGAGGACGGCTGCGGTGGCTGGCCGGAGGAGCGGCAGCAGCAGCAGTTGCTGCCAGTAGCAGTAGCAGCAACAACAGCTGCGAGGGCTGTCGGCGGCGGAGCGGTGGCGGAGACGGCGATGCAGGGTGATGGGTGGACGGAGGGAAGGGTGGCGAGCAGACTGGTGGTGGTGGTGGAGGTCAGGGGTGGCGGTGGTGGTGGCTGGAGGCGGTCGGGATGGGGGGGTGGTGTGTCACGCCCCGATCCCGAAAGGGTTAATCGTCCTCGCTGGATCCTTCACGGAACCGATTCCTCCTCGCTTGGGACGTGATGCCGTACGAGCCTGGAGTTGCGCTCGTACAAGGCAAGAACTTGCAGTTAAAGGAACCCATTTTGAAACACAATTTAGAAAACACATTCACAGAGATTTGAACACAAGTGCAGGAAGAAACATGCTTTTTCATTGATAATTCAGAGTAATTTACATAGAGTTTACATTGATGCGCCTCTCGGCTACTTGATTTGCATTACAAAAGATAACTCAAAAGGCAGGGCGCACTCCATCAGATAGTCCACGTCGTTCATACATTACGCCCTTGTATAGGTTGAAAGTCCAAGCCTCCAAAATGATCTGACTCCAACTATACTTCAAAATAGAGGTGCTCCTAACGCCTCCTCGTCTATCCACTAGCATTGTACCGCTTGAGTGCCTGAAATAGTTGCCCACAACATGGGTCAGTACTCAACTTGTACTGGTGAGCGGGATGAACCCACTCGACTAAATCGACACTAGCTTATTAGGGGCGAGCATGCATTAAGATGAACTTCTATAAAGAAGCAAGTGAATTCAATTCATATCAGTTGCATGTTTTGATAGGAATAAAAAATAGCATTGAATCAAACCAGTGCATCGATTGCTTACTCAATCGATGCACGCCTTCCCTGCAACGAAACACAAGTATACTTACCATCTGCACAAGACAATAAATTAGCATGTGTTCTATTCTATGCGGTCATTGGTGTGATCGACACCTTAGGGACATATTTCAAGTATTAGCGGCGCGCCCTATCAGCCCGGGTAGCAAGCCCTGCTGGAGGTCCCGCAATGCATCGTGACGAGCACGAATCAAATATTTCCCTCCGGATCGATACAGTTCCAGTGCCCCGGAAAGCCGTTTCGAGGAAATGCCAAACCTTGTGCACAAGTTGTCCCAGACCATGCAAATGCATGAACAATTCATATTATCATACAATGCATCGAAATAAACAAAGAAGTAAAGCAGCAATATATATCTCATGCAACAATTCATATTTTCTCAATGCGGTGTTCCAATTTTTGGTATCTCATAGGTCCAAACTCCGTCCGAGGCACTAGGCTGCCACCAACGACCAATTTTCTTTATAACAACTCAAATTATAAGGTGTACAAGCATATAGTAAAATTAGTCTACAAATCCCATGTTCCTTTCTTAGTGGCTGGCATGCATTGTGGCAAGGATTTCCTAGGCGTCCAACCGGGCATCATCGAGTGAACGTTTGAAACATTAGAGATGTGGGCGTAAAGAAGTAGGAAAGAAGGGTCCAAACCACTCACTGGTTAAGGAAAAAGGTAGCTGAAACACGAATCCCGCCTAGCGACGATCAAACGTCAGTTACGCGAACCTGCACAGCACGAGCACCAATTAGAATTCTTGCCTATCCTTCCTTGCCGAACTCCCCAAGAATCAAAGCTCCAAACGATAAAACCAGCAGCGAAAACCAAGCAAATCGAAAGCAACACCAAATTAAAATCCCAAAGCGGCAATCAAGAAAACCAAGCAACCAAACACGAAAACTATTGGACTCGTTTCAATAGAGGCCTTTCCATGAGTTGGAAAGGATCATCGTATTTCGTCCGTGGCAAGAAGATGCCGAAGATCTAAGCTACGACTCAGACGGACTAGCCACAAGCCCAATTACGTGGTGCACATCCCGGTCGGATCGGGATTTGAGGCACTACATAATATACCACTAAGAAAAAGTTTCGACCCGAAACTTAAGAACAAGGCCCTACCTCCGACTGAATGAACAATGAAGGATACTTCTCCTTTATCTCCGATTCCAACTCCCAAGTTGATTCCCCAACAGAATGGTTCCGCCACAGCACGCGAACCAAGGACATCGTACGGTTGCGAAGTACTTTTTCCTTACGATCCATAATCTGCGCCGGCTCCTCTACGTATGACAAATCCGTACGCAATTCCAATTGTTCGAAGCTAACCACATGACTAGGGTCATGCACATACTTCCGGAGTTGGGAAACGTGGAATACGTCATGCACTTCAGCCAAGGCGGGAGGTAGTGCTATCCTATACGCCACAGCTGCAACTCGTTCCAGTATCTCAAAGGGGCCGACAAACCGGGGACTCAGTTTGCCCTTCACGCTGAAACGCATCACACCTCGCATCGGTGTCACTTTCAAGAAGACATGATCCCCGACCAAGAATTCCAAAGGCCTTCTATGAGCATCAGCATAACTTTTCTGTCGGCTCTGTGCTGTGCGGAGTCTTTCCCGAATTAAGCGAACTTTCTCAACTGCCTGCTCTACCAGCTCTGGCCCGAGTACTTGCCGCTCGCCGACTTCGTCCCAACAGATTGGAGATCGACACCTTCGCCCATATAGTGCTTCGTACGGTACCATCTGGATGCTTGATTGGTAGCTGTTGTTGTACGCAAACTCTGCCAATAGAAGATGTGTGTCCCAACTAGTCTTTAAATCAATAGCACACAGCCGTAACATATCTTCAAGTATCTGATTTGTCCTCTCTGTCTGTCCGTCAGTCTGCGGGTGATATGCGGTACTGAATTGTAGCTTGGTCCCCAAAGCAGCTTGTAGACTAGTCCAGAAACGAGATAAGAAGCGTCCGTCACGGTCAGAGACGATTGAGGCAGGTACTCCGTGTAATCGGACAATCTCATCTATGTAAATTTGTGCTAACCGATCGACGCTCCAAGTAACTTTTATGGGAAGAAAGTGGGCTGATTTGGTCAAACGATCAACTATGACCCAAATCACATCATGCCCCCGTGGCGTCTTCGAAAATCCCACAATAAAATCCATAGTGATGTTGTCCCATTTCCACTCGGGAATAGCGAGGTTCTGAAGCTCCCCACCGGGCCTCTGATGTTTAGCTTTAACCTGTTGACAGGCCATGCACTGTGACACAAAGGTCGCCACATCCTGCTTCATACCGTGCCACCAGAAGGTCCCGCGCAAGTCCTTGTACATCTTAGTGCTCCCCGGATGTAAAGAATACTTCGCGTAGTGTGCTTCCGCCATAATTTCCCTTCGGAGTTCTGGGTCGCTAGGAACACATAGCCTTCCTTTCATCTGTAAGGCCCCATCTTCGCCTGCCACAAAGTCAGACGTCTTCCCTGCCTAGATCAATCCGCGTACCTTCGCTAAGAACTGATCGCCCTCCTGAGCTGATTTGATTCTACCACGTAAAGCTAGTTCAAGATGGAGTGGTGCCAACTGCACTCCTGGTTGCCGAACTCGGAACTCGATGCCCATCGCCTCAAAATCTCGAAGTAAACGGTTGTCTATAGATAACGAGCCCACGTGCTTTCGACTCAGAGCATCAGCAACGACGTTTCCCTTGCCCGGTGTATACGCGATCGTTAGGTCATAGTCCTTAATAAGTTCTAGCCAACGCCGCTGCCGGAGGTTCAATTCCCGCTGGGTGAATAGGTACTTGAGGCTCTTGTGATCCGTAAAGATTTTGCAAGCAACACCATAAAGATAATGCCTCCACAACTTCAGAGCAAACACAATTGCCGCCAATTCCAGATCATGCGTCGGGTAGTTTTTCTCGTGCGGCTTCAGTTGCTTGGAGCCGTACGATATTACCTTGTCCCTCTGCATGAGCACACACCCTAAGCCGAGTCCTGAAGCATCGCTATATATTTGAAACTCTTCTACCCCATCTGGAAGTGCAAGAATCGGAGCTGAAACAAGACGCCGCTTAAGTTCCCGAAAGCTGGCTTCGCAGTCATCACTCCATTCATATACAATCCCTTTCTGAGTAAGGCGAGTCATCGGCGAGGCCAGTTTAGAAAAATCCTTCACGAACCTACGGTAGTATCCCGCAAGGCCCAGAAAGCTTTGAACTTCGCTGGCTGACGTAGGTTGTTTCCAGTCCACCACCGCCTCTATTTTCTTCGGGTCTACGGCGACGCGGAGATGACATGACCAAGGAACGCCACGCTGTTCAACCAAAACTCATACTTGCTGAGCTTAGCGAACAACTGATGGTCTCGTAATGTCTGCAGCACAATCTTCAGGTGTTCCTTGTGCTCCGTCTCATTCTTGGAATAAATTAGTATGTCGTCTATGAACACGACTACAAACTTATCCACAAACGGCCGAAATACGCGGTTCATCAGATCCATGAAAGCTGCAGGGGCGTTCGTCAAACCGAACGACATCACGAGGAACTCATAGTGTCCGTAACGGGTTCTGAAAGCAGATTTTTGAATATCCTCTGATTTGATTTTCAACTGGTGATACCCTGACCTGAGATCAACTTTAGAGAAAATTGTTGCACCTTGCAGCTGATCAAACAAGTCATCTATTCTTGGCAATGTGTACTGATTCCGCACGATCGCCTTATTCAGCTCTCGGTAGTCAATACACAGCCGCATGGATCCATCCTTCTTTTTCACGAACAACACCGGAGCGCCCTACGGAGAAACGCTTGGACGAATGTATCCTCGGTCCAACAGATCTTGCAACTGAACTTTAAGTTCCTTAAGCTCTGCTGGGGCCATACGATAAGGTGCCTTTGATATCGGTCGCGAATCCAGAAAAGTGTCAATGCTGAATTCGATCTTACGATCAGGAGGCATTCCAGGCAGCTCGTCTGGGAACACGTCGAGGAAATCTGCAATGACTTCAGTCTGAGCTGCATCTGCACATTCCCGCCGGGTGTCTCGAACAGAAGCTAAGTACCCTTCACAGCCCGAATGCAACATACGCCTAGCCGAAATTGCTGATATCACCATTGCCGTCTTCGGTGCAGCGCTGCACGAATAGTAGAAGTCTGCCTCGCCGGGTAGACGGAATACGACTCGCTTCTCCGCGCACTCGATTGTTGCATGGCAAGCACCCAACCAGTCCATACCGAGAATAATATCATAATCCTTGATGTCTAGTACAATGACATCTAAGGAAAGCTTCCTTCCTCCAATGCAAATATAACCATCCCTACAGATCGCATGGGCGGGCATATCGACTCCCGAAGGGGTACTTACGCAAAGGTTCATATTTAAAGGAGTATAAGCTAATTTATGCTCAACAGTAAAATCAGCAGATATGAAACTATGCGTATCACCTGAATCGAATAAGACTCTAGCGGGCAAATCTCTAAAAAGTAAAGTACCTGTTACAACAGTATCAGATACAGATGCCTCATCCCGAGTCAGTGCATAGACTCGGCCTTGAGCACCCTGGCGTTGTGGATTGACCGGCACAGCATTGGCATCACTTGCTGGAGGCCCCTTGTTTTGATTTCCGTTGCCCCGATTCGGCTTGCCCTCTCGGCAGTTAAACTGTTTGTGGCCCAGGCGACCACATTTGAAACATCCTTGTACTCGACATTCATTCACTTTATGCCCTGATTTGCCGCACCGGCTGCAGTTCAGTGATTGGGATTGGCCCCTATTATCAGATGTATGCGACCGCTTGTGTGCTCCAGACCCTCCCGTTGTCACGACCCAATTCCGTAGAATCACTTGAGGCGTCCCCCAAATCGTGACCGCCGTACGGGCCTCGAGTTGCGCCCGCACAAGGCTTTAATGATTTGCATAGCAAGCACATATTCAGAGTACGCAGATAAATTGAAACACAGATTTGAAACATAGAAAAGTTCTCTTTATTGATAATGAACATCTATTACAAACTCCTGAACGAGTCAGCTAATATGCCGAACGGCTTACAAAAGAGATGACTCAAAATGAGATAGCAGTCCTGTACATTATATCCCTTTATAAACTCAAAATAATAAAGACCTCCAGGCTGGAGGATAACTTTGCCACGGAGCTGCATTTGTGTATGAAGAGTTGCAGCTTCGGACTTTAAAAGGCTTCGAGGGCGCGGTGAAGATGCGCCAACAGTTGGACTGGATCGGGTAGACGACTTCGGCTCCTCGCTCGGTTCGCCTTGGTACGGAGAACCTGTTTCAACGAGGGTCAGCATATCGAAACATGCTAGTGAAGGCGAGCTAGCCTGACTATACCAATCAACACGTTGTTTAGTGAAGCATGCATATTTGTGGGTTTCTATCTTGCCTTAGTTCATTTACAAGTAAGCAGCATATTGAATTTACTGAAATGAACGTGCCACCCGTAGGTGGATTTTACCTGACCGTCTGAATTACCTGCACAATACTTACCATGCCTTCCCTGCCACAAAGACACAAGTTAGTATGCAACAGGTTTAAATATACACGATGATCACTGGCATGGTTGCCATAATGGACTAGTCCGAGACAAGGATAGCATGCAACGATAGTACATGAGGCGTTGCAAGCCATCTTATCCCGTACACGATGACTATACACGAGTTCCGCCCGGATCGGATCGGTGCCAGTGCCCCAGCGACCGTCCGCAGAACTATACCTTGTGCACAAGTTGTCCATGATCGAACACGATTAACAAGTTAACAATTCATGCAGTTGAGGCAACACGATTGCAAGAACACGAGTACAAGAACACGAGTGCACGACAAGCAGTAATGCATGATTCGTTTAACATAGCCTCCCTGAACAATTATGCATATACAAGATGTGTTCTATACTTAGCACGTTTTATAGAACATTTGCACGAACAAGCATACGATAAGGCAACAGTTCACAGGTTTGATTGACAAGCATAATAACCAAGTATATTTGTCTTTTATCTTGGTTTCTTTTATTATTATTTGGTATCGTTTGATCGGGGCATAGAAGAGTGCAGATTTATTAGCTGTGAAGCTTGGAAGCAGGACTAGCTAATCGGGTTGGTAGCCACTCACTTAGATTTTGGAAAGAAGAAGGAAAGAGGCGCTTCACGACTCCGCTCGCAAGCCGCCTACTGCTCGTTCACCTGCACACGAACAGCTCGATTAATACTTCTTTCTTTCTTTCCAATTTCGGAATAGAAGTGCAAGTCAATGAACGAAAACAATAAAAACCATCAAAACCGTTCAAGAAAACAAGCAAGTCCCAAAACCAACTCAAAGCACGAAAGCAACAAGCGACATCAAAAACTGAGGCAATAAAAGATAGCAGCGGAGAGGTCCCTCCTGACTCTGCCGCTAAGCCGATCCTTGGGGCGCAGTCCACTGAATATGGGAATCGATTCCGAAGAAACAAATCCATAACGAGGACGAGTTCTTAATTCAATCTATCCCGATCGAACGATACCGACTTGTGTTTCTTAGCCGCGCTCTCCGCATCGGGAGAACGGGGCGCTACATCCTACCCAACTAATTGGAAGTTTTGTCCCGAAACTTAGGGTAGAACTTACCGTTAGGGATTATTTCGTTGGGGACGACGATCAGGAAGGTTCGGACAGGAATTAATGGCATGGCCTAATTGTCCACACGCTAGGCATAACCCAAGTCTCAAACGATAATTGTTGGCAGTGTGCCCACGCTTTTTACAGAAATTACACGATGGCCCTGGGTTTCCTCTTTGGTGCCCTCCGTTGTTAGGGCATTTTAGAGCAGTATTTCCTCTATCGTTGCTTTGGCGTTTGTGAGTGTAGGTATACACAGCGCCGACAGGAACGTGAGGATAGTGAGGTTCAAGCGATAGGGCATGATTCATGACTTCACGCATCGTACGATACTGAGGAACGGCTACGTGCGAATGGATGGCAGGGCGTAATCCACCTTCAAACCTTCTAGCTCGACTCGCTGCATCAGGTAAATAGGCCCTAGCGAATTTGGAGAGTCGGTTGAATTCGGCGGAGTACTCTTTAACTGTCATACAGCCTTGCCTCAGTTGCACGAACTCGTTTTCCATTTGACGTTGTACTGGAGGGGGTACAAACTCCTCTTCGAACGCGGCAAGAAAAGTCGTCCACGAGATCGGCTCCTCTCCGTGATCAAATTGGAGAGATCGTCGATGCACGGCCCACCAATCGTGTGCGTTGAGGCGGAGCTATAGTTGCGCGCAGGCGACGCGCTTCTCTTCGGGGACCTCTAGCAGAGCGAAGTGATCTTCAAGTTCGGCCAACCAATCCAGAGCTACGACTGGGTCCTCAGTCCCGTTGAATGGGGTATTGCAGACTTTCTTGAAGTGGCCAAAGTCCAAGGCAGTCACGTCCCTCGCCCTTGGAATTTGCGGCGTCTCTACTTCAAGCACGTGCTGTTCCACCGGAGTCGCTGGCGTTGCCGCGGACTGGTTGGATGCCAAAGTCTGAACGATCTGCTGCAGGGTATCTACCTGCTTTTGTTGGACTGAGAATCGTGCTTCTATATTGTCTTAAAACTTGAGCTGACTCTCTTCCGCCCGCTTCTCGGCCCGTTCATAGCGAGCCTCGTCCCTTTGTTGGTTTGCCTCCAACATCTGCAACATTCGTTGGACGGGATCGATGCTTGGCACGGCTCGCTGGCTCTCTGAACTTCCCGAAGTATCCGAACTACTTTCTTGGCCTTGCATTTCGTCCGGTGTTTGCGCTGCAGATTGCGCTAGAGCCACTCCTTCAAAAGAAGGTAAATTACATTAGGATCATAATGTATTATGGACTTATTGCATGAACGTATCTCATTTTGGCCTAGCGAGTTCAAGAGTTCGCACAGGAATTTGATCGTTAAAGGAACTTTTCCATAACGAAGTCTAAGGAACTTTGAATCTGTGCTCTGATACCACTATGTCACGACCCAATTCCGTAGAATCACTTGAGGCGTCCCCCGAATCGTGACCGCCGTGCGGGCCTGGAGTTGCGCCCGCACAAGGCTTTAATGATTTGCATAGCAAGCACATATTCAGAGTACGCAGATAAATTGAAACACAGATTTGAAACATAAAAAAGTTCTCTTTATTGATAATGAACATCTATTACAAACTCCTGAACGAGTCAGCTAATATGCCGAACGGCTTACAAAAAAGATGACTCAAAATGAGATAGCAGTCCTGTACATTACATCCCTTTATAAACTCAAAATGATAAAGACCTCCAGGATGGAGGATAGCTTTGCCACGGAGCTGCATTTGTTTATGAAGAGTTACAGCTTCGGACTTTAAAAGGCTTCGAGGGCGCGGTGAAGATGCTCCAACAGTTGGACTGGATCGAGTAGACGACTTCGGCTCCTCGCTCGGTTCGCCTTGGTGCGGAGAACCTGTTTCAACGAGGGTCAGCATATCGAAATATGCTGGTGAAGGCGAGCTAGCCTGACTATACCAATCAACACGTTGTTTAGTGAAGCATGCATATTTGTGGGTTTCTATCTTACCTTAGTTCATTTACAAGTAAGCAGCATATTGAATTTTCTGAAATGAATGTGCCACCGTTAGGTGGATTTTACCTGACCGTCTGAATTACCTGCACAATACTTACCATGCCTTCCCTGCCACGAAGACACAAGTTAGTATGCAACAGGTTTAAATATACACGATGATCACTGGCATGGTTGCCATAATGGACTAGTCCGAGACAAGGATAGCATGCAACGATAGTGCACGAGGCGTTACAAGCCATCTTATCCCGTACACGATGACTATACACGAGTTCCGCCCGGATCGGATCGGTGCCAGTGCCCCAGCGACCGTCCGCAGAACTATACCTTGTGTACAAGTTGTCCATGATCGAACATGATTAACAAGTTAACAATTCATGCAGTTGAGGCAACACGATTGCAAGAACACGAGTGCAAGAACACGAGTGCACGACAAGCAGTAATGCATGATTCATTTAACATAGCCTCCCTGAACAATTATGCATATACAAGATGTGTTCTATACTTAGCACGTTTTATAGAACATTTGCACGAACAAGCATACGATAAGGCAACAGTTCACAGGTTTGATTGACAAGCATAATAACCAAGTATATTTGTCTTTTATCTTGGTTTCTTTTATTATTATTTGGTATCGTTTGATCGGGGCATTGAAGAGTACAAATTTATTAGCTGTGAAGCTTGGAAGCAGGACTAGCTAATCGGGTTGGTAGCCACTCACTTAGATTTTGGAAAGAAGAAGGAAAGAGGCACTTCACGACTCCGCTCGCAAGCCGCCTACTGCTCGTTCACCTGCACACGAACAGCTCGATTAATACTTCTTCCTCTCTTTCCAATCTCGGAATAGAAGTGCAAGTCAATGAACGAAAACAATGAAAACCATCGAAACCGTTCAAGAAAACAAGCAAGTCCCAAAACCAACTCAAAGCACGAAAGCAACAAGCGACATCGAAAACTGAGGCAATAAAAGATAGCAGCGGAGAGGTCCCTCCTGACTCTGCCGCTAAGCCGATCCTTGGGGCGCAGTCCACTGAATATGGGAATCGATTCCGAAGAAACAAATCCATAACGAGGACGAGTTCTTAATTCAATCTATCCCGATCGAACGATACCGACTTGTGTTTCTTAGCCGCGCTCTCCGCATCGGGAGAACGGGGCGCTACACCCGTTTCCTGAGGACGTTTATTGTTGTTGGTACGAGGGGTTTGCACCTCGGCCTTTGGGAGAGGGCGCCCAAAGATCCGCTCGCTGTTCAGAGCCGCTTCGTAATATTCCCTGTATGTTTGGCATTTTTGGTTGATGACGTCCCTACGCAAATCGTCATTCAAACCCTTCTGAAACCGATAGCACCACGCCTGCTGATTAGGCAAGAAGTGCCCTGCAAATTTAGCTAGTTTAGCGAACACTGAGTCATAATCGTCAACAGACAGACTTTCTTGCACCAGATTACTGAAGTCGTCTTCCTTTTGTTGACGCACGGCTCGGGGAATATATTGTTCAATGAAGGCAGATTTGAACATTTCCCAAGTAATTTTACAGTTGGGATTGGCATCATAAATCCCTTACTTCGTGGCTTCCCACCAATCATGCGCACGCAGTTCCAGCTGAACCGATGCACAAGCCACTCGCTTGGATCCCCTGATGCCAACCAGGTTGAAGAGTCCTTCCAGCTTAGCAATCCACCCCATCACCACGTCCGGTTCGGCTCATCCGTTGAACGTTGGCGGATGCATTTTAGTGAACTCGGCTGCACGGCAGGAGTTCCTTGTTGGAGGGTGAGTCTCTTCCGACTCGTCTTCTACCACCACGGCCGGCGGCGTGACCGGCGTCCCTGTGGCTGCCCCGTGGCTTGGTACCAGGGATGCAATCAGTTGCATCATTGTATCCATTTGCTTCTGTTGAGAAGCAAACTGCGCTTGTATGTTAGCTTGTTGGGTAACAGCTTATTGTTGCTGCGCCTCCATGAGGTGCATAAGCCGTTCCGCCATACCGGTTGAACCCGCTCCCCCGGATTCTCCAGAGCTTGCTGGATCGCTCTGAATGGGTTGAGCACTGCTGGCAGTTGCAGTGTTCTTCTTTGCCATGGCTACAAAAGAGAGTAGCTTGTTAATACTCCAAAAATAATAGATTTTGTGTCTATGGGCTCATTGTATAGGCGACTCATCTCATGCAGCGGACGCCGAACGCAACTCAATTGAGAGGCGCATCAAACTCCTATATAATCTTTTTGAAATCCCATGGAAGTAAAGCCTCGGCTCTGATACCAATATGTCACTCCCCGATCCCGAAAGGGTCAATCGTCCTCGCTGGATCCTTCACAGAACCGATTCGTCCTCGCTTGGGGCGTGATACCGTACGAGCCTGGAGTTGCGCTCGTACAAGGCAAGAACTTGCAGTTAAAGGAACCCATTTTGAAACACAATTTAGAAAACACATTCACAGAGATTTGAACACAAGTGCAGGAAGAAACATGCTTTTTCATTGATAATTCAGAGTAATTTACATAGAGTTTACATTGATGCGCCTCTCGGCTACTTGATTTGCATTACAAAAGATAACTCAAAAGGCAGGGCGCGCTCCATCAGATAGTCCACGTCGTTCATACATTACGCCCTTGTATAGGTTGAAAGTCCAAGCCTCCAAAATGATCTGACTCCAACTATACTTCAAAATAGAGGTGCACCTAACGCCTCCTCGTCTATCCACTAGCGTTGCACCGCTTGAGTGCCTGAAATAGTTGCCCACAACGTGGGTCAGTACTCAACTTGTACTGGTGAGCGGGATGAACCCACTCGACTAAATCGATACTAGCTTATTAGGGGCGAGCATGCATTAAGATAAACTTCTATAAAGAAGCAAGTGAATTCAATTCATATCAGTTGCATGTTTTGATAGGAATGAAAAATAGCATTGAATCAAACCAGTGCATCGATTGCTTACTCAACCGATGCACGCCTTCCCTGCAATGAAACACAAGTATACTTACCATCTGCACAAGACAATAAATTAGCATGTGTTCTATTCTATGCGGTCATTGGTGTGATCGATACCTTAGGGACATATTTCAAGCATTAGCGGCGCGCCCTATCAGCCCGGGTAGCAAGCCCTGCTGGAGGTCCCGCAATGCATCGTGACGAGCACGAATCAAATATTTCCCTCCGGATCGATACGGTTCCAGTGCCTCGGAAAGCCGTTTCAAGGAAATGCCAAACCTTGTGCACAAGTTGTCCCAGACCATGCAAATGCATGAACAATTCATATTATCATACAATGCATCGAAATAAACAAAGAAGTAAAGCAGCAATATATATCTCATGCAATAGTTCATATTTTCTCAATGCGGTGTTCCAATTTTTGGTATCTCATAGGTCCAAACTCCGTCCGAGGCACTAGGCCGCCACCAACGACCAATTTCCTTTATAACAACTCAAATTATAAGGTGTGCAAGCATATAGTAAAATTAGTCTACAAATCCTATGTTCCTTTCTTAGTGGCTGGCATGCATTGTGGCAAGGATTTCCTAGGCGTCCAACCGGGCATCATCGAGTGAACGTTTGAAACATTAGAGATGTGGGCGTAAAGAAGTAGGAAAGAAGGGTCCAAACCACTTACTGGTTAAGGAAAAAGGTAGCTGAAACACGAATCCCGCCTAGCGACGATCAAACGTCAGTTACGCGGACCTGCACAGCACGAGCACCAATTAAAATTCTTGCCTATCCTTCCTTGTCGAACTCCCCAAGAATCAAAGCTCCAAACGATAAAACCAGCAGCGAAAATCAAGCAAATCGAAAGCAACACCAAATCAAAATCCCAAAGCGACAATCAAGAAAACCAAGCAACCAAACACGAAAACTATTGGACTCGTTTCAATAGAGGCCTTTCCATGAGTTGGAAAGGATTATCGCATTTCGTCCGTGGCAAGAAGATGCCGAAGATCTAAGCTACGACTCAGACGAACTAGCCACAAGCCCAATTACGTGGTGCACATCCCGGTCGGATCGGGATTTGAGGCACTACATGGTGCAGTCGGGGAGAGGGGTCGGGGTTCTGTGGAGTTGAGGGCGGCGGCTGGAGGCGTCGTGGCCCGGAGGGAGGGTGGTCGTCGGGTGGAGGGGGTCAAGGCGAGTCGAACGGTGGTGGTGGTGGTGGTGCACGGTGGTCGGGGGCGGTGGTGGAAGTGGTTGGGAGTGGTGGTGTTGGCTGTGGTGTTGTTGGCGGGTGGTTGCTGTGGGAGTTCTGGGCGGCGGAGGCGGTGGCCGGAGGGGGTGGCGGTGGTCGGAGGGAAGGGCAGGGGAGTAGCGACGGGTTCGGCGGTGGTCCGGTGGGCGGAGGGTGACCGAGGTGGTGGTGGTGTGAGGTCGGAATGGGAGGGGAGTGGCTGTATTTATAGGGTTGGGGCCAATGGCAGGGTTGGTAAATAAGTATAAGTCTAGGGGTATTTAGGTCATTTTGGGTTTTTGGGATATTTATGCAGCCATTTGTCGGTCCCACATGACACGTGTGCGGTCCATATTCACCAGCCAATGAGGTGATGCCACCTCACACTAGAAATTTGCATAAAAACCCCTAAAATTTCATAAATTGCAAATAGGTCCCTAAATTGGTATTTTGCGTAATTATGCAATTTGTCTGATAAATTATCCTGTTCCTAGAAAGTACTAAAATGCTCAGAATTGAGAGGGAAAAGTTGTGGGAGGGTCCTGAGGGGGTGGGGGTGATTCTGGGCAGGGGTAGGGCCTGGTTTCTTGGTGATACGGGTCATCGTATTTATTATTTAATAAATACTGCGCACGGTGTTCTATAATTATTTAGAGGCAGGTAGGGCCATAATTTTACTACGGTGTCAATATACTAATTATAGTATATTTAGAGTAGAATATTATCGTATTTTTGTCTGGGTAAAACATGTGCCTGTTGGTCCTCAATCTCTAGGGGTACAGAGATGGGCAAAGAGCAAGAAATAAAATAGGAATTAAATACAGACTTTTGTAACGATATTTGTGCGTCTCAAATGAGGCTCAAAATAAAGCATCTGAGAGTTGCACAAAATTCAAGAAAATAGTTTAACAAGTCTAGGGCAGGTATGTGAATTTTGTTTGGGAATTACAGCTAGTGTAATGTCCTAAATAATTGTTTGAAGTAGGTGCACAATCAATAGGATATGTAAACAAAATAAATTTTTAAAAAGTTACATAAATTATAATTAGCTAAAATTAATCCTAAATACTGAAATCTGGTCGAGGGAGTTTACAGACTGAGTGTTGGATTTGAGAGATCCTTGGGATAGTCTTCAGCTGAAGATGCAGCCGGAAGATCGAAGCGATGGTGGAAGTAGCCTAGTCAACTGATGAGATTCAGAGTCACAGATTTTTATCGATGGCATCGCCTCTGACTCATCGTGCCCTGGAAGGGAATAGCATTCATATGAATTGACGACTGTGAAACTAGCTCGTGAAGTTAAAGCAGCGGCTCGTTCAGATCAAATCCTTGCGAATACTGGAAGGGACAGGTTTGCCTCAGATTTACAAGATGTCTCGGAACTTAGTCTGGGAAGCGTGCTCGTTCAGGAGGCAAATGTGATATTCTATGCTTCGAGGCAGTGGAAGCAGCGCGAAGAACTATTCCATGCGCAACCTAAGAATTGTGGCGAGTGTGTCCACGTTGAAATCGTGGTGACACAATCCCTTTGGCATGGCGGCAAAATCTTCGTGGATCACACGAACCCCAATATAGATGTTCACCCTGTGAGGTATTGAGATGGCAGAAAAATGTGTTGGACTGAGCTGATCTAAGCAAAGTTGATATTTGGGTAAGTCGCATAGCTGGGGTAGATCAGTTGTGATGATCGTTTGGTGCATGAGATATATTTCGAGATATTGCTAGTACTGATTTTCAGAAAATGGTTGGATGGATTGATTTGGAACACTAACTGATTGAGTCGGTGGAAAACTATCATATTTGAGGATAGTGCTCAAGCGAATATGTTGGAATGGAAATCGGAATTGATTCAATGGGGAGCTAAGCAAATGGATGTCTCGAACATAAAGATACCTTTGTAACTTGTTTAAATTTTCTATCGCAAAGCTCGGCTGAAATGCATGTATTTTAGGGACGCCTTAAATATGTGTACGATCCAAAACTAAGCGATACGAAAAATTTGAGCTGCAAGGAGGATGTGGGAATTCGTGAAATGTGTACGAGCGTTCGGCAGAACGAGATGTTGAGGCAAAAATCGTGAATATGAGAGTTGCATAGAGCAGATCTTAGATTGGATTATGGTATGTGATAGGAATGAGTACCAGCACGGTTCGTGGACGAACCTGATTCTAAGTGGTATATTATGTAACGCCCCGCAACCGCTCGGAGCGTTACGCTGAGTCGGATCGAATGAATCAAATGCTGGTTACATTTGAAATGTTGGATTTTGGGAAGAAGGATTAATCGAGTTGGTTTCAATGTGTAGATGGCTAGCGGGTTCGATGGAAATCAGGTGTTCGTTCAGGAATATTTCTGAATAGCTGGATGGAAGCGATAATGCCGTCTTCCTTAATCCGATCGATCGAATAATTTGGAGAGCACGGTCTGCTCACACGGTCATACCAGTTGAGTAGATCGCGCTTGCATCGGACCACGGGTTCAAGGAATTGGCCGTATCGGCAGGACAGGATGCCTAACGGGATCAATCATTGTGAGTGGGCTCTTTCCCTTCTCCTCTACTCCTTCATGCCTAATAATATGGAAAACACGTAAAAGGCTTGAACACTTGGACTGAAACAATGGGAATTACTACACTGAGGCGTGCATAGAGTGTACGTCGTTGGCTTGGTAGGATTGTGGCTTGAAACGATTTATGCGTTGGATAGTTGGTACGATAGTTGGGTTATACATTTGAGGCAGTTCGGATGGATAATTGGGATTATACTTGGACGGTTGGAATTATACAAGTTGGAATGACACAATGGAAATATCGAGAATCCGGGCGAGCGAGCGTGCATCCGTGCACGAGTATCACTGGGTCGCTTTGTCTTGCAAAGCGAGCAGTTGTGGTTCAAAACCGAACAACTGCATCAGCGAGGGTATTGTGCCACTGTTGGGGCATTGTGCCACGGGATTATTCGGAGTGTGGGGTGTTGCACCCAATGTGAAATACTGTGTTGGTAAGCGGCAATGTGAAGCATGGGCATAACTTGGGCACAACTTGAGAGATTGTGTTTATGAGTATTTTGGTGCCTTGGGATATATATATTGAGGTCGAGATTTGGACTCCTTGGTTGGATATGTTGGAAGAATGGTTATGGATGCTTTGGTTGGATATTTGGTTGAAACGAGTCTAGGATCGCTTGGTGGGGCGAGAATGTTCGATCCTCTCGTCATACCTACTTTCTGCATATCACGGACAACCTGTGTACACAGGGTTTGACATTTCCTCGAAACGGCTTCCCGGGGCACTGGGACCGTATCGATCCGGAGGGAGATATTGATTCGTGCTAGTCACGATGCATTACGGGACCTCCAGCGGGGCTCGCTACCCGGGCTGATAGGGAGCGCCATTAATGCTTGGATTTTGTCCTTTATGGCTTTGCCAGTGACTTCATATAGATAAGAGTTGGCTTGCTTTTCTTTTGTTGGTTTGGCTTTCGTGTAGGCGCGGCCACCTTGCCTCGGCAAGAGTGTGCACTCGAGATTTGGGATATAAACTGTTGGGTGAGGATGGATATTGAGGCGATACTGATGGTTCGATATGTTATCGTGCAAGCGATGGCATTGAGTTAGACGGGTCGGATATATATAACTGCTTGTCGATTGGTTTGAGTTGAATGCTTGCATGCTTAAACTGCTTTACAGCTTTCCTTAACATGTCATCCCTATGCCATGAAAAGAATCTAGGATTCAACTAGAAAGATCATCATATAACTGTTGCATTCACTATTTTACTTAGTGTCAGCTTAGACGAGTGGGTTACCCCGCTCACCAGTACGGTTGTGTACTGACCCACGTTTGTGGGCATTATTTCAGGTACACAGGCGTAGTGGCGCTGCTTGGATATACGGGACAAGATGTATGAACTGTAAGTACCTTTGTGGGCTAGAGAAAAGAGCATGAGCATTTCATCGTCTTCGTGGCATTGCCTTTGTGGCATTGCCTCGGGGCATTTTATTTGGACCCTATCGTGAGCTTCGCTGCGTATACTCTGATGTGTACTTGGTACACAATACTTGACTTCCGCTGCAACTTGGTTGATTTAAAGATAACATTTGGTGTTTGACAACATCGCCTTGTACGAGCGCAACTCCAGGCTCGTACGGCATCACGTCCTGTAATCCCCTGATTTTCAAAATTTGATAAATTTGGATTTTTCTGAATTTTCTGGAATTTTCTTGGAATTTTCTGTAATTTAAATCAGTTATTTTAATTTTTAAAAGATTTTTAAATATTATTAATTAATATTAAAATATTATGAAAATAATATTTTATGGTGTAAAATAGAAAACCAGACATAGGGTAATTTTCCGGGAATTTATTGGACCCCGGATGGATTTTTAAAGCATTAAAAACTATTGTTAAAATTAACTGATTATTTAAACCAATATAATTAGCCAAACCCAAACCCTGAGTTTGAACCGGACCGGACCGGCCGGTCTGACTGAACCGGACCAAAACCCTTAACGGGTCGGATCCGGGTCAGACCCGACCCGTTAACCCGACCCGAACCCACTTTATTGTTAACGGATCGGGCCGGATCCGTTAGAACCCGACCCGACCGCCCAAGACCCGACCCGCTATCTCATCTCCCCCAACCCGTTCAGTCATCCGACTGTCCGCCTCCCTCCGTCGGCCGTTATGCTGCCGGCCGACCGCCCCTCTTCCTCTCCCCGCAACTGCCGGCCGCCCCTCTTCCTCTCCCCCTCACTGGCCGCCGCTCCCTCTCCCCATCTCCGTCTATATAAACCCCCTTCGACATCTCCTTCTCCGGTGATCCCGACGCCGGAACCCTAGACGTCAACCTCCCCGCAGCTCCCTTTCCGACCACCCCTGGCCGCCTTCACCAGCGCCACCGCCACGGTTTTCCCTGCCCTCCTCCGCTCAGACATCCCGCAGCCCGAGCCGTCCAGCCTCCGCCGTGCAGCGCAGCTCCGCCGACGAGCCCGCCCCGCGCCTCCTCCTCCGGCCAGTGCTCCTCCGCTGTCCCTGCCCCCTCCGGCGAGCCGCAGACACGGATACAGGAAGACTCGACACAGAAGGCCGGACACAGAGAAACCCTAACCCTAGTGAACAGTACTCGGACACAGTGAATAGCGTGTCGGACACAATTCGAACTTGGTTTTCAGGTCCACTTCAGGTATCCGTAACTTTTGACTCGTAGCTCGGAATTCGATTCCGTAAATTGTATCGCGTAGCCTGTATGACCCTCTCGGTGCCCGGACAAACTGCTCGGGGCATCGCGTCCTGTGGTGATCGCACACCGCGATCCAAAAACAGGAAAACTAGCGACCCAATTCACCCCGGAATCGAGTACGCCCCGCCAAACGGGACGACTTGGTCGCGTGCGGTCTTTACCGATACGTGCGCGTCGTTGATACGGACGTGCGGGATTTCGCAGAAGCTGATTTGGATGTGCGTGCACACCGGGATCAGTGCGTATCCGCGGACACCGCCCAGTATCCATACTTTCTGTTTCTAGCTGTAACTTAGTGTACACAAGTCAGATCGAGACAAAACTTGCGCTATTGGACTCGTAGCAATACGCTGGTCCTGTGGGTCAAGTTTGGTTCAATTCTGAGAACGTTGGAAAATCGCGTGTCGTGGGCCCTACAGGCTCCACCTGACGGATGATTTTGAGAACGGCTCATCGGAATCCAATTCTGGAAGTTTCGTTGGGTTCGTATCAACGTTCCTGACTTGTTGACACTAAGTTGGACTGATTTGGAGACCTTTGACCTTGACGCATTTTTCGGTGCAAAGCGGCCCACATTTGGACCCCGCCTTGACCCGAAATTGACGTTTTTGCCCTTGTCTCCAAATTGGACTCAAGGACAGGCGTTTCTAGCTGATTAATATTTTCTGGACCTGATGGTGATGTCTGTTTCAGCAACCGGAGTACTGCCTGCAAACCCCGCTGAAGTCAGAGCTAAATTGGAGACAGAACCCAGGCAAGTATACCTTGCCAAATCCTGCAGTTTTGCTACTTATCTCTTGGTTTACTTTTCATTGTCGTGCAAGATATTTGTACAATGTTTGCATGATTTCCAGTTGTTACTTTCCTGTCATATATAGTTCTTGATGTGCTCTGGTTTATTCCTGCTGCTCTAGTCATATTTTCTCTGTTTGCGTGCATGTACATTATTTGCTCTTTTTCTTGGATCACTACTTGTTCCATAGACATATTGTTTACTCTGCATTCCTGGAGTTGACTTGATTGATTTCTTAGTTTCCTGGATGATTGTTACTGGACATTGACTACACTTGAGCAAATCTCGATTGTGAGTACCCATTGTACTGCAATAGAGAATTGTTCATTTGACTACCTCCTTCGTGAGCTCCCGCTGGGCTGCGAAAGAGACATACTATAGATTGTGAGTCCCCGTTGGACTGCTTTCTATAGGATCGTGATCTCCCATTGAGATGCGATTACCCCGATTGCTTGTAGTCATGTTTGATAGCATCCCTGGCATGCCACTGTCTTAGATGTAGTATTTTCTCGTGTCTTATTTGCTGATGATTACTTTCTTCTCTATCTTGCATGTCATTTACTGTATTTGGCTCGTATTCTTTTGTATCTTGCTATGTCCCCTGAGGACCTGGTTTTGTTCTC
This sequence comes from Iris macrosiphon, assembly GCA_036927795.1. NCBI lineage: Eukaryota > Viridiplantae > Streptophyta > Magnoliopsida > Asparagales > Iridaceae > Iris > Iris macrosiphon. The sequence continues at coordinate 161,579,743 of JAYESA010000014.1, forward strand.
CAGATTTAGCAGACGATGAGTACCGCAGCTTACGAACCAACACCAGACGAGAGTTTGATTGCAGTTGATGGCCCTGCTTCTTAGTTACTTCCTAGCATGTTTTAGTTATCTTTTTCTTGTCTTTATTTTCTTGTTTATCAGTAGTGGATTTGTCTCCACCTGATGTTGTATTATTTCTTGCTGGATATTCGACCGTAACTTTACTTTCAGCATTTAATTCAGTTTTGATTTAGTTCATGATGTTCTTTGGATGAGATTAGTAAATCCTGACTAATATAATACAGCTTAAGTACGCTCCAAGGGATCCATTAAATTGGGTTTGTCCATTGGTGTGTATTGCTGGCCATTGCCACGTGTCCAGTCCCTCGTTATTTTGGGTCTGGGGCGTGACATGGTTTTTGTGGTGGCCCATGCAGGTCAACGATTAAAATTATTCGGTTTCAACTTAGGGACCGAACAGGCCTGCAATAAAGATAGGAAAGTTTTAGGATCTCATCCACTTGCTTGAAACGTTCTTGATATCTATATCGGATTCGAATCAATTTCTTGAATTACATCCTGCCTTGATTCCTGAACGCCTCTCATTGTTTCTTTTGGTTGCAGAGTTATGGATTCACGAACAAACTACGAGGCTCCTGCAATATCACCACAAGATGTTGTGGTAACCAACGAAGATGAAGCGACACCAGTTGATGAAGGATGATCAGCTCAACAAGCAAGTTATCATGCCACGAGAATCCAGCAAGATAACAATCCACCATCGACACAATTGCCCGTAATTCCACCAGGACAGGCCATGGACGGGCAGCAGATGTTTCAAATGATCTATGCAATAGTGCAAACTCAACAAGAGGCTTGGAGTCGCAGCTTAGTAACCGTACTAGAGCAGGCACGACGGCCAACAACGGGTTCTATCGCCGATTTTCGCCAGCTGAAGCCCCGTACCTTCTCAGGAAAAGAGGAGCCCACAGAAGTTCATGAGTGGCTCACCAACACACAACATCAATTAGAAGCAGCTGAACTTCCAAGGGAGCGTTGGATGACTGCTGTCAGAATGCAGTTGACGGACAATGCTCATCACTGGTGGCTATCTGAAGAGACCCGGCTCGGACCAGACCGAGTCACTTGGGAAGAGTTCTCTAGACTCTTCCAGGAGATGTACATTCCGGCCATTGCTCGATCAGAACTTCGGGACAAGTTCAATCGCCTCACTCAGGACAATCTGACAGTGGAAGAGTACAACGCGGAGTTCATTCGTCTGAGTCGTTTTGCCCCTACTTTGATTCAGACAGAAGAAGAAAAGGCTGAGAAGTTCTTCGACGGACTAAACATTGAGCTGCAGAAACTGATTGGATCCGTTGCGCCTACATCTTATCCGGACGTCCTTGCTGCAGCACGACGCATAGAGCGCGTCATCAGGAGAGAGACTAATCTGAAGAGGTCATCCACATCAGCAACAGTCGGAGCACCACAGGAAGAAGTTGCAAAAAGATTTCATATGCACCAGCCACCAGAAGCATCTCCACAGGCAATACCTGTCTGTCCATATTGTCACAGGCGAGGCCATATTGAGGACGAGTGCAGGCGGAAAAGGAAAGTATGTTTAGCTTGCGGGTCCAGTCAGCATTTAGTGAAGGAATGTCCCGAGCGACGAGAAGGAGCACCAAAAGTTAACCAACAAGCGTTACTAGTACCGAGGCCAACCTATCCAGCGTTGGGAGTACCACAAACGGAAGTTCAAGAAGTCCTACCACCAGCTTCAGGAGGGTATCAGCCGAGGCCACCTTTGATACCCCAGGCACTGCTCTTCCAGCAGGCTCAGCAGCAGCAGAGGAATCGACGACGAGGACCAAATAAGCCCTGACGATGATCTTTGAGAACGCGCAGAACCAAGGAGTAGCTAATGCGCGTAAGTTCTTATAGTTTTCTGTTTCTAGATCGTGCCTATTGGTTCGTGACCCTAGCCTCACCCTGATAATCTTAACTTGTTAATAATAGATAACCTAGTGATCACCTAGTAATTTTGCTGTTAATCTAATATGCTTTAAAAGAATAACCTTTTTTTTTCTATAAAAACTGTAATTTTCTAGATTTTCCACATTTGGGAAATTGCATAACATTTAATGCTTAGGGAAATAATTTTCCTAAGTATTACTCTCAACCTTGATTCTCCTTGATTTTGTTGTGCTTCGAACAATGATTGCAACCGTGTCATCTCTGTTGACCAGCTATTCTTTGATTGCGAGGACGCAATCTTCTTAAGGGGGGTAGATTGTAATCCCCTGATTTTCAAAATTTGATAAATTTGGATTTTTCTGAATTTTCTGGAATTTTCTTGGAATTTTGTGTAATTTAAATCAGTTGTTTTAATTTTTAAAGGATTTTTAAATGTTATTAATTAATATTAAAATATTATGAAAATAATATTTTATGGTGTAAAATAGAAAACCAGACATAGGGCAATTTTTCGGAAATTTATTGGACCCCGGATGGATTTTTAAAGCATTAAAAACTATTGTTAAAATTAACTAATTATTTAAACCAATATAATTAGCCAAACCCAAACCCTGAGTTTGAACCGGACCGGACCGGCCGGTCTGACTGAACCGGACCAAAACCCTTAACGGGTCGGATCCGGGTCAGACCCGACCCGTTAACCCGACCCGAACCCACTTTATTGTTAGCGGATCGGGCCGGATCCGTTAGAACCCGACCCGACCGCCCAAGACCCGACCCGCTATCTCATCTCCCCCAACCCGTTCAGTCACCCGACTGTCCGCCTCCCTCCGCCGGCCGTTATGCCGCCGGCCGACCGCCCCTCTTCCTCTCCCCGCAACCGCCGGCCGCCCCTCTACCTCTCCCCCTCACTGGCCGCCGCTCCCTCTCCCCATCTCCGTCTATATAAACCCCCTTCGACATCTCCTTCTCCGGTGATCCCGACGCCGGAACCCTAGACGTCAACCTCCCCGCAGCTCCCTCTCCGACCACCCATGGCCGCCTTCACCAGCGCCACCGCCACGGTTTTCCCTGCCCTCCTCCGCTCAGATATCCCGCAGCCCGAGCCGTCCAGCCTCCGCCGTGCAGCGCAGCTCCGCCGACGAGCCCGCCCCGCGCCTCCTCCTCCGGCCAGTGCTCCTCCGCTGTCCCTGCCCCCTCCGGCGAGCCGCAGACACGGATACAGGAAGACTCGACACAGAAGGCCGGACACAGAGAAACCCTAACCCTAGTGAACAGTACTCGGACACAGTGAATCGCGTGTCGGACACGATTCAAACTTGGTTTTCAGGTCCACTTCAGGTATCCGTAACTTTTGACTCGTAGCTCGGAATTCGATTCCGTAAATTGTATCGCGTAGCCTGTATGACCCTCTCGGTGCCCGGACAAACTGCTCGGGGCATCGCGTCCTGTGGTGATCGCACACCGCGATCCAAAAACAGGAAAACCAGCGACCCGATTCACCCCGGAATCGAGTACGCCCCGCCAAACGGGACGACTTGGTCGCGTGCGGTCTTTACCGATACGTGCGCGTCGTTGATACGGACGTGCGGGATTTTGCAGAAGCTGATTTGGATGTGCGTGAACACCGGGATCAGTACGTATTCGCGGACACCGCCCAGTATCCGTACTTTCTGTTTCTAGCTGTAACTTAGTGTACACAAGTCAGATCGAGACGAAACTTGTGCCATTGGACTCGTAGCAATACGCTGGTCCTGTGGGTCAAGTTTGGTTCGATTCTGAGAACGTTGGAAAATCGCGTATCGTGGGCCCCACAGGCTCCACCTGACGGGTGATTTTGAGAACGGCTCATCGGAATCCAATTCTGGAAGTTTTGTTGGGTTCGTATCATCGTTCCTGACTTGTTGACACTAAGTTGGACTGATTTGGAGACCTTTGACCTTGACGCATTTTTCGGTGCAAAGCGGCCCACATTTGGACCCCGCCTTGACCCGAAATTGACGTTTTTGCTCTTGTCTCCAAATTGGACTCAAGGACAGACGTTTCTAGCTGATTAATATTTTCTGGACCTGATGGTGATGTCTGTTTCAGCAACCGGAGTACTGCCTGCAAACCCCGCTGAAGTCAGAGCTAAATTGGAGACAGAACCCAGGCAAGTATACCTTGCCAAATCCTGCAGTTTTGCTACTTATCTCTTGGTTTACTTTTTATTGTCGTGCAAGATATTTGTACAATGTTTGCATGATTTCCAGTTGTTACTTTCCTGTCATATATAGTTCTTGATGTGCTCTGGTTTATTCCTGCTGCTCTAGTCATATTTTCTCTGTTTGCGTGCATGTACATTATTTGCTCTTTTCCTTGGATCACTACTTGTTCCATAGACATATTGTTTACTCTGCATTCCTGGAGTTGACTTGATTGATTTCTTAGTTTCCTGGATGATTGTTATTGGACATTGACTACACTTGAGCAAATCTCGATTGTGAGTACCCATTGTACTGCAATAGAGAATTGTTCATTTGACTACCTCCTTCGTGAGCTCCCGCTGGGCTGCGAAAGAGACATACTATAGATTGTGAGTCCCCGTTGGACTGCTTTCTATAGGATCGTGATCTTCCATTGAGATGCGATTACCCCGATTGCTTGTAGTCATGTTTGATAGCATCCCTGGCATGCCACTGTCTTAGATGTAGTATTTTCTCGTGTCTTATTTGCTGATGATTACTTTCTTCTCTATCTTGCATGTCATTTACTGTATTTGGCTCGTATTCTTTTGTATCTTGCTATGTCCCCTGAGGACCTGGTTTTGTTCTCCAGATTTAGCAGACGAGGAGTACCGCAGCTTACGAACCAACACCAGACGAGAGTTTGATTGCAGTTGATGGCCCTGCTTCTTAGTTACTTCCTAGCATATTTTAGTTATCTTTTTCTTGTCTTTATTTTCTTGTTTATCGGTAGTGAATTTGTCTCCACCCGATGTTGTATTATTTCTTGCTGGATATTCGACCGTAACTTTACTTTCAGCATTTAATTCAGTTTTGATTTAGTTCATGATGTTCTTTGGATGAGATTAGTAAACCCTGACTAATATAATACAGCTTAAGTATGCTCCAAGGGATCCATTAAATTGGGTTTGTCCATTGTTGTGTACTGCTGGCCATTGCCACGTGTCCAGTCCCTCGTTATTTTGGGTCTGGGGCGTGACACGTCCCGATTAGAACGATTGTCCCGCGGGAGAGCTGCAACGTGGTGATTCACGTTCAGCGGGGACTGTCGAGCTTGCGGGAGATTGGGGCGTGACACCATGTGGGGGTATTTTTCTAGGAGAAAAAATGATTAACTCCTCATGAAAGCATTTATGCTTTTTGTCATGCTCTTGGAATTATTTTCATAGGAGCTAAGCGCCAAAGCGACTCAGGCTCGGACTCGAGCTCGGGTTCAAGGGCACAAATTGGCGCTTTGTTGGCGCACTTTACACTTAGCACGACCCACATAAGCGGTTGCATGTGGGTCCGCTGCTATCAGATAGATTTAATCAGTTATGGAAAGATTGAGTCATTAATTTAAATCCGTTATTTGTGGGATTTGAATTTAATTCATTCCAATCATGTAGGATTTAAATTAATCATGTGGGATGTGAATTTAATTCATTCCAATCATGTAGGATTTAAATTTAATCGTGTGGGATTTGAATTTAATTCAAATCAATCATATGTGATTTAAATTTAATTCATTCCAATCTTGTGGGATATGAATTAAATTCATTCCAATCTTTTTATAATTGATAGACGGTTAGGATTAGGATTAGGATTAGGATTAGGGATTCCTCCCTATGCCTGTAAATACTCTCTTCAAACCACATTTGAGGACTTACTTCAAAAATTGGGAGAGGAAGAGAGTTGCTGCTGGAACCGTCATTAAAGTCCAGGAAGTTCGTGCGAGTCCAAGACATGAGGTAAAATCGAGCATTTTAGAAGTTCTACTTGAACTTGCTGGTTCCTGGGAGCAGATCGTGTGGGGCGAATCTTGCTTTGAGCAACAGTGATCTTTATCACCCTAGCAAGCAGATTTTTTTCTTCTACTTTCTCTTCTCTTCTACTACTTGTAATTTCGTTTTGTCCGTCTGCAACTGCGAGTGCAAGGAAGAACATGAAGTTTTTTTTATTACTTTGTAATCTTGAGAACAAGTTATAATCAGAATCATTATATAGTTCTTCATGGAAATCGAGAATAATCAGAGTAGAAACTTTTGTGTGAACCTCTGATCTCGACCACACGTTCTTCCATCTTTGGTTAAGCCTAGGGACTAACAATCTCAAAGCAAGGTCCGAAGAAAGATGGGGAACATCCGTTCAAGTCGTCTGGACACAAGTTTTCACAAACTTGAGAAGGTTGACAGAATTCACTTCAAAAATTTGGATGGAAAAATGAGTCCTTGGTCAAATATTGAAAGTGAGTTGTCAGAACCTACCATTCCCGAGGATGGAGGAGATAGCGTCTGAAGGAAGCGCATTCCAGTTGAAAGGAAGATTACAAGATGACCAAGGATTGTAGATTATGCGCACAAGGGGCAGATCTTGGCGCATGGCAGACCTTGGCGTATAGCAAGACTTGGCGCATGGCAGCGCATTGGAAGTCTTGGCGTCTTGACATATGGCAGAGCTGGGGGCATAGTATCTCAATGCGCATGATGGTCTCTACGCATGCATGACGCGCAAGAAGGCTTATGTGCATGGATTGGCGCATGGTGGCTTATGCACATAGATTGACGCATGGTGGCTTATGCGTATGGATTAGCGCATGGTGGCTTATGCGCACGGATTGACGCATGGAGGCTTATGCGCATGGATTGACGCATGGTGGCGTATGCACATGAAGGTCACTATACTACATAGGACTTGACGCATGGCTGAAATTGAAACTTGACAACAGAACCAATTCAAACCAGAATAGCAAGGTAAAAGCTTAACTTGGTTACTTTGATTACTTAACTTGGTTATTATGATTGCGCAGTTTAAGTCATCTGGTGTGGTTGTTGACCAGTGGATGAAAACTAGTGCATTTAGCCATGTGTGCTCTAGGAAGAGCTGTTCACCAAGGTTGAACCTATCATTGGTGGAGGTCTCGATAGCAAGCAGAGGATCTGGGGATTGGGACAATGGTTCTGGACTTCGATAAGTTACAGTCAAAGGAGTGCATATAGCAACGTACCAGTGATTTCCAAGGACCAGATGTTATGCCCCGATCTCCCGCAGGTAAACGGCCGTCCCCGCTAGGTGCGAATCACCGCACCAGCACTCCCGCGGGACGATCATTCCCATGTGGATGTGATACCGCACGAGCACAAGTTGCATCCATGCAAGACCATGATCCGAACAGACGATAAAATAACTAAGCCATAGAGTCGCACAGATAGTCCGAATGCAGCGGAATAAGAAACGAACAGGCGATTAGTAATAAGTTCACAGAGTCGTCAATAGTGGAAGCAATGAATAACACAAGTATATAAGTGAAAAAAGCACTTTATTAATATTTCACAAGTATTACAGGCTACAAGTCGCTCAAGTCCCTCTCTCTCGAAATAATAAAAGCGTGCAAAGTGACTACATTTGTGGAATGATACATAGACGATGTTCCAACATTATGTCTTGTATATGCGCTTTAGCTTCGGACGCAACGTTTCAAGGCTCCAGAGTGAACTCCATGCCTTAGTACGCACAAAGGGGGTTTTTGCACCGAACAAGGTTCTCCCGTAACCTGCAAGCAATCTGGTGGGTTATCAGTACATAAATGCACTAGTGGGGAGGATTCTTGCCCGCTTGACAAATTCAAACACGTTATAAAGGTTATGTGCACCATCTATTAAGTTATCTTACTAGTCTTGCCTTAGGATCGGTTTTATGGCATAATGAATAGCCTAACTCGTGTGGCAGTACGTCGTACGATATACGAGTAATACGGCGAGATTTACCCACTTACCATTCTTCCTTACCTTTCTAAGGCAAACAAGTTAAATCAAGCACGAGTATATACAAAATAAACTCCAAGTCAAGTTGCACAAGCATACACGAATGTCATAAGCGAGGTTTTGTTTCAAGTGCACGAGTTACACGGATTATCCAGAAGTGTTGCAGAAGATGTTCAAATGTTCAATTATGTATAAATGTGTTATACACATATCCGTTCAGGTGTTTCAGAAGCAGATATAGATACACATGTTTTACTCAGAGCAGTCGCCTACAATGCAATGACTCGCACGCGGGTTGCCGCAATCGAGTCAACTTAATCTATATGACAGAAGGTCACTGGCATGACTTTCATAGTGGACGGTGTAGTCTCGAGACAAAGATGGTGTGCAATCAATATATAATATGGTTGGCATTGCACCCATCCCGCCGATAACAAACGACTATCAGTTGGTTCTGTCTAGATCGGATCGGCCCCAGTTTCTGGCGACCGTCCGCGGAACTGGATTCGAAAATTCACCTTGTGCACAAGTTATCCGTGACCATACGTATCCTCAAGTTTTCCAGATTCTCACAGGTACAGATATAGATTTAGATTCAGTCAGGATCTATCAGGTACAATATCGACTCCCCGAGCCGTCAAATTCAGTACAGAATGAGTATTGATTTTTCAGAGAGGTTGTGATGTTATCTTGCTTAACTGTCCATGATGCAGTCCCCTAGTTCAGGAAATGCCTTGGCGACCTTACGGTCCCGAATACTTTCAATGTTTTATACTTGGCTCGGAACGACTATCTTGATAGCCCTCCTGCCTCAACTGAGTGAATTGTAGATAGTGAAGTGTGATGATTTGTGGCATGCATATAAGTCACAAGCATTAAAATGAGGCAAACGAGTACAAGTTACAATGTAAGCTGGCAAGCATGCATTTGTTGGAAACATAAGCATAAGGAAACATATTGTATTAGTCTACCTTAGAACATAAGCCATTACGTTTATCATGGGTCTAAGGGGTAGTGCGAGGAGTGAAGTCGTACATGGACATATAGAGCGACATAATCCATAAGACGAGCAGTGTAAACAAGTAAAACCGTGCACTGCGAAGAGTACATGATGATCTACTCGAGGCATAGCGGGGTCTACTTGCACGAAGCTAAGGTAGCATGCGAGGGTCCAACTATAAGCCAAGTTTTATTTTCATGTTCTAACACAAGCAATACAAGATGGGATTATTCCCTTAGCTAGGTGCGTTGTATTCTTTATTAGCATGAAATGGGTGATTCACCTAGCGACTAGCATGTATCGTCCATATTTTAAGTATGCTGGCTAAGCAAAGACAAGTTCATCGTAGCCTCCCACCTTAGCGATAATTCACCTCGGTCGAGCAATACACCGAGCGAGCCTTTGAAAGTCTAAGTCTGAACTCCTGAAGGGTCAAGTCTGGAATCCTTTGCCTCAAACGAGTCTTCTCACTGAGCAAAGTAGGTCAGGTCGTTGTACTTGCGCCATTTTAATTGGTTATCTGCTTGAACGAAACGGGTCGTTATATTATACACCACTCAGAAAAAGTTTCGTCCTCGAGGCTTCCTGAGAGCAAACCGTTCTATCGTACTATCGAATCTATCTCAAGCATAGTAACCGGTGTCGCATGTGTGCTGGTTCGGTCTTATTGAATGATTCTATCATTCAATCCAAGCTCTGACTTGGTCTCAACTGCGCCTTAACGCAGAATATATATCACGTAATACGAGGTACAGTATGATCCATCTTGAATGATGATATAAGGCTGAGGCACACTTATCCAAATTGTTATATTCGTCCATGCGAATCTAACATATTCACTTGCACTAGCATTCGAGATCAGCATATTGCGAGTCTGGATCGTGCACATATTCAAGGTATCCCTCAAACATATGCATGTCAACCAACTTAGCGATAGCGAAGTCTTTGCACTCGAGTTCAACATATCATTGAGTCTTGGATCGTGCACACGTTCAAGGCGTCCCTCAAACATATGCATTCATCCAAACTTAACAATAATGAATTCGGACAAGCTACTTGCAAAAATCTCAAGGGTTCTCGTCTTACAAATCACGATGATACCTCCTACAGGGTCAACCAAAATCCAAGCCATTCCAATCCTACTTAACTCAAGCATTGCACTACCATCAAGCATGATCTATCCGATCAACCAACTAGCGTCCATGTCCTATCGTCCATCCTGTTTGTGTCAAACACAACACACGTTTATCGTTCCAAGACTAACTCTAAGTCTTGCTGCCCCAGTTCTATGGCTTGCTCAAGCAATATGCTAAAGTCGATTACACAAGTTCTTTCACTCGGCACAAGATCGTCTGTCTAATTATTAGGTCAGTTCACAAGGTCATAGGTGTAGTTCATATTCATGACTCATCGTGCAAATTCGTCGCACGATGCTTGTCCTAATTCCTAAGGTCAAACCATTGTTCGTTGCACGGGATATTCTACCAAGCTCGTTTTACTCAAATTTCTAAACATCGAGCACAAATCATCATACTCACATTAACACGTTTATTTATACATGGTCGAGCCCATTCAGTCAAATCCATGATATATCTAAGATGCATGACAAGCCTAGCAATTTGCATAGTCTATTTCCTCAAACACGTTTGATAGAACCCACATATCCATTATAAGACTAGACCACCAAGCCATGATTCAATTCTAAATCTTTGATCCCAAGCATAAATCTAAGTCGTCCAATAAGATTCATGTATCCGTTCACGAAACTATCAAGCGTGACTTACTCCAGGTTCTAGACTAACTCATCCTTGAAACAATTTTGATTCACTTGTATTTTCAAACTCGTCTTATCGTGTCGAACCACAAGTTAAGATGATCCATTAGCTGTTACGCTCCGGTCTCCCATAATTTCGATCATCCTCGCTGGTTATGAGATCACCACGCCAACGCTCCCACTGGATAATCATCCTAATCCGGGAATGACGCATATACGAGCATAGAGTTACGCTCGCACATGACAAGAACATCAAACATTATGGTTTTCATCGAAATGATCGAGATACCTTATCATTATACCTCATTCCATCCAAGATATATATAATCCTTCAAGTCATGTTCGTTCATGTCGTGATCATAATTCATCTAGCCTAATTTTTCAACTTCAGTGTTACCTTTTGATCAATCCATTGTCTTACTTCTAGCATTCCTCAAACAACTAAGTTCAAATATTCAAGCCAAAGTCCATTAACTTTTGATACGTTATATTCATCGAGTTCGTTTGAATAGTCATCGAACATGTTTTCACGAGTTTGATCATCCCCGTCAGACATAAAATCACTACACCAGCGCTCCCGCAGGATAATTATTCTCGCTGAGACTGATTGTCGAGAGTTATCTTTCGAACTAGATTCAAGATGGTTCTTTCAAACTCCAGATCGAATCCGTTATCGTTTACCTCTTTCATCGAACCACAATATTCCTTTACTTGTATCAATCTGTGCTATCTTTCAATTATCGACACCATACCAAGTCTATTAATTCGAAACCATAATATCCAATCTCGGCCTAACTTCTATCGAGCAATATCCTACTCAAGTTTTAATTCGTTTGATTCAATTTGAAATCGCTCGTACGATCCATCAAGTTTCCACCAAGTTTTTATTACTGTAAACCCCCTGATTTTTCAAAATTTTTAAATCTGGACTTTTCACAATTTTCTGGAATTTTCTGGTAATTTTCTGTAATTTAAAATCAGGGTTTTAATTATTCAATAATTTTTAATTGATAATAAACAATATTAAAATATTATGGAAATAATATTTTTGGATGTAAAATGAAAAACTGGACTTAGGACAATTTTTCTGGAATTTATCGGACCCTGGACCTATTTTTAAAACACCTAAATCTATTTATTTAATTAATTATTAATTTATTTACTGATTTTATTATTATTATAATTATTATTACTATTATTATTTTTATTATTTTCTAACCCAGCCCAGCCCGGCCGACTGGACCCAGGCCCTTGGGCCGGCCCACCCGCTCCCCTACCGGGTCGGTTCGGGTCTGCCCGAACCCGACCCGCCGCACCCGCGACCCGCCGACCCGTCTTCACCCACGACCCAGCCCCGTGCCGCGTTTCCGCCGCCCTCCGCGCCTCGCCGGCCACGTCGCCGCCCCTCCGCGCCCTTCGGCCCACGTCGCCGCCTCCTTCGCCGCCTCCTCCGCCTAGCTCGGCCGCCCGCAGCCCTATTTAATCCCCCCCCGTTCTCTTCTCCGGCCTACTCGACAAACCCCTCCCGACCTCCACCGCACGCAGCCGCACCCTCCGCCGTGCCGCCACCGCCCGCCCTAGCTCCGCCTCACCTCATCGCCGTAAGCCGCCCAGCCGCACGGCCTCCCCCTTTCCTCCTCCTTCTCCCTTGGCAGCAGCAGCTCCTCGCGCCGCCTCCGGCCGCCGGCGAGTCCCCAGCCACCGCGCCGCGCGCCGCCGCGCTGCCCCCTGCCCCCTCCGCCGTAGCCCAGCTGCCCAAGCCGCCGTCTCCGCCGTCCAGCATCCCAAGCCCTAACCCTAATTTAATTGCCCTGTATCCGACACGTGTCGGACACGATTCGAACCCCGAGTTTTTCAGCCCAGTTCAAGTGCGTGTATCTTCTTGCTCGTAGCTCTGTTTTCGATTCCGTAAATTACGTTACGAAACCTGTATGCCCCTCTCGGTGCCCGGACAAACCTCTCGGGGCATCGCGTCCTGTGGTGATCGCACACCGCGATCCAAAAACAGGAAAAACCAGACCCTGTTTTACCCCAAAACCGAGTACGCCCCGCCAAACGGGATGACTTGGTCGCGTGCGGTCTTCACAGATATGTGCGCATCGTCGATACGGACGTGTGGGATTTCGCAGAAGTCGATTCGGGTGTGCGTGCACACCGGGATCAACGCGTATCCGCGGACACCGTCCCGAATCCGTACTTTCTAGAATGCGTCCTAATTTTGTGTACACACGTCGGATCAAGACGAAACTTACGCCATCGGACTCGTAGCAATACGCTGGTCCTGTGGGTCAAGTTTGGTTCGATTCTGAGAACATTGACGAAATCGCGTGTCGTGGGCCCCACAGGCCCCGCTCGACGGGCGATTTTGTGTTCGACTCATCGGAATTCAATTCTGGAAGTTCCGTTGGGTTCGTATCAGTGTTTCTGACCTGTTGACACTGAGTTTGGTGAATTTGGAGACCTTTGACCCTGACACATTTTTCGGTGCAAAACGGGCCCACCTGTGGACCCCGTTCTGACCCGAAATTGTCGTTTTTGCCCTTGTCTCCAAATTGGACCCAAGGACAGGCATTTCTAGCTGATTGATATTTTCTGGATCTGATGGTGATATTTATTTCAGCAACCGGAGTACCGCCTGCAATTTTCGCAGAAGTCAGAACTGCAAACATAGCCGGAACCACAGGCAAGTGTACCTTGCCAAAATTTGCAGCTTTGCTACCTAATTCCTTGACTAGTTATACATCAGTGGGCAAGTAAAGCTTGCCAATTCTCAGTAATTTCTGGTTATAGTATTTTACTTGATTTCTGTAGCTTCATATGTGAACTTGTTTAACTGCTCAACCCAGGACACCTGACACTATTCATGTGACGGAATTGCCGGAGATATACCTGGTGATTCCGTATAGGTTACATATTCATGTCATTTAAAGTTTACATGCGTAGATTCTATCCAGACTCATTGTATTAGTTCAAACTTGAGTGACTTGTACCTGATATTTTCTGGAACTGTGACGTGAGATTACATGGGGTGGGGAGAGTATTATCATATCAAGGCTGAATATATTATAATATAAATACTGTTATCTGGCGGTGCCTTAGACTCTGATACAGAGCTTTGGTACCTTAGTGGCTCTTCGAGAAAATACTGCTATGGTTTCTTCGACACTGATCCTGTAGTAGTCTCAGCCTGAGTATGACTAAAACTCTCACTTGCATATCACTTAGCTGGTTTAAATATTTACCCTGCTGTTTTATTATTGCTGCACTGCATATATTTTGGCTTGTATTTTATGTACCTGGTTATGTCCCCTGAGGACCTGGAATGGACTATGTCCCCAGGTATAGCTGAGGAGAACTACCCCGAGGTGTACGGTACAGGAGCACTCCTTGGAGCAGAACCAGGAGCAGAGGACGAGATAGTGGCAGAAGACTTCTCCTGAGCACCGGCTTCATCTACACAGTATTTTCATTTTCAGCATTTATTTCCTGTCTATTTTCCTCTGAATGTAACAGACTAATTCTCGGATTGTTTCCCGAGATAATCTTATTTATTGCATATTTATTTCCATTGTATTATTTCTGGCAATTAATCTGTGCTATTCTGTGGATGAGATTAGAAATACCTGAGACTGGTACATATTACTGCTAGACTACAGCTTAAGCATGCCCTGTTGGATCCATTAACTTGGATTGTCCATCGGTGCATGCTGCTGGCCATTGCGCACGTCTCCAGTCCCTCGGCATTTTGGGACTGGGGCGTGACATGGTTTTTGTGGTGGCCCATGCAGGTCTACGACTAAATTGTTCGGTTTCAACTTAGGGACCGAACAGGCCTGCAATAAGAATAGGATAAGTTTATAGGATCTCATCCACTTGTTTGAATCATTTTTGATATCTGTATCGTACTCGAACTAATTTTGACTTGCATCTTGCCTTGATTCCTGTGCGCCTCTTATTGGTTATTTTGGATACAGGAAAATGGACCCACAAAGATGCAACGAGACTCCCGCCGGAATGCCACAAGCTACAGGTGTCACCTATGACGACGAAGTGACACCAGTCGGAGGAGTCCCATCAACTCAACAGATCCAGCAGGCAGGTCAACCTACCTCCAGATTTCGATGCGATGACATCCCACCTCCGCCGCAGTTCGTCCCACCAATGCCCGTGTTCCCACCAGGACAGCCGATTGACGGGCAACAGATATTCCAACTGATCTACGCGATGATGCAAGCTCAGCAACAAGTCCAACACGAGGCTCAGCGTCGCGAGGCTAATTTCTTGAGGGACAGCATCGTAACTGCACTGGAGCAGGCCAACCTACTAGCTCGACGGCCATATACAGGCTCAATCACTGACTTTTGCCAACTGAAGCCCCATACTTTTTCTGGCAAAGAGGAGCCCACAGAAGTTCATGAGTGGCTCACCAACATACGGCATCAACTTGAAGCAGCTGAGCTTCCACGGGAACGCTGGATGACTGCCGTCAGAATGTAATTGACAGGCAATGCTCATCACTGGTGGCTATCCGAGGAGATGCGACTCGGACCAGACCGAGTCACTTGGGAGAAGTTATCCAGACTCTTCCAAGAGATATACATTCCTGCCATCGCCCGATCAGAACTGCGGGACAGGTTCAATCGCCTCACTCAGGACTCTATGACGGTGGAAGAATACAACGCAGAATTTATTCGTCTGAGCCGCTTCGCCCCCACCCTGATCCCGACAGAGGAAGAGA
The DNA here is from genome assembly GCA_036927795.1 of Iris macrosiphon. Taxonomy (NCBI): domain Eukaryota; kingdom Viridiplantae; phylum Streptophyta; class Magnoliopsida; order Asparagales; family Iridaceae; genus Iris; species Iris macrosiphon. The sequence goes on from JAYESA010000014.1 coordinate 161,595,179, forward strand.
AGGCCGAGAAATTCTTCGACGGACTGAACATTGAGCTGCAGAAACTAATTGGGTCCGTCGCACCAACATCATACTCGAACGTACTTGCTGCGGCTCGACGCATGGAGCGCATCACCAAGAGAGAGACCAGACTGAAGCGGCCCTCCACATCCGCACCAACCGGAGCAGTACTAGAGGAGTCTGCAAAGCGTCAACAAATAAGCCCGCCACCAAGAGCAGCACCAAAAGCCATATACCTTCCTACTTGTTACCACTGCGGCAAGATAGGCCATGTCGAGAAGGAGTGTAGACGTAAACTCGGACTATGCTTAGGCTGCGGATCCAGACAGCATGCAGTAAGAGACTGTCCTGAGCGTAGAAAAGGAGCACCAAGGGCGAACCAGCAAACTGCACCAGCGCCTCGAGCAGCACCCTACCAGCAAGCTCAGCAACAGCAGAGAAATCTACCTCAAGGACGAGGGCAAGCTTACGTGATGACTTTGGAGGACGCTGATGCGAGTAAGTGATTTGTAGTTATCCGTTCCTAGTCTTGTTTTAGCTCGTGCCCGTTGGTTCGTGACCTCAGTCCCAACCTAGTAATTTACAACTTGTTAAATAATAACCTGGTTTTCATAAAAGTTGTAGTTTTCTTGCTTTAACTAGATTTTCTAGAAAGTGTATAACTTTCATTTTTAGGGAAACGGTACTTCCCTAAGTATCTTGTGATGTGTTTTCAAACGATGCTTGCGACCGCGTCATCTCTGTTGACCGGTTATTCTTTGATTGCGAGGACGGAATCCTCTTAAGTGGGGTAGATTGTAAACCCCCTGATTTTTCAAAATTTTTAAATCTGGACTTTTCACAATTTTCTGAAATTTTCTGGGAATTTTCTGTAATTTAAAATCAGGATTTTAATTATTCAATAATTTTTAATTAATAATAAACAATATTAAAATATTATGGAAATAATATTTTTGGATGTAAAATAAAAAACTGGACTTAGGACAATTTTTTTGGAATTTATCGGACCCCGGACCTATTTTTAAAACACCTAAATCTATTAATTTAATTAATTATTAATTTATTTACTGATTTTATTATTATTATAATTATTATTACTATTATTATTTTTATTATTTTCTAACCCAGCCCAGCCCGGCCCACTGGACCCAGGCCCTTGGGCCGGCCCACCCGCTCCCCTACCGGGTCGGGTCGGGTCGGGTCTGCCCGAACCCGACCCGCCGCACCCGCGACCCGCCGACCCGTCTTCACCCACGACCCAGCCCCTTGCCGCGTTTCATCCGCCCTCCGCACCTCGTCGGCCACGTCGCCGCCCCTCCGCGCCCTTCGGCCCACGTCGCCGCCTCCTTCGCCGCCTCCTCCGCCTAGCTCGGCCGCTCGCAGCCCTATTTAATCCCCCCCCCCGTTCTCTTCTCCGGCCTACTCGACAAACCCCCCCCCCCCGACCTCCACCGCACGCAGCCGCACCCTCCGCCGTGCCGCCACCGCCCGCCCTAGCTCTGCCTCAACTCGCCGCCGTGAGCCGCCCAGCCGCACGGCCTCCCCCTTTCCTCCTCCTTCTCCCTTGGCAGCAGCAGCTCCCCGCGCCGCCTCCGGCCGCCGGCGAGTCCCCAGCCACCGCGCCGCCCGCCGCCGCGCTGCCCCCGGCCCCCTCCGCCGCAGCCCAGCCGCCCACGCCGCCATCTCCGCCGGAGCTCCGCCGTCCAGCATCCCAAGCCCTAACCCTAATTTAATTGCCCTGTATCCGACACGTGTCGGACACGATTCGAACCCCGGGTTTTTCAGCCCAGTTCAGGTGTGTGTATCTTCTTGCTCGTAACTCTGTTTTCAATTCCGTAAATTATGTTGCGAAGCCTGTATGACCCTCTCGGTGTCCGGACAAACCGCTCGGGGCATCGCGTCCTGTGGTGATCGCACACCGCGATCCAAAAACAGGAAAAATCAGACCCTGTTTCACCCCGGAACCGAGTACGCCCAGCTAAACGGGATAACTTGGTCGCGTGCGGTCTTCACAGATACGTGCGCATCGTCGATACAGACGTGTGGGATTTCGCAGAAGTCGATTCGGGTGTGCGTGCACACCGGGATCAACGCGTATCCGCGGACACCGTCCCGAATCCGTACTTTCTGGAACGTATCCTAATTTTGTGTACACACGTCGGATCGAGACAAAACTTGCGCCATCGGACTCATAGCAATACGCTGGTCCTGTGGGTCAAGTTTGGTTCGATTCTGAGAACGTTGACGAAATCGCGTGTCGTGGGCCCCACAGGCCCCGCTCGACGGACGATTTTGTGTTCGGCTCATCGGAATTCAATTCTGGAAGTTCCGTTGGGTTCGTATCAGCGTTTCTGACCTGTTGACACTGAGTTTGGTGAATTTGGAGACATTTGACCCTGACATATTTTTCGGTGCAAAACGGGCCCACCTATGGACCCCGTTCAGACCCGAAATTGTCGTTTTTGCCCTTGTCTCCAAATTGGACCCAAGGACAGGCGTTTCTAGCTGATTGATATTTTCTGGATCTGATGGTAATGTTTATTTCAGCAACCGGAGTAGCGCCTGCAATTTCCGCTGAAGTCAGAACTGCAAACATAGCCGGAACCACAGGCAAGTGTACCTTGCCAAAACCTGCAGCTTTGCTACCTAATTCCTTGACTAGTTATACATCAGTGGGCAAGTAAAGCTTGCCAATTCTCAGTAATTTTTGGTTATAGTATTTTACTTGATTTCTGTAGCTTCATATGTGAACTTGTTTAACTGCTCAACCCAGGACACCTGACACTATTCATGTGACGGAATTGCCGGAGATATACCTGGTGATTCCATATAGGTTACATATTCATGTCATTTACAGTTTACATGCGTTGATTCTATCCTGACTCATTGCATTAGTTCAAACTTGCGTGACTTGTACCTGATATTTTCTGGAACTGTGACGTGAGATTACATGGGGTGGGGAGAGTATTATCATATCAAGGTTGAATATATTATAATATAAATACTGTTATCTGGCGGTGCCTTAGACTCTGATACAGAGCTTTGGTACCTTACTGGCTCTTCGAGAAAATACTGCTATGGTTTCTTCGACACTGATACTGTAGTAGTCTCAGCCTGAGTATGACTAAAACTCTCACTTGCATATCACTTAGCTGGTTTAAATATTTACCCTGTTGTTTCATTATTGCTGCACTGCATATATTTTGGCTTGTATTTTCTGTACCTTGTTATGTCCCCTGAGGACCTGGAATGGACTATGTCCCCAGGTATAGCTGAGAAGAACTACCCCGAGGTGTACTGTACAGGAGCACTCCTTGGAGCAGAACCAGGAGCAGAGGACGAGATAGTGGCAGAAGACTTCTCCTGAGCACCGGCTTCATCTACACAGTATTTCCATTTTCAGCATTTATTTTCTGTCTATTTTCCTCTGAATGTAACAGACTAATTCTCGGATTATTTCCCGAGATAATCTTATTTATTGCTTATTTATTTCCATTGCATTATTTCTGGCAATTAATCTGTGCTATTCTGTGGATGAGATTAGAAATACCTGAGACTGGTACATATTACTGCTAGACTACAGCTTAAGCATGCCCTGATGGATCCATTAACTTGGATTGTCCATCGGTGCGTGCTGCTGGCCATTGCGCACGTCTCCAGTCCCTCGGCATTTTGGGACTGGGGCGTGATAATTACCTTGAGTCCCTATTTGATATAAGCCTTATCACTTGTTCAAGACATTCTCAATCGTTCAAACCAACTATCGTACGAGACCTATGAATTCGCTTGAACATTTCTAAAATAATCTATACACCACTCAGGAATCGAGTCACCTAATTAAGTCCTCAATCGTGTTTGCATCACTCGCTAGCATATTCACCATGTTGTTCCTTAGAACTTCTGCGTGATACCTAAGCGTCGCCTGATAAATCTTAGTCTCATGTATATTCCTGTTGATAGTCATTCAAGTAAACCATATTTGATTTGTATCCGCCGACACGAAATACCGTCCGAGCTATTTATCAAAATTCAAGCATGATTTACTATATTCACCTTAGCGATAATCTTATAATGTTCTACTGGTTGCCAATCTAAGTCTGACTTATCTTTTCCTGAACGATATCCCAATATCGCTTGCAACTAGATTGCACCAAAATGGTCTTGGCGTGCGATACTCAACACAACTTAGTCGAAAGGTTGTGTCCATAGCTAACAGTCCTAACGATATTCCATCTCGCACATTAACAAGCTTGGTAATCATGTACAGGTATCGGCTTTGCACATAACTTGCATATTCTAGCATGAGTCTATTCCCACAAAGTCTAATAGAGGTCGGAACAAGGGTCTTTGCATTGCAGTTCAAGCAATCATATCAATCACATGCACTTTTGAAATTATTTAGACTCATTGTATGGAATATCCTAACGGGTCAACGAGAGAGAGAGAGAGAGAGAGAGAGAGAGAGAGAGAGTATACACATAACCCACAAATGAGCTTTTAAAACTGAGAAAATCGATAAGAAGTCCAAAGATATAAAGACGATGTGCTGATACCAATATGTCACGCCCCAATCTCCTATAGGTAATCGGCTGTCCCCGCTAGACGCAAATCACCGTGCCAGCGCTCCCGCGGGACGATCGTTCACATATGGACATGATACCGCACGAGCACAAGCTGTGCCCGTGATAGACCATGATCCGAACATGCAGTAAAATAACTAAGCCACAGAGTCGTACAGATAGTCTGAATACAGCAGAATAAGAAACGAACATGCAATTGGTAATAAGTTTACAGAGTCGTCAATAGCGAAAGCAATGAATAACACAAGTATAGAAGTAAAACAAGCACTTTATTGATATTTCATAAGTATTATAGGCGGCGCTAGGCCGAGATTATAAGTCGCTAAAGTACCTCTCTCTCGAAACAATAAAAGGGTGCCAAGTGGCTACATTTATGGAATGATACATAGGCGATGTTCCAACATTATGTCTTGTATATGAGCTTCAGCTACGGACGGAACGTTCCAAAGCTCCAGAGTGAACTCCATGCCTTAGCACGCACAAAGGGAGTTTTCGTACCGAACGAGGTTCTTCCGCACCATGCAAGTAATCTGGTGGATTATCAGTACATGAATGTATCGGTGGGAAGGCTTCTCGTCTGCTCGACAAATCCAAACACGTTATAAAGGTTCCATGTACCATCTATTAAGTTATATTTCTAGTCTTGCCTTAGGATCAGTTTTATGGCATAATGAATAGCCTAACTCGTGTGGCAGTGTGTCGTGAGATATAAGAGTAACATGACGAGACTTACCCACTTACCATTCTTCCTTCCCTGTCCAAGGCAACCAAGGTAAACCAAGCACGAGTATATACATAATAAAATCTAAGTCAAATTCCATAAGCAAACATGAGTCTCATAAGCGAGATTTTGTTTCAAGTGCATGAGTTACACGGATTATCCAGAAGTATTGCAGAAGATGTTCAAGTTTTCAATTATGTGTAAGTGTGTTATACTCATATCTGTTCAGGTATTTCAGATGCAGATATAGATACAGATGTGTCACTCAGAGCAGTCGCCTACAATGCAATGACTCGAACGCGGGTTGCTGCAATAGAGTCAACTTAATTATATGACAGAAGGTCACTGGTATGACTTCCATAATGGACGGTGTAGTCTCGAGACGAATATGGTGTGTAAGCAATATATAATACGATTGACATTGCACCCATCCCACCGATAACAGACGACTACCAGTTGGTTCCGTCTGGAGAACTGGATTCAAAAATCCACCTTGTGCACAAGTTGTCCATGACTATGTGTATCCTCAACTTTTCTAGATTTATATTCAGTCAGTATCTATCAGGTACAAATACATATTTAGATTCAGTCAGGATCTATCAGGTACAGTATCGACTCCCCGAGCCGTCAGATTAAGTACAGAACGAGTATTGATTTTTTAGAGATGTTGTGATGTTATCTTGCTTAACTATCCATGATACAGTCCCCTAGTTCAAAAAATGCCTTGACGACCTTACGGTCCCGAATACTTTCAATGTTCTATACTTGGCTCGGAATGACTATCTTGACAGCCTTCCTGCCTCAACAGAGTGAATCATAGATAATGAAATACGATGATTTGTGGCATGCATATAAATGACAAGCATTAAAATGAGGCAAACGAGTATAAGTTACAATGTAAGCAGGCAAGCATGCATTTGTTGGAAACATAAGCATAAGGAAACATATTGTATTAGTCTATCTTAGAGCACAAGCCTTTACGTTTAGTATGGGTCTAAGGGGTAGTGCGAGGAGTGAAGCTGTATAGGGACATATAGAGCGACATAATCCATAAGACGAGCAGTGTAAAAAAGTGAAGTAGTGCACTACGAAGAGCACATGATGATCTACTCGAGGAATAACGGGGTCTACTTGCAAGAAGCTAAGGTAGCATGCGAGGGTCCAACTATAAGCCAAGTTTTATTTCCATGTTCTAACACAAGCAATACAAGATGGGATTATTCCCTTATCTAGGTGCGTTGTATTCTTTATTAGCATGCAAGGGGTGATTTACCTAGTGACTAGCATGTATCGTCCATATTTTAAGTGTGCTGGTTAAGCAAAGACAAGTTAATCGTAGCCATCCACCTTAGCGATGATTCGCCTCGGTCGAGTGATACTCCGAGCGAGCCTTTGAAAGTCTAAGTTTGAACTCTTGAAGGGCCAAGTCTGGAATCCTTTGCCTCAAACGAGTCTTCTCGCTGAGAAAAGTGGGTCGGGTCATTACACTTGCGCCGTTTGAATCGGCTATCCGCTTGAACGGAACTGGTCGTTACACCAGATCTCAGGAAGTCTGTTGCAGACTTGAGGGTGAACATCCATGTTTTCCAGATGGTGATATCTTATCAGGAGACATACTTTTAAAAAAAGGCATTCAGTTTCAAATGGATGTTCGAGCTTTTGCTTGTGACTGAAGTCACATTGTAAGAGTTGTGGGACCCCAGACTAGGATATGTACTTTGTACTGTCAGATGTCTTGTCTAGGTCTGTCCGCAGACAAAGATCACAATAAATTTGTTCAAATGGGTAAACCGAAGTGCTGATCTTCTGGAGTTTGTTCACTCAGATATCCGTGACTTCAATCAGTTCTCCACAAAGGCCAATAGGAATTACTTCATTAATTTCACCGACGACTACTCGAAGTACGCGTTTGTCTTTCTGCTTAAGTTAAAAGATAAAGCATTCGAGAAGTTCAATAAGTTTAGGGTTGATGCTTGTCACGCCCCAGTCCCAAAATACCAAGGGACTAGACACGTGGCAACGGCCAGCAGCACGCACCGATGGACAAACCCAATTTAATGGATCCATCGGGGCATACTTAAGCGGTAATATAGATCTACAACAACAAGTCTAAACTAATCTCATCCACACATAAAATAATAAAAATAACAGCAAATAAGGAAAGTACATCAATGTCCAGTCACAGCAGAGTATGTCGAGGAACAACCCGATAAAAGTCTAAACACTGGTTCATCAGACCAGAACAAAGGAGTCCCAAAATAAAGTATCTGATGAGTACAAATAACATAAACTCAAGAAAAGTCTTCAGCCATCACCTCTGCTTCTAAGTTTGGTTCAGCTTCAGCAACAGCTTCTGGTACAGCTTCAACTCCTGTCCCGTAAACCTCAGGATAATGCTCTTTTGCTAAACCTGGGGACATCATCCGGATCCAGGTCCTCAGGGGACATAGCAAGGTACAGATAATACAAGCCAAATAAATGCAGTGAAATAGTAAATAGCATAAGCAGGATATCTACATAACCATCTATGTGAAAATGCAACTGAGAGCATCACTAGTACTCAGGCTGAGACTGCTACAAGCTCTGTGTCGGGGAGCCGGTAGCAGTAATAACAAGTAATGGGTCTAGCTCTGCTCGAGAGTCTACAACCTCACAATAGTAGTAGATATATATAGAACAGCATGTAGCCTGTGTGTCTCTCCCCACCCAATGTAACCACATGTCTCATGTCCATAATATCTCATGTCCATGTCACGTGAGATCATAGCTAATGCAACAAGTCATAATCTCTAGAAATATAATATCTATGTCCATCCTATATCCTACACAGAATTACCATGAATATCTCAAGAAGATTCTGTCATATGTTTGGTGTCAAGTGTCCTAGGTTATAATGTACTTGATACAACAAGTACGAGAATATAAAGGGTCACGAATGTCCATCTCTAAATGACGTACCCAACTTCGCGTACGGGGTTGGCACCCGACTATAATTGGACGCTTAGTAGGTCATACGGCCCTAGGTTTAAGCATAATGAATAATATAAATAAGCAAGGAAATAATTATCAAAACTACATAATTTGGCAAGGTACACTTGCCTGGGGTTGGAATACCAGTAGCGATCCCTGTATCCGTGGGTTCAGCAAATACTCCTCCAAAAGCTGAAATGAACATTACCAACAGTCTCAAAACATATAAAATAGCTAAAAATGCCTGTCCTTAAGTCCAGTTTGGACACAAGGGCAAAAACGACATTTTCAATTCAAAGCGGGGTCCAAATGTGGGCCGCTTTGCACTGAAAAACGCGTCAGGGTCAAAGGTCTCTAAATCAGTCCAACTTAGTGTCAACAGGTCAGGAACGATGATACGAACCCTACGGAACTTCCAGAATTGGATTTCGATAAGCCGTTCTCAAAATCGCCCGTCAAGTGGAGCCTGTGGGGCCCACGACATACGATTTTTCCAACGTTCTCAGAATCGAACCTAACTTGACTCACAGGACCAGCGTATTGCTACGAGTCTGATGGCGCAAGTTTCGTCTTGATCCGACGTGTATTCACTAAGTTACAGCGAATTACAGAAAAGTCGAATATGGGGCTTTGTCCGCGGATACGCACTGATTCCGGTGTATACGCACATCCGAATCAGCTTCTACGAAATCTCGCACGTTCGTATCAACGACGCGCACGTATCGGTGAAGACCGCATGTGACCAAGTCGTCCCGTTTGGCGGGGCGTACTCAGTTCCGGGATAAAACAGGGCGTTGGTTTTCCTGTTTTTGGATCGCGGTTCGCGATCACCACAGGTCGCGATGCACCGAGCGATTTGCACGGGCACCGAGGGGGTCATACAGTCTACGCAAAAAGACTGACAGAATAGGAATCGGAGCTGCGAGAAGAAAGTTACGAGTACCTGAACAGGGCTCAAAAAGATCCTAATTACGCGTCCGAGTCGAGTCTCCGTGTCCTGGATCTGTGTCCAAGCCGTGTCCAGGCTTGTACTCGAGTTCTGGATCGTGTCCGAGTCCGTCGGAGTCGGCCTGGGGTGCGGGCGGAGGCGGCACCAGTTCTGGAGGGGTCGGCGACGGGTCTGGACTACCGGGTCCGGCGCTGTGGGCGGAGAGAAGTGGGGCTCGGGCTCGACAGCGTTCGTGGAGCTGGGTTAAAGGCCGGGGATGGCCAGACTGGGAAGGCGGAGGTCTACTGGAGGTTCGGCGGCAGGTTCCGGAGGTCTGGAGGTGCTGTAGAGAGGTGGCCGGAGATGCAGAGCTCGCCGGAGAAGAAAGGATCTGAAGGGAACTTTTTCGGTGGCTGTTGCGGGCTTTATAGAGGGATTAGGGGATGGGAACCGGCCGGAGGTTTGGCCGGAAGTGGAAGAGGAAGAGACTGGAGGTGCCGGGGAGTGGAAACGGATGGTCTCCGGCAGCCATGGCGGCGGTAACGGCCGTCGGAGAGGAATCGTTGGGTAGGGGAAGAGGTTTGGGGGTTAGGGCTCCAATCGGGTCGGGTCGGGCACTGGCGGGTCGGGTCTGACCCGGATCCGACCCGGTAAGGGTTTGGGCCGGTTCGGTCAGACCGGCCGGTCCAGTCCGGTTCAGTCTCTGGGTTTGGTTTGGTTTTTATTTATTTGGTTTAATTAATTAGTTAAAATAAACAATAGTTTTTAATGCTTTAAAAATTCATCCGGGATCCAATAAATTCTCGAAAAATTATCCCATGTCCGGTTTTTAATTTTACACTAGAAAATATAATTTTCATCACATTTTAATATTATATAATATCTTTTAAAATTTTATTTTAAATCAGACTTTCTTATTTTATTTGTTTAAAAATACAGAAAAATGCTGATCAAATTCAGAAAATTAAATTTCTAAAATTCTAAAATTTTCAGGTGATTATAATGCTGAACTTCAAATGGGGCAACGACTCAAGAGACTCAGAAGTGATCGAGGCGGAGAGTATAGAGCTATTGAATTTGTATTTTTTTGCAAAGAACATTGAATTGTCAATGAGATAACTGTTTCGTATTCTCCTCAATCAAATATAGTAGCTGAAAGGAAGAACATGACGTTGACAGAGATGATAAACTCAATGATGTTGATTGTGGGTCATCCAAACTACTTCTGAGGAGGAGCTGTGCTGACGGCTACGTTCATTCTGAACAGAGTATCATACGCAACTTTCGATATCACTCCTCAAAAATTCTGGTTCAGAGTCAGACCCAACTTGAATGCCATTCGAGTGTTGGGGTATCAGGCGTTTGTGAAGGTTTCGGAATTGAAGATTCAGAAGCTGGAATCGAGGACTACGAAGACAATCTTTCAGGGTGATGCTAAGAAAAGTAATGCTCGAAGATTTCTTTATATCGAATCAAATCATATCATTGAATCTCGAGACGCAGAACTCCTCAAAGATAAATTTTTAAGACACAAGAAAATTGTTATCGCAGATATTCCAAAAAATAGTGTGGGTGGACAGTAGGCTGAAGCTTCCAACGAAGATGTAGTCCAAGAAGAAGTTGTCATCCCAACGACAACGATCAAACCAGAACTCATAGAGCCGGTGTCTAAGCGAGTGAGGAGTGTGAAGGACTTCGAAGAAGATTTTATCACCTATCATATGGAAGCTGATCCGCTTACCTATGATGAGGTAATGAAGACCAGAGATGCTGTTTTCTGAAGAAATGCTATAAATAATGAGTATGACTCAATAGCCTCTAACCATACTTGGGTGTTGGTCAATCTACCTGAAGGAGCTAAACCACTCAGATGTTTATCAGATCTTCAAGTCGATGAAGATGAAAGCAGACAGAACAGTTGAGTTCAAGACTAGGCTATTTGCCCAGGGGTTTTCTCCAAAAATAGGGGATTGTGTTCTTTGGCACCTCGATAAGGGTGTCATAGATCAGGATAATGATTGCCGTAACTGCTATTCATAAGCTGATTATTTATCAGATGATGGAAAGACCACAAGTCTTGTTGGAAGACAGACATGGGAGATTTACGGACAATAGCCAGAATTATTATCATTCAGGTTTGAAGACAGTCTGCGAGTTGGTGATATCTCGATACGGCCTGAAGCTATTCCCATGATGTGGCAGCATAAGTTTGACAAGTCATCTAGTCAAAGTTGATACAGGATCAGCGAGACGGGCAAGTTTGTGTACACGAAGTTCGCTGATAATGGATAAGTCATCGTTTGTATCTATGTGGATGACTTGCTAGTCCCAGTTGTGGACATAGAAGTGTCACTAGAACAAAGATGTCCTTTTTGTCCAAACTCGGGACATGGGATTGCGGATGTTATCCTGAGGATATAAGATAATTCAGATGCCAGGTGGGCTTGCTTAGTCACAAGCTCTCAGCATGAAATATTGATCACATGCTTTGGGTATCAGGGACGATACTCCTCCGGTGTGACATGGAAATGAAGCCAAATCGAAGAAAAAATGTCAGACAGTTGGTATAATCGAGCATCATCAAGTGAATGATTCAAGCTACGAGTATCACCAGGCCTGATATAACTCTTGTTGTAGGGATACTGAGTAAGTTCAAGAGCAGTATGTGTGTTGAACACTGAAAGCTGTGAAGCGAGTCGATAGAATTCTCAGGTGGACTCAGTGGTATATCATGTGCTACAACAGTTATCCAGATATGAATGAAGGCTTCGGTGATGCCAGTTGGTGCTCAGAAAAGAAGAGTAAAAGATCCACAGGAGGACGTGACTTCTCCAATAATGGTGTTGCTATATCGTGGAAGTCGAAGCAGCAGTCTTTACTCTCAGAGTTTTTTACACTATCAAGATGCATCATATAAAGCAGAATAGCTCTGGAAGCTCTCAGATGATCTTACTTTGGTTAGTACACAGATTTAGGTGATACCGATATACTGAGAAAATCAGAAAGTTACAGCAGTGGCATATGTTTATCTCTTCAATGGTTTAAAGAGAACTATGTGGATAGAACACATGTCACTGAATGAGCGCAGATTGCATGGATTATTACAGTACTTTAATAATCGGAGTCAGGCAAATCTGGTGGATCTGTTCATGATAGGCTTCAAGGGCCAGTACAAGATACTGAATAAGTGCAGCTTATGTGGATCACTACAGTGTTTGATGATCGGAGCCAAGAGGGTCTGGCAGATTCTTTCATGTAAGGCCTCCAGCGCCAGCTGATCCCAAGAACTATAAATGAGGGTAGTACTTTATGTTACATTGGTGTGACACCACACGAAGGAGTGAACCTCGGCTTTGGGTCATGTCACAGCGGCGTAACACCGCATATAGTCAAGGACACATCATATATGGGCTTGGAGGACCTCTGATATTATATCTTTGCAATCTGACCAGTTAATTTTATGCTATTAGTTCAAAGAGAAATCTACTAGGCATCTAACTATTGGTTCAAGGGAGGACCATTGCCTGAGAGAATATCAGGAATAGTGGATAGTCCTTAGAGACATTGAGGGGTTACGGACCCAAAACCACTGTTGTCTACTCCTTATTCTTTGTGAAGAACAATTTCCTGTGGAAGGATGGCTTTGACGCCTTAATGAGTTCTTGGGAAGAGTGAATATTCGGGGTGCTTTGCAGGAAGCACGTAGTATCAACACTACAAGGGACTGAGATCCCATGCTACAGTGGCGTGAAACCACCAAGAGGTAAAAGATGTAAATCCTCGGCATTAAGTCATGTCACAGCGGCGTAGCATATCACATAGGCAGTTAGCCTAATGTTATAGAATGAAAAGTGGTAGGCAGCACTACAAAGAGGGACTGAACCTCATATTACAGTAGTGTGACACCACACGAGGGAGTGAACCTCGGCTTCGCAAGCCATGTCACAACGGCGTAACACCGCAAAGGAAGCACAAGGCTTCATGTTGGGTAGTTTGGTACTACAAAGAGGGAGTGAACCTCATGTTACAGTAGTATGACACCACACGAGGGAGTGAACCTCGACTTCGCAAGCCATGTCACAACGGCATAACACCGCAAAGGAAGCACAAGGCTTCATGCTGGGTAGTTTGGCACTACAAAGAGGGAGTGAATCTTATGCTACAATAGATGATACCACATGATGGAGTGAACCTCGGCAGAAGGACATGTCATAGCGGTGTAGCACCGTAAGAAAGCGTAAGGCTTCATGCCAAGGACTCTTTCAAAGAACTTACCTATAGTGTATGGAAAGAGATACATGCCATCTCTTGAGAAAAAATATGTAGATGCCCAAAATACATATACCAAAACCAGGCGTGCACAGGGCCTTTAGTGTGCAACAAGAAGCACAACTGATGTCATTGTGTGAGTGAGAAGAATTATAACTATAGTGCAGAATTCAAGGCTTAGTTCATTCTTGTATCATGTTGTTATTTGACCCATGCGAGAAGATTTAAGTCGAAGCGACATATATCATAATGCATGATGGATAGTCATTGTGGGGAACATTCAACCCATATATTGAGATATGTGGGAGATTGTTGGTATTTTTGCTTTAGACTAAGAAAAATAGTCCCACATTGGCTACACCACCAAGGGGGTATCTCAATATAATACTTTGTATGAGTTGAGGTGCACACTTGGAGTGTGGTGGAGCACATGGGTGCCATGTGAGGGTATTTTTCTAGGAGAAAAAATGATTAATTTCTTACGAAAGAATTTATGCTTTTTGTCATGCTCTTAAAATTATTTCCATAAGAGCTAAGCCCTAAAGGGGCTTAGCGACTCGGACTCGGGCTCGGGCTCGGGCTTAAGGGCACAAAGTGGCGCTTTGTTGGTGCACTTTGCACTTAGTACGTCAGCATCGTCGCATGAAGCTTGTGCACATTTGATGCGTTCATGCGCTCGGATATACGCTGTAGTACCCCACTCCGCGTAGGCACTATGTACAAGTGAGATCGCCTTTCTTGCTCGAACGGAAGTCTTCTCGGAGAGTTCCCGACCGATTAATCAATGTGAGTGGGCAGAGCTGCATTCTCTGATTCTTGCACGACTTAATAATGAATCTGAGTTTTTGAATGCTTGTTTGCTTAAGAAGAATATTTTTATAAGAGAATGATAGAACCGACTCAGTATGTTAATAAGAGAACTCACATAGCTTGTCATTGAAACGAATATGCTGCCTAACTAAAAGAATATGAATGCTTGTCAGAAATGAAATAGAACCATTGCTATGCTAAGAGAAAGATAGATATGTGCATGCTTTGAAACACCAACACAGCTGTTGAACAAACCTTTGCTATGCTAAGAAAGATAAGTAAAATGAATCGTTCAGATATGTCCCTTGAATATGCTAAAGAAAGAGATAGTTTTTGCATGTTAAGTATAAATCAATCGTGCTTGCCTTTATATATTTTATTGTCTGCTTGCTATATCGATTTGCTAAGTGAAAATGTGTGAGTGCAGTGACTAATAGTACGCCCTGAGGATACGGCCCGCAAGGGTCTAGTGGGGTGTGCTATTAGTAATGTGAAAAGATGTGCTTCGTTGGAAAGATATGTTTAATGAGACTGCATATGTTTTGCTTGATCATTGTTTTGCTTGAAATATGTGTTTATGTCATTGCATTGGTCTTGGACAACTTGTGCACAAGGTCTTGTCTCTCGAACGATTCCTGGGGCACTGGGAATCGCTCGGTCCGGAAGAGATTTTTGGATCGCCCTGTGGTGTACGGCTCGCAAGGGTCTAGTGGGGCGATATGTCTATTAGTGAGATGGGCTTGTATGTCCCAACTGCTAATTATGGGACGACCCATGGACCGTCATATTGATAGGGTGCATGCTAGGTTTACCTTCTTGCATACCTATCGATTGATGACACCAGAGATTGATACATAAGTTATGAATATGCAAATTGTGTCTAACTTGTGTGTCTGCTACAGGGATAACCGTTCGGCTATGGGGTAAGAAATATAAGTTTATGCATAAGCCTGCTCATTCATTTTGTCTGCATCATAAAGATTATCTGATAGAGCTTCATGCATTGCATCGGTCAGACAATGACTATTAGTGCAGAGCTGAACCTCGGTCATAGCTGCTAATAGGATCAGAATGTGAGTCATTGGTTAGCTGGACTACCGCTACCGATCCTGAGATTCTTGGGGACCAAAATCATATAGATGTGTCTGCTTGTGTGCTAATGAATAAATGATAGTCCACTTGATAAGTTTGCTTTAAATTCGATATAATCAGTCTGCTAGATAAGCTTTGCCCTAAGAGTTAGATTTGTGTTGCACAATACATGCTGCGCACTGCACGATAGAGCACTGTCCCGATTCGTATGCTTATAAATTTGAATATGCAAACTGTTTCAAAGTTATGTTTTCAAAGATGTAATCTGACTATAGTTCTGAACTGCATGAAATGAACTTAGGTAAAAAGTAGCAAGATCACTAGTAATGTAATATTTTGCCACATGATTACTTAGTGTGGGTTTCAGGGGGTGTAGCTTCTGTTCAGTTGTTTCATCTCAACAGTACTTGCATAAAGTGCTGACCCACCAACAGTCTGCTTGTTCTCAGGTGCTCGTTCGTCCGAGGAAGCGATAGTCGTGCCTCATCCCAAGGAACCGGAAATCTGGAGTCGATGCCTTGATACCGCATCGAGCTGTGCCTGCTTGAGTTGCTTTTATATAGAGGGACATAATGTATGGAACGGTGTTATTGTAATCGAGAGAAGAGTGCTTGAGCGATCTGTAACCTCGGCCATGCGCCGCTTGTAATATTTTCGATTATCAATAAAGAGCTTATTTTTCATGTGCCATTGTGTTCTTCACTTTTCTGCAATGTCATGTGCCGCTGCTTCAGTATTGAATAGCTTACTTGCCCTTGTTCAAAGCTCTGGCCTTGTGCAAGTGCATCTTAGGCTTGCACGGCATCACGTCTCGATGAGAACGATTGTCCTGCGGGAGAGCTGTAACGTGGTGATTCACGTTCAGCAGGGACTATCGGGCTCGCGGGAGATTGGGGCGTGACATAATGGTATCTGTCACGCCCCAGTCCCAAAAAAATACGTAGGACTAGGACACGTAAGCATGCCAGCCGCATGGATATGGCAACTCCAATATATGAAAACCAAATCCTTACGTACGCTGTATTATGAATATCAAATCCACAAGTGGTAAAAATGTAATACAAGTCACAGGGGAAAATCTAAATCTCATCCACCAAAATCATATAGAAATAAATAACCAGTATCTATGAACTAGATCTCAATAAGAAGTATCTAAGGATGCTAGTTGGATGGAAACAAATCCACTACCAACTCAAATAGGAAAAGTAAATACAATATAAGTACAACTCACTCAAACAATATAAGTACCCGCTACCAATCTCGGCTCGAAGGGAAGACATCCACGAAGCATCTATATCCTTCCAAATTTGTGCTCCTGCGAATACTCAAGAACAGGTACACTTGGCAGCGGACCAGGTCATCAGAGGGACATAACAAGATACTTAAACACATGCCAATAAAGTACTGAAATAAATATCCAATGGGTCGCCTAACCGTCTAAAGTGAATGCAGTTAAGAATAACTTTCTAACAAGTGGGCTATCTGGCCATAAATAGGATTGGCATAGTTCTCTTGGAGATCCAGGGGCCTACAAAGGCACGGCGTCTTTCGAACACCGGAGGTCCGCCATGATAATATATAGGGGTCATCATGACCGCGTATCTCCGACGGAGCGTACGGGTTACACAAGGAAAGTGCAAAGGAGCCCAAATGCCTTACTTGTTGTTCTCCCCACCCAATGCTCTAAGCATGTCACATCCATGACACGATTTGGTCCATAGCCTATCCTTAGTAACCTAGCCCAATCCTGCAACCAAACAAGGACAAGGATGGGACCACCGTACTACAATAGACTATGTCCAAAGACCTCTAATAACTGCTAAGTCTTCTAGCATACAAAGTTTCTAACAGCAGTTATTCCTAACGCACGTCCTACACGTACTGATGATCAGTCAATACGTGCGTCCGTGATCTATATGAGACTCACAACTCGTATAAAAATATGTGTCACAGTCAAATGAAACCTAATGATGCTACATGATAATGGGGTAGTCTCATAAACAAGGTCAATGCAATACATAAATAAAAACATATCGCGACGTCACCGTCGCGCGCATTTTAAATAACAGTTAAAATATATGAACTAAAGATAGAAAATAAAGATGCATGCAACATATGGAATATAAATAACAGTACAATGGCAAGGTATACTTGCCTGGCAAGGAAACTGTGTTGTACCAATAACCTGCTCCAGAAATAGCGCAGAATAAATCCAACATCCTATGTACATATGATATAATAAAATAAAATCATTAGCCATTACACTAGTGCACACACACAACAATATTTACACGGGACTCAGGGGGTATACTAAGGTAACACCAGTCAACTATGGTCAACATATTATACCTATTATTAATTAGCATTAATACTTACACTTTATACATGCACCAAATCAAATATATTTACAATATTTATATATGTACCATTTAATCACATATCTAATATATACTAGGTGAACAATATATATGTACTCATATATATATGCCAAAATACCCTTGAAAATATATATAATTATATTGTCAACATTATTATTAAAATATTCTAATACTAATACACCAAATTAAGTTTATACTATATATATTAAGGATATATTAAAAGCATATAAAAAATATATTTATACATATATACAATTTATATATTGAAACTATATTACGTATATACAAGACCTACATATATATATATACATATACCAATAATACATATACTAAAATACGTATTTATATATATACCAATTATATTAAATATATACATATACATATACATTAAGTAAATACACTATTTATACACATACGCATATTTATTTATACGCACACCCGTATACGCACATACACATATACACACACATATACGTATATACACATATATACATATACGCACACATATACGTATATACACATATATACATATAAAATATATATAAACATAACGAAGGAGGGAAGAGGGGGAAGAAACTCACTGTGGTGGTGAGTGGTGTCGGCCGGGGGAGGCCCGGCCAGGGGAGCTCCGGCCAAGGAGGAAGGAGGAGCTCCGCCAGGGGGTGGCAATGGTGGTGGTGATGACGGTTGTGGCTCGAGGGAAAGAGGAGTCTGGTCGGGGGCTGTTGGAAGAGGGTGGAGGAGTTGAGTCAGGAGGAGATGGCCGAAATTGATGGAGGTGTGGTGGTCGTGATGTCGTTGGCCCGGTGGCAGGGAGTCGGAGAAGAGGTGGAGAGGTCGGGGTGATGATAGCGACTGCAATGGCGGTGGTGGTGATGATCGATCCGGCGAGGGGAGTTGATGACAGAGGTGGGGCAGCATGGGGATGTCGACGAGGAGGGGGTGATTGAGGAGGAGAGCAGGGGGAGGAGAGGCCAGGTGGTCGTGATGGGGTTGCTGGTGGTTGTGAGGGAGTCGGGATGACGTGGGGGTGGTCGTGGTGGCCGGATCCCGTCGTCGGAGACGAGGGTGATGGCGGCGAGTCATCTAGATGACAATGGTGGTTCGTGTAACAGGGTGGGGCGGTGCAGGCCGGAAAACGGTGACCGCTGCGGATGGTAAGCGGGCTGCTCGCTGGTGGTGTTTGCCTTCGGCGGAGTAGGGGATGTTGTGGAGGTGCTCGGCCGGCTAGGCGGAGGGGTCATCGGCTGCATGGTCGGCCATGGGGTGGAGTTCGTCGAGAGGAAGGAGATGAAGTCGGGGAAGTTGGGGAGGAGCAGCGGTGAGTTCAGCCGGCTGTGGTGGCTCCGGTCTACGACAGCAGGGGAGAAGGAAGAGAGGGAGGAGCTCCAGGGAGGAGGCTCGGCTGGTGGTCAGGCGAGGGCACGGCGGTCCGGCGAGGGTGGCCAGGGGGAAGTATGAAGGTGAGGGTGATAAAATCGGATAGGAGTTTGCATTGGGTTTTGGGGTTTTGGTTTCTAGGGAAATAAGGGGATGATGTGATATATATATATGTGAATTTTAGGGTTTGACCTAGGTGAATTTGACTTTGGTCAACATTCATTGTGATGGGCCTTGGGCTCACATGAGGGTGATGGGCTAGAAATTACATGATTTAAAATGCAAGGATGGGGTTTAAATATACGAGAGCGATGTGCGCGCGTTGCACATCGTGAAAATTATGGGGAAAAATCTACATGAAGGAAAAATTGAGTTTCTTCATGAATTGTCCAATGGCGGGGACGCCTAAATACATTTTTGCATAAAAGCCCCCCAACAATTAGAAAATTGCACAAAAGCGGAAATTGGATTTAATTACTTAAATCGAAACGTGCACGATATTCTAGAATTAATTAGGAGTACATGGGATTAAATCAGGCGGCCATAATTGTCAGGGGCGTAGAGGGGACAGTGTAGAATATTAATAAAATTCGGTTTGCACAAAACGGTCCAGGTTGTGTCCCCAATTTCAATTGGGACGCACAAGGGTACATAATTTGGGAATTTATTTATAATTAATAGATAACGTCTGCGACATTTGTTGTACGGCTAAAATATAGTATCAGAGAGCAATGTTATAAGTTGCACAAGGGCCAGAAAGGTAGGCGGGCACGTCTAGGTCAATGTTGTGAATTTCGTAGATAGGCAATGGCTAGTGAGGTGCTCCAATTATCGAGCAACGGTAAGGTGCGCTACGTGATATAAATTAATGCACAATTAAATAAATGTCGCGTTCTAATTCAAATTGGTTCAAACTAGCCCTAATTTCACTATCTAAGCCAAGTAGCCCTAATTTTGGGTGAGGGGGTTTACAGTATCAGAGCGACTCGATTCCTTGCCCATTCCGTTGCCTCCGACTCTGAGTTGTGATTGCGATACAAAGAACGTTCCATACAATAAGTCCGTAAATATTCTCAAAGATGTGCACAAAAAGTCTTCTGGATTTGTTTTCATTGCTTGAGATGTGATTTGTGATTTTTGGATTTGCTGAATTTTGATTAGGGAAGGTGAGGGATGAGGACTATCGCTGCTCAGTGTTTTCGTATGAGTTTCTCCTTGAGTTTCGAGGACGAAACTCTTTGTTGGTGGGTAAGTATGTAGTGCCCCTCTCCGCGTAGGCACTATATACAAGTGAGATCGCCTTGCTTGCTCGAACGGAAGTCTTCTCGGAGAGTTCCTGACCGATTAATCAATGTGAGTGGGCAGAACTGCATTCTCTGATTCTTGCACGACTTAATAATGAATCTGAGTTTTTGAATGCTTGTTTGCTTAAGAAGAATATTTTCATAAGAGAATGATAGAACCGACTCAGTATGCTAATAAGAGAACTCACATAGCTTGTCATTGTAACGAATATGCTGCCTAACTAAAAGAATATGAATGCTTGTCAGAAATGAAATAGAACCATTGCTATGCTAAGAGAAAGATAGATATGTGCATGCTTAGAAACACCGACACAGCTATTGAACGAACCTTTGCTATGCTAAGAAAGATAAGTAAAATGAATCGTTCAGATATGTCCCTTGAATATGCTAAAGAAAGAGATAGTTTTTGCATGTTAAGTATGAATCAATCGTGCTTGCCTTTATATGTTTTGTTGTCTGCTTGCTATATCGAACTGCTAAGTGAAAATGTGTGAGTGCAGTGACTAATAGTACGCCCTGAGGATACGGCCCGCAAGGGTCTAGTGGGGTGTGCTATTAGTAATGTGAAACGATGTGCTTCGTTGGAAAGATATGTTTAATGAGACTGCATATGTTTTGCTTGATCATTGTTTTGCTTGAACTATGTGTTTATGTCATTGCATTGGTCTTGGACAACTAGTGCACAAGGTCTTGTCTCTCGAACGATTCCTGGGACACTGGGAATCGCTCGGTCCGGAAGAGATTTTTGGATCGTCCTGAGGTGTACGGCTCGCAAGGGTCTAGTGGGGCGATATGTCTATTAGTAAGATGGGCTTGTATGTCCCAACTGCTAATCATGGGGCGACCCATGGACCGTCATATAGATAGGGCGCATGCTAGGTTTACCTTCTTGCATACCTATCGATTGATGACACCAGAGATTGATACATAAGTTATGAATATGCAAATTATGTCTAACTTGTGTGTCTGCTGCAGGGATAACCGTTCGGCTATGGGGTAAGAAATATAAGTTTATGCATAAGCCTGCTCATTTATTTTGTCTGCATCGTAGAGATTATCTGATAGAGCTTCATGCATTGCATCGGTCAGACAATGACTATTAGTGCAGAGCTGAACCTCGGTCACAGCTGCTAATAGGATCAGAATGTGAGTCATTGGTTAGCTGGACTACCGCTACCGATCCTGAGTTTCTCGGGGACCGAAATCATATAGATGTGTCTGCTTGTGTGCTAATGAATAAATGATAGTCCACTTGATAAGTTTGCTTTAAATTCGATATAATCAGTCTGCTAGATAAGCTTTGCCCTAAGAGTTAGATTTGTGTTGCACAATACATGCTGCGCACTGCACGATAGAGCACTGTCCCGATTCGTATGCTTATAAGTTTGAATATGCAAACTGTTTCAAAGTTATGTTTTCTAAGATGTAATTTGACTATAGTTCTGAACTGCATGAAATGAACTTAGGTAAAAAGTAGCAAGATCACTAGTAATGTAATGTTTTGCCACATGATTACTTAGTGTGGGTTTCAGGGGGTGTAGCTTCTGTTCAGTTGTTTCATCTCACCAGTACTTGCATAAAGTGCTGACCCACCAACAGTCTGCTTGTTCTCAGGTGCTCGTTCGTCCGAGGAAGCGATAGCCGTGCCTCATCCCAAGGAACCGAAAATCTGGAGTTGATGCCTTGATGCCGCATCGAGCTGTGCCTGCTTGAGTTGCTTTTATATAGAGGGACATAATGTATGGAACGGTATTATTGTAATCGAGAGAAGAGTGCTTGAGCGATCTGTAACCTCGGCCATGCGCCGCTTGTAATATTTTCGATTATCAATAAAGAGCTTATTTTTCATGTGCCATTGTGTTCTTCACTTTTCTGCAATGTCATATGCCGCTGCTTCAGTATTGAATAGCTTACTTGCCCTTGTTCAAAGCTCTGGCCTTGTGCAAGTGCATCTTAGGCTTGCACGGCATCACGTCCCGATAAGAACGATTGTCCTGCGGGAGAGCTGTAACGTGGTGATTCACGTTCAGCGGGGACTATCGGGCTCGCGGGAGATTGGGGCGTGACATACGCTGGCCGCATGAGCTGGCCGCATACGTGGCCACATGGGCGGCCGCATGCGCTGCGGCATGAGCGGCCGCATTAGCGGTTGCTTGCGGGGTCGCATGAGAGGTTGCATGCGGTTCTGTTGCTATCAGATAGATTTAATCAGTTATGAAAAGATTTAGTCATTAATTTAAATCCGATATTTGTGGGATTTGAATTTAATTCATTCCAATCATATATGATTTAAATTAATCATGTGAGATTTAAATTTAATTTATTTCAATCATGTAGGATTTAAATTTAATCATGTGGGATTTAAATTTAATTCAAATCAATCATATGAGATTTAAATTTAATTCATTCGATCTTGTGGGATATGAATTAAATTCATTCCAATCTTTTTGTAATTGAATACGACGTGCTCCTATAGTTGAAAATAGCCTGGTTTGGCGTAATATGCAGAGATAGTGACGTGAGCATATTAGCCCTAATTTTAGCTCTCCCAGTCATTAAAAGTAGAACCAAGTCTCGTACATTAAATGCAGAGATCTGCCCCCATCTCGCGCATTAACTGCAGAGGCGTGCCTCGAGTTCTGTACGAAGAACAGCTTTTGACATGGCATTTGGATTCATCTCATCTCGAGCGTAAAAGTTCATTTCTGCCTGTGTAAAATAGGTAGCGTATTCTTTGAATGCGTAAGAACGACTTGTATTAAGGATATGCCACTAAACGACAGTCTGGGGCTCTGTGCAGCATGATCATTACAGTCGTCCTCTCGATCGTCGTGCAGTACTCTTTGTCAGGAGTCAGGTTCACTGTTTTGTCTAACAGGTTCATTCGAGGAATACGAAGAGTTCCTCGTACAATTTTCCGCTGCATTAAAAGTAGACAGGTTTTACGCCGAAGTGGCGATGTAGCAACCTTTTTACGCCGAAGCAGTCTGGGAGTACTGCTTTACGCGGGTTGTTCTGGAGCTCTGCTTTACGCTGACCAGCGTTGAAGCTCTGTTGTACGCCAATGGCTCTGAAGTCATATTTTTAAGCCACCAAGTGCTGGAGCTCTGTTTTACGCGGGCTTCATGTATGGAGGTTTTACGTGTATAATTCTCCAGCGTATTTTTTATGCTTCTACAGTACCAGCGCCCCCCTCGACAGCGGTCGAAGTGGTCTTGCTCGCCGATGGGGGCCAATAGTGGTCCATCCGTCATTCGAAACAGAAAACGACGAGAAGGAGAGAGAGAGGGAGGGGGAGGCGGCCGGAAAGAGAGGAGGAGGGAGGAGGAACAATTGCATAAGACGAAGCAGACGGAGCAGCATACGGGAGAGGGAGTGCGCGCGCGCACACGCGGAAGCTTCATGCGCACTATGCAAAATTGTGCCAGTTCACAGAGGAAAGTATATATATATATATATATATATATATATATATATATATATATATATATATATATTACAATTGGTTTTATATGTATTATTTGTACTGTTCAATTTTAATTTACATGTTCGTGGATAAAATGACATACGGTCTAGAGGGTTTTTTTTTTTTTTTTAACATAAATGCTAGTCGTTTTGGCATTTTCGTATCGTATATACTAAATGGACTTGCATATCTGCTGCTTTTTTTAAATTAAATTCTAAACTATGATATAACATCTAACGTGTTATTCCTATGTATACATTTTTTTTTCCAAATTTCTCATCGTCCAGCCAAAGAAATCCAGCCAATTTCTTGAAAAATCATCCTCTACAAAAAAAAAATGATATATATATACGCTCTACTTGTGTGTCATACGTGTTTAGTAACTAACACAACACAATTGTGTGGAAGTGTAGTAGATCTGGATTAAATGGCATTTAAATACCTTATGCCACGGAGAACCTGCTTTACTAATAACCTAATAACTTTAGCATAAATATTTAGTATTTTGACAATCTTAGTTCACGACCCTGGATAGGAGTGGGATTTCAATTCTCAAACATTACAATAAAATGAGATAAATTTCTCGTGGAGCAAGTCAAATACCAAATATATTAATCAAAACACACATATTTTTTTCTTCTACAAAGTCCATATCTATAACAAACCATCTAACTTAAGTCCTAAAATATTCATAAGTCTAATTAAACTAGAAAAGAAATATAAAGATAACTATAAAATTTAAATACAAAATTTCCTAAGTCTAATCAAACAAGAAAAACAATACAAAAAAAAGTAATTTAAATACAATATTCTATCCGAATATTTCCAAATTTGCATGGACCTAAATTCCGGTTCCTCGCAAAAGTTAGCATCTCCTAAGACATCCAGTGTCATTTTTTATTTTTTTGAAAAGGAAATGAGAATGCATTAAGAATTAATGTTACAATTGTTTTTCATATCCTGAATGATATGAGGCAATAAGAAAGAAGGAGATTCTTCACAAACATATGGATTAGGTAATTGAGAGAAATGCAAGGAATGAATAGCCAGGTGATGTGCCACCAAATTGGTGTTCCTGGGACTAAAACTGAAGAAAATTCCAGAGCTTGAATCTTTGAGGCTTCGACCATCCTCTATCACGTCTCACTTTCCAAAGCGAGTCGAGTTTCTTGTTGTTGATGTCCTCTATAAGAGCTTTACATCCCCTTCAATGATCACATTGAAGGGACGTTTTGAATTGCACAGGTCCATGGCTAGTCTATAAGAGCAATGTCCTCTGCTTCCAATGGGGAGCTACCTTCATGTCTGGTAGAGACAGCACCCTGAAATCGTCCAGCTGCACTACCCATGATGTTGTCACAAAATGCCCCATCGAAGTTAGCCTTCCAATATGCAGAAGAAGGTGCCTTCCAATGCTCATCGAGTTGAATGGTAGGGATGTGGTTATCAGTTCCCCAATGGGTTTGGATTGGTAGCCATAGTCCAATTGAAGTTTTGTAGCAGCTGTAAGGATGTTGTTGATGTTGAATTGTTTATTGCTAAAGACGACGTCATTCCTAGCTTTCTATATTGCCCACATCACATAGAAGCATTGGGTAATCAGGTCTTGATTACCATGGGACAGTAAAGCTTGGATGAAACTAGTATTAGTAGAATCATGGATCTGTAGACGATGAACTGGATGGATATTTTGCCACTGTACCTGAAATAGAGCAGTGAAGAAATAGGTGATCAAGAGTTTCGTAAGAAACCTGGCATAGGGGGCATGTTGATGAGGATGTGTGAATTCTTTGTTGCAGAATGGACATCGTTGGTAGGGAATTCAGAAGAATTCTCCAAATAAAGATCAGCACTCTTGGGTTCCTTAAACATGTTGTAATTTCCAAAACGATTTCCAATCCTTGAAGCCATCATTGTCCTGAACTTGTTTAAGGAACCGAAGAACGGAGAGGGATATGTTGGATATGTAAACCAAATTTTGTTAAATTTCGTTGTTGCATGTCTGGATAAATCTATTCATTGTTGCATGCATGGATAAATCTAGGAAGAGTCAAGTTCATTGTTGCATGCATGAATGTATTTAGGAAAACTAAGAGTCATGTTCATTGCTCTTGATGTATCTTGAGTCCTATAAATAGCTATGTAAGCAAATGGTTGTAGTGGAACAAATCAAGCAAGCAAGAAACAAAGCATTTTTTTTTTCAGCCCATAAAATCAAAAATTATCTTGTGTATCATCTTCTTTGTATCCCACAAAGTGGTATCAGAGCCAAAGAAAAATGTTCACCTTAAATAACAATCTTGTTTCTCTTGTGCCTTGCTTCAATGAAAAAAAAATATGATTATTGGAGCAATCTCATGAAGCTATACCTTGAATCTCAATATCTATGGAGTTCCTGTCACGCCCCAGTTCCAAAATACCGAGAGACTAGCCATGTGGCAATGGCCAGTAGCACAACTCCAATGGGCAAACCCAATTTAATGGACCCGTTAGAGTTTATTTAAGATGTAACAAATATAAATACAAGTCTACACCATCTATCACAGTATAATTCTAGTTTCATCCACAGAAAGTAAACACAATTCAATATGATAGACCAGTCAAGATAATAGATAAAAGAAAATAGTTCATCATCAAGTCCACATAAGTAGTGTGTCGGGGAACAACCCGACACAATAAAGAAAAGAGAATAGCATCAATACATATGTTCATCACTTCAAGTCCAAGTATGAAATAACACTAAGCATAAATAACTGAGTAAGTAACTGAGTACTCAAGAGAAATCTTCTGGCACAACCTCGTCCTCTGGTGTCAGTATTGCTCCAGCGTCAGCTCTTGTCCCGTAAACCTCGGGATAATCCTTCTCTGCTGTACATGGGGACATAATCCAGATTCAGGTCCTCAGGGGACATAGCAAGGTACTAGAAACACTCAAGCCAAATGAAATGCAGTAAATAAAAACAGATCCTCAGCGCAAGCTATGTAACCAGTTAAGTGAAATACAAATAAGAGCATCACTAGTACTCAGGCTGAGACCACTACAGGCTCTGTGTTGGGGAGCCCATAGCAGCAAGTAGTATCACGTAGGGCTAGTAAATGTGCCAAGCTCTGATAGAGAGATTAAAGCACCACCAGTAGTATATTATATATATAAATAATCAGCCTGTAGCATGTGTATCTCTCCCCACCCAATGTAACCTCACGTCTCATGTCCACAATATCTCATGTCCATAACACGCAAGATCATGACCTCTAGCTAGTATAACGAGTCATAATGATATCTCTATATATGCAAGTCTCATATCATGAATCCTGTAAGCCTATACAGAATCACCATGAATAACTCAAGAAAGATTCTGTCACATGAAATAGTGTCAAGTGTCCTATGGTATGGCGTACTTAGTAAAGCAAGCACGCAAAAATAGGATCGTGGAATCAACTCTCTAAATGACGTTACACGACTTCACGAACGGCGTCGACACCCGAATCTTGTTCGGACGCTAAGCAACGTCTCACGATCCTAGGTTGAACAGGTACATCACAGAAGTATATATATAGAAAGAATACAAGCAAATAATATAACAAGATCTCTGCAGATTTGACAAGGTACACTTGTCTAGACTCTGAACTTCGTCAACTGCTCCTATAAAAGTAGAATCTCCAAGTACGCCTCCGGATGATGAAAAAAATATCACCATTATTTTCAGAATACTTAAAATAGTTAGGATTAACTATCCATAAGTCCAATTTGGACACAGGGACATAATTGACAATTTTGGGTCAAAGCGGGATCCATATGTGGCCTACTTCGCACAAAAAAAAATGTGCCAAAGATAAAGTTTTCAAATTTAGCAAACTTAGTGTCTACGAGTCAGAACAATAATACGAATCCAACGGAACATTCAGAACTGGATTCTGATGAGCCGGTCACAAAATCACCCGTCTAGTGGAACCGTGGGGCCCGCGAAACGGTGTTTCATCAACGTTCTTAGAATCGAACCAAACTTGGGTCACAGGACCAACGTAATGCTGCGAATCCAATGGCGCAAATTTCGTTGCGAAACGACAAGCACACACAAAATTATGACAAGTGTCAGAATTGGTCGTTACGGTATTTTCGACGGATACGCGTTGATTCCGGTGTGCACGCAAATCCAAATCAAGTTTCGCGAAATCCTACACGTCCGTATTGATGATACGCGCCTTTTGGTAAAATTCTCACACGACGAAGTTGTCTCGTTTGGCGGGACGCACCCTGTATCGAGAAATTTTGGTTTTACGGAAATAAGTTTTTGACATATTTCAGCAATAAATAAATCACAGAATAAATTGATTTAAGAAAAAGTATTTAAAGGGATTAAAACTAGGTTATGTTGTCAAGAAGCCTGTTTAAGTATAATTTTAGCAACGCATGCCGTTTGGAGATAACGGGACTCAAACATGCGTACTTGGAACAGTTTCTGTTCCTGACCAACTGCTCATTTTTTCTGTTTTGTGTCACAATTTACGATCGACACAGGACACGATAAGCTAAACTACTTAAACAGGTTTCATGGGGGTCATGTGGTCTTCATATAGGATTCAACAGTTCACTGTTTGGTTAACTGTATAGGGAGAAACGAAGATGGGAAGAAGGGTACCTCGTTTAGTATGTTGATTGTGATTTTGGGCGGGTCTGCTCGCGGCGGCGTGCGGCGATCAACAGCGGTCCGCAATGATCGTTTGGACGCAGGGGAGATATCTGAGGGGTGGTCTGCTCTATGGTGATCGTTTCGGTTACTGTAACTGAGGGGGAATGGGTTTTAGGTTTTGTTTTGGGTTTCCGGTTTGGGTTTAGGGTTTAGGGTTTAATAATATTATTATCCCATATATATATATATATATATATATATATATATATATATATATATATATATATATAGCCATTATAAATATGATAAATAAATGAAGTGTACTCTTTGGGGCAAGTGCTGAGTGATGGATCAATAAATGAAGTGTCAGTGAAGTGACATAAAGTGATTGATGTGACATATCATAAAGTGTGTCAGGAAGAAAAGACAAAACCATAAAAAAGATGTGCAGGGGCGATGCAGACTTATGCGTCAAAAAAGAAGAGGCGCATAGTGCTAATGCCGCATTAGTTCGCTTGCCGCATGCTTTGATTGCCGAATAGATGTCCCTCTTGGACTTAGCAAATTTTTCATTCGTATAGTGAGTGAATACACAAGGATCTCAAGGACTTAATTCCAGAACACTTTGTGTAATGAACAATCATGCATCCAACAAAATGGACGCATACAGTCAGTATGCGGCAAGGAGTTCAGGCCGCATAACCTTCTCGGGACGTATAGCGCTCTATGCCGCATAGGTCGTTGGCCGCATGAAGACTTTGTCTTCTCCAACAGCAGGTTCAGCCATGTCCAAAAGCTCCAAAAATCGAAAAATTGTTTTCTTCATAAAAACTTTATTTTAACTCCAAATCAAGTGAAACAAAATCCAAATTGCACGAAATAAAATGCTCTAACATAAAGAATAACTAGTTTTCGAAAACACTAAGTTTCAATAGATCAAAACAAAGAAAAACTCATGGAATCCAATGGAAAATTCTTACTTAAAACTCAGATCTACCAAAACTCATCTACCAAAATCAAAAACTCCAAGAACTAAAAATGATAAGGAACACAAATGGAACATTTTTTATCAAAAATATATATATATATATATATATATATATATATATATATATATATATATATATATATATATATAATACGAAAATTAAGGTTTATCATGGAGCAAGATGTAATTGTCTAAGAGTCCAACGACCTCTTCCTAGCTAGGTCCAGTGCTAGGATTTGACTAGGGGAGGTACACGGGGATAAGGGAGAAAGGAGCAAGGAAGAAGAAAATGAAAATGAAGAAGAAGAAAGGGAGAAGAGGGAGAGAAAAGCTCATATATATACTAGGAGGGGAGAAAAATGGTTTAGTCATGGGCTCAGTCAAAGAAACCGAACCAAGTGTCCATTCTACATGCGAGTCCTAAACCGGGTCTATGGCAATGCCAATGGGTATTCTACTGGTCTCGGGT
This sequence comes from Iris macrosiphon, assembly GCA_036927795.1. Classification (NCBI taxonomy): domain Eukaryota; kingdom Viridiplantae; phylum Streptophyta; class Magnoliopsida; order Asparagales; family Iridaceae; genus Iris; species Iris macrosiphon. The sequence continues at coordinate 161,625,165 of JAYESA010000014.1, forward strand.
AGTCTCTCTCAATAACAGAAAAAATAACAATAAATAGAATGACAGGAACCAATATAAAAAATACAGCAGGAATACATTATCAGAAAAAATTAAATTCTAAAAATTCAAGAAATACCAAATCTAAAAATCGGATGTGATAATAAAGCATCAACAAACTGTCAGATATACACCACAGTAAAATGGTGTTTGTGAAAGAAAGAACCGCACAATTATGAATATGGTGAGGTGCATGCTCAGTAGGAAGAAGCTGGACAGCTCTTTGGGCCGAAGCTGTTTCTTGTGTTGTTTACTTGATAAACAGATCACCAACAAAGTGTCTCCAGAACAACACACCTCATGAAGCATGGTACAGATTGAAGCCAAATGTTCAACACTTAAGAATCTTTGGGAGTATTGCCTATGCACACATTCCTGATGCTATAAGGACCAAGCTTGATGACAAGACATAAAAGTGTATATTTGTTGGCTATAGTGAAAGAAGCAAAGCCTACAAGTTATACAATCCAGCAATAAAGAAGATAGTGATCAGTCGAGATATTTGATTTGACGAAGCTTCAACCTATGAAGGTGATACAAGTACAACTCATACTCTTATACAAGAAGATGAAAAAGTTGGCTCTCAAATTGAAAGTGCATCTCTAACTTTACCAAGAGAAGATGTGCATCAAAGACCTCCTAGAAAAATGAGAAGTATACAAGAACTTTGTGTCTCAACTGAGCAAGTTGAATCAAATTATACTGTCTATTTTGCTTTCTTTGCAGGAGAAGATCCAATTTCATTTGAAGATGCAAATAAGGAAGAAATTTGGAGACAAGCAATGGAGGAGGAGATGAAGTCTATTGAGAAGAATGATACGTGGGAGCTCACAGATCTTCCACCAAACAAAATTTTCATTGGTGTAAAATGGGTGTACAAAATTAAGAAGAATCCTGATGGCTCAACCAACAAGTACAAAGCAAGGCTCGTGGCAAAATGATACAAGCAGAAGGAAGAAGAAGACTAAACATAAGTCTTTGCATTTGTTTCCAGAATTGAAACTGTTAGATTAATGATATCTCTTGCAGCTCAAAACAGTTGAAAAATATTCCATATGGATGTGAAGATCTGCATTCTTAAATGACATCCTTAAAGAAGAGGTTTATCTTGAGCAACCTCTTGGCTTTGTAAAGAAAAGAGAAGAAGACAAAGTCTACATTGAATATTGCAGAACTGAAAACCAACTTGCAGATGTGTTTACAAAACCTCTAGGAGTACAAGTCTTCAGAAGAAATGTCGAAGCTTTAGGAGTCAAAAGCAAATTTGGTTTACGGAAGGCATTGTTGGATATGTAAACTAAATTTTGTTAAATTCATTGTTGCATGTCATCTATTCATTGTTGCATGCAGTGATGAATCTAGAAAAAGTCAAGTTCATTGTTGCATGCATGAATGTATTTAGGAAAACTAAGAGTCATGTTCATTGCTCTTGATGTATCTTGAGTCCTATAAATAGCTATGTAAGTAAATGGTTGTAGTGGAACAAATCAAGCAAGTAAAAAACAAGGTTGTTCTTTCAGGTCCTAAAATCAAAAATTCTCTTGTGTATCATCCTCTTTGTATTCCACAGGATATTGGCTATAGCTATGGCTTCATGAGTAGGGAATAGCTTTGTCAGCAGATCAGTAAGTATGGGTTGATTGCATATCTAATTCAGCATGCTATCAAGATTGCATAAGCGGAATTGTTCCTTTAGGTTTCTCTGGTCAAATGGAAAACAAGGCACTTAAAGTTTATATTAGTTCTAATTATATTTAGCATTTGACAACCTTACTACATGTTAATGCCTCGTAATTCTAAATTTTAAGCTCTTGCATTCCGATATAAATTCTGAAACAATTTTATTGAGTCCAGCATTTTAACATACTTGAATATTTGCTTGCTTTATTTTTATATTTTTTTAAGATGTCCGACGTAATAATTAAAATTTTGTGTACGTTATGTTACATAATTTTTGGATCCATAGTCCTCCAAATTCTACCATTAATATGGAAAGAATAATACGTCAACATTGTTCGATTCATCGATCTTCTGCCACTCAGTCAGGATCTTATGTCTCTTTTCGGTAACCAAAAGAGTCACTCGAGTTTGGACAATTACTTAATTTCAAATAAAGATTATCAAGATTGCATTGAGGAATTGTTCGTTGAGGTTCTCTTCTCTTACAGCTTAACTTTACACGTTCAGCTACCACCACTTCCTCATCGTGTCTCTAGATCGCTCAGCTCACCTCGTGCTTCTCTAACTTTTAAGGACGGAGTCCTCTTTACACACCAGCTAACATGTGCAGCAAACCCTTTATGTCATCAGCAAACCTTATACCGAAACCTAAACTAGTCAGATTGATGACGATGGCATGCACATATATATCACTCTCCACATTAAGCAAACAAAAATTATTCGCTGAGCTTGCCTCATCGTGTACCTTGATTTTCTTTCATTTGATGGTATGAGAATGACAAAAACTGTTCCATACTGTCACTGCATGACATGGAGATGAAAAACAAATAGAGGAAAATTAAGATGAACGGTAATCATGGCTCGCTCAATAATTTCTCCAAACAAACAATGCAAGGTTAGACATAAATGTAGCTGACGGACAGCAACAAGAAATTAAAGGAGTTCAACAACGCTAAGGAAAGTAATAAAGTTAAATGGCGCCGCAAGCTATCCACGCAAGCTCGAGCCTTATCTTAATGTCTGGGGAATCACCACTACTCGAACTCTGCTTTTACAACACTCGAGAACTCTATAAATACCACTCTAGCTGTTGGATATGTAGATGGTAGACCAGTAAGATTTGAGAGCAATTGCAGATCTAATCGCAAGTAGCTAGATCGATGGCAGACCTGCAGATTGTTCCGGCCAGCAAGAGCGTGGCAGCACAGCATGTGGAGATGATGGTTCCACTCTACTCCTTTGGCTGCGGGAAGAAAATCAAGAAAGCATTATCACAGTTTAGAGGTATATAGATAAGCCATATATATGATTGTTTATTTACTGTGTTGAACGGACATGGATAGAACACGACAACACAGACATGGAACTTGTTTTGGTGCGTCCTACTTTATTTTGGAGTGTCCATAATGTATCCGATACACAGTCCATCCAACTCGGATTTCTGGTTCCGCACTCATTTTACATATTGATGGTGCAGGGATACACTCGGTGGATGTCGACTACGGCCTTCAAAAGGTGACGGTGTGGGGAATATGCAACAAAGACGACGTGCTTGAAACCATGAGGAAGAAGAGACGGGAAGCTCGCTTTTGGGATCAACCAGAGACGGAGGTGGAAGAAGAACAAGAACGTGGGAAAGAGATTGTTGGATACGAATTCCAAAAGCCTGCGAGAGTAGCTAATTATAAGCTTTTCAAGTTTACCAAGTCATGGAAGAGGAAATTGCTCCCACTAATTCTGTACTTGAATTAGTTCCTCACTAGCAAGTATATATATGAAGGATAACTAATAACTACTGCTTTTTTTTTTTCTTCTGTTTTGGGGATGTAGTTGTAGCTAATTTTGGCAAATATTGGATCGTGGGATTTTTTTTTTTAGATGCCTTACATAATCTTCGGTAGTATTTTGTGTGTAGATACTGTGTTGCATGTCTTTTGGGTCCATTGTTTTTCAACTTTCATTATTTATAAATAGAAGGAATAATACGTCCTGCTAACTCGATCCACCGATCTTTCGCAACCCAGTTAGGATCTTATGTCTCTTCTCAATAACCACAAAAAATTACTCTCTTTTTTCCATAATTTTTTTTTTTTGATTTTTTTGTATGGATTAGTTTACCTCTAGTCAATTGGAATTCATTGTAGCTCACTCCAGTTTTAATTTTTATATCCGCTCCTGTGTGGAAAAAGAGTTACATTTATTTCTATCTGACATCGTCATAGTTATCATGATTCTCTCTCAAAAGCAAGGGGACAGAATCAGGAATTCAAGTCCCGTTGGGTACTAAAAGTTTCTTTATTTTAATTTTTGGAACAATAGATTGTTGTATATAGATTAGTTGAACTAAAGTAGAATTTCGACTAGATTGTCCACTAGTCATATGTCCAAAAAAAAAAAAAAAAATTTGTTGGACGACCAAGGCAGAGCTTAATGGAGAATAACAGGACCATGAATTTGTAATATCTCTTCCACAAAAAAAAAAATATATATATATATATATATATATATATACTTTGTAGTAGATTTAAAGGTAGAATGAAGATACTAATAGTTGACTTATCTATACAAATAAAGTTCAATTCGGAGCCTACCACCCCTAAAGTGTCCATTGGTCGAACATAGTGAACCTATCATAGTTGAGACATAATTAGATCTGTGGTTGAAACTAGACGTATGTTTAAACCAAAAATTAATTTGGACATTTACATATATAACAGAATTAAATAGGTTTTATTTTTTGCGAATCCAACAAATTTAAAGAAATATTTTGAACTTATCTTAAAATTATCTAGCCCCTGAACAATTTTTTTTATATATTTATTATGGATAATTGTGATATTTGTAGAAAATTATAATTGATTGTATGGATGCTCATTTTGCAAAAAAAAAAATCTTTTTGCTAACTTGGCCCATACATTATGCTAGTTTTTTGGATGCACCAAGGCAACAACTATTCATTGGATGTTTTATGTGACATTCCTAGTGGACATCTCGCTTAATTTACCTCGACAACCGTCAATATATTAGTGGCAATACATAATCGTTTGTATTGACTATACTATTAAAGCATAGGTCTCCACCATGTCCAATTGAAGTGCATGAATAGAAGCATAATTATTGGATTTTATTTTTACATAATTCATTAGAACGGTAAAAAGAAAAAATCGGAGCAGAGTAGAATAATGTTCGATCATCCAATGACCTGAACCCGAGTTCATAATTTTTTTATTTATAACATTTTATTTTAGATTTTCTAGTTTGAATATTTGTTATGATTAGCCAAAATAAGAAGAAGAAAAATCTCTCTTTTAGTTAGTTAAAATTTTGACTTATTACCTATAAGTATTTAAATATTTGGTTTATCTTGTTTTGATTGTTTTGTAGTCTATAAATATGTTATAAATAAAAAAAATTAGACATTGATGAAATAGATAATAAATTGAAAAAAAAAAATATTATTTTGTTTGTATGATATTCATGATTCCAAAATTTTAGAATGGATTTTTTTTTTCCTTCTTTTTCACATTCTATTTTTTCTTCTTGTCCACCCTCGACTAGTTAGGGATCGAATACAAAAGTTCAACATAGTGACCAGGTGCAACCCATATGCTATTCCAAATTCGAGAATACAAATCAATTACTATCTTGTTGTATTTTTATTATAATTTGTGTAAATTAATAATAGCTGATTATTTAAAAAAAAATCTAAAATTTAAATTTGCATACTAAACATATTTTCCCAAATGTTTGTCTAACGTCACACATAAACTATACTGTATCAAACTTTGTATAAAATTTTGTTATACTCCATAATCAATCCAAGACTTGAATAATGATGGTGACAACGCAACAAGTTTGAAACTTCTCTACTAATGCTTTGCTTTTCGAACTTTCCAACTTAATTCTTAGATGACGTGCATCCCATCCAAAACGATAGACTTCATCGTTTATGGGATAAAAGGCCGTACTATTGCCACTACCGAGGACGTTACCATCGATGTTTTTGTTTCCATCCATCTTGGATGGAGCGGTCAACGTAACAACGAGCAAATAACGATCATTATCAAATTAGTCTTTTCTAATGTAAATAAGGAATTCCTATATAGAAAATAGAATAATACTATTTACACTTTCAAAATTGTTCCTTCAAACTATCTCTTCTTATGTGACAGCTAACGAAACTATTAATGTAACAGCTGACAAATTTTAATTTTAATTTTAATATTAAAATTAAAATTAATTTTTTTGGATAATAATTTCTAAGTTTAAAATTTGTAATGTCAGCTGCCATGTTACATGTCACATAATATTATTTAACATACAAATTCAGTTGTCACGTAAGGAGAAATAGATTGGATGGACAATTTGGAGGTACAAATAGCATTACTCATAGAAAATATAAAATATTTTTATTTCCTTGTCACTTGGGACGATGATAGGACGATGACCTTGCTGAAAGAGAAAAGTACAGAAAAGAAAACGCCTAATTTAACCTTTACGTTAGAAAAATTCTACAAACACTTCAAATTTTACTTAGGACAACCCATTACTTGGTGCTAGTCTAGGCTGAACCAATTTTTACTCATGATAACCCAAATTTTTCTTTGGGACTGCTCACATTCCTCCTGCCCCTCCCAACCTAATCTGACGTCCTCGTCGACGAACTCCGGCGACACTCGACCTTGAGGAGAAGAGAAGGAAGCCGATGAGAGGAGAGTCGAGGAGAGGAAGAGCAGGAGGAGAGGAGGCGACAGAGGAGATAAGAGGAGGAAGAGAGGAGGAGGCGGAAGAGGATATCACGTCCCGATTTCTGCTAAATCGATAATCGTCCCCCGGACGTGATGTCGTGCGAGCGTAAGGTGCGCCCGCACAAGGCCTAGGCATAATGATATACTTTAGAAACATATGCAACAGAGTACGCAACTGAGATATCACACATTGGAATGTAGAAAAGTTATCTTTATTGATAACGAACATCTTGTTACAGACTCTTAACTCAAAAGTAAAAAGGATGCCGCACAGGCTTACACCATGAACGCAAAATGAGATAGCCGATCCATACATTACATCCCTTACTAATATTTCAAAAGAGCAAACCACATTGGGTACGTGTTAGCACCATCTCCTTGGAGCTTCAAAAGGGTATGTGCGAGCTCCTTAAGATTTTGTACTTTGCACTCCAAAAATTCACGAACACGAACGCAAATCAAATCGATGAAAGCTTGGGAGGGGGGGGGGGAGCTTCAGCTCCTCGTCGCGTCGCCTTAGCTCGGGGAACTTGCTGCAACGAGGGTTAGTACTTCAAAAAGTACCGATGAAAGCGAGCTAACCCAACTAACCAAATCGACACAGTATTCATATGAACATGCAATATTATCATTATGTAGTCTTTCTATGTTGCCCTAGATCAAGTTACAAGCAATTCATAGAAGTAAATGACATAATAAAATGTGCCACCGTTCGGTAACTTTTTACCTGCGTCGTTCAGATACCACATGTACACAACTTACCATGACCTTCCCTGCCACTAAGACATAGTTAGTTTGCACAGTTTAAATATACATAAGGATCACTTTCTTGACTAGCCATCATGGACTATAGTCTGGATAGACGGCGATGCTTACAACGCAGGTAGCGAGCCCCACTACAAACTCCTGCCTCACTCGCGCTAAGTTGCTAGCACGACTAATTATTGTTCCACCCGGGACGAATCGGCCACGGTGCCCCAGCGACCGTTCGCAGGAACCATATACCTTGTGCACAAGTTGTCCATGACCATTGACGATCTAAATACTAAGTTAACATACGAAGCGTTTCAAGACATCAACATGAACATAACTACTTTAACACAGTTCAATGGCATAGTCTACTAGCTGATATGATCAAATCACAAGTTATGTACTACCCATTGAACAGTTATAGATGAATAAGTTCTAGCTACAACTGAACACAAAATAGATACATGTATAGCGGACAAGCACGCAACAATATGACCGTATAGGAATTTTATGTGACAATCATTTAGCGTTTCAAGTCTACTTCTTCTTTTTTATCTTGACTCAATTTTATTATTTTGGTATCGTTGATCGGAACGCACAAACGAGTCTGATTATTAGGAATAAAAATTTGGAAGAAGGACGCAAATCGAAAGTAAGGCCACTCACTTAGTTGGTGAATCGGGGGAGAGAAATGGAAGATCTTCAAGACTACGCTTGCGCGTCGCCTACGCGATCACCTGCACGCACCAACAGATGATCAATATCTCTTGCCTCGATCTCCAAGGGTTCGATACGAAATACGAAATTCAAAGAACGAAGACAATAAAATCCATCGAAACCGTTCAAGAAAATGTAAGTCACAAAACCAACAAGAAAGCAGCCAAGCGGCATCGAAAACAGGCAAATTAAGAAACCAGCGCAACGGAAATGCCCCTCTCGAATCTGTCGTCGAGTCCTTCCTTGAGGCACGATTCGCTGAATGTGGGACCTGATTCCGAAGAAACCAATCCATAACGAGAAAATTATCTTGATTTAATCTGTCACGATCGAACGTGTAAACCCCCTCACCCAAAATATGTATTTTGTATGTATTTTATATTATTATATTTATTATAGATTATTTTAAATATTAAATTTTTGTAGAGTATTCTCTTAGTTAATTAGAAAATAAATTTCTTGATATATTTACTTATATAAATATTTATTTAGAATCATTTTTAGGCTATTTTAGATTTTTTAGAGATTTTTTTAGAATTTTTTGGGTAATTAAAACATAGAAAACGTAAATTTTTAGAACTTTCATGATTTACTATGAAACCATACTTGCATGTTGTTCCTACCAAATATTTATTTTAGGCTAAAATATTTAATTATATTTTTTTGTAATTTATTTAGAATTTTAAGAAATTTATTTGGATTTTCAAAATTATTTAGGATTTATTTGGTCATATATAGTCTTAATATTAGATAGATGTTAATTTAGTGTTAATAGATATTAAGAAGATTATATATAAATTATTTGTATTATCTTTAATTCTATTTAAAATTATAAATTATTGAGATAAACTCAAACTCTATTTTAAATTAATTCAAATCCTGAGCCTACTAGGAAAGCAACTCATCATAATCATATCCAAATTAGCAAATCCTAGTCGTATTCAATTAAGTAGTCTCAACAATTATAAATACCTATTAGACTTATGGAATAAACTATCTTTCATAATTTTTTTTCCCCAAACTCCTCTCTTTTTCGTCCAAAAACACTCAAAATTCGTCATAAATTCAGCCTCATTTTTCTAGTAGTTATGACTACTTAAAAAGACGATATCTCCTAGCTCCGGACTCCAAACGCGCTCCAATTTTTTTTGTTAGAACTATATCAAGGTTAGTTTTTTGAATATATAAATTATTTTAATAATTTATGAACCTATTTTTTCAGAAAATTCTAAAAGTGCTAGCTGTCCGAAATTAGACGCATTTCCGCAATTTCGAGATTTTGGGAGATCCCGAACTCGGAATTACGAACCGTTTAAAGTTTCGAAAAGTTGACATGATAAACATACATAAAATAATATTTCTAGAATTTAACATATAAGTTTAATTTACTGTAAAATTTGTGCAACATAGAGGTAAATAGGAAACCACTGAAAATTGTCATATGTACGCCCTTGTGGACATAACTCTTTACCGACTTGTGATTTTATGAAACCGTAGATTCTGGTGTTCATGTAGCACTGAAATCTATAGAATTCTACACATAAATCAAGGATTTGAGTAAGTTAACTTTTTGGTCAACGGATTGCCTCGATTTGCGTACCACAGATCACAAATCCGTAAAGTTGACTTTCTTTGGACCAAAATTAGGATTTAACAATAAAATAAAATTATAATAAGATTAAAATACTATTTAGGTTATTTTATTCATAATTAAAATAGATTAAAATGGAGGACCTATTCACCCACTTTTGTAACCTAACTTGTTTAATTTATGTGACGGATAGATCGGACGACGCCTTGAGTTGCTCTTTATCCCTTTTCAGACCAGACAAGATACCTTGTCAAATTGCTTACAGTACTTTGCATGCTTATCATATTTTTCATATATTCATTATATATGTGTTTTCTTTCAGTCATAATTATATATTAGATATGTTGACACACACTTGACACAAAGTATCATGGGAGGGGAGGACAATCAGTAGGCGTATGGGCTATATCCACTTTGGTAAACCATAGTAACTAGCACGCACTACGGTAGTTGTGTCGCGCTGGTCGCTACCCTCGAGATATGTCGATTTCTGGTGTCGCGATGGTCGCTACCCTCGAAGTATGACGGCTTCTGATGTTCATGGACGTATGTGTGAGTTGTGAGATAGATAGAGTAGCCTACCTATGCCCATACGTCGAAAAGTTGTCCTCATTATGCATTTTATATAGATTGTCTAGTACAGTGTACTTATATATTTTCTATCTATTATGCATGTTTTACTGTATTCAATTGGCATGCTTCTATGTATCTTGTTACGTCCCTCTGAGGACCTGGTCCCTTTCCAGGTGTAGACGATCTTGACTATTCGCAGAAGCACGGATCAGGACTTGCTACTTATCTCTTTCGAGGAGGTCTTCTCTTCGAGTCTCATTGTTCATTAGATGTTCTTATGTGGTTTCTCTTATATTCTAGTTTGACAGTTGATTTGTTTCCATCCGACTATCATTCCTTGATACTTCATATTGAGATTCAGTTATATAGTAGATTGGTTATTTATTTCTATTTGATTCTGTGGATGAGATCTAGTTATGCCATGTGACTTATGACATAAATCTATACTACTTGTGAATTGTTATTCATAATACAACGTACACATGTGTTATGGTTTTCATATATTGGAGTTAGCATATACATACGGCTGGCATGCTTACGTATTCCTAGTCCTACGTATTTTGGGACTGGGGCGTGGCATATTTTTGTGATGGCCCATGCAGGTCGGGAGCATATTGTCTCGGTTACGTTGTTGTACCGAGCAAGCCTGTGCATAGGATTAGTGTATAGGATCTCATCCACTTATTTAATCACCGTCCTTGATTTCATTTCGCATTCTTATTTGATTATTCGCATGGCATCTTGCTTAATTCTTTCACAACGTCAATCTTATCTTTTCTTTCGTGCTTGATAGGAGTTAGGAAGATGACTGGTACTAGGTACAAATGCTCTAATGTTCAATAATACTATTAGTTAAATTCTTGTAAGTTTTGTAGTATGCCTTATAACCTAGTATCACATAGTCCTTCTGACCGATTAATAAAGTATAATGGAATGACATCAACTATAGACTTGCATAAGAAGATATAGTGTTTATCCAGACTGTAGAACTTAGAGGCCCATACCCCCATTTGGTCGACTAGAGACTTAGATAAGAAGTTAGTATAGCAACTGTAGAGGCACAACACCGATCTTCTTGGTGAACTTGAATTATTTTTGTACCTTCTTTCATCATAATCTAGCGTACTTATATTTTCTGAACTATCTCGACTTATGCTGCTATTATAGCCTAGTTTTGCAAGCTTATTCTTTTATCGAGCTTTTTATGACATATGTATTATTAGGTGCACACACTAATACAATTGTCTATTTAGAATCAGTATATTATGGTCTGATCAACCAGTGCGCTTGGTTCGCTCTTCGCATGACTACGTTACGTGGATTGAGATATATAGTTGACTCAACTTGTTAGACGAATATAATATACTTGCCTCCTAGACAAGTCAGAGCATATCATATCAGGTACATAACTGTTCTGATATGAACATGTGAATAGAAATTTACCAAAAAAAAAAAGATTTCAATCCACAACTGCCTTGACAACTCTCTTTTGAATTATTAAAATCGCTTTGAACCCCGTACTTGTATTCTATAACCTCTTTTTTGAATTCTTTATTATTGTTCTCCGTCTTCCCCTATTTCGGAAAGACGAACGCTCGTGCTTGGTATAAGTTTTGTACACGTAGAGTACTAGATATACCCCATAGGCCAATCGCATTACTTGGTGACTAATTTCGTAATTAAGGGCATATCATAAGGGATATATTTGGTGTTAAAACTTTTGATGATTGAATAAAACGATTAAATAATTTGAGGAATATTTTTTAAATATATAGCCTTATGTGATAGATGGGTAAATTATAAGTTGGGTAGAAGTCGCATTGTTAACTTGAGGTAAATTTTTTTTAGATTGTGATCAAGTAAGATTTGATTGAGAGATTTAAGTCATTTTAAATTTTGAAAATTTTTTTGAAGAATGATTAAGATGATAAGGATTTAATGGAATTTGATATCTTGATATTGAGAACCAAATATTTATACTTTGAGCACATGATTTAAATTTTGAATGTTGAATCATCAATTTAAAGTTTGAGGATAAATATAGAAATTTAGACTTGAACAATTGGTGAATTAGATTTAAAATTTTACAATTTGATGATTTGAATTAAAAGTTGAATTTTGATTATTGGATCACCAAGGGTTCTCACGGCTTGAACCAACCCACAAAATGAACCATGAACCAGGTTAAACCAAAGAATGGGTCTAGCCTCCATGCACATGCAACAATGCTAAAATAAAATACGTTCCAAATACTTATATCGGGAACGGGGAGTGACACAGTCCTTCCAATTTAAAGGACTATCAACTTTGTGACAGTCCTAAATAATTAGCACTATAAAAAAAAATTGACGGTCACTCCTATTGGAAGGACTGTCAATTTTGTTTACAGTCCTAACAAAGAGTAAAAGAAGAAGTAGCAGCATCAAGGGCAGGATGCGGGGGCGGACGGGGATGGCGCGAGGCGGAGGTGCAGGGTGCGTGCCAGACGCGGGATGGACGCTCGCGGGATGCGAGGTGCGGGGGGCGGGCCGGCGACGGTGGCGGTGGCGGCAGCAGCAGCAGCAGCAACAGCAGCAACCCTCGTGCACGCGCCTCCTCCCCCGTCTCCTCCTTCTCCTCCGACGGTTGGGCTGTTCTGAGTAAATTTTGTGATATCCTAAGTAAAAGTTACAAAAATCTGGACTGTCCTGATGTAATGGGCTGTCCTAAGTAACTATTATAGTACCTTTAGAATTTACCCTTTAGAATTTTTCTTTAATTTAGACTTTTTTTATAGGCACTACATTTTTTGCTTAGGCTAGCCATTTTATTTTTGAGTTATTTACAAGTTTGTCATCGATAAAAGTTGCTCCAGACTAGCCCAAATTTTTTTCAGACTATCACAAAGGAAGGACTATCAACATTGTTGACAGTCCTAAATATATATGACTATTAACAGTCCTTCCAATTGGAAGGACTGTCAACATTGTGACAGTACTAAAAGAAGGAGAAGAAGCAGCAGCAGCGACGACGAGGGGGCGGACGGCCAGCGGCGGGATGCGAGGGCGGGCGACAGCGAGGAGGGGAGGGGGTGAGTCGAGTGTGGCGAGGCGCAAAGCGCGGAGGAGGAGGGGAGGGGGCGGAGGGGTGTGTCGCGGCCTTCGGGGGACGAACTGCGGCCACCGGCTTTCGGCGGTGACGGCTACCGCTGCTGCTGCTGTCGCCTCCTCCCTCCTACTCCATTCTCCTCCCTCCTACTCCATTCTCCATTCTCCTCCTTCCTCCTCCTCCTCCTCCTCCTCCTCCGAGGCACAATGCGCGGGGGAGGAGGTGAGGGGGCGGAGGGGTGTGTCGCGACCTCCGGGGGACGAACTGCGGCCACCGGCTTTCGGCGGCGACGGCTACCGCTGCTGCTGCTGTCGCCTCCTCCCTCCTCCTCCATTCTCCTCCTTCCTCCTCCATTCTCCTTCCTCCTCCTCCTCCAGTCGCCGTCTCCTCCTCCGACGACATTAGGGTTATGGTTTGAGTTTGGAAAGGAAATATTGGACTGTCATGTGTAAATTTTTGACTGTCCTTAGTAAAAATTACAAAGATTTGAATTGTCCTGAAATAATAGACTTCTAAACAAAATTCGGAGTGTCTATAGAATTTTTTTAATTTAACATTAACTATGTATCTCGCTTGATGTTATGTTCTATTTGTCCACCACCCACCCTCGTGAAACTCCGACGATCGAGACTTCAATCCCCACACACATTCATTTTACATACTCAACAGAAAATATATATATATATATATATATATATATATAGAGAGAGAGAGAGAGAGAGAGAGAGAGAGAGGGGAAATAACAGAAACAAAGAAGTGATGGAAACACGCCTGCTTTCAAGGCTTAAACCCTCGACTTCCCTCGAATTCCACCCACCCCACCTCCCAATCCCAGCCACATTATCCCACCTCCCTTTCATCGGTAAGCTCTTCTTGACACGGGCACAGCGACACGGACACCGTAAAATTTCCCCTCTCATTAATTCCACCACCTACCGATCTCAGGTCTTCCCAAGAACAACTCCAATCCCAGATTCTTCAGAATCAACCAAAGTACCACCCAAATAAACACAATTGACAGGTCAGATATCGCGACGACGACTACGGCGAACGGAATCTACCAAGACGAACCCCATTCAATAAATACGAATCAAGAACTCAAACTAGACCCGAAGATGAGGGCCTTTTGTTTCTACTCTCTCACTGCGGCCGCCGCCATCCCGCTCTTCATCGTCATGGCCCTCGCACACCCGCTCGTGCTCCTCCTTGACCGCTACCGCCGCAGGGCCCACCACCTCGTCGCCAGAGTGTGGGCCGCGTCGACGATATGGCCCTTCTACAGGTTCGATTTCAAGGGGATCGAGAACTTGCCCCCCAAGGGCGTTCCAGCGGTCTACGTTTCCAACCACCAGAGCTTCTTGGACATTTATACGCTGTTGACGCTCGGGAGGGGGTTTAAGTTCATTAGCAAGACGGGCATTTTCGTGATCCCGGTGGTCGGGTGGGCGATGTTCCTCATGGGCGTGATTCCGCTGCGGCGGATGGATAGTAGGAGCCAGTTGGTAACCTTCTTCGTATCTTGTTATTGCTTATTTAGATGCTTTTGTCAATTTTGTCACTAATAATCAGGACAGAATTTAAGAGAAGAGTTCAACCTTAAATGTAAAAAATATATATAAAAATAAAATTAAATACTAAAAATAATATACATATATTTAGTTTTATATGTCTTACAAAAAACAAGATAACTAATCTTAGATAAAAAAAAGAGAGATAATTTTAAGAATTTATTTGGTTATATTCTCTGTATCATTATCCCGAACTCGTCCTCTGATCTTATATTCTTGTACTTACTTGGTTATATTTTCCATATCCTTTTCTTTTCTTTTTTCAATGTAGGTATGTAGCAAATGCTAACATCTAATGACCAATTTATTGGAAGAACATAGAAGACTCGGTCTTAGCTGTTAAATGCTAAGTGCATACACGCAAAGAACAGTAGTAAACAATTTATTGGATCGGCATGACTCATGGCAAGTGAAGTCTTTACTAAACATTCACGTGTGGGGGAAAGAACTTTACAGAACTACAACAATTAGCATGGATCAGATTCGTCATGTTCTTAGAATAAGGCAGCAAAGAATAGCAGTAAGCAAAAAGAACTTACCTGTTTTTTTGGGAATAAGGCGGCAAAGAATATGTTCTTAGAATAAGGCAACAAAAAATAAGACAACAAAGAAGCGTAAACATGCAGTTGTGTTCTTCAGAAGAGAGCTTCTGGACTCCTATTAGTGAGAGGGGCGAGAGAGATCTGTGCTTTGCACACACAAGCTCTAAATAACGTTGACAAAATAACACACTAGCTCATCACATACCAAAGTAGCAACACATGAAGCGTAGAACATTAAATAACAATCACATCCCTATGCACACAACTTGTATCAGTAACCTCCCTCTTACCCAACATGCGCTGAAGCCTGAACCCCTCATCACTCATTGATCTCTCTCAATGCCAACTTATATGAGTTTTGGCGTATTAAGTACTTGCTTGAGGAAATAAAGAGATCAGAAGAGTGTAATTGAGCAAATCAGTGTAGGTGTGCAGATATGAGCAATGCTATGTACATAGTGTACTACAGTGTCAGTGTGAGCAACTGTAGGTGTGCAGCTGTGCGCAGTGCTATGTTCACAGTGTGTAGTCAGTAGACGTGTAGGTGTGCAGCTGATGCTATTTGCACAGTGTCAGTGTAGGTGTGCACATGGGGGCGGACAATAGCTGTAAGCAGTATTGTGTAAAGATTTTCTTTTTCTTTTTCTTTTTTTTCGAAAATTCAGTGGAGACAGTTGGTCCCACTTGTTCCTACGTAGGTCCGTTTATGCTAATAATTGATAAATTTAAGATCTGTTTGATAACTATATTTTCACGAATTTTGGGACATTTTTGAACGGACCACTCTTAGTTTTTGAAAACCTCTACTTGTTAATTTTTTTGAGACACTGATTTTGGTTGGCTAAATCTCCCCAAAACAGATGTAATATAATTTTGAATGTCTTTATAAATATCCGAAAACGGTAGATTTTGAGAGTACTATTATTTTATTCTATTTATATACTCATAAAAAAAATATAATTATAACTATTAATATCCTATCTTATCTTTTTTTTCTCATCTATGTTTCTCTTCTACTTCTTCCAAACTATGACTACTTTCCCACGTAAGTTTTTAAAATCTTTCTATTCTATTTCCATCCATACGTTTATATTATTCCATTGTGTTTCTATTATTTTGATCAAAAATTGACTTCTATCTCATGATTGAGGAGTGGACTAGACGACAGTTTCCGCGTTCGGGACCATTTTGTTTCTATATAGAAATATAAGTAATTTTATTCGTATAAAAAAACTTTAAGAACCCACATTAATGAATTATCAAGCATAGGTTGGATTGGTAAACCACCAAAAATCAGACCACTCATAACCGTTCATAATAGGTAACTCTAAAAATAACTCATAACCGCTATCCCTACAATTGCCAAGTAAACACTTAATTTCTTTTGAATTTCTAGAAGCCGAAGGAAGTAGGTTTCCGTGCTAAAAAATGTTGCTTGTTTGCTAAGAAAAGCTAGAATAGAAAAACGAGATGAACATGATGACATGTCAATATTAAAATAATATAAAAGTGGATAATATTAATTAGTTTTGGACGACTTTTGTAAATGAAAAATAATAAATAATAAAAGTCATTTTCACTACTTTCTTGAGTTTCCACCATTTTGGGTTAAACGGTTGAAACTTTAGTTTCCATTTGTGCTAATGTGGCATGAAGTTTCAATGGGTAGTTTCCAACAACCAAAGAACACATCAAATGGAGACTAAGAGGACTTTCCAATAGTTTCCTTTCCTAGTATCCATGCTACTTTCCAGGGTGAGCGAGGATCAACTAGCAGTCTATTTTTATAGGGAATAGTAGTTGATACCTAATTGTTCAGACTCCCACTGAGACAACTTCTTTTGATAATATACTGAACTAGCCATTTGGGTTTGAAATTGCTCTATCCAGTCACCTGATACTAGAGTAATAACATCCAATTTAACCTCCCCTCTCCTTGATAAGCTGTCTGCTGCTTTATTTTCTTTCCCTTTTTTGTATTCCAGCCTATAGTTATAGTCATGTAGCTTCATAACCCACTTATATTGGACATCTAAATACATCCTTTCTTCCAGCATATACGTATGGTCAGTCCTGATGAGAAATATCCTTCTCCATAGGTACAAACTCCATTTTTTGACTGCTAACAGTATAGCAATCATCTCTTTTTCATTAGTAGATAGGGCCTTAGATCTTCCTTTCAGAGTCTGGTTTAAGAAAGCTATGGATCTGCCTTGTTGCATCAATGTTGCACCTATTCCTTCCCCTGAAGCATCACATTCAAGTACAAATTTCTTGTTAAAATCAGGCATACTGAGCACAGGTGGTTGGGTCAAGGCTAGCTTCAAATTTTCAAAGGAATATTGTGCTTTGTCAGTCCGCTGGAAAGCATGCTTTTTTAATAAATCAGTCAAGGAAGAAGCTATTAAACCATACCCTTTTATAAATCTTATGTACTAACCAGTTAATCCAAGCAATTCCCTCAACTCTTTAGTATTTTTGGGCACTGGCCACTGAATTATTGCCTGAATCTTGTCTCCATCTACCTCCACCCCCTTATCTGAGATAATGTGTCCCAAATATCCAACTTGTTGTTGAAAGAAGTGACATTTGTTCGTTTTAATCTTCAATTGTTGTTCTTCTAGCTTCTGGAGTACTCTTTCCAAATGACTGCAGTGAGTTGCCTAGTGATCACTATAGACTAATATGTCATCAAAGAATACTAAGACAAATTTCCTTAGGTATTTCTTGAAAACAACATTCATTAAGACTAGAAAGGTGGAGGGGACATTGGTGACACCAAAAGACGTAACCATGAACTGATAGTGTCCCTGATGGGTCCTAAATGTTGTCTTGTGAACATCTTCTTCTGCCATCCTCACTTGATGGTACCCTCCCCTTAAGTCCAACTAAGAAAAATACTTGGCCCCATACAACTCATAAAAAAATATCTTTTATAAAGGGAATAGGAAACTTATACTTCACAGTATTTTGTACTTGGCCCATACAACTCATCAAAAATCTCTTCTGAAAAGGGAATAGGGAACTTATCCTTCACAGTATTTTGGTTCAAAGCTCTGTAATCTATACACATCCTCCAACTCCTATTGCTTTTCTTACTAGTATTACTGGTGAAGAGTAGGAAATGCGACTTGGTCTGATGATCCCAGTGTCCAGCATTTCTTGCACTTGCTTCTCTATTTCATTTTTGTGCATGTAAGGGTGTCTGTAGAGCCTACTGCAGACTGGTAGGGCTCCTGGAATCAATGGTATTCTGTGATCATAAGCCCTTCTAGGAGGCAATCCCCTGGGTTCCTCAAAGAGATGTTCATATTTCTTTAATAATTCAGAAACTTTAGGATACTATTCCTTTGTAGTTTCTCTATCCTCCTCCATAGAACATAGGTGAATGATAAAGAGTTCAGGTTTTTACCTCGTGTCCTTGTTGATGGGCTCTGTCATGTGATCACTGTGGAAATGTATTCCCTTGAATTGTTGGACTACCCCTTGGTCTTCAAATTTTTTTGTCAAATCCTGATAATTCCAGACAATATCACCTACTGTACTTTAGCCAATTTGCCTCCAAAACTACCTGGTGGCACCCTGTTATAGGCAAGTGTAAGAGGTTAACAACAAATTTTTTTTCCCTGGCAATCTATAGTCACCTCTTAACTCATCCCTTGGCTTTGCAATTTTTCTCCATTTGCCACTATCACTTCAAAAGATTTCCTGTCACACATAGGTAGGCCCAACCTCTAACCAAACTTGTTGTCTATGAAATTATGTGTAGACCCAAAGTCCACTAATATCATCACAGGTTTGTTTTGTAGAGTACCTCTTAATTTCATGGTATAGTGATGCAGGGCCCCTGATAGTGCTTGCAAGGAGAGAGCAAATGACCCTGGAGTAGCTTCCATAGTTAGATCTTATTTTCGCCTACTGATTCTGTAAATTCTGACTCATCTTCATCAGAAGTTAACATGTAGAGAGCTTATTCTCTTTACACTAGTGTCCTTTAAACTATTTTTCATCACATAAGAAACAAAGCCCCAAAATTTTCCTTCTAACAATCTCACTAGGGATCTCACTAGGGCATATGACAGAGGCTTGTTGACTTGCTGCAGGTTGATATAATCCTGTTGTAGGTACTGAGTTTGGCTTTTGTTAGCCTCACTATTTTGTGTAATTACACTACTAGTAGCAGTAGCAGTGAATGACTTCACTGGAAGGTGTTTGTTCTATAGGTTTTTTTAATGGTCAGTAGCTTAGCTTCATACAGTGTGGCCAACTATATAGCTTCTTGGAGAGTTGCCGGGTTAGCTATCTGGACCTTATATCTAACTTCTTCTCTCAATCCTCCCATATACTGACTCACCAATCAGGTTTCATTGATGCCATACACCCTCTTAGAAAGTTTCAGAAACTGTGAATCATACTCTTTCATAGTCCCTTCCTGTTTCAAGAGCTTTAGCTCTATAACACGATTAGTGAATTGAAAAGACCCAAACTCAATTCTTATAGCTTGACAGAAATTCTCCCAACTCATGAAGCCCCCTCTAATTTTCATTATCCAATCGAACCAGTAAGCAGATGTCCCGTTCATTTGAACTGAACACACCCTCACTCTATCCGATTCTGGAATATTATAATAGTTAAAAGTAATGAGTTACCCTTAATAACCACTCCACATCCATATCTCCATCAAAATCAGCTATGTTAAGACTTAGCATAGGATGTCCCCAACCTTGTCCCTGATGAATGGTTGTAGGAACTCCCAACTGACTACCTAATTGGAATGGAGTTGAGGCAGTTGTAGGTGAATACTGAGCTGGGCTTGGAGTAGTCACAGGTGGAGTAGGAAGCCTTCTAGTAGCTTTGTAATTCAAATTGATATGAGCCTAATTTAGCTCAGTATCTATCAGTAACAGTGTCAGTATCAGCTAATGCAATGTGCATTGTAGTGTATCAACTCAATGTAGAAGGATGACTTCATTGTAACCCCAAATATATATAGTGGGAAAGTAGGAGATGGAGAGTATGAGAAGTTGTTTGAGAGTATGAGAAGTTGTTTTATTTTTTCAGAATTTTTTTCCTTTCATTCAGTGTCTCTGTAAGTTTCTTTACATTTGATCAATAAAAAAACCCGAGTTACAATTTTTTCCCAAATTATACTTCTAATTCTCTTTTTCTTTTGCAATTGTGTACAATCCATGGCAAATTTCACTCGATCTCTACCCATGCCCATCCAATTGGGAAGAGGTACTATCAATTTGGTATCGGAGCAGTTGGATCCAGTTCTTGAAGCCAACGAGGACCCGAGCTTTAAGCAGCCATGGATCTCGACATGGATCTCCAGTCGACATGACGATTCCCGCAGGTGAACAAAGAATCCAATCTTTGGAAGGTAAAGTTCATCAACTCCATGACAAATTTGATCGGCCGTTGGAGGAGCTAGCTAGGTCAAGAAGGGAAAATGAGTTTTCTCAATTTGCTACTGTCCAGCCAAGTGCAGCTACTCCCATGGCTCCTCCTAATTCCCATGTTTACACTGCAAACCCTAGTGTGCAGTCCTTTGTACCAAGTTCTCAAGGAATACCTCCATTTGTTCCTCCATTTGGGCAGACCACAACTCATCAACAGTATACCTCTCCTATTCCTCAGGCCATGGGCACTTATAATTCTCATAATCTCCATCTCCTACTTCCCCACTATATAGTTGGGGTTACAATGCAATGCCACGAACTAACTGTCTAACTAATTTGCTAACTGGATTAGGAGATTACAATGCAATGCTGCACTTGTGAGAGCAGATACTGGACATTGTGAGAACACATACTGGACATTACAATTGCCTGCGCTTATCACTTGTGAGCAGTTACGGATACACAAATTCTGATACACCACTGCACTGCACTGTACTGCACTGCACTGCACTGCACTGCACTGATCCTTCTACAAGCTGATACGCACTAGCTGATACTGACTGTTATTGATACTTGAGCTAAATTAGGCTCATATCAACAACACTCAAAGACAAACTCAGACACGCCAATATTAGTGTGATATCCATTCCGTGTCGTGTCATGTTCGTTTCCATGCAAAATATACTTTAGGTCTTTGGTTTATGGTTTTATTAGGTCTTTGATTTATGGTTGATTTTGGGCATATAAATATTCTAGTTTTTGAGGGTGGCACAACTGTATGGCTGGGTGCTTTCATCGTTAAGGATGTGGGTCCATCGTCAATGTACATGACGATTCTAACTATTACACATTAAGACAAACTGAGACACACCAAAATTAGTGCCATATCCGTTATGTGTCGTGTTATGTTCGTTTCCATGCAAAATAAAATTAGGTCCTTCTTTTATGGTTGATTGGTCATATAAATATTCTAGTTTTTGAGTGTGGCGCGACCATAAGGCTGGGTGCTTTCATCGTTAAGGATGTGGGTCCATCATCAAAGCGCATGATGATTCTTACTATTACACATTGAATCAATTGGGCACTTATGTTGATTTTGTGCATAATTGTAACCTTTTTTCTAACAATATAATTGCTTTGATTGTTGTGCTATAGGACACACGGACGGTTCAAATAATTGTTATTGCTCCAAGTCGTTTCATAGGGACAAATGTTGGACATAACATAGGCACTCAAAGATAACTGAGACGCGAAAATCGGTGTCTTGCCTGTGATGCGGTGTCTGTATTGTGTCGTATCATGTTCAGGTCCATGCAAAATAGCTGTGTGTGTGTGTTGGGGGTGGGGGTGGTAATTAGACTTGAGTTATTTGATGGGTGCAAAAAACCTCTCCTTAAATAGACACATTTCGCAAAATAAGACCTATTAGACGTTTACAGTAAATTAACCCCCCTGCAATAGAAATCTTGATCAAAATGTCCCCTTCCGTCAACTAACTGTTTTGAGTGAACGCTAGTGGCTGTTTAATTTTTTTTTATAATAAATACCCAAAATACCCCTCCCTCTCCCCACCTGTGCTAGCCGCCCCCACTACCCCCCTGTCCCCACCTGCTCACCCCCCCTCCTCCCCGCGCCCCCACCTGCGCCCCCCTCCTCCTAGCGTCGTCGCTGCTACACCGCTGTCGCCCCGCCGCCGTTGCGCCACAACCGTCGCCGGAGAAGGAGGGGGTGGTTTGCCGGAGAGAGAGGGGGGAGGGAATGGAGGGAGAATTTTTTTTGCATGGTTATAATCGTCATTTTAGGACTAATTTAACGTCCGGTAATGACAGAAATCAAATTGTGTGCAAATTGAGCCAAAATGAAAAGACGGTTTTTTTAAGGTAGGAGTCTTTTTTTTTGCTAAAAACGGTCATCTATGGAGGATTTTTTTGCACTTTATCCTTCTTTGATTGATATGTTAAAAGCTCAATTTTCATTCTTGTATGATGGTGGGCGGACTCTGTCAGGTCAAACACGAGTAGGAGACATAGTTGAGTATTGTAAGACCTGACATAAATTGAGATTTTCAGGTCTTATTCCAGCAAATCATACAACCAACTGGTTAGGAATTACAAAGTTCAGGTTTGGTTGGCACTTTCGATTGATGTCTTTGTGAGAGATTTAAGTAAAGATTTCCTATTTGAGAGACCTTAATGGGATTGGAACCCATGGATGAATGGATACAAATCAGTTGTTTTCTTTTACTTCAGTGAGTAAATCTCTTTTTTATTTCTTTTAGAGATTTTTTACATACAACTTTTATAAAGCCTGAGGCTGTATATAGTTTAGTAGAGAATTATATGAGATGGTTTCTTGTGAGTTTTGGCATTGTTGTAAAGTTTCTTGATAGTACGTTAAAGAAAGAGGCAATTATATATTTCTACTCATCGTTATGTTGGTTGAATCTGACTCTTATATTGTACCAAATTATCTGTGGTTCCAAAAGATCACAGATCAGTTAAGGATGTGGGTCCATCATCAAAGTACATGATGATTCTACCTGCTATTTATTTGTTGAGTTCAGTTTAAGCTCTATTTTACTATACTTTTAGCATCATATAATGTCAATTAATTCTTTTATATTATCCACCCCAGGATTGCCTTAAACGTTGCATTGACTTGGTGAACAAAGGAGCATCTGTGTTCTTCTTTCCAGAGGGAACTCGAAGTAAGGATGGGAAAATGGGTTCTTTTAAGGTGAAGATCAAAAGTTTAATGAATTAATCTAAGTGCATAACTTTTGGAATTTCATGTATTTATGTTCTACTTCTGGAAGCTAAAGACCTTTTTGTTTCACAATCATGTAGAAAGGTGCATTCAGTGTGGCTGTGAAGACTAAAGTACCAGTTGTGCCAATTACTCTTCTCGGAACCGGGAAGCTTATGCCAGCAGGAATGGAGGGTGTATTGAATCCAGGTTCAGTCAAAGTTGTTATTCACAAGCCTATTGTGGGAAGAGATGCAGATGTCTTATGCAATGAGAGTAGGAATATTATAGCGGATACACTTGTCCTTCATGGCTATGGTGTGCACAGCAGTGAGTAACTGGATTGCATTTTATTACTTCTACTATATGATGATTGCCTTGCTTTTCGCAGAATTAAACATTAAGGTACCTTTTTTGCTGCATTAATTTTTGTTCATTATTTGAAGCCAAGTAATGCCACAACAAACTGTAATCCATATGGAGGTAAAATTTTGATCTATAAGATTACATATGTGAAGCTACTATAAGTTGTTGCATATTTTGTCTTCTTACTTTTTATCAATTTAACAGTTAAGTTCTATGACCATGAATATGTTTATAAGAAAACTTTGTTTAGAATATATTGCTTATTAATGTTGGCAAACATGTTTTAGATGAGAACAGGAATATAAATGAAGACAAATAAATGATGTGAATATGATACATGTGTCCATATTTTAAAATATGGAGGATATCTGTCATCCCATGTTTAATTTAGAACTCAATAATGAATAGTACATTGACAACCGAAACATCTATTCCACATCCATATTGTAATGAATATTATGTTGGTAAACGGTTCCCAAGGTTTCCGTCTAGGAAATTTTCTTGGACATGGAATCCACGTGTCAAAATGGACTACCTATCATATTCTCCCATAACTATCATTCCTCCATATATTTAGTTGTGGTTTGGCAATGTATTTGGGAATCAGGATCCAATCAAGTTTTGATTCGTGAGATTCCCCATAAGAACCTTTTTCATACACATACACACACTAGATTGTGAACTCACATTTCCTATCAATGTATGGCTTATCGTATCGTGTATCGTATGCTACACTAACTTTCTAGGAGTTTATGTATATTTCTAAATCCATATAAGATCACGATTCAATATAATTTCAATAAAAAAATTATTTGTTTCATTTTTGTCGCTCCATCTAGTTCCAAAATCCCTATTCTTAAGTGTACATTACATGACTCAAAAGTAAAAAAAAGTTGATACTACCTATTAGCATATATGTATCATATCGGATCAAATGTTTAGTAACAAAATGATAGAATATCGGATCGTAATACTAACAACACAGTGTATTATAAGATACTCCATGAGTGTAACTAAGTTAGTTACACCTATTATTTATCACCGTTGGATCAAGTTTAGATTAATTGAGCTTGATCTAATAAGATAGTGTACGATGAATTACAAATTAGGTAGATATTCTAAATCAACTTTGGGCTATCCTCGTATTCTTAAATTTATTTCAGGATCTTTCCTTAGTTCTCTCTCTAATCAGTACTTTGCAACCTCCATCTCTCGACAAAATTGTTTCCTTGTAATCGAATCAGTTTTATTTTTTTGAACCATCATATTCTATATTATTTTAATTTCCAATTACAAATGAACTGAAAATATAGAGTAAAACAAGACAAAATCACCATCATAACGGACTAGAGTTTGCTTCGGTGGTTTCCAACGCGATCTTGCCATCAAGATGACTGTCACCCAAGTCTTCAGTTTCACCTAGACGTTGATGTTAGATTTGGATTCCTAACTTATTAGACAGTTACCAGGTTCTTTGGTGGCGAGGTCTTCAGCATCCTTGGATTTCTCACGTTCTATCATGGTTTTGAAGGGGACATTGCTGCCGCGAGAATCAGCTTCACTCATGTATATTTTTCCAATAAAAAACCTGATGCATATGTCAATCACTTGAGTTGGGTCAATCTACCATTGGAAGAAGCATGAGAAGCAATTCATGACATTAGAACCATATGAACCATTAATATAAAGTTTTTAATTAGAACATTGATCAATGGCGAAAGCTTTGCTTCTGTAAGTATATGGAGACAGGGAGATGGGTGTTGGATAAAGTAATAAACAAGAGTTGTGAAATGAGACAAATAGCGAAAAAAGTACTGTAGGCTAAAATCTTCTGGAAAGCAAAATGATTTTATACCTGCTTTGGCATTCATCGTACCAAATCTTATTAGATCAATCTAACTTGATCAAGAGTGATAAATACTAGGTGTAACTAACTTGGTTACACACATGGAGTATAGTAGCCCAACTCATAAATATATTTGCCAATGACCTTCAAGCCTAGTGCTTAATGGAGAGACATGCGGTCCGGGACGGTCGACGCAGCAGGTGGCTGGAAAGACAGTAGTCCGCGGCGAAGCAAGCGACTCTCCGATCTTCGGGACTCAACTGGCGACAACCTCCTTGGCATGCCAGTGGGGGCACGGAGTTCAGATGGCCGGCAGGATCCTGGTAAGATCATCTCTAATCTCTCTAATCGAAGGTCTAAGGAATCGATTCGTCAAACTCGAGGGATGCTTGCACGTTCTCAGGGAATGCACAGTAGTAACCCTAAAATGGGTCGACAAGAGGTCAGTAGTGCTTATGATCGAAACCTTACATCTTCTAGCAGCCAACCCTTGTGACGAACTACTATCTCACCAGGATCTTGGAGCAAATGTTGGGCTGAGATATGCGAAACTGCAAACATGCAATATGTGGAACCAGAAACTATTAGCGAACAATGAATGATTGCGGATTTCATAGAAGATGATCTCGAAGAGACAGCGGATTACTGGAAGAATGTGTCACGTCCCAGTCCCAAAATGCCGAGGGACTGAGCACGTGCGCAATGGCCAGCAGCACGCACCGATGGACAACCCAATTTAATGGATCCACCAGGGCATGCTTAAGCTGTAGTCTAGCCGGAAATAGATCCAATGTTACAGGTCACAGACTAATCTAACTCATCCACAACAGATAACCACAGAATAGATGCCAGAAATGATGCAATGGAAATAAATGGGCAATATCAAATAAGGTTATCTCGGGAAACAAATCCGAGAATTATTCTGTTACATTTTAATGCAAATAGACAGGAAATAAATGAACTGGAAATAGAAACATAAATAACTGACTACATACGGCCAATGCTCAGGAGAAGTCCTCTGGTGCGAGCTCGACTTCAGGTCCTGGTACAGCTCCTGAAAGTGCTCTGGTACGGGGTATCTCTGGATGGATCTCTTCAGCTATACCTGGGGACATAGTCCATTCCAGGTCCTCAGGGGACATAGCAAGGTACAGATAATACAAGCCAAAATATAAGCAGTGCAGCAGAATTAAATGAAACAGCAGGGTAAACTATGTAACCAGCTAAGTGATAAATGCAAGTTGAGAGCATCACTAGAACTCAGGCTGAGACCGCTACAAGCTCTGTGTCGGGGAGCCGGTAGCAGTAATAACACGTAAAGGGTCTAGCTCTGCTGGAGAGTCTACGACCTCACACTAATAATATATATATATATATGAAAACAGCCTGTAGCCTGTGTGTCTCTCCCCACCCAATGTAATCCACGTCTCATGTCCATGACACGCAAGATCATAACTAATGCAGCAGTCATATAATGTCTAGGAATAAACTGTCCATGTCATACCTGTATCCTATGCAGAATCATCGTGAATATCTCAAGAAGATTCTGTCCATGATAGTGTCAAGTGTCCTGGGTTTTGTTGTACTTGATAGGACAAGTACCAAGAGTAAGGGTATCGAATATCCATCACTAAATGACGTACCCAACACCGCGTACGGTGTTGGCACCCGACTATGATCGGACACTCGGTACGTCACACGTTTCCTAGGTTAAGCAGTTAAAACAAGTTATAACTAAAACAAGAAAATATGCAACAAGACTGTAAAGTTGGCAAGGTATACTTGCCCTCTGATATATAACTAAACCAAGGAATATTCAGCAAAGACTGCAAGTTTTGGCGAGGTACACTTGCCTGTGGTCCCGGCTATGTTTGCAATTCTGACTTCGACGGGAATTGCAGGCGGTACTCCGGTTGCTGAAACAAACATCACCATCAGATCCAGAAAATATCAATCAGCTAGAAACGCCTGTCCTTGGGTCCAATTTGGAGACAAGGGCAAAAACGACAGTTTCGGGTCAAAACGGGGTCCACCGGTGGGCCCGCTTTGCACCGAAAAATGCGTCCGGGTCAACGGTCTCCAAATTCACCAAACTTAGTGTCAATAAGTCAGGAACGAGGATACGAACCCAAGGAACTTCCAGAATTGGATTCCGATGAGCCGATCACAAAATCGCCCGTCGAGCGGGGCCTGTGGGGCCCACGACACGCGATTTCGTCAACGTTCTCAGAATCGAACCAAACTTGACCCACAGGACCAGCGTATCGCTACGAGTCCGATGGCGCAAGTTTCGTCTCGATCCGACGTGTGTGCACGAAGTTAGGGTGAATTGCAGAAAAGGCGGATACGGAGCGATGTCCGCGGATACGCGTTGATTCCGGTGTGCACGCACACCCGAATCAGCTTCCGCGAAATTCCACACGTCCGTATCGACGAGGCGCACGTATCTGTGAAGACCGCACGCGACCAAGTCGTCCCGTTTGGCGGGGCGTACTCAGTTCCGGGGTGAAACAGGGTCTGGTTTTTCCTGTTTTTGGATCGCGGTGTGCGATCACCACAGGACGCGATGCCCCGAACAGTTTGTCCGGGCACCGAGAGGGTTATACCGGCTTCGCGTAGAAATTTACGGAATCGAATTCCGAGCTACGAGGAGGAAATTACGGGCACTAGAACAGAGTAAAAAAAACTAGGGTTTACCTTGAGTCCTTGTGTCAATCTGACACTGTGTCCGACACGAAGGGCCGTGTCCACTGCCCGTGTCCTGCTGGGACCGTGTCTGGCAGCTGGCCGAGGTCGGCGGAGGGTCGGCGAGGGGCTGGGCGGCTACGGCGGGTGGAGAAGCGCCAGGGGAGGCCGGCCGGAGGCTGAAACGCCGGGGTCGGGGTCGGCTTCGCCTGGGAAGGAGGTTGATCGGCCGGGGACGGGGGTTGCTCTGGAGGAGGAGGAAGAAGAAGGGTCGGGGTCGGCGCTGGAGGGTCGCAGGGGGTCGGGGTCGCCGGACGGGGCTCGCCGGACGGGGGAGTTAGGGCTAGGGTTTAGGGGAGAAAGGAGGCGGAGGAAGGCTATTTAAAGGGGGCTCGAGGGGAGGGGGTCCGGCCGGAACTGGCGGATCGAGGAGGAGAACGTGGGCGAGGGGTTCGGAGGGGAGGCGCGGTCGTGGCGGCCGGAAACCGCGGCGGCCGGCGGAGAATTCGGAGAGAGGGAGTCGTGGGAGAGGGTGATGGAGGCGGGTCGGGTCGGGCGGCGGGCTCCGGGTGAGCGGACCCGCCCGACCCGCTAAGTCCGGGTTGGAGGCTGGGCCGGGCTAGCACTAATGGGCTCGGCCCAGTAGGCTGGGCCCAAACTAAAAAAAAAAAAAAAAAAAAAATAATAATTATAATAATCAGTAATTAATTAATTAATTTAGGAAAATAGTTTTTAGGCTTTTAAAAATAGGTCCGAGGCCCAATAAAATCTCAGAAAATTACCCTAAGTCCAGTTTTTCATTTTACATCCAAAAATATTATTTTTATAATATTTTAATATTGTTTATCATCATTTAAAAATTATTTAATAAATAAAACCCTGTTTTTAAATTACAGAAAAATCCCAAAAATTTCAGAAAATTGTGAAAATTCCAAGTTTTAAAATTTTGAAAAAATCAGGGGGTTTACAGAATGCACTGATCTTCTATGTTCTAGGAGAAGACCTTTCTATGGACACATTAGGGCATACGCCAACATAGTTTTTCTTCAGAGATAATGGCTTCTTCTTTGCACGCTTTGAACTGCAAGAGGATGCCGAACAAAATCTTCAGGGTGGTCCGTGGGCTTTTGATGGCCGCTTGATCATCGTTAATAAATGGCAGCTGGATGCTAGATACAAAAGGGACTTTCTTCATATGGTGCCTATCTAGATCCGATTTTTTTGGCATACCAACTCAGTACTGGAGTACGCTAATGATTATGAAATTGGCCAGCTCAATCGGCAATCCCATAAAATCGGATGAAGCGGCCGCTATGAGATCGCGGCTAGCATACACACGCGTGTTTGTGGAGATCGAGCCTTCTGTTGTTCTGTCGTGGGAACTCGAGTACCGCATTCCATCGGATAAAATATTCTCGCAAGTAGTAGAATACGAATGGATTCCTCCAGTATGATGAATGTAGATGTTTTGGACATCTGACTAGGATGTGTCCGCGTGCTATGAAAGAGAAACAGACAAGCGTGAACAAATCAAGTCAGGACCATCAGGAGGTTGAAAATCATCAAGCTACTGATGATATACGGATGGGGGAACAAGAATGCAGCCAACCTGTGCAGGAGGACAACTGTGGCCAGCGAAATAAGATGACTATTGTCCCTGCAGAACAAGTTACAACGCATTCAAATATGGAGACAACGGGGAGGTCATTGATAGTTAGCGAAGAGGGAACGGAGATGTCTGCGGCAGCAGGGGAGGCAACCCTTAGTTCATATGTCAATAGGATAAATGCAAAAAGAAAGGATAAATGCAAAAAAGAAAGGTTGCTAAGGAAGCACCTTTACCAAGTTAGGTCTTAGGGCACCACTCTTTGCAAATTCGAAGACAAGCAGAAGAGGCATCTAAGGGAATAAGAGCTAGTTCATCGAAAAGTGCTCTCAATTATACCCGGAAGAAGAGCAAAGCGCAGATGTCGGGCATTGACTCGTGTTTCTCTATATTGCAAAACTTGAAACCCAAGGTTGTAGAGCTTACGGAAGCTAACCCCACCTGAAAAAAGATGTTACATGAGAAATATGATATATATACTTGAAGAGCAGGACATCTCCCTTATAGGAATCTAGTATAACTTCGAGTCTGTTCAGTCTGTTGTATGTTGTATGATCTGAAAGAGTTGATGTTGTGTGATTTCAGTCGCGATAGACTTGTAACTTTTCATTCTCATTGACAAGCTTACCTTTCCATATATATATATATATAGGTCCAGGGTAAATAGATTCGTGAAACTCACACTCACTGGACCTCGAACTCCCGACCAGCCGGTTCGCATGCCTCCCCCTCTACCACTAGGCTAGAGGCTCATTGACTTATATATATATATATATATATATATATATATATATATATATATATATATATATATATATATATATATATATATATATATATATATATATATGTGTGTGTGTGTGTGTGTGGTAAACAAGTAAATAAGAAAGTTCCGAAGAGGGAGTCCATATGTCACGTCCTAACCTACGGGCCCAACATGACATTACTCGTGCATGGACTACGTGTACATGTAACTTTGCGTAATTGGCCAAAGTGGTTAACCTGGATATACAAATGAGATCTAAACACTCAAATATAAGCCAATTTAATTTCGATCTTCTATCCGATGTGGAACTAAGTACCATGGTTTCACAATGTTTTCCACTTAAATATGTGATTTCCTCGTCTTATCCCATGCACGGTCTAGTCTTACCCTTGTGGAACACAATTCAATAGATAGTTCTGATACAATTTGCCATGCCCTAACGAATAGGTCCGTCTGGATGTTATCTCTGTATGGGTCACATATGTATATCATGGGACCACCTTTGCTAAAATAGTTTATCCGGATGTACATATGAGACTCGAACACTCAAATATTAACCAATCAAACTCTCATCTTCTATCCGATGTGGCATTAAATATCGGGGTTTCACGATCTCCTCCGCTCGCAGACTTGGTGTCCTTGTCGCATCCTGTGTGAACGGTCCAGTCTTACTCCGGTGGAACACGATGCGATAGGTAGTTTTGATACCATTTTTTGCATCTTCGAACACTATAAACCAATCAAACTAACATCTTCTATCAAATGCGAGACTAAATATTAGCTTTCAGAACACGTGCCAAAACTACAAGGACTTATCGTATCTTGTAACTATTTTTACTTTTTCATATATTTAGTTGATATTTGATGCACAACTCGCTTAGCATTGGGATTCTATCGGATTATGATATGTTTTTTTTTTCTTGTGAAACTTCCTAAGAGGGAGTGCACGTGTCAAAATCATATGGCCTATCATGTCCTTTCGTAACCATCTTTCTTTAAATATGTTTAGTTTGGATTTGATGCAACTCACATGATATTGGTATTCGATAGGGTTATGATAATTAATTCCTTTTAATGAAATTTTCCATGATGACCTCTGATATGTTTCCTCAAGAAATTATCTACGGGAAGCTCTTTGCAACCAATTTTCATATATATATATATATATATATATATATATATATATATATATATATATATATATATATTCTATAAGGTCAACAAATTTTAGTAAGAACATCGATTCAGCGATTTTTACTTGGGAGTTCGTTTTTCCGATGACGTGAGTTTGTTTTTCCAGCAGCGTGAGCGTTTTCTATAATAGGACCATAATTTTAAAAAATGACAGAAATTTTGGGAAGAAACTTGCAGAATTTTAATACACATTCATCAAAATAACAAAAAAATGAGGTATTACTTACCTCGACTTCATAAAAATCACCATGCCAATGATCTTTTTGTATCCTTGAACTGAACTTTATATAATCTAATAAATATTAAGATATCTATAAATTTTGATAATAATAATTAATAAAAATAAAAAATTATTAGTGCATGTTCCTGACTTTATATTTTTTAAGTAGTCATACTCCTCCGCTCTTGTTCCCGTCGCCGCTCCTGCATCTGACTTCCAAGGAGTCAACAAACAATGGCCCAAAAGATTAGCACTCGAAGAATCATTTGATAATGGCTAGTTTAGATAGAGTTGAACTTTTGATTGATCCAAGCACCAGAAACTTATTTGAAACTGGGTAGCAGTTTATTCTTTCCCTTGGGTAGGAACACATTACGATACACACGTTGGATCCATAAGAAAACAATTCAAAACCATGTGCGATTCCAACTTTTCTATCCTCGATATAAATATTGAATAAGATTGGTATCCCATCTTCAAGGATAGCTAATGCTTTGATAGGAATACAAGCCAAAAGGTAAATTTGATGAATTATGTTCTAGTCAAGCTAATGAATATTTTATTATTTCAAATGAGAGATTACATCTTAGGTTGAGGAGTGTTTTATAAAGAGATAAACAGTAAACCTCTTTAAGTCTAGGTCAGGGTCTAGCCTCCTCCCCAACTTTAAAATAGGATATCATGATGCCTGTAGATATTTTTACGAGACTATCATTCCTTCACTCTTTGGTGTAATGTGTCATAGATATCATGATGTCATGTCGATATTTTTACGGAATTGCCATTCCTTCACTCGTTGGTGTAATGTGTCATAGGAACAAATGTAATTCCCAATAGCAAATCATATGATCTTACTTCTTCTTCTAGACTCTTTATACTCTTAAGAAAACTTGGAGAGTGTTCCTTGGTTGCATGAGCTTAAATTCTATATCCAAAAGGTACGTATACATGCTTTCCAATTGCCCACCTTGGTTCAATGTTATTTTGACCCTCTTGTGCGGATAGTTATTTTTGTAGTGCCCCTCTCCTAGCGGTGGCATTTTGTGACTGGAGGCTAGACTAAGCCAATCAAGATGAGAATCATTATAGAAAAATATTGTCGGTATCGATTGATCGATACTAATAAATTAAGACAATTTCCTATTCATGGATTGGCTTCTGATGACATTGAGTTCCAAGATTCAGTGAATCGTGCTTGGCGAATGAACTATATATAAGAGTCTCTTTCCATCATTTTCATTGTTGTTTTATTGAACATTTTTGCTACTTTGTTTTGTTGAATGCATTTTCGTTATCGTTTTCGATAAATGGTTTCATCGTTCGCTTTCATCGATTTTCGTATTTATTTCAAATCTTGAGAGAAAGAGAAATAAGAAAAAAAAAAGTGTGTTGAATCTTTGTTGGTGCTACTTCAGGTGGGTGCATATGCGAGACGTGATCGTTGCATAAAGCTCATCTTTTTATCGGATCTTTTCATTTTGGTGAGTGACTTTGATCATTCGCTCCTTATATCCACTCCTAAACAAAACATCTCTTCTATTCCTATTGGTGCGTCCCTGCGATCGATGATACCCATAACAAAAGATGATTAATTAAAGTGAAGGTTACATTTTTGAATTATAGACTGTGAATATAATTGAAAAAACTGTTGCTATACTTGTTAAAGAAAGAATACATGATTACATACTACTTTATCGTATGCTGTAAAAAGATAAGTGTATAAAAAATCTTCTATTATTTGTAAGAAAACGGTACGAAAGAAAGAAATGAAGAACAAAGCTATTGCTCTATTGTCTGAAAGAAAGGAAGGGAGAAATGTTTACCTGTCACTTAACTACTATATCGTAGTATTTTATCTGATAAAAGTTACATATCATGCATTGGTCTTGGACACTTGTGCACAAGGTTTAATCTCTCGAACGATCTCCGAACCAGAATCGTACGATGTAGGAGAGATGGAACATCCTGAGACTTGTGCGTCCTTGCAATCATGTCACGCCCCAGTCCCAAAATACCGAGGGGCTGGAGATACGTGGCAATGGCCAGCAGCACGCACCGATGGATAACCCAATCTAATGGAACCATCAGGGCGTACTTAAGCTGTAATTAAGGTCTACTACACCAGTCACACTAATCTCATCCATAAAGATAAAGAAATAAACTGCATACTGAATGGAAATAAGTAGCAACAACAAATCACAGCAAGTCAGTCGGTGCAACAATCTGACTTAAGTCTGAAATAACTGGCTCTATAGGTCAGGAACAAAAGATATAAACATGAAATAAATAAATGAGTACTGGGACAGGCACTCAGGAGAAGTCCTCGGCAGTCACCTCGTCTTCAGTGTTCGGTTCAGCTCCAGCAATAACTTCAGCTCCAGTCCCGTATATCTCGGGATACTGCTCCTCAGCTAAACCTGGGGACATAATCCATTCCAGGTCCTCAGTGGACATAGCAAGGCACAAGATAAAACAAGCCAACTGAATAAGCAGTGCAATAAATAAATGAAGATCATGGTAAACTAAGTAACCATCTATGTGATATGCAAATGAGAGCAACACTAGTACTCAGGCTGAGACCGCTACAAGCTCTGTGTCGGGGAGCCGGTAGCAGTAATAACACGTAAAGGGTCTAGCTCTGCTGGAGAGTCTACAACCTCACAATAATAGTAGGTATATATATATAACAGCCTGTAGCCTGTGTGTCTCTCCCCACCCAATGTAATCACGCCAGCCATGACCATAACGTCTCATGTCCATGTCAGCGGGATTATAACTAATGCAACAAGTCATATTGTCTATAAATAAATGTCTCTATCAAGTCCTGTATCCTATACAGAATCACCACGAATATCTCAGGAGGATTCTGTCCATGATAGTGTCAAGTGTCCTGGGTTGTAGGGTACTTGATAGGTCAAGTACAAAGTAAGGGAATCGTAAATCCATCTCTAAATGACGAACCCAACACCGCGTACGGTGTCGGTACCCGACTATGATCGGACACTAGGTACGTCATACGTTCCCTAGGTTAAGCAGTTTAAATCAGTTTATATGAATTTGCACAAGAAATCCAACAGAGTATTTTTACAGAAAATATGATAAATAATGACTGCAAGTTTGGCAAGGTGCACTTGCCTGATGTTTGAATTCCACTTAGGTCCTGGTTTCGAAAATTTTCAGAGATGTCTCCGAAAGCTGAAATAAACAGTACCATCACGCTCAGAAGGTGTCAAATAGCTAGGAACGCCTGTCCTTGGGTCCAATTTGGAAACAAGGACAAAAACGGTAATTTCGGGCCAAAACGGGGTCCACCGGTGGGCCCGCTTTGCACCGAAAAAATGTGTCAGGGTCAACGGTCTCCAAATTCACCAAACTTAGTGTCAACAGGTTAGGAATGCTGATACGAACCCAACGAAACTTTCAGATTTGAATTCCGATGAGCCGATCACGAAATCGTCCGTCGAGCGGGGCCTGTGGGGCCCACGACACGCGATTTCGTCAACGTTCTCAGAATCGGACCAAACTTGACCCACAGGACCAACGTATCGCTACGAGTCTGATGGCGCAAGTTTCGTCTCGATCCGACGTGTGTGCACGAAGTTAGGGTGAAATGCAGAAAAGGCGGATACGGAGCGATGTCCGCGGATACGCGTTGATTCCGGTGTGCACGCACACCCGAATCAGCTTCCGCGAAATCCCACACGTCCGTATCGACGGGGCGCACGTATCTGTGAAGACCGCACGCGACCAAGTCGTCCCGTTTGGCGGGGCGACTCAGTTCCGGGGTGAAACATGGTCTGGTTTTTTCCTGTTTTTGGATCGCGGTGTGCGATCACCACAGGAAGCGATGCCCCGAGCGGTTTGTCCGGGCACCGAGAGGGTCATACAGGCTTCGCGTAGAAATTTACGGAATCGAAAACAGAGATCCGAGGTGCAAGTTACGAGTACCTGAAGGGGACCCGAGAAACCGGGGTTTTGAACTGTGTCCGACACGCGAGTTCGTGTCCCGCTGTGTCCGGCCTAGGGCTGGGCTGTGTCCGCGCACTGCTGCTGTGTCCGAGTCAGGGTGCTACTGTGTCCGGGTCAGGGGTCAACGTCGGAGCTTGGCCGAGGTCGGCGGAGGGTCGACGAGGGGCAGGGCGGTGGCTGCGGCTCTCGGCGAGCTGATCGGCATCGAGCAGTGCTGAGGGAGGCGGAGGAGGAAGGGGAGAGGAGCTCTGGATGGCGGGCGGATCTGGGAGGAGGTCGACGCCGGAGGCGGTGGGGCAGGGCTGACGCGGCGCCGGAGCTGGGGAGAAGAGGGGACCGGAGCTAGGGTGGTTAGGGTTAGGGTTTCGGCTAGCTTGGGGGAAAGGAAGGCGGAGGAGGGGGATATTTATAGGGGGAGGCGCGGCCAAGGTCGGGGGCGACATGGGCGGGACTGGCGGAGAGGAGGCGGATCGTGGCGGCCGAAAAATGCGGCGGGCGGCGGAGAACGCGGGTCGTGGGGGTCGTGCGGGTGCGGGTGACAGGGGAGAGGATCCGGGTCGGGTTCGGGCGGCGGGTGTGGCCGACCCGCCCGACCCGCTAAGGCGCTGGGGCTGGGCTGCTATAATGGGCTCGGCCCACTGGGCCGGGCCGGGCCCTAAACGAAAAATAATAGAAATAATAATAACGAAAAATAATAATAATAATAATAATACTTAATTAATTAGAAAAAATAGTTTTTAGGCTATTAAAAATAGGTCTGAGGCCCAATAAAATTCCAGAAAATTATCCTAAGTCAGGTTTTCTATTTTACACCATAAAATCATATTTTCATCACATTTTAATATTATTTATTGGCAATTAAACTCCCTACAGGTCCTATGTAAATTACTGAAAATTGCATATTAATTCCAAAAATTGATTTTAAAAATATCTGAAAATTTAGGGTGTTTACAAATCAGGAGGTGTCTTGTCTATTAGAGAGATGTCTTATACGTTCCAACTTTTAATCATGGAAAGTCATCCATAGACCATTATGTAATTAGGTTATATGCTAAGGATGATTGCCTTGCAGGCATAATTATTTGATGCAGAGACGAACATGAAATTATAGAATTTATCTATGCAAATTGTTATAATTCTTGTTGTTGCAGGGATGAATGGTCGTGGATAAGAATCACTGCATAAGTGATGTTCTTTTATTATTTATGTTTTTATTATGAATTGTTAAAAAGAACATAAAATAAGTAGAAAGACCATTTAATAATATTGTATGCTTTCACATTATTATTATTATGTAGATTTAGGTGAGTCGAGTCGGTACCTGTCACGACCCGCACCCGGATATTCGGGCACGAGTACGTGGGTACGTCCAGCCTACGCCGCAGTGTCGGCGGTAGTACGCTGTCTAGATCATATTCACAGGTAATTAAATCTATCTCATCCACAATAATAAATAGGCAAGGATAATAACAGGAAATATGAATGCTAAGATTTCATAATATTTAATTTGTGACAACCAAATCCACAGTTAATACAAAACCAGAAGATAAATCGGGGACAAACCCGAGTACTGTGCTGAAAGAATAATACTAGCTAACTGGCTAACTTCTCCTCAGAAGTAGTCTCCTGGGTGGGAACAGGCTCCTCCAAAGTATCACCTGCTACCTCATATGGGCCATAAAAGGTGGGGGCACAGTCCTCATCATCGCCTAAATCAACGGATCCAGTCAGGAAAGGAGCAAAGTACCAAATACACAACAAGATTAAACTAAATATTTATGACAAGTAGGAAAAAAACTGACTAATATCACGATAAGAACATGCACAATAAGCAGTGAAATTAACTAATAATTAAGCACTAAAAATCAGGAATATAAGTAAAACATGATTAATTGCTATAAACCAGGGACATGAGTAAAACAGGAACATACTGAGACAAGAAAATATAACTGTAACAAGACAAGAAACTATGTGTGTGTAATTGTGTATTTAGAATACGTAGTTGGCATGTAGGGGCTTATAAGGCTAATCCGACCGTCATAGACGGCTATTAGACAGGAATAATCGAGATCCGGCTGATGGTACAGTCGCATACCAACAGCTATTAGTCAGGAACAGGGGGAAGGGTAAACTACATGCCTCATAGTATTCTCCCACCCGACACGAAAAGCAAGACATGAACTCCAATGTTCTAACACTACGTGTAACATCCAATGGTGCTAGTAGAGCCAGGAACTAATTATCATAATATAAAGAATAAACTTGAAGTGCAGGTGCTTGCCTGATGTTTGGATCCCAACTAGTGTTCTATCCTCGGAAAATTTTCAGAAATGTATCCGGATGCTGAAATAAACATTACCATCATGCTCAGAAGATATCAAATACCTAGAAACGCCTGTCCTTGAGTCCAATTTGGAGACAAGGGCAAAAACGATAATTTCGGGTCAAAACGGGGTCCGCATGTGGGCCCGTTTTGCACCGAAAAATGTGTCAGGGTCAAAGGTCTCCAAATTCACCAAACTTAGTGTCAACAGGTCAGGAACGATGATACGAACCCAACGGAACTTCCAGAATTGGATTCCGATGAGTCGATCACAAAATCGCCCGTCGAGCGGGGCCTGTGGGGCCCACGACACGCGATTTCGTCAAGGTTCTCAGAATCGAACCAAACTTGGGTCTCAGGACCAGCGTATCGCTACGAGTCCGATGGCGCAAGTTTCGTTTCAATCCGACGTGTGTACAGAAAGTTAGGGCATGATTCAGAAAAGGCGGATACGGGGCGGTGTCCGCGGATACACGTTGATCCCGGTGTGCACGCACACCCGAATCAACTTCTGCGAAATCCCACATGTCCGTATCAACGACGCGCACGTATCTGTGAAGATCGCGCGCGACCAAGTCGTCCCGTTTGGCGGAGCGTACCCAGTTCCGGGGTGAATCGGGTCGTTGTTTTTCCTGTTTTTGGATCGCGGTGTGCGATCACCACAGGACGCGATGCCCCGAGCGGTTTGTCCGGACACCGAGAGGGTCATACAGGCTTCGCAACGCAATTTACGGAATTGAAAACGGGGCAGCGAGGAGAAAGTTACACGAACCTGAACAGGGCTCGAGAAATTGGAATTTCTCGTGTCCTGTGTCGTGTCCGACACGAAGGAGAGAAATTAGGGTTAGGGTTAGGGTTTGCTGAGCTCAGGCGGAGGGGCGGCCGGAGGCGCGTCGGAGAGGGGCTGGGGCGGCTCGTCGGGCTGCTGTCGGGGTCGAGGGCGGCGTCGGAGCGGAGGGGCGGCCGGAGGCGGCTGCTCGAGTGGGAGGAGGAAGGGGAAGGGGGCGTTGGGTAGTCGGGGACGGAGGAGGAAGGAGAGGGGAGAAGGAGGAGGAGTTGCAGCGGCGGAGGAGGAGCTCAGGCGCGGCGGCGGGGTTCGATGGGGGTTCGTGGTGGCCGGAGGGGAGAAGGGGAGGGGGTTTATATAGGCGGAGAGGGCGTGGGGGTCAGCCGGGAAGGGCGGAGGAGGAGGGGGACGTGGCGCCGGAACGGGCGGAGCGGGGTCGTGGGGGCTGGCCGCCGGATGCGGCGGGGGACGCGGGCGCCGGAGCGGCCATGCGAGGCTGGGGGACTAGGTCAGCGGGTTTGGGTGGCGGCGGGTCGGGTCTGACCGACCCGACCCGACCCGGATGGCAGATGGGCCGAGCTGGCCTAGCCAGGTGGGCCGCGGGCTGGGCTACGGGGCTG
The DNA here is from genome assembly GCA_036927795.1 of Iris macrosiphon. NCBI lineage: Eukaryota > Viridiplantae > Streptophyta > Magnoliopsida > Asparagales > Iridaceae > Iris > Iris macrosiphon. The sequence goes on from JAYESA010000014.1 coordinate 161,664,986, forward strand.
CGATTTAGACTTAGGGTTTTATAAATAATAAATAATAAATAATTAATAAAATAAATAATAATTAATAATTGTTTAATAGTTTTTAGGTATTTTAAAATAGGTCCGGGGTCCAATAAATTCCAGAAAAATTATCCTAAGTCCAGTTTTTCATTTTACACCCAAAAATATTATTTTCATAATATTTTCATATTATTTATTATCAATTAAAAATTATTTAATAATTAAAACCTTGATTTTAATTACAGAAAAAATCCCAGAAAATTCCAGAAAATTGTGAAAAATCTCAATTTAAAATTCTTGCAAAATCAGGGGGTTTACAATCTACCCAACTTATAAAAAATTTGTCCTCGAAATTAAAATTAAACCATAATCTGTTAACCCTTCATGTACATCAATCGCAATCTCCTTGCGATAATTAGAATCCTAATCATATCCACTGCAATCACTCCAAGGTTAAGATGACTACTGTTCCAATCAAAATTCAACCTATGGTTATTACTTCTTACTTCCACAAATTACCCACAGGCAAATTTTAAATTAAGTCTATATAACATCTTCAAGATTTGCATACGCATATAAATTTGCCTCACGATTCTAACTATCATAATTTTCTCTAGAAGTGATTCGATTCCAATAGTATTCCAATTCACAATTGTATGCTTCAACTTTTTAAATTCCATTCACATCCTTAATATTCCAACTAGGTAGTCCAACCATCAAATTTTAATTCTTAATTCAAATCATCAAGTTGAAAAATAATTTAAATGTAGTCCACCAATGTTCAAGTCTGAAATTCTATATTTTTATCCTCTAATTTTTCAAAATTAGAATGGCTTGAACCTCTCCCAATCTAATCTTACTCGGTCACAATCTAAAAAAAATTTATCTTGAGTTGACAATGCACTGCTACCAAACTTAGAATTTATCCATCCATCGCATAAGGCTATATACCTTAAGAAAATATTCCTTAATATGTTTACTCATGTCATTCAATCATCGAAACTTCAACGCCGATCATATATGATATGTTAGATAATTCTCAAGTATGTGATCGGCCTATGGGACATATCTAGTATTCTCTGTGTATCAAACTTATACCAAGCACGAGGTTTCGTCCTTCCGAAATAAGGGAAGACGAAGATCAATAATAAAGAGTTCAAGAGAGGGGTAATAGAATAGAAGTGTCAGAATCAAGACGTTTAAAGAATTCAAATGGGAATTTGTCAAGCAGTTGTGGACTGAAATTCTATTCTGGTAATCATTTGTTCGCATGCTCGTATTAGTACAGTTATGTAACTGATACGGTATGCTCGGACATATCTAGAGGACAAGTATACTAGCCAACTATATATCTCAATCCACGTAAGGTAGTCGTGCGAAGTGCGAACCAAAATGCACTAAGGTTGATCAGACCGTAATACACTGATTCTGAATAGACACTTGTATTAGTGGGGTTGATCAGGTCCCAATAACACATATGTCATGAACAAGCCCGATAAAGAGTAAGCTTGCAAAACTAGGCTATAGAATAGCAGCATAAGTCAAGTACAACAAAATTAAGTGCGCTAGATGATGATGAAAGGAGGTAAAATTATTTAAGTTCACAAAACCACACACAATAAGCATACTAACAAAAGACTCTACAAAAGCATACCAGGTTATTAGCAAGTTCAAAATTACTAGGTTGGGGCTGAGGTCACGAACCAATAGGCACGAGCTAAACAATGCTAGAAACGGCAGCTACAAATCACTTACGCGCATTAACTGCTCCAAGAGTCTGCGCGTTCTCTACGGTCATTGCGTAAGCTTGTCCGTGTCCTTGGGGTGGATTCCTCTGCTGCTGCTGGGCGTGTCGAAAGAGTGTTGCTTGTGGTACCAAGGGTGGTCTCGGTTCGGGTGCTGGTAGAGCTTGTTGGTTTATCACAGCACCTCGTGGTGATCTTGTAGGAATCTCGTCGCTTGCTGATAGGTCATTTACTCTGCATCCAAAAATAAACGATAAGAGGCGCACAGGAATCAAGGCAGGATGCAAGTCAAGAATTAATTCGAATCCGAGATAGATGTCATGAACGATTCAAGCAAGTGGATGAGATCCTAAAACTTATCCTATCTTATTGCAGGCATGTTCGGTCCCTAAGTTGAAACCGAACAATTTAGTCGTTGACCTGCATGGGCCACCATAAAAATGTGTCATGACCCGCACCCGGATATTCGGGCACGAGTACGTGGGTACGTCCAGCCTACGCCGCAGTGTCGGCGGTAGTACGCTGTCTAGATCATATTCACAGGTAATTAAATCTATCTCATCCACAATAATAAATAGGCAAGGATAATAACAGGAAATAGGAATGCTAAGATTTCATAATATTTAATTTGTGACAACCAAATCCACAGTTAATACAAAACCAGAAGATAAATCGGGGACAAATCCGAGTACTGTGCTGAAAGAATAATACTAGCTAACTGGCTAACTTATCCTCAGAAGTAGTCTCCTGGGTGGGAACAGGCTCCTCCAAAGTATCACCTGCTACCTCATATGGGCCATAAAAGGTGGGGACACAGTCCTCATCATCGCCTAAATCAACGGATCCAGTCAGGAAAGGAGCAAAGTACCAAATACACAACAAGATTAAACTAAATATTTATGACAAGTAGAAAAAAAAACTGACTAACATCACGATAAGAACATGCACAATAAGCAGTGAAATTAACTAAGAATTAAGCACTAAAAATCAGGAATATAAGTAAAACATGATTAATTGCTATAAACCAGGGACATGAGTAAAACAGGAACATACTGAGACAAGAAAATGTAACTGTAACAAGACAAGAAACTATGTGTGTGTAATTGTGTATTTAGAATACGTAGTTGGCATGTAGGGGCTTATAAGGCTAATCCGACCGTCATAGACGGCTATTAGACAGGAATAATCGAGATCCGGCTGATGGTACAGTCGCATACCAACAGCTATTAGTCAGGAACAGGGGGAAGGGTAAACTACATGCCTTCTAGTATTCTCCCACCCGACACGAAAAACAAGACATGAACTCCAATGTTCTAACACTACGTGTAACATCCAATGGTGCTAGTAGAGCCAGGAACTAATTATCATAATATAAAGAATAAACTTGAAGTGCAGGTACTTGTCTGATGTTTGGATCCCAACTAGTGTTCTATCCTCGGAAAATTTCCAAAAATGTGTCCGGATGCTGAAATAAACATTAGTATCATGCTCAGAAGATATCAAATAGCTAGAAACGTCTGTCCTTGAGTCCAATTTGGAGACAAGGGCAAAAACGGCAATTTTGGGTCAAAACGGGATCCGCATGTGGGCCCGCTTTGCACCGAAAAACGTGTCAGGGTCAAAGGTCTCCAAATTCACCAAACTTAGTGTCAACAGGTCAGGAACGATGATACGAACCCAACGGAACTTTCAGAATTGGATTCCGATGAGTCGATCACAAAATCGCCCGTCGAGCGGGGCTTGTGGGGCCCACGACACGCGATTTCGTCAAGGTTATCAGAATCGAACCAAACTTGGGTCACAGGACCAGCGTATCGCTACGAGTCCGATGGAGCAAGTTTCGTTTCAATCCGACGTGTGTACAGAAAGTTAGGACGTGATTCAGAAAAGGCGGATACGGGGCGGTGTCCGCGGATACGCGTTGATCCCGATGTGCACGCACACCCGAATCGACTTCTGCGAAATCCCACACGTCCGTATCAACGACGCGCACGTATCTGTGAAGACCTCGCGCGACCAAGTCGTCCCGTTTGGCGGGGCGTACCCAGTTCCGGGGTGAATCGGGTCGTTGTTTTTCCTGTTTTTGGATCGCGGTGTGCGATCACCACAGGACGCGATGCCCCGAGCGGTTTGTCCGGGCACCGAGAGGGTCATACAGGCTTCGCAACGCAATTTACGGAATTGAAAACGGGGCAGCGAGGAGAAAGTTACACGTACCTGAACAGGGCTCGAGAAATTGGAATTTCTCGTGTCCTGTGTCGTGTCCGACACGAAGGAGAGAAATTAGGGTTAGGGTTAGGGTTTGCTGAGCTCAGGCGGAGGGGCGGCCGGAGGCGCGTCGGAGAGGGGCTGGGGCGGCTCGTCGGGCTGCTGTCGGGGTCGAGGGCGGCGTCGGAGCGGAGGGGCGGCCGGAGGCGGCTGCTCGAGTGGGAGGAGGAAGGGGAAGGGGGCGTTGGGTAGTCGGGGACGGAGGAGGAAGGAGAGGGGAGAAGGAGGAGGAGTTGCAGCGGCGGAGGAGGAGCTCAGGCGCGGCGGCGGGGTTCGATGGGGGTTCGTGGTGGCCGGAGGGGAGAAGGGGAGGGGGTTTATATAGGCGGAGAGGGCGTGGGTGTCACGACCCGTGCCCGGATATTCGGACACGAGTACGTGGGTACGTCCAGCCTACGCCGCAGTGTCGGCGGTAGTACGCTGTCTAGATCATATTCACAGGTAATTTAAAATCTATCTCATTCACAAGAATAAATAGGCAAGGATAATAACAGGAAATAGGAATACTAAGATTTCATAAGACAAAATGTGATATACAAATCCATGGTTTAATGCAGAATCCAAAAGATAAATCGGGGTCAAACCCGAGTGTTATGCTGAAAGAAAATACTAGCTAACTGGCTAGCTACTCCTCAAAAGTAGTCTCCTGGGTAGGAACAGGCTCCTCAGAGGTATCATCTGCTACGTCACATGGGCCATGAAGGTGGGGGCATAGTCCTCATCGTCGCCTAATATGTCAACGGATCCAGTCAGGAAAGGAGCAAAGTACCAATACACAACAAAGCTTAAACTTAAATATTTATGACAAGTAGAAAAGAACTGACTAAGTATCATGATAAGAATATGCATAATAAGTAATAAAATTAACTAAGAGTTAAGCACTAAAAATCAGGAATATAAGTAAAACAGGATTAATTGCTATAAACCAGGGACATGAGTAAAACAGGATTATAATGAGACAAGTAAATGAAACTACAACAAGACATCAGGAACTATGCGTGTGTGAAATGTGTGTTTAGAATACATAGTTGGCATGTAGGGGCTTATAAGGCTAATCCGACCGTCACAGACGGCTATCAGACATGAATAATCGAGTATCAGGCTGATGGTACAGTCGCGTACCAACAGCTATCAGTCACGACAGGGGGAAGGGTAAACTACATGCCTCCTAGTATTCTCCCACCCGACACGAAAAGCAAGACATGAAATCCAATGTTCTAACACTACGTGTAATCATCCAATGGTACCAGTAGAGCAAGGAATTAATTATCATAATATAAAGATTAAACTTGAAGTGCAGGTACTTGCCTGATGTTTGGATCCCAACTAGAGTTCTATCCTCGGAAAATTTCCAGAAATGTGTCCGAATGCTGAAATAAACATTACCATCATGCTCAGAAGATATCAAATAGCTAGAAACGCCTGTCCTTGAGTCCAATTTGGAGACAAGGGCAAAAACGACAATTTCGGGTCAAAACGAGGTCCACATATGGGCCCGCTTTGCACCGAAAAATGTGTCAGGGTCAAAGGTCTCCAAATTTACCAAACTTAGTGTCAACAGGTCAGGAACGATGATACGAACCCAACGGAACTTCCAGAATTGGATTCCGATGAGTCGATCACAAAATCGCCCGTCGAGCGGGGCCTATGGGGCCCACGACACGCGATTTCGTCAACGTTCTCAGAATCGAACCAAACTTGGGTCATAGGAACAGCGTATCGCTACGAGTCCGATGGCGTAAGTTTCGTTTCAATCCGACGTGTGTACAGAAAGTTAGGGCATGATTCAGAAAAGGCGGATACGAGGCGGTGTCCGCGGATACGCGTTGATCCCGGTGTGCATGCACACCCGAATCGACTTTCGCGAAATCCCACACGTCCGTATCAACGACGCGCACGTATCTGTGAAGACCGCGCGCGACCAAGTCGTCCCGTTTGGCGGGACGTACCCAGTTCCGGGGTGAATTGGGTCGTTGTTTTTCCTGTTTTTGGATCGCGGTTTGCGATCACCACAGGACGCGATGTCCCGAGCGGGTTGCACGGGCACCGAGAGGGTCATGCAGGCTTCGCAACGCAATTTACGGAATCAGAAACGGGGTTACGAGCAGAAAGATATGAGTACCTGAACATGGCTCGAAATCGGGGCTTCACCGTGTCCGACACGACACGAGGACACTGTGTCTTGTCCAGTGTCCGTGTCCGATTGAATTAGGGTTAGGGTTAGGGGATTCTGGCCGGAGATCCAGAGGCGGGGGAGGCCGGAGGCTGCGCTGGCGGAGGCGGGCAGCGGAGGAGGCGGTCGAGGCTAGGGCGGGGGCGCGCGGGGACGGCCGGCAGCGGCTGCCGGAGGAGAGCTCGGCCGCTGCTGCTGGCTGCTGTTGCTTCGGCTGCTGGCCGGCGGCGTCTCCGGAGGAGCCTGGTGGAGGAGGGAGAGGAGAGGAGATGCTGGCGTCGAGCGGAGCGGAGGAGCGGCGGTGGCGGCGAGGTGGCACGGGCGACGGAGCTAGGGCTTTGGTGGCCGGAGGGGAACTCGGGGGGGGGGGGGGGGGAGTATATATAGGCAGGCGGAGGAGGGGCAGCCGGGAGAGGCGGAGGGGAGAGGGGTCATGGCCGCGGGACGTGGGGCGAGCCGGACGGAGCGGCGGGCGGCGCGGCCGGCGGAAGCGGAGCGGGGGCCGGGAGACGCGGGCAGAGGAGGAGAGGAAGAAACGGGTCTGCGGGCGGCGGCGGGTCGGGTTCGGGCAGACCCGACCCGACCCTATAGGGCGAGCGGGCTGGGCCGGCCCATTGGGCTGGGGTTGGGCTTTGGGCCGGGTTTGGGTTTAATTAAATAAATAAATAATAAATAAATAAATAAATAAATAAATAAATAAATAATAAAATAAATAGTTTTTAGGTGATTTAAAATAGGTCCGGGGCCCAATAAATTCCAGAAAAATTAGCCTAAGTCCAGTTTTTAATTCTACACCATAAAATATTATTTTCATAATATTTTAATATTATTTATTAACAATTAAAAATTATTTAATAATTAAAACCCTGCTTTTAATTACAGAAAATTCCCAGAAAATTCCAAAAAATTGTGAAAAAATCCAAGTTTAATATTTTGAAAATTCAGGGGGTTTACAGTGGGGGTCAGCCGGGAAGGGCGGAGGAGGAGGGGGACGTGGCGCCGGAACGGGCGGAGCGGGGTCGTGGGGGCTGGCCGCCGGATGCGGCGGGGGACGCGGGCGCCGGAGTGGCCACGCGGGGCTGGGGGACTGGGTCAGCGGGTTTGGGTGGCGGTGGGTCGGGTCTGACCGACCCGACCCGACCCGGATGGCAGATGGGCCGGGCTGGCCTAGCCAGGTGGGCCGCGGGCTAGGCTGCGGGGCTGGGATTTAGACTTAGGGTTTTATAAATAATAAATAATTAATAAAATAAATAATAATTAATAATTGTTTAATAGTTTTTAGGTATTTTAAAATAGGTCCGGCGTCCAATAAATTCCAGAAAAATTAACCTAAATCCAGTTTTTCATTTTACACCCAAAAATATTATTTTTATAATATTTTAATATTATTTATTATCAATTAAAAATTATTTAATAATTAAAATCCTGATTTTAATTACAGAAAAAATTCCAGAAAATTCCAGAAAATTGTGAAAAATTCCAATTTAAAATTCTTGCAAAATCAGGGGGTTTACAGTACCGCTTACCAATGGATTTTCTATTGTACTAATCAATGTCCCAACAGGTTCTGGAATGCTGGAGGATATTCAGAGATGTTAGAAGCTCGTCCAACTGAGTGAAAATTTGTTCGTCGTCTCAAAAATTTTCAGTGCAAATTTTAGAAAGATTTCTTTTCAAGGCATTTTCTCTTTTCTTTAATAAAAGAATATGATGTATGGAATGCTGTAAATTATTTTAATTTTGAAAGATGTAAGCCAAATTTGGCATTTTTTTGTTGACCAACAAATGCCTTTTGCAACTCCGCTGCAAGTATCAATAAAGGAAAAAAAATTGTTCACATATCATTGTTGTTATTTGTTTTTCTGCATTAAAGTTTTGTTTCATTATCAATTTGGTCTATTTTGTTCATGTGCAAGTTCATATCTTGTACAAGCGTAACTTAGGCTTGTATGACACTACGCCCAGTAGCGACTATTCGATCCACCGGCACCGGAGAATGACATAATGATATCTGTGCACTAGGTTCAATTCTTTGGATTTCTCAAAATCGTTTAAAAAAGTTATATAAGTATCTTGTTGATTTAAAACCTCGATTTTGAGTTTATGAAATCAATGTCCTATACAGTAAGTTTATAATATTTTATGAGACTAATGGAGATTCTCTCTTTTGTAGAGTAATGACGAAGGAAAATAATCCGAATAATTCTAGAGCATTGGCCTCAACCGATCTTATAGAATAGATGATGAATCTGATGGAAGTGCAACGAAAGCAAGCGAAAGTCCAATAGTGAAAATCTGAGGCTCGGTTCATGGGGGGAGGAGGATGGGAGCTGGAGGGGGGAGGGAGATGGTAGTTTAGGATTTTCAAATTTTTTTTTAATATTAAATTCTAACGTTTAAGTTGACAGGAAGTGATGTTTTGATCGAAAATTTTATTGCGGAAGAATTTATTTGCTGTAAGCACCTAATAGACGTTATTTTGTTTTCGGGATAAATCTAAGAAGAAAGTTTTTACATTTTTCACGAAACTAATGTGGAAAGAAGAGTGAAGTAATGTTTTTATGGAAAGAGAGAAGAAAAACTGAGTGCAGTTTCAGATTGAGCCATGTGATTTGACAGGAGGTGGTCCCCACTTTTGCACCTTTTCATGGCTTTCTTGACTTCGGCGGCCTTTCTGTTGCTTTTGCATTTATGGCAGTCTCTCTCAGTCCATCCCAGGTTAGTGTTAAATGACATCAACTACTATCAGGAGAAGGTTCGTGCCAAAAATTTGGTTGTGGCAAGATGGTCATTTTGCAAGACGAGCAGTAAATAACGTGAAGGAGTTAAATTTTTGGACATTGAGAAAATCAAAAAATTCACTCCTTTGTGGCACAATAAGATTGGAGAAACGACAACTTTCAAAAAAACAGCTATTACTACAAAAACTCCTTCACGTTATTGTCTAGCCAAGCAGTAATGACAATAGGTTGGAAATGACAAGTTTCAAACAAATTTATTACAACATAAACTCTAATAAGAACTCAAAATAAGCAATAGGTATATGACAAGTGGACGTATGCCATTGTATTTTTAGAAAATTTTCTATACAATAATAAAAATATAAAGAAATAGCAAATAAGATACAAATTATGAAATAATTCAAATAAAGATACAAGTCGTCAGTAGTAATGGGGACCTGAGTACTACTGGTGACTTGAATGTTTACTTTTTTTACGCTTCGATTTAAAAAAAAAATTTCAATACATCAAAACCGTCATTCCCTCTAGCGACCTTGGAGTATATCATGAAGTCGCCACTCACTCTGATAACTTAGGAGCAAAATTTTATAATAAAAAAAGTGAAATGTTATTGTATGTAACGTCTTTTATAAGTGTAATATTATTATATGTAATATTTTAATAATACATAAATATATAAACTATTTTTAAAAAATTTTACTAATTATTTAATATTGTCGATACTCTGATCCGATACCACCGATATTGATACTCATACAAAATGTCCAATACCGATACCGATACTTTGAACCTTGATTTAAAGCTTCAGAGTTCAAAAAGATGAATCTCTCAGAGTTTGAAGGAAGAACGGAACCAAATAAGGTGATGGATTGAGTTGCAAAGATTGAGGGCTTGTTCGATCTCATTGGAATCCAAGGGTCCAAGAAGGTGGCGTGCGTGTCGTTACAACTACGTCAGAGATCAAACGATTGGTGGGAAGCCAAAAATATATCTGCAACAAGTCAAGACGACAAAATTTTTGAAAAATGTTCAAGCAAACGTTTCTGGAGCAATACCTTCCCCCAGTTATTCGTTAGGAAAAAGAAGACAAGTTCTTCGACCTAACGCACGGAAACATTTTCGTGGAAGACTACAAATATTTTTTTTGTTGCTAAGTTTGCCGACTTCCTGCTACCAAATGAGAAAGGTAAGACCCACCGATTTGTGAAGGACTTGAATGATGATACACGAAGGGATGTTGTGAACAAAGAATGCAAAACATACAACAAATCTTTTGAAGCAGCAGTAGAGATGGAGCAATTAAGCTCTTGAAGTGCTCAAGAAAAAGTATAAAATAGTCGCAACTATTTCAACAAAAGATCATATGACAGAGAAAGAAAGGTCGAGGGAGAACATTACTATCGGTTGGAGTGTAGCTTATGTGCCCGACGGGATCACACGAAAGAGGACTGTCGCACTGCAAATAGAGAATACAGTCAACCGACCATATTGCTAAGCATTGTCAGAACAAGAAATCTGCATCACCAAACCGTAATAATGAAGTAGGATGTGGGCCGAATCAGAATCAAGTATCGTTTCTAGGCAGTCGACGAAATGGGCAACCAAGGAGAGGAATAATTTATAATATGATTCAGATTCAGCATAAGGGTACTAACAAAGTTGGTAAGTCTATTCTTTAAGTTTCGAGGACAGATTTTTCTTAGTGCGTTAGTTAGTAGTGCTACAGCTTGTGTGACTAGAGGGTAGACCGAGCCAATCAAGATGGAATTATTATGGAAAAACTTTGTCGGTATCGATTGATTGAGACTAATAAATTAAGACTATCATATTCATGGATTGGCTTTTGATGGCATTGAGTCCCAAAAATACAGTGAATCGTGCTTGGAGAAAGAACTCTATATAAGAGTCACTTTCCATCCTTTTCATTGTTATTTGTTGGAAATTTTTGCTGTTTGATTTTGATAAATGCGTCTTCATTGTCGTTTTCGATGAATGGTTTATTGTTCGCTTTCATCGATTTCCATATTCATTTTGAATCTTGAGAGAAATCGAAAGAAAGAAAATAAGTATGTTGAACCTTTGTTGGTGCAATTTCAGGTAGGCGCATAACCGAGCTAATCAAGATAGAATTATTATGGGAAAACTTTGTCGGTATCGATTGATTGAGACTAATAAATTAAGACTATCATATTCATGGATTGGCTTCTGATGGCATTGAGTCCCAAAATGCAGTGAATCATGCTTGGCTAAAGAAATCTATATAAGAGTCTTTTTTTCATCCTTTTCATTGTTATTTGTTGGACATTTTCGCTGCTTGATTTTGATGAATGCGTCTTCATTGCCGTTTTTGATGAATGGTTTCATTGTTCGCTTTCATCGATTTCTGTAGTCATTTTGAATCTTGAGAGAAAGAGAAAGAAAGAAAAAAAGAAAAAGAAAAGTATGTTGAACCTTTGTTGGTGTAATTTCAGGTAGGCGCGTAAGCGAGACGTGATCGTTGCATAAAGCTCCTCTCTCTCTCTCTCTCTCTCTCTCTCTCTCTCTCACAGATCTCTTTATTTTGGTGAGTGGCTTTGATCATTCGTTCCTTTATCACCTTCACTCCTTTATCTTCACTCCTTAACAAAACACATATTTTATATTCCTATTGTTGTGTCCATGTGATCAATGATACCTTGAAGATGATAACTTAAAAAAGAAGAATTACATAGCTTAAATTATAGATCGTGAATACAATTGAAAGAACTGTTGCTATGCTTGTTAAAGAATGAATGAATAATTGCATATTCATTTATCAAATGATGTAAAGAGAAGTGTATAGAAAATCTTGTATTGTTTGTAAGAAAATGATATGAAAGAAAGAAAGGAAGAACATAGCTACGGCTCAAAGGTCTGAAAGAAAGGAATAAAAATTGTTTACTTGTCACTTAACTACTGCATCGTAAAATTTTATCTGATAAAAGTTGCATATCATGCATTTGTCTTGGACAACTTGTGCACAAGGTTTAATCTCTTGAACATCTCCGGGGCACCGAAATTGCATCGACCTAGGAGAGATGGGACTCCCTAAGGCCTGCACTATCATACCCCGATTTCGCAGAATTGATAAGTCGTCACCGAACAAGATATCATACAAGCCTAAGTTACGGTTGTACAAGGCATGTTCGTGTAAAATTTAAAGTATCACAAATTTTATAGAGCTAACAATAGGGTTATGCAGAGAAATTGAATACCACATGACACAAAAGAAAAATATTCCTTTCATTGATAATTTACATCTATTACATAGATTATGAGTACAAGTAAATAATACCATACAGACTTACAACTTGAACACAAAATGAGATACGTCGTTCAATACATCATATCTCTTTACTAGAAACAAAATATATAAACACCTTGGCGGAAGTCTTCGAACTGCAACAGGAAGCTTCAAAAGATATATGCACGACCTTCAGTTGATGGATAAGACGGCCTTCAACTCCTCGCTACTTCAACTTGGTTAGCAGCACGTGTAGAGACGTGGATCAACACATTTGAAATGCATTGGTGAGGGCAAATTAACTCAACTCTCCAAATCAACACGACATTCATGTGAATCATACAATATTATTAGGTAATCTTTCTATCTTGCCTTAGTTCAATTACAGATCATATGATAGAAAATGTAACAACATACTAACATTCATCATCGAAATGGTGACTCTTACCCACGACTGACTTATCTTACCTGCAAAGAACTTACCATGTTCTTCCTTGTGGACTAGACATCGTTAACTCAATAGTTTAAATACATGAGGGTTACTGGCACCAAAAGCCATCCTCGACTATAGTCTAGTTAGACGACGATCCTTCCATCACGGGTAGCGAGTTCCGCTGAAAGTTCCTGAATCACATGTGCTAGTTCGTCAGCACAACTATTCATGTTCCCCATAAGCCAAATCGGTCCCAATGCCACAACGATCGTTCAAGGAACTAAAATATTGTGCACAAGTTGTCCATGACCATGGAATGTCTAAAAAACTAAGTTAATAAACATAGTATGCAAGACAACAAACTGGATATAGCTACGCAGCGTAATACTCATTGAATAGTTTGCCTTCCTCAAACTATAGTTCGTAATCCATACTACCAGTAGCAACAATTATAAATGAATCAATTCTATCTACAATGGCAACATAATATCCATTTGTATATACAAGCAAGCACCATTACGATCATTCTGTGTTTCTATGTGACAATCAACAAATGTTCAAATCTACTCTCTTTTATCTAGATTATTTTTATTAAGGTATCGTTGATCGAAGGACACAACATGAGAGTAATTTTTGTTAAAGGGTGAAGACAATGAGAGAAGGGTCAAAACTACTCACTGTTGGAGAATTACCGAGAGAAAGAGATCTCCAACGATTCGATTCAAGCTTCATCTATGCGACGACCTGCATTAGCACCAACAGAGGATCAATATATTTTCTTCTCTTTCTCCCAGAATTCAATATGAATGCGTAAATCGGTAAAGGCAACAATGAAATCAATCGAAAACATCCATGAAAATGCACCCATAAAACCAACAGCAAAAGCATAAGCAAAAATGACAACGAAAATGGTAACAAAATTGAACAGTAAAAAGGTCAGAGTAAGTGACTCTTATATAAAGTTCTTCCTCAAGACACGATATACTGTATATGGGAACTAATTTCGAAGAACCAACCCAAATAGAGGAAGGATCTTAATTCAATATGTCTCGATCAACTGGTACCGATAGAATCTCTAACACAGTACCCCCAAATGGGGGTGCGGGGCACTATACAATAACCCACTAATAAAATGTTTCGTCCTCAAAACTGAAGAACATAACATACCACTAGAGAAATAATGAAAGAAACTTTTCCTTCATCTCATCTTCAAGTTCCCAAGTAGACTTTTCGACGGAATAATTTTTCCAAAGCACGCAGACCAAAAGAACAGTACAATTCTGGAGTAACTTTTCTTTCCTGTCTAAAATTTGAACATATTCAACATATTCATCCACATATGATAAGTCCGCTTGCAACACTAACTGGCCAGGGTCTACCACAATGCCACATGACTCGGATCATGTACGTACTTCCACAGTTGCGAAACATGGAAACATCGTGCACATCTACCGATGCTGGTGGAAACGCAATCTGATAGGCAATTGGTGCAACTCGCTTAAGAATCTCGAAAGGGCCAACAAATCTAGGACTTAATTTTCCTTTTACTCTAAATCTTATGACCCCTCGCATAGACATTACCTTGAGAAATATATGATCGTCTTCTATAAACTCGAGCGGTCGTCGATTGGTGTCTACATAGCTTTTTGTCGTCTCTGCACAACTTTCAGTCTTTCTCGAATCAAGCAATTTTTATGTACCGTATGTTCCACAAGTTATGGACCAAGGATATGTCGCTCTCTAACTTTATCGTAACATATAGGTGACATACATCTCCGTCCGTACAATGCTTCATACAGCGTCATCTGTATATTGAACTGGTAATTATTGTTGTATGCAAATTATGCTAATAGTAGGTAGATGTCCCAACATGACTTCAAATTCACTGCATAGAGCCGTAGCATATCTTCGAGCATCTGATTCACCCGTTCATTTTGGCCATTGGTTTAAGGATAGTAGGATGAACTGAACTTTAACTTTAACTTGGTTTGCCGATTGAAGACTACTCCAGAAATGTGACAAGAATCATCCGTCCCGATATGAGAATAGATACTGGCACTCTATACAAACGAACTATCTCGTCAAGATAAATCTGAGCCAGACGGTCGACGCTCCAAGAAACTTTAATGGCATTGAAATGTGCCGACTTGGTTAATCGATTTAAATGACACATATAGCATCACTTCCCGTTGTGTTTTCGACAAGCCAACAATAAAGTCAATACTTGTGCGATCTCATTTCTATTCTGGGATGACGAGGTTATGCATCTCTTCGCTAGGCCTCTGATGCTCTGCTTTTAATCTATGACATGCGATACATTGTGACACAAAGAGTGCCACATCCTTCTTCATACTGTGCCACCAAAAGGTTGTGCGCGTATCCTTATACATCTTTGTGCAGCCATGATGTAATGCGTATCCTGCATAATGAGCCTCTGTAAGTATATCCTTCCGGAGTGCCTCATCCTTCGGAACACACAATCTTTCCTTCATTCGTAATGTCACATCTTCATATTCTGAAAAGTCAGCTGCTTTTTCCTCTGACATCTGCCATGGATTTTCTGTACGAACTTATTTGTCTTATGAGTTGATTTGGTTCTCTCAAGCAGACTCGGTTCCCGTTGAAACTGAGTTAATTGCACGTTCTGCCTGTGAACTCGAAGTTCAATGTCCATATTCTCTAAATCTTTCAGTAACTCTGGTGCTATAGATAGCGCGCCAACAAATCTACCGCTCAATGCGTCCGCCACCACATTCGTCTTGCCTGGTGTGTATGTAATGGTTAATTCATAATCCTTAATAAGTTCCGGCTATCGTCTCTGCCTCAAGTTTAATTCTTTCTGAATAAATATTCGACCTGACAAGTGGGCCGGCCTGTCCTGGCCCAGCCTGGTCCGAAAAATTAGCCATGTGTCGGTCCGACTCGATTAAATATGGGCCCGGACTGGTCCGACCCAATATATAAAAGCATATTGGGCCTGGCCCACAAAAAAGTTCGGCCTGACCTGATACCTAGACCCGGCTCGGCCCATTTCGGCCCGATTAAGTGAATTTGGCGGTTAGAGAGTAGCATAATACCATTGTTCGCATTTCTATACAGAAAAAAATCACACACAATAACATTGTTATTAGCAAAACACATTAATATTGTTCGAGTCCCAACTCCAACTTGGCTACCCACCCACAGCATGTGGTCCGTTGGGACTCCCAACTTGCTTTCCATATAATTTTTTGCTTCAACTCCCGACACCCGAGGTGCTTTCAAAAATTGTTTGAGTCCCAAGTCCAACTTGGCTCCTCTCCAGAGCATGTGGTCAGTTGGAAGTGCCAACTTATTGTCAGTCTCCCACTTACTTCGTTGGTTATCCACCGCTTAGTTGGCATTTGATAGTTGCCACTCTAATAAGCCCGCCAAGACTACAGTCCAGCCTGGCCCGGCACAGTCCGGCCCGTCCCGAAATCCACCGTATCTTAGGCCACATGCCGGGTTGGGCTGAGATTTTCCATTCTAATTCCGGTCCAGCCCGCTACAATGCATGGGCCTTAAGAACCCAGTCCGACCCGGCCCGCTTGACAGATCTAGTGAATATATACTTGAGACTCTCGTGGTCCGTAAAAATCTCGCATTACACATTGTATAAATAGTGCCGTCATAACTTCAGTGCAAAACAATCGTTGGCAATTTCATTTGTTCGTTTCTCTCTTAATTTTTTTCTAATTTTTAAACTTTTACCTTCTTCATAGAAATCCTCTTTGTGGACTTTTTTTTGAAGTCCAAACATTTGTTTAGAATCTCCTCAAATCTCTTTTGTCACTTTCTAGATAGAAATTGACATATTATAGCTCAAGATTAGAATCCTCTTATATGATTCATCTTACTTTATTTACCATTTTATCTTTAAATAGTAGTACTTTCTCTCCTTTCAAATTACACCATCTAGTTCTCGGTCTTTTATCTTCCATTTTCTAATGCTAATTCTATGAAAATCAACCTATGTTGACTAGTTAGCTATCTCATGTTATGATTTTGTTCTCTTTAAATGTTGGTCTACCAACCTTCTTAGTAAGAAAGTAACCTACTTGGCTAGTATTGAGTCCACTCTTAAAAGTAATCAAATGTTCATCTTCCTAAGCAAATATTTGCAAGTATAAGGTCATATAGCACTCAAAATTAAGGATATTATAATCCTCTTCATTCCTAATTCCTTACTCCATACACATTATCTCCATACATGTTATCATAATCATTGTTCTTCTTTCTAACATTGATCATTTAAGTCTCCTCCGAAATATATATTTTTCTTCCTCAAGGTACTCCTTGAATCAAAATATCAATATGTTCCCAAATTGTCTTTTAGTATTCCCATCTAGTCCTGCCTAGGGTGCATATGCACTTATAACACTAATAACATTTTCCCATAATACTAACTTAATTAGTATTTACTTATCTCTTATTCTTTTTACATCTACAACGATGTCGTTTATTGATTTATTTATAAATATCTCTACTTCATTTCTCTGTCTGTTTCTCTTGTGTATCAAATTATAAATTCAGTAGTATCAATTTCTCTCGATCTCTCAACAACCCACTAGTTTCTTATAGACCAACTATTATTGTATCCTTTTTCGTTAGTGTTGATACGTTCAAGTAACTAATATAATCATACACTCATGCACTAACTCCTTACCTTGCTGCTTTGTATACCCTAAAGTCTCTTGTCTATTTGACATCACATTGGAGTAACGTGGTACATCATTTTTGGGGAAGCTCTAACCCACACTTGCTCAATTGACATTGCATCGGAGTGTTAACAATGCATGCAACGCAATGCTACCGATGAACAACATGACTTATATAATGTAAGGATTCATTTGTGTAAGAGATGCAACAATGTTTTGTGCTGGTTGTTAGCTACTTAATGCAACTACAATGAGAATATAGGACATTTTGCACAGCTGCCTAATCTGCAATGTGTTCTATTATACGTGTACTATGCCTATCACCTATTTTTTAAACTTTCTCCAATATAAGAAACTGCATGTGCTTCTGTTTCATGGTGTTTTCTACTATGCTTTCCAAACAAAACCACCAAAATGCATGCACCCTTATGATTCAATATACATAAAGATCACAATCCTAACCCCACACATCAGTAGGTAAATCTATTCTCAAATCTTTTTGTGCTTCTTCTTTAGCAATTAATTGTCCTCCCCAAGAAAAACCTACAAATGTCATATTCTCGGTGTTCTAGAGACATTATGGAGGCAAATCTAATAGGTACATCAAAGGACATGAAAAAAAGAATAATTTCACATGTTCCATCCTGCGCTTGAAGTATCCTTTAGGTGCACCTAAATCCTAATAGCTCAATAGTGAATATTTTTGTGAAGGAAAATACTTGTACTACTACTACTACATCTCAAGCAATGAACTAGTAGAATTCTTGTGGTTCATCTTTGTTTTGAGTGGACGGAATTCTTGAAAATAGTACGTAATCTCAACCATCGCCAATAAAGGGATTGATGAGCTATATGATTGTGACTTTTTTTCACATAAAATTTGTAGAACTAGTATTACTCTTTCAGAAATCAGTTACCTTTTCAATTATTACGACACTGAAGTTCAGGAAGAATTACCTTTAGGCTTCGGTTGGTTCGCAGAATCTGGACCTTGGAAAAGAAAAGTTATTTCTTTCCTATGTTTCGATGTCAAAGTAAATTGATTCCCAAGGAAAAAGCCCCCTAGAGTGTAACCTAGTGGTAAGGTTATGGGACATTACCGAGTAGGTCCGGGCATCGAGTCCCAGAATCGGCTAAGGGGTGGAGGGTTGTTTCGAGTAGGGGAAAAGAAAGATTCCCTGGGAAAAGAAAAATATGGGGGAAATGATTTTCCCACTCACCCCATGCATTCACTTTCCCTTCCCCAATTATTTAGTTTTTCTCCTAATTTTTCGGTGTTTGCGAAGAAAAGTTTATACGAAACTTTTGTATTACAAACTATTAAAAAGAAAGAAAAGTACAAAAATATCCTAAACATGAATCTAAGTACAGTTGATTCTGGAAAAGTATAGCTGTAGAGATCTGATCTGCTGACGATCATTTTACTCCTTGGACCACACGACGACGAAGAAATACAGGGAATGTTGTGAACAACTTGGAGAGTTGAACAATAAGAAAGCTTTGGCAACAACGACACAAGAAGTTTCTATTTCTCTCCTTCTGTTCTTGTATCCCTCTCTGTGTATGTCTCCCGTTCTCTCCTCTTTTTATGGATGTACCGATCCTGTATTTATAGAGTTTAGGAGCGGTTATGAGAGTGTACGCGCACTTTGGACAGTCTGTACTGTTTTACCATTATGCGCACACTTTTGGTGGATTAACACCACACGTTCTGAATGAGTGGGTGCATAACTCGCTGCCTGCTTGACACGTAGCTTCCTATACGAGGAAAGCATAGGTCGTGGGGGACAGTTATTTGTCCACTTTTTACGAGAAGCGTGGCATGTAAGACACGCACTCATAACTGCTCAATGTCAGTTAGGGCAGTATGGGCACTTTAGAAGTGGTCTGGAGACTGACGTACTTTTGGAAAGATTGACTATACAAACGCTTTTTTGAAAAAATAGCCGTGACGACGCACTTTTGATTAAATTGGTCGTGATGGTTGGCACAACGGCTCACTTTTGAAGAAATTGGCACAACGGTGCACTTTTGATAAAATTGGCACAACGGCGCACTTTTGAAGAAATTGGCACATCGGCGCACTTTTGATGAAATTGGCATAGCGGCGCACTTTTGATGAAGTTGGCACAACGGCGCACTTTTGAAGAAGTTGGCTCAACGACTGGGTCGCTAAACGACAATCTGGGTCTGCATGCCGTAACCCAGCTGTAATGATGACTTTTGACTATTTGATTTCTGTTTCAGCTTGTCAGATTCATAGCATTTAATGCTCGAAAAAAATAGACATGTAAATTGTACGCCTATATACAATGATGAAAGCAGCTTGAAAGTGCGTTACTTTTCTGTTCTTTGAATAGTGCGTCATCCTCTAAATAGAGAAAAATGTGCCATTCTTCCTCTGTTAAGTTTATTTGTAGAAAATTGCGTCATCTTCAAAAGGCACATTTTTATGCTTCTACAAGACCCCCTTCAAAATTTTTAAATTTATTCAAATGAATTCAAAAATACTTTGAATTAGAAGCATAAAAGTTGTTGAGATTTTGTGTGCGCACTCAGGGCAGAATCCCAACGTGGTTGTAGGTGTGGCATGCACGTATCTTATTAATTCAGTTTTGACTTGTTCCTTGGTTTGACGTGGTCTTTAAGGAGATGCAGTCAGCTTTTAAGGAGATGCATGCAGCTTTTTCAGGAATAATTTTTGAGAGCTATGCCACACTTGGCATGTCTTCTCCTATGAATAGGAGGAAAATTTCACCAACGCTCCCAGACTTATCTTCTTTTTGCTGTGAGACTTGAGTATGGTTATTGTTAAGTATGAGTCTAAGAAGATGACTGAAATAGTATGGCGCCACTGGCTTTGCTGGCCACCAAGAAGACGCAAGAGGTGACACTTCTCAACGATGGGTGAGAGACTCGTCTGGCGATCGTTGTCGCTGATCTCTTTGTGTGATGGAGCATGGAAGGATATCATAGGCTTCATCGTTCATGTTGAACTGATGAATTACCCAGAAGACTGTTCGTTGCCTTCAAACCCAGCTCGCTGGAATTACTCTCTTAACATGGCCCTTGTGCTGATTATAGGGTTGGGATTGGAATTCCCAATCGAGACTTCTAGCGGTGGCGCTAGATGGCGATGGAGGAACAGCTTTCGTTTGACTCGCTATGTCCTCTATCGAGTCAGGACACCATGCTAATTTAAACAAGCCCAGTCCTGTGTAACATCCTCGCTTGTCCACAGTACGAATTTCTTTTCCCTGTACTGTGGTTTGCACTGAGAAGCTCATTTCTTCTGTGCCTTAATTCATCTGCATCGGGAGCAGACGTGACACAGAGATGGGGATGGTTCTGTGATAGATCCCCATAATATGAAAATTCGGATGTAATAGATTTTCATATGTATAATAATAATTTTTAGAATGAAAATCTAGGTGTGATAGATCTCCATCATATGTAATCAAGATTAAGTATCAATAAAATTTTAGCTTGACTTTATTGTGTTGTATGTGTGTTGCTGACTGAAGACTTTGGTTGTCTTTGTTTTCGGGAGGACGTGCATCCGAACAAACTGAATATGTTACATTTTCCCTGTCATCCCACTGATAAGCGCACAAATATGTACTTATAGAAAATTGGGTTTTGTGCGCACTGTATGGTTTGTCGTGCACACTTTTATAATCATTTCTGCAAATTGTTTGATCATGTGCACTATGCAACATCTTCTGTCAGTCAGATAAATGCGCAGAAATGGGACTCCTCGGACCAACATACAAAACGGTTTTATGTTTTGTATTCTACTCTTCACTTGGGGAACAAACGGTGCATCCTTTATGATTCGTGTATGGAGATCTGAACCGTCATCTTCCTTCACGAATAGTGGGATGATGAATCATGTGGAGAAATTTGAACCGTCATTCCACTCGTTTATAAATAAGAGAGTTGACTTACTCAATTTTAACATTCTTCATTCGAGTTTGCTGATGGCTTACCAAAACGGGTCTCTAAATGAGGAAAGGAAGTCTGATAAATCGACTATTCTCACCCATTACATCTAACTCTGGTTGCGTCTTAACTGCTCTTGAACTGCCCCCTGTCGAGGAAAAGAAAGAAGCTTGTAGGACAGACTTTCTTCAAGACCTTGTTAGCCCTTCACTGGATGGCCTTATTCCACTCCAGAATGAGATCACTGATTCCCGTCATCCTTCTATTGATTCGGGAAAACAAGAAGAACAGGCTGAAACATAAGCTCTATGTCGGCTGCTTGCATCGTCAGACGTCTGTATTCTGCATGTTCTTGCAATATTTGTAAATAATTTGGGAGATTCTGACTCATCTTCCTAAGTATTTGTATTGTCCTTTTTTATTTTTCATCAATATTTTTTTTTTTACCTTAGTGATATTTTCAAATGAAGACCCATTGAGTATATATCTACTCAGAGGTTTTATGGACATGGCAGAATAACTCTGTGGAAATTTTTAGTAGATTTATCACTCAAGACATACTCATGCTGAGTACATGATGCAATAATATCAGAGGTGATATGGACTTGATAGCTCACTACTTTACTCCACTGGGAAAGAGAAGAAAGATTAGTTCAAGGGCGAACTATTGTCTTCTCTTTAGGGGATAATAAATGGAATATGATTCAGAGGTAATATGGACATGAATCACATTACACTTATTGACTGGTGTATAAACATGTGAGATTATTTCCAACCCAACTGGGAATTAGGAATAGTTTAGATGATCGTTTAGATGATCTCAACGAGAGTGTTCCGTTGGAACTGAGTATTGTCCCACAGGAAACTTTGAGGACCCATTACCCATTTCTTATTCAAGAATAAATATAGGTAATAGATCGAGAGGTCATGTAGGCTACGAGTTGTTGGAGATTAAAGATGTATTTACTGTCTCTTATTTTAATTTGTTGGAGATGAAGAAGAATATGTCGTGCTTAGACATGATACTTCTTGAAAAATTTACCGTTGATAGGTATCATTATCAAATCTCCATTAGGCTTAGCGAGCCTGTAGGCTCCGTTGGAGAATACTATCTCCACCACATAAGGACCTTCCTATTTATCTTAAAATTTGCCTTTGCTCTTATGGGTTATGATCATAGGTCTCCCTATTAAAAGGACTAATTCACCGACCTGGAATAATTTTTTCTTGACTTTTCGATTAAAAGTTCTGAAAATAGATGCTTGGTATAGCTCAATACGCTATTGAACGTGCATGCGCTTTTCATCCAATACTTCTAATTCTTGCAGAAGCAATCGATCATTATTCTCTACTGTTAGCTCATTAGCAATAGCTATTCTAAGAGAAGATATCTGGATTTCGAGGGGAAGAACTGCTTCACATTCGTAGACCAAAGAGAATAGTGTACAACCAGTTAGAGTTCGAACTGTTGTACGATAAGCCCACATAAACACTCTTCGAGTTTCTCATTCCAATCGCATTTGTTGGAAGAGACAAAATTTTTAAGGAGTTCGATTATGGTCTTGTTGAAGGCTTTCGCTAAGCCGTTGGCTGCTGGATTGTAGGCCGTAGATGCTACATTCTGGATTCGATTCTTATCACAGAACCGATAAAATGCTTGATTGACGAATTGCGGCCTATTATCATGTACTATCCTCCGGGGAATACCGAAACGGTAGATAACATGGTGTTTAACGAAGTTAATTACGTTGGACGTCTTAACTTCGATGAGCGGGACTGCTTCTGTCCATTTGGAAAAGTAATCGATTATTGCAAGTATAAACTGATGTCCTCTAGAAGAAGATGGGTTGATCGGACCATAATATCCATTTTTCAAGCTTCAAAAGGCCAAGAGGCAGCTGTAGGGTGTAAGAACTCTGTTGGTTGGTGGATAAAATCAGTATGGATTTGACATGACTTGCATTTACGAGCGTAATCTACAGAATTTGCCACCATGGTGGGTCAATAATAACCCATTCTCCTGAGGTGGTCTTGTAATTTAGGACCTGAATGATGTGCTCCACAGATGCCATCATGTGCTTCACGGAGTGATTGTCTAGCTTCAGGGTTGAAAATACAAAGTAGCAGCAATCCCTCATAAGAACGACGATATAACATTTTGGATGAGGCGTCATAGTAGAATTAGAGTGAATGTCTTTTAATAGAAGTGGCTTCTTTAGGATTTTTTGGAAGAATCTCATAAGCAGCGTAGTCTATAAAATGGTCTCTCCAATCTTTATCCATGGAAGTTGACTTTATGACGTAACTCTGATCAACATGCAAGTTATTTTTTGTATAGTATAATTCTCGTCATGTTAGTATAATTGAGTGTCATCTCTTTAGGAGAACGACCAATGATGCTGCTAAGTCGGCCAAAGCATCTGCTTTCATATTCTGTAACCGAGGCACATGTTCGATAAATAATCCTTTGAAAGTAAAAGCCAGTTTGATTGTTGCTTGATGATAAGGGGTGAGGTCTTCATGCCGAACCTCGTACTCTCCCCTGATCTGATTGACTATCAGCTTAGAATCTCCGTAGGCTTCAAGATATTCTATGTCCAATTCTTTAGCTAATTAGAGACCAATGAGTATAGCACTGTAATCTGCCACATTATTGGAACATTATTCACTGAGAGAATATGCTCGATGAATGAGTAGTTTGTCAGGAGATACTAGGACTATGCCAACTCCAACTACTATATTGCCTTTGGGTCCTATTTTTGATGCGCCATTAAAGAATAGTTGTCAGGTGTCATCTGCCATGGCCATATTAGACTCTAAGACTTTATCTGGAATATCATCGTACAGTTTGAAAGTTTCTGGTACATGATGAGCTGCCAAGAATTCAGCTACCGCTTGACCCTTCAGTGCTTTTTGCGGAACATATACCATGTCATAAGGTGATAGCAACATTGTCCATGTAGCTAAATAAGAATTGAGTGTGCTTGGCTTAGTCATCAATATCCGGAGAGAATTTACTCTGGATATGACATAAATGGCTTGACCTGACATGTAATGTCATGTCTTCTAAATAGCAAACATCAAGGCGAGTCATTCTTTTTCCACCGGATTGTATCGATATTCAGCGTCGACCATCATGCGACTGAGATAATAGAATATCTTTTCATGGCCTTCGTTACTTTTCTGTGCAAGAAGAGCTCATAGGGAGTGATATATTGCTCGAACATACAACAAAAAGGGTTTTTCTACGATCGGAGACACCAGAACTGGAGGATTTGTTAAATATCATTTGATGTCGTTGAATGCTTGTTGGCATGCTTCGTTCCAGACAAAGGATACGCATTTCTTCATTAACTGAGTGAAGGGTCGACATCGTCCCAAGAGATTGGAGATGAATCTCCTAATGTATGCCAGACGGCCTTGCAGACCACGAAGTTCTTTGAGATTATGTGGAGGCTGCATTTCGAGGATAGCTTTGATTTTATCAGTATCAATGTGAATACCTTTGAAAATTATAACAAATCCGAGGAACTTGCCACTGGAGACTCCTAGAAAGGATTTAGTTTGATTCATCTTCAATTGGTGGTGACGCATCAATTCGAATACAGTCTTTAAATCTTGAAGGTGATCATCTTTAAGACGACTCTTGACAGCACTATCATCCACGAAGCATTCTACTATTTTTCGTAAATACTTCTGAAAAATTGTACTCATGGCTCGTTGATACGTTGCACCCGTATTCTTCAAGTCAAAGGGCATGACTGTATAACAGTAAACTCCCAATGGTGTACGAAAAAGGAGTTTTTTGTCATCAGGTGACTTCTTAATTTGATTGTATCCAGAGAATCCACCCATGAAAGACATACGTTCAAATCCGCATGTATTGTCGATCATGACATCTGTGATGGGAAAAGAAAATTTGTCTTTTGGACAGGCCAAGTTCAGATCTCGATAATCTACGCAGACCCGGACCTTTCCATTTTTTTTCATGACTGGAACGACATTGGCTACTCAGTCAGAATATTGTTCTTCTCGAATGAAGCCATATATTATGAGTTTTTTGACTTCTACTTCAATTGCATCCATCATATCCGGACATAATCACCGTTGCTGTTGTCACGCCCCAATCTCCCGTAGGCTAAATCGGCCGTCCCCGCTAGGCTAGAATCACCGCGCTAGCCCTCCCGCAGGACGATCGCTTGACCCATCTGGGCGTGATGCCGCACGAGCGTAAGCCGCGCCCGTACAAGGCCGTGGTCCATGCTGGCGGTAAGAGGTCTAAGCCACATAGTAGCACGGATTATCCCAGTACAGCGGAATATTAAACGCATAGGCGATTGGTAACAAGTTCACTGAGTCGTCAATAGCGGAAACATTGAATAACACAAGTATAGAAGTAAAGCAACTTTTTATTGATATTGAATAAGTGTTATAGGCGGCGCATAGCCGAGATTACAAATTGCTTAAGCCTCTCTCTCTGAAACAGTAAAAGCATGCCAAGTGGCTACATTTGTGGAATAATATATAGACAATGTTCCAATATATGTCCTGTATATGTGCTTCAGTTCCGGACGCAACGCTTCAAGGCTTCAGAGTGAACTTTATGCCTTAGCACGCACAAAGGAGGCATCCGCACCGAACGAGGTTCTCTTGCACCCTGCAAGCAATCTGGTGGATTATCAGTACATGAATGCACTGGTGGGGAGGCTACTCGCCCGCTCGACAAATCAAACACGTTCAATACATTCCGTGCATCATCTATTAAGTTATCTTTCTAGTCTTGCCTTAGGATCAGTTTCATGGCAATGATGAATAGCCTAACTCGTATGGCGGTGCGTCGTACGATATAAGAAGAAACACGGTGAGACTTACCAACTTAGCATTTGTCCTTCCCTATCCAAGGCAAACCAAGTTAATTCAAGCACAAGCATATTTATATGAATCCAGGGGCAATAGCATATGCAAACACAAGTGTTTCAGTGCAATATTATATTCTGGGTGCACGAGCATACAGGATATCCAGAAGTGTTTTGGAGGATGTTTAAGTATCCATATGAACAAGTGTTATACTCAAGGTCGTTCAGGTGATCAGTTATTCTCGATGCGATGCAATGACTCACACGCGGATAGCCGCTAAGCGAGGATAACTTATCTATATGAACAAGAGGTCACTGGCACGGCGCCATAGAGGACGGCGTAGTCTCTTGTCGGAATGGTGTACAAGCAGAAACATGAGGCATTGCACACACATCCCACTCGAAGCGGGCGACTACTGTTCAGAAGTTTCGATCGATCGGATCTGCCCCGGTGCCCAGAAACCGTTCGCGGAACGGGATATAACAATGATCCCCCTTGTAAAACAAGTTGTCTATGACCATGCTAGTCTTGGTCTTCCAAATTCATAACTTGACATGATTGTCATGACCCGATTCCGTAGAATCATTGAGGCGTCCCCCGAATCGTGACCGCCGTGCGAGCCTGGGGTGCGCCCGCACAAGGCTTTAATGATTTGCATAGCAAGCACATATTCAGAGTACGCAGATAAATTGAAACACAGATTTGAAACATGGAAAAGTTTTCTTTATTGATAATGAACATCTATTACAAACTCTTGAACCAGTCAGCTAATATGCCGCACAGGCTTACAAAAGTGTTGACTCAAAATGAGATAGCAGTCCTGTACATTACATCCCTTTACTAAACTTCAAAATGTATAGACCTCCGGGCTGGAGGACGGCTTTGCCACGGAGCTGCATTGTGTATGAAGAGTTGCAAGCTCCTGGTTCAAAATGCTTCAAGGACGGCGCGATCAAGATGCGCCAACAGCTGGACTGGATCGAGAAGACGACTTCGGCTCCTCGCTCGGTTCGCCTTGGTGCAGAGAACCTGTTTCAACGAGGGTCAGCATGTCGAAACATACTGGTGAAGGCGAGCTAAATCCAACTATACCAATCAACACGTTGTTTATATAAAGCATGCATATTTTGTGGGCTTCTATCTTGCCTTAGTTCATTTACAAGTAAGCAACATATAGAAATTTACTGAAATAAACTTGCCACCGTTCGGTGGATTTTACCTGCCCGTTGAATCACCTGCACAATACTTACCATACCTTCCCTGCCATGGAGACACAAGTTAGTTTGCAACAGGTTTAAATATATAATTTAGATCACTGGCATGATGCCATAAAGGGACGAGTTATAGTCACGGGATAGAAAACGATATGCGACGCAGGTGGCGAGCCCTGCCACATGCCGTTTACTTCCTCAATTCCAATTGACTAATCCATATGTTCCGTCCGGATCGGATCGGTCCCAGCGCCCCGGCGACCGTCCGCGAAACCTCCAAAACCTTGTGCACAAGTTGTCCATGATCGAAGCGTTTGTTAAGTTTTCCATCAATCCATGCATGTTTCAAGATAACTTCTAGCACGATACAAGTTCCATACACAACAGTCTTTGCATAGTCTTTCAGATCAATCTATGGAAAAGAAAAATGTGTTCCATATGCATAACAATATTCATAGAAGATATGCATTCTAACTAAACTTGAAGCATATAATGAACATTCCAAACGAACAAGCATGCATACAAGTAATCATTCACAAGTTTGATTGACAAGCAGTATTTCCAAGTCTATTATCTTTATCTTGGTATCTTTTATTATTACTTGGTATCGTTTGATCGGGGCAACAAGAATGCAAGAGTTTTGGTGTGAAGACTTGGAAGCAGGGCTAGCTAATCGGGATGGTAGCCACTCACTTAGTAGTTGGAAGGGAGAAGGAAAGAGGTGCTTCACGACTTCGCTCGTAAGCCGCCTACTGCTCGTTCACCTGCATCACGAACAGCTCGATCAATACTTCTTCCTCTATTTCCAATCTCGGAATTGAAGTGCAGTTCAATGAACGAAAACAATGAAAACCATCGAAACCGTTCAAGGAAAACAAACAAATCCCAAAACCAACTCAAAGCACGAAAGCAACAGGCGACATCGAAAACCGAGGCAATAAAAGATAGCAACGGAGAGGTCCCTCCTGACTCTGCCGCTAAGTCGATCCCGGTGGCACGGTCCACTGAATATGGGAATCGATTCCGAAGAAACAAATCCATAATGAGGACGAGTTCTTGTTTAAATCTATCCCGATCGTACGATACCGTCTTGTGTTTCTTAGCCGCGCTCTCCGCACCGGGAGAACGGGACGCTACAATGATAATCTGTGATTCTTATTCTAAACCGAGCATTTGCTCCACGAGTTATGATTCTTGATTTGCTTGTCATGATTCTCGTTCAGAGGTAAACTTGATATGATTATCATTCAGATATAAACTTGACATAATCCTCGATCAGTGATCCACTTGCCTTGATGCATTCCTCTGGTTCGGGGACTGCCTTGGTGACCTAACGGTCCCGGATACGTTCAGGTTCATATTTGTACGGAACGACTATTAGATAGTCTTCCGAGGAGAACTAGATGAATGCATGACATGCACAGTACTACACGGTTGAGGCATAGTTTATGTGACAAGCATTGAAATGAGGCAACAAAAATAAGATAACATATAAGCAGGCAAGCATTGCATTCATAAGAAAACTTAAGCACTTATGTTGGCTCGGGACCGAGGGTAAGCCGAGGAGTAAAAGCATAAAGGGACTTACCGAGCGATATAATCTAGGATCGTGCAGTATAGCAAGCAAAGCAGTGCACTATGGAGAGTATAATGTTCTACTCGAGGCATAGCGGGGTTCTAATTGCACAAGGCAAATGTAGCATGCAAGGGTCTGTATATAAGCAATGTTTCATTTTTATGTTCTAACACAAGCAATACAAGTTGGGATTATTTTCTTAGTTATGTGCGTTGTATTCTTATTAGCATGCATAGGGTGATTCACCTATAGACTAGCATGAAACGCCCATATTTTAAGTGTGCTGGCTAAGCAAAGATAAGTTCATCGTAGTCACCCACCTTAGCGATGATTCGCCTCGGTTGAGCGACCGAGCGAGCGAGCCTTTGAAAGCCTAAGTCGGAACTCCTGAAAGGCCAAGTCTGAAAATTATTTTTCCTCAAACGAGTATTCTCACTGAGCAAAGCGGGTCAGGACGTTACACTTTTGTCGTTTGAATCGGCAGTCCGCTTGAGCGAAACGGGTTGTTACAGCTGTTATTTTACTGGCTTAGCATTCAGAAGAATATTGAGCTTGTGTATGGCTATTTGAGGATCTAGGCCAAGCATATCCTCGTAACTCAAGGCGAAGACATCGATATACTCCTTTATTAGCTGGAGTAAAGCGTGTTGATCTTCTTCAAGAAGACTCTTGCTAATAAAGATTGGTCTTGGGAAAGATTCTTCCCCTACATCAATTTGGACTATTTCATCATCTGTAGGTAGTTCACGTTGCTCAAACCGAAGCTCCCATTTGAGTATACATTTGTTGTGCCCAAGGATCGTTCTCGAATGGTTCCAATAGTTCAACGTCTTTATCATCTGGGACAGTTGACACCATATTTACAGAGAAATCCTGTTTGAATACGTCACTCATGCTTTCGTACGAATCCCACAATGATGAGTCAGAGGAATGAGAATGCGTCTCTTCTTTCGATTCTAAATTTTTAAGACTTGTTGGTGGTTTAACGTATCCCAAACCATGACCAGTCCGCTGGTAGTATATTTCCGGCTTGCCTTTTGGAGAGCAGTGACGTATAGGAGTCTGATTCAGATTTTAAGTTATAGCCCATCCCTTGCATAATATTCTTGGTTGGTTGGTTGTAACGATACGGTTGTATCTTCCCAATATCCTCGTCAGAATCATTAGTCTGCATGCCTATTTTGTTCCTAGCTTTGCCAAAAATTATCTGACGTTGCTTGTCCTGTCTTGCTGGGACTATGAAGTATGCATCCTCATATGGTTCATATGATGAACTATACGTAAATGTATATGCCACTTGTATGGACAGAGGTTCATGAAGATGAGGGGCCAATAAGAATTTTTCAGCAAAGGAATCAACATCAATGTAGTGTGAAATAGTATCTTCTTTATTCATGAAATATAAGATTTTTTCATCTTCCACATAGTCAGCAGAATCTTCATCCTTGACAGGAGGCTTGGCGAGATTGATGACTAGTGGTTGAATCACTGATGTTGGTTGCTTGTTACGAAAAAGGTCGATAACAAGGGGTTCATTCTCCAATGCCGGTTGTTCATTGCATCGAAGGTTGATGACCAATGGAGGTGACTTGTGCATGTCTCTGTCGAGAGGCTTCGAAGGAGTTGGACGAGTAGTACGTCCTTTGACTCAGATTATCAAAGGCTCTTCTTTTGGGGCGTCTTCAGCTTCATCACTAGCTTGATTAGCTTCTTCTTTCATATACTCCTGTGTATAGAGTGTAGAGTCAGCGAAATAGGCTTCGACACCTTTGAATGGGTTGAGGTCAGCTACCTCTGTTTTGACTTCTCCCCTACTGTTCACATATTTGAAGCATTGATGTAGGGTGGAGGGTACAATTTTATGCTTGTGTATCCATGGTCATCCCAGCAAAATATTGTAGGATACGTCCGAGTCAATCACATAGCATGTGACTTCAGTATATAGATCGCCTATCTAAATTTGTAGGCGTATCTTTTCCAGCGGTTTACTCCTTCCAGCGTAGAAGCCTAGAATGGTAGTGCTAGTAGTAGACAAGTTATGCATTGGTATCTTCAATCCTCTCAGTAGGCTTTTAGGAATGATTGTTGAGTGAAGAACCATGTCGATGTGAATCCGGTTCACCTTAATAGATCATATATAATCGGTATAATACAAAGGTCTGTTATGCTGATTATCCTTGAGTAGCATGTCATCTTACGTGAAGGTGATGTTAGGAATCTTCTCGATCACGCTGTGGCATTGAGGACACGCTAATGGCTCTTTATCAGGAGCCTTGAGTTGAGCTAAGCATGAGTCTGCATGTATCAGAGCTTCTCTCAAAGCTTCACGAGTCTCCTTCGACAAATGAAGTAACACGAATATGGAAAGTCGGGCTGGAGTATTGGCCAGTTGTGCCAATATGTCGAAATTGGACTTTTCAAATCCTTGGGGTACATTATTCTTCAAGGATTTGTCGAAGCGTACTTTTTTTTGCTTCCCTTTCTCTGCCATAGTAGGCTTCGAAGGACCAGGTTCGATTGTGACCAGAGCAACATGAGTTGGAGAAGTAGGAAGAGTGTCAGGAACATCTTGCGGGATAGATTCGTAAGTTTTATGATGATCTTTGCCAGTCCTGGTACCTGTCATGGCTTCTCCTTCGGACATTGGAGAAAGAAGCACAATGTTACAAGACTTGAGTTTATTTTTATCATGCCTCTTCCGGGAGCGAGTCTGTAGGCTAGTCTTATTGTAACCCAATCCACTACGGAATTTGCTGGACTGTCCTTGGAGTTGTAGAGGAATACGTTGTTCCTTGCCAAAGTTTAAACCTTCAGCTTTTGTTACGTCCTGATCTCTCGCAGGCTAATCGGCCGTCCCCGCTAGGTGAGAATCACCGCGCCAGCGCTCCCGCGGGATGATCGCTTTGGTCCATCCGGACGTGATGCTGCACGAGTGTGAGCCACGCCCATGCAAGGCCGTGGTTCATTGGCTGGCGGTAAGAAATCTAAGCCACAGAGTCGCATAGATTGTCCGAGTGCAGCGGAATTATAAACTCACAGGCGATTTGATAACAAGTTCACTGAGTTGACAATAGCGGAAGCATTGAATAATACAAGTTGAAGTAAAACAAACTCCTTATTAATATAAACAAGTGTTACAAGCGACGCTTGGCCGAGATTACAATTCGCTCAGATCTCTCTCTCTGAAATAGTAAAAGCGTGCCAAGTGGCTACAATTATGGAATGATTGTAAAGGCGATGTTAGGCAATGTTCCAACATTATGTATTGTATATGTGCTACAGTTCCGGACGCAGTGCCCTAAGACTCCGGAGTGAGATCCAGGCCTTAGCACGCACGAAGGAGGCATCCGCACCGAACAAGGTTCTCCCGTACCCTGTAAACGATGTGGTGGATTATCAGTACATTGAATGCACTGGTGGGGAGGCTACTCACCCGCTCGACAAATCCAAACACGAATTATAGGTTCTGTGCACCAACTATTATGTTGTCTTTCTAGTTGCCTTAGGATCAGTTTCATGGCAAAGATTGAATAGCCTAACTCGTGTGGCAGTGCGTCGTGCGATATAAGAGAAAACACGATGAGACTTACCAACTTACCATTTGACCTTCTCTGTCCAAGGCAAATGTTACGCCCCAGTCCCAAAATATCGAGGGACTAGACACGTGGCAATGGCCAGCAGCACACTCCGATGGACAAACCCAATTTAATGGATCCATCGGGGCGTACTTAAGCTGTAATACAACAATATGGGTCTAGATGTACTAATCTCATCCACAGAAATGTATATAACAATATCAGAATCATAAAGCAAGATCAATCTCAATCAAATATAAACTCGGGGAATAACCCGATAATGAGTCTGATACATCTGTCAAGATACAAGAATAAAGATAACTACAGCAAATACTGAGTATGGAACAGTATATACTCAGAAGATAACCTCGGTGATCAATCGTCTAATGGATCTGATACTACTCCAGTGTCTGCTCCTGCTAATGCTCCTGTACTGTATAACTCTGGGTGGATCTCCTCTGCTAATCCTGGGGACATAATCCGGATCCAGGTCCTCAGGGGACATAGCAATGTACAGAAAATACAAGCCATAACAATGCAGTGAAATAGAATAAATGAATAAATAGGGTAAATATGTAACCATCTATGTGAAATGCAGGTGAGTACATCTCCAGTACTCAGGCTGAGACTACTACAAGCTCTGTGTCGGGGAGCCGGTAGCAGTGATATCATGTGGTCGTCTAGCTCAGCGAAAGACTGAGACGCCGGCAGTTGTCTAGCTCAGAGAAAGACTGAGACGCCGTCATAATATATATATCAGCCTGTAGCCTGTGTGTCTCTCCCCACCCAATGTAATCCTACGTCTCATGTCCACGACGTCTCATGTCCATGCCATGCAGGATCATAACTAATACAGTAAGTCATAATAAGATCTAAGAATATAATGTCTAAGTCATGTAACATGTATCCTATACAGAATCACCATGAATATCTCAGGAAAATTCTGTCTCATGAATAGTGTCAAGTGTCCTGGGTTATGATGTACTTGATAAGACAAGTACGAGAAATATAGGGTCTCGGTATCCATGTCTAGATGACAATACACAACGCCGCGTACGGTGTTGGCACCCGACTATTAATCGGACGCTAAGTAAGTCACACGGTCCAAGGTCAAGCATGCACAAATATATATATATATATATATATATATATAGTCAAAGGAGTAAATAATAAGATCTGCAAGTTTGGCAAGGTACACTTGCCTGAGGTTCTGGTTCCAACTGTAGCTCTGGTCTCAGTGGAAATTGTAGGGACTCCTCCGGTTGCTGAAATAAACATCACCATTATATTCAGAAAATATCAAATAGCTAAAAACGCCTGTCCTTAAGTCCAATTTGGACACAGGGGCAAAAATGACATTTCCGGGCCAAAGCGGGGTCCACATGTGGGCCACTTTGCACCGAAAAGCGTGTCAGGGTCAAAGGTCTCCAAATTCGCCAAACTTAGTGTCAACAAGTCAGGAACGATGAGACGGACCCAACGAAACTTCCAGAATTGGATTCCGATGAGCCGATCACAAAATCGCCCGTCAAGTGGAGCCTGTGGGGCCCACGATACGCGATTTTGTCAACGTTCTCAGAATCGAACCAAACTTGGGTCACAGGACCAGCGTATTGCTACGAGTCCGATGGCGCAAGTTTCGTCTCGATCCGACGTGTGTACACAAAGTTACAGCGTGTTCCAGAAAAGGCGGATACGGGACGTTGTCGGCGGATACGCGTTAATTCTGGTGTGCACGCACATCCAAATCAACTTCTGCGAAATCCCGCACGTCCGTATCAAAGGCGCGTACGTTTCTGTAAAGACCGCGTGCGACCAAGTCGTCCCGTTTGGCGGGGTGTACTCAGTTCCGGGGTGAAACAGGGCGTTATTTTTCCTGTTTTTGGATCGCGGTTAGCGATCACCACAGGACGCGATGCACACCGAGAGGGTTATACAGTCTACGCGACGCAACTGACGGAACAGAAATCGGATCAGCGAGGAGAGAGGAAACGCTACCTGAACAGGGCTCCGTGAAGACTGTTTTCACGTGTCCGAGTCAGGTCCGAGTCTCGTGTCCACTGTGTCCGTGCTGCGTCCAGGTCCTGTGTCTGCTGTGTCCGCTAGGTTAGGGTTAGGGTTTCTGTCACAAGGCGCCGGGGACTCGTCGGAGGGTGGCTGGGCAGGGTACGGCGAGGGGATCGTCAGCGGGGAGAGTCGGGGAAGGTGATGCGGTCGGCTGCGGAGGTGGTGTTGGTGCTCGTCGGGGACAGGTGGAGCAAGGAGGTGGACGGCGAGGGTGAGGCCAGCGGGTCGAGGGGAGTCGGTGGTCGAGGAGTTTGGGGGTGGCGATCTGGACGGGGGAGGACAACTGGAGGAGGAGGAAGAGGTGAAGTCGTCGGCGGCAGGGCGGTTTAGGGTTCAGGGCTGAGGGGCTCGGGGTCGGTCGGGATCGTGGGGAGAGGAGGACGACTGTGAGGGTGGTGTTCGGGGCGAGGAGATTCAGGGCGGAGCGGGAAGTGGTGGAATTCGGCTGAGACGAGGGAAGGAGATAGGCGGAGAGGGGCGGAGGAGTTGAGGTCTAGGTGGAGGAGCAAGGCGGTGGAGGAAGGAAGAGGGACGGCCGGAGGAAGGAGACGGATGATTAGGGTTTCGGCGACGGCAAGGGATTTTATACAGAGGGCGGCCTGAACAGTAAGGCCAACTAGGTTTCGGATTAGGGTTCAGGCAGGGTTCGGGTTCGGGTTCGGGTCCGCGGGTCGGGTTCGCATGAATCCGGCCCGACCCGCTAGCTTTTAAGTGCGGGTTTGGGTCTGCGGGTTTTGGGTCGGGTTTAAATCCGACCCGACCCGACCCGATAAGGCTGGGTTCGGTTTAGTGAACCGGGTCTGGGTTGGTTTGGTTCAATTGAACCGGATTTATTTCTAGGGTTTAATTCGGTTTATTTTAAAATAGTTTTTAGGGCTTTAAAAATGCTTCCGGGGTCCAATAAATTTCCGGAAAATTACCCTATGTCCGGTTTTCCATTTTACACCATAAAATATTATTTTCATAATATTTTAATATTAATAAACAGTATTTAAAATTATTTAATTATCAAAAGCCTAGGTTTTAATTACAGAAAATTACGAAAAATTGTGAAAAATCCAAATTAATAATTACTGAAAATCAGGGGGCTTACAATCTACCCAACTTATAAAAATTTCGTCCTCGAAATTAAAATATGGTAGGGTTCTCTCTATCCAATCTCACTTGATTACAGTCTAAAGGATTCCTCTCAAGTGAACTTTGCGGTCTCTACCCAACTTAGAACTTACCCCGCTATCATCTAAGGCTATACGTCTACGAAAGCTATGCCCCAAATTATTGAATCATGTTATTGAATCCTCAAGTCTTTAACACCAAACATATCACCTATGATATTCCCTTAATCATTTATAAGAGGGTCATCAACAATGCGACCGGCCTGTGGGGTATATCTAGTACTGTCTATATATCAAACTTATACCAAGCACAGGGTTTCGTCTTTCCGAAATAAGGGAAGACGAAGATCAATAATAAAGAGTTCAAGGGTGAGGTAATAGAATAGAAGTATCAGGGTCAAGACATTTAACGAATTCAAATGGGATTTGTCAAGACAATTGTGGATTGAAATCCTATTCTGGTAATCCTTTGTTCGCATGCTCGTATTAGTACAGTTATGTAACTGATACGATATGCTCAGACATATCTAGAGGGCAAGTATACTAGTCAACTATATATCTCAATCCACGTGAAGTAGTCGTGCGAAGAGCGAACCAAAATGCACTAAGGTTGATCAGACCGTAATACACTGATTCTGAATAGACAATTGTATTAGTGTGTCGACCCAATAATACATATGTCATGAACAAGCTCGATAAAAGGATAAGCTTGCAAAACCAGGCTATATTATAGCAGCATAAGTCAAGATAGCATATGAAATATAAGTACGCTAGATGAGGATAAAAGGAGGTACAAATTAATCAAGTTCACAAAACAAAACCAACAAGCAACCATAATAATAACATACTCTACAATCTCTACCGCTATCATACTACCTCCTTGTCTAAGTCGCTAGTCGACCAAATAGGGGCAAGGACCTCTAAATTCTATTGTCTGAATAACCACTATCTTCTTATACAAGTCTAAAGTTGTGTCATCCTAGTTTACTTCATCAATGGGTCAATAGGGCTAGGTGGTATTATGTTGTGAGGCATACTACCCAACTTATAATAATAAACTAATGCTGAAATCGTCTTAAGGATACCGTGGAAACTCTTGTTAAGGTCTACGATAAGGGGTCTTGGTACCTATTAGGGTATCCTCCTATATTACTTGGTTATGGTCGTCTTAAGCCTTAGTCTTAGTGCTTATAGGACAAGTGTCGATAGTGAGGATAGAAGAGTTACTGGCCGTCAAGGGTAAAGGATCTAACTTGTATCGAGGTGGGGGTACTAATTACGCGACTTAAGGCTAAGGGGTAATCATTGGGTCATAATCTACAATAATAACTTAAAATGTCAAGTTCTAATTATCAATCACACAGCCAAAATTTAGAGTAACAACCAAAATAAACAATAAGAGACGCACAGGAGTCAAGGCAGGATGCAAGTCAAGAAATTAATTCGAATCCGATATAGATGTTAAGAACGATTCAAGCAAGTGGATGAGATCTTAAAAACTTATCCTATCTTATTGCAGGCTGTTCGGTCCCTAGGTTGAAATCGAACAATTTAGTCGTTGACCTGCATGGGCCACCACAAAAACCATGTCACGCCCCAGTCCCAAAATATCGAGGGACTAGACACGTGGCAATGGCCAGCAGCACACTCCGATGGACAAACCCAATTTAATGGATCCATCGGGGCGTACTTAAGCTGTAATACAACAATATGGGTCTAGATGTACTAATCTCATCCACAGAAATATATATAACAATATCAGAATCATAAAGCAAGATCAATCTCAATCAAATATAAACTCGGGGAATAACCCGATAATGAGTCTGATACATCTGTCAAGATACAAGAATAAAGATAACTACAGCAAATACTGAGTATGGAACAGTATATACTCAGAAGATAACCTCGGTGATCAATCGTCTAATGGATCTGATACTGCTCCAGTGTCTGCTCCTGCTAATGCTCCTGTACTGTATAACTCTGGGTGGATCTCATCTGCTAATCCTGGGGACATAATCCGGATCCAGGTCCTCAGGGGACATAACAATGTACAGAAAATACAAGCCATAACAATGCAGTGAAATAGAATAAATGAATAAATAGGGTAAATATGTAACCATCTATGTGAAATGCAGGTGAGTACATCTCCAGTACTCAGGTTGAGACTACTACAAGCTCTGTGTCGGGGAGCCGGTAGCAGTGATATCATGTGGTCGTCTAGCTCAGCGAAAGACTGAGACGCCGGCAGTTGTCTAGCTCAGAGAGAGACTGAGACGCCGTCATAATATATATATCAGCCTGTAGCCTGTGTGTCTCTCCCCACCCAATGTAATCCTACGTCTCATGTCCACGACGTCTCATGTCCATGCCACGCAGGATCATAACTAATACAGTAAGTCATAATGAGATCTAAGAATATAATGTCTAAGTCATGTAACATGTATCCTATACAGAATCACCATGAATATCTCAGGAAAATTCTGTCTCATGAATAGTATCAAGTGTCCTGGGTTATGATGTACTTGATAAGACAAGTACGAGAAATATAGGGTCTCGGTATCCATGTCTAGATGACAATACACAACGCCGCGTACGGTGTTGGCACCCGACTATTAATCGGACGCTAAGTAAGTCACACGGTCCTAGGTCAAGCATGCACAAATATATATATATATATATATATATATAGTCAAAGGAGTAAATAATAAGAACTGCAAGTTTGGCAAGGTACACTTGCCTGAGGTTCTGGTTCCAACTGTAGCTCTGGTCTCAGTGGAAATTGTAGGGACTCCTCCGGTTGCTGAAATAAACATCACCATTATATTCAGAAAATATCAAATAGCTAGAAACGCCTGTCCTTAAGTCCAATTTGAACACAGGGGCAAAAATGACATTTTCGGGCCAAAGCGGGGTCCACATGTGGGCCACTTTGCACCGAAAAGCGTGTCAGGGTCAAAGGTCTCCAAATTCGCCAAACTTAGTGTCAACAAGTCAGGAACGATGAGACGGACCCAACGAAACTTCCAGAATTGGATTCCGATGAGCCGATCACAAAATCGCCTGTCAAGTGGAGCCTGTGGGGCCCACGATACGCGATTTTGTCAACGTTCTCAGAATCGAACCAAACTTGGGTCACAGGACCAGCGTATTGCTACGAGTCCGATGGCGCAAGTTTCGTCTCGATCCGACGTGTGTACACAAAGTTACAGCGTGTTCCAGAAAAGGCGGATACGGGACGTTGTCGGCGGATACGCGTTAATTCTGGTGTGCACACACATCCAAATCAACTTCTGCGAAATCCTGCACGTCCGTATCAAAGGCGCGCATGTTTCTGTAAAGACCGCGTGCGACCAAGTCGTCCCGTTTGGCGGGGTGTACTCAGTTCCGGGGTGAAACAGGGCATTATTTTTTCTGTTTTTGGATCGCGGTTAGCGATCACCACAGGACGCGATGCACCGAGCGGGTTGCACGGGCACCGAGAGGGTTATACAGTCTACGCGACGCAACTGACGGAACAGAAATCGGATCAGGGAGGAGAGAGGAAACGCTACCTGAACAGGGCTCCGTGAAGACTGTTTTTACGTGTCCGAGTCAGGTCCGAGTCTCGTGTCCACTGTGTCCGTGCTGCGTCCAGGTCCTGTGTCTGCTGTGTCCGCTAGGTTAGGGTTAGGGTTTCTGTCACAAGGCGTCGGGGACTCGTCGGAGGGTGGCTGGGCAGGGTACGGCGAGGGGATCGTCGGCGGGGAGAGTCGGGGAAGGTGATGCGGTCGGCTGCGGAGGTGGTGTTGGTGCTCGTCGGGGACAGGTGGAGCAAGGAGGTGGACGGCGAGGGTGAGGCCAGCGGGTCGAGGGGAGTCGGTGGTCGAGGAGTTTGGGGGTGGCGATCTGGACGGGGGAGAACAACTGGAGGAGGAGGAAGAGGTGAAGTCGTCGGCGGCAGGGCGGTTTAGGGTTCAGGGCTGAGGGGCTCGGGGTCGGTCGGGATCGTGGGGAGAGGAGGACGACTGTGAGGGTGGTGTTCGGGGCGGGGAGATTCAGGGCGGAGCGGGGAGTGGTGGAACTCGGCTGAGACGAGGGGAGGAGATAGGCGGAGAGGGGCGGAGGAGTTGAGGTCTAGGTGGAGGAGCAAGGCGGTGGAGGAAGGAAGAGGGACGGCCGGAGGAAGGAGACGGATGATTAGGGTTTCGGCGACGGCAAGGGATTTTATACAGAGGGCGGCCTGAACAGTAAGGCCAACTAGGTTTCGGATTAGGGTTCAGGCAGGGTTCGGGTTCGGGTTCGGGTTCGGGTCCGCGGGTCGGGTTCGCATGAATCCGGCCCGACCCGCTAGCTTTTAAGTGCGGGTTTGGGTCTGCGGATTTTGGGTCGGGTTTAAATCCGACCCGACCCGACCCGATAAGGCTGGGTTCGGTTTAGTGAACCGGGTCTGGGTTGGTTTGGTTCAATTGAACCGGATTTATTTCTAGGGTTTAATTCGGTTTATTTTAAAATAGTTTTTAGGGCTTTAAAAATGCTTCCGGGGTCCAATAAATTTTCGGAAAATTACCCTATGTCCGGTTTTCCATTTTACACCATAAAATATTATTTTCATAATATTTTAATATTAATAAACAACATTTAAAAATTATTTAATTATCAAAACCTAGGTTTTA
Organism: Iris macrosiphon; assembly: GCA_036927795.1. NCBI lineage: Eukaryota > Viridiplantae > Streptophyta > Magnoliopsida > Asparagales > Iridaceae > Iris > Iris macrosiphon. Next base: position 161,705,282 of record JAYESA010000014.1, read on the forward strand.
ATTACAGAAAATTACGAAAAATTGTGAAAAATCCAAATTAATAATTACTGAAAATCAGGGGGCTTACAGCAAACAAGTTAATTTAAGCACGAGCATATATAACATTTAGGGCAATAGCATATGCAAACAATGTGTCATGATTGTTCAGGCGTTTCGGATATTCTCGATGCGATGCAATGACTCCCACGCGGATTGCCGCTAAGCGATGATGACTTATCTATATGAACGATTGTCGCTGGCATAGCCATAAAGGACGGTTTCATGGTCTCGAGACTAAAATTGATGTGCAACGCAAGTGGCGAGCCCCGTTACAGAATACTCCGTCACATAACATACGACCATTCATACATTTTCGTCCGGATCGGACCAGTCCCAACGCCCTGGCAACCGACCGCGGAAATCACATAAACCTTGTGCACAAGTTGTCCGCGACATGCAGGTCAGGGTCTTTCAAATCCATAACTTGATATGATAATCCATGATTCTTTGTTCTGAACCGAGCATTTGCTCCATGAGATGAGATTCTTTCTTTACTGGACGGATTCTCGTTCAGAAGTAAATTTAGTATGATTATCATTCAGATGTAAGCTTGACATAATTTTCGTTCAGATATAAAGTTGCCTTGATGCATTCCCCTGGTGCAGGGACTGCCTTAGCGACCAAACGGTCCCGAATACTTGCAGGTTCATATTGCACAAAAGGACTATTTGATAGTCTTCTGGCTAACTCGAATGCGTGCACGATACACGATAGTGTTCTTTATTGTGGCATAATTTCATGTAGAAAATATTAAGGCAAGGCAACATTAAGAACTTAAGTAATCGCGTTGGCTCGGGCCCAAAAATGAGCCGAGGAGTGAAACCGTAAGGGACTTTCTGAGCTACATGATCTAGGGTAGCATGCGAGGGTCTGAATATAAGCAATATTTCAATTCCATGTTCTAACACAAGCAATACAAGTTAGGATTATTCCCTTAGCTAGGTGCGTTGTATTCTTATTAGTATGCAGGGGGTGATTCACCTAGTGATTAGCATGTATCATTTCATATTTTAAGTGTGCTGGCTAAGCAAAGACAAGTTCACCGTAGCCACCCACCTTAGCGATGATTCACCTCGGTTGAGCGATACTCTGAGCGAGCCTCTGAAAGCCTAAGCCGAACTCCTGTAGGGACAAGTCTGGATATCCTTTGCCTCAAACGAGTATTCTCGCCTGAGCAAAGCGGATCGGGACATTGCACTTTTGCCGTTTGAATCGGCAATCCGCTTGAGCAGAGCGGGATGTTACAGCTTTCTGGAAGTCATACCCATATTTTGCATCAAGCGTACAAATTGATGACTGTATTGATAAAATTGGGGACGATCCTCCTCAAGCACCTGAGTTGAGGTCGATGCTCTAATTGTTGTAGAAGGAGGAGGATAAATTTGTATAGGAACACCTTCATAAGCAATACAAATTTGTTGTACCCTATACAGCGGAACACTGCTAATCATGGACCATTGCCGGTGTGTCAAGCGAAGCTTGCGAGTAGAGCTTGGTGGGGTGATGTTCAGATTTTGAAATCCGATCTCAAGAGATGTCTTCTTGATGTTGGTCTTTATCTCTGTCCGAGTGATGATCTGAAGAAATTATATTGCATAATTTATACTTCTTACCCTTCTTGAATTTTGAATTAGAAGATGCTGCTCCCTGATCCCAATCTAGCAGCAGGTCGGGATGAATCCACATAATCTCGCTATGATTTGTGGTAAGAGGTATAAACCTCTCTGTTTGACTTCGAGGAGGCGAAAGATTTACCACTTTCATCGTAGTTCGAGGTATTGGGATGACTCCGTTTGGGACTTTTTGTGCTGGAAAGTCGTCAAATTGAAGAGACACTATATTGGTGCTGACTGTCTTCTCTTCATTGTGAAGGGTGATAGCTTTAGCATCTATCAATTATTGTATTTTTCTTTTCAAGACATAACAAGCCTTGGTAGGATGATGTACATACCGATGGTATAAGCAGTACTTCGGGTCATCTGTTTTACCGACCTAATTTGGTCGCTTAATGTCAGGCAACTGCAACTTGTTGCTTTTATCAAGCATTCAAAAATGTTGTGGATATCGCTCTCATCAAAGGAATATTCTTCCTTAGGCATGGAAGACTCTGGAGGCTTTTGTGCTGGAGGAGGTGGATGGCTTTGACAGGTTTATTGCCAATGCCTCATTTCCTTTGCTGTTGCGATTATTCGCACTGTTGGGGGGACGATTTCCTTCTGCATTGGTCATTTGTAACCCCAAATTATATGCCATCTTCGCGTTACCTTCAGCAGCTTCGGTCCCGATGATGAACGCCGGCCAGTCTTGAAATTGATTTGGATCCGTCCAGAGCCCTACTATAGGCAGTAGGTTCTTTTTGCAAGTATCAATGAATGTGGAGTCTGGAATACCGGAGGATAACTTCAGAGTTGCTTGCCTAAAACGTTCTATGAATTCACGAGCAGATTCCTTCTCCTTCTGTTTGATATCGATAAGTGAAGACATTGTCATATACATGCCTCCCTCGTAGAATCATGAGAGGAAAAGATACTTCATGTCATCCAACGAGGATGTGCAGTTATCAGGTAAACTGCGATACCAATCGTAGGCTATGCCGGCCAAGCATCCCACGAATAATCTGGTAAGGAGAGCATCTTCTTTCTGCAGATGAGCCGTCATCATATTAAAGTAATTAATATATTGGCATGGTGATGTCTTGCCTTCAAACAAGACTATCGATTAGGGCTTGTATTTAGGAGAGAATGAAACATTATCCCAATGAGGAGGATAAGGTTGTTTCATCCCCAGCTTGCGGAGTTGGTCTTTGTTCTTTAAAACATCGACCTATGCACGCAACTCCCGGATAGCTTCGAGAGGATCTTCTGGTCGGAGTGGTGCAATTGACTAATAAGATCCTGATTAAACATGTATTTTTACTGGCGGAAGTCCACTCCCAATATTGAGAGGATTAAGAGTTGGCGCTGCTGACTCTTGGTCTATGACTGCTTCTGGATTTATGTTATCCTGCAGAGGTGTTGTCCCTGAGAGCGGCCTCTAATGAGTTGAAACGTTGTTCGGTGGCTTCTGGTGGAGAAGCGTATTGTTCATTACCGATGGCGTAAACGCTAACATTCTTGTGTACAACAGAGGGATTGGTAGAAAGAGCTGTGTAGTTAGAGTCTATACTGTCAGTTTCAGAATCGGAGGGATTGCTACCCCCAGCCTCGGATTCTGAGGAATGGAAATTCCCGTGAAGAACGAGCTCCCGTCTTCGAGAACGAGTATTTTGGTATACTCCATCAAATGGGTCGACGAGTTGGTCAAATCTCCTCTGGCTGGGAGTTCTTGAAGAACTTAGTCTTGATTGTCTCCTACCACTGGGAAGATGCGAAGCCATGTATGCTGAAGCAAAGAGCGGTTCGTCATCATATTCCTGGTTGTCAGCTTGTTTTGTATGTCGATGTTTAAAAGACATAGTGTAGGTCAATCGGTCAAACACAGACCGTTTTGCTGATGCACAACAACATTCAATTACAACTTTGTGACAATTGCAACGATGTTCATTAGGAAACACTGTTGTAAAGTCAGAAGGGTCTCTCTCTTTACGCTTTTGTACAATAAGCTCGCATAAATTAAAAGAGGGAAGAAAAGAGGAGGAAGAGGGCATACTCTGCCTCTTTACATGAGATATATTGAATCTTCTATGCACATTTTTGTTCCCTTGCGTATAGAGTGAGGTGCTGGTTTGATTAGCAAGTGATTCGTTACATCTCGAGCTTTTGTCCTTTATGAACGAGAGGAAGTTGTCTCTAGCAGTCCTTTTATTTATACGCGCAGAATCAGCATGTTGTGAAGAGGTTGGATGGATTGAGTTGGAACACGAACTGATTGAGTCGGTGGAAAATATGCATAATTGAGAATAGTGCTCAATCGAATATGTTGGAATGGAAATCGTAATTTGATTCAATTGGGAGTAAAGCAAATGGATGCCTCGAACATAAAGATACCCTTGTAACTTGTTCAAATTTGCTATCGCAAAGCTCGGCTGAAATGCATGTATTTTAGGGATGCCTTAAATATATGTACGATCCAAAACTAAGCGATACGAAGAATTCGTATTGAGCTGCAAGGAGGATGTGGGAATTCGTAAAAATTGTACGAGCGTTCAGCAGAACGAGATGCGGAGTCAGAATCATGAATATGTGAGTTGCATAGAGCAGATCCATGGAATTGGATTGTGGCATATGATAGGAATGAGTACCAGCACGGTTCGTGGACGAACCTGATTCTAAGTGGTATATTATGTAACGCCCCACAACCGCTCGGAGCGTTACGCTGAGTCGGATTGAATAAATCAAATGTTGGTTACATTTAAAATATTGGATTTTTGGGAAGAAGGATTAATCGAGTTGGTTTCAATATGCAGATGGCTAGCGGGTTCGATGGAAATCAGGTGTTCGTTCAGAACAGTACTGAATAGCTGGATGGAAGCGATAATGCCGTCTTCCTTAATCCGATCGGTCGGATGATTTGGAGAGCACGGCCTGCTCGCACGGTCATACCAGTTGAGTAGATCGTGCTTGCATCGGACCACGGGTTCAAGGGATTGGCCGTATCGGCAGGACAGGATGCCTAACGGGATCAAACATTGTGAGTGGGCTCTTTCCCTTCTCCTCTACTCCTTCATGCCTAATAATATGGAAAACACGTAAAGGCTTAAACACTTGGACTGAAACTCGAGAATCACTACACTGAGGCGTGCATAGAGTGTACGTCGTTGACTTGGTAGGATTGTGGCTTGAAACGATTTACGTGTTGGATAGTTGGAGTGATGGTTGGATTATTGCATTTGAGGCAGTCAGTTGGATACTTGGGATTTTACTTGGACGGTTGGAATGATACATTTGAGGCAATGGTAACTATCGGGAATTCGGGCGAGCGAACGTGCATCCGTGCGCGAGTATCACTTGGTCGCTTTGTCTTGCAAAGCGAGCAGTTGTGGTTCAAAATCGAACAACTCCATCGGCGAGGTATGGTGCCGCTTGATGGGGCATCGTGCCACGAATGGGGCATTGTGCCACTGAAACGGCATTGTGCCATAGGATTTGCTTCGAGCTTGGGTGTTGCACCTATTTGGACTCTGTGTTGAGAAGAGGCATCGTGCCTATGAAACACTTAATATTTGGTGCCTTGGGCTATATATTGAGGTCGAGATTTGGATCTCTTGGATGGATATGTTGGAAGAATGGTTATGGATATTTGGTTGGATATCGGTTGAACGAGTCTAGGATCGCTTGGTGGGACGAGAATGTTTCGATCCTCTCGTCATACCTACTTGGTGTCTGCATAGTCACGGACAACCTGTGTGGCACAGGGTTTGGTTTTCTCGAACGGGTGCTCCGGGGCACCGGGACCGTTCGGCCATGGAGGAGACATTTGGGTAACGCGTCTTGGGCGCGGTGCCAGCGGTTGGATGCGATTCAGGTGGGTTAGCTACTTAGCGCTGTTTCGAATAGAACCGCATTCGATCTGTCCGATCAAAGTCCTTTATGGCTTGGCCAGTGACTTCATATAGAATAATGTTGGCTTGCTTTTCTTTTGTTGGTTTGGCTTTCGTGTAGGCGCGGCCACCTTGCCTCGGCAAGAGTGTGCACTTGAGATTGGAATATATAAACTTTGGTTGAGGATGGATTTTGAGACGAGACTGATGGTTCGATATGTTATCGTGCAAGCGATGGCATTGAGTATGACAGGTCGGATATATATATGCTTGTCGTTTGGTTTGAGATTGAATGCTTGCATGCGTAAACTGCTTTACAGCTTTCCTTAACATGTCATTCATATGCCATGAAACGAATCTAGGATTCAACTAGAAAGATCACCATATAACTGGTTGCATTCACTATTTTACTTAGTGTCGGCTTAGGCGAGTGGGTTACCCCGCTCACCAGTACGGTTGTGTACTGACCCACGTTTGTGGGCAATATTTCAGGTACGCAGGCGTAGTGGCGCTGCTTGGATATACGGGACAAGATGTATGAACTGTAAGTACCTTTGTGGGCTAAAGAAAAGAGCAAGAGCATTTCATCGTCTCCGTGGCATCGCCTTTGTGGCATTGCCTTCGGGGCATTTTATTTGGACCCTATCGTGAGCTTCGCTGCGTATTACTCTGATGTGTGCTTGGTACACAAATTGGCTTCCGTTGTAACTTGGTTGTTTCGATGATAACTTTGGTGTTTAACAATATCGCCTTGTACGAGCGCAACTCCAGGCTCGTACGGCATCACGTCCCGATGAGAATGGTAGTCCCGTGGGAGAGCTGCAACGTGGTGATTTCACATTCAGCGGGGACTACTGAGCTTGCGGAAGATTGGGGCGTGACATATGTCTCCCGTTCTCTCCTCTTTTTATGGATGTACCGATCATGTATTTATAGAGTTTAAGAGCAGTTATGAGAGTGTGCACGTACGCACTTTGGACAGTCTGTACTATGTTACCATTGTGCACGCACTTTTGGTGGATTAACACCCCACGTTCTGAATGAGTGGGTGCACAACTAGCTGCCTGCTTGACACGTAGCTTTATATACCAGGAAAGCATAGGTCGTGGGGGACAGTTATTTGTCCACTTTTTACGAGAAGCATGACATATAAGACACGCACTCATAACTGCTCATTGTTAGTTAGGATAGTATGCGCACTATAGAAGTGGTCTGGAGACTGGCGCACTTTGGAAAGATTGGCTATACAAGCGCTCTTTTGAAGAAGTAGTCGTGATGGCGCACTTTTGATAAAATTGGCCGTGATGGCGCATTTTTTTAGAAGTTGTCACAGCGGCGCAATTTTGAAAAAATTGGCACAGCGGCGCATTTTTGATAAAATTGGCTCAACGGCTGGGTCGCTAAACGACAACCTAGATCCGCGTGCCGCAACCCAGCTGTAATGATGACTTCTGACTCTTCGGTTTTTGTTCCAGCCTGTCAGATTCATCGCATTTAATGCTCGGGAGAAAAAGCAGACATGCAAATTGTACGCATGTCTGCACTGATGAAAGCTGCTTGAAAGTGCGTCACTTTTTTGTTCTCTGAATAGTGCGCCACCCTTTGAAAAGAAAGAAAGTGCGCCATCCTCTAACTATAGAGAAAATGTGCAATTCTTCCTCTGTTAAGTTTATTTGTAGAAACTACGCCATCTTCAAGAGGCGCATTTTTATGCTTTTACATCCGTGCCTTTCCAAACACCGAAAAAGAAAATTAATGCGTATTTTTTTAGAAGTGATGGCGTATTTGGAGATAACTGAAATTGGACGTGATGGCGTATTTTTTTAGAAGTTGGCACAGCGGCGCAATTTTGAAGAAATTGGCACAGCGGCGCACTTTTGATGAAATTGGCTCAACGACTGGGTCGCTAAACGACAACCTGGGTCCGCGTGCCGCAGCCTAGTTGTAATGATGACTTCTGACTCTTCGATTTCTGTTTCAGCCTGTCAGATTCATCGCATTTAATGCTCGAAAGAAAAAGAAGACATGCAAATTGTACGCATGTCTGTACTGATGAAAGCAGCTTGAAAGTGTGCCACTTTTTTGTTCTCTGAATAGTGCGCCACCCTTTGAAAAGAAAGAAAGTGTGCCATCCTCTAAATATAGAGAAAATGTGCCATTCTTCCTCTGTTAAGTTTATTTGTAGAAAACTACGCCATCTTTAAGAGGTGTATTTTTATGCTTCTACGCCCGGGCCTTTCCAAACACCGAAAAAGAAAATTAATGCGAATTACAATTTTCCAAATGAAAGTAAAGAGCAAAGAATTGATTTCCTTTCCGTGAACCAAACGTGGACTAACTTGCAGAGAATTATTTATGTTTGTGTAATATTTTGTTTCATCTTATCATCTTTGAGATGATGGGCTCATGGTATCATGAATATGCTATGCAGCTGGACCTCTAACTGAATGATAGTAATACGTTTCTCCATCTTCATGTGAAGACTAGCTGTTTCTCTTCTGCCAAATTCACTATGCTGGAGATGACTTCTTGAGGACACTCGGTGCTGAGAACTTCTTGAGGACATAATATCTAGAAGGTGATCATTCATAACAATTAGTTTATTATAATGACAACTAATTCAGTACAATCACTGAATCAACTCAAATCCATTTCTCAAATACCAAAACCTCACCAGAGCAGCAAAAATAAAGGTCCATTCAGGTCTTTATTATATGCCATGGTTCTGTCAGGTGTAACGAAAAATCACTACCTATTGCAGAAATTGCTTTTCGGAGGGCACAGTTCACATTTGGTATGCACTTTTGAAGTTTAGCCAGTGTATCATGTTCCTGTTTTCATTCTGAAACCTTCCAGGTAACCGTGGTCCTTTCTTGGTCAATGAACTTGTTCTAGAAAATACTGAAGGGAGAACACCAGGTTTAGAGACCTTCGACATGGCAAACCGAAACTAATTTAGTATAATACAGATGATTCAGTATAACAAAAAAGCAATCACCAAATCTGTTGAAATCCATTTCTGAGAAAAGCGAGGCTTCAATGAAGCAGCAAGAAGGAAGCTGCATTTGAATCTTGATCGTAAGCCTTGGTCCTATCCTAGTCATTGATCTTTCTATATCGAATACGAAAGAACGAACATCAAGGTTATATAGGGAATTGTTTCAATGGACGTAACCGAACTCAAAACTTGGGTGGCTTGCCTTGTGTGCAATCTTGTTTCTTTAAATTCTAGAGAATCTGGATATTCATGAAACATAAGGAGGTAATTGTGTTAAACCTAGACATGCTGCAGAAATGATTCATGTATTACTTCATAGTTATGCGAATTTATCTTCTACATGTATCCTATGCATAATTGTATCTATATGGGGCACACAAATAGTCATGCTCATTGCATACATGAACCAAGATTTTGAAGATCTAGATCAATATTCTGCTGCCGAGTACCAAAACAATGCCAAGCTGTCCAATGCATCAGAAGACATGTTTATATGTTTTGTTTCCAAATTTTTTCTGTCTAATATGCCTATAACTTTGAAGCCATTCTTCTACTTCTGCAAAACATTTAATTTGTCTCATTCATGATTCAGTATCATCTCCTTTTGGTTTTTTAAACATGTTCTTTTACTAAAAGATGACAAGTAGTTGCTATTTATATCAAGTCTATTTACCTGGAACGTGTTAACTAATTCCACAGGTGATGAGTATGGACTTAGAGCGCAAGACGAAACATGATGGATTTGAAGTCGCCTCGTGATAATTGATTCTAATAGGCATGCAATTGGCGTTTGAAGACAGATGAGTAATTTGTCAATGATACAAACACGTTTGATAGAGAGCTGTTTTGCTAAGTTTCCAACTTTGTTCTTGTGAACATGTGGAGAGTTGGCATGATGACCATCTTTTAGGCTATAACAAAGTCACCTCTGCATATACTAACACCATTACCTGATCTATTGCTGATGACAAGGGGGCTCCGTTCAACTTATAAAGATCAACAATTGTGGTTGGTAGTTGAAACTTTATGCTTCATGATCTCCTAATTGTGCGTTCATCCAAAGAAGTGAATCTCGGGAAAGCAGTTGATTGAGCCCGAGCTTGAAGTATGTTTTGAATAAACTTCTTTCCACTATTTGGAAAGAAGGGTTGACATTTATTGCTGTACTAAAGTAGTCTATTATTTGTATAATTTTGGGAGCATGGCATTTAAGAGAGTGAATTTTGAAATGTTGCTTGTTTAAGCTGATCCAATTTCCTAGTGCCCTTGGAATGTGATACTGAGAACTGACCATGCTAGTATTAGTCTTTAAAGTTCTTTCAAGCAATGAAAGAGTGAATTTATACAGCTAAATCTCGCTTGACCCATTTCATTTCATTTTTTGTTGAAATTAGCTAAATACACTGCATAACTGAACCATTTCTGTTGAAGTAAGCACCAAGTTTCAGAGTTTTATACTTTTCAGGATTCCCTTCTGTATTTGGTGCTCCAATTATTTTCTGCTACTAGACTTGGGAAAATTATTCAGTGAGCCGGGCTCATCATGCACCTTCCTCCTCATCCACTTGATGGCATGAGGATGAGTGCCTGCAGAAGAGTACTCCTCATCCCCATGCCATTAAGTGGATGAGGAGGAAGGTGCAGGGTCTGGCTCACTGAATAATTCCTTCTCGGCTTGGCCTTACACTTTTCTTGGTAAGAGGGTCTTCTTTTTGGAGTTTGGATTAGTTACCAAAGGGTTGGAAGGGAATCCTACTGCGAACCATCGCGCTCTGAATTGCATGTGTATATATTTACTCAGGGAATTTGTGTGATGCACACACAGACTGAACTAACTTGGGTAGATCCAGTTAAGTGAATGGTTTGCGAAGGGATTTCCTGCTATCCCTTTATGACGATCCATAGTTTTCCTTCTTCTTCTTTTTTCAATTGTGGTCTTTCTCATCCTTGTTGAAATTAGCTATGCATGTTTTCCCAATCATGTAGGGAACTCTGAGCCTCTATAAACCAGAACTGTGCAGGTTCTATTGACATCCTATTCAGATCTCACCTTGAGGGTTTGTACAGGTTTTGGTATCTGATTGTAGAGAGAACAATTGATTGATTCTGTTGCTTGTCTTTGTCAAGTAGCCTCTTTTTTCGCCATGCTTCTTCTCTACTTTCTCTTAGTCAATTGGTGGTATGCCATACGAACATAACCAAACCTCCAAAACCATCCAAAAATAGGACATTGCCTATTCTTCCACGCGCAAGAAAGCCACCTAAAGCTTATGCCTCCCCCATGATATCCTCCCAGACTGTCTAGCCCATGTCCCCTGTGACCAAAAAGGCTTTCACACGAAGCGCAATACTTTCCTTACGCGACACGGTGATACTGTAACCATGAGAATGTAAATATTTTTGAGTAATTATTATATATTTTATTGATAATTTCTTGGCTATTTATAGTCTTACAACCCTTCATCTTACGTTAATACCCCATTAAAAATTCCTGTAGAATATTCTAATATCCCAATAAATATACCAATCATATTCTAATATACCAACAAATATATCAAGAATATTCTAATATACCAACACTCCTCCTCAAGATGGGCGAAAGATATTCACTAAGCCTATCTTGTCACATCCTCTAATCATATCTGCAGAGCTAAGTCCCTTGGTCATACTGTCTGCTATTTGATCATTCGGTTGGAACATGACCTATCTCTAGTAGTCCACGATCCAACTTCTTCTTGATGAAGAAGCTATTGATCTCAATGTGTTTGGTCCTGTCATGCTGCACTGGATTGTTGGCGATACTGATGGCTGACTGGTTGTCATACCACAGCTTCATCTTGGCTCCTTGATCCAGCTTCAGCTCCACCAGCATACTCTTAAGCCATAGCAGCTCTGCAACTCCCAAGGCCATAGCTCTGTACTCCTCTTCAGCTGTCGATCTGGCCACCACCGACTGCTTCTTACTCCTCCAAGAGACCAAGTTGCCTCCTACAAATATGCAATAGCCCGAGGTAGACCTCCTGTCATCAGTACAGCTAGCCCAATCAGAGTCACAGTAGCCCTCGATGCTCAAGTGATCATTCATCCTGAATATCAACCCATTTCCGGGGGCACCCTTCAAGTATCTCAGAATCTGGTACACTGTGTCCATATAACCCTTCCTTGGGTCATGCATGTAGCGGCTCACTACACTCACTGCAAAGCAGATATCAGGACGTGTGTGGCTCAAATAGATCAACTTGCCCACCAGTATCTGGTATTTGTCTCGGTCAACTGGTTCTCCAGCCTCAGCACACAGCTTGAACCCCTGGTTGATCGACGTTGCTGCAGGTCTGCATTCCAACATTCATGTCTCTGTGAGAAGTTGCAGCGCATACTTTCTCTAAGAAAGAACAATTCCCTCTGCTTCTCGAGCAATCTCAATCCCAAGGAAGTACCGAAGAAGGCTAAGGTCCTCCACCTCGAATTCCTTGCCAAGCTTTCCCTTAAGTCGGGCAATCTCCTACTCATCATCTCCCGTGATAATTATATCGTCAACATACACCGTAAGCATGGTGATGTGGCCTCCACTTCTATGGAAGAACACAGTATGATCAGCATTGATCTGCTGATATCATATCCCTATCATCACCCTCCTGAATCTGTCAAACCACACTCGAGGAGATTATTTCAGTCCATAGAGGGACTTCTTCAACCTGCAGACCTTGCCCACTGTTTTATCGGTGCAGAATCCTGGTGGTATCTCCATGTACACTTTCTCCACTAGATCTCCATGAAGAAACACATTCTTCACATCCAGTTGGTGTAGCTTCCATCCACCATTCGCTGCCAAAGAAATCAGGGTCCTGACCTTGCTCATCTTCGCAACTGGTGCAAAGGTCTCATCATAGTCAATGTCATACGTCTGACTGTATCATTTTGCCACAAGTCGAGCCTTTTAGCGCTCTACTTTTTCATCTGGGTTCTGCTTCACAGTAAGACCCACTTGCATCTGACTGCCCTCTTTTCCTATGGCAGTTTTACCAGTTCCCAAGTATGGTTCTTCTCAAGAGCGCCTAACTCCTCGTATATCGTCGATTTTCACTTTGGATCGTTCTTGACAATCTGCCAATTGTTAGGTACAGTAATACTATCCAAAGATGCGATAAATGCTTCATGAGAAGAAAATATATTATTATATGAAACAAACTGAGCAATGTCCTTACCATATCTATTAGGAGATTTTTTTGTATTGCTGCGAGTGGTCCTCCGTACTGATAATGGATTAGGAGTAGGAAGAATGATATCACCAGAAGGAGAATATGGTGGTGGTGGTGTAGGTGTCTTAGGAGTTGAGACGGACGCAGGCAAGGGACTTGGCACTGGCACTATAGGTACTGGTCCTGCAGTTTGCTTCCCTTTCCTGTTGTAGGTAAGTAACTCCCCTTGAGCTGTGGGCCTAACACCTCTTATCGCCTCTCCCTGTTTCTCTTCACTCTCCTGCTCCTCCTCAAACGTTTCTCCATGCCATACTCCCAAATCGGTCACCACTCTCTCACCAATCTCCCTCTCTCGCCTCATACTCTGAGTATCAGGTGAGTTTCTCATGGATAAGGTTTCCTTCTGACAGTAGTATGGCTCAAACTCCCTGAAGTGAACATCCATGCTCACAAACTTCTTCTTCTCTACTGGGCTCCAGCATACGTACCCCTTCTGAGCCATCGAATAGCCCACGAATACACACTTGACTGCTCTGGAGTCAATTTTTCTAATAGACGGTCTGTTGTCCTTCACAAAATATGCGCAGCCAAACACCTTTAGTGGGAGTATCCCACTATTATTTCCTTGCAATATCTTACATGGAGACTTCCATCCCAATACCTTCGAGGGCATCCTTTTGATCAATCGAGCTGTTGTCAACACTACATACCCCCACAGACTCTGTGGGACATTCATGGCAATAATCATGATCCTTGCCACCTCTATAAGGTGTATGTTCTTCCTTTCTGCCACTCTATTCTGTGCTGGTGTGTATGCACAAGCGGTCTGATACTGTATCCCTTGGGCTGACAAGTATTTCTTAAGTGCTTTGTTGGTATACTCTGTTCCATTGTTAGACTTTAGTACATTCACCACTGCTCTGTACTGAGTCTATACATGTTTATGAAAGTCCTAGAACCAGGCAAAGACCCCACTCTTATTCTTCATCAAATACAGCCAGGTGACACGAGAGGAACAATCAATAAAAGAGACAAAATACTTATAACCATTCATAGTAGTTATGGCGCACGGCCCCCAGACATCAGAATGTATAATATAAAAAAACAGAAGAGCTATTATGGCCCGTACCAACATATGAGCTCCTAGTAAGTTTGCTTAAATCACATACATCACACACCAGTTTTTCCTTATTTGCCTTCTCATAAATAGATGGATACAACCTACTCAAAATATCAAAAAAGGAGTACCCCCAACCACCTATGATGGAGTATCAGTGTATCCTCGGCACTCATATTTGGTCCTCTCATTCATGTCCTTTCTACCACAGACACCAATGCCAAATCCAGTCCTTCCTGATCCAGGTACCACAGTCCATCATGCCAAGTACCAGTCCTAAGTCTCTGTCCCGTCTCCTTCTCCTGGAAGATCACCTTAGAAATATCAAAAGAGACAATGCATTTTAGTTTGAGGATTATAGAACTAATGGACAAAAGACTGACTAGAAAATAATTAGCATATAAAATATTGGATAATCTTATTGAACCTGTACAATCGACAGTACCCTTACCGACCACTGGTTGAAAATTACCATCGACTATTTGAATGATGTCTGCAGATGCTAGGTGAGTATAGGAAGATAACTCACTAGCATTCCCTGTCACGTGTCGAGACGCACCCGAATCGATAATTCAGTCCGATGATCTAATGAAAGACATAGATGCAAGGGCGAGTGAGTCGTTATTACCTTCAAATGGATGGGCATACATGACAGCGTTGCCTTTTGTCACTACCACATTTTCTAGGAAAGAATATTTTGGTCATTTTATAAGTAATTAAATATTGTGCATATTGTATATTATTTATTATATTATTTAATTATTGTTAGATGTTAGTTTATTATTTTAGAATTGTATTAGTGGACCTAACAAGTTTAGATTAGATCCATGGACCAACATTTATATTTAGTTAGAATTGAGCCCAATTAGAAGTCCATTCATTAGGGGAATAATTAATTAAATTAAACACATTAGACTAGAACCTTCCCTCCTTAATTATCTCTTCATGAGAGGCCCCAAGGGGTATTCTAGATATTTCATAGTAGCTTGGGGAGGGGGCTAAGGGGGCCGGTCATGTATTAGTAGGGGGAGAGTTTCTCTCTCCTCATTTTTATTACAATTCTAGATCTAGAATTCTCTCTTCCCAATTTTTTCATTTCCACACCAAATTTTTTTCTAATTCCTTTCCAAATCATCATTGGAGACTAGTAGAGCAAGGATCTACAAGAAAAAAAGTAAGGATCTACAAAGAGGAGCAAGGATCTACAAGTTGAAGGCTTATTTTACCCAATTTGAAAGTTTTATTGGGAATCCATCTCCTAATAGGTACAATACAGATTTTTCTCTTTGTTTAGACTCTAAATATGTATTTTAATCATTAGGAATCACCCCATATGCTAAGGCTACCCATAGGAATTGAAATTAGGTTCATAGGAGACCTATGGAGAAAGTTATGGTATATTTTACGTCAATTTTGGGAAAATTTCGAGATTGACACATGTTGTGTTTGTCAATTGGTCAATTAGACCAAATTGACATGTGTTTGATTGTGTGTGGTTAGTGTCGTATCCACAATTGGATACGTGTAGGCCATATCCCAACAATTTAGAGATACGAGCTGATTTGGAGGTTTTTCTCTAACACTGTCACGCCCCAGTTCCAAAATATCGAGGGACTGGACACGTGGCAATGGCCAGCAGCAAGCACCGATGGACAACCCAATTTAATGGATCCATCAGGGCATGCTTAAGCTGTAGTCTAACAGGAAATAGAACAATTATTACAAGTCCCAGGTTATTCTAATCTCATCCACAATAGATAATCACAGATAAAATGCCAGAATAAATGCAGATAGAAATAACTATCAAATCTCTATAAAAGTGTCTCGGTGAACAATCCGAGAACAAGTCTGATACATCAATGCAATAGACAGGAAATAAAAGAACTGGAAATAGAAACAGAAACAGAAATAACTGACTATACACCACTAATGCTCAGGAGAAGTCCTCTGGTGCGATTTCGTCCTCAGGTCCTGGTACAGCTCCTGGAAGTGCTCCTGTACGGTGTATCTCTGGATGGATCTCTTCGGCTATACCTGGGGACATAGTCCATTCCAGGTCCTCAGGGGACATAACAAGGTACAGATAATACAAGCCAAAATAAATGCAGTGCAAAAATTAAATAAAACAGCAGGGTAAACTATGTAACCAGCTAAGTGATAAATGCAAGTTGAGAGCATCACTAGAACTCAGGCTGAGCCACTACCAGCTCTGTGTCGGGGAGCCGGTAGCAGTAATAACACGTAAAGGGTCTAGCTCTGCTGGAGAGTCTACGACCTCTCAATAGTAGTAGATATATATATGGAACAGCCTGTAGCCTGAGTGTCTCTCCCCACCCAATGTAATCACACGTCCCATATCCATGTGGCCCCATGTCCATGTCACGTAAGATCATATCTAATGCAACAAGTCATATAGTATCTAGGAACATAATGCCAATGCCATAAAGTCTGTATCCTATATAGAATCACCATGAATATCTCAAAAAGATCCTGTCCATGAATAGTGTCAAGTGTCCTGGGTTCTGTTGTACTTGATAGGACAAGTACCAAGAGTAAGGGTATCGAATGTCCATCTTTAAATGACGTACCCAACACCGCGTACGGGATTGGCACCCGATTATGATGGGACACTAAGCACGTCACACGTTTCCTAGGTTAAGCAGTTAAAACAAGTTTACATATGAAACTACAAGAACTCAAGTAAAATATTATAACAGGAACTACTGAGAATTGGCAAGCTTTACTTGCCCACTGATGCTAAATTAAGCCAAGAAAATAAATAGCAAGCTGCAGGGTTTGACAAGGTACACTTGCCTGTGGTTCCGGTTCCAATTGCGGCTCTGACTTCAGTTGGATTTGCAGGCGGTACTCCGGTTGCTGAAACAAATATCACCATCAGATCCAAAAAATATCAATCAGCTAGAAACGCCTGTCCTTGAGTCCAATTTGGAGACAATGGCAAAAACGGCAATTTCGGGTCAAAACGGGATCCACATGTGGGTCCGCTTTGCACCGAAAAACGTGTCAAGGTCAAAGGTCTCTAAATTTACCAAACTTAGTGTCAACATGTCAGGAACAACGATACGAACCCAACGAAACTTCCAGAATTGGATTCCGATGAGCCGATCACAAAATCGCCCGTCGAGCGGGGCCTGTGGGGCCCACGACACGCGATTTCATCAACGTTCTCAGAATCGAACCAAACTTGGGTCACAGGACCAGCGTATCGCTACGAGTCCGATGTCGCAAGTTTTGTTTCGATTCGACGTGTGTACACGAAGTTAGGGCAAAATACAGAAAAGTGGGATACGGGACGTTGTCCACGGATACGCACTGATTCCGGTGTGCACGCACATCCGAATCAGCTTCTGCGAAATCCCACACGTCCGTATCAATGATGCGCATGTATCTGTGAAGATCGCACGCGACCAAGTCGTCCCGTTTGGCGGGGCGGACTCGGTTCCGGGGTGAATCGGGGCGTTGTTTTTCCTGTTTTTGGATCGCGGTGTGCGATCACCACAGGACGCGATGCCCCGAGCGGTTTGTCCGGGCACCGAGAGGGTCATACAGGCTTCGCAACGCAATTTACGGAATCGAAAACAGAGCTACGAGCAAGAAGATACACGCACCTGAACGGGACCCAAAAATTGGGGATGAAACCGTGTCCGACACGACACAGGACACTGTGTCCTGTGTCCGAATTAGGAATTAGGGTTAGGGTTAGGGATTCCGGCGTACTCAGGCGGGGACAGCGGCTCTGCGGCGGCCGGAGGGAGGCTGGGTGGCTGCGGGTGGCGTCGCCAGGGGCTCGGGGCGGGGGCGGTGCCGGCAGCGGGTCGCCGGAGGCGGAGGCGAGCGGCCTGGAGTCGGGGCTGGCTGCGGCTGTTCGTCGAGGCCGGAGGCAGGCGGAGGAGAGGGGAGGAAGAAGAAGGAGGGGTCGGGGGAGTCGACTCGGCACGGCGAGGCGGCTGGCGGCGGTGGCAGCGGCGAGGCCGGGTGCTGCGGAGGCGGAGGGGTGTGACGGTGGAGGTCGACGGCCAGGGGGGGTTTTATAGGCGGGGAGAGGAGGCTGGGGGCCGAGAGAGGCGGAGGGGTGGCGGAGAAGGGGGTGGTCGTGGGGAGGTGGCCGGGCGGAGCGGGCCGGAGGCGGCGGCTCCGCCGGAAGAAGCGGGGAAGAGGGAGAGGGTTGTGGGGGAGACGGGTTGGGTCGGGTCGGGTGCGGGTCTTGCGGATCCGACCCGACCCGCTAGGGCGGGGACTGGACCGGGTTGGGGCTGGGCCCGGTGGGCCGGGTCCAGTGGGCCGAAAAAAAAAAAATAATAATAATAATAACCAGTAAATTAATAAATAAATAAATAAATAAATAGTTTTAGGTGTTTTAAAAATAGGTCTGGGGCCCAATAAATTCCAGAAAAATTGTCCTAAGTCCAGTTTTTTATTTTACACACAAAAATATTATTTTCATAATATTTTAATATAGTTTATTAGCATTTAAAAATCATTTAATAATTAGAACCCTTATTTTAATTACAGAAAATTCCCAGAAAATTCCAGAAAATTATGAAAAATCCAAATTTAAAAATTATAAAAAATCAGGGGGTTTACAATCTACCCCCCTTAAGAGGATTGCGTCCTCGTAATCAAAGAATAATCGGTCAACAGAGATAACACGGTTGCAAGTATCGTTCGAAACACATCACAAGATACTTAGGGAAATACTGTTTCCCTAAAATGGAAGTTATCCACTTTCCAGAGAAAATCTAGTTAAAGTAAAAGAATTACAACTTTTATGAAAACCAGGTTGTTATTAACAAGTTGCAAATTACTAGGTTGGGGCTGAGGTCACGAACCAAATAGGCACGAGCTGAACAAGACTAGAAACGGATAACTACGAATCACTTACTCGCATTAGCTACTCCACGAGTCTGCGCGTCCTCCACGGTCATCGTGAAAGCTTGTTCGCGTCCTTGCAGTCGATTCTTCTGCTGCTGTTGAGCCTGCTGGAAGAGTGTTATTTGTGGTGCCAAGGGTGGCCTCGGCTGATTCCCTCCTGGGGCTGGTGGTCTGACTCCTTCAACTCTCGTTTGCGGTACTTCCAATGCTGGAAAGGCTGGCCTTGGTGCTGGTAACGCTTGTTGTTTACCCTTTGGTGCTCTTTCTCGGCGCTCAGGGCATTGCTTTAATAAATGCTGACTGGATCCGCAAGCTATGCATAATCTCTTCTTTCGTCTGCACTCGTCCTCAGTGTGGCCTCGCTTGCGACAATATGGACAGACAGGTATTGCCCGTGGAGATGCTTCTGGTGGATGGTGTATGTGAGATCTTTTTACAACTTCTGCCTGTGGTACTCCAACTGGTGCTGGTGTGGCGGGTTGAAGATTCGTCAATGCTTTCTCTCGATGCTGGGGACAATCCTTGGCTAAGTGTTGATTGGTTCCGCAAATCAAGCATAATCCCAACTTACGTCTGCACCCGCTCTCAATGTGGCCTTGCTTGTGACAATGTTGACAGGTAGGCAGTACTTGCGGAGATGCTTCGGGTGGCTGGTGAGGCTTCTTTGAAGTTTCTTCCTGTGGTGCTCCGGCTGGTGTTGATATGGCTGGTTGGTGAATCACCACTGCTTTCTCTCGACGTTCTGGGAAATCCCTTACCGAATGCTTCTTGGATCCGCAAGACAAACATTGTCCCAGTCTGCGTCGGCATTCTTTAGCGAGGTGGCCTACCTTGCCACAGTAGTGACAAGTAGGAAGGAATGAGGCTCCTGATGCTGCTCTTAGTAGTGGATTTATCTGTGGTCGCTTTGCAGCTCTTTCCTGTTGTGCTTGGTCTGGTGCTGACACATACGGCCGCTTCTGGCTGGACTCGATCCTTGTGGTGCACTCCACGGTTCTTGCTGCAGGATGAATGTCCTCGTCTAAGGTGGTTGCATTTGAACTGATTGCCCCCCGTGACTCCGAGCTAATTTTGTCGATGAAGTTCTCCGCTTGGTTTTGCTGAGCTTCTTGTTGAACCTTCTAATAGGCTTACATCATCACGTAGAACATGCAAAACATTTGTTGTTGTTCCATAGGCTGTCCCAGTGGGAAGGAAGGCATCGGTGGAGTAGACTGCGTCGAGGGTGGAACATCGTCTTGGTGGATTCTTGAGGCAGGCTGACTTGCTTGACTACCTTGTGATGATTGGCCTTCGCCCACTGGTGTCACATCGTCTTCGTGAGTAACCACCACGCCTTGCGGTGTTTCTGTATGAGCCTTGTTGCGGGCTTGTGGGTCCATTTCCCTGTATCCAAAATAAATAATAAGAGGCGCACAGAAATCAAGGCAGGATGCAAGTTAATAAATTAATTCGAATAGATATCAAGAACGTTTCAAGCAAGTGGATGAGATCCTAGAAACTTATCATATTCTTATTGCAGGCCTGTTCGGTCCCTGAGTTGAAACCGAACAATTTAGTCGAAGACCTGCATGGGCCACCATAAAAACCATGTCACGCCCCAGTCCCAAAATATCGAGGGACTGGACACGTGGCAATGGCCAGCAGCACGCACCGATGGACAACCCAATTTAATGGATCCATCAGGGCATGCTTAAGCTGTAGTCTAACAGGAAATAGAACAATTATTACAAGTCCCAGGTTATTCTAATCTCATCCACAACAGATAATCACAGATTAAATGCCAGAATAAATGCAGATAGAAATAACTATCAAATCTCTATAAAAGTATCTCGGTCAAGTCTGATACATCAATGTAATAGACAGGAAATAAAAGAACTGGAAATAGAAACAAAAACAGAAATAACTGACTATACACCACCAATGCTCAGGAGAAGTCCTCTGGTGCAATTTCGTCCTCAGGTCCTGGTACAGCTCCTGGAAGTGCTCATGTACGGTGTATCTCTGGATGGATCTCTTCGGCTATACCTGGGGACATAGTCCATTCCAGGTCCTCAGGGGACATAACAAGGTACAGATAATACAAGCCAAAATAAATGCAGTGCAGAAATTAAATGAAACAACAGGGTAAACTATGTAACCAGCTAAGTGATAAATGCAAGTTGAGAGCATCACTAGAACTCAGGCTGAGCCACTATCAGCTCTGTGTCGGGGAGCCAGTAGCAGTAATAACACGTAAAGGGTCTAGCTCTGCTGGAGAGTCTACGACCTCACAATAGTAGTAGATATATATATGGAACAGCCTGTAGCCTGAGTGTCTCTCCCCACCCAATGTAATCACACGTTCCATGTCCATGTGGCCCCATGTCCATGTCACGTAAGATCATATCTAATGCAACAAGTCATATAGTATCTAGGAACATAATGCCAATGCCATAAAGTCTGTATTCTATACAGAATCATCATGAATATCTCAAAAAGATCCTGTCCATGAATAGTGTCAAGTGTCCTGGGTTCTGTTGTACTTGATAGGACAAGTACCAAGAGTAAGGGTATCGAATGTCCATCTCTAAATGACGTACCTAACACCGCGTACGGGGTTGGCACCCGACTATAATCGGACACTAAGCACGTCACACGTTTCCTAGGTTAAGCAGTTAAAACAAGTTTACATATGAAACTACAAGAACTCAAGTAAAATATTATAACAGGAACTACTGAGAATTGGCAAGCTTTACTTGCCCACTAATGCTAAATTAAGCCAAGGAAATAAATAGCAAGCTGCAGGGTTTGGCAAGGTACACTTGTCTGTGGTTCCGGTTCCAATTGCGGCTCTGACTTCAGTTGGATTTGCAGGCGGTACTCCGGTTGCTGAAACAAACATCACCATCAGATCCAGAAAATATCAATCAGCTAGAAACGCCTGTCCTTGAGTCCAATTTGGAGACAAGGGCAAAAACGGCAATTTCGGATCAAAACGGGGTCCACATGTGGGCCCGCTTTGCACCGAAAAATGTTTCAGGATCAAAGGTCTCCAAATTCATCAAACTTAGTGTCAACAGCTCAGGAACAATGATACGAACCCAACGGAACTTCCAGAATTGGATTCCGATGAGCCGATCACAAAATCGCCCGTCGAGCGGGGCTTGTGGGGCCCACGACACGCGATTTCGTCAACATTCTCAGAATCGAACCAAACTTGGGTCACAGGACCAGCGTATCACTACGAGTCCGATGGCGCAAGTTTCGTTTCGATCTGACGTGTGTACACGAAGTTAGGGCGAAATGCAGAAAAGTCGAATACGGGGCGTTGTCCGCGGATACGCACTGATTCCGGTGTGCACGCACATCCGAATCAGCTTCTGCGAAATTTCACACGTCCGTATCAATGATGCGCACGTATCTGTGAAGACCGCACGAGACCAAGTCGTCCCGTTTGGCGGGGCAGACTCGGTTCCGGGGTGAATCGGGGCGTTGTTTTTCCTGTTTTTGGATCGCGGTGTGCGATCACCACAGGACGCGATGCCCCGAGCGGTTTATCCGGGCACCGAGAGGGTCATACAGGCTTCGCAACGCAATTTATGGAATCGAAAACAGAGCTACGAGCAAGAAGATACACGCACCTGAACGGGGCCCGAAAACCGGGGATGAAACCGTGTCCAACACGACACAGGACACTGTCCTGTATCCGAATTAGGAATTAGGGTTAGGGATTCCGGCGTACTCAGGCGGGGACAGCGGCTCTGCGGCGGCCGGAGGGAGGCTGGGTGGCTGCGGGTGGTGTCGCCGGGGGCTCGGGGCGGGGGCGGTGCCGGCAGCGGGTCGCCGGAGGCGGAGGCGAGCGGCCTGGAGTCGGGGCTGGCTGCGGCTGTTCGTCGAGGCCGGAGGCAGGCGGAGGAGAGTGGAGGAAGAAGAAGGAGGGGCCGGGGGAGTCGACTGGGCAAGGGGAGGCGGCTGGCGGCGGTGGCAGCGGCGAGGCCGGGTGCTGCGGAGGCGGAGGGGTGTGACGGTGGAGGTCGACGGCCAGGGGGGTTTTATAGGCGGGGCGAGGAGGCTGGGGGCCGAGAGAGGCGGAGGGGTGGCGGAGAAGGGGGTGGTCGTGGGGAAGTGGCCGGGCGGAGCGGGCCGGAGGCGGCGGCTCCGCCGGAAGAAACGGGGAAGAGGGAGAGGGTCGTGGGGGAGACGGGTTGGGTCGGGTCGGGTGCGGGTCTGGCGGATCCGACCCGACCCGCTAGGGCTGGGACTGGGCCGGGTTGGGGCTGGGCCCGGTGGGCCGGGTCCAGTGGGCCGAAAAAAATAAATAATAATAACCAGTAAATTAATAAATAAATAAATAAATAAATAGTTTTAGGTGTTTTAAAAATAGGTCCGGGGCCCAATAAATTCCAGAAAAATTGCCCTAAGTCCAGTTTTTCATTTTACACACAAAAATATTATTTTCATAATATTTTAATATAGTTTATTAGCATTTAAAAATCATTTAATAATTAGAATCCTGATTTTAATTACAGAAAATTCCCAAAAAATTCCAGAAAATTGTAAAAAATCCAAATTTAAAAATTATGAAAAATCAGGGGATTTACAGACACGGGGCTTTGTGCATGTCACATTTGACACGGACATGTAGGTGTGTAATTGACTCTTCGTATTGTTCATAGATATTATTTTAGACTTGCTAGTGTCCTTCGGGGTATGTTTGATTGTGTGGTGAACTCGTATTGCAAGCGTATCATAAATCTAGTGTGATAGGGGTGCGATGCACTCCACGTGTTTGTTTTATTGTATTTTAGATTTAATTTGCATTGTTTATAGCTATTAGTGAAAAATGTATATATATATATATATATAGATATATAGATATATGTTGGTGTTTATATATGTATATATATGTATGTGTATATAGATGTAGATATGTATATGTGTTATGTTTATATGTATATATATATATATATATATATATATATATATATATATATATATATATATATATATATAGTTGTATATAGTTGTATATATATAGTTGTGTGTGTCCAGTGTGTAGAGGGGAATCGAGCAACACTACCACAGTAAGCAGCATCTTCATGCAGTGCATAGCAGCAGCCATTACAGGAAGTGGCAGCAGCCAACTGCAGCAGCAGTTTGAGCAACAACAGTTCAGCATTCAGTGCAAGCAGCAATTGCTGCAGCAGCAGCAGCAGCAAGCCCTGCAGCAATGCAGTGGCAGCAGCATTCAGCAACTACCCGAGCTACAGCAGCATGTGCAGTCCAGCAGCAGTTGCACCAACAGCACAGCATGTGCAGTCCAGCCGCAGCTTGGAGAGCCCCAGCAGCAGTATATCAGAGCATGGGTAGGAGGTAAGTAGCTAGTTAGTTATTGTTATTAGTTATATGTATATACTTGTTGATAGTAATAGTTAGATATATACATATATACATGTATTACTATTAGTGATATATATGTATATGTATCTTAGTAGTTATACATATATACTTGTATCCCTAGCTAGAGATAGGTAGGTATGTATATATGTTTATATGTTTATATGTTTTAGTATGTATTAGTAGTTAGTATAGTAGTTTGGTATTAGTAAATACATATTAGTATATAGTTAGAGTTGGGTAGTTAGTATACACTAGGATTCACATTACCTTGTGATACCAAGGTAAATGTCAAGGCATTGGGTTGATACTCAAGGTATTGGATTTAAGTATCAAGATGGGGGTGTAGTGGTGCGATACCGCATTGGTTCAATGCCAAGGTATTCCCTTAACATTTGTTTAGTTAGGAATATTATATAATATTGATTGTATATACATATTATGATATTTTTCTATCTAAATTCTTGCGTATATTACGATACGGTATCCTATTGGTTTTCTAATATCCTAGTTTAGCTAGTGTGGCCTAGTTACATAGTGTATGGACCCAATATCCTAGAATTAGACTCATGCAACCTAAAAATAGCTAATTTGACCAGTTTGACTTAGAGTTGACCTAATTTGACTATTTTGACTTAGAAATGGCTTTTTGACCTAGAAGTTGACCAGTTTAACTTATTTTCATTTCCAAAATCTTGTATTGATGTAATATTCTATATTTAGGTCTTCGAGGCACCATACCGGACATATGTGATACTGTTCACCGGATTTCAGACGCGAGTACATTCTCTGATAGTTTCTCATTTATGATATCCTCTATGTCTCTTGTATCTAGTGTAGATATCCTTGATTTTTTAACACGATGGTTACACGGATTGGTATATCCGGATCTCGTCATGAGATGTTATTCCTTGGTATTAACGGTGTATCTTGCGCAAGCCTTGTTTCCTTGTTCTTCTTGTACAAATACAGACATTGGTTCATGAGAAGAGTAGCACCCTTCTTGTGGAAACCCGTGTCATAACGTACCATGGTTAGATCCACTATACCAGTCGGGGTCGAGGAGTATTTATTGTAGATATGTGATCATACCCTCCTTGTGCATGTCTTGTTCCTTGTGAGTGTTGGTCATACACCGTACGTATGATTAACCAGGCCATTTTATCCTTGTGCAAGTTCCTTGTGCAAGTTTCCAAGCCAATCACATGTTAAAGCTGGTACTCACTCACTTAGTCATTACTATTCTTGTTCATTGCCATATTATTCATTCTTATATTTATTTCAGTATTTCCATTATTGTATATCTCTTGTATCTAATATTGCATCTTGTATATTTCATATCTGTTTACTGTTACATAGTTTATATTATTGATTAGAACTTTGTTAGAGATATACTCTGCTCCTTTCCTGACTGAATATATTTTTTCCAGATGACACTGAGGAGTGGTACCCCACTCACTACGGACCTCAAGATGTTGTGGGCTTAGAGCCAGAGACCTTGGCTCAGGAGTGTCTTATCCCGACTGAGACAGACGACCCCGGAATAGTAGCTTCATAGTTAGTTCTTTGTACTGGATTTGTCTATAGCATATTGTTATTAGTTTTTTCTGACTCATTAGATATTATTTGTCTCATGAGTTGTATTCGTGACTCTTCTATTCTTTTATCATATTCGTGCTATTTTTCATCTTATAGATCTGTGATTGAGTATATTCATTGTTGGTGGCATATTTATATTGATAGTTTACCCAAACAACGTTCTACCACCGATGCTGCGACGTAGGCTAGGCGTTGTTCACTACTTGCATCCATACACTGGGTGTGGGTCGTGACACCTCTGGCGAAGACTGAGGTGGACGCCTCCTCAGTCCCATTCCTCCTGTCTCCATCGCTTGACGCTCTCTACTTTCTCCTGAATACTTCCAGCATGTCCAGTAGTGCCTGATCCTCCTCAGTATAGGCACAATTAGCTCCCTCCTCGCCTTCTGCTACCAGCAGATTCGTCCGATAACCTCCTCGACCACTCCGTCGACCCCCACGACTACGTCCACGTCCGCGATCTGAATCTCACTCCTTCGGTGGTTTGGTGCAAGCATACCTCAGATGGCCTACCTCCCCGCAGTTGTAACACTGCCGGGGATCTCCCTTAGGTCATGTGCCGCCTGAATTGGCAACCGCCAGTGTTGTCTTCACTTCAGGAGGACCACTTGTCCCTGCCTGTAGCTTAATACATGTCTCTTCCTGCCTGGAGGTGGTGGCTAGGGTTTGGACTCTGATACCATGTAGAATATTTTGGAGTAATTGTTATATTTTTTATTGATAATATCTTGACTATTTATAGTCTTACAACCCTTCATCTTGCATTAATACCCCATTAAAAATCCCTGTAAAATATTCTAATATTCCAACAAATATACTAAGAATATTCTAATATACGAACAAATATACCAAGAATATTCTAATATACCAACAGAGACTCTCACTGACATGTAGACCAGGTGCAGTTATACTAACTCGGACGTGACCTCTTTCCCCTTTGATAGTAGAAATTATTCAGTGAGTCGGACTCACCAATCACCATGCACCTTCATTTTGAGGAGGACTATTCTAGGCTGCCACTGCATGCATTCATTTCCATGTCATCAACTGGAGAACAATGAAGATGTATGATGAGTCCGACTCACTTAATGATTTCTCTTTTGATAGGTTTAAAGTCAGAATCTAACGTGTTGACTGAATAAGACATTTTACTTGTGCTTCAATTCCAATCAAACCCTCTTTTGATCAAATCTGCTTCTTTGTGGCTCTAATTGTGCGAGGAGGCTTTGGAGTCGAAAAGGGGAGAGGGGGGTTGATAAAGACGTGTGCAAGAAAAAGAAAGAAATGCTTGCAGTAGCCCTGTCATCTTCCATATATGTGGTGATTGATGCACCTGCCAACTTTGTTGGGTCGAGCCAGCGTTGCTGTCACTGAACAGCACGAGCTGACTCACACCGACGTGGCCACCAGCTAATTTAGTCCTTACTTGATGGTACTTGATGTCGAGACCAAGAATAATTAAGCTAGCCAAGAGAGTCAAAAGGATCTTTCTTCTTAGTTTTTACAGAATTACTGGATTAAACAGACTCTACTGATTTTTAAACCGATCGGAACTAAAAAGTACTTCAGAAGGAAATATTGCCCTCGCATAGTTTCATTCGAGTTTTACTGCTTGTTTCTAAAATACTGGAAGAGGGTTACATGACTAATGCCAGCATCGTAACTAATGTCTCTAAAACGATGTTCCATGTTTACAGTTCTCGAGACGTAAACATTGTTGGGCACGTTACGAAAATATTTGTCATCCCACATGAGATAACCAACCAATCTATTAATATCAAGCACAGATGAAGACAAGTATATGGCGACAAATTCCAACGTTTAAGATAAAATTACAATATTGTAAAAAACTAATGTTGAAATCCTTTGTTCTAATAGGTTTAACCTCCTCACCACACTCAAGAAGGAACGACAAATATTACAATTGAAATCACTCACTAATTCGTACCAATTTTTATAACCGAAGTTGACGACTTCTCGATTAGATATTTTCTTTCTTCTGTCTTGTATGGAGAAGAAACCCTAAGAGCAAAGTACGAAATTTCTCTTAAATTTTTTTGTGGACGAGAACCTCGAATCTCCACATTTGTGCATGCTTTGTGTCTCCACCATTATCCTATATTTATAGGATGAGAAATCATACTTTAGGTCTAGAATTTCCTAAATAGGAAACCCTAAAATAAGAATCATATTACATCTAGAATAACCCAAAACCAATTATGGACGTCCAAATATGGTCAGATTAAATATTTGATACAAATTTAAAATCTAATCAAATCTTACATTTAATGTAGATTTTTAAATTATATCAAATCAAATCTTTGACCATATGTGGGCTCCAAAATTTACCAAATCCAGACTGGACCCCAACAATCTCCCCCTCCAGTCTGACGAGAGGGTGTTGACCCCAAGGCTCCTCAACTGGACTTCATGCATATCGTCCCGTGACAGAGTTCCTGCTCCCCCATGCCACCGATTTTTGATCCCCCGTGCTGTCTTTCAGATCTTCTGTCGTCTCCAGCTTCTCGACCGTCACGTCGACACTAGCTGTCATGCGTAGCACCTCCTACACCACTGGGATCCTACTAATATCAATGACACGGGTAAGACAAAATCCTTGACGATCATCATCACCGTGAGTCTTGGCTGCATGTCCCCGACTTTCATCTTCCAGCGGAACGTGTTAAAGTTCCGACGAGCTTCTTCACCCTTGGCTGGCCCAACCAAGCGGACGGTGTGATTCTCTCGAGATTCGAACTCCTAAATTTATCAACCTTCATGTCCGAACCTGAAGCTCCCCCAAACACATGCGTCCTCAAGCAGAACATCACGCACTGTGCATGTCGTTGATGATCCACAGCTCCCCATGGACTGTGTAAATGATGATGCTCCCTCCTCAGATTGAGTTTGCTGCAAACCTTGATCTCCTCCCTGGCTTCAAACTGTTGAAACCAATGTTGCTCCGTGAAGCTTTGGCAAACCATCTGTCACCAAAACTGGATTCTTGAAGAAACCCCCACTTGGAGACCGACTAGCTGTCATGGGACCGACAGACTGACCATTAATCTTTGACTCATCACCATTCGTCGCTTTGTCTCAACGAACCGAATCCTCCGTAATCCTTGAAGTATCTCGAAGCCCCTCCAAGATAAGTTTTCGACGATCCACTTCCTGTCGAATGCCCCTCGAGCCTACATCCGGTGTCTGTGGCCTGCCTATACACCTCAGCGGCGTGAGCATGTACATACCACAACACAAATCTCCTCGAGCCAGCTATTTGGAATCCTTCGTAAGCATCCAATCTTTGTTCCCAAACAAACAGCGACAACCATCATCCGCCAGCCTCTCCACTGAAACCAAGTTGTAGCACAAACTCGGTACATGTCGCTCATCCTTGAGAACGAGATTCTCACTAAGCTCTATTGTCAAGTGCACATCACTGATGTCTACAACTGCAGATGTTCCCTTGTTGCCTATCTTTACACGTCCAGACCTGTCGCCGCGGTATGACGTAAAGATCCTCCTATATGGAGTGGCGTGATACGACGTTCCAGTGTCCATAACCCAATCGTCATCATGACACATGCCACAAGGTTCCTCTGGTTCGGTTGTTGCTATGATGAGATCTCCCATAGCCGTGAGATCCTCCTGATCGTCCTTGCCTTTGACCTTCTCAACTTTGAGCTTCATGCGGTTCCTCTTGATATGACCCATTTTGCCACAGTGATAGCAGCCCTCTTTGCGGTCCACAGTCGCAAGGTCCCGATAACTCCCCCATGTCCTCGCCTGTGACTTGGGTCTTTTCTTCCCGTAGGAAGCCACTAGAGCGGACTCCTGCGACAATTTTACTTGCTTACGCCAGACCTCCTCATTCAACAAACTGCTTTTGACTGCCTCCATCGTGACAACTCCATCGGGAGCGGAGTTGCTCACCGACACCACCAATGTCTCCCAGCTTTTCGGTAGAGAACTCAAAAGCAGAAAGGCTTGAAGCTCATACCCAATCACCATCTTCATCGTAGACAGCTGATTGATGATACCCTGAACCTCGTTCAGATGTTGTGTCACCAGTGCGCCCTCCGTATACTTCGAGTTGACGAGTTGGCGAATAAGAAACCCCTAGTTGTCAACCGTCTTTCTTTCGTACAACGAATGCAGATTCTCCCACAATGATTTTGCAGAACTCTCCATGGACACGTGATAAAATACCGAGTCATCCAGCCATTGGCGGATGAATCCAATGACCTTCCGATCCAGTCGTTTCCAGTCTTCAGCAGCTTTGTCTGTCAGCTTTGCGATGTTGCCCTCCAACGGGCCATGCAAGTCATTGCACCAGAGTAGATCCTCCATCCTTGACTTCTAAATCGTTTAGTTCTCCCCTGTGAGGGTGATCATACGAGTGTTCATTTGTTCCGTAGACATAGTTGTACCTTCCCTCTCGAGAAGAACCTTGCTCTGATACCACGTGTTGGGTGCGTTGCGGAAGCGTTTGCCAACCCACCTGAGATAACCAATCAATCTACGAATACCAAGCACAGATGAAGACAATTATATGATGGTGACTACGTGTAAATCCCCTGATTTTTCAAGATTTTTAAAACTGGGTTTTCGAAATTTTCTGGGATTTTTCGAGAATTTTGCTAATTAAAAACAGGGTGTTTTTGGCATTAAATAAAATTAAATGTTTTTAAAACATATTAAAATATTATGAAAATAATATTTTATGGTGTAAAATGAAAAAATGGACTTAGGATAATTTTTCTGGAATTTATTGGGCCCCGGACCTATTTTTTATTCACCTCAAAACTATTTTATTAATTATTTCACTATTATTACTTATTTATTTAATTATTTTTATTATTTAAATTAAACCCAGCCCTAAACCGAGCCCAGCCCAGCCCAACTAACCCTAGCCGGCCCGTTGGGCTATCGGGTCGGGTCGGGTCGGCCAGACCCGAACCCGCCGCCCGACCCGCTTTCCCTCTTCCCCCACGAACCTGGTCGTCCCCCGTTCGGCCTCCGCTTCCGCCGCGCCACGCCGGCCACGCACCCCCGCCCGCTCCGCGCGGCCCCGCAGCCATGTCGCCCGCCTTCCCCGGCCACCATCGCCCTCTCCCTCCCCTATAAAACCCCCCAACGTCTCCCAGCTCCGGCCACACCCCTCCCCGCTGCGCCACCGCACCAGCCCGCTGCTGTCACGCCCCAATCTCCCGCAAGCTCAATAGTCCCCGTTGAACGTGAAATTACCACGTTGCAGCTCTCCCGCGGGACAATCGTTCTAATCAGGACGTGATGTCGTACGAGCCTGGAGTTGCGCTCGTACAAGGCGATGTTGTCAAACACCAAATGTTATCAATGAATCAACCAAGTTGCAGCGGAAGTCAAGTATTGTGTACCAAGCACACATCAGAGTAATACTCAGCGAAGCTCACGATAGGGTCCAAATGAAATGCCCTGAAGGCAATGCCACAAAGGCGATGCCACGGAAACGATGAAATGCTCTTGCTCTTTTCTCTAGCCCACAAAGGTACTTACAGTTCATACATCTTGTCCCGTATATCCAAGCAGCGCCACTACACCTGTGTACCTGAAATAATGCCTACAAACGTGGGTCAGTAACCGTACTGGTGAGCGGGGTAACCCACTCGCCTAAACCGACACTAAGTAAAATAGTGAATGCAAACAGTTATATGGTGATCTTTCTAGTTTGAATCCTAGATTCGTTTCATGGCATATGGATGACATGTTAAGGAAAGCTGTAAAGCAGTTTAAGCATGCAAGCATTCAACTCAAACAAAACGACAAGCAGTTTTATATATCCGACCCGTCTAACTCAATGCCATCGCTTGGACGATAATATATCGAACCAACAGTCTCGCCTCAATATCCATCCTCAACCAAAGTTTATATCTCAATATCGAGTGCACACTCTTGCCGAGGCAAGGTGGCCGCGCCTACACGAAAGCCAAACCAACAAAAGAAAAGCAAGCCAACTCTTATCTATATGAAGTCACTGGCAAAGCCATAAAGGACAAAATCCAAGCATTAACGGTGCGCCCTATCAGCCCGGGTAGCAAGCCCCGCTGGAGGTCCCGCAATGCATCGTGACTAGCACGAATCAATATTTCCCTCCGGATCGATACGGTCCCAGTGTCCCGGGAAGCCGTTTCGAGGAAATGTCAAACCCTGTGTACACAGGTTGTCCGTGACATACAGAAAGTAGGTATGACGAGAGGATCGAACATTCTCGCCCCACCAAGCGATCCTAGACTCGTTCAACCGATATCCAACCTAAGCATCCATAACCATTCTTCCAATATATCCAACCAAGGAGTTCAAATCTCGACCTCAATATATATATCCCAAGGCACCAAAATACCCATATGCACAATCTCTCAAGTTGTGCCCAAGTTATGCCTACTTTTCACATTGTCGCTTCCCAACACAGTGTTTCACATTGGGTGCAACACCCCACACTCTGAATAATCCTGTGGCACAATGCCCCAACAGTGGCACAATACCCTCGCCTATGCAGTTGTTCGGTTTCGAACCACAACTGCTCGCTTTGCAAGACAAAGCGACCCAGTGATACTCGTGCACGGATGCACGCTCGCTCGCCCAAATTCTCAATATTCTCGATTGCCTCATTGTATCATTCCAACTTGTATAATTCCAACCGTCCAAGCACAATCCCAATTATCCAACCGACTGCCTCAAATGCATAATCTAGTTATCGCTCCAACTATCCAACGCGTAAATCATTTCAAGCCACAATCCTATCCAAGCCAACGATGTACACTCTATGCACTCCTCAGTGTAGTGTTTCCGAATGTTTCAGCCCAAGTGTCCAAGCCTTTACGTGTTTTCCATATTATTAGGCATGAAGGAGTATAGGAGAAGGGAAAGAGCCCACTCACAATGTTTGATCCCATTAGGCATCATATCCTGCCGATACGGCCAATCCCTTGAACCCGTGGTCTGATGCAAGCGCGATCTACTCAACTGGTATGACCGTGCGAGCAGGCCGTGCTCTCCAAATCATCCGACCAATCGGATTAAGGAAGACGGCATTATCGCTTCCATCCAGCTATTCAGTACTGTTCTGTACGAACACCTGATTTTCATCAAACCCGCTAGCCATCTGCACATTGAAACCAACTCGATTAATCCTTCTTCCCGAAATCCAACAATTCAAATGTAACCAGCATTTGATTTATTCAGTCCGACTCAGCGTAACGCTCCGAGCGGTTGCGGGGCGTTACATAATATACCACTTAGAATCAGGTTCGTCCACGAACCGTGCTGGTACTCATTCCTTACTAGCATGCCACAATCCAATTCTATAGATCTGCTCTATGCAACTCTCATATTCACGATTTCCGACTCCGCATCTCGTTCTGCTGAACGCTCGTACAATTTTCACGAATTCCTACATCCTCCTTGCAGCTCAATACGAATTCTTCGTATCGCTTAGTTTTGGATCATACACATATTTAAGGCGTCCCTAAAATACATGTATTTCAGCCGAGCTTTGCGATAGAAAATTTGAACAAGTTACAAGGGTATCATTATGTTCGAGACATTCATTTGCTTTGCTCCCAATTGAATCAATCCCGATTTCCATTCCAACGTTTTTGATTGAGCACTATTCTCAAATATGATAATTTCACTCCGACTCAATCAGTTCGTGTTCCAACTCAGTCCATCCAACTATTTCTGAAATCCGTACTAGTAACATCTCTAAATATTATCTCGTGCACCGAACGATCATCTCAACTGATACTACCCAAGCTATGCGACTTACCCAAATATCAACTTTGCTTAGATCAGCTCAGTCCAACACATTTCCTGCCATCTCAATACCTCGCTGGGTGAACATCTATATTGAGGTTCGTGTGATCCACGAAGATCTCGCCACCACGCCAAAGGGATAGTGTCGCCACGATTTCAACGTCGACACACTCGCCACAATTCTTAGGTTGCGCATGGAATAGTTCTTCGCGCTGCTTCCACTGCCTCGAAGCATTAGGATATCACCTTTGCCTTCCAAACGAGCATGCTTCCCAGACTAAGTTCCGAGACATCTTGTAAATCTGAGGCAAATCTGTCCCTTCCAGTATTCGCAAGGATTTGATCTGAACGAGCCGCTGCTTTAACTTTACGAGCTAGTTTCACAGTCGTCAATTCATATGAATGCTATTCTCTTCCAGGGCACGATGAGTCAGAGGCGATGCCATCGATAAAAATCTGTGACTCTGAATCTCATCAGTTGACTAGGCTACTTCCACCATCGCTCCGATCTTCCGGCTGTATCTTCAGCTGAAGACTATCCCAAGGGTCTCTCAAATCCAACACTCAGTCAATAAGCCAAATCTCATTGCTCATATCTTCCCTCGACGCATTCCCAAATAGGCCGCCTCAAGGGTCGTTCTATGGGTTTACCATATTCATATTCGATTCGACGGTCAAGTCGCTAGGGTCAGCTGTTCCGAAGCTACGCTCGATAATTATAATCATTACGATGGACAGTTACTATAAACCATGCTACATCTCCTCTGCAAATCTGAGCCATAATCCAATTATTCCATCCGAACGATCTTTCGAATCTGAGCACCGCGCTCGTTGAAACCGTCTTCCCTTTAATCCGTCGTTCTGCCCTGAATCTATCAAATTTCCGAATTGCATGTTCGATTCTCGCACTACAAATTGCAATGATTCTCAAAACCAAAGACTTGCTCCAATTCTTATCTATTTGTCGTGTTCCACAATGCACGTCCAACTTACTCGAGCAGCACAGTGATTTATTCCGACGTTGCTCCCACATTTAGCTATCTTTGAAGTCTGTCCGCCAAAATCTTTTGCCTTCTGTTGTTGCCACAATCCGTCCACGTCTTCCGGAGGATCCGTCTACCATTGTTGCACCATTTTGCCCAAAATTCCATTTTTACTAAACCTGAGTCGACTTCTCGAGCAGCAATATCCAAAATCTTTCAAGTTTGTATGAATCCATCGCTTTGCCCTACAAGCCAAGTTCGTGTTTTATTGCTCAACCAACAGCTCAAATGCGTTGCCCAAAATCGTAGTCCATGCTTGCTATCATTCCGATAATCCCATTGCTTTGCTCAAGCGTAACCCAAATGTTCGTTCCGATTTCGCCCATCTCTTAAGCCCAATGATACTTCTATTTGCACGATTCCGTTCTTGAGTTCTCAAGTCTAATGTATCGAAGGATACCCGAGTCAAATTCCATTGCACTATATACCACTTGGAAATATAGTTGCCCTCGTGCGTAATCTGCGTCAACCAGCGTCTATCCCAAACCGACTATTCCGAGGTGATTCTGTCGAATCATAACTCAATATTCGCTTGCTCCATTTTCATTCCTTCCAACTCAGTCGATTTGCACCAACCGACTTGTATTCGTTATCCGAGTCCGTTCAGGCAATTCCCATAGATGTCCAACCAAAATATTTCTAATGCCTTGCTTAACACATTTGATCCCATATACCACTTCGAATCAAGTCGCTACTCATATTACGTTTTCTTTCACGAATCCAAGATCCGTTCAAACCATCCCTTAGGTGTGATCATGCCTTTCGCAATTCGAGTTTGACACAAAACTCAGGCAATGCTTGAATTATCCAACTATTTCCATCGTCTGATACTTTCTCAACACGAGCAATCGTGCAATGATTGTCTCCTCCGAATAGTCCAACCCAACATCCAATGTTTCCACACATTTGTTGTACGAGCAACTCGTTCCAACTTATCCTGATATTCCCGAGCTAAACTCAAA
This sequence comes from Iris macrosiphon, assembly GCA_036927795.1. Classification (NCBI taxonomy): domain Eukaryota; kingdom Viridiplantae; phylum Streptophyta; class Magnoliopsida; order Asparagales; family Iridaceae; genus Iris; species Iris macrosiphon. The sequence continues at coordinate 161,740,781 of JAYESA010000014.1, forward strand.
CACGCCCAACCGATGCGCCACAGCTGAAATTCTAACTTCTATCCAACACAATCGCTAGACGAGCAACTCGTGCAAGAATTTATTCTCATCGAATGTTTCTATTCAAAATATGCCACATAACCAAATCTCGTTAGCCAACCAACTGATCCATTGAGACAATCAGAACTCCCGAACGATAAGCCAAGCCAACCCAACGAAACCTCATACTTGTTGCACAAATGCAACAATGCCAACCAACTTGCTGCACGAATGCAACAACGCCTAACGAGGCTAAGCGATCCTACGAAAACCAACCAAGGCAACCCAACAAAGAATAATATGCAGCCACAACTAGCAATAAATAGACTTATTGCATGAAACATCCGATGCGGCACCGAGTAGAGTCAAGAGCTAAACGTCACGCGGAAGCTATTTAGAGTTTGTGATAAAGCGAAGGACCAAGTCCGAAGAAATGAACCGGGCGCTCTGATACCAATTTATCACGCCCCAATCTACCGCAAGATCAATAGTCCCCGCTGAACGTGAAATCACCACGTTGCAGCTCTCCCGCGGGACAATCGTTCTAATCGGGACGTGATACCGTACGAGCCTGGAGTTGCGCTCGTACAAGGCGATGTTGTCAAACACCAAATGTTATCATTGAATCAACCAAGTTGCAGCGGAAGTTAAGTATTGTGTACCAAGCACACATCAGAGTAATACTCAGCGAAGCTCACGATAGGGTCCAAATGAAATGCCCCGAAGGCAATGCCACAAAGGCGATGCCACGGAGACGATAAAATGCTCTTGCTCTTTTCTCTAGCCCACAAAGGTACTTACAGTTCATACATCTTGTTCCGTATATCTAAGCAGCGCCACTACACCTGTGTACCTGAAATAATGCCCACAAACGTGGGTCAGTATACAACCGTACTGGTGAGCGGGGTAACCCACTCGCCTAAACCGACACTAAGTAAAATAGTGAATGCAAACAGTTATATGGTGATCTTTCTAGTTTGAATCCTAGATTCGTTTCATGGCATATGGATGACATGTTAAGGAAAGCTGTAAAGCAGTTTAAGCATGCAAGCATTCAACTCAAACAAAACGACAAGCAGTTTTATATATCCGACCCGTCTAACTCAATGACATCGCTTGGACGATAACATATCGAACCAACAGTCTAGCCTCAATATCCATCCTCAATCAAAGTTTATATCCCAATATCGAGTGCACACTCTTGCCGAGGCAAGGTGGCCGCGCCTACACGAAAGCCAAACCAACAAAAAAATGCAAGCCAACTCTTATCTATATGAAGTCACTGGCAAAGCCATAAAGGACAAAATCCAAGCATTAACGGTGCGCCCTATCAGCCCGGGTAGCAAGCCCCGCTGGAGGTCCCGCAATGCATCGTGACTAGCACGAATCAATATTTCCCTCCGGATCGATACGGTCCCAGTACCCCGGAAAGCCGTTTCGAGGAAATGTCAAACCCTGTGTACACAGGTTGTCCGTGACATGCAGAAAGTAGGTATGACGAGAGGATCAAACATTCTCGCCCCATCAAGCGATCCTAGACTCGTTCAATCGATATCCAACCGAAGCATCCATAACCATTCTTCCAACATATCTGTCACGCCCCAGTCCCAAAATGACGAGGGACTGAGCACGTGAGCAATGGCCAGCAGCACGCACCGATGGACAACCCAATTTAATGGATCCATCAGGGCATGCTTAAGCTGTAGTCTAGCAGTAATATGTTACAAGTCTCAGGTAATCCTAATCTCATCCACAGAAATAACATAGATTAATTGCCAGGAAATAAATGCAATAGAAATAAGTATGCAATATCAAATAAGGTTATCTCGGGAACAAATCCGAGAATTATTCTGTTACATTTAAGGAAAAATAGACAGGAAATGAAATGCTGGAAATGGAAATACTGTATAGCTGAAGCCGGGCTCAGGAGAAATCTTCGGCCACTATCTCGTCCTCTGTTCCCTGTTCTGCTCCAAGGAGTGCTCCGGTACCGTACACCTCTGGGTAGTTCTCTTCAGCTGTACCTGGGGACATAATCCGGATCCAGGTCCTCAGGGGACAGCAAGGTACAGAAAATACAAGCCAGAATGAATACAGTGCAGCAGATAATTAAACAAGAGAGTAAGCTATGTAACCAACTAAGTGATATGCAATATGAGAGCAGCACTAGAATTCAGGCTGAAGCCACTACAAGCTCTGTGTCGGGGAGCCGGTAGCAGCAATAACTATGAACTACACTATGTTATATACTATGTTTTATATATAATATCAGCCTGTAGCCTGTGTGTCTCTCCCCACCCAATGTAATCCCATGTCTCATGTCTACGATGCCTCATGTCCATGTCACGCACGATTATAACTAATGCAGCAAGTCTGATAGCTATGAATCAATTGTCTAAGAATGTAAAGTCTATGTCATAAAACATGCATCCTATACAGAATCACCTCGAATGTCTCAGGAAGACTCTGTCTCATGAAATAGTGTCAAGTGTCCTGGGTTCTGGAGTACTTGATAAGACAAGTACGAACATTATCGGGCCTCGATATCCATCTCTATGTGACGTTACACAACTCCGCGTACGGAGTTGGCACCCGACTGGTAATCGGACGCTAAGTACGCCACTCGGTCCTAGGTTTTAACAGTTAAAACAAGTTACATTTAATGGAATCCAGTAAGCTACTATGTCAAGAATTACTGAGATTTGGAAAGCTTACTTGCCCACTAATGTATAAACAAGTCAAGAAAAATAAGTAGCAAGCTGCAGAGTTTGGCAAGGTACACTTGCCTGTGGTCCCGGCTATGTTTGCAGTTCTGACTTCGGCGGGAATTGCAGGCGGTACTCCGGTTGCTGAAACAAACATCACCATCAGATCCAGAAAATATCAATCAGCTAGAAACGCCTGTCCTTGGGTCCAATTTGGAGACAAGGGCAGAAACGACAGTTTCGGGCCAAAACGGGGTCCACCGGTGGGCCCGCTTTGCACCGAAAATGCGTCAGGGTCAACGGTCTCCAAATTCACCAAACTTAGTGTCAACAGGTCAGAAACGCTGATACGAACCCAACGGAACTTTCAGAATTGAATTCTGATGAGCCGTTCACAAAATCGCCCGTCGAGCGGGGCCTGTGGGGCCCACGACACGCGATTTTGTCAACGTTCTCAGAATCGAACCAAACTTGACCCACAGGACCAGCGTATCGCTACGAGTCCGATGGCGCAAGTTTCGTTTCAATCCGACATGTGTACACAAAGTTAGGTCGAATTGCAGAAAAGACGGATACGGGGCGATGTCCGCGGATACGCGTTGATTCCGGTGTGCACGCACACCCGAATCAGCTTCTGCGAAATCCCACACGTCCGTATCGACGAGGCGTTCGTGTCTGTGAAGACCGCGCGCGACCAAGTCGTCCCGTTTGGCGGGGCGGACTCGGTTCCGGGGTAAAATAGGGTCTGGGTTTTTCCTGTTTTTGGATCGCGGTGTGCGATCACCACAGGACGCGATGCCCGAACAGTTTATCCGGACACCGAGAGGGTCATACAGGCTTCGCGTAGGAATTTACGGAATCGAAATCGGGGTTACGAGCAGGAAGTTATGAGTACCTGAAAGGACCCGAAAAACTGGGGTTTTGAACTGTGTCCGACACAACACTGTGCGATACTGTGTCCTCAGTTCACCACTGTGTCCGGCCGTGTCCGGGTATCCTTGGCCGTGTCAGGGGCTCTGGGGGACTGGCCGACGGTCGAGGTGGTGCTGGCGGCGGACGGCGAGGTCTCCGGCGGCGTCGAGGGGTCGGCCGGCAGCTCGGGGTGGTTAGGGTTTGGGGTCGGCTCCGCCTGGGGAGGAGGAGGAAGAGGAAGAGGTTCTGGAGCCGGCGGGCGGATCTGGGGGAGGTCGACGGCGGGTTCCGGCGAGCTAGGGGAGGGGACCGGGGCCGGAGCTAGGGCACGGTGGTGGAGGTTTGATCGGGGGGGAGGAGGAGCGGAGGAGGGGTTATTTATAGGGGGCTCGGGGCGGGGGTTGGCCGAGGGCGTGGCCGGGGAACGCGGAGGGGCGTCGGGTCGTGGGGGCGTGGACGGGGCGACGTGGCTGCGGGTTTTTCGGCGGGCGGCGTGGGGTCGTGGGAGAACGGGGTTGGGGGACAGGGGTGAATGGCTGGCGGGTCGGGTCGGGCGGCGGGCTCCGGGTGAGCGACCCGCCCGACCCGCTAAGGAGTGAGGGTTGGGCCGCTACGAACGGGCTCAGCCCACTGGGCCGGGCCGGGCCCAAAACAGAAAATAATAAAAATAAAATCAATAATAATAATAATAATAATAATAATAATAATAATAATAATAATAATAAATAATCAGAAATAATTAATAAATAAATAATTAAATAAATAAATACTTTTTAGGCATTTAAAAATAGGTCCGGGGTCCGATAAAATTCCAGAAAAATTGCCCTAAGTCCAGTTTTTCATTTTACATCCAAAAATATTATTTTTATAATATTTTAATATCATTTATTATCAATTAAAAATTATTGAATAATTAAAACCCTGTTTTAAATTACAGAAAAATCCCAGAAAAATCCAGAAAATTGTGAAAAATCCAGTTTTAAAAATTTTGAAAAATCAGGAGGTTTACAATATCCAACCAAGGAGTCCAAATCTCGACCTCAATATATATATCCCAAGGCACCAAAATACCCATATGCACAATCTCTCAAGTTGTGCCCAAGTTATGCCTACTTTTCACATTGTCGCTTCCCAACACAGCGTTTCACATTGGGTGCAACACCCCACACTCTGAATAATCCTGTGGCATAATGCCCCAACAGTGGCACAATACCCTCGCCTATGCAGTTATTCGGTTTTGAACCACAACTGCTCGCTTTGCAAGACAAAGCGACCCAGTGATACTCGTGCACGGATGCACGCTCGCTCGCCCGAATTCCCAATATTCTCTATTGCCTCATTGTATTATTCCAACTTGTATAATTCCAACCGTCCAAGCACAATCCCAATTATCCAACCGACTGCCTCAAATGCATAATCTAGTTAACGCTCCAACTATCCAACGCGTAAATCATTTCAAGCCACAATCCTATCCAAGCCAACGACGTACACTCTATGCACGCCTCAGTGTAGTGTTTCCGAATGTTTTAGCCCAAGTGTTCAAGCCTTTACGTGTTTTCCATATTATTAGGCATGAAGGAGTAGAGGAGAAGGGAAAGAGCCCACTCATAATGTTTGATCCCATTAGGCATCATGTCCTGCCGATACGGCCAATCCCTTGAACCCGTGGTCCGATACAAGCACGATCTACTCAACTGGTATGACCGTGCGAGCAGACCGTGCTCTCCAAATCATCCGACCGATCGGATTAAGGAAGACGGCATTATCGCTTCCATCCAGCTATTCAGTACTGTTCTGCACGAACACCTGATTTCCATCGAACTCGCTAGCCATCTGCACATTGAAACCAACTCGATTAATCCTTCTTTCCAAAATCCAATAATTCAAATGTAACCAGCATTTAATTTATTCAGTCCGACTCAGCGTAACGCTCCGAGCGGTTGCGGGGCGTTACAGCTGCCTCCTCCGCCGCCTCACCTCGCCGCACGCCGTCATACCGCCAACGCCCCAGCCTCCTCCTCCTTCTCCTTCTTCCCCCCAGACCTCACCCTTCTTCCTTCCAGCGCCGCCTGCCGCAGCTCCCAGTCGACCCCAGAACCCTAGCCGAGCGCCGCCCGGCCGCACTGAGCCTCTCCGAGCCTCTGCCGTGTCCGACGAGCAGCCCAGACCCGGACACAGCATCCCCTGACCCGGACACAGCGAAAACCCTAGACCGGACACAGTTTTCCCGTGTCGCATCTCGACGCGGACACGGTGAATTTCAGGTTTTTCGGACCCTGTTCAGGTACGCGTATCTCCCTGCTCGTTTACCATTTTTAATTTCGTCTTTTGTATCGTGAACCCTGCGTGACCCCCTCGGTGCCCGTGGAAACCGCCTGGTGCATCGCGTCCTGTGGCGAACGGGAACCGCGATCCAAAAACAGGAAAAACAACGCCCTGATTCACCCCGGAACTGAGTACGTCCCGCCAAACGGGACAACTTGATCGCGCGCAGTCTTCACAGATATGTGCGCGTCGTTGATACGGACGTGTAGGATTTTACAGAAGTCGATTCGGGTGTGCGTGCGCACCGGAATCAACGCGTATCCGCGGACACCGCCCCGTATCCGTCCTTTCTGAACCTCGCTGTAACTTTGTGTACACACATCGGATCAAGACGAAACTTGCGCCATCGGACTCGTAGCAATACGCTGGTCCTGTGACCCAAGTTTGGTCCGATTCTGAGAACGTTGACAAAATCGCGTGTCGTGGGCACCACAAGCTTCACTTGACGGGCAATTTTGTGACCGGCTCATCGGAATCCAATTTTGGAAGTTCCGTTGAGTTCGTATCATCGTTCCTGACCTGTTGACACTAAGTTGGACAGATTTGGAGACCTTTGTACCTGACACACTTTTCGGTGCAAAGCGGCCCACATGTGGACCCGCTTTGGCCATAAACTGCCATTTTTGCCCTTGTCCCCAAATTGGACTCAAGGACAGGCATTTCTAGCTGATTGATATTTTTTGGATCTAATGGTGATGTTTGTTACAGCAACCGGAGTACCGCCTGCAATTTCAGCTGAAGTCAGAGCCACAATTGGAACCGGAACCGCAGGCAAGTGTACCTTGCCAAACTTACAGTTTTTGTTATTTATTCCTTTGAATATATACATTATAACTGTTGTACATGCTCAACCCTAGGGCCGTGTGACTTGCTTAGCGTTCGATTATAGTCGGGTGCCAACACCGTACGCGGGGTTGTGTAACGTCACCTAGAGATGGATATCGTGATATTTACATTCTTGTACTTGCCATATCAAGTACATTATACCCAGGACACTTGAAACCGATCATGAGACAAAATCTTCCTGAAATATTCAAGGTGATTCTGTATAGGATACAGGTTTTATGACATATACAGTTTACTTGCTTAGAATATATTCTGACTTATTGCATTAGTTTGATCTTGCGTTACTGGACCTGAGACATTATGGAACTGTGACGTGAGATTACATAGGGTGGGGAGAGTATTACCATATCAAGGCTGATTATAATATAAATAATGTCATCTGGAGGTATCTTAGTCTCTGATACAGAGCTTTGGCGCAAGTTCTGGCCCTTCGAGAAAATACTGCTATGGTTTCTTCAACACTGATCCTGTAGTAGTCTCAGCCTGAGTATGACCAATAAATCTCACTTGCATATCACTTAGCTGGTTTATTTATTTACCCTATTGTTCTTTTATTTCTGTACTGTATTTATTTTGGCTTGTATTATCTGTACCTTGTTATGTCCCCTGAGGACCTGGAATGGACTATGTCCCCAGGTATAGCCGAAGAGATCTACCCTGAGGTGTACGGAACAAGAGCACTTCTCAGAACAGAACAGGAACCTGAGGACGAGATCATGGCAGAAGACTTCTCCTGAGTACTGGCTCCATATACTCAGTATTTCTATTTTCAGTTGATTTATTTTCTGTCTATTTGTATTCGATGTACCAGACATATTCTCGGATTGTTCCCGAGACACTTATTTGAGATTGCTTATTTATTCTATTGCATTATTTCTGGCATTTAATCTGTGATTATCTGTTGTGGATGAGATTATAATAACCTGGGACTTGTAATAATTATTCTATTTCCTGTTAGACTACAGCTTAAGAATGCCCTGATGGATCCATTAAATTGGGTTGTCCATCGGTGCGTGCTGCTGGCCATTGCCACGCATCCAGTCCCTCGGCATTTTGGGACTGGGGCGTGACATGGTTTTTGTGGTGGCCCATGCAGGTCTTCAACTAAATTGTTCGGTTTCAACTTAGGAACCGAACAGGCCTGCAATAAGAATAGGATAAGTTTTAGGATCCCATCCACTTACTTGAATCATTCTTGATCTCTATATCGACTTCAAAAATAATTTACTTGCATCCTGCCTTGATTCATGTGCGCCTCTTATTGTTTATTTTGGATGCAGGGAAATGAACCCACAAGCCAGCGACGAGACTCCCGCAGGAACACCACAAGCTACAGGTGTCACCTATGACGACGAAGTGACACCAGTCGGTGGAATTCCATCAACTCAACAGAGCCAACAGGCAGGTCAACCTACCTCCCGATTCCGGCGCGATGACATCCCACCTCCGCCGCAGTTCGTTCCACCGATGCCCGTATTCCCACAAGGACAGCCGATTGACGGGCAACAGATATTCCAAATGATCTACGCGATGATACAAGCCCAGCAACAAGTCCAACACGAGGCTCAGCGTCGCGAGGCTGATTACTTGAGGAACCGCATAGTGACTGCACTGGAGCAGGCCAACCTCCCAGCACGACGGCCAACGACGGGCTCTATCACTGACTTCCGCCAACTGAAGCCCCACACTTTTTCTGGCAAGGAGGAGCCCACAGAAGTTCATGAATGGCTCACCAACATTCGACACCAACTAGAAGCAGCTGAGCTTCCCCGGGAACGCTGGATGACTGCCGTCAGAATGCAATTGACGGACAATGCTCATCACTGGTGGCTATCCGAGGAGACGCGGCTCAGACCAGACCGAGTTACTTGGGAGGAGTTCTCCAGACTCTTCCAGGAGATGTACATTCCAGCCATCGCTCGATCAGAACTTCGGGATAAGTTCAATCGTCTCACTCAGGATACTATGACGGTGGAAGAGTACAACACTGAGTTCACTCGTCTAAGCCGCTTCGCCCCAACATTGATTCCGACAGAAGAAAAGAAGGCCGAGAAGTTCTTTGACGGATTAAACTTCGAGCTACAAAAACTAATTGGATCCATCGCACCAACATCATACTCGGACATCCTTGCTGCGGCTCGACGCATGGAGCGCGTCACCAGGAGAGAAACCAGCCTGAAGCGGCCTTCCCCATCAGCAACATCCAGAGCGCCACAAGAAGAAGCTGCAAAGAGACCGCACCAACAGCAGAAAGCATCTACACCACAAGTGATAGTCCTTTCTACTTGTCACTACTGTGGCAAAGCAGGCCATCTCGCCAAGGAATGCCGACGCAGATTAGGATTGTGTTTAGCATGCGGATCCCGTCAGCATTCGGTAAGGGATTGCAATCAACGTGGAGAAGGAGCACCAAGGGCGAACCAGCAAACACCACCAGCGCCTCAAGCAGCACCCTACCAGCAAGCCCAGCAACAGCAGAGGGCACTACCTCAAGGACGCGGACAAGCTTACGCGATGACCGTGGAGAACGCGCAGACTCGTGGAGTAGCTAATGCGCGTAAGTGATTTATAGTTATCCGTTTCTAGTCTTGTTTTAGCTCGTGCCTATTGGTTCGTGACCACAGCCCCAACCTAGTAATTTGAAACTTGTTAATAATAACCTGATTTTTCTAAAAAGTTGTAGTTCTCTTGTTTAACTAGATTTTTCTTACTCTGGAAAGTGCATAACTTTCATTCTTAGGGAAACGATATTTTCCTAGGTGTCTTGTGATGTGTTCCAAATAATGCTTGCAACTGTGTCATCTCTGTTGACCGGTTATTCTTTGATTGCGAGGACGCAATCCTCTTAAGGGGGGTAGATTGTAAACCCCCTGATTTTTTAAGATTTTTAAAACTGGCTTTTCGGAATTTTCTGGGAATTTTCGAGAATTTTGCTAATTAAAAATAGGATGTTTTTGGCATTAAATAAAATTAAATGTTTTTAAAACATATTAAAATATTATGAAAATAATATTTTATGGTGTAAAATAAAAAACTGGACTTAGGATAATTTTTCTGGAATTTATTGGTCCCCGGACCTATTTTTTATTCACCTCAAAACTATTTTATTAATTATTTCACTATTATTACTTATTTATTTAATTATTTTTATTATTTAAATTAAATCCAGCCCTAAACCGAGCCCAGCCCAGCCCAACTAACCCTAGCCGGCCCGTTGGGCTATCGGGTCAGGTCGGGTCGGGTCGGCCAGACCCGAACCCGCCGCCCGACCCGCTTTCCCTCTTCCCCCACGAACCCGGTCGTCCCCCGCTCGGCCTCCGCTTCCGCCGTGCCACGCCGGCCACGCACCCCAGCCCACTCCGTGCGGCCCCGCGGCCACGTCGCCCGCCTTCCCAGGCCACCATCGCCCTCTCCCTCCCCTATAAAATCCTCCAACGTCTCCCAGCTCAGGCCACACCCCTCCCCGCTGCGCCACCGCACCAGCCCGCTGCCTCCTTCGTCGCCTCACCTCGCCGCACGCCGCCGTGCTGCCAGCGCCCCAGCCTCCTCCTCCTCCTCCTTCTTTCCCCCAGACCTCACCCTTCTTTCTCCCAGCGCCGCCTGCCGCAGCTTCCAGTCGACCCCGGAACCCTAGCCGAGCGCCGCCCGGCTGCCCTGAGCCTCCCCGAGCCTCCGTCATGTCCGTCGAGCAGCCCTGACCTGGACACAGCGGAAACCCTAGACCGGACACAGTTTCCCCGTGTCGCATCTCGATGCGGACACGGTAAATTTTGGGTTTTTCGGACCCTGTTCAGGTACGCGTATCTCCCTGCTCGTTTACCCATTTTCGATTCCGTCTTTTGCATCGTGAACCCTGCGTGATCCCCTCGGTGCCCGTGCAAACCGCCCGGTACATCGCGTCTTGTGGCGATCGCGAACCGCGATCCAAAAACAGGAAAAATAATGCCCTGATTCACCCCGGAACTGAGTACGCCCGCCAAACGGGACGACTTGGTCGCACGCAGTCTTCACAGATACGTGCGCGTCGTTGATACGGACGTGTAGGATTTCGCAGAAGTCGATTCGGGTGTGCGTGCGCACCGGAATCAACGCGTATCCGCGAACACCGCCCCGTATCCGTCCTTTCTGAACCTCGCTGTAACTTTGTGTACACACGTCGGATCGAAACGAAACTTACGCCATCGGACTCGTAACAATACGCTGGTCCTGTGACCCAAGTTTGGTCCAATTCTGAGAACGTTGACAAAATCGCGTGTCGTGGGCCCCACAAGCTCTACTTGACGGGCGATTTTGTGACCGGCTTATCGGAATCCAATTCTGGAAGTTTCTTTGAATTCATTTCATCGTTCCTGACCTGTTGACACTAAGTTGGACAGATTTGGAGACCTTTGTACCTGACACGCTTTTCGGTGCAAAGCGGCCCACATGTGGACCCGCTTTGGCCAGAAACTGCCATTTTTGTCCTTGTCCCCAAATCGGGCTCAAGGACAGGCGTTTCTAGCTGATTGATATTTTTTGGATCTGATGGTAATGTTTGTTACAGCAACCGGAGTACCGCCTGCAATTCCAGCTGAAGTCAGAGCCACAATTGGAACCGGAACCGCAGGCAAGTGTACCTTGCCAAACTTACAGTTTTTGTTATTTATTCCTTTGAATATATACATTATAACTGTTGTACATGCTCAACCCTAGGGCCGTGTGACTTGCTTAGCGTCCGATTATAGTCGGGTGCCAACACCGTACGAGGGTTGTGTAACGTCACCTAGAGATGGATATCGTGACATTTACATTCTCGTACTTGCCATATCAAGTACATTATACCCAGGACACTTGAAACCGATCATGAGACAGAATCTTCCTGAAATATTCAAGGTGATTCTGTATAGGATACAGGTTTTATGACATATACAGTTTACTTGCTTAGAATCTATTCTGACTTATTGCATTAGTTTGATCTTGCGTGACTGGACCTGAGACATTATGGAACTGTGACGTGAGATTACATGGGGTGGGGAGAGTATTACCATATCAAGGCTGATTATAATATAAATAATGTCATCTGGAGGTGTCTTAGTCTCTAATACAGAGCTTTGGCGCAAGTTTTGGCCCTTCGAGAAAATACTGCTATGGTTTCTTCAACACTGATCCTGTAGTAGTCTCAACATGAGTATGACCAATAACTCTCACTTGCATATCACTTAGCTGGTTTATTTATTTACCCTATTGTTCCTTTATTTCTGCACTGCAATTATTTTGGCTTGTATTATCTGTACCTTGTTATGTCCCCAGGTATAGCCGAAGAGATCTACCCCGAGGTATACGGAACAAGAGCACTTCTCGGAACAGAACAGGAACCTGAGGACAAGATCGTGGCAGAAGACTTCTCCTGAGTACCGGCTCCATATACTCAGTATTTCTATTTCCAGTTGATTTATTTCCTGTCTATTTGCATTCGATGTACCAGACATATTCTCGGATTGTTCCCGAGACACTTATTTGAGATTGCTTATTTATTCTATTGTATTATTTTTGGCATTTAATCTGTGATTATCTGTTGTGGATGAGATTATAATAACCTGGGACTTATAATAATTGTTCTATTTCCTGTTAGACTACAGCTTATGTCACGCCCCGATCTCCCGCAGGCTATTTCGGCCGTCCCCGCTAGGCGGGAATCACCCTCGCCAGCGCTCCCGCGGGACGATGGCTTAGACTCATCCGGGCGTGATGCCGCACGAGCGTGAGCCACGCCCGTACAAGGCCATGGTTCATTGGCTGGCGGTAAGAGTTCTAAGCCACAGAGTCGCACAGATTGTCCGAGTACAGCGGAGTCATGAACGCATAGCGATTCGGTAACAGGTTTACTGAGTCGACAATATAACGGAAGCATTTGAAACACAAGTTGAAGTAAAGAAAGCTCTTTTATTGATATAAACTTGTGTTACAGGCGGTGTATAGCCGAGATTATAAGTCGCTCAAGCCTCTCTCTGAAACAATAAAAGCGTGCCAAGTGGCTACAGCTGTGGAATGAATGTACAGGCGATGGTCAGGCGATGCTCCAACATTATGTCTTGTATATGTGCTTCTGTTCCGGATGCACCGTTGCAAGGCTTCAGAGGGAACTCCTGGCCTTAGCACGCACGTTGGAGGCATCCGCACCGAACGAGGTTCTCCCGCACCCTGCATACAAACTGGTGGATTATCAGTACATTGAATGCACTGGTGGGGAAGCTACTCGCCCGCTCGACAAATCCAAACACGTAATACAGGTTCTGTGCACAACTATTTAGTTGTCTTTCTAGTTTCTTTAGGATCAGTTTTATGCAAATATTGAATAGCCTAACGTGTCGGGCAGTGCGCCGTGCAACATGAGAGAAAACACGGCGAGACTTACCAACTTACCATTCCTTCCCTGTCCAAGGCAAACACGTTAATTCACGCACGGGCAAGTATAACATTCAGGAGGCATAACATATGCAAACACGAGGGTCGTTTTAATAGGATCGTTCAGGTGTTTAGTTGTTCTTGATGCGATGCAGTGACTTGCACGCGGATAGCCGCTAAGCGAGGATGACTTATCTATATGAACACGGTCGCTGGCAAAGCCATTATGGACGTAGTCGAGGACAAGGATAGCATGCTACGCGTGTACACGAGGCACACGAACACGATGCATTGCAAGCTATCCTCCCTGCACACGAGACTACACACGAGCTCCATCCGGACCGGATCGGCCCCAGTGCCCCGGTGACCGTCCGTGGAACTAGTCCGCGACATGCAAGTCAGGGTTAACCAATCTTAGGCAACACGATTTAACCAATCTCAGGCAACAGGATTTAACCAATCTCAGGCAACACGATTTATTTGACCAATCTCAGGCAACACGATTTACACGAGATACACGAGAACACGCGTGTACTAGAATACGAGAACACGAGAACACGAGTGCACGGGAACACGAGTACACGAGTATACGGGATACTTGAATCTTGGTTCTGTACAATAACTTATCTTAATGCATTCCCCTGGTTCGGGGCTGCCTTGGTGACCTAACGGTCCCGAATACTTGCAGGTTCATTCAGGCACGGAACGACTACGTAGTAGTCTTCCGGGGTTTGGATGAAAACATGGCGACATTACAAGCAGACAAGCATGCGTTTCTAAGGAACATAAGCAGGCACGTTTGCTCGGACCCGAAGGTAAGCCGAGAGATGAAACCGTTAAGGGACTTAGCATGCGAGGGTCTGAATACAAGCAGTATTTTTTTCCATGTTCTAGCAAGCAATACAAGTTGGGATTATTCCCTTAGCTAGGTGCGTTGGATTTATTAGCATGCAGGGTGATTCACCTAGCGACTAGCATAAATATTCCAGATTTTATGTGTGCTGGCTAAGCAAAGACAAGTTCACCGTAGCCACCCACCTTAGCGATGATTCGCCTCGGTAGAGCGATACGTCTGAGCGAGCCTCTGAAAGTCCAAGCCGGATTCCTGTAGGGGCAAGTCTGGATATCCTTTGCTTCTCCTTTGAGGCAAAGCGGGTCGGGACAGCTGCACGATTGCCGATTGAAACGGCAGTCCGCTTGAGCGGAACGGGGTGTTACAGCTTAAGCATGCCCTGATGGATCCATTAAATTGGGTTGTCCATCGGTGCGTGCTGCTGGCCATTGCCACGCATCCAGTCCCTCGGCATTTTGGGACTGGGGCGTGACACTACGTTACCTGAACAAATCTCAACCTTTATAACTCAGATGAAATTATAAGATTGCAAAAAAATTCTAATGTTGAAACCCTTTGCCCTAATAGGTTCAACCCCCTCACTACACTCAAGAAGGAATGAGAAAGATTACAATTGAAATCACTCACTAACCCATAACTATTTTTCTAACCGAAGTTGACGACTCCTCGATTAGATCTTTTCTTCCTTCTGTCTTGTATGGAGAAGAACCCTAAGAGAAAAACACGGACTTTCTCTTAGATTTTCTTGTGGACGAGCACATCGAATCTTCACCTTTGTGCATGCTTTATGCCACCACCCTTCTCCTGTATTTATAGGATGGAAAATCCTATTTTAGGTTGTAATAGGATTTCTTAAATAGAAAACCCTAAATAAGAATCATATTACACCTAGAATAGTCAAACACCAATTATGGACGTCCAAATATGGTCAGATTAAATATTTGATACAAATTTGAAATCAAATCAAATCTTACATTTAACGTAGATTTTTAAATTATATCAAATCAAATATGTGATCATATTTGGACTCCAAAATTTACCAAATCTAGACTGAACCCGAACAAACATTATCTGCACTACACAGTTAAGCATCCCGAAAGCTTGTAATGAACCGAAGTCAAAGATACCACTTAATTGAATTTCCAAACCCAATATTTAGATGTAAATGTACATCGAGAACAAAAGCAAATAGCAAAGTAACAATATTTTTCTAATAAATGAAATAAATACATTTAACATATCTATACTATTATATAATAAGAAAAGTGAGACTTTATCGTGAAAGTTTTTGTTCCTAAAATATCTTTATCTATATTTACTATTTAAAATTGTTTATTAAATTTAACATGGATAGTTAAGTAATTATGCGTAAAAAAAAAAAAAATTATGATATTGTTGTTTGCTCTTCCTAATATGTAAAAAATTAAAAAAAAAATCTTCTCAAATAATAAAAATAATTTTTTATTATTTGCTCTTTTCAAATAATATAAAATATGTACAATTTACGTACATTTATACTAGTACATGTAAAGCTAAAGTTTGGTCATCCGTCTGTTCCCTTTTCTGCATGTCTCTTCTTATTACGAGTTGTTGGGCTCAAGATCGTCTACTCAATCTTGTCGGTCATGCAAGTCCCAGGTTCATCAGTTGCGAACTAACATGCGTAAAAGAAGAGCAGGTATTGAAACATGTAAGATATTAGTATGGATAATTAGCAGCATACAAAGTTCTGATGGAGTCACGGTGAACTTTGATAGAATGAACGATGACCTCAACATTCTGCTGGCTGACACACTTATACTATTTCAATTGAAGGAATTAATATATAGACCAATTACAAACTTGTAAAGAGCAAACAGACACAGGAGCCATGTATAAATTATGTTTGCTGTCAATAATTTCAGTTTTTGTATATGTTGAATTAACTATAGTCCTCTTAATCTGCCTACCAGTTTGACGTCTTGTTGCTTACGTCACTTTCATCTTTATTCCAATTCTTAGGATCTAAGCAAACCCCATTAGCTTAATCTTCCCATTTTATTCTCCTGAGCTATAGACAAGTAGCAGTGTTTCTAGTCACATGGAATGTTAAGATTGGAGAATCAATAAAGCCCTATGTCCAAACATGCAGGTCTCACATATCTCTCTCCCTAATCTACAAATTTCCTGTGGCCCATATGACTTTCAGGGGAGACAGCATCATCACTGATACGTTTGATTAAAAACCTAACACGCAACATTTCGGCGACCAACCAATGCTGCACTAACGTATTATATATGTGGTTCTAAAAGTTTCTTCATTGTGATGTATTTAGAAGAGCATACAAATGAAATTGGTGCCTACAATAATCCTTTCGTCGGAGATTTGTTCTTCCTGAAAGGAATGTATTACCATTTGTTCATAGAAAATAACATTCTGTATTACTAAACATGACCGGTAGTTACAACAACTGATGGGCTTCTGAAAATTTCGTGAAAATACGATGTAACGTATAGTTTTGAAAGTTGAAAGAGTAAGTTATAGCATGGAGTTCTCTATCTTAGGTTGAAGAGTAGCAGTTGATGTTGAAATCCAATACAATTCTTACTATAACAAGTGTACACTAATTCAGTTCTACCCGCAACCACTTCTCAGTACAGCTTCGACGATGGTCTTGTTGTGTATACTACTATATCAAATAAGTTGGAAAGTAAGAAACTAATAAGAGATGGCAAAGAAACTTCTTAAAATTTCTAGTCTCACATTCCTATTATTTATATTTTACTTCATCAGATTTGCAATTCAGTGTACTATATATGACCGATATCGATACGGTTTGGCATGTTCCGATCCGATACTGACATTGGACTCTCTTTTTTAGTCAATTCGGCAAAGAAAATTGAACGAAAAAGACCAATTAGCAAAGGTGTAAAAGCATAATAACTTTGTAAAAATATGTAAAAGAAGAAAACTTATCTATCACATATAAACCAATTGGCAAGGGTGACTACTATTTCATTAAATTTTAAAACTACGGAGAAACAACACAGAAAATACTTACATTTTTGCTTAAATGTATAAAATATTTTTTCTAAATTTTAATAATTTAACAATAATTATTTGCTTTCCGATACAAAAATATTGTTGGAAATCGGACACGTCCTGTAAGCGTTCCGATACCGTGTCTGAGAGTGCCCACAGCGGAAACTTTAGGCCAATCCACCTGAGATAACCAAACCATGTCTAACGAACACCAAGCACAGATAAAGACAAGTATATGGCGGTGACTACGTCATCTGGAAAAATCTCAACATTTATAACTCAGGTAAAATTACAAAATTGACAAAATCAATGTTGAATCATTTACCCTAATAGATTCAACCCCATCGCCACACTCAAGAAGAAAAGAAAGATATTATAATTGAAATAACTTACAATTGAAATAACCCACAAACCCGTAGCAATCTACCTGAACGAAGACGATGACTCTTCGATCAGATCTTTTTCTTCCTTCTATCTTGGATGACAAAGTCCTAAGAGCAAATCACGGACTTTCTCTTAAATTTTCTGTGGACGAGCACCCTGAATCTCCAACTTGTGCTATGCTTTGAGCCTCCACCCTCCTCCTATATTTATAGGATTAAAAAAATTATATTTTAGGTCATAATAGAATTTCTTAAATATAAAACCTTAAAATAAGAATCATATTCCACCTAAAATAGCCCAACACCAATTATGAACGTCCAAATATGGTCAAATTAAATATTTGATTCAAATTTAAAATCTAATCAAATCTTACATTTAATGTAGATTTTTAAATTATATCAAATCAAATCTTTGACCATATTTGGGATCCAAAATTCACCAAATCCAAACTGGACCCCAACAATCTCCTCCTCCAGTCTGATGAGAGGGTGTCCCCAAGGCTTCTCAACTGCACTCCATGCATGTCGCCCCGCGACAGATTTTTTGCTCCCCCATGCCACCGATCTTCGATCCCCGAGTTGCTTTGCATCTTCCTTCGTCTCCAGCTCCCCGACCGTCACGTCGACGCTAGCTGTCATGCGTAGCACCTTCTGTACTACTGGGATCCTGCCGGCATCAATGACACGGCTGAGACCAAAGTCCCTAACTATCAACCTCACCGTGAGTTTTGGCTGCATGTCCCCGACTTCTGTCTTCCATCGAAACGTGTTAACGTTCCGACGAGCTTCTTCACCCTTGGCTGGCCCAACCAAGCGAACGGTGCAATTCTCCCGAGATTCGAACTCCTGAATTTGCCCACCTTCGTGTCCGAACTTGAAGCTCCCCCATACACATGCGGCCTCAAGTAGAACATCACGCACTGTGCATGTCGTCGATGACCCACAACTTTCCCGGTATTGTGTGAATGGTGATGCTCCTGCCTCAGATTGAGTTTGTTGCAAACCTTGATCTCCTCTCTGGCCTCGAACAGCTGAAACCAATGTTGCTCCATGAAGCTTTGGCAAACCACCCGTCGCCAAAACTGGATCCGTGAAGCAACCCCTAACTGGAGACCGACCAGCTGTCGTGGGACCGACATACTGACCCTCAATCTTGGCTCATCACCATTCGTCGCTTTGTCTCGACGAACCGAATCTTTCATAATCCTCAAAGTATCTCGAAGCCCCCCTCAGCAAGTTCCCGTTGATCCACTCATGTCGAATACCCCGCGAGCCTCCATCCGATGTCTATGACCTGCCTGTACAACTCAGCGGCTTGAGCATGTACATGCCATAACATAAATCTCCTCGAGCCAGCTGTTGAAAACCCTTCGTAAGCATCCAATCTTTGTCCCCAAACAAACTACGACAGCCATCATCTGCCAGCCTCCCAACCAAAATCAAGTTGTAGCGCAAACTCAGTACATGTCGCACATCCTTGAGAACGAGCTTCTCACCAAGCTTCGTGGTCAAGTGCACATCACCGATGCCTACAACTGCAGCTGTCCCCTCCTGTTGCCCATCTTCACATGTCCAAACCTGCCGCTGTGGTATGAAGTGAATATTCTCCTATATGGAGTGGCATGATACGACGCCTCCGTGTCCATGACCCAATCGCCATCATGACACATGCCATAAAGTTTCTCTGCGTCGGTTGCTGCGATGATGAGATCTTCCATAGCCGTAAGATCCTCCTAATCATCCTTACTTTTGGCCTTCTCAGCTTTGAGCTTCATGCAGTTCATCTTGATATGACCCCTTTCGCCACAGTAATAGCAGCTCTCCTTGCGGTCCATAGTCGCAAGATCCCGAGAACTCTTCCATGTCCTCGCCTGTGACTTGGATCTTCCCTTCTGGTAGGAAGCCACCAGAGCGGACTCCTACGATGATTCCATTTGCTTACGTTGGATCTCCTCGTTCAACAAGCTGCTTTTGGCTACCTCCATCATGACAACTCCATCAGGCACGGAGTTGCTCACCGACACCTCCAACGTCTCCCAGCTTTCCGACAGAGAACTCAAAGCAAAATGGCCTGAAGTTCATCATCAAACACCATTTTTATCACAGATAGCTGATTGATAATACCCTGAATCTCGTTCAGATGTTGTGCCACTAGGGCACCCTCCGTGTACTTCGAGTTGACGAGTTGACAAATCAGAAATGTCTTGTTGTCAGTCGTCTTTCTTTCGTACAGCGAATGCATCTTCTCCCACAATGCTTTTGCTGAACTCTCCATGGACACGTGGTGAAACACCGAGTCGTCCAGCCATTGGCGGATGAATCCAACGGCCTTCCGATCCAGTCGTTTCTAGTCTTCAGCAGCTTTGTACGATAGCTTAGCGTTGTCACCCTTCAACAGACTATGTAAGTGCTTGCACTAGAGTAGATCCTCCATCCTTGGCTTCCAAATTGTCCAATTCTCTCCTGTGAGGATGATCATACAAGTGTTCATCTGCTACTTAGACATAGTTGCCAGAACCAAAATCAGTAGCTCTAATACTATACGTTGGAAATCGGACACGTCCTACAAGCGTTTCGACACCGTGTATGAGACTGCCCGCAGCGAAAACTTTAGGCAAACCCACCTGAGATAACCAACCCGTCTAACGAACACCAAGCATAGATAAAGATAAGTATATGGCGATGACTTCGTCATCTTGACAAATTTCAACCTTTATAACTCAGGTAAAATTACAAGATTGACAAAATCAATGTTGAACCATTTATCCTAATAGATTCAATCCACTCACCACACTCAAGAAGAAAAGAAAGATATTACAATTGAAATCACTCACCAACCCGTAACAATCTTCCTGAGCGAAGGCGACGACTCCTTGATAATATCTCTTTCTTCCTTCTGTCTTGAATGGCGAAGTCCTAAGAGTAAAGTACGGACTTTCTCTTAGATTTTCTATGGACGAACATTCCGAATCTCCAACTTGTGCTATGCTTTGTGCCTCCACCCTCCTCCTATATTTATAGGATGAGAAATCCTAATTTTTGTCATAATATGATTTCCTAAATATAAAATCTTAAAATAAGAATCATACTCCACCTAAAATAGCCCAACACTAATTATGGACGTCCAAATATGGTCAAATTAAATATTTGATACAAATTTAAAATCTAATCTAATCTTACATTTAATGTAAATTTTTAAATTATATCAAATCAAATCTTTGACCATATTTGGACTCCAAAATTTATCAAATCCAGACTGGACCACAACAAACATTCTGCTGATACCGTCAATTCTGATACTCATAGGAAAGATCTGATACCGATTCTGATACCAATACTATGAACCTTGCTAGTATACGATGTTTGCAACTAAAGTACTCATGATGAATTATTTTTCGCTGTTTTGCTTATTGAAAATGGGAAACAAGAAATTAAACTGAATCTGTAAATATATAATTCGGAAATATATTATGAGATTTCACCCAAACTGAAATTAGACATTATTTGTATTAATAGTTAGAGCTACATTAAAAAACCTTCCACATTACTTGGTAGAGTATTACTTGTTGCACCTACTACCTTACCTGCAATGAACCTGAAGTCATACCGATAGCTATTGCAGCTTCAGCTCTAAATAACTAAACACTCAGGATGTAAATGTTTCCAAGTTGCGGTAGCGGTAGTCGAGAATTTAGTTTCGCCTACCGTCACTGCAACAGGAAGTTAGCTTGTGTCCTCCCCCAATCGATACAAATTTCTGGAGTACTGTACAGTCGGATGCGATTAGAACTCGTGATTTGCACGTTGCAGCATACCCTTGTTCAGACATCTATTTCGGGTATAACTTTGATGTAGTCACATATATGACAACACGAACAAATGAACTCTAGTCTAACGGTTAAAACCGATGCACTACTTCCACTGGTTGCGGATTCAAGTCATGGATGAGCCAATTATTTTATTTTATTTTGGGAGAATTAATGTGACGGGTGGTTGTTGGGTGCAGTGCAGGTGCGTGGTGCTGTGCGGTGCGGTGCAACCCAGACGGCGTGTGGATGCGATGCGGGTGCAGGTGCGGCTACGGCTGTGTGAGACTTTCGGACCGGATGGAGCCTTCGGACAGGGATGTAACCTTTCGGAAAAAAAATATATAACAACACGATTAAATGAATCTTAGATTAACAATTTCACGATGACCCAACAACTTGTAACATTAGAAGAATATCAGTCCATCGATACTGTGGATCTCGTTCGCCTGTAACTACCATTTTTATAGGTAAGATTATGTAGTTTTATGACCAATCACGTACATTGAACAAATTCCAGGAACAAGATTCATGTTAGGTGTATGTCAATTCATATCTGATGTTCAATATCTTGACTAGATCGTTAACCTGCATTGTACTATTTCCCCCTTTTTCGACGTAATTCTTGCCCATCAAAACCCAACGGCGCGCATATTTGCCAACTAACAGAAATTAATCTCTAGAAGGATCTCATGGTCTAATTATGTGATTTCTCTACAGACAGGGAATGGTCCCAATCCATGAGCTGAGTAGATCTTCCAGCTTTCCATGTCATCCCGTAAGAAGAAACCTCACCAACCAGTTAGATAAAGATAAGGTAGGGTTAGGGTTTGGGTTACCATTACCATCCCAAAGTCACCCATGTGACCTCCTTTCCCTCTTTAGGTTCATGGATCCACAAATCCTCATCACTTTATGATGGCCCCATCTTTGTTAACAAAAAGTGGAAGAACTAGTGAGAAAGAAGAGTCTGACAAGTCCATGCCCTTGCGTTTATGCATGTAAATTTCACCATATTTATACACCTATACCAATAAGAGCATGGGCGGAGTTAAATAGGGCGAGTGGGGTCATATGACCCCACTCAAAAAAATTTATCAAAGTACATTAGTAGTTGGAAATAAAATATTTTTAATATTATTTTTTTACTGAGAGAGAAAACAATATTTAATTATCATAAGATCGACAAGTTTCATAATTAAAATTATAGGATTCAAGTATGAATTTTATGATACAATAAATCTCCTCAATCAAATGGTCAAAATTGATCAAAAATGTCTCGTATGACATGACTGGAATGAGACTAAAGTTTAAGATTCTGATTATATTTGGATTAAAAATGTGTACTTTAATACCATTAATATTTATGCGATTTTTTTTTTATATTTTTATAATTTATTTGGGATTAAAATTTTACTAGTCGATTTTGATCACGTTGTATCAAATCCTGGCTACGTCACTGAATATGAGTGTGAGATTTCCATATTTTCACTTGAATATACATATTTATTAGTAGAAGAAATCAAAAAGAAAAAGAAAAAAACTCTACATTGTTGATTTGTCACTCCAATGGATGACTCAGATATTTGATCTCGCCAATAGATGACAAACGTCTAAAGAAGAAAAATGAAAAGAAACAAAGATGCAGTATATTAGCTGGTGACCCAGGTCTTTTGGCGAAACATATTTTTGCTAGCTAACTAATTTCCACTTTTAACAGTAAGTAAACCATCCATTCATTGTGGAGCAATAATATATGTACACATGTGATGCTGGGTTCAGGACCTAGTAGAAAGATTGGACCGCAAGAGCGAGCCCAGTGGCTTTTGCTTTGACATTCTTAACCAGAATGGTTTCTAAAAGCTCCAACAGTTTAAGTTACAGGCAAACAACCTTATTAAGTTATGCTTCTTGTGACAAATATTTTAGTTGGATGATGTATAATGCTTCTTGTTTGACAAAGTTCAATTGAGTGTTCACAATAGGTATAGAATCTGAAATTGCAAAAGCAACATTCGAAGTTTCGCACTAACGTGTGTATATATGTCCGTATTATAATATTTGATTGATCACAATAGAGGTTCTTATAGAATTCACTAAAGGAATGTTTCCAATAAAAATCGTTTGTTGTTGCATTTTTTCCTACTGGTTTTCAAATTAATCCGGTGGGTACATCAAATTTAGAAGAATAAGTGAGCGATTCATACACTCAGTTTTAGGTACACAGGCATGACAAAATTACAAAAAATCTCCATATCCTCTGCAAGCTTTGCTATTTCATAAGCCCTACAGCTGATTCTTTGCCGTTCCCTTTTGCCACCCTTCTATCAGAGCCCTAAAAATTCTCCCTACCCTCCCTGTCATCCATTCCCTCCTCTCTTTGCAGCCTTTCTTTAAAAGCCAGTGCAGATTAAGGAATTGTTAGATTATTATTGTACTGTTGTATGTAAATATAATTAAGGCCTAAAGGTTCCTTCACCTAGATCACTTGGCTGAGTGGCCTTCCATGTGCTCAGGAATCATTCAGCACCTATCATATACTTTTACTACCAATAACTCCATGTCACCTCTCCTCTCTTGTATTTGTACCTATATAAAGAGTTGTAGTGCTCACTAGAGTCCTTCCCCCTTCCCTTAATTCCTTCTTGCATAGAGAAATTCTATAGGGCTCCAATGGGTGAAGCTAAGCAGGTTAGCCATTAATTTGGGTTATATTGTTCCATTGCTTTTAGAAGGAAAGGCTCAATTTGTGCCGATGCCGTAAGATTGATTGATTTTGTATGCAGGAGGAGACCACAAAGGCAGATGCCACGCCAGCGGTAGAGAAGAAGGAAGAGAAGGCTGAAGAGAAGAAAGAAGAAGCGAAAGCAGAAGAGAAGAAAGAGGAGGCCAAGCCTTCCCCTCCCCAACCCATCATCCTGTCCATGGACCTGCACTGTGTGGGATGTGCGAAGAAGATCGAGAGGTGCATCATGAGATGCAAAGGTTTGCCATTCCGTGGAACTAATCAAGATCACTAACTAACTAATTAATTCAAGAAGAAGAATTAAGAAGAAAACAACTAATTTCGTGGCCTGTACCATCACAACAGGAGTCGAAGAGGTCGAGACGGACATGAACCAGAACAAGGTGACCGTGAAAGGAATAGTGGATCCGCAGGCTCTCTGCACCAGGATAAAGAAGAAGACCATGAGAACTGCCAGAGTTCTCTCTCCACTGCCACCACCAGATGCCGCACCCGACTCCTCAACCTCACAAGAAATTGCATCTCAGGTATGCATGCTTGCTTGCTTGCTTGCTAGCTAGCTAGCTACTTTTTCTTTCATTTCCAACAAAATTGACCACACTTATTTGCATCTAATTGTATGTGCTAACTGAAAGAGTACTGCTGGTACCGAACAGGTGAGTGGGATGACAACTGTGGAATTACAGGTCAACATGCATTGCGAGGCTTGCGCTCAGCAGCTCCAGAGAAAGATACTAAAAATGAAAGGTATGCTTGACAAAAATGTTATTTGTCCGCCAAAAAATATTGAATGATGACAGCTTCCATCATGTGGCATCTGACCGCTCATATGATAGCTAACTAATAAAATTTAAAATTAACATTAAAACTAATATTAATATTAAAAAATAGAATGATTAAATTTTTGGATTAAAATTTGTCATGTCAAATGTTAATAAGTAGAAGATGGCATCACCTAAATTTTTGGGTTATTTACACTAATCTATTCTATTTTTATGTTTACTATACGAATTTTTCTTATTCTGAAAATAATTACATGTATCTCCTTTATGCTTTATGTTGTAAGGAGGACTAGTATAATAACCTTTTATATAAAACATAAAACATAGAAGAAAAAAATTGTGTAATAAACATAAAATATAGAAGAGATTGGTATAATTATTTTCAAGATAAAAAACATCCGTGTTATAAACATAATTACTGTAAATAATTTTATTTTATTTTTATGACAAATAGCATAATTGTATACTTAATTATTATATTTCCCTGACAGTGAATAGTATATGAATCCCCTCATGATGCAATTCCTGCGCAAGCATGCATGTGCCATTCTCATTGGCTAGAGCACAATATTTGCATGCATCAAAGTGTGAATGAGTGAGTCGGTCATGCAGCTAGCTAGCAAATGATCGAGGGTCCATTTCACTCGGTCCTAGAGACAAACAAAGCATTGTCATGTCAAAGTAACACATGGAACGCATATACTAGCTCTTTGTCTTTCCACGCATGCATTTAGCTGCAACAAAGTTTTGTTCGTTAAAGCCACAAAGTATGCAAGTGGATGAACCTAAAAGAAAACATCCAATTCCTCTCCTTTTATCAGAAGTCCAATTCTTATTTCATACCGCGGATTGAGTCCAAAGATTCCACACAAATAATTATTCCGTGTTCTTGCAAACAAAGTTATCGAAAAAAAAAATTGTTAAAACTAATTTTCTTGGTCACAGGGGTGCAAACGGCCGAGACCGAGTTGAGCTCAGGGAAGGTGAAAGTAACCGGGACTATGACCGCGGAAAGGCTCGTCGTCGACATCTACAGACGAACCGGAAAACTCGCATCGGTCATTCCACCACCACCGCCTCCACCTCCTCCTCCACCAGCACCAAAGGAAGAGGAGAAGAAAGAAGAAGGCGAGAAGAAGCCCCCCGAGGAGAAGAAAGAAGAGAAGGGCGCCGGCGGAGGGGAGGAGAAGAAGAAGGAAGAAGAGAAAGCAGCCGAAGAGCCAGCGGGTGGCGACAAGGCCGGAGAGACCAAAGAAGGAGAGAAGGGATCGGGCAGCGAGGAGGCTAAGAAAGAGGCGGAACCAGCCGGACCGGCATTCGTCGGTCCGGAGGACGTGATGATGAAGAGGATGATGTACTGGAACAACGGCTACTTCGGAGATCAGGAAGAGATGGCAAAGAGGATGATGATGCCGGCTCCTCCTCCTCCTTGGACGCAAATGCCGGTGTACTTCATCCAGCCGCCGCCTCCGCCGCCGCAGCTCTTCAGCGACGAGAATCCGAATGCTTGTTGCATATCATGAGAAGAAGTATAAATTATTGTTATACACCTCAATAGAACTTAAGAAATCAATATATATGCATTATTTGTATCGATTCTGTATGTATTATGCAACGGGGGAGAGCGCTTTTTAGGCTTTCATAATCCTCGTTATAAATAACATATATATTTCAGTTCTCGTCATCCTACAAAAGCCTCCTAACAATATCTGAACCTAACTAAAATGTTGGAACAAATACTGGCTACACCAAATCCTTTGCACATGAATAATCTACCACTATACTAGTTGTGGCATCTTTTTTATAAAGATTCCACAGAAACACTCCTTCATCCAAGTTCTTTCTCAAGATGGGATATTGCTACTTTGCTAACCATAATACACGAAGTGTTAATTTCTTCAGTCCATCCAATCCTTGTGCCGAATCTTGTGTATAGGAAACCAGCGGAAAATCATGACATGCTATGACAGGATCACCCAAGAACTTTATATGTGATGGATTTTTCCAAGTTATTATTCATTCTATTTTGACTTATTGTGTTTAATTATTTGGGAAAAAAATTTGAACTCATGCTCAAGAGTTCAAAATATTTTAAATGATGGAAATTATCTTTCTACTAAGTTCTCAAGTTCCAACAAACTTATAGAGAACTCAGATCTATGAGGCAGGGTCAATTTTTTCCGTGGAGCTTATATTTTATATCAGACATATTTTCCTAAAAAGAAATGCTATGCCTGCAACCAAATGCTTACACCATTTCTACAACCGCCACGTGACGTCCATGTGGCGGCCGTCCATTGGGTGAGGGGGTATGTGGGACCTGGTGGCCGCCATGTGGCAGGAGTGCCACGTGGCAGTCATTCATTGGATGAGAGGTGGAGCCAGGGTGTGGCCCACATAGCAGGGGAGGAGAGGGTTGTAAGAAGGTTGTAAACATTCGGTAGTAAACTTAGTTTTTCTGTTTCCTAAAACATAGGATAGAATATCCATTTCTTTGGACTCTTCCAAACAGTATTTTTTTTTATATAGAATAATGTTATTCTTCCCTTTAAAGAAGTGTCCTTTCAAATTATCTCTCACGTGACACGTAACGATTAATGTGACAACTGATATAACAAATTTTAAAATTAATATTAATATTAAAATTAATATTAATATTAAAATTAAAATTGACATTAAAATTAATATTAATGTTTATATTAACATTAAAATTAATATTAATATTAATATTTTCAAAATTGGATTATTAATTTTTTAGGTTAAATTTGTCATGTCAGTTGTCATATTATATGTCATATAATGCTATTTAACATGCCACGTAAGGAGGGATGATTTAGAGAGATACTTTGGAGGGATGAAGAATATTACTCTTTTTTATAAGGTGCACCAAGTAAATTTTGAAAGAAAGTTGGTATTATATTATCTCTCTCTACCTTACACCAATATTCCAGAGATTTTGGAGAAATGTAACTTTTCTTTAAAAAAAATACGTACAGGATAGAACTACCCATCCCATCAATGAATTGAAAGATGACCAAATGTCATCTCCTCCCTCGAATGAATTTCAAGGTTAGATTTTGGAGAAATTTAACTTTTATTTTTTAAAAAAAATATCGAAGAGGATAGAACTACCCATCTCATCAATGAATTGAAAGATGATCAAATACCAGCTCCTCCCTCGAATGAATTTTTCACTCGAATGAATTTTTCAAGGTTTGCAAGACTTGATTTTAATTTCAGAAAATTTTGTATAGAGCATAAAAATTACGTAAAATTAAGCTGAGAGAACAAAGTTTGTAAATTTTACAAAGATAGGAAAAAAAAATGTCCATCGTAAGAACGTATCCATTGAAAGTATTAATTAAAAACAATTTGAATCAATGACGACTAAGCCCATCAGAAGGGTGTATTCGTGCATAAAAATGTCCTTCCGATAAACGTTTCATTTATCCAAAAAAAAAATCGCGTGCAAAAAAATATTCTTCCTATGGACGTTTTTTGTTTGGACATTTTTGTGCTAAAAACGTCATTGGGATGGATATATATATATATATATATATATATATATATATATATATATATGAGAATTTTTTTTTAGCTTGTGAAGTATAAATTTTTAGAGAAGATTGCAGATTTAAATCCTTTGGTACTTATTTTTTATTAACAAAAAAAATGACCTTTGTGATGTATAAAATTTAAGAAAAAGTTATGGGTTTGAATCTTTCCATATATATATTTTCTTAATGTGACATTTTTGTTAAAAAATAAGGAAAATTTTAACCCGTAACCTCCTCTAAATTTTTTTTTTTTTTTTTTTTTTTTTTTTGTTCTCTTGTTTTATTTGTATAAAATTTTAGTATTTTGTATGAAATTTTCTGTCTTAGTTTTTTTTCTTCCGCATGAAACAAACCCAAGTCAAGAAGCTAGAGCTGAAGACGAGCAAGAAAATTTATTGTACGATGATTAGTTCCATCAATGTGCTAATAATGATTTGATGTGCTGAGATGATATCAATCAGTGGACGGTGGACATCATGTGGGAATGGAGAAAGAATGAATGAATGTTTTGTCGTATACGTATGGTGGCAACCGGCAGGTGAGGTGTTAAGGCCTCTTTCCAGCAGCCAGCTGACGTGGTGGTTGGGACACACACTATCCCCTTCCCCGCACGCGGCTCCACACAGTCTTTAAGTCTTGGCTCCGTTTGGTAGAAACTTGTGGGAAAAAGAGTACGGACATTTTTTTTTTTAAGAAAATTTTTATTCAGAGCAATAAAATTAAGACAAATTTTACTAAGACCATAAAAATTTTAAAATTTTCAAATAAAGCATTATAATGTCCATCGGAAGGACGTTTTACGTTTTCTAAAAAAAATTCTCTGTCTCCGTTAAAAAAAAAATTTTAATAATACTTTCCATTAAAATATAAATATATATATATATATATATATATATATATATATATAGTAAAAAATACGTTTTTTGGAAGGATATTTTTTTTATTATATATATATATATATATATATATATATATATTTTTTTTTTTTTTTTTTTTTTTTTAAAACGCTCTCTCTCACTCACTCGTCTGCTCTCTCTCCTCTCTCTCTCACTAACTCTCTCTCTTTTCTCTCTTCTCTCTCTGCTCACTCTCTCACTCACTCACTCTCACTTACCCGTTAACTCTCTCTCTTTTTTCTGTTCTCTCCCTACTCACTCTCTCACTCACTCATCGAGCCGGACGCGAGCGGCTTGTCAGAGTAGAGGGACACTCCGGAGAGCTTCTTGTCGTTTCCTAGGGTGACGTCGGCAGGGAAAGTCCTGTCGATGGTTCCGACGCTGACGGTGATCTGTCAGGGGGCTAGATTGGTGACAGACATGGGGGTGGGGCCGTCGTTGCCGGCAGAGGAGGAGACGAAGACGTCCTTGGCCATGGCGCCGAAGGAGCCGACTGCGATGGGGTCGAGGTAGTAAGGGGAGGAGACGTCGTCGCCTCCGCCGATGGAGACGAAGATGACGACGACGCCGTCGGAGACGGCACGGTCGAATCCAGCGAGGATGTCGGAGTCGAGGCAGCCGGCGCCCTTCCAGCAAACTTTATAAGGCGGCGAGCCGGACCTTGGGGGCGACGCCCTTTGCGACGCCGACGACGTAGCCGGACATACTGGCCTGGAAGACGTGGAGGCCGGCGGCGGTTCCACCGGTGTGGAAGATGGCTGGGCCGCCGAGGGCGGCGACGGCCAGATTGAGAACAGGAGAGGACATGAGAGAGAGAGAGAGAGAAGAGAGAGAGAGAGAGGAGAGAGTGAGCAGAAGAGAAGAGAGAGAAGAGAGAAGTGAGAGAGAGAGAGAGAGAGAGAGTGTGAGGGAGCGTTAAAATATATATATATATATATATATATATATATATATATATATATATTTAACGGAGAGTATTATTTTTTGTTTTTTTAACGGAGACGACGAGGCATTATGATGCTTTGTTTGAAAATTTTAAAAAATTTATACTCTGAGTGGAATTTGTCTTAATTTCGTTACTCTAAACGAAAATTTTCGTTTTTTTTATCCATATGAAAAGAAAAAATGTGTTTAGTTGAAGAAATAGAAAATGGAATTGATACAAATTTTTTTTTTTTGTATGGACAAAAAAATGAATGAAGAAAATAAAAAAATATGGTTTTTATCAATTAGAACTTCAACTAAAACACTTATTTAACCTTTGACTCCATTTAATAATTTTTAAATGATAAAATGTTTATAGAGATATACTTGTAAATGTAGAAAAACTTTCACTCTTTGTTTCAGCTTTTATCATATTATTTTTTAGAGTGATTGAATATTTTAGGTTAACAAGACAAAATAGCCCGTCAACCTTTTTTTTTCTAAAGCAAACAAAAGAAAATGCATGACTCACTCACATTTTTCTTCTTTTATTTTCTTTCCTCCCATTTTTCTCTCCTGCCAAACGGATAAGACAATTGAAAAAGACACAACCAAAAATACTACGTAATATTATAATTTTGACGGCCCTAATTTATTGTAAAACTATCAAAATTTTGTGACGTGTACCTATATCAATAGCCATAATTAACTATCATGCAAGTACCATAAGATTCTTGTTTTTTTTTTTGGTATTATGACATGCATAAAATACTATGTTACCCTCCCCTATAGAACCTAATTTTGTACAATTTTACACAGAAACTATTAAAGTTACCTATAGTCCACAGATATATTTTACGTGGTCAGATATACGGATATTTGGAGGATGACATATTGGATCTGATCCATCTAATATATATTTTTAACTACATGTGACTATCTAAAAACCATTTCTATATGTTCTACAAGGATTCTAGTCACATTTGGAGATATAAATTAGGATCTTGCATAGGAGGTGTCAGACTAATCATCAGTTATTTTGGTGTGATTGAGGGACGTGCATTGAGGGGCCATAGATGAAGCCGCTCCTGGAGGTATCATATATATGGGTGGTGGTAATCAGGGGAATAGAATGGAAGGGGTCACCGAACTCGCGAGTGACTTTGTGGTTACCGATAAGAGGTATAAGATCCCGGTTGAATGACAGAAGGTCAGTGGATTGAGCTACAGGGACGTATTATTCCTTCCATTTATAAATTGTGGGAGTTGAGAAGTGGATTGAGCTACAGGGACGTATTATTCCTTCCATTTATAAATTGTGGGAGTTGAGAAACAATGGACTCGAAGGCATACAATGCAGTGTGCACAAAAGTTCCGAACGTTACGTCAGGCCTCGTGCGTTATGCCGGAAAGTATAAAAATAAAAAAAAAAAAAAATGGGAGGGGTCGGAGGTGTTGATGGCAGGAGACTAAAAACTAATTTTGAATGGTCATGATATTTAGGTCAAATGGTTGAGATCGAGAGCGTTGTCGTCGTTCATCTTGAGAAAATTTAGGTCCATATAGAAGGAATTTTCTTACACCATGATTCTCGAAAATCTTTGTAGATCAAATCTTTGGCCTCCTTCTATTCGTGCTATAAGACTTCTCGGATATATTCGTTTTTTTTTGCTTTCATGTGTACATGAATAAATGTAAGAGGGGTGGGAAAAGCTCCCCCGGTACAACTCAGATACTCAAGTCAGGCTAAAATTTGAGGAGGATATGAATTTTGGCATAGTTCCAGAATAAAAGTGAGTGTATCTCATAGATGATCTTGAGACTCTTTAAAACATGTAAAGTTAGAACCCTAACAGTTTTCTTAGGCACCAAATTAGGATTTAAACATATCGATGGATTATACGAATATCCTTGCCAATATCCATCATAATCTCCATGGATCACGTTTCCAGGCTGAACATGGGGTGGGGGTCCATAGAATTTAGTAAGCTCGGGTATGGGCCTTTGGACCTAACCCTCGGAATATATATGTTACCAATGGCGTAAAAGGACTTCATCACCATACAAGTGAAAACATGTATTTTTCTTCCAATTTCATATTCAAGACATTGCCTAAAACACGACTTTGCATTCCATATCCAGAACAAAAGAAAGGACGTAAATGAGCAAAAATGGTTTAGATCCTCTAGAAGTCTCGGTACAGGTAGACTTCGCCTCTGCAGTATCATCTACGACTACATGAGAAGCAAGCAAGCAAGCAAGAATGATTAGCAAGGGAATGGCTAATATAGTAGAAGAATTTCCGGAAGCAGCTCCACTGCAGATGTTCATTACCATCAGATGATGAGTGCCGAAGCAAAGACTGCTCGGAGAGACGAGATCATTCCTCGTCTACAGCAAAATAAGCATTTTCTTTGGCCTGCAAGCACCGTGTTAGTGTCAATTGTTGGTTTTGGTAGAAATTTGCTTCAACTGTGTTACGAATTTACTTCAACTAATTATTACTGTAACAATTTGCTTCAACTGTGTTACGAATTTAAGCAACCTTTGTTAGAAAAATATTATAGCAATTTGCTTCAATATTATAGAAAAATATCCTCGTCTACAGCAAAATATTATAGCAATTTGCTTCAACTGTGTTACGAATTTACTTCAACTAATTGTTACTGTAACAATTTGCTTCAACTGTGTTACGAATTTAAGCAACCTTTGTTAGAAAAATATTTCTACCAATTTTATAACAAATTACTCTTACTATACTGTCAATATACAATTTGCTTTAATTGCCCTAACAAAATTTTCTTACTACAGAGTCATTATTCAAATTGCTTAAATTTGCCTAAAGTGTCTTACTATATTGTCTGTTTAAGCAAATTCTTCTAGCAATTTGTTATTGTACCAATCTTTTAATATTGTAGCAATTTGCAATACTGTAGCAATTTGTAATTCTGTACCAATTCTGAAGCAATTTTTCTAGCAATTTGTTCACAAAATTCTTTTCAATTGTAACATACAATTTGTTTCATTTTTAATCACTTAGTATTTTGAAAGCAATCTAGGACCAAAAGAAAATAGTTTAAGGAAATTGCAAATAAAATCTTCAAATCTAAAGTTTCAAAGTAGAGACAAACTCGGGCACAAGCCGAAAGGGTCCTTCTGTCAACCGGGTGTAAACAACCCTAAGCGACACGGTACTTAAGAGTCTTCGGACCGCCGCTAGCTGGGAACCGGCCCCTACAGCTAACCTGAGTTGATCAACACTTGAAAAACTAAAGATTTTAAGATTGTTTAGCAAAGACCGCCTAAACTATTATCTTGTAGAAGGCCAAAGAAAATCCAAGTCTAATTTTTTTTATAAACCCAAGAAGAATTTCTTCAAGAAGAAGAAAAACTTTCAGCCTAACCACCACAACCATCATCACCAAAACCAAAAACCTAGAAACTTCAGTCAGACTCAGGATCAAAAGAGATTTTGTTTTGTGTGTGGTAAAACAAACCATATGGCCACCCACTGCTACCATAGGAAGAAGGAAGCTGTCCAGACCTCCTACAAAGGAAAGGGCTCAGTTAGACCAGAAGCGAACATGCTTCACAAAGGTTCTTCGAGTTCCTTCAGGTCTGTAAGCTTTCAACCCCTTATTAACCTCTCTTACCATTCTGATGATTGGTGGTTGGATTCTGGAGCTAATGTTCACGTTTCGTTTGATCGCTCCTGTTTTTCAAACTATCAGGAATCAAGTTGAGGAGGTGTGACCCTAGGAGATGGCTCAACGGCACAAATTATTGGAAGAGGAAAAGTTAACCTGAAGATGACATCAGGAAAAATCCTAACTCTTCATGATGTTCTTCATGTGCCGTTTGTCAGAAGAAACCTAGTTAGTGGATCCCTTCTTGTAGCCTCAGGATACAAAATTGTAATGGAGGCAAATAAAGTAGTTTTTTCTAAGCATGACTCTTTTATAGGAAAAGGCTTTGTAAAAGACGGTCTTTTCATTTTAAGTACAATGGATAAAATGTCTGATTGTTCTCTCATTGTCTCCAAAATAGAATCTTCAAATGTTTGGCATGGCAGACTAGGTCATGTGAACCTAGGTTCCATTAAAAGAATGATGACTTTAGACCTTATTCCCAAGACTCCAATAGATGACAAACACAAATGTGAAATCTGTGTTCAAGCCAAACACACTAGATTACCATTTAAATCTGTAGAAAGAAATTCTGACCTTCTAGAACTTATCCATAGTGATGTATGTGACTCAAATAGGATTTTGACCAGAGGCGGTAGAAAATACTTTGTTACGTTTATAGATGATTATTCAAAGTATTGTTACATCTACCTTCTCAAAACCAAAGATGAAGTTCTAGATAGATTTAAGGTCTACAAATCTGAAGCTGAGAACCAATTAGAAAGGAAGATTAAGATCCTTATATCTGATCGTGGTGGAGAATATACCTCTGTCACGCCCCAGTCCCAAAATGACGAGGGACTGAGCACGTGCGCAATGGCCAGCAGCACGCACCGATGGACAACCCAATTTAATGGATCCATCAGGGCATGCTTAAGCTGTAGTCTAGCAGTAATAAGTACAAGTCTCAGGTATTTCTAATCTCATCCACAGAAATAGACAGATTAATTGCCAGAAATAATGCAATGGAAATAAATATGCAATATCAAATAAGGTTATCTCGGGAAACAAATCCGAGAATTATTCTGTTACAATTAAGAAAAGACAGGAATTAAATGCTGGAAAATGTAAATACTGAGTAGTTGAAGCCGGCGCTCAAGAGAAGTCTTCGGCCACTATCTCGTCCTCTGTTCCTGGTTCTGTTTCGAGGAGTGCTCCGGTACCGTACACTTCTGGGTAGTTCTCTTCAGCTGTACCTGGGGACATAATCCGGATCCAGGTCCTCAGGGGACAGCAAGGTACAGAAAATACAAGCCAAAATATAAGCAGTGCAGCAGATAAAATAATCATCAGGGTAAACTAAGTAACCAACTATGTGATATGCAATATGAGAGCAGCACTAGATCTCAGGCTGAAGCCACTACAAGCTCTGTGTCGGGGAGCCGGTAGCGGCAATAACTATGAATTTCACTATGATATATACTATGTTATATATGTAATATCAGCCTGTAGTCTGTGTGTCTCTCCCCACCCAATGTAATCACGCAAGTCATGACCATAACGTCTCATGTCCATGTCAGCGGGATTATAACTAATGCAGCAAGTCTGGTAGCGATGAATCAAAATGTCTAAGGATGTAACGTCTATGTCATATAACATGCATCCTATACAGAATCACCTTGAATGTCTCAGGAAGACTCTGTCTCAGGAAATAGTGTCAAGTGTCATGGGTTCTGGTGTACTTGATAGGACAAGTACGAGAATTATCGGGTCTCGATATCCATGTCTATGTGACGTTACACAACCCCGCGTACGGCGTTGGCACCCGACTATGATCGGACACTAAGTACATCACACGTCTCCTAGGTCAAGCAGTTAAAACATATTTATATTTAATTCGCAAGAAATCAAGTAAAGTACTATGTCAAGAATTACTGAAATTTGGCAGGCTTTATTTGTCCATTATTGCATGATTAAGTCCAGAAAATAATTAGCAAGCTGCAGGGTTTGGCAAGGTACACTTGCCTGTGGTTCCAGCTCGGTTTGCAGTTCTGACTTCGGCGGGAATTGCAGGCGGTACTCCGGTTGCTGAAACAAACATCACCATCAGATCCAGAAAATATCAATCAGCTAGAAACGCCTGTCCTTGGGTCCAATTTGGAGACAAGGGCAGAAACGGCAGTTTCGGGCCAAAACGGGGTCCACCGGTGGGCCCGCTTTGCACCGAAAAATGCGTCAGGGTCAAAGGTCTCCAAATTCACCAAACTTAGTGTCAACAGGTCAGGAACGCTGATACGAACCCAACGGAACTTTCAGAATTGAATTCCGATGAGCCGATCACGAAATCGCCCGTCGAGCGGGGCCTGTGGGGCCCACGACACGCGATTTCGTCAACGTTCTCAGAATCGAACCAAACTTGACCCACAGGACCAGCGTATCGCTACGGGTCCGATGGCGCAAGTTTCGTCTCGATCCGGCGTGTGTACACAAAGTTAGGTCGAATTGCAGAAAAGACGGATACGGGACGATGTCCGCGGATACGCGTTGATTCCGGTGTGCACGCACACCCAAATCAGCTTCCGCGAAATCCCACACGTCCGTATCGACGAGGCGCACGTATCTGTGAAGACCGCGCACGACCAAGTCGTCCCGTTTGGCGGGACGTACTCAGTTCCGGGATGAAACAGGGTCTGGTTTCTCCTGTTTTTGGATCGCGGTGTACGATCGCCACAGGCCGCGATGCCCCGAACAGTTTGTCCGGGCACCGAGAGGGTCATACAGGCTTCGCAACGCAATTTGCGGAATCGAAAACGGAGCAACGAATAAAAAGTTACACGCACCTGAAGGGGACCCGAAAAGCAGGTTCGAGCCGTGTCCGACTCGTGTCGGACACGCGGATTCGGGGGAAATTTCTAGGGTTAGGGTTTACTGTTCACTGCGGCGGGGCTCCGGCGGCTGGGACGGCGGCGTGGGGGGGGCTGACTGCGGCGGGGGTCGGCGCGGCGCTCGGCGAGACCGGTCGGAGGCGGCGCAGGGGCCGGAGGCGGCCGGAGCAGCGGCGGAAGCTGCTGTCCCTTGCTGCGGGCAGTGGTCGACGGCGGACCGGCGGAGCTGGGCGGGAGGAAGTGGCGGCGTCTCGGCGAGGGGAGCGGTGGCTAGGGCTAGGTGGCGGAGCACGGCGGGGTCGACGGCGGGGGGGTGAGGCCGAGAGGGGGAGCGGAGGGGTTATTTATAGGGCGGACGGAGGGGGGTCAGGGCCGAGATGGGCGGGCGACGGGGTGGACGTGGGCGCGAGCGGGCGGAGCGGCGCCGGACGCGGCGGAGGCGCCGCACGACGCGGGGGCGGTGCTGGGTCGTGGGTGACTGGGGGGTGCGGGTCGGTGGGTTCGGGTCGGGCGGCGGATCCGACCCGACCCGCTGGGGAAGTGGGCTGGGTTCGGGTCCGTTGGGCTGGGCCGGCCCAACGGGCCGCGGGCCGGGCTGGGGGTTTAATAAAAAGAAAAATAATAATAATTTTATTTAAAAAAATCAGTAAATTTAATAAATAAATAGGTAATTAACTAAAATACTTTTTAGGTATTTAAAAATAGGTCCGGGGTCCGATAAATTCCAGAAAAATTGCCCTAAGTCCAGTTTTTTCATTTTACACCCAAAAATATTATTTCCATAATATTTTAATATTGTTTAATATCAATTAAAAATCATTTAAAAATTAAAACCCTGTTTTTAAATTACAAAAAAATCCCGCAAAATTCCAGAAAATTGTGAAAAATCCAGTTTTTAAAATTTTGAAAATTCAGGGGGTTTACAATCTACCCCCCTTAAGAAGATTGCGTCCTCACAATCAAAGAATAACCGGTCAACAGAGATGACGCGGTCACAAGCATCGTTTGAAAACACATCACAAGAGGCTTCAGGGAAATACCGTTTCCCTAAAAATCGAAAGTTTACACTTTCCAGGAAAATCTAGTTAAAACTATAACTTTTATGAAAACCAGGTTATTATTAACAAGTTGCAAATTACTAGGTTGGGGCTGAGGTCACGAACCAACGGGCACGAACTACAACAAGACTAGAACGGAAAACTATAAATCACTTACTCGCATCAGCGTCCTGCACAGTCAACGCATAAGCTTGCCCTCGTCCTTGAGGTAGATTCCTCTGCTGCTGCTGGGCCTGCTGGAAGAGTGCTGCCTGAGGAGCCAGAGGTGGCCTAGGTGCTGGTAAAGCAGGTTGGTTTGCCCTTGGTGCTCCATCTCGATGCTGAGGACAGTCCTTGGCTATGTGCTGATTGGTGCCGCAAATCAGGCACAATCCCAACTTGCGTCTGCAGTCCTTCTCGACATGGCCTATCTTGCCGCAGTAGTGACAGGTAGGAAGGGTCTGCGAAGCTGTCCTCGGTGGCTGGTGCGTGTGAGATCTCTTTGCAGATTCTCCCGGTGATGATCTGTCTGGTGCTGTGGTGATTGGCCGCTTGAGGCGAGACTCTCTCCTGGTGACGCGTTCCATGCGTCGGGCTGCAGCGAGAACATCCGAGTAGGAGGTAGGTGCGACGGATCCGATGAGTTTCTGCAGCTCAATGTTCAGTCCGTCGAAGAATTTCTCGGCCTTTTCTTCCTCTGTCGGGATCAGGGTTGGGGCAAAGCGGCTTAGACGGATGAATTCCGCGTTGTACTCTTCCACCGTCATCGAGTCCTGGGTGAGGCGATTGAATTTGTCCCGCAGTTCTGACCGAGCGATGGCAGGAATGTACATCTCTTGGAAGAGTCTGGAGAACTCCTCTCAAGTGACTCGGTCTGGTCCGAGTCGCGTCTCCTCAGACAACCACCAGTGGTGCGCGTTGCCTGTCAATTGCATTCGGACGGCCGTCATCCAGCGTTCCCGGGGGAGCTCGGCTGCTTCAAGTTGGTGCCGTATGTTGGTGAGCCATTCATGAACTTCTGTGGGCTCTTCCTTGCCTGAGAAGGTACGGGGCTTCAGTTGGCGAAAGTCAGTGATAGAGCCTGTAGATGGCCGTCGAGCTGGTAGGTTGGCCTGCTCCAGTACAGTTACGATGCTGTCCCTCCAGAAGTTGGCTTCGCGACGCTGAGCCTCGTGTTGGACTTGTTGCTGCGCTTGCATCATCGCGTAGATCATTTGGAATATCTGCTGCCCGTCAATTGGCTGTCCTTGTGGGAGTACGGGGGTTGGTGGGACGAACTGCGGCGGAGGTGGAATGTCATCGCGCCAGAATCGGAAGGTAGGTTGACCTGCCTGCTGGCTCTGTTGAGTTGTGGGAATTCCTCCGACTGGTGTCACTTCGTCGTCGTAGGTGACACCTGTAGCTTGTGGGGTTCCGGCGGGAGTCTCATTACATTCTTGTGGGTCCATTTTCCTGCATCCAAAATACCCAGTAAGAGGCGTACAGGAATCAAGGCAAGATGCAAGTCAAAATTAGTTCGAATACGATACAGATATCAAAAACGATTCAAGCAAGTGGATGAGATCCTAAAATCTTATCCTAGTTTTATTGCAGGCCTGTTCGGTCCCTAAGTTGAAACCGAACAATTTAGTCGTAGACCTGCATGGGCCACCACAAAAACCATGTCACGCCCCAGTCCCAAAATGACGAGGGACTGAGCACGTGCGCAATGGCCAGCAGCACGCACCGATGGACAACCCAATTTAATGGATCCATCAGGGCATGCTTAAGCTGTAGTCTAGCAGTAATAAGTACAAGTCTCAGGTATTTCTAATCTCATCCACAGAAATAGACAGATTAATTGCCAGAAATAATGCAATGGAAATAAATATGCAATATCAAATAAGGTTATCTCGGGAAACAAATCCGAGAATTATTCTGTTACAATTAAGAAAAGACAGGAATTAAATGCTGGAAAATGTAAATACTGAGTAGTTGAAGCCGGCGCTCAAGAGAAGTCTTCGGCCACTATCTCGTCCTCTGTTCCTGGTTCTGTTCCGAGGAGTGCTCCGGTACCGTACACTTCTGGGTAGTTCTCTTCAGCTGTACCTGGGGACATAATCCGGATCCAGGTCCTCAGGGGACAGCAAGGTACAGAAAATACAAGCCAAAATATAAGCAGTGCAGCAGATAAAATAATCATCAGGGTAAACTAAGTAACCAACTATGTGATATGCAATATGAGAGCAGCACTAGATCTCAGGCTGAAGCCACTACAAGCTCTGTGTCGGGGAGCCGGTAGCGGCAATAACTATGAATTTCACTATGATATATACTATGTTATATATGTAATATCAGCCTGTAGTCTGTGTGTCTCTCCCCACCCAATATAATCACGCAAGTCATGACCATAACGTCTCATGTCCATGTCAGCGGGATTATAACTAATGCAGCAAGTCTGGTAGCGATGAATCAAAATGTCTAAGGATGTAACGTCTATGTCATATAACATGCATCCTATACAGAATCACCTTGAATGTCTCAGGAAGACTCTGTCTCAGGAAATAGTGTCAAGTGTCATGGGTTCTGGTGTACTTGATAGGACAAGTACGAGAATTATCGGGTCTCGATATCCATGTCTATGTGACGTTACACAACCCCGCGTACGGCGTTGGCACCCGACTATGATCGGACACTAAGTACATCACACGTCTCCTAGGTCAAGCAGTTAAAACATGTTTATATTTAATTCGCAAGAAATCAAGTAAAGTACTATGTCAAGAATTACTGAAATTTGGCAGGCTTTATTTGTCCATTATTGCATGATTAAGTCCAGAAAATAATTAGCAAGCTGCAGGGTTTGGCAAGGTACACTTGCCTGTGGTTCCAGCTCGGTTTGCAGTTCTGACTTCGGCGGGAATTGCAGGCGGTACTCCGGTTGCTGAAACAAACATCACCATCAGATCCAGAAAATATCAATCAGCTAGAAATGCCTGTCCTTGGGTCCAATTTGGAGACAAGG
Organism: Iris macrosiphon; assembly: GCA_036927795.1. NCBI lineage: Eukaryota > Viridiplantae > Streptophyta > Magnoliopsida > Asparagales > Iridaceae > Iris > Iris macrosiphon. Next base: position 161,781,489 of record JAYESA010000014.1, read on the forward strand.
GCAGAAACGGCAGTTTCGGGCCAAAACGGGGTCCACCGGTGGGCCCGCTTTGCACCGAAAAACGCGTCAGGGTCAAAGGTCTCCAAATTCACCAAACTTAGTGTCAACAGGTCAGAAACGCTGATACGAACCCAACGGAACTTTCAGAATTGAATTCCGATGAGCCGATCACGAAATCGCCCGTCGAGCGGGGCCTGTGGGGCCCACGACACGCGATTTCGTCAACGTTCTCAGAATCGAACCAAACTTGACCCACAGGACCAGCGTATCGCTACGGGTCCGATGGCGCAAGTTTCGTCTCGATCCGGCATGTGTACACAAAGTTAGGTCGAATTGCAGAAAAGACGGATACGGGACGATGTCCGCGGATACGCGTTGATTCCGGTGTGCACGCACACCCAAATCAGCTTCCGCGAAATCCCACACGTCCGTATCGACGAGGCGCACGTATCTGTGAAGACCGCGCGCGACCAAGTCGTCCTGTTTGGCGGGACGTACTCAGTTCCGGGGTGAAACAGGGTCTGGTTTTTCCTGTTTTTGGATCGCGGTGTACGATCGCCACAGGCCGCGATGCCCCGAACAGTTTGTCCGGGCACCGAGAGGGTCATACAGGCTTCGCAACGCAATTTGCGGAATCGAAAACGGAGCAACGAATAAAAAGTTACACGCACCTGAAGGGGACCCGAAAAGCAGGTTCGAGCCGTGTCCGACTCGTGTCGGACACGCGGATTCGGGGGAAATTTCTAGGGTTAGGGTTTACTGTTCACTGCGGAGGGGCTCCGGCGGCTGGGACGGCAGCGTGGGGGGGGCTGACTGCGGCGGGGGTCGGCGCGGCGCTCGGCGAGACCGGTCGGAGGCGGCGCAGGGGCCGGAGGCGGCCGGAGCAGCGGCGGAAGCTGCTGTCCCTTGCTGCGGGCAGTGGTCGACGGCGGACCGGCGGAGCTGGGCGGGAGGAAGTGGCGGCGTCTCGGCGAGGGGAGCGGTGGCTAGGGCTAGGTGGCGGAGCACGGCGGGGTCGACGGCGGGGGGGTGAGGCCGAGAGGGGGAGCGGAGGGGTTATTTATAGGGCGGACGGAGGGGGGTCAGGGCCGAGATGGGCGGGCGACGGGGTGGACGTGGGCGCGAGCGGGCGGAGCGGCGCCGGACGCGGCGGAGGCGCCGCACGACGCGGGGGCGGGGCTGGGTCGTGGGTGACTGGGGGGTGCGGGTCGGTGGGTTCGGGTCGGGCGGCGGATCCGACCCGACCCGCTGGGGAAGTGGGCTGGGTTCGGGTCCGTTGGGCTGGGCCGGCCCAACGGGCCGCGGGCCGGGCTGGGGGTTTAATAAAAAGAAAAATAATAATAATTTTATTTAAAAAAATCAGTAACTTTAATAAATAAATAGGTAATTAACTAAAATACTTTTTAGGTATTTAAAAATAGGTCCGGGGTCCGATAAATTTCAGAAAAATTGCCCTAAGTCCAGTTTTTTCATTTTACACCCAAAAATATTATTTCCATAATATTTTAATATTGTTTAATATCAATTAAAAATCATTTAAAAATTAAAACCCTGTTTTTAAATTACAAAAAAATCCCGGAAAATTCCAGAAAATTGTGAAAAATCCAGTTTTTAAAATTTTGAAAATTCAGGGGGTTTACAACCTCAAACGAAATGATTAACTTCTGTAAAGAACATAGAATAATTCATGAGGTAACAGCTCCTTATTCACCTCAGTCTAATGGAGTTGCTGAACGCAAGAACCGCACTCTGTTAGATATGGTGAATGCCATGCTTCTCAGCTCTGGTGCTCCTGATAACTTGTGGGGAGAAGCCCTTTTAACTGCCTGTTACATTCTTAATAGGATTCCTAGTAAGACAAAAGATAAGACTCCCTATGAGCTGTGGAAAGGTAGAGCACCTAGGACTAATTACCTTAGAGTTTGGGGATGCCTTGCTAAAGTCAGAATTCCCGAACCTAAAAAGAGAAAGATTGGTCCCAAGACTGTAGACGCTGTTTTCATAGGATATGCCTTAGACAGCTATGCCAATAGATTTCTAGTGACTCACTCAGAAGTAAATGAAATCTCTAACAATACCATTATAGAAGCAAGAGATGCAGTTTACTTTGAAAATATATTTCCTTTTAAGGATAGAAGTTCAATCTCTTCCTCCATACCCTCTTCAAGTTCTCATGTCCAAATACCTAGCTCTCAATCTGAACAAGACTTAGAACCAAGACGGAGTAAAAGGAATAGGATTGAGAAAAATTTAGGAGAAGGATTCTTCACTTTTTTGATAGAGGGTGATCCCTCAACTTATGAAGAAGCAATGTCGTCTCTTGATGCTCCCTTCTGGAAAGAAGCCATTAACAGTGAATACAACTCCATCATGGAGAACTTGGTTTCTAACAGATCTACCTTTAGGCAATAAACCAATAGGCTGTAAATGGATTTTCAAGAAGAAACTCAGAGCCGATGATACTATAAAGAAATACAAAGCTAGATTAGTTCCTAAGGGTTTTACCCAGAAGAAAGGGTTAGATTATTTTGATACCTACTCTCCTGTTGCTAGGATCACATCCATTAGAACTCTCTTGGCCTTAGCATCCATTCATGGTATGCTAATCCATCAAATGGATATAAAGACAGCATTTTTGAATGGAGATCTAGAGGAAGAACTTTATATGGACCAACCTGAAGGTTTCATTGCTAAAGGTCAAGAAAAGAAAGTCTCCAGACTAGTAAAATCCCTCTATGGTTTGAAACAAGCTCCCAAACAATGGCACAATAAATTTGACAAAGCAATTTGTGAATATGGTTTCTTGTCAAACGAGTATGACAAATGTATATACTCTAAAGATACATGTAAAAGTTGTATTTTATGCTTGTATGTAGATGACATCCTTATCCTAGGTTCATCACTGGAATTGATAAATATTACAAAGAACTATTTATCTAGCCAGTTTGATATGAAAGACCTAGGAGAAGCCAACTTAATTTTAGGAATGCAAGTGACCAAAGACAAAGAGGGTTATACTCTATCTTTAGCACATTCAATTGAAAAAATGCTAAAAAGATTTGAGTTATTTAATAAGAAACCTGTCCTTACTCCTTATGACAACAGTATTGTACTAAAAAGAATGAAGGATCACCTTTGGAACAACATAAATATTCACAGATGATAGGCTCCCTTATGTATATAACAAACAGGACAAGACCTGATATTGCATTTGCTATTGGAAGACTAAGCAGATATACCAGTAACCCAAATCAGTCACATTGGACTGCCTTGGATAGGGTATTTAGATATCTCAAGGGCACCCTAGACTACAAACTTCATTTTACTAGGCACCCTGATATCATAGAAGGTTATTCAGATGCAAACTGGGTAACCGACTCACATGATATAAAATCTACTACTGGATATGTATTTACTTTAGAAGGAGCTGCGATCTCCTGGAGCTCTTGTAAGCAAACTATCATAGCTAGGAGTACAATGGACTCTGAAATGATAGCTTTAGATACAACTTGCACAGAAGCTGAATGGCTTAAAAATCTTATTATGCATATACTTGTTTCTCTTAGTCCTGTTCCTGCAATTTCTATAAATTGTGATAATAAATCTGTTATTGAACTACTAAAGCATGATTCTGTGAATGCTAAGATGAACAGGCACCTGCAGCTGCGCTTCAAGTCAATAAAAAGCCTACTAGGCAAATATGTGGTTCTTGACTATATAAAGTCAGAAAAGAACCTTGCAGATCACTTGACGAAAGGTCTGTCTAGGACTTTGATCCTAGAATCATCGAGGGAAATGGGGTTAAGCCCATAAGTTAGTCACCAGCAGTGGCAACCCAACCGAGTCTGACTGGAGATCCCAAGAAGCCGGTTCAATGGGTAGAAACAAGCTGAACTTAAGTGACTTTATGGAACACTGACTCGAGATTAAAATCTCATTAAAATAAAGCCCAAGCGGCTGTACATGTGTACAATGATTCCCCATCCCTATGGTGACAGTGTTCCTGTGTGATATGGTTAGGATGAGATTAAACTCTTAATAGGTCCAAGCTGTAATGCTGGGTTGATTCATATCACCAACCATTAAGGACTTACCTATATGAGAGGTCGTGAAGGCCGCGACTATGGGACAGGGCGATCCCAGACAACTCTCATGAATGTGAAAAGTGCGCATGGCCATTTAAAAGTGCCACCCAATAGATCAAGGACCTCTAGCGTACTATGTGTGCTATTTTTCTAAATCTGGTTCAAGAAGTCTGATTCAAGGCATAGTCCATCAAGCACTTCTTTAGATTAAGGCAATAGTCACTACGTGAGATTCAAGGCTGTAGTCCATCTCATCTATGCATAGTATTTTACTGTCCAGATGCTCTCTCTCTATTTACTTCACTCTTATCTCTGTTTTGGAACTTGACCTTTTGGGGGGGATTGTTGGTTTTGGTTTTGCTTTTCTTGCAAAAGCTCAAGTCCCTCTTCCTTTCTTTAGTCCCACATCGGATGGGACAAAGCCCTCTTGTGTACATATATTAGTTTCTCTCCTTTGCTCTATTAAGTTGTTGTGTGGGGAAACCCTTGGGCCACACGCGCGCGCCGCCGCCGCCGCCCGGCCCGGCTCGGCTCGGTTCGGTTCGGCGTGCGTAACGGGTGCGGGTACGCGCCCACATCTGCGGGCGCCGAATGTCGATCCGATTTCCTCTTCGGGTTCGGGCTGGGACCCTAAAAATCTTTTTGCTCCTCTTCTTTCTTTCATTTATTTTTTTCTTAACGTTGGAATTAATTTCTGAACGTTACAATTGTTTGAACGTTACAATTTTTTATGTCCAGATTCATTCGTTTAATTCTCCTGTGTAACGGCTGAATTAATTGTAAATTAATTCTGACCGTTACACAACAGTATTATATATTCATCTGTGTTTCATTGTAATCTATTCAGAAAAATTTCTTTACGAAAAACCTCTGTCAACATTCTGTTCGTTCTTCATCGTCTCCAAGATCTGGGCAGAGCTAAGTCCTGGTCGTTCTCTCCAAGTCGTGTGCGGCAACGAGATACCGGTAGTGCGGGGGTTTTACCACTAGGAGCTTCGAGAACGTCTGCACACAGATCCCGAATAAACTCTTAGGGCAGTGCTTCGTGCACGACTTTCCCAGAGGCCGGTAACATCTGTTTAATTTTATTTTTTGTATGCTGGATTTTTCAAGAAGAAAACAATTTTTTTTCTAACTCACAAACTATAAGCAGTGTCATCTGATCATTACTCTTCCCAAACCACTCTACATTCTCTCTCTCTCTCACCTTGACATTTGTCACTCTCTCAATTGGTCTTTGCAAACGAATCCTCCTCGCTGCCATGCCTTGTTGTGATGAGGTGGTCTGGTTATTTGAATGCTGACGTTTCCTGATATTAATTTCCAGAGCAGATTTGTTGTCCCACTCTTTCTATTCCATATTCTGTTCTATCCTATTACACGTGGGATTCACTTTTATTTTATACCGAAAACATAATATATGACAAAAATAGTGGAACAACATATCTAGTATGATTAATTACTGCTCCAATAAGATCTTCCTGTCTACTTGATTCCTCTGTGTTATTGGATAAATTATGTGATGCAGTCCCAAGAAAGTTTAGCTTACAGACTCTATAAACTGATCCTCTCATTGCTATTCCACATATCCATGGTAGATTCTATCTGGCGACAAGAATATATCCAACTCGGGTCAAGGGCATGTATGCCCTGTAGGACTGGTCCTGAATAATTGAAATTCCTGTACGAATCTCAAAATTTGATCCTAAATTTATTTATTTGTATTTTTAAAATATTATTCTACGTCTTTATCAAAATATCTGGAGATGTTCTTGATTGTATATTATAACTGAATATTAGATACTTACTAAACAAAATAACAAAAGTTCAAATTATCTATATTCAAGCACATTATATAGTTTAATAAAAATGTTTTAAATAGAAGATGTATTGTCCGTTAAATTGTCAAAATCTGATCTCAAATTCTTCTTTTATCAATCTATTGATGAGAACATATAATAAATGAATAATGATTAATATCCAAATGAGAAGTAATATGTAATCGCACAATAAATAAAACTAACAATATAGAACACTAAAATTTATCTAACAAAACTTTTTCAATGATTTTTCAATAATAAATTGAAACTATAATTACCAAACTACCAAGAGAACCATAAAAGATAAGAGCTAGGGTACTACTTAATGAACATTGTTCTTCTTGCATTCTTAAAAGCAAAATCATCAATTAAACTTTCATGATCGATTTTTTCCAAAAACTCATTTTTAATTAAAATGATAGCCAAACTATTTAATCTTTCTTGCGACATGGTTGATCGTAGAGTCGGATTAAAGAATTGCAGGACTCGTGCTGATTGTAGAGTCTAGAAATTGAGAAAGAAATAAGATTACTTAAATTAAAAAATTAAAAATTTGATTCTAATTTTTTTGGGACCTCTAAAATTTGAAAGTCCTGCATTGTCGCACTTTTGGTACGGCCCAATGCCGACCGCAAAGTCACTTAAGAACAAGGACCAACTGAAGAACTGCCCTGGATCTTCAGGAGCAAGCGTTCCCTATAATACACATGAAAGATGACCAAACTTGGAACTTTTACTGTAAGAAATTCTTTAATATTAACATTTTAAGTATGTGAACCATAATTATATTTCAAAGAAATATTTCACCTAGTCCAAGAAACTCTCCTCACCTGTGTAATCAAGGCTCCAGTATCTACATAATTGTATGTGCCCCAAACACTTCTTCCTAAATTGGTTTCGGAATTATTTGTCATTTATATCATCTAAAAATAATATTTTTAAAATTATTAAGCTATCCTGATAAGATGATATATATATTTGTTGGAAAAGAATTATTTGGTTTCGCGACACTTCAAATTCTGTCGACAATACTACTATTGATTAATTCTGACGACAATATTACTATTGATTAATTCTGACGCCAGTAATCCTATTGTCTTTTGTCGCTAAAGACAACCATGTCGTTGGCAAATGTGATCCCTAGCTCTTGGCACACTCTCAATTCTTTTTCAAATATTTTATTTTATCAGATAAATTATAATAAATAAAATATCAAAATAAAATAATTTTAAATAAATTAAATTTATAAATAATAATAATAATAATAATAATAATAATAATAATAATAATAATAATAATAATAATAATAATAATAATAATAATAATAATAATCAATGGAGAACCTATCATTTTTGGGTAAAATGTAAAAATAAAAAAAATTCTCACAAGTTTTACATTTAGAAAAATATATCATAGTTTAAAAAACTTCTTTAATTTTTAATTTGGTGTTTTTTTTACCCAAATTGAACGATGACGTCAACGGACAACTAATTTACTGTTAACAATATTTTTTTGGATTATTTACGCAAGAAATAAAAAACTAATAATATACAAATGTGAAACAAGTGGGAACATAGTAAAACATGGGAGAGAAAATAGAAAGAATGGTAAAATATAGAGTATTTTAAATCTACATACAGAAAGATGGCAAGACCAGTTGTCATAACTGTATTTTTATTTCATTATATATATATATATATATATATATATATATATATATATATATATATATATATATATATATATATATATATATATGGGTATATTTATGAGTTTGTAAATATATAAGTATATGCAATCTTTTGTTTGCAACTTGACCCTTTTGCATAAGTTTTCAATTCTATGAGAGTTTATTGGTTCAATAAAGCAAAACAAGTGAATGTTGAAACCATCAACCAAAACCACCTCCCCACCGATTTCTTCTCCTTACTCAGCACCCAACTTTAAGTGCTGGCCATCCCTCCTTCTTCCTCATCTCTCTGTGTGTATACATGGCAATGTTTTCTTCACCTTAAAGTTCCAACACAAACAAACCCCATCTACTTAATACCATCACCAGCACCCCCTTATCTTCTTCATCCCATCTTCATCTCCATCCTCTCCATCTCCTTCTTCCTCTCTTTCTACTGTTGTTGCTGCCGTTGCAGCTACTGACCGCTGCTACTACTGCGTCTGCGTTGCTGCTGCGGCTACTGCGTCGGACGCCGCTGACCACGCCGTCGACCATGCCGCCGCCCGCCGTTGGACCCGATGCCGCCCGCCGCACCCCCCACCGCCCGCAGCCGGACGCCGCCGCCCACGACCCGTGACCCCCTTCTCCGACTCCTCCTTCCTCCTCCAACAAACTCTCATTTTTCCTCTATTTCAACCCTGGTTGTGAATTTGAAAAAAAAATTGGGAAAGAAAGAACCCTAGGTTTTGCTCAAGCAAGGCAAGTCCTCCACCACTCTTCCAATTTCTACAAATAATTTTACTATTATTATGCATGAATTATTATATCATATTTGGAAATATTATTTTGATTTAGATTTTTATAAGAATTTGATATGGATTTTAGGGTATGGAAATGTGAATCTAGAAATTTGAACACAATTATAATACATGAACACAAAGATGTTTGTTAAATATTTTCATTTAAGTTTTTTTTTTAAAATAGTTATGATTGTTAACATAGTTAATGTTAAGTATTATATGAAATTATTAGGTTTAGTTATATGGATACAAGATTTGGATGCGATATGGAAATTAATAGACAGAAGAAGTAGTTTTTTTTATTCACTGACTTTAGTAAAAGAAAATAATTCTCTTGAAGCATGAAAAATGACATGTATATCCATGTGTATGTGTGTAGTTAAAAAAGTACTTCCATGATGGTATCTAAATACCTATAAGATTGAATAGCAATATATGTATATGTATACTTTGTATATCAAATACTTGGCCATTGTATATTTTTATTTCCAAGAAAATAATTTATAATGTGTAAGATAAGAATTATTACAAAATAGCATAAAGTATATAGTTTAAGTTTCACCAAATAACATGTCATATTTGTATTAGTATTAGTTATATGAAATACTAAGAAACTCCTAAGAAGCTAGCAAGGTTTCGTAATATTTATATATATTAAATTTTGTCCGTATAGTTGAGAAATAGTAAACTGAATATAAGTTACTCCTATAAAGTATAAAATTATGGATATTGGCTACATAGGTGATCATGGTATTGAGTGCTAAAGTCAATATAAGACCTACTTGGGTTCATAAGGTTAGAGTTTATAAATAGGACTTGTGACATACACAACCAATCTCGTTGGTTTTGTGAATTTTCTATACTTGAACCTAAGAGAATGATTAAATTATTATAAGAACTTGATGTCTATGTTATATCCTAATGATCGACATCTTATAAAATGTTTTATATAGTTAAGTCTTTTATATTTGTATTTAGAACTTGGATTAGATGATACTACATTCTAACCTATTGTGTCCTTTGACTTGACATAGTACTTATGAATAGCCAAGGTAAAAAGCTTGCTTGTTAAGGTAATAAAGAAAATTTACTTGGATTCTATACACTTTTTTTTTAAACTGCGTGGATACCGGTGTTGAGAGTTGCTCCACCGAAGGGGTCGGCGAACCCGAGAAATTCTATGGAGGGTTGCTCCAGGTCTTATATATATAAACTATTAAATTCCTGGAGCCTGAAATACAAAGGAGACTCTGCCGAAATTTTCAAAAATTTTGGAAGTTAACCAAATTTCAATATCCGGAGATATTACAAATATTTGTAACCCTCGATCTTAGAATATTATATTGACGGACTACAACAACCTGAAAATCGATTTTAACTAGGGGACGATTAATAAGAGTCTAGGATTCGTAGGCCATGGACACGAGCCACGCAACTGAAATCAAAATGTAGATTCATGATATCGTCTGCTCTGTATAAGTTGAAAGAAGATAATATTTCCTGAAATTTGTGTCCTAGTAATTATGATTTTTTCTCAAAATTGAGTTGGGATTAAAACTTGATACTTGCTTCCTGGAATTATAAATGAGATGGAAAACTGTATTATGATATTTCTTGAAAAATGCATTATTGTATATTGATAATGAACATGATATACAGAGCAGAAGTTAATAAGATAATAGAATATGAATTGTTTGTAGCTTTAGGTAAGAAATTATTGGGCGGGAGAGAACAACTTAAATACTACCTACGAAATCCCGCAACATAATAACAATACATAGCTGATCAACATTTAAGCTCATTCGTAAGGCCTTGTGAATTGAGTGTGTGAGGCTTAGATCACTTACATGTTTAAGCCCATGAGAGGCAGGGCCGGATTATAACACCGGGCTATCCAGTCTAAGTTACCTGTTTAAGCCCATGAGAGGTAGGACCGGATTATAACACCGGGCCACCCAGTCTGAGTTAATTGTACCTGAATATAAACATACCTATTTCGATTTAAAATATCGAATGGGTGAATTAAGAATTTAATTGTTAAGCCGATGAGAGGCATGACCGGATTCTAAGCACCGTGCCACCAAGTTACACCATGATCCCTGGTGTACGGGATTGTTGACGAAAAACTAGTTAAAAGTGGTTATTCAAAGAGTTGTTCTCCAATTTGCATCATCATTTAGAAAAATTATTATTGCTTGAATTGTTAGACACTATAAGAATACTAGTTTAGGAATTATTTGAGTCGTAAGTATAATTATAAATTTTACTTTCCTACTTTCTATACATAAGTTATTCCTTTTCGTGCCTTACTGTATCATATCATATTTTTATTTTCTTACCGTTCTTGACCGATGACTTGTTGTCGATCTGACAACCTAGTATTGTTCACTAGAGGAAGACGAAGTTCCTGGTGAAATGCTATATTTTTATGACGTGGACGAAGTCGGGGAGTGTAAACCCCCTAAAAAAAATTCTTATTTTAGGTAGACTAGATATGGTTAGAAATTTTGGTTTAGCATCAGGGTATTTGAGGTTTAGAATTTAGGTTGCATTGACTGGTTCTTCAATTTAAACCCTTGGTGCACCGTATCGTTGCTACAATAATTGGAGCCCAACAATAGCCTTTAATTTCCAACAAGTTATTGCACTCTTGACCTGACAAGCCAACCTAGGCGCTGGATATTTCTGTCACTCACAAACACCCTCCCTTGTGCTCTAATTTAATTGTACAACTTTTTAGTCACGAAATCAATTCTTTAATACTATGTCGCGTACCTATGTCGTTGCCATCGATTTGGGGACACAAACTCAACCCATTTTGCCAAACAAATTAAAGGGTCCAAAACTAACACCAAGCCTACATCGTTTATGACCTTTGTGTCACTCCTAATTGAGACCCCATGTGCCCCCATTTAATTTAAGAGCACATGACACTTTATTTAATTAAATTGGGGACACCAACTTAAACTAATCCCAACCTAACCCCAATTTAACCCAATACCCCTTTCATGAGGCCCATACAAAACACACAACACCCCCTCACCCTACAAAACATCAAACATCACTTTTCATACCAAATTCTCATAATTTTTTTCCATGTACAAATAGCCAAAAGTTAAGGGGCTTAATGGCAAAAAGGGTGCTAGATATTCGCATTGAGAATGATAGAACGAGAACCTGCTTGTCTAAAAAGAGATAGAACCATTGCCATGCTAAGTATAGAAATGAATGTTGCATGCTAGTTGCACTGACTCCGCTATCGAACGAACCTTGCCATGCTAAAGAAAGAGTAGAACTGCTTGCTAACTAGAAGAGATAAATAGACCCGTGCCATGCTTGCTTTAATTAAAGATCGTTCATATGTTTGCTTGTCGTCGTGTATATAATTGCTTATCTTAGATGCAAAAGCTTGATGGAATGTATGCTTATTTTGTTATAAGAGTAAATGGCTTGTCTTGTTAGAGTAGAGACTAGTACCCCACCCTTGCATACCTATCTGTTTGATGCAAAGACAGACAGGGAAAGAGAACCATATATATATATATATATATATATATATATATATATATATATATATAAATTGTTGCTAACTTGTATGTCTGCTGCAGGGATAACCGATCGGTAAGGGGTAAGAAACTCGAAGAGTATATATATATATATATATATATATATATATATATATATATATATATATATATATATATATATATATATATAGCCTGCTTATTCGTGATCGTGTGCATCTTAGAGTTTATCTGATAGTGTTTCATGCATTTGCATCGGTCGGACAATGGCTATTAGTGCAGAGCTGAACCTTGGTCATGGCTGCTATTTTGAGCGTATTTTAGTAAAGAGCAACCATGAGTCACAGTTGCTAATAGCATCAGATAAAGAGTTATTGGTTAGTTGGATTACCGCTACTGATCATGAGTTTCTCGGGGACCAAAATCATATAAATAGTTCCTCTTGTTTACTTGATTGAAAGATAGTCCACTAAATGCTGCATTGTCCCTAGAGTCTTGGAGTATAGCTCACGAGACACACTACGCACACCCTGATTGGTACATCGTGGTTGAACTGTTTGCCTCGTATGCTTGGTTGTATTGAACTGATTTCTGATTTCAAAGATATTTCCAAAAGAATTAATATGACTACATTCATGTACTACAGAACCTAGATAAAACTAGAAAGATCACTAGTAATGTAATATTTTATAACATAAATACTTATTGTTGATTTTAGTGAATGTTGCTTCTGTTCGTTGATTTTAGACTAACCAGTACTTTCTCCAAAGTACTGACCCATCAACAGTTTGCTTATTCGCAGGTGCTGGATCATCCGAGAAAGCGATAGCGGTACCTTATCCCCAGGACCAGAAAATCTGGTTTCGATGTCTTGAGTCGTATCGATGTTTTGAGTTGCTTTTGTATAGAGGGACATAGTATATGAAACAATGCCATTGTATTCAGAGAACCTCGTGCTTTAATCTTTGTCCCGTATACTCAGATGGATTATTATTTGCAATATTGTCCCTCCGCTGCGCACTCGATTGATTCGATGATAGTCACAACTTTAACGATGTTGCCTTGTGTGGGTGCAACCCCATACTCGCACGATATCATGTTCCGATGGAAACGATCGTCCCACGGGAGCGCTGGCGCGGTGATTCGGGCCCAGCAGGGACGGTTGATTCTTGCGGAAGATCGGGGCATGACACAATGCATCCTTCACATGCCAACCGTTGAATTACTATAGAAATGTGTGCATGCACACGCTTCAAAAATACTGTTAAATAGCGACGGATCTCATCGACGAAAACTAATCCGTCGCTGAGTCAGCGACAAAAATACGACAAAATAACATCTAAATTATTTATATAAACCAAATATATTATATTTTGTCAATATTTTGTTGCTAATCTGTCATTTTTATCTTAACAACGGAATAGCGATGGAATTATCCTTCGCTGTGAAAACATAAATTTTTCGAGTCTGTTTCATTTTCCCCCATTCTCAATCTCTCTCTCTCTCTCTCTCTCTCTCTCTCTCTCTCTCTCTCCCCCCGACCCCCTACCCCTCTCTGGTGACCTCCTTCTCCACCGACCCCCTCCCCCTCTACGGCGAACTCCTCCTCCATCGACCCCCGACCCCTCTCCGGCAGCCCCTCCCCCTCACTCGCCCTCTCCTCCTCCTCCTCCACAGACCCCTCCCCCTCTCCGGCGACCTTCTCCTCCTCCACCGACCCCCGACCCCTCTCCGGCAGCCCCTCCCCCTTACTCGCCCTCTACTCCTCCTCCTCCACCGACCCCCTCCCCCTCTCCGACGACAAGCAGCCTCTTCCCCTCTCCGGTGAGCCCTACATCCCCTTGAGCCCTCCTGCTACTCCTCGACTAGAGCGATGGAGACATCCCTCCGAGCCCCTCCTCCGACCTCAGGAATCTGAGCCAGGCCCTCCACCGGCCTTAGGTGTCCGCCTCTGCGCTCCGTCAGATCCCCTCCTCCCTTCCGAAGGTAAACCCTAACCCTCCACATATCTATTTGGGGAAAGACTATACACATTGTCGAATATATTTGAATTTTGTGGGAAGACACATAACACAAGACGCTAGAAGATACATATAAATATTAGGTGTATAAACACATGTTTGCTTTGGATCGTGTTGGAAAGCTACTAATTTGTCATATGGATATTAGTTACGGGTTTTTTTTGAAAAAAAATTAAAATAAAAAATGTTTAAAATGTAGGATTGACGATATCGGTATCATACCATTACTATGAGTATTGGTATCGGACCATTACTATAAGTATCGAGATTGATGATATCGGTATTATCGACGGTATTGGGCCGGAGTATCGGATTTTTTGGTATCGAAAACAAATAACTATTAGTAAATTATTAACATTTTAGAATATATATATATATATTTTATACTTTATGCATAATTTTAAGTATTTCTAGTGTTTTTTCTTAGTTTTTTTTTTCGGTATCAGACCATTATTATGAGTATCGGGATCGGCGATATAGGTAATATCGGCAGTATCAAATTTTTTGGTAGCGGAAACAAAAACTATTATATGTGATAGATAAGTTTTCCTCTTGCATTTGCTTTTAGCAAGTATCCTAACTAGGTACTCATAGTTCTTTTTTTTTTTTTGGACATGGTACGTGCATAATCATTCAAGTCTATAAGAAAGCAATGAGTCAATACTTAGTTGACCGATCATGGACGTACAATCGGCAACAATAGAATAGGATTGGTTTGACAGATAATTTCAGGGCGGATGTTAAGAAACTTCTCAAATACGCTAGTAATCAACCTTATTTTATGAATGTGAGTCTCATCAAGTGCCCTTGTGTGAAATGTCATAATATACCATTCAAAAAGGTGGATCTTGTGAGGGAGCATCTCTACAAGAAGGGCTTCGTACCGAAATACAAGGAGTCGACGGCTCAAGGAGAACCTTTGACTCCTCAATATCATTCCTCCTTCAATACAGAGGTAGAAGGGTCCACTATCGAAGATAACTTTGAATATCGACCGTAAAATCTGGCACGTCAGTTGGTATTTGATCCGGAGGATCCAAATCCTGATGCGAATTTTTTTTATGATTTGTTCAAGAATGTCGATACTCTATTATACCCGGGTTATGATTATCATTGTGTCCTAACGGTGGTGATGCAGATGTTGAATCTCAAATCTAATTTTAATTTGTCGCAGGAATGCTATGATCAAATAATTCAATTTGTTAGAGAGTTGTTGCCAAAAGGATCAAAGGAGTTGCCTGAAAACTTTTACAAGTCGAACATGATGATACAAAAACTCGAATTAGGCTACGAAAAGATATATTATTGTCCAAACAGTTGCATGTTGTACTACACGGAGAACAATGATAAAAATAGATGCATTTTTTGTCACGCGGACCGGTACAAGCCAATTCAGGGCAAAGGAAAGTCAACTACCCGAGCTAGGTTGTGTCCCTACAAGTACATGCAGTTTTTGCCAATTATAAAGAGGCTGCAGAGGATGTATATATCCGTAAATACAATATAACACATGATATGGCATAGCAAAAAATGAAATATGAATGATAGAGAATTATCTCATCCTTCCGATGGAGAGGCATGGAAGCATTTTGATTGGTGTCATCCTAAATTTTCTACAGAGCCTAGGAATATGTGGTTGGATTTATGTTCTGATGGATTCACTCGTTTTGGACAGTCGGGATCTCAGTAATCTTGTTGGCCAGTGATTTTGACTTCTTACAATCTATCACCGTGGATATGCATGAAGACTCCTTATATGTTCTTGACACTTATCATACATGGTCCAAAAAATTCAAAGAAGAGCATCGATATCTACTTGCATCCGCTGGTGGATGAGTTAAAATAATTATGGCAGTTCAGCATTCAGACATATGATATATCGAAGGAGTAGAACTTTCATATGAGAGCGTCACTCAAGTGGACCATCAATGCTTTTCCAGCATATGGGATATTATCGAGGTGGAGTACTTATAGTACTTTGTCTTGTCCGATATGTATGAGAAAGAGTAAGGCATTCTATCTTCAGAATGGCGGGAAAGCATATTTTTTTTATTGTCACTGTTAGTTCCTTCCTGCTCTCATCCGTGGAGAAGGAACATAGATGACTTTAGAGTAGGTAAACAGAAACTAACTCCGCCCTTGTTGAGATTGATAGGAGACCAATTTTGGAAAGAGGTAGATGGATTACCGACTATAATAGAAGATCCAATATCAGTCCTTCACTTTGAAGGGTTCGGATATAGACATAATTGGACGAAGGGAGTATCTTTTGGGACTTACCTTATTAGAAGAAAAATCTCATAAGATACAATCTTGATGTTATACATATCAAAAAAAATGTATTCGAAAATATCTTCAATATGGTGTGGATATCAAGGGAAAAACGAAAGATAATTTCAAAGTAAGAAATGACTTAAAAATTATTTGCAGGCGTTCAGATTTGCACCTAAAACAAAGTACAAACTGTAATTTGGTCAAGCCTTCAGCCCATTTACATTGGGTAGGGAGAAAAATTGATAATATGCAACTGGATTTCAAAGTTGAGATTTTTTGATGGCTACATGTCAAATCTGGCAAGATGTATCGATCTCAACGAACGTAAGCTAACAGGGATGAAGAGTCATGATTTCCATGTATTTATGGAGAGGTTGTTACCTATTGCTCTGAGAGAGATGTTACCTCATCAAGTATGGACTCCGTTGGCCGAATTATCTATATTCTTTAAAGATTTGTGTTCAAGCAAGTTGACGGTGTAAAATTTAATAGAACTTGAGGAGAATATTGTATTAACATTGTGCAAGTTAGAAATGGTGATACCCCCCAATTTTTTTATAATATGGAGAATTTTTGATTTATCTTGCATACGAAGCACGTGTCGGTGCTCCCGTCCATTATCGATGGATGTATCCATTTGTGAGGTATAAATTGATTAGTTTGTACTATTAATTTTTTACTCAAATAATTCTAATATTTAATATAATATCTATAGGTATCTACATCACCTAAAGAAGAAAGTGGGCAATAAGGCTCATGTAGAAGCTTCGATATGCGAAACATATATCATTGAGGAGGTTTCAAACTTCTGCTCCATCTACTTTTTACTCATGTCAGAACAAATCATAATAGAGCCCCAAGAAATGATGACGACTGGGTTAATGAACCGAATAGTATAGTCCGTACTATCTTCAATGTGGGAGGTAAGACTACAAGTGCTACTAAAGTACGGTGGTTGAAAGACGATGAGTTTGACGCCGCTCATCAGTATATATTGTTAAATAGTGGTCTTGAGGAGATGCTAGATATTGAGAAGTAAGCGACACATCTTTGCTACATATTTTAATTATGTATATGCTTGGAAAAAAAAGTGCTCTAACTATTCTCCTTACTATCATAATACTTTTAGAGCTAAGGTTAAAATAGAGAGACCTACTATTAATGATGATGATCTTGCTAGAGAGGTTGATACACATTTTTTATCGTGGCTCCATAATTATGTTCGGATCCTAAACATTAAGCATTCTAAATTTAGTATTCCAACCAATCTTTGTCTAATGTTTATATGATATGTGATGTTTCAGGTTTTTCGTCCAGGTACAGAGTTACAGAACGAACGACTTCAAGCATTAGCTATCGGACCAAGCAAGAGGGCAAAGAGTTGGGATGGACACACCATCAATGACTTCAAATTTAGAACCACTGATAAGCCTATTAATCAATCATTTGTCGATGAGGAGGCTAATTATACAAAGAATTCTGGAGTATGTGTGAGGGGTTCAGTCAACGACGAGGATCCAAAATTTGACTATTATGGTGTACTAAGAGATGTCGTGGAGATGGAATACTCTTATGAGATAAAATTGTATTATTTAAATGTTATTGGTTCGACACAATACCCAAGCAAGGATGGAAAATTGACAACCAATTTAGGTTTGTTGATATAAATTATGGAAAAAGATATGTAGGTTTCAAACCATTTGTGTTGGCTAGTCAAACGGTCAAGTGTATTATACGAGCTATCATAGTCGATGACTCAATAATAAGGATTGGTGGACTGTATGCAAAACAAAAACTAGAAACACATATAATGTTGGGGATCTAGCATACCAGGAGGATGAGATGGTCATGCCTCAACCTACATATATGAGTTTGGCCGGTGTTGATGGTATGGAGGTTGATGTTATCGTAAAGGATGATAGAGTTAATGAAGAGATTGACATAGAAGATTTACCTCAAATAGAGGAGTACTCTGATATGGAGGTATCGAACAAGGAACAATAATTGGAAGATGAAGGTGATAGTGAAAGTAAAAATAAAAATGAAGATGGCGATGAAGACGATTTGAAAAATAATTCGGAAGATAATTTGGAAGATGAATAAGATTAGTATGTACGCACATATGCATTAGCTTAGATTATGTCATGCCCCAGTACCAAAATACACGGGACCAGGCCACGTGGCAATGGCCAGCTAATACGACTCCGAAGAATTTTTCAATTTAATGGACCCGACAAAGCATACTACGATGTCCTAAAATACTATCAAGTCCAATATGCTATCCTACAGTAGGTAAATAACTAATCTCATCTACAGAATACAATATAATAATGACTGAAGCAAGTGCTCATAAATGAAATACAAGAGTCTGAATATCCATAATACATCTGAAATAGTCTGATGGGGACAAACCTATTGAAATACAGCAATGGAATAAAAGTGCAGAAAGTAGTAAGATAACTAGACTAGAGTATCAACTAGCTAGATAAAGATACTCAAGCCTAAGGCAGCAGTATACCCTAAATCACGAAAACTTCTCTGGAAATGTCACAAAGTCCTCAGCCACGAATCCGGTCTCTACTCCTACTTCGTAGATGGTCGGGTACAAATGCTCGTCCGGATCTGGAAAGGAACCAGTTCCTCAGAGGGACGTAACAAGATACAAAAAGTACATACCATAAAGTAAATACTATGCAAACTCGAGGGTGATCTAACCAGCTAAGTAAAATGTACTTGAAGACAACCTTGGTATATATGGGTAGGTAAAAGATATAAAGCGTAGCATCAAACCAGAGGCTAAGTATCTGGCATTAGCTGTAAACTGTATAAAACCCCTAATTCTGAAAACCGTATTAATTTTATTATTAATTATTAATTTATTTAATTTATTTAGTAGTTATGAGCTAAATAGAGGAAATAGATTTTTTTTAATTTTTATTTGAGATATTTGTGCATTTAGGGGATTTATGGAGCCATTATAGAATTTTTTCTAATTTATTCTATGTATGAGACCCTTTGGACTATTGCTAGCTTAATGATATGCACAAATATAATTCCTATTGGATCTAACCCAAACCCCTTAGCCTCTACCCTACCCGCCTGAACCCACTAACCGTTTAACCCCTACCAGGACCCGTTAGGAGAAGAAAAATATCAACAGCAGTAGCAAAAACCAACTTTTCTTTCCCTTCTCAGCGCGTGTGAGCCGACTCATTCCACCGCCTCTTATCTCTATTATTACAAATAAACTCTCCTAAACCGAAAACCAAAACAAAAGAAAGAAGGAAACAGCAGCAACAGTGGTTTTTGAAACCACTAAATTACCCCACTGCCTCTTTATCTCTATATATATTACAAACTCTCCCAAACCCTAATCCCACTTCTTCCACCAAACTTAACACCGTATTGGACGCTTGCACTATACAAAGTTCTTGCCCGGCAAGTATACCTTGCCATCGTACTATTATTTATATTTCATATAATGCCTGCATAATTTATTTCTGCTTATTTAGTTCATTTATTGCTATATAAATTGTGCGTCTAAGGAAACTTGGGTGCAACGACGATGTCGTCGTATCATATTTTATTTATATTTTTGGACCTATTTTATGAGACAATCCCATTACTATGGAGCATCATTAGGTTCATTGGCCGTGACACAGTTGTTACACGAGTTATGAGTCTCATATAGATCACGAACTGCGTGACAGGTCTGGCCTCCTATACGCATGGGCAGTTATTTAGAAGTTTTATCGTGTCATGGATGTGGCATGCTTAGAGCATGGGATGGAAAGAACAACAAGTAAGACATTTGGGCTCTTTTGCACTTTCCTTTTTATGTAACCTGTACGCTCCACCGGAGATACGCGGTCGTGATGACCCCTATACTACTTGGCGGCCTCTGCCGTTCAAAAGACGACATCCTTTGTAGGCCCCTGATTCTCCGAGAGAATCATGCCAACCTTATTATATGGCCAGATAGCCTACTTGGTGGAAAGTTTTTCTTAAACTGCATCCACTTAGACGGTTAGGCGACCCATTGGATGTTTACTTTTTAGTACTTATTGGCATGTTATTATGTATCTTGTTACGTCCCTCTGAGGACCTGGTCCCTTTCCAGATATAGACGAGCAGGAGTATCTACAGGAGTACGGACCTGGACCTGACGCTACTTACCAGATGGAGGAGGTCTTACCCTCGGAGTATCTGTAATTTTATTATCGTTGTTTAGAGATCCATGTTGCTACTTCAGTATAGTCGTTTTGTAGTGGATTTGTTTCCATCCGACTATCAGACTTGATACTCATCTTTGATATTCAGTTATTATTCAGCTCTTTATTTCTACTTATTATTTGTGATGTGGATGAGATATAGATTGTGTATGACTTGTTGTGACAGTATATTACCGCTGGTGGATTGAATATTCATGTACAGTGTACGTGTGTATATGGTTTCCATATATTGGAGTTCGTATACATACGACTGTGCGTGTTACATATTCCTAGTCCTACGTATTTTGGAACTGGGGCGTAACAAACTGGATGCCAGAAGTATATGCTGACTACATCATCGATCATGATAGCGCGCAGCTAGTAACCTCTATCGGATGTATCGACAAGCATATACGCCCATAACCAGCTAGCACATAGCCCATAACCGGGTAACACAAAGCCCATAATCGGGTAACATTGAGGCTCACAATCCCGTAGTTTACTCTGAAACTACGGTAGCCAAATGTCTGTCCCATACGCCTACTAATTGTCTTTCCCGTCCAATGCCAATGTACATGTCGCGAATATGATGTGGATATCTCGTACTATAATGCAAGTCACTAAAAAAATATATAACTATGCTAAATACCATTACACGTGTTGCTCACACCGATGGCCAGTCAAGTATGAAGCACGCGTCCCTATATGAACTCATTCTGTGACGTGTAATGATTCGTGTCAAGGCCCGGGGAGTCATATTGATAACTGCACAATTTTAGGTGCGTCCACTAGACACTAGGTCAAACACAAGTCCTAACGTCAACGCCTTCGTTGACTGCACCCGAGTCATTCTCGGACGCACACAGTTATATAATATTAAAATAATAAAATATGCAAACTAATAATAACTGAATTTAAATAGTACAACAAGACAAGGTATACTTGCCTGAAACTTCGATGTGCACAAGTAAGGATCTGAAACCCGCAGCCAAGGTAGAATTATCTTGGGTGCCTATAAATATATAACAATAAATATCAATCACTACATTACACTATGCTAATCATGCACAATAGTTCAACTTACGCAACGTCATGAGTCACATAGAGTCTAAACCAAATAAGCGTTCTAACTAAGTAGGTTAGCTAATATTGACTAGTCGAAGGCCAATGAAGTAGGTTGCTAAGTTGCATCTCAAACACATGGGTACTAGGTATTCTACTTACTAAAATTTCCATGTACATGGGTGACACATTCACGTTCTTGAGATACGTATCACATAATCTTGGTAAATATTAGGGTTCCTTCTCAAGTTTATTTGATTTAAATAAAATAACTAACTTAACACATAACATGGTAATTAACTCAATTGTACTCTCCTTATACCAAACTACGACGTGTCAACATTTACGTCAATTGTTACGTCTGAGCCCTCAAACATGAACTCTACCTAAATATGGTGTGAAAACACTCAATAACATGCATTATCCAGGTTATGTATGCATTTACACAACCACAATCGTGCATGTGCATTCTGGAAATTAATTAGAAATAGGTTATTTGCATGATTAACAAGTATTAAACAATAAAAAGATATAAATACTAGGTATTTACAACCATGCGCTTAATGAAGGAAGGAAGAAGAAGAAGGAGAAGAAGAGAATGATACCAGAGGGGAGGGATGGTGGTCGGATATGGAGCAGTAGGTCGAAGGTGCAGCTCCGGCGAAGAGCTCGGCCGGAGGTGCTCCGGCGCCTGAGCTCCGATCGGGGGGTGCGCAGCAACCACGGTTGCAACTGTAATAGCAACAACAACAGCAACGCTGACAGCAGCTCGCAGCAGCAGCGACAACGGCTTGGTGGTGGTGGCGGGTTGCTGGTGGTGGTGGTTGGTGGTCGATGAAGTGATGGTGGTGGTGATGGGGGTGGAGCTCGATGGCAGTGGTGAAGGGGATAGTGGTGGTGGTCGAGATAAAGGGAGAGGAGGTCGTGTGGAGGAGGAGAAGTTGGTGGTGATGATGGCGATGGTGAGGGCTGTGGTGGTGATGATGGCGGTGGTGATAGCTGTGGTGGTGATGATGGCGGTGATGGTGGCTGTGGTAGTGATGGTTGTGGTGATGGCTATGGTGGTGATGATGGCGGTAGTGATAGTTGTGGAGGAGGAGAAGAAGAATGAGGAGAAGGAGGTTGGGTCGATGATGGTGAGGGTGGCTGTAGATGGTCGTGGGGATGATGGTGGTGGCAGAGGTTGTCGTGGAGATGGTGGTGGCTGTCGACGGTGGTGGTGGTCGTGAGAAGGAGGAGAGAAATTCGAGGAAGGAGGCGGTCGGTGATGGTGAGGGTGGAGGTGATGGTCGGAGGTGACGTGAGGAGAGGGTGATGGCGGTGGTGATGTCTGTGGTGGTGATGATGGTCATGGGGATGATGGTGGTGGCAGGATGGTCGTGGAGGAGGAGGTAGTTGTCGACGGTCGAAGGAGGGGAAGGAGTTGGCCGGAGGAAGGAGGTGGTAAAGTTGATGGTGGATGTTAGGGTTTCGGTTTCTTGATGATGAGGAGGTGGTGATGGCTGAATTTGGAGAGAGGGAGAGAGAGTTAATGTAGGGGAGAGAGAGAAAGAGAGCATGGGGATTAGGGCCAGCTACATGGCTATTTCTAGGGATGGGGGAAGGATCCTCATGAAGAAATGAATGGATGGGATGGGGTTTAGTTTGAATGGAGGGTGGTGTTGAATAAAGGTGTAAAGTGATGCATAGTACATACAAAAATGGGGAGGGGGGAATGAAGGTGCCGGTCAAAGTAATGAAGGAGGGTTTCTTCATGGTTTTGCTCCAATGGGAGGTGGACACTAAGTTGCTTATTTGCGCAAAGGCCCCCAACAATTTCGAAATTGCACAAACAAGAGAGATTGGGATTTGGATGAGAAAAAATACCATGTTTGGTATGTTGTAGTAGATTAAAATAGTGTATGATATTTTTTATGAACCTCGAGGATGTGAGTGGGGGTTTGGATTGGTGTTGGGTCTAGTTTTGGGTTAAGTTGAGTCATTACACCAATTTAATTAAAATTAGTGTCAATGGTGTTCTTTAATTAATTGGAAGTGTAAAGGATTAAAATTGGATATGACACAAGTGTCATGGACGTAGAAAACTCAGAGTAGATTATTGTCATAAATTAGGTTGCACAAAACGGGCCGAGGTTGTGTCTCCAATTTCGATTGGAACGGATGCAAAGTTGGATTTATTTGGATTTAAAAATAGATATTTGTAACGAATATTGTGCCACTAAAATGAAGTACAAGAGAGGGTATTTATGAGTTACACAAAGGTCGGAATAGAAGGCTGGCACGTCTAGGTCAAGTGTGTAAAATTTGTTTAAAGGCAGAAGCTAGAGTAGCGCTCCAAACATCGAAGCAACGATAAGGTACACCAAGAGAATTTAATTAAAAGAGGCAAATTAATAACTCCATTAAATAATTCAAAAATATCCTAAATATATCCTAATCCTATATTTGGGTCAGGTAGTTTATAGATTATTTATTTATTTAATGACATGGTTATTATTTATTTTATTATCACACTAGTATTTATTTGTTTCATCACACCATCCATTACTTTATGATGTCTTGATGTCACTATTTTTATTTGTTTCATAATACCATCTATTATTTACTGTCAAATTTATCTATGGCGGGACGAGGACGATCACGACAATAAGTTTATAGCAGACGTCTTCCCAGAATCCTCTAGCTACTTCGGATGCAGGTCGTACACGACCATCATATGACGAGTTTATAGATACCGATGATGGTTTATCCCTGCCGTGTACTCGTTCATCGGTAAGGGGAGCTACTCCATCTCTCGGCCTTCCCTCAGCTTCTACCCATGCCATTACTCCTGCAACTACTGCGACTATTAGTACACCGGCTACTCTACAAGTTGCTCATACCAGAGCAAATCCATATCCAAGCCTCCTGGTGGAGCACGGAGTATATGTCCATCATCCAGGATTTGTAGACCCCCCTACTCTACCAGAGAGGCCAGCCAATGTTGATCATCCTGGACTGTAGGCCGATGAAGCGACATAAGTAATTATTGTACATTTAATTTTTTATTTATTTTTATTCTAATTGTATATTGTTTAATTATTTTAGGATTTTCCCGACCAAGGCTGGCAATGATCTGGGGGACGTCATGCGGGAGAACTTTCAAGGCTCTTATATCAACTTCAGTGATATCCCGCTAGATCGACGCTTCATTTGGCTGGATATGCTGCGGGTATGTATAAAATTTTTATTTAGAATAATATATAATTTTATGATTAAAATGCTAAAAAATATTTTTTGAATTTGCAAATGAAGTACCGGTGACCGGATCATAGAGAGTCTGCGATCCGAAAGTGCTATAAGACCGTTGCCAGCAAAAGGTTCAGGGATATGATCAATGATCAGAAGGCACTGGCGTCACATTCAGGGATCTTCGCAAGGAGTGGCTCAAGGATGAATTCTAGGAGAAAATGAATGAGAAGATGGAGGCCCCGGCCTATATTGCCAAGTGTGAGAAGGCGAGAGCGTTCCGTGCTAAGGGTGGTCTCCACACGGGTGGATCCATTCTGACCGTCGAGCATTTTCGACGGATGGACAATATTATAATTTTTTGCTAGATCAATTTTTAATAATTCTTTTTTATTAATTAATTACTTAATTTTTATAGTACGAGGAGGCCATCATAGCCGGAGGAGACCCGAAGACCATCAACTTCCCCGCAATCTTCCAGCGGCCGCACAAAAGGAAGAAGGATGGGAAGCTCGTAGATAAGCGTGCAACAAAAGCATATGTAAGTTGTGATTATAATGTTTTGTCAACAAAATTTAATTATATTCTTTTTATAATTTAACTATATTTGTTTACCATAAAAATCTAACCTTAACTTTAATATTGTTACATATGATATCTAAAAACCTTAACTCTAAACCTAACCTACGATATCTAAACTTAACTCTAAACCTAACCTTAGCTGTATTCAATAAAAAGATTAATCCTAACCTACGATATCTAAACCTATTTACGTAAATAAATATAGGAGACGTGTGAGACGTTAGAGGGTGGGGCTGAGAGCAGTACGCCGAGTAAGAGAAACGATCGGTGGATACAAGATATCGAGGGATGGAAAGGCGACAGCGTGCACGGGACTGGATCGTTGGCATCCCAACCGTCGGTTCTTTCCAGAGATCATCTGACGGCTCCTCATGCTCCATTAGAGCCCGTTCCTCCTGGTGATATAAGTTTGGAGCAGATCACGACGAATCTGTTAGAGGTACAGAGGCAGGTTAGACAACTGACAGAGTCTCGTGATTCTATAGCTCCTGCTCCTCCTGTGTCATGCCCCGGTCCCGTAGGGGGGCCATTAGTCCTCGCTTGGTCCCTACAGAACCGATCATCCTCGCACAGGCGTGATGCCGTACAAGCCTAAAGTGCGCTTGCACAAGGCCAAAGCTTTGAACAAGGGCAAGTAACCTATTCAAGACAGGAGCAGTGACACATATATTTCAGAAAGGTAAAGAACACAATGGTATATGAAAATAAGCTCTTTATTGATATTCAAAAGTGTTACAAGCGGCGCTTGGCCGAGGTTATAATTGGCTCAAGCACTATCTTCTCTCTCTCTCTGTGCGGACTGGCCTCCCTCGCTGAATAAGTTCAAGCAAGATGTGGTTCTATCAAAACACAAGCGATATGAAAACATGTTCAAAAAATCTCTAACTCTTTAGACAAGTATTTCAAGTTCTCTATTTAGGCAAGCAAGTTTGTTTCAATGACAAGCTATATGAGTTCTTTTATTAGCATGCAGAGTCAAGTTCTATCATTCTTCTTATGAAACTATCTTCTTAAGCAAACAAGGATTCAAAAACTTAGATTCATTATTAAGGCGTACAAGAATCAGAGAATAAAGTTATGCCCACTCACTTGGATCAGTCATCTCCTGGTTCAACAAGGAGCTCTTAAGGAAGATATCTTTTTTGGGTCAACAAATCGATATCTCTTGTATATAGTGCCGACGCGGAGCAGGGCACTACATACTTACCCACCAAGAAAGAGTTTCGTCCTCGAAACTCAAGGAGAAATTTTTTGATATCCTGAGCAGCGATAGCCCTCATCCCTTACTATCCTCAATCAAAAACTAGCAAACCACAAGCACGAAAGCACAACTCTGAAGAAACAAATCAAATCCAGAAAATGTTTGCACAACTTTGAGAATATATATGGACTTATTGTATGGAACACTCAACTCAGTAACGATATCAATGCACAAGGAATCGTCATCTAAGAACAGCAGCAAAATGGACGTAAGACCAAAAGATCGAGTTACTCTGATACTATTATGCCACGCCTCGGTTCCACAGGAGGGCTGTTCGTCCTCGCTTGGTCTCTACGAAATCGATCGTTCTTGCACGGGCGTGATGCTATGCAAGCCTAAAGTGCGCTTGCACAAGGCCAAAGCTTTGAACAAGGGCAAGTAAGCTATTCAAGACAGGAGCAGCGACACATATATTGCAGAAAAGTAAAGAACACAATGGCATATGAAAATAAGCTCTTTATTGATATTCAAAAGTGTTACAAGTGGTGCTTGGCCGAGGTTACAATTCGCTCAAGCACTCTTTTCTCTCTCTGGCGAACTGGCCGCCCTCTCTGAACAAGTTCAAGCACGATATGGTTCTATCAAAACACAAGCGATATGAAAACATGTTCAAAAAATCTCTTACTCTTTAGACAAGCATTTTAAGTTCTCTATTTACGCAAGCAAGTTCATTTCAATGACAAGCTATGTGAGTTCTCTTATTATGTAGAGTCAGGTTCTATCATTCTTCTTATAAAACTATCTTCTTAAGCAAACAAGCATTCAAAAACTCAGATTCATTATTAAGGCGTGCAAGAATCAGAGAATGAAGTTCTGCCCACTCACCTAGATCAGTCATCTCCTGGTTCAACAAAGAGCTCTTAAGGAAGATATCTTTTTTGAGTCAACAAATCTATATCTCTTGTACATAGTGCCGACGCAGAGCGGGGCACTACATCCTGCTACTCCAGCTCTTCCGATGGATCCTCTGGCTCCTCCTGCTGCTCCGTCTGTCATTCCTGAGGATCTACAGCAGATCATCGCTGTGGTTATGGCGCAGTACATGGCTACTCGATAGCCGCCACCACCTCCGCCTCTACCGTCGACTTAATGTGTATTTTTATTTTCTTGATAATTTGACAATTTGTTGAATATATTTGTGTATAACTATATATTTTTTTATTATGGTAGTGTATGATAACTTATGGCTATGCACTTATATTTAAAGTTCTATTGTATTTGATGTGTTTGGATATATTTGTGTATAAGTGATTTAATTTTGTGTAATGTTACAAGAGCAGAAAGTATGTGATTCTATTTTGTAAAAAAGATATTTATGTTTAGCGACAGAATAGCGACGTATTAGCGACAAAAAATTGAAAAATTCTAGGTCAGCGATGGATCTGCGACGGACTAGCGACGGAAAATTAGTCGCTAAATATGTCTGGTACCAAAAAATATGGAATTTTTGGTATCAGACGTAGTCCTATATTCGTCGCTATGTCCGTCGTTTTTAGCGACGGATTAGCGACAAAAAATTCGTTGGTGAGCTTCTGAAAATTTTGGTAAAAATAGGCTTACACTAAACCGTCGCCAATCCTACCAACAATTTGGTAAAAATTTGGTATCAGACGTAGTCGCTATATTCGTTGCTATGTTCGTCGTCAATCCGTCGCTAATCCGTCACCAAATAAAGCGACGTAAATATTCTGTCACGAAACCGTCGCTGTAATTCCGTCGCTAAGTTCGTCGCAAATCCGTCGCCATGTCGACGGATTAGTGACGAAAATCTGGCAGCGACACTTAAATTAGTGACGCCATATTTTTGTCGTTAATCTGTCGCTATATTAAAATAGCGACGAAAATAGGCATTTTAGCGACGAAAAATTGTCGCTAAAACTCTATATTTTTGTATTGACATATCTCTATGTAATCTAACGGTTAGGGAGGGGTCGAATAACTACATCCGGTCCATACAATAATTTTTCCATAACTAGACATTTTAAAATATATAAGAAAAGAGAGCAAGCACAAAGATAGATTACAGCTATCGAAAACTAAACCACGAGGCTCAGAGGCGAAGCTACACAAGGACACGACTCATGGACATACAAGGTTTAATTAACTTTTGGCATTTCATTAATTTTTAACCTATTATTCCTTATTAAACCATGTTTGAATAATATTATTTTGTATTTAAACTCAACTCAATCCTACCAACAAAACTACAAGTAGGCCATAACCAATTTGGTGTCCTGTGAAGTTCCAACAGAGGAATCCACTTTAATAACCCAACAAACCACTTAAAAACCTTTAAAGAATAACCACAAACCTTTGTCCATCAAGCTATATATTAATCCAACCTATAAAGAATAGCCACAATCTCTATGGAGTGGCAAACTGTGTAGAAAGAAATTGCACTACCAAGGCAAAAATATAAGTGAACACACTCCCTCAGGTGTATCCAATGAGATTTCATGCGAGTTTATGTTAGTAGAAGGAAATCCCTATGAGAGATGCGAGTCTTTCTTCCGAAAACCACGTGCTAGCCTATTTGATTAAGGAGAGTTAGAATTAAAATCTTTAAACATATCCAAATGAAGAAGAGTTGGAATTAAAATGAACATGACTAAAAATTAGTGGGTAAAGTGCAAAAATACACTATACTTTTAGCAAAAAAAAAAAGATTGGATATTTTTTTATTAATAAAACCCTCGTATTTTTGGTAATTTTGATAAAATTATCCCCTTCGTCCACTAGTCGTTACAATTCGAATGCTATAGCCAAATTTTACTGAAAAAAAATACTTGAAATACCCAAAATACTCATGCACGTGACCGACCATTAAAGATTGCAACGATCTTACCTAATGGCGTAGCCAAAATTTTTATCTAGGGGAACAACACTTACAATAAATTATAATAAACACATTTACAATAAAAAATAATATATATTAATATTAAATATCATAAACTATTACTAGATTAACACAAATAGGAACATTATAAAAGACCAACCTGATTAATGGATTAATATAAATAAAATATTATGATTCACCTATCAGTTTAGGTTAATTGATCCATTAATTGAGTTGGCTCCGTGTAATGAATGTGTTGCCGCTATAATCAATTATTATAAGAGTTTCAATGGACCTATTCATGTTTGAATAAGACTTTGTTACACATCTCAAAGTCACAAATACCAGTTTAAGATTTCAAGATTCAAGATTCAAGATAGACAACATAAGGAGGTTTGTGTTACATACATATCTCGAGTATTAGTTGGGTCAAAATTAAATTGGCTAAGATAAGATCTAGACAATGATGCTTTCTTCCGTTGATAGTCTCATGAGAAGAAGAAAAATAAACGATGATGACAAATCATTTTTGTATTTAGGTCCAGTATGAATTTAAGTGATGGACATATTATGGAAATAGGTCTCATAGAAACACAATAGACCTAACTAAGATGCTCCAAATAAAAAATGCAGTTACTTGATATAAGGTAAACGGACAACCATGACCTTGTGTTTTTACAATGTAGATATGTGATTATTATGTTCTATACTAGGATATGGATACTTATTTGAGATATGAATGTTATTTTGTATTATATGTTATGTGTAGCAAAAAATATTCATTTTAGGAAAAAATATATAAGTTAGCAACGAAACATCAACTAAATAGTGACCGATCAATGACGGATAGACGACAAAACACTAAATTTTTTTATTCAACGACGAACCAGCGATGAGCAGCGACGGAAGAACGACAAAAAATTTAGTCGCTATTCTGATAAAGCTTCTGTTTGATGCTCAAAGAGTATCAGAAACAGTCGCTAATGTAGCGACGAAAATATTCGTCGCTATGTCGTCGTTGATGTTTCGTCGCTATTTCTATCGCTGAATAGTCGATACAACGACGAAAAATGAACGACATATTTGTCAGCGACAATTTTTTTTTTGTCGCTATTACTGTTTAGCGACTAAAAATACCAATATAGCGATGGAAACATCCGTCATTATTTTATTTTATTTTTGTAGTGATAGTCGTAGTGATTTATAGCCAGATTAGTCGGCTGTGGATAGATAACGTATAAGTATTAAAGTTAGACTGTAGTGGCCATTATCACGTGTCACGGTCCTTTGTATTTTGGGACTGTGACTGGGATGTGATAATTTATTTTTTATTATTTTTTGATTTTCCACATTACACCTTTTGACTAGTCAAAGGATTGCATAATGATAAAATTTTGGATAACAACAAGAATCATGTTTTAAAAGTTACAGGGACTTACCATCAAATTTCTCCATTTACTATACTAGATCATGCATGCTTGTATTGATCACATTAATTTGTGATGGCTACCGTGGATTGGAGCTCCAAACAGAACTGAAAAAAGAAAAGAAGGAAAGGGGGAAAGAGAATGAGGGGAAAACAAAAACAAGTATGAGAAGCAAAGGGTACATAGCCAACAAATACACAAGAACATGAAGTAGTAAGAAAGGAACAAGTAGTAAGAATGTTACAAGAATGGCTTCCAAGCATAGCCAGGATAGGAAGAGATGGATTGGTTTGAGGAACATAGCATTTTCCTGAAGAAGAATGAGTTGCCAACTTCCTTTCAGAAACCGAGAACTAGTAGCAACAGTGGGAGCAACACTGTGGTGCCCCGTTCTCCCTATTCGGGGAGAGCGGCTAAGAAATACAAGTCGGTATCGTTCGATCGGGTAGATTGAAACAAGATCTTATCCTCGTTCTGGATTTGCCTCTTCGGAATAGATTTTCATATTCAATAGACCGTGCCCCGAGGATGGACTTAGCAGCAGAGTCAAGAGGGATATCTCCGCTGTAAGTTTTCTTGCCTGGTTTTCGATGTCACTTTGTTGCTTTCGTGCTTTGAGTTAGTTTTCGAATTTGTTTGTATTTTCTTGAACGATTTCGATGAATTTCATTATTTTTGTTCGTTGAACTGTACCTTAATTTCGAGATTTGAAAGAGTGGAAGAGGTATTGATCAGTTGTTCGTGGTAATGCAGGTGAACGAGCAATACGCGACGTACGAGCGGAGTCTTAAATCACCTCTTTTCTTTCCTTCTTTAACCAACTTATGAGTGGCTTATATTCGATTTAGTTGACCCTTCTTCCAAGTCTTCACATCAAAAAAATCTTGTATTCTTGCTTGCCCCGATCAAACGATACCAAAGTAATAACTAAAATATGTCAAGATAAAAGGGAATAGACTTGGACTACTTTATGCTTGTCAATCAACTTGTGAACGGTTATCCTATTGCATATTAGTTCGTTTAGAATGTTCTATACATACTTCAATTTTAGTTAGAAAAGCATACTTCTTCTATAAATTATGCTAAGTATGGAACGTACCTTATTATGCAATAAATTATTCAGGAAGACTATGCAAAATGAATCATGCAATGCTACTTGTCTTGTACTCTTGTTGCCCCAACTGCATAAATGATAACTTAGCCTAGACTCCATTCGATCACGGACAACTTGTGCACAAGGTCATGGTTCTTGCGGACGGTCGTTGGGGCACTGACACCGATCTGGTCCAGGCAAAACCTATTATTTAGTCTCTTGTACTTGGCGGGATGGCTTGCAGCGCCCCTTGTACTTTCGTTGCATACCATTCTCGCCAAAGACTATATCGTCCATTATGGCATCAAGCCAGTGATCACCACGTATATTTAAACCCGTGTAAGCTAACTTGTATCTTCGTAGCAGGGAAGGACATGGTAAGTATTATGCATATGGTTTAGACGGGCATGTAAATATTACCGAATGGTGGCAAATTCATTTTAGTAAAATTCTATATCATTGCTTGCTTGTAAAATAAACTAAGACAAGATAGAAAGACCACAAATAATATGCTTGCTTCATATAAACAACGTGTTGATTGGTATAGTTGGGTTAGTTCGCCTTCACTAGTACGTTTAGATGTACTGACCCTCGTTGAAACATGTTTCCCGTACCAAGGAGATCCTGCGAGGAGCTGAAGTCACTGTCCAAATCCAGTCCAACTGTCGGCGCGTCCTGATCGTGCCTTACTTGAAGCATTTTGAAGCCAGGAGCTAGCAACTTAAACTCAATGCAGCTCCGTGGGAAAGCCATCGTCCCGCCTGGAGGTCCCTTATCTTGAAGTTTTAGTAAAGGATGTAATGTACATGACAACTATCTCATTTTGTGTCAACTTTTGTAAGCCCGTCCGGCAACCTTCTGACTCGTTCAAGAGTTTATAAAAATTTGTTCATTATCAATAAAGAAAACTTTTTCATGTATCAACTTTGTGTTTCAATAATCTGCGTACTTTGAATATGTGCTCGTTATGAAAAAATACCTTAGCCTTTTGCGGGGCACAACCTAGGCCCGCACGGCGTCACGCCCGGGGGACGACTATCGATTTCACGGAATCGGGGCATGACAAACACTGCTTATTTTGGCCATGATCATAAGGAGTACTTGCTTGATGGTTTGGCCGTGATCACAAAAACTACTTGCTTGAAAAATCCGATATCGATATTGATTTGCACTTGTAGATAAGAAGATGTAGAGTTTAGTATAGAACAGCTAAATTAGTTCATGCAAATGTTGTGGTTGTGTTCGCAGTTCCTGCGTGAGTGCTTCTATATATAAACAACAATTCTATGCCTACAACCACATGCTTACACTTTCTTACAACCGCCACATGGTGGCGGCCGTCTATTGGGTGAGGGAAGATATGTGGGATCCAGTGTCCGCCACGTGACAGCCGTTCATTGGAGGGGAGGTGGGACCGGGTGGGACCCAGATAGCGCGGAGGGAGAGGGGGGGGGGGGGGGGGAGGGTTGTAAGAAGATTGTAAACATATGGTAGTAAACTTAGCATTTTTCATATATAAAGGATACCTGCTATAGTTTCGTATAGGAAATATTATATATATATATATATATATATATATATATATATATATATATATATATATATATATATATATATATGTCACAAGAAAGATTAAATGGATTAACTATATTATCGATTGAAAAAGATATTGTAAGAAAAATTTTGAATACAAAAAAAAATCATGAATTTGCAACTCAAAAGGTAAGAAAAATGAAAGTTCAATTAAGAATATTTATAAAAATAAAATAAAAATATAACTATTTTATATAAGTGTCTCATATTGAAATATGGCCTAGGGCCCCAATTTTTTCATGAGGCGGCCATGTCCCTAAAACGCTACACAAAATTGTTAGACAAGATGTGTAATATTAGATCCTTAATTATTTTATATATATCATTTGATTCTAAGTCAAGAAGAAGATTGATTTAATATTGTTGGTACTACCATAGTAGTACATAGCATATTAGTTGGTATTAGTACAAGGCATAGAAGATGTAAGATTATCAAGATCCGTGTGTATATATATATATATATATATATATATATATATATATATATATATATATATATATATATATATATATATATATATGTATGGTGTAGTGAATGGTGTAGTGGTAACACCACTCTTGCACGGGGGAGGGGAGGGTAGGTTAGTGTAAAAAATAAAAATAAATAAATAGCATGTCTCCGAAATAGCAGCCGTTGAATTATCTTTTTTGATGATCCAAATTAGATCAAATTCTCGTGAGAAATTTGGTAGTTTAAAGATCTAATTTGGACAATCAAAAAAGTCAATCCAACGACTGCTATGTGAAAAAATATGTGGGGATGCATATATATATATATATATATATATATATATATATATATATATATATATATATATATATATATATATATATATATAATTTTATATATTGGAATAAATTTTATTTGGCAAGATATTCAATAGTTATGATTCTGGTTTGTTTATGACAATATAACACCCAATGTTCGAAAATTAGTTTTATATGTTCTAGTCAAATAAAATGTTTAGTAAATTGCTAATGTATAGATTATTAAAAGATATATATGATCATTGAGAGTGCGTGTAAAAGACTTGTCGCTTTGTTTAATTACATTTTTTTTTGCATTTATCTTCAATATCTTTGGCAAAAGCTATAAGAAATATTTGATGTTTGTTAGTTACAAATCTTTAGTGTTTGCTATATATATATATATATATATATATATATATATATATATATATATATATATATATATATTTTGTTTTAATAGCTTAAAATATTATAAGTATGTTTCAAAAGGATTCAAAATGAGCCATGTGTATATCACAGCATAATTAAGACAAAAAAATTATAATTAATTTCTACACCTTAATAAAGTAATATGAAATCCTAAAATCATGATACCATGTAACTACATGGTACTATCTAACTAAATATATATATATATATATATATATATATATATATATATATATATATATATATATATATATATATATATATCCAAATTTCTAAAAATATATATACAACAAATCTTGAATGAAATATATTCAAATCATATTTAAATTATTTTTATAATATATAATTAAATATATATCCAAAATCCTAAAAAATATCTATAAAAACATAATTAAAATATATCAAATCATATTTAAACTATTTTTCCCAATCTCAGGCTACCTCTTTGAGAGGATGGAAAGCCCATATTATTTAATTTTTTATCTAATTTTTTAACTCATATCAGATTTTTTTTTATGTAACCATCATATTGGCTAAAAATAATAATTTTTTTACGAAATTATCTATGTAAACAACATATGTAAAGCACGTGAACATGACTAGTATTTAAAATGTACTCCTAATCCGCGTAAAGGATTCTAAGCATATACGGTTTTGATAAAATTCAAGTATTTTAAACATACATAATACATGTAATATTATAAAAATATAAGTATAATCTATAGGTCCCTTGCTAGCACACAAAAGTAGTGTTCAACATATTTTTGGTCTTGCATCACAATAGTCGACTAGATTTTTTTTATGAATTAAGTTTCATAATGTTAGTTTTCCGGGTGTTTGTTTTAGGTGAATCACAAATTTGGTTTAATTAGAAGTGTACCATAGAAAATTGTTTACAAATAATTAGATGTAATTAAATCTTGAGGCTCCAAAAAAGAAAGTGGTACTTTGTGTCACGTTCCGATCTTGGAGGATCGTAAAGTCATAACTGGACGTAATATCGTACAAGCCTAAGTTGTTCTTGTACAAAATATATACTTGCACAATAACAAAATAGACGGATCGGTTATAGAAGAAGTTTATAATGCAGAAAACCAAATAAGCACAATAAGCCAAGAACATAATCTCTATTTCATAATTTGCAGCAGTTACAAAGGCTATCAATAATCAACTGATACATGCCAAATTGGCTTACAACTTTTGAACTAGAAAGAATTATGATGACTTTGTTACATATATTATATCCCTTTATACAAAAATACAACCATGCGCCTTCTGATCTTCAGCTTCCAAAGTTGAGGATCTTCTATCGCTTTAAATCATCCAGCAGAAAATTAAACACCTAAGAAGATATGGTTGGGGGGGGGGGGGGGGGGGGGGGGGGCTGTACACTGCTTGCATTGGTGAGGGACAAATGCTACACTTACTGAAAGCAGTAATTAAGTAATCATATGAGAAAATATTAATTTTCTAATAATGATCTCTCTATCTTTTACCTACTTTTATTTCATGCCATGTATAATTCTAGAGTCATATTTTATTTTGAATACATAATCAAAAGCTACATTTACTTCTTTCATTCATACAAACAGTAGGGGTCATTCATGCACGACATCCATTTTCTTTCTAACATAGCATGCATAGCATATTTTTGAATCCATATACATTTCTTTAGGGATATACTAGCATCATTCAAGGAATACAATACTTCTTATGTGCAATTTATAATGAGAAATATAAGCAATAGAAAATATCACTTATACAGTGATTCTTATCCACGGCCGATAATCATACCTTCAACAAACAAGGATTGGAAACAATTTGCATATATATATATATATATATATATATATATATATATATATATATATATATATATATATATATATATATATATATATAATTTTATGTCCGTCTATGCATCAAACTATTAGGCTTACAATAATGTTATCCTAGCTTGGACCTAAGTACATGATGGTCCATGGATGACTTTTCATGATTAGCAGTTGGGACGTACAAGTCCGTCTCACTAATAGACAAGACATCCCCCGTGATCGTGAGGATGTACAAGTCTCAGGGTGCCATAATCCCTCATTGGCCGAGCGATTCTAGTGCCCTAAAAATCGGTCAAGAGATTATTACCTTGTGCACAAGTTATCTGAGACCAATGCATAAATACAACTTCTATTAAATAAAACTCTACAATGTAGCAGGTAACAAACAAGTGAACATTTCTATTTTTTTTATCAAAGCATAGAGCCGTAATTCTTTTCTTCCTTTTTTTTCATACGGCCATGTCGTATTCTTCTTTTTCTTACAACATGTAAGTTCTTCCATATTATTCTATCTTTATAACATACAATGAAAAAACAAAAATCATTCTTTTTAGGCAACAAAATATCAATCATTTCAATTCAACCAACATTTCATATTTAAAGCATGCAATTCTTCTTTTGTTAACAACTTACAATAAGGGAACCTGAAATTATTATTTTGTTAAAACACATAGCAACAGTTCTTTCAATTGTAGCAATAATCTAATTTTTAGCTTGCAATCACATAGATAGTTCTTTCATTTGTATTCACAATCTATAAAGCAAGCATGCATATTGTTTTTTTATGCATGAAAAGTTCTTGTACTATCATTTTAGTGATTACAAACTTCATTCTTAGCAACAAGCATGCATCTATTCTTTATGGATTCTCTTATTAAGCGTAAAAGAATCAAAAAATAAAGTCTTGCCCACTCACCATAATGAATTATCTTTTTGTCTTAATAATGGAGCTCTTACTGAAGGCTTCCTCTTGCTTGAACCAGCAAACCGATATCTATCTAAATATTTAATGCCACCGCTAGGAACGGAACATTACAACCTGCTTCTTTCTTTGCACCCAACCTCTATCACTAAAAAGATTATTATAACCCATACAAAATTCATTAATTTTCTTTTACATCCTTAACATTTCAAATTTTTAACTCCTCAGCCAGGTAAGGATTTAGTTGAATTAGCTTGAATGTATTTTTTTGGTATTTTTCTAATTTTTTTTTATTACTCAATTGATTTACTTTGTTGTATTGTAGATAAATATTATTTTTAAAGTTGTTTATGATATGGTTTTAATTGCTTTTATATACATGGTATAGTCTATGAATGTAACATTTCACTTAAGTTCCAATAAAATTATTTTTATATAAATTCAATTTAAAGTTGCCATGGATAATTATCAACATAGCATTAGCAAAATATTTTATTTAAAATACTTTATAGCAAGAGTACAAAGGTAATTTGGTATCTAATTAAACATTAAAAAATAAATATATAACCACTAATTAGTGAAGAAATAATTTCTTTATAAACCACTGATTAGAGACTTTATTAATGAAGGGGAACCTCAATCTCTAATTAGTTAAAAAATAAAACACACCCTAACAATCTAAAACATGCTTGATTTTTTGGGAAAGCCATTCACTTGGTCCATTTTTGAAGTTGGTTAACAATTATTTTCTTTTACCACCTTTTGTATTAGATAAAAGATTGAGAATCCAAACTTCCTTGAATATTTATAGTTAAGTGTACAACACGCGAGGGAGATTAAACATAGTATGTACCTTGTATCTCTATTCAAAGGGAGCAATATTCATTTAGTTTCCAAATAAAATAAAATGATGTTAGTTGTGGTGTAAAGCCTTTTAGGCTGAGTTGTGAGTCATTTTTATATCAAACAATATCGGAACTCGTGTATTCCCTCTGAATCAATATCTTGTGCATTCTCTCCTATTTGTATTGGGGTAATTTTTTTTTTTAGAAAATATTGGCATTAGGGGTCAAAATACACTAAATATTGTAGATAAATTTTAAATAAATTTGTAAGAATGTCCTTTGTTCAATTATAAATAAATTTGTATGTATCAACTTTAACGAAGACATCCTCTATGACATGTCGCCATTAGATTTATGTACTACTAGTTGTCATATCCATCATCTTTATATTATAAAACACATAGCAACAGTTCTTTCAATTGTAGCAATAATCTAATTTTTAGCTTGCAATCACACAGATAGTTCTTTCATTTGTATTCACAATATATAAAGCAAGCATGCATATTCTTTTTTTATGCATGAAAAGTTCATGTACTATCATTTTAGTGATTACAAACTTCATTCTTAGCAACAAACATGCATCTATTCTTTATGGATTCTCTTATTAAGCGTAAAAGAATCAAAAAATAAAGTCTTGCCCACTCACCATAATGAATCATCTTTTTGTCTTAATAATGGAGCTCTTACTGAAGGCTTCCTCTTGCTTGAACCAACAAACCGACATCTATCTAAATATTTAATGCCACCGCTAGAAACGGAACATTACAACCTGCTTCTATCTTTGCACCCAACCTCTATCACTAAAAATATTATTATAACCCATACAAAATTCATTAATTTTCTTTTACATCCTTAACATTTGAAAATTTTAACTCCTCAGCTAGGTAAGGATTTAGTTGAATTAGCTTGAATGTATTTTTTTGGTATTTTTCTAATTTTTTTTTATTACTCAATTGATTTACTTTGTTGTATTGTAGATAAATATTATTTTTAAAGTTGTTTATGATATGGTTTTAATTGCTTTTATATACATGGTATAGTCTATGAATGTAACATTTCACTTAAGTTCCAATAAAATTATTTTTATATAAATTCAATTTAAAGTTGCCATGGATAATTATCAACATAGCATTAGCAAAATATTTTATTTAAAATACTTTATAGCAAGAGTACAAAGGTAATTTGGTATCTAATTAAACATTAAAAAATAAATATATAACCACTAATTAGTGAAGAAATAATTTCTTTATAAACCACTGATTAGAGACTTTAATTAATGAAGGGGAACCTCAATCTCTAATTAGTTAAAAAATAAAACACACCCTAACAATCTAAAACATGCTTGATTTTTTGGGAAAGCCATTCACTTGGTCCATTTTTGAAGTTGGTTAACAATTATTTTCTTTTACCACCTTTTGTATTAGATAAAAGATTGAGAATCCAAACTTCCTTAAATATTTATAGTTAAGTGTACAACACGCGAGGGAGATTAAACATAGTATGTATCTTGTATCTCTATTCAAAGGGAACAATATTCATTTAGTTTCCAAATAAAATAAAATGATGTTAGTTGTGGTGTAGAGCCTTATCTGAGACCAATGCATGAATACAACTTCTATTAAATAAAACTCTACTATGTAGCAGGTAACAAACAAGTGAACATTTCTATTTTTTTTTATCAAAGCATAGAGCCGTAATTCTTTTCTTCCTTTTTTTTTCATACGGCCATGTCGTATTCTTCTTTTTCTTACAACATGTAAGTTCTTCCATATTATTCTATCTTTATAACATACAATGAAAAAACAAAAATCATTCTTTTTAGGCAACAAAATATCAATCATTTCAATTCAACCAACATTTCATATTTAAAGCATGCAATTCTTCTTTTGTTAACAACTTACAATAAGGGAACCTGAAATTATTATTTTGTTAAAACACATAGCAACAGTTCTTTCAATTGTAGCAATAATCTAATTTTTAGCTTGCAATCACATAGATAGTTCTTTCATTTGTATTCACAATCTATAAAGCAAGCATGCATATTATTTTTTTATGCATGAAAAGTTCATGTACTATCATTTTAGTGATTACAAACTTCATTCTTAGCAACAAGCATGCATCTATTCTTTATGGATTCTCTTATTAAGCGTAAAAGAATCAAAAATTAAAGTCTTGCCCACTCACCATAATGAATTATCTTTTTGTCTTAATAATGGAGCTCTTACTGAAGGCTTCCTCTTGCTTGAACCAGCAAACCGATATCTATCTAAATATTTAATGCCACCGCTAGGAACGGAACATTACAACCTGCTTCTTTCTTTGCACCCAACCTCTATCACTAAAAAGATTATTATAACCCATACAAAATTCATTAATTTTCTTTTACATCCTTAACATTTCAAATTTTTAATTCCTCAGCCAGGTAAGGATTTAGTTGAATTAGCTTGAATGTATTTTTTTGGTATTTTTCTAATTTTTTTTTATTACTCAATTGATTTACTTTGTTGTATTGTAGATAAATATTATTTTTAAAGTTGTTTATGATATAGTTTTAATTGCTTTTATATACATGGTATAGTCTATGAATGTAACATTTCACTTAAGTTCCAATAAAATTATTTTTATATAAATTCAATTTAAAGTTGCCATGGATAATTATCAACATAGCATTAGCAAAATATTTTATTTAAAATACTTTATAGCAAGAGTACAAAGGTAATTTGGTATCTAATTAAACATTAAAAAATAAATATATAACCACTAATTAGTGAAGAAATAATTTCTTTATAAACCACTGATTAGAGACTTTATTAATGAAGGGGAACCTCAATCTCTAATTAGTTAAAAAATAAAACACACCCTAACAATCTAAAACATGCTTGATTTTTTGGGAAAGCCATTCACTTGGTCCATTTTTGAAGTTGGTTAACAATTATTTTCTTTTACCACCTTTTGTATTAGATAAAAGATTGAGAATCCAAACTTCCTTGAATATTTATAGTTAAGTGTACAACACGCGAGGGAGATTAAACATAGTATGTACCTTGTATCTCTATTCAAAGGGAGCAATATTCATTTAGTTTCCAAATAAAATAAAATGATGTTAGTTGTGGTGTAAAGCCTTTTAGGCTGAGTTGTGAGTCATTTTTATATCAAACAATATCGGAACTCGTGTATTCCCTCTGAATCAATATCTTGTGCATTCTCTCCTATTTGTATTGGGGTAATTTTTTTTTTTAGAAAATATTGGCATTAGGGGTCAAAATACACTAAATATTGTAGATAAATTTTAAATAAATTTGTAAGAATGTCCTTTGTTCAATTATAAATAAATTTGTATGTATCAACTTTAACGAAGACATCCTCTATGACATGTCGCCATTAGATTTATGTACTACTAGTTGTCATATCCATCATCTTTATATTATAAAACACATAGCAACAGTTCTTTCAATTGTAGCAATAATCTAATTTTTAGCTTGCAATCACACAGATAGTTCTTTCATTTGTATTCACAATATATAAAGCAAGCATGCATATTCTTTTTTTATGCATGAAAAGTTCATGTACTATCATTTTAGTGATTACAAACTTCATTCTTAGCAACAAACATGCATCTATTCTTTATGGATTCTCTTATTAAGCGTAAAAGAATCAAAAAATAAAGTCTTGCCCACTCACCATAATGAATCATCTTTTTGTCTTAATAATGGAGCTCTTACTGAAGGCTTCCTCTTGCTTGAACCAACAAACCGACATCTATCTAAATATTTAATGCCACCGCTAGGAACGGAACATTACAACCTGCTTCTTTCTTTGCACCCAACATTTATCACTAAAAAGATTATTATAACCCATACAAAATTCATTAATTTTCTTTTACATCCTTAACATTTGAAAATTTTAACTCCTCAGCTAGGTAAGGATTTAGTTGAATTAGCTTGAATGTATTTTTTTGGTATTTTTCTAATTTTTTTTTTATTACTCAATTGATTTACTTTGTTGTATTGTAGATAAATATTATTTTTAAAGTTGTTTATGATATGGTTTTAATTGCTTTTATATACATGGTATAGTCTATGAATGTAACATTTCACTTAAGTTCCAATAAAATTATTT
The DNA here is from genome assembly GCA_036927795.1 of Iris macrosiphon. NCBI lineage: Eukaryota > Viridiplantae > Streptophyta > Magnoliopsida > Asparagales > Iridaceae > Iris > Iris macrosiphon. The sequence continues at coordinate 161,823,878 of JAYESA010000014.1, forward strand.
TTATATAAATTCAATTTAAAGTTGCCATGGATAATTATCAACATAGCATTGGCAAAATATTTTATTTAAAATACTTTATAGCAAGAGTACAAAGGTAATTTGGTATCTAATTAAACATTAAAAAATAAATATATAACCACTAATTAGTGAAGAAATAATTTCTTTATAAACCACTGATTAGAGACTTTAATTAATGAAGGGGAACCTCAATCTCTAATTAGTTAAAAAATAAAACACACCCTAACAATCTAAAACATGCTTGATTTTTTGGGAAAGCCATTCACTTGGTCCATTTTTGAAGTTGGTTAACAATTATTTTCTTTTACCACCTTTTGTATTAGATAAAAGATTGAGAATCCAAACTTCCTTAAATATTTATAGTTAAGTGTACAACACGCGAGGGAGATTAAACATAGTATGTATCTTGTATCTCTATTCAAAGGGAGCAATATTTATTTAGTTTCCAAATAAAATAAAATGATGTTAGTTGTGGTATAGAGCCTTTGAGGCTGAGTTGTGAGTCCTTTTTATATCAAACAATATCGGAACTCGTGCATTCCCTCTGAATCAATATCTTGTGCATTCTCCTATTTGTATTGGGTAATTTTTTTTTATAGAAAATATTGGCATTAGGGGTCAAAATACACTAAATATTGTAGATAAATTTGTATGAATGTCCTTTATTCAATTATAAATAATTTGTATGTATCAACTTTAACGAAGACATCCTCTATAACATGTCGCAACTAGATTTATGTACTACTAGTTGTCATATCCATCATCTTTATTGTCTCACTAAATCTTAACAAATTCATCTCCCAACTTTTTTTTTTTTTTCCAGTCAACACAATTAGTTTGGTTCAAAATTTTTTTTTTCCTACATATTTGGATTGGCTAAAAATTTAAAATGCACAATCCCTCACAATAGCTGGACTTGGACACACACACAATTATTTTCACATTTAAAAAATAAAATAAAATTAACGACTCCACATTTTCAAGAGTCAGTGAGTGGACTATGTAAGTTAAAGTATTCAGCTTGACTCTACAAATATTCCTACTCACCTAACTCCATCGCTTATTTTTCACACACAGAATTTGTTTTGTTATATAAAAAAGCCAAAAAATAAAGATCCCCAAAAAATCTAAAGTAGAAGAAGAAGAATAGGAAGGGAGTTACAGTTTCTTAAATATCTCCCGAAGCAGCCGATGCCGAGCGATGGCAAGGGACAGGGGTCCGGGGAAGCTTCCGGAGCCGACCCGAACCCGGGTCCGGCCTCCAAACCCGACCCGGCCGGGGTGCCGGAAGAGGAAAAGGGCGGGCCCCAGCACGTGATCTGCATGCCCCCGGCGGCGGCGGAGGAGGAGAAGGCCAGTGTGATGTCAGCGGCGGCGGCGGCGGCGGCAGCCAAGAAGAGCAGCTTGTCCAGGAGCAACAGCTGTCACGAGGAGTGCAGGTATTAAAAAAAGGGAACAAATAGTGAATTTGATTTTATTTCAGTCTATTTGGTATGCTTTTTTCATATCCAATTTTAGGGTTGAGAGATGTTTTTAATTAATTTTGCGTGTTATCATTTTTTTTTATTGTTTCACATATCAGTTTGAATAATATGTCAAGTTTAATTGTGTATACGTTATTAGAATAGGAGTGGGTATATAATTTTATTGTTAGTTTGTGTCCCTTCTTTGCCATCAAACGATATGGAAATTAAGAAGACATACACACGACAAATGAATGTAATAAATTAGTGGCATGTATTGTACATTGGAAGCCGATTTCCTCAACACAAAGACGTTACTACAAATGATTATTTGACAACAAGCCCAAGGATTGACGAATTTGGGATGATTTACGGACTTGGTTTGGGGGTTGGGGAAATTTTGTGTTGATTCGGAGTTAAGGTTTTCATTTATGTGCTGTATAAATAGTTGAGTCATAAGGAGAGGTAGAGGGGGAGGCACCAGGTTTTCGTAATTATTTGATCCATAATGGAATATGTGCTCGATCTCTCTGCTCTTGTGACTGTTTTTGTTCTTTTTTCTTTTTAGCTTGTGATTGCTTGCTTTTCTAACATAATATGCTTGACATCATGTTTGTATTCCATACAAGTTTTTTCTATTTCTATTATATAGGCACGGGAAATGCAAATTGTTGATTTTAAGGTGCTGTTTGGTTGCCTGTAAATGGGAATACATTTAACAAGTGTTGCAGCATTTACGATATTTCCGGCGCTTGGTTTGATGCAAATATTATAAAAAGCTGCAAGAAATTTTGCAACATATTCCTAAAATCATGCAATTTTTACAACAACATATGCTGCAATAAAGAGTAATTATTACAGTGCCATGTCAGGAAAGTTGCTACACTTGCTCCCTCATTTACAAGCAACCATACACCGGATTTGTAATTCGTGCAACAAAATTTGTAGAGAACCAAACACTATAATTGCAACACTACTTACCGCAATAAATGTTGCATGGTATTTCCAATTACAGGCAACCAAACAGCCCCTAATTGCAATTTAAAAGCATGCTTATTTTAAAATGATATCCTAACCCTTGTTGTCAGGATATTACGATCCAATCCGATTTTAACTTTTCGCGATCCGGATCCCATACATGGATTCCTAAGCAAGGTTCAAAAACTTTGTTAGTCTCGGACCTTCCTATGAGTAACGATTTTGGCAGTTTCAATTGTCTAGGGGTTTTGAATCGGTTAGTTTCAGTGTTTTGACAGTTTTGGACTCTTCAATTCAGATTGGAAACAGCCAAAATGTATATGTTGGGGCGATACTTAAAAAGTTAAACCCTTGATCCGAAGAGCGAACTAATTTTTGTGAATACTTCAATGGACCGACTGTAACAAAATGGACGTATATTTTTCATTAGTAATGGCTGTTTAGGGGCAACAGATGTTATGGATGTAAAGCTAGTCTTTTTAGAAGTAGACGCGAAGATGAGGTAGCGAGGGAAAGAGACTAAATAAAGCAGGTTTCAAGTAAGATGACATAAAAGAAGCAAGAGAGTATTGTGAAGGGGGGAGGGGGAGGCAATGTCTACGGCTTGACGCCAAAAACAATATGTTTCAGCCTTTCAGGATAACTATTAGATTTTTGTCTAACATAGATGTTGGAAGGGATGCATGTTTACCAAGTTGAGCCATTCCATGAACTCTCTGTTGGGTTTAGCTAACATTTTTGAAGTACTGCCTTTAACTTAATCTCTTGGTATAATGATCTTTCTATATTTATTCCTTTCTTGTTGATATTGTCAGTGCTGTCTATATCCCATGAACTTCATTTCGAATTTTTCTCCACGACATTCTTAGAGGATAGACGAAGTGAAGCTCGAAGGTTCGGAAAGAAACATACCCTATCGTGTGCATTTCGATAAGCTCATAGGGCAATTCGATGGAGTAACAATTTCCTATCTCCCAAAGCTAGTATACACATACTTATAGTGGCTTTCTGTAATTAGTCTATGTTTTAGTTTTAAACCTCTAACCCTTTGTTCAGCCTGAAATTAAGCAGGTGAATAACCCCTTACAACAATCTACTTCCTATTTATGTTTGGAATGCATTGTGATTATGGCCAGAAAAGCAGATAGGTCACTGGATACTGTATGACTATCTTCAGGTTCTTTGCAGACTATCTCATATGTCTATGTTGTTGGAACTATTAGTTTCTGCATAGTCATGCATGGAGAGATGATCCTGATCTATGTTGCACGGAGACGGACATGACACCTATTTTTCTGTCCTATAGTTTGTCCTGATACGTGTCCGACATGACACAAGCCAGATTTTCGAGTGTCCGTGCTTCCTAGGACCTAATGGCACCTGGTTTTTACCTCCTGAAGATTCTATATAGTCCTTTTTTGGGGACATTTTATCCTCAAGGTTCCTTTAAGTCGAACTTCATCATTTGGTTATCTGTTAGTGATAACTCTAAATATACTTAAGAAGAGAATGCTCTGTCTCTCTACTCCTAAATCTTGGATAGTATTGACACTTTTGAAGGTGAGCTCTGTTAGGAAGAGTGCCTGGTGATCGGCTTAATTAAGGACAGGCTGAAAATGCAAACAATAGACCATCACCTCTAAGACTCAGTGCTGTTCCTCCTATATTGCGACTGAGTGAAGATGAAGTCCATGTTTTACCCCTTTCCATGAGATTTTTTTTTAAAGTATATTAGTTTCAAATATCCATGAGGTTTTAATTATGTTGCTTAGTGATTGGACAGTAGTATGAAAAGACGAGATTTAGACCTAGGATGATGATGATGATGAGGCTGATAGTGAGAAGATGATTCTTGACTACCTAGGAAATCGGTGAGTCATTGACGTGCCTATCCAGTGTCCAATTTTTAATGCATATCCAAATGCATCTACTCTTTAATATTTTCTTGGTTGCAAGGTAGTCAAAGGTGCCAGTCGAGGCACAAAGTGTCCATATCGCTCGAGGCGCAAGACGCACTTAAGGCGCGTGCATATACGCAATCTCAGCCGCACGTCATTTGAAATGAATTGTGCAGAGATTTTTGTGGGAAATCATATATTTCTAAGAAACACCTATTCGAAAGAGTTACGAAATTTGGTGTAAAAGGACAAGTGAGATCGGAAGTATTGATTTCTTAGATTGTTGGAAGAAAGTTGCACCTTTAGCCTAAAGAATCGCACTACCACTGGCATTGGCTGAAGTGTACGATGTTTCCAAGTCCTACAACTTTGGAAGGAAGTGCATGATCAAAGAAAGTAATATGCTGCGACCAAATAGAGCTACAGCAACAATGGTTAATCTTTCCTCTCAATCTATGATCTAATCAAGTGGGTTCTAGTAGACTATTCTAGAACCTACAGTTTATACCTCTTAGGAAGCCTGTTTTACATTTAGTTGCACCTTAAATGCACATGCTTATTTTAAGTATATCTGACTTCATTTCTGACATATATCGAATGCATACATTAACTTGGTGCCCCAATATTCTATTTAAAATTTGATTTGAGCTAACTTGTGGCATCTAATCAACACATCTATCTAAATTGAATTGCAGTCAGAAAATATATTTTAACAATTGGTATTAAGCTTAATTATTTTACTGAATAAACATGATGACATAGATAACAATACATTATATATATATATATATATATATATATATATATATATATATATATGAGTACCCTTTGAATTGTAGTTTTAAGATATTCTGAAGTTCTTTGTAAGATAATTCAAATTAATAGGACTTAATTTCGTCAAAAGATATATATATATATATATATATATATATATATATATATATATATATATATATATATATATATATATATCTTAGAATAAACGTAGAAGAAGGAAGAAGAAAATATGAGATCTCTTATTCGTGTAATCACATAGTAGGAGGCAAAGGCCTTATTTATACAACCCAATGAAGGTGTAATACTAATCTCTAACTAATATGGGACTAAAAACAAAGTAAAAATTCAACCCTTTAGTAACCCACGTTATAACACTCCCCATTTGGATGACCACCATCTCTAAGACTATTGTCTCGTTAAAACTTTGCCAGATAAATCCATTAGGATAAAACCTGTGCGAAAGAAAAGAGTACAATCTTTAGGATGACTTAGATAGGTGTTGGACACGCTTAATGTTGCCTCATTAAAACCTTGTCAGGAAAAATCCAATGAAAAAAAATCCATGACTAAGAAAAAAGAGTATAACGCGTTATAGTCCATACAAAATATCTCCCCCTGAAAACAATCACTCCCCTTGGTGATGTTGATCATGGACAGTCAGCTAATGAAGATGTCGCATTCTAATTTCATGAACTAGTTTATGAAAAGTTGACTTGGGCAACGATTTGGTGAACAAGTCTGCAAGATTATCACTTGAGCGAACTTGTTGGACGTCAATATCAAAGTTCTTCTGAAGCTCATGAGTATAGAAAAACTTCGGTGAGATGTGCTTGGTCCTGTCTCCTTTAATGAATCTACCTTGAATTTGTGCAATACATGCTGCATTATCCTCATGAATAACAGTTGGAGTATCTGTGGTAGGGGAAAGGTGACAGGAGCTACGAATGTGTTGAATCAACGATCTCAGCCAAATACATTCTCTACTTGCTTCATGGAGAGCCAATATTTCTGAGTGATTTGAGGAGGTAGCAACCATTGTTTGTTTTGTTGAATGCCAAGAAATAGCTGCATTGCTATTAAGAAACACATATACAGTTTGTGAAGGACCTTTATGGGGATCAGATAAATAACCTGAATCTGCAAAGCCAGTAGATTCGCGATATCAGATAAACCACAAGTATAAAATAATCCCATGTCGGTAGTTCCACGAAGATATTTCATCACATGTTTAATACCATTTCAATGTCTGCGAGTTGGCGCCGAGCTATATCTAGCCAACAGATTGACATGGAATGATATGTCTGGCCTTGTACATTGTGATAGATATATTAATGCCTCAATGGCACTAAGGTACAGTACTTCGGGTCCTAGCATCATTTCATTGTCGTCCTTAGGACGATATGGATCTTTATTGATATCTAAAGATCGAATAACCATTGGAGTGCTAAGGGGATGAGCTTTATCCATATTGAACTGTTTCAATATATTTTCTGTGTATTTGAATTGATGCACTAAAATTTCATTAGTGCAATGCTCAATTTGTAATCCGAGACAATATTTCGTGTCTCCGAGATCTTTCATCTTGAACTCCTTTTTCAGATAGTTTGCAGTCTCATTGATTCCATGTCTTGTCCCAATCAAGTTTATGTTATCGACATATACTGCAACTATAGCGAAATTTTTCTTAGATTTTTTTATGAAAACACATGGGCATATATGATTATTCTCATATTCCTCTCTTTTCATATATTCACTAAGACGGTTGTACCACATCCTTCTGGATTGTTACAAACCGTACAATGAACGTCTTAGCTTTATGGAATGCATATTCTTAGCTTTTGAGCTGGGTAGGTTAAATCCATCTAGGATTTTCATATAGTTATCGCTATCTAAATCACCATATAGATAGGCTGTTACAACGTCCATAAGTCTCATGTCCAGCTTTTTCTCAACTGTCAGACTTATCAAATAACGGAACGTTGTTGCATCTATTACGGAAGAATACGTCTTTTCGTAATAAATCTCAAGTCTTTGAGAAAACCCTTGTGCCACTAATCGTGCCTTAAATCGAGCGATTTCATTCTTTTCATTTCACTTTCTTACAAACATCCACTTGTAACCTACCGGTCTGACGTCTTTTGGTGTTTGTACTATAGGTCCGAACACTCCACGTTTATTAAGAGAATCCAATTCAGCTTGAATAGCATCCTTCCATTTTAGCCAATTTTTTCTTTGTCGACATTCATCGATGCTACGTGGTTCAGTGTTATCGATGCCCTTAGATATTTCAGTAGCTACTGAGAATGAGAATATCTCATCTATTGTTATATCTTTGCGATCCCATACCTCTTGTATATGTATAAAACATAAAGATCTCTTTGTTTTCAGGTACCTGAGCCTCCTCTTGGGCTTGTGTCTTTTCTAAGACAATAACCTCTTCTGGGTTTTCAGAGAGTATGGATCTGTCATTCATAACCTCTTCTTGAGCGTTATGTTTAACCTCCTTAAGAGCGTTACTTGGGCATTTTTTCTTTCTAGGGACTAAGTCCTTCGAACCTATAGATCTACCACGCTTCTGGTGTGCAGATTCATTAGCCACTATGTTATTTTTCTCTACGAGGATATTAATTCGAGCTGGCGCATTTGCAGCGGGCACATGTGATTTAATCACTTTAGCTGCATCAGTAAATGCATCTGGCATTTGATTTGCAATCTCCTGTAGATGTAATATCCTTCATACCTCAGTTTCACATTGATTAGTACGAGGATCTAGATGAGACAGAGTGAGATTATTCTACGATAATTCATGTCGTTTATTTGTGGCGAATGGTTCTGTAAGAACATTCTTTTCTTTCTTATCTCTCCCTAACGACGAGAATTTAGTATCATCAAAATGGCAGTCTGCGAATCTAGCAGTAAAAATATTACCAGTTAAATGTTCCAAATATCTAATGATTGAGGGCGAATCAAAACCAATATAAATTCCTAAACGGCGCTGAGGTCCCATTTTAGAGCGGCGAGGAGGTAGAATATGAACATAAACATCACAACCAAATTTACACAAATGAGAGATGTTAGGTTGATGGTCTGTCACAAGTTGTGATGGTAAAAATTCATGATATGCAGTTGGCCTAACAATGATCAATTTAGCAGCATATAATATGGTATGTCTCCAAGCTGAAACATGTAAGTTTGATTGCATGAGTAAAGGTCTTGCTATGTGTTGAAAACGCTTAATCAAGGACTCTGCTAAACCATTTTGGGTATGAACATGAGGGACAAAATATTCAACTTCTATTCCTACGGAAGCACAATAATCATCAAAAGTACGGAAAGTGAACTCAGCTACATTATCAAGTCGAATCGTTCTAACATGTCGATCAAGAAAATGAGTCTTAAGCTTAATCAACTGAGAAAGTAGCTTGGAGAAGGCAAAATTTCTAGATGAGAGTAAGAAAATATTTGACCATCGACTAGAAGCATCTATTAGAACCATAAAATACCTGAAAGGTCCGCTAGCAGGATCAATTGGTCCGCCAATATCACCTTATATTCTCTGAAGGAATGGTGGTGATTCAGAAGCTAATTTGAGAAGTGAAGGTCATGTAATGAGTTTACCCTGTGAACAAGCTACACACAAATGTTCAGTAGGAAATGAAAGACTTTGGTATAATAAATTATGTCCATTGGTATTATTGATGACCTTTCTCAACATAGTCGATCTTGGATGACCCAATCTGTCATGCCAAATGATTAGATTCCTTGGATCCTTTAGCCTTTTGCTAGTGATGGGGTAAGATTCTACTACCTTCAGAGTAGTTTGATATAGTTCCGAGGATATTAACTTGCACTTTTCTAATATGAGTTTATTGCTTCCAACATTAGAGGTGATATAAAGATACTCTTTGCTATCATCGTTCATGGTTTCAACATGAAACCCGTTCATTCGAATATCTTTAAAGCTGAGTAGATTTCTATTAGATCTACTAGAGAATAATGTATTTCAAATGACTAAGTGTGTTCTATTTGGCAACACAACATCGGCCTTACCATAACTTTCTATAATCTGCACAGGTCCAGCAATGGTGGTCACCTTGGCAGTGTTTGAGGCATGTGTTGTGAAAAGCTTTATAGTTTTCAATATAGTATGAGTTGTTGCACTATCTATCAAGCATATGCCATCATCATTGTCCATACCTTTCAAAAATAAAAATTAATAATATATTAATATGCTACTAAATGGTTAAACTTGACATATTGCTAATTATTACAACTTGATCTAAATCTAAATGAAACTGTTTCAAAGAAAGTAAACTATCTAGACTATTGATCATATAATGATCAATTTATTCAAAGTGAAAAATAAATAAACTTAGATAAGCATACAATAACTATTCATTGACTTCGCCTATCATGACGTTGAACTGGTCTACCGAAATTGCGTTTCCATCATTATCTTGGAAGAAATCATTAAAATCCATGTGTGTTGTACCCTCCATGAGATTAGTCTCAACATCCTTTGAGGTTTCATACTCGTCTACTTTCTTTTGTGAGGTGCGACAATTTCGCATCCAATGACCATCTCTTCCACAACGTTTGCAAATATCAGTTGGAGCGGCTGGATTGAGAATTTGAACATTGTTTCTTCGAGGATTAAATCCCTTATTTTTGAACTGTGTATCGTTCTTTGGATCCGGATTGTAGCTATTTCTTTGGCTTCCATGGCGTCCATGTCCTCTACCTCTGTGATTTCCTTGACCCCTAGTATTGGTCACATTTTTTCGAGCACTAGTCGCATTCACTTCAGCTGGAATTGGTGCAGACCCAGTTGGTCTACTAGTGTGGTTTTTGATTAATAACTCATTGTTTTTTCTCGGCCACGAGTAAGACAACAATGAGTTCGGAATACTTCTTAAAATTTCTCTCTTTATACGTCTGTTATAGGGTCATATTAGTCGCATGAAATGTGGTCAATGTTTTCTCTAGCATGAAATGCTGTCCTTTTTCACCACATAACTTCAATTGTGAAGTAATCCTGAACATAGCTGAATTATAGACTACAACTGTCTTATAATCTTGGAAACGTAGATTGAGCCATTCATGGAGTGCATCTGGTAGTATGACCATTTTCTGGTGATCATATCTCTCAGCTAGAGAATTTCATAGCATCAAGGGGTCAAGGGGTCATTGACTTGTAAGTAGTCAGTCTTGAGATCATCATGAATATGATGTCTTAGAAAAATTAAAGCCTTCGCTTTGTCTTGTGCAGATATTGGTTTATCAGTTATAATTGCGTCACCTAAGCTTTTGGTTTGAATGTGCAATTCAGTATCCAATCTCCAGTTGAGAAAGTTCTGGCCTTCTAAATTTAGATGCTTGAAATCATACTTTGTGATGCTCGAAATATTGCTGTATAAGTTCAATAATAACAAGTTAACATAAGAACTTGGTAAATCAAAAAATAATTCATGTTCATGGTGTATGCTTCAAATAATGTTGTTTCAGAAGTCTATTTATACCAAACAAATCTTGTGCATGGTATGTTTCGAACAATGATGTTCCAGAAGTCGTAGGTAAATACCAAACACTAGATGTTCATGGTATGCTTCGAACAATGATGTTCAGAAGTCTATTTATACCAAACAAATCTTGTTCATGGTATGCTTCGAACAATGATGTTCCAGAAGTCGTAGGTAAATACCAAACACTAGATGTTCATGGTATGCTTCGAATAATGATTATGTTCAAGAAGTTTTTCAAAAATACCACATATGGTATGCTTCGAACAATGATGTTCCAGAAATCTTATATATATAGACCAAACAATTCATGTTCATGGTCATCAGATCTCTGATGGTTTTGATCTGAATGTATTAACATAAATAAAAGAAAAAATAAATAAAGAATAACTCCAACGTTCTCTTCGAGAGATCTATATGCGATTAACATCGGAGTGATATCATAGTTAACTAAAAGAAGTGAGATGAATGTATAAAAAATATTCTTTTTGCCCTAGCGGTATGCCAAGAGATGTATAAACATCAACATCAGGCTGCGCCTAGAGTATGCATATGCAAAAAAATAAATAAACATAAATAACCATACCTATTACCGAAGTGGAGAATCTGCAAATGGCGGCTTCACTGAGATGCTTCCGCTTATTTCCTCCCGTTGGAGCTTCGTGCTGATAACGTGTTCGAATAAACGTAGAAGAAGGAAAAAGAAAATAGGAGAGAAGATCTCTTGTTCGTGTAATCACATAGTGGGAGGCAAATGTCTTATTTATACAACCCAATGAAGGTGTAATACTAATCTCTAATCAATGTGGGACTAAAAACAAAGTGAGAATCCAACCCTTTAGCAAAACAACATTATATATATATATATATATATATATATATATATATAAACTAATTACTAATGTAAGAAATAAAATAAACATTTAAAATTTTAACATAACCAAGTGAGCTAGAAGCAGTAGAAGTCAACAAAATTAACAAGGATCTGTGTTCTTTAACAAAAGTTGCAAAATAAAAAGAACAAACAAGTAAATAAAAGTAGGATCAATAGAGCAATCATTCATCTTCATCAAACTCGTCCATCAAATCATCGTCACCGTTATTACTCACATCAATATCGTCCGAGATGAAACTCTTAATCTCCTTCTCCGTATCTTCATCATAATCAAGCTCATCCTCTTCAACTTGCATATTTGATGTTGTAGCTCCTATAGATCTTGAAGTTGTAGCAGCATATCTTGATCTTGATGTCGCTTGCCTTGTGTTTGCTGGAGGCTCTTCCACCCCTTTGCTTGACCCACATCTCTCTATGAGAGTTGCTCATCATCAAAAACTAGCTCATCATCATTTGGATCCCCCACCTTCCCAATTAACCGCTTATTGCTATTATCAATATCTTCTAAGCATGTAGGATCAATCTTATCCCTCATACCATGGCGAGCTTTGAGTTTTTGATTATACTTGATGTAAATCAAGTCTTGTAGTTTCTGTTACTCCAATTTATTTCACCTCTTTGAATGAATATTTTCCAAGAGAAAAAATATTAATGAATATATTTATAAAAAATATTAATGTATATATTTATAAAAAAAGAAGTATGTATTGTAATGGTATAATAAAAATACTTGCTTGCTCAAACGTACTCCAATTTCTTTCACAATCCGATGCACTACATGTTAGTCTAAGAACATTGATTGTGAATTCCCGTAATTTAGGAGCTTCACCATCATATAAATCCTACCATATAGCTGTGAGGTAATTGTATTATTAGAACTAAAAATTGCAACCAATAGTAGTATTAGTAAGTAATAAGCAAAATAAAATATCATTACTCGACAATTTGCTGCTAGTTGATCTTTTGGCAAAGTTGGAACAAAAGAGACCTATAGCTTTCTTGTACAACGACAACTCATCTATAGTTTGATCCTGCATCTCCTGAGATGGAACTAGTCTTTCTATGTATGCATACTATCCACTGACAACTTCTTAGAGGAAATGGGGGTTCAAAAAATGACCCGCAACATGCAATGGATGATGAAACTGTGATTCCCTCTTATCAATGATTTCAAATATCGTCTTATACTTCTCTTCATTACCATCAAAAGATATTTCAATAGTCTCATTAGCCTTATCCATTGCTTCATATATGTATCCTATTGCAGGTTTCTTTCCATTATCAACAAGGCGAAGTACATTGACAAGGGGACCCATTATCTTCAAAGTAAAAGAGACTCCTCCAAAAAGAGGGCATAAAAACGACTTCTGATGCCTTCTTACCTTTTGCTTCCTTTGTCCATCTACTTCCCATCCACTTCTCCGACATGAAAATGTTTAACAAACAGCTCTTTTGCTTGTAAACACTTTGTAATGTAAGGAACGATATCGCAAAGCGTGTGACTCCACATCTTACTAACTTCTTCTTGTTGGTGAACTCCCTCATCATGTTCAACACAAATGTGTGATTATAGATAAACCCAACAAGATTGATTGCTCTACCAATGGTCCTCTTGATCTTATCAATCTTTCCAATATCCTCCAACATAAGATCTATGCAATGCGTCGCACAAGGTGTCCAAGACAAATGCTTCCTCTTTGCCTCAAAATGTTTGCTTAATAATATCAAAATCAAACAAATCATAAAACAAGTAAGATAGATGGTTAGTAAAAATAAATAAAATTAAATATGCACAACTCATAAGTAAACTAATTAACCGGCCAAGACACAGTTGCTTCCATTATCTGGAATCACTTGGACGACATTTTTTCACCAATGCGTTCCACAAACTTGTCAAGAAGTTCAAACATCTTTTCTTCGACTTTCACAAAAGATGAATCATCAATGAACTCCACAAACAACTCTAGCGTGTGCCATCTTCCTTGCCGCTATACTCGCCTCTCTCACTAACATGATGGCTCTTTCCATTGTCCTCGCATATACGCTTTTCAATGATCGCAATCATCACCCAATTGCCATTTATGTATGACCTTACATCTTCCTCCTTAATCTTCCTTCTTGTCGACATAGTTGATTGTGGTCCCTTTTTTCTTTTGCATTGCAAGGTGCAGATGTTTTCCACCATCCTAAACTTGAGAGTAGGTAGAAGAATATTGAGAATGTGCTGGTTATTTCCAAATATTATTTCTCTCCACGAAATTAGGGACTCTTTTCTTTCTTCATCTCCTATGCCTACTATCTTTTGAATCTCCTTGCAATGAAGTAAATAAATTTATTTGTTAGGTTTTTAATGTTTATCTTCGTAACATGTTTTCTCATTTTCTCATATGCTTCAAACTTTGACGTAGTGATTATTTCTCATATGCTTCAAACTTTGACGTAGTGATTATTGTGCATTCTATGTTGACGATGTTTATACAACTCTGGTGCAATAACCACATTTAAGTAGTAAACACCACAATTTTGATTGAAGTTTATTTTTTATTATACATATAAGCCCCTTAAATCCACCATATTTTAAATTAATGCCCTAAATCTCGTTTATTGCTTAGAAGTTCTCCGAATCACAGGCAATCAAGTTATGAGTCTCCCTCCCATCATTTAAGCTAAAAAAAAAACCCAACCATAGGTAAAAAGACTAATTTACTTTCCCTTCTTCTTCTTCTTCTTCACCTTCTCCATTTTTTCTCTCCTTCCATTCTTCTCCTACCCTAATGCATTAATTCCAACTGCTACTCCCAACCCTCATTCTTCATCCTCCACCTTAATATACACTCCATGTTTTTCCTCCTCCCCTATTCTGATTTGTGAAAACCAACTTCTTCCTCCATCCAACGTCTACTTATCCCACATTAGCACGAACTCCTTCTCCCAACCCTCATTAAACATCCTCCACCTTAATATACACTCCATGTTTCCCTCCTCCTCCATTCTGATTCGTGAAAACCAACTTCTTCCTTCATCCTGACGTCCACTCAGTCCACATTTTAAATCCATGATCATCAACTCGTACCTCAACACCCACTATATTTTCTCTCATTTTTCACTTCTTCACCACTCTAAAGTCCAAACCCATAACTCCGTATCTTCTTTACCCAAACCCCTTAATTAAATCACTTGTAGAAGGAATTGTCGGGTATGAGACAGATGGAAAGCTAGGGCGAATTTGGATGTCATAGAGTGAGACCATAGCTTGGAGGTGGACCAAATATTGCTTATTTTTTCGCAACGAATTTGTTGTTGGCATTTGTCGTTTCCCTATAGGTGTCTTGTACAAAGGTACACAATCCAGTCCTCGATTGGAACTCCTCCGATGCTTAAGTTAGACTATGAGCAATGAGTATAAAGTAATAAGATGGCTAGAAGTAAATTTTGCTAGAATTGATAATACATACATTGTCTTAGTTTTTTGGATTATTTATTAGAAAGCAAAAAAGGTAGATACTTGGGATGCAAGTTTCATAAATTACCAAAATATGGAACAATATTTAGTGTCTTGGAGAAAAATTGTTTTCTTTACCAAATAACCAAGTAGTGGTCCCAAGAAAGGAACGATCATTAATGACTAGTCTTATCTCATTAAAAAAAAAGAAAACCAAGGTTGTGGTCCCAAAGGGAAATATCCATAACATTTTTTTCTTCTAACTAATCTTGTACACTTGGGCCCTTTATTTATGAACTTTTGATGAAAAATATTGCCAAGCTAATTTTATTTTGAGTTCAGCCCTATGGTGGTTTGGCTTCGGTCACTTATTGTTGGAGAGAATAATATAATGATTTCATTGATGAGAGATTATATATATAGGAGAGGACTAGACTCTCATTATTCTCTATCCGATGTGTGACTTAAGCCCAATGACTAATATATTAATACTTAACATCATCCCTCGAGCTGGAGTATAGATGTCAATCATGCCCAGCTTGTTACAAAGAAACTGAATACGAGGGCCTAAAAGAGGCTTCGTAAAGATATCTGTTATCTGATCACCGGTTCTTACATGGTGAAATGTTATCACTCCTTTTTGATATTTATCTCGGACGAAGTGAATGTCGATCTCATTATGTTTCGTTCTTTCATGGAATACGAGATTGGTAGTTATATGGATAGCGGACTGACTATCACACCACATATCTGCTGTTTCCGATCATGTTTCTTCTTCCAGCTCCTTTAGAAGATGCTGTAGATATAACACTTCTGATGTGCCATGAGCAATAGCTCGATATTCTGTTTCTGATCTTGATCATGAGACCACATTCTGCTTCTTCCTCTTCCACGACACTAAGTTTCCGCTAATAAATACCGAATAGCCAGACGTGGACCGTCTATCTGTAATGCTTGCACCCCAGTCAGCATCTATAAAGCACTCAAGATGAGTATATTCCTGATTCTCTATCCGATTTTTTTTTCGGATTCTGGACTAGATAGCGCAAAATCTTGAGAACTGTCTGCCATTGCGGAACTAGTGGAGAAGCCATAAATCTACTTGCGACACAGTAAAGAATGTCTGGACGAGTCATGACTGCCAAATAGTTGAGTTTTCCAACTAGCCGACGATACTGATCATGATTGGTCATCAGTATCCCCTCATCGGGGAGTAACTTTACCTCTAGATCCATGTGTGAGGTTGCTTTCTTAGTTTGTATCATTCTTGCTTCAGTTAGGATGTCAAGCATATATTTTTGCTGAAACATTACAATGTCGTGCTTTCCCCTTGTGACTTCAATGTCCAAGAAGTATTTTAACGCTCCCATATCTTTGGTCTGAAAGTGCTCACTCAGAAACTTTTTCAGCCCTGCAATCCCATGACTGTCGTCTCCCGTAATCACAATGTCATCAATATAAACACTAAGTAGTATCCGTCCGACTGATGTTTGTCGGTAAAATACCGAATAATCATTCTTTGTTTCGCATATGCCAAATTGGGTAACGACATGTGTAAATTGATCAAACCAAGCAGGAGGTGATTGTTTGAGATCATAGAGGGCTTTTCGCAGGTGACATACTTTACCCTCCCTTGCAACGAACCCTAGGAGATTGCACCACATATACTCTCTTCAAGGTTTCCATGGAGAAATGCATTCTTCACATTAAACTGAAGTAAGGATCGGTCATAGCGGACGACTAAGAACATGAGCACGTACACAAAGGTCATCCTGGCAACTGGGGAGAAGATCTCAAAAAATTCTCACCGTAAGTCCGAGAATACCCTTTTGCCACAAGAGCTTTCAGACGATAAATGGTGCCATCCGGTTTTATTCTTGATTGTGAACACCCATTTGCAACCTATCGTCTTCTTACCAGTAGGCAAATCTACCAAGTTCCATGAATAGTTCTTCCCAAACGCTCGTATCTCCTCTTCCATAGCGACACGCCAACCAGGATGCTTGAGTTTCTCCTCTGTAGAATTGAAAATCTGAAGATCATCGATATTAGCTACCAAGGATTGAGTGTGACTTGCAAGCCTTTTGTAGTTGTCAACATACAAAGGATGGTTGCGACATGCATGGCGGGGGCGAGCCGGTATATCAGGTGGTTGTGAATCGGTGGAGCTGGAGGACTCTGATGACATCGGCCCTACGACTGTAGGCATCATTGATGATGCTTGTTCTGACGGAGCTGGTGTTCGCGGACTGTGAGACGGTGAGACTGGCGATGCCGGTTCTAACTGAGCTAATATCTGCGGACCATTGGACGGTAAGACTGGCTCGATAGGAAAGGGCACCCTTACATGGGACTGCTGTGTTTGAATCGAGTACAATAGGAAGTTCTTATATAAGTAAACTTTTGGAACAAATATTTAGTTGTAGGGGTTGGGGAAAACTCGATCTCGACAAAGGTAACATCCGAGACATAATGTACCTCTTCAAAGTTGGGAAAAACAACGATACCCTTTCTGATCTTTAGAATATCAAAGAAAAATACACTTAAGTGCCTTTGGATCTAATTTAGAAATGGTAGGTCGAGTATCCCGAACGTAACACAAGTACCAAAAAATTTGAGAGAGAAAAAATAACATTTGATTGGGATATAACCTAGAAAAAGAAGTGGCTCCATTGAAGACACAAAACGTCATATGAGTAATCAAATAACAAGTACAATGTCCGACCAAAATTTTATGGATGTACTGGCGTGAAACATAAGTGCTCGAGTTGTTTCTAACATATGACGATTCTTATGTTCTGCCACACCATTTTGTTGTGGTGTGTAAGGACAGAAAATTTGGTGGATAATCCCATGGTTAGCAAGATGAGAAAAGAATACCCGAAACACATACTCACGACTATTGTCGCTCTGAAGATACTTAATAGAAATTCCAAATTGGATTTTTTTTCGTAAAAAAATTACACCAGATATCAAATAATTCGGAACGGTTCTTTGTTAGATAAACATAGGTGACTCGTGATTAATCATCAACAAAGGATACAAAATATTTGAACCCCATCACTGATTCGACATGACATGGACCCCATATATCAGAGTGGACTAATTCAATCGGAGCTGAAACAGATTTATCCAAACTCACTGGATAAAATGCACGATGATATTTAGCTAGATTATACGACTCACAATTAAGAGAAACTCGAAGGTCTAGCGATGGACATAATTTCTGGAGAGCTTGGATAGACGGATGGCCAAGCAGACAATGCAACTCAAACGGGTCGCGGGACATCCGCACAGGCAACACACAAATTCAAGTCAACCAGATATAAACCTTTAGCCACATGCCCCCTATCAATAGTCTTTTCCGTCTTCAGGTCCTGAAAAATACAACCATCAGAAAAGAATGTTATCGAGCAATGCAAGTCACGAGTTATCTGACTAACGTATAGTAGACTGAATGAGTTTTCAGGTGTATGTAAAACTAAAGTGAGTGGCAGGGTGGAAGAAAGACCGATACTTTTTCTTTTACGAACTTTCAGAGAACTTTCATTTGCAGCAGTAATATTTATCACACAATCCACAGATACATAATCATGCAACATATATGCATCGCCTGTCATGTGATCGGATGCACCCAAATCGATCACCCATTGTTTTGATCTTACCACCCACGTCGTTGAGTATCCGACAATGGATCCAGATGTAGAGGCTCCTCTACGTCATTGATCTTAAAATTCAGCAAATTCGGCATAGATCGCTGCAGTCATCTGCACGGATTGCTCTGCATCATCATGAGTATACGGCGCAACATTTGCAACAGGAGCTTTGGGACACTGCTACTGAAAGTGTCCTTGTTGACCACAGTTGAAGCATGTGCGCGGCTGTCCTCCATCACGGCTACCTTTACCTCGTTTACCTTGTGACCAGCATTGCGGCCACTACGTCTACCACAACGCCCCCCACAGAATCCACCACGAACGACACCCAAAGCAGATCGATCAGTAGGTGCATCACTCGTAATAGTTTTCACTACTTTCGCTGTCCGTATGACACGAAGTAGACTTTCATCATATATGGAACTTCAGCTTCAGTAATAATCTGAGACCATGTAGAATCTGCATCAGGACGAAGTGATGCGAGGTACGCCATTACATAGAGCTGCTGACGTTGAGTCCTCGTCTCATTAAGATCCGTTATTAAGAGTAAGACAATCAACTTCATCAGTCATGGCCTTAAAGGCTTGAAAATAATCCTGGTGTGACTTGTCCTCTTGATCAGTTCGGTAGACACCAACAACCGAGTCATAACTGCGAGACTAATCGCGTTTTCTATCAAACGCAGCCGCTAAGACCTCCCATAACTCTTTACCGAATTCGTGTTCTGAACCATATTCTTGAATCATGGTTCCATCAAATTTATTAAATGTGTAAATAGTCTGGTATCATCAGTCTCCCATTGCTCATATTTGGGGTCAATCTCCTTCGGAGGGTTGTCAGTCACAATTTGACAACCGCATTTTTCGAAGTATCTTTTCGACCTTCTTACGACATGTAGAGTAACCATCCGGAGCCTCAAGCCGTCGATCGACAAGTTGAATCGATGAAATTGTCATACCAGTACCCGGTGTCCCCGCCGCTACGTTTCCGACACTGGTGTTATCAGTACTGCTACTCGCTTTAGTGTTCGCCATCCTCCAAGTTCTCGATTCAATTATCGTTGATCGTCCCGACCCGATATACGTCTCAACTTTGCTAATGCGTGATGTTCACATCAACTAGATCTCGTAATTTTGGCAGAGATCGTAGTGGATCACATAAGTCAGGACAGAGATTCACAAAAACTTAGTTTGCTCTCTATTAGATTCTGATGTGGATACCAGACCAGGAACATAGTTTTACACAAACAATCAAATTTGCTATCTGTTAACTCCTGTTGTCGTTGTCGAGTTTCAAAGGTTCACGCAAACAATCATAGTTTACCCTATGAAGATTTCAACTATAACTTTTTTTTACTATGGTTTGATGTTAGGGTTGAAGTGGTGGCTGGTCGTGGGTTAGGGTAGGGTTAGGGTTTGGGAGATTGTGGTGTTGGCGGCTGTAGATGTGGTGTTGGCGGCTGTAGATCTACGGTTAGGGTTTGTGGACATGGAAAAGGAGGGCAGGTCGGGGGGGGGGGGGGGTGCTGTCGCCAGGTAGGAGGGGTTGTAGGCGGGTTGGTGCAGGGCGATACAGGGTGGTGGCGGAGGCAGGCCGGATCAGGGAGGCGCAAGAGCTATGCGGTGTAGGGGGCACAACAAAGGGGCTGGAGAAGGGAGGCGCAAGCGCCGTGCAGGGGTTGTGCAGCAGGGGGGGGCAGAGTCGTGCGTGGGAGACGTAAGAGGGAGGTGGGAGGGGTGGGGTGGCGGCTAGAATTTTGGTTCTGGTACCATGTTGGAGAGAATAATATGTTAATTTCATTGACGAGGGATTATATATATATATATATATATATATATATATAAGAGGACTAGCCTGTCATTATTCTCTATCCGATGTGGGACTAAAGTCCAATGACTAATATACTAATACTTTAACACTTATGGACCATATATCATCGCAGCTTGCCCCATACATCGTTGACTAGTTTTCATTCGGGATAAAAGTGGTACAAATGTACTGTCTGCCAGGGGAAATGGCTAGCAACTATCATTTTCTTACCGGAAGCAACTATACTTTTCAATGACTAACTATTGATAGTAAAACATTATAGATGCTGATGATAAGCAACTGATATTCTATAACAATTTGCAGCTATTTATGAAGGAAAACCTTGATAATAATTGCAAAGAATTACTAATTTTGTTATAAATGATATATGTGGTCCAAAAGTGATCCAAGCCAAACCATGATGAGCATGAACTTAAAGCATAAACTTAACTTAGACAATATTTTTCATCAAAAGTCCATTAAGGGTCCATGTGTACAAAATCGTCTAGAAGAAGAAGATTTCATTGGATATTACCCTTTGGGACCGCTACTTTGGTTATTTGGTAAATAAAACAACTTTTTCTCCAAGGCAATATTTTTCGATATTTTGGTAATTTATGAAACTTATATACCAAGTATCTACCCTCTTTGCTCTTTTTATAAATAGTCCAAAAATCCAAGACAAATGTATGCATTTCAATCAGTGTTCTAAAAATCGGGCTAGGCGGTCGCCCGCCGTACCGAAAACCCCCAATTCGGCCCTCCTAGGCGCCTGTTCGGGCCTAGGCGGGCCTGTTCGGCCAATTCGGCCCTATTCGGTCAATTCGCCCCTGTTCGGTCAAGACGAAAATTTTAAAAAATTTAAATTTTCAAATTTCAAAATTTCAAAATTTGAAATTTGAAATTGCAAAAAATATTCAAAAAAAGTTCAAATTTCAAATTTTTTTAAAAGAACTGCAATAAAAATTCAAAAAATCAGGAAAAAAAGTCTAAAATTTAAAAAAATTTCAAATTTTTTTAAAAAAATTAAAACTAAAAATTCAAATTTTCAAGATTTTTTTTTCCTTGTGCGGCCGCCTAGGCGGCCTAGGCGTGCGCACCGAATCCGCCTAGCACAATTTATAACATTGATTCCAATGCTAGCAAAATTTACTTGTATTCCTTTTATTACTTTATACTACTTGGTCATGGTCTAACTTAAGCAATGGAGGGGTTACAATCGAGGACTCCCGCCTCGATTTATGGATCTTTGTGCAAGACGCCCATTGGTGATGCTTAAAAGTTTGTTGCGGTAAAGAAGCGAGATCCACTCCATCTCCATGCTATATTGTCACCCCACATCATCCAGGTTTGCCTGAGCTTCTCCTTTGGCTCATACCCATTGAACATTGTTGAATAATTAGTAGGAGGACAGTTAGCTAAGAAACTTTCAAAGTAAACCTGCTAAGAAAAACTCTCAAACCTTAAACTCAAGCTAAACAAAAAAGAGGAAAACAGCTAATGACCCTTAACTAGCCAAAATCAAAGTTCAGTCAGACCAACTTGAATGTGTTGTGCCTCCTTACTGTTCTCTTTGCTTTTTTTTTTTTGTCTTTGAGCACCTGCATGGCTATAATTCTTTCGTCTTCAATTTTCTTCTGCGTGCAGGATAGTCTTCCTTCAGATCAAAATATTTGGAAATATGATGGATTTGTGATTATTAGCTAGTTCGGTTACCATTTGGAATGGAGCATTTACCTTTTCTGCTGACATTTTAGCCAAAATGACAAAACTAAATCTGTTTTGTTCCAGAGTTGCTGTTTTTTTCCATACAAAAAGTCCCACAACGGTAAATGCCAAACACTCGGGGAGGCATCAGTTAGTATTTGCCGTTTGAAAATGGAACTTTTACCATTTCAAATGGAACCAAACTAGCCATATAAGAATTACAGTCTAGAGTTATTTGTTACTTACAAATTACAATCAATAACTTATCACAAACAGAGAGTTTAAGGAGGATGTTCATCGGAAAATGAAACATTATGATTGAAGGGGAGAACCATTCTAAAGTTCTATGTTACTGTAGAATACCTTTAAAATTGAAGGGAACTGTTAAGACTACCAAGCGTTATTGGCAACATGCCTGGCAACTAGGAAACATGCCCAGAAATGAGCATAGTTTAGATTCTAAAATGTTCGTATTAATGAGTGTCAACCTTGAAATACAATAAAAGATAGGTTAAGAAGCAAGTGCATTCACGGGAAGCTAGAGGTGGCTCCAAGGACAATAAGATTGGTTAATAGTTTGGACATGTGCAGTGAAGACGGATAGAAGCACCCATTAGGAGCATTAGAATCTTAACTGAAGGAGCTGTTTGTTTCTGTGATATTTTAGATTCTAAAAAAAATACCCTCTGGTACAGGGTCAGGAAATGAAAATCCAAACCCTCGACTTCGTTTTAAAACCCTTCTTTTTAGGATACATATAAAATCATCTGTTTACCACGATCATAAACAGAAACCCAGATAATTGAAGAATTAATGCTCCAAGTACTTTTCTGTTTACATCATTGTTGTCCTTGTCGATTTAAAATTCCTACTTCTGATATGGATCACTGTTCTTGGTGTAAATTTCATAACCCCCTTTCAAAGAAGGATGTGCTGAAATACCTTTCTAAATAGCATTACTCTACTTTTTTTTAGTAAAAGCATGAACAGAATACAGAGTGAAGGGCCTCCCTGAGAGCTAATGGATTTGTAAGAAGACTATTGCATGTATTGTTTTTTTTTTCATTGCATTGATGTGTGTCAATGTGATGCTAGATTGACTTTTATCTTCTGAAAGAAAAAAAGGTTCCTTCTATAACTAGAACACAGTTGAAGATACATTTTTTGACTTATATAATCTCATTGGGCCTGGATTTTCAACTTGAACTCAAGTAAGTTGGCTCAATGTTTAGCATGTCAAAGGTCTAGAATTTTATTGCAGAAGTAGTTAGTCCTTGATGTATAGACTTAATATTTCAGACCCGATGGCCTTTCTTCTATGTGACTGTCACTGCAAATTGTTTTCTCTATTTGTTCCTCTTTCAAAAAAAGTATTTTGTGATTTCCTGTTTCATTAAGTTCTGTTTATTAACTAGTCTACAAAGGTTGAATGCAATTCCCTATAGTCTAGAGAACTTGGAGGGGGGCCTTTGGTTGCATGAGCTTAAATTGCATATCCAAAAGGTAGGTTTAATTACCTCCCAACTGAAAGTGTAGGTTTTATGGCTCATAGCTACCCTTGCTAGGAATTTGTCACCAAAATAAGGTTGACATCAAATTGACAACAGTCATAAATACTTTGTCAAATCCTTTGTTGACCTTGCTTGAGCTCCATAGCCGACCCCATTTGATGAGAAAAGGCTTGGTAATGATGATGAGTCTAGCAAAGTTTTATTAACTAGTCTGACAAAGGTGCATGAAATATAAACTTTTACCAGGATCTGTCAGCAACCATCGGAAGAACTTCTGATTGTCCTAGGATGCAAATGCCGAGGTGGGCTAGCAAAAGCACACCGATCTTGTGTAGAAGTTTGGTTTCGCACAAAAGGTTCAAATAAATGCGAGATCTGCCAGTAAGTCTTCCTGACCTTAATTATTTAGCTCAAGGCTCTTGATACATATCTAATGGCTTAAACCTCTCTCTATAGGCAAGTGGCAGCAAATGTCGCGCCTCCAGAATCTCAGCCAAGTGTAAGTACTGGAGAATATTATGTGATGCTTTATAGTGATGAAGTTTAGCGATGCAGAAAAGACGGTCTTATCAAAACTGTTATATAATAAATGCACAGTAATTGTCTTTGCACTATCATACGTTCTATGCACCATGATGATGATTGTTTTCAAGATCATAATAAGACGAAAAATGTCTGTTTTTCTATTCATCTTGAGGTCCTCTTAAACAAAAATTATAAAAAGTTGACTTGTTTAACCTGACCTCTTTCTGCTGTTCATTTTCTTCACCTGCAAAGTCAAGTTGGTGCTGAAATATGGATAATAATGTGATGCTATGACTTTTGGTTGAAGGATAACTGTGTGAACAGTTGAAAACTAACTGGAATATAGCTGACTTCACCTTTATATTAATATAGATTTTTTGTATGTTTTCCCAAACAGACAAATTATTGGGTGTGGAGGGTTGATTCAGCTGGAGGGACTAATATTGGGCGAGGAAATCATGAAAGGGTATTTATGCGACTATGACTAAACCTTGAAATATTTTTTTTAAGCAATATTACCATCTTAATTTATTCATATGTTGATCCCAAGTCATTGATAATTATCAGTTATTGCACCACGACATTTCATGGTCACTTTATCCTACCCATCAATTTGCTGTTCATTTTCTTGTTCTTTTTTTGTATTGACAGCAATGCTTTAGCCCGCTCTGGGTTGCATTTGCCATTCTAATTGGAGGGCTCCTACTGGATGTGCTGATATCGATCTCTCTCGGTGTTTCAGCACTACCTGTGAACATTATAATAGGTATCAACTCTTTCCTTTTAGAGCACACCCAATTTGTGTGTTTCATTCAAACTAGCATTGCATGGAAAAGAATAGGAAATTCAGATTCATTGTTGATTAAGTCACAATAAAACCTGTTTACCTCTTTATCCTGCAAAACCATCCCCAACAAAAGCTCAAACGTTAGTTCACAAAGAAAATAAAAGCATAACTAAAGCAATTTAATCTTTCTGCCTAAGTTATTAGTAATTCCGTACAGAGTTTCTCTAATATAGTCGGACTAACGTTAGTGTTACATTGGACATGTTGAATGGAAGAAT
This sequence comes from Iris macrosiphon, assembly GCA_036927795.1. Lineage (NCBI taxonomy): Eukaryota > Viridiplantae > Streptophyta > Magnoliopsida > Asparagales > Iridaceae > Iris > Iris macrosiphon. The sequence continues at coordinate 161,849,141 of JAYESA010000014.1, forward strand.
AGGATTTGAATAGCAGACCTCAAAAATTTGAGATAAAGGCTTTGTCACACACTATAACCAGGATCTAATTGTTTGATCCTAATCACTTACAACAACAACAACAACAATAACAACAATAACAACTACAAAGCCTTTATCCCAATTCTTTTGGGGTTGGCTCTTTGAATCCTCTTCTTCCATTCAGCTATGTTAAGGGCCATCTCCTCTGTAACACTTAATATAATCGCTTGCCAAATATAATCTCTTACGAACTTTTGTAAAGATTTGTCCAATTCTTTTATGTACTATTCTTCATTTTTCAATCAATTCCTAATTTTGGTGTTATTTGATTTCTTCTATGACAACTGCTATTATTTAGCTTGCTATTAGTAAACCATTCTTGTGACCATGTAGCTAGTCTCTGACTAATAGAAAGAAGACATATCAGAATGATTACAACCGAGTAAAATGTCTTCTAGCATCCCCTACAAGTATAATTTTTATGATTGGTCCAGCAACTCATTTTTGGTAATACACTTTGCACAAATTCAGACAAGGATATGTATCAGAACACGATACAAATACGGATACAGTCATTTTCAGATACCTACAATTATAGATACCTATATTGCAAATATGGACACGAGTACGGGCACAATACAAATATGGTATCACACTCCGGTTCCGCAGAACTAAAAAGTAGCCTCTGGACGTGATGTCGTACAAGTCTAGTTAGATTGCACTTGTACAAAACAAGAAGATGGACAGTTAATGGTGTATCTCGAAACAACAATATTGCAACGAAATAAACAAAGTCATATTGAAATCACAACAGAACGTACGAAAAGAATCTCTTTTATTAATAATTGCAACACAATGCAAAGACTCTCAATAGTCAAATGAATATGTCAACTTGGCTTACAACACTCATGTCCACTCTTGCTCATAAATGATTATATCGTTCCATACATCATGTCCTCTATATTCAAGAAAACATCCTCGGCAGAACATCTTCAATGTTGCCAATCCGAGCTGCAACACCTCGGTACGTCCAATCAAATCTTCGTACCTGGGGAGTTGGGTATCAATACACTTGAGAATGCATTGGTGAGTGGGATAACCTACCCGCCTAAACCAACACTGCTAGTCTTGTGAAGCATACAATTTATATAGTAATCTTGTTATTTAGAACTAGATTGATTATAGTTCACATCTATGACATACAGTGACACATGAAGTATGTAAACATGTTATACTTGATAGCATAAGTGAAACATGAAAACATATGAACCATGTCTCACTTATCGGTGACTTCTTATCACGACCGATGTGTCCGTCCCTGCATAATACAAAGGTGAACACTTACCGTTTCTGCATAAGAGATGCATTAGCATACCGCCTATCTATATGAAGGTCACTAGCATCATGTGCCATATTGGACTACATTTCTGGTAAGACGGTGATCACTTCGCGTGCAGGTTGCAAGTCCTACCGAAGGTTCCGAAATGTCCTTATTGCGATGCATCCTTTCAGTCCGCGTAGCAAGCCCAATTGTAGGTCCCGTAATATCTCGTATCTGAAACACATTCTACATAATTTTTTTCTAGGCCAACACGATTCTGGTGCCTCAGCGATCGTTTGAGGAAAACAAAACCTTATGCAAATGTTGTCTATGACTATGCAAATGCATGAATAGTTTAACTATGAATTCATGTACGGTATAGAAACATAAGTAAATCAATGTACATATCTACTCGTACATTTCATCATTCTCGCATAATCAACGTACTCATTCAATGTTCCGATTGGCACTCGCAGTTCCCAAATATACCGACCATCTCGTGGTCCCGTGGTACCAAACCACAATCTAACAATCTTGTGGTACCGCACCATACTGCCTGCTTCGCATACAAAGTCTACCAATCTCATACCGATAGTTCCTTGGTATTGCACCCATCTGTCCCCTTTGCATACGAAGCCTACCAATCATATACCGACAGTTCTGTGGTATTACACCACAACTGTCCGCTTCACGTATGAAGCCTTACTACATAAGTCACATGCACTAATGCACCCAACAATTACAGTTATTTAATGTTCTAGTCTCAGTTTTCAACATGCATGTTGACTTACATTTATCAGTTACAATCTACTAGGCATCATTGATCTATAGACGTTGTAAAGCAACAAAAAAATTCATTTTATTAAGGACGTGAAGTAGAAAAGGACGAGAGCCCACCTACCTAAATAAATTCGCCTATTGCACCGATCGAGCCGATACATCAAGATTCCTCAACAACACAATTTGACGCGATGCACGTTAAATAGTATAACCAAACGAGCAAGCCGTGCTCCACAAACATCCAACCCGACAAAATTAAGCAAGTCCACCACTCAAATCCTGCGATTTCTCACACAACTCAGAACTAACCAATCGATTCAATCCACGAGACCAACACCATACCTCCGTCCGCAGCGGCACAATACACTGATCACATGAACTCCGCATAATACCTGCACATGAAACCTAGTCCAAATCAAGTCTCTTCAAGTCAACGAATCATCATAATGCACCGTACGAAGCGGGACATTACATATGGAAACGGACATGGACACCATTTTTTCGTGTCTTAGTTGCAGTAACAATTTGTCAAGGAAGTACCAATTGTTCTAGGACCACTTCATATTTTGGTAATTAAGTAGGTGGCTGATGATAATAGGATTTTATGGCATGCGTTATCTTGCGTGTACAGTGACTATATGTAGTTTCTACACAGTTCACTCTAATGTAGTTACTATACAGTCATTTGAAGATATAAGGAGAAATGTGGAATGAAGAAAGAAATTAACTGTCAATGCAATATAATCGTCTCACAATTTTCCATAAGAATGGAGTCAGCTATAAATCACCAACATACTTGATAAAGATCACTAAAAGTCACCAACCTGATGTTAACCTTCTCTGAGTTGGTACGACCATGTCTTTTGCAAGCTGAGTTTTGTGATCAGGTTTTTACAACTGACTGTGGACTTAGACATCAACCCTCTATTATTTGGTGAGAAGTCCTATCTAAAGCAAAGTTTGCAGTATTGGCCGATACCAATATGTATCATCAACCATATCATTTCGTTTTTGGCATGTCTCACCTCATGCTGAAATTGTGGCTCTCTTTCTCAGTCAATTGAACAAGACAAAATTTGAAAGAGAGAAGTATCGAGAAAACAATGCCAACACAATGATTCGATTGTGTGAAGACCAATATGCTACAGACACTATAACCATTACCATTTTTCGAGCTTCTATATAAATTCACAATGTTGATACATCCAAACACGGGCACAATATAAGACGGGCATTTGAGCCCGCAAATGACCACCAACGTTTGGCATGGATGAAAAGGGCTAGCCAAACAGCTATCCCATAATGGTTTGGCCCCATATCGTTTCTAAATGAAAGCTTGATGGCACTGATGGGCTAAGCCAAATTGGCCCCAGGTTCTTTGAAGTTAGCTGTAGTTATTATAGTTACAAACTTACAGTTGGGTGAATTTGTTTCCTTATCACGATTGCTATTTAATGCTTTTTTTTTAGTTTTCATATATTCCTGCCCAGAAAATTTACTGTATTTTTAAACTACATAATTATTCATGTTCGAATTGAACATAAACTTTACATGCAGGTGTGCTCATTGTGCTGGGACTAGGGACCGCATTCAGGCTCGTCTTGGAGTGCTGCCAGGCGTGGGGATCGAGGAGAAATGCGCATGTGCAGAGGGTAGACACAATTCATAGTTCTCATCCTCTGTAATTATCTTTGTATATACATATCTAGCAAGCACGGACACTCCAAAAACGAGTGCTTGTGTCTATATTGTGTTCATTCCGTGCAACATACATACCAAAAGATCCATAGAAAATTACATCAATTGTGGTTTTCCGTTCATTGTGTTCGTTTAGCAATGTCATAGAAGAATCTACTTCATCAAATGTAATGCTTGTTTTTGGTAGTTCTTAGAATCTTTTCTTTTCTTTGATAAAGGTGTGAACAAATACAGGTGATCTGATTCAAGTCTCGGGATCTTGATTGGGTTCTAATTCCATCTAAATTACTATGCAAATCCCGCGAAGACTGGTTACTTTGGATCTTGGCTGGATCATTCTTGTCAGCGAAATGAAATTGCTCATCTTGTCAAGATCATGCCGCGTAGCAAGCTAAGATAACCATGAGCAGGCCAACTGTTTTTTTCTTTTCTTTCAGATTCATCTACAGTACAGTTTTACGGTGATTAGATGCCTTGTTCAGTGCGACGCTCAAGTCACGGGGCTGTTTGGTCCGGCAAAGTACGGAGAAGTAGAAAATTTGTAAATCGATATTTTGCATACGCACTGTGGTGAAGTGGAAGTAATTAATTTATTTTCGTTACGGTACTTCGAAGAAGTGGAGGTTATAAGTGAAAATTGCGTTTGGTTGGTTGTTGAAGTAAGTACAAAAGTGTAATAACTTTTTGTTGAAGTGATATGAATAATAATTTTATTTTTTTATTTTTTGTTAAAGTAGAGAGGAAGTGGTCTTTCAACCAAACGTGCAAAATTGTATTTTTTTACTTCGGAGCAAAAAAGTTTCGATGTCAAAATTTTAATTTCGTGATAGACAAAATTTACTGTAAATTTTTCAACCAAACATGCATGAAATGATCTGAATCCGAATTTTGTCTACTTTCTTATTGCAAATTCGCGAACCAAACTGCATCGTGTATATGTTGACCGGCCTATGCTGGTTGTAGGTATCCAGTATATGTTGTCCGAATTCGTTTGGTGTCGTGTTCGTGGCAGGGGGAACCGACAGTCCCCACCACCTTTCCGCTCTGTCAGTCTTTATTTTAGACGCGACGCCATAAAGCATCACCGCTCGTCGTCTCAAAGAAGGCCGAAAGCAATGTTACTGATTCTGATTGAACACTTTGTGCCTTAATACTTTACTTCTTTTTTTAAATTTTTTTTACTTGTATTGTTTAAAGCCTTAAAGTGATTTTTAGCTTTCTTTTCATATTTTTTTTTCTGTTTCTATTTTTTCTTCTCTTTCTTTCTTCAGGTCTCCTTTTATCTCGTCTCACTTTATCATGCTTTTCCTCTGGGTGGATAGTGAATCTTCTTTTATCATGCTTTTCCTCTGGGTGATGGTGAATCTTTGCTATAGATTCAGCAACTTGCCATCGCGGAAATTCATCATCAGGTTTAACCATTGGGACTCCCCTAAAGTTGGTGGGTTCGAAAATTTTAAGGGTGTAGTAGTTGAAACTGTATGCAAATCAAGATTTAATAACACATTTTTTTGTATTTTTTTTTAGATGTCCGGCGAGATTCGCACGGACCTTTACGTATTACAAGCAATTTGGGTTCACTTTCCTCGTACCTCTTTCGCGGTTTGATCCCGAGACCTCTCGGTCCAGTCAAGGAGATTATATTTTTTTTCACTGACCACAAGAACCAGTTGAATTCGATAATTTGATAACATATATATAAACATATATATAACACATATATATGATGTGGTGATGTTTTTTCTCATCATCGAGTGTCCTTCAATTCTCTTTTGTAAGGGAAAAAAAAAGTAGAGTAAAGATATTCATTCCATCCATACAAATAGAAAAGATAATTTGGTTCATTAGTGTTTGGTAGGATGAATGAGAAATAAAAGAGTAATGCTATGGGACACTCTTTTTTACAAACTTTATAGTCACATTGATATGGTAGTATATTATTGGACCTTAATTATTTTCTTCCTTTTTAAGGCTGTGGTAGCATATTATTGAACCTTAATTTTTTTTTTCCTTTTAAGATTTTTTTTGACATCCAATAATATACTGCCACATCAGTGTGGCTATGGAGTGTGTCCCTGTAGCATTTCTAAAATAAAATGGATAGAAAATGAAAGTGATGTACTTTCCTTTATTTTGTATAAAATAAAAAGTAGAAGAAAGAAAATAAAAAAAAATATAATCTGTACCAATTATATATTCAACTAAAAATATTTACTTACCATTTAACTTAACAATTTTTAAATAATATAAATTTTATAGAGTATAATGTTAAATTAGGATAAGACGACACTTTTCATTCCACTTTTTCTCACATCTTTTAGGGAAATTGAATTTTTTAGGTTACGAAAAAAAAAGTAATTCCTCCACTTTTTACATCTAATACAAAAATGAATCATTCATTCCACTTTTTCTTATTTTTTTTTTTTTTTCCTACCAAATGGACCCTAACATTGTTTGGAAAGGAAAAAAATTGGGAAAAAAAAGTTGAGAAAACAATGTAAGAAAAATGAAAAGTAATGATATTTGTGAAGGGAAGGAGAGAAGGCGAAAAAAAAGTTGAGAGGAAACAAAATTATGTGGGTCCCATAAAATTATATGTTATTTTTATTTACTCTTCTATTATTTAACATTAAATGAGATATAACACTAATAAAAGTAAAAAATAAATAGGGGGGGATAAATTTTAGTGTTTTAAAAATCGGAACAGACCGACCGGTTCAACCGTTGATCCGTGAACCGGTAGATTTTTCGATCCAGGTAAATGTTGATCTACTATTTTTTTTTTAAACTAATCGTAAATGAATATTTTTTTAAAAATCAATGTCCAAAAATTAAATTAAATTTGGGTCACTTCGATTAATCCGGAGTTGATACTACTCATTGAACCAGTTTGATCCCATCGTGACTTATCCGGATAGATATCTGGTCCGGTGTTCAAAATACTCATAAATACAAATAACTTTTCTTTTTAAAAAACATTCTGTAGAACGTAATTTGTGACTACGTTTCTTTGGATATCATTGTCATTGATAAGGCGGGAAAGATGATGGATAAGAGATGAGTACCGACTACACACCAACTTGAAGGGAGAGAGCAGAAGACGCCCAACGAATACGAGGCTGACACGTGTTGTGACGTCGGTGGAGAAGAAAAACCGGCAATCCGAAGCCAGCAGTTTCATTTACTTGTCAAATTTTCACCCATCCGATTTATGCGCCTGCCATGTGCTCTGTCCTTACAAACGGCGGTTTGTGGGCCCCACCCTCCTTGGCCCACCGTAGGATGTTGTGCTGACCGACGTGGGACGATGATTATCCCTATATTTATTAAATTAATAGATTTTAAAATCTTAGAAATTATTCAATTAACAAAGGACAATCTTAGGAAAATGTTCTCTGGCTCACTGTAACTTTATGAAATGTGGATGGCTCTTTGACCTTTTAAAAAATCGAGACAACTCTTTGGTATTTTCAAACTTTTTATATATGAATCTAATCTTCCCAGCCCATCTGGCCTCCTATTTGAAAACCAACATGTCCTCCCTTGTCAAAGATGGAGGAAGTATTCATTTATGATCCTGCTACGTTGTCCGTCCCTAAAAGATGATCACGTCGGCCCGTAGCCACGTGATGACTATGCATTAGTCTTCTGGTTCGTGGTGGGTCCGAACTAGCCGAGGGGCCAATGACTAATGTTAGTATTTTTCATTTTCCTTTGGGAGTTTTAGTCCAACATTGAAAAACCACTAAAGTGTATATCTCAATATATAGCTTTGCTTAGCTTTACTATATCTGATGTGGAGGGAACATGATCTGTTGTTAACGGCGCGTGCGGCGCAAAAGGCGCGTGGTTCTCTGAGCTACGTGGTTGCTGTTTCGGCACCTGACGGCGCTGTCTGCTCTCAGCGGTTACTTTCGGCGTTTGGCTGCACATTCAGCGGATGCGGCACATGCGCCTTGGTATCTGGCCGGACAACGCATATGTGGCACGTGCTTTCTCGTGTCGCATATGTGCTGATTTTCTTTATATATAGAGGCGATCCTCTTTCATTTGAGGGCTGAGAAAATTCTAACTGTACCAGAAAGAACTAAGAGCACCAGAGCTTTATGCGGCCCACTGACCACCATTCCACAAAATATTTTTTCGAGTGATACGAAGGTGACCAAGAGCGTTCCAGAATTTCTTTTGAGAACTTGCTGGATCCTAGTGGCAAATCATCGTGTAGGACGAATCTTGCCTTAAGTACCGATGATTTTGATCACCCCAGCAAAGAGTTTCCTTCATTGTATTTCCTTTCTTGTTCTCGTTCCTTCTCGTTGTAGCGTCTACGAACGTAAAGAGAAGAAATGATTCTGATTCTTGCTGTATTTTATTTTCTTTGTTTAGTCAGTTTGTAACATGTTTGTGGTTTAGTGCTTCTTGGGGGTTACGTGTCACTGTAGAGGAACTATTGTGTGAATCTCAGTGCACCAACTTCTCTTCTGGAGTTAGTAGAGACGAATTCTTGTGTGAGTCTCTACTTTGTGGCTTCCTCTTCTTCCTTGATCCTACTTCGGGACTAACAATTGGCCACGTGGGAGCGGAATAGCGCGAGCACCCCCCGGAGGCAGACAAAATATCTTCTTCCATTCTTTTAACTCCCTACAAGTCATACCATTTTACAGTTGACCATAAATTTAAAATAAATGTTGATTTAGAATTATCAGTTGGATTGTATTTACTCGTATTCTTCTTTCCCCAAACCTGTCTTTCTTCTCTTCTGGAGATCTACACGTAATCCAGGACTCTCACTCCTAACGATGACATGTACAACTATAACGAAATCGACAAGTACTCCTCGAGGAGATATTAAGTTTGCAACCACGAACCATGACTTCATGACATTCGTTGAAAATAATTTCGAACATTTACAAACACTGATAACTTTCACAAACATTGATAAACATTTCCAAATAGGTATAAATATTTTAAAAAAAATTGGCTTGTCCCCCACTTTATTTGTCACAATTCACTGTACATCCCATAAAATTTTTATAATGTAAGAATACTCCTACTTTTGACGAAAATCGTTTAGGACTGACTGTCAACTCCTTTAATCAAAAAATTTGACCAAATAACGAAATATGACTATTAAGTTAGTAACTATCAAAAAAAATTGAGGATAATAATTTAAAAAATTTGAATGGTTGAGGATATCAAATTACAATTTAGCCAATTTACAATGATGAAATATTAATAGACATCATATGTAATGTTGGCTCCCTTAGGGCCTTAGGCTGGTACGTACTCTCTAATATCTATGTACCAGGTACCCTACAATCCAAAACATAACCCGAATATATGAAATTAAACAATGATTAGTAATTATTAGGTCTTCTCCAATAGGAGTCTATTCTTTTAAAAAATATTAATAGCGCCCTCTTCCTGAAAAATAATAATATCACATATGATAGGACTATTCTATACGAAAAATATTAACATTAAAGCGACTATCACTCTACATATAGATTCCTGTAGGAGTTTTTCTGTGGCTTTTGATAAGGGCACTGTCCATTTTACTTGGGGCTAGCTCAGGATTGGGGCTAGCCCACAAGAGAGGAACATTTACTCATACTAGCCCAAGTTTATACTTGGGGCTAGCCCAGATTTTTGAAAAAAAACATTGTTCTGAAACCTAGCTTCCCCCTCAGCCAACCGGAGCTTTCCCCCCTCAGCCGACCCCCTCCCGCCGGCCTTACTCCGCTGTCCTCCTCCTCCTTGTCGATGGCTCCCAAAGTCTCGAAAGAAGCAAGGTAGAAATCATCATTCTCCTTGTGCTATTGTATTTGAAAAATTGTCCAAAAATTATAAGAAATCATCTTGCATGTTGAAAATTTTGAGTTATTTTCTTTCAAATGAGGGCATACTAGTCCTTGGCGGAGTCTAGGATGTAGTTTAGACATAGAAGTCGTTTGGAACATGATTTTAGGGCGTACAATGTCGAGACTGCTCGACATTGTCGAGCTGTATCGAGCGGGACTGTAGAATTTCCTACAGTCCCATATATATTTAGGACTGTAGGAAATTCGACAGTCCTATATATATATAGGACTGTCGAATTTCCTACAGTCCTAAATGTATATGGGACTGTAGGAAATTCTACAGTCCTAAAAGATTAGGACTGTTGAGAAAACTGCAGTCCTGTATACTTACAGGACTGTAGAAATGGCTACAGTCCTGGGAAAAAATTCACTTATTATGTTAAAATAGAAATTAATTTTTGTCTGTATCTTATAGTCATGCCCCTGGAAAGGACACTGTGGATGAAGAAATGAGAAGACGCCCTACTGCGTCGATGCGTAAGGAACGCACAGTTTCGCAAGGCGTGACTATCCGCGAGGCCGAGGCACGCCCTGAAGTGAGGAGACGTCCATTGACGAAGAAGATTGCCACAAAGAGACGTGCTCCTCCTAGTTCTTCCGGCTCTTCTTCCTCCTCCGATGAGGACATGCCAAATATTCCAAATCGGCCTACTGATGGTTCAGGACCTTCTCAGCCTGCAGATAGTCCTGTCGAGAGTCTTCCACGAACTCTCGGAAACCGGCCTACTGATGGTTCGGGACCTTCTGAGCAGGCAGATAGTCCAGGCGACACTCGTCCAAACGGTTGCTCTATGTTACCGTCGATCGAAAACCATATTGCATACCAAATATGGAACAATCCGGCAAGTACATTACGTTATGATACATTTATATATAGTTGTAAGTTCAAAGTTTATTTTACATAGAGGTTTAATTTTATCCAATTGTTGACTTTTCAGGAGAGTGGTCGTATGTTGACGGTAATCAACCATGGCAAAAAATGCAATTCATGGCGGTATGAATTACTGGGAGATGATGTGAAGTCAAAAATCAGTCCTACCGGTCTGCAATATTTGGGTAGCTACTCATATACGACGGTGGATAATGCACTGATTTCAGCATTTGTAGAACGGTGGCATCCAGAGACCAACACTTTCCATCTACCCAATGGGGAGTTGACGATTACTCTTGATGACGTCCATCATATATTGGGACTTAGGGTTGATGGTCGTCCCATGCAGAATCATACTTTTGATGATTCGAGCATCAACTATTACGACTATATGGTGGATTATGTATCAGGGTGTCTGGGAGTTGATGCCACTAGTTTTACTAGTATTCGAGAATTCAAGAAGTCCTACGGACTTCCTCTAAAATATTTGGAGGAGATATTCGCTGAGACGGCCCCTGAAATTGATAATAGCGAAAATGTGGCCCGCGGATATATTCAGTTCATCCTAGGGGCTGTCGGCATTACCGATAAGTCTGGAACGTCCATAAATGCGAAATATCTCATCAATTTGGACAACATTGATACGATGGAGCAAATTTCTTGGGGAAGCGGTATACTGGCATACCTTTACCGTGAGCTTGGTACGGCATCCCGTGTGGGTTCGAAGACTATTTCCGGATGCCAGACTCTACTCCATGTATAGATATATCCTTGTCAACTTGTTTACATAAATTGAAATTGTGTTATTTATTTTTGGACTAATATATTTCCGGTAACGTGTAGGCATGGATATACGAGCACTTTCCAACCCTGCAGCGGGCGAGCCTGAACCGAGGGTATGACGAGAACATGCCAAGAATGTGCCGATGGAAGCCAAGTAAGGTAGATGCCAAACGTTCTCACACATTGGCCGCTCTACGGCATGCACTCGAAGAAATGACGACAGAAGAGGTGAATTTAGACCTAATATTGTACTTAATTGGTATGAATTTACTACGTTATGCTAAATGACGTTATGCTACATTTTATGCGGTGCAGATTGTATGGGATCCATACCGTGATTTGCGACAGACTACCCGTCCGTTGCAACCAGTCGCCTTATATCACGGTGTTATCACTTGTCATGAGATCGAGGAGGCTTATATGCCGGATAGAGTGCTACGTCAGTTTGGCTACGTACAAACTGTCCCAAGGCGAACTTTGCAAATGATAACTCCTCCGCGCGGTACAAAACCGCTAAACTATATACCTGCACATTTCAACTGGGTATCGCACTTCTTCACCGAGTGGCAACGCCACGTCATTAGAGATACCGGCCGGCTAGCAGCAGTCAATATGGCGGAGTGCAGCGACGACTACCTCGTCTACTACGCCGGTGTCGGACTACCGACCTTGTTCCAACGCGGAGGGGATATTGTACGTGTACCGTCAGATCTTCCTCCCAAATCGGTCTTATATACTGCACTGGTCAAGATGGTGAGCCTACTTGTAGAGTTTAAGTTTGATATTTGTCACTGTGGCTAACAATTATTTTCATTTTTCATGAATAGGCAAGAAAAGTTAAGAAGTTGGGAAGAAGCCTCGTCAGTTGCCAGGGTTCCAATATATGACAATCAATGACGAACTCCAAAATATCGACAACGCTGAAGAATATCCTTTCTTGGATACTAGAGAGCAACGCATGAAGAGGCGCCATGACGTTTGAACAATCATTTTGATTTGTATAATTGTGAACGTTGTAAAACTTTAAACTATAATTTGAGTTGTAAACGTTGTAAAAGTTTGATTGAATATGACTTGTGACAATTTGAGTTAATTTTGCTATGTTGTGACACTATGAGTTTATTTTGCCTTGTTATAACTATTTTGATCTGTATACTGTGCATATTGGTCAGTGGGTTAATTGTTTATTTTGATCTGTATACTGTCCAAATTTGACAGTGGACTGTGACAATTTTGACAGTTATATATTTCCTCAAAAATTGACAGTGAGAAAACTTTAGGACTGTCACAATTTTGACAGTCCTAGTTTACACTAGGACTGTCAAAATAGTGACAGTCCTAAAGTTATATATTTTCTCAAAATTGACAGTGAGAAAACTTTAGGACTGTCACAATTTTGACAGTCCTAGTTTACACTAGGACTGTCAAAATAGTGACAGTCCTAAAGTTATATATTTCCTCAAAATTGACAGTGAGAAAACTTTAGGACTGTCACAATTTTGACAGTCCTAGTTTACACTAGGACTGTCAAAATTGTGACAGTCCTAAAGTTATATAAATGTACATATTGACAGTGAGTAAACTTTAGGACTGTCACAATTTTGACAGTCCTAGTTTACACCAGGACTGTAAAAAATGTGACAGTCCTAAAGTCCTGGCAGTTTTCCATAATGACAGTCCTAAGTTATTGGTAGCAATGCACATTATACAATCAAAATCTTCATAACTCTTTTCATTACAATAGGTACAACATATAGTTCAATATACACTTAAACATACATGGATCAACACAATATACATCTTCACATGGGGCAGTATCAATCGATTAAAATATCAAAGTAGTCGTCCGACATAATTTTTGGATCCTCCATCTTCATCATCTTCTTATAGGCCGCCATTGCATCCATGTAGGGTGTCGTCCATGCGATCGCTTCCTCAGGTGCGTGTTTATACCAAAGCGTAGAAGGTGGCGGAATAGGAGAATGAGCGATCAACCTTGGGATGACGAAGTGTTGTCCGACAAGCCCAATGCAACATAGAGTGGATACTCGGTGTTCGGCCGGGGGGGCACACATTGGAAAGAAAGTATTGTTAATACCCTGTGAGATAATTACAATAGGTAACTTATACCTATTAGAGAAGACGTAAGCAGCAGGCGGGACATCCATGTAATGCTCTGGTCCGGTAACTGTTTCCGTACAAGGTATGCCTGCCAACAAATCTCCAACAATTTCTTTACCAAGTATCTGGCTATAGAAGGCTAGTCGCGACTCCAACTCCTCGTACAGCTCTGCCCTAACCTGTCGCCATCCTGCTTCCACTGAATAGCCTAGTTGTCTTGCTAGTGCATGGTATCCACAGTGGCCATCCGCAGGAACATCATCAATAGTCCAAATGAAGTTCCGTATCTCAGGTAGGAATTTTTCAATGTATAGACTATAAGAAACATAAAAGTTTTGAACACCCTCCGCCGTGACTGCATCTATCGTTTTCTGTTTCTTCCCCCTTCGAATAGTTAGCTTAGGAGTTCGAACAAGGGACTTCGCCTCCAAACTGCGTTCGACAAGTTCAAATAAGGATGGATCTCTTTTAGTTGACTCCTCCTCCTTCTTTTTGGCTCTACTCTTTCTTGAGTGTGGTCTTCCCTTAGGAGTTCGAACAACGGATGGCTCTTGCAATCGAGTAGTTGCCGGGACTACAATCTCTTGGATTTTAAACTCAATGGATCTTCTCTCCGGTTCCGTTGCGCCACACCACCTTGCGTGAAGTAGTTTAACTTGGGGCAACGCAAAGAAATTATCTTGCACTTCCACCGCCGGCATTATCGACAGCTGTCGCCAACGTTGATCAACACCGTCTATTGGAATAGGTATAGATTCACGACGGTATTCGTTGATTTCATGTGCACACAAAAGTCCCAGTGAATGTCGATATGAACAACCGCAAACCTCGGGATCATAACCCACCGACTTCGACCTACGAATCTCCTCAAACAATAACCCCAAGGCCTTGTGAGATACCACATGGGTTAAACCATCCAAGAGGTTTTCTTGCTTGTATTCATGCTTTGCAATATTGAGGCTCATCTCAAATGATGCTACAATATCGTTTACCGTGGCAATAGTCATCAAATGAATCGATTGCCAAACAGAGACAAAATTACCGACCGATGAGCGTAGATATCTTTTTAAACATGAGTGTGCCCCTTCGACCCGGTTCGTAGTGATCGTGCCATAATGCTTCACCATGTTGGTCCATGCTAACACGAATTGCTCTTTATGTGGTCCTAGCCAAGTATCTTTGATATAAGATATGCATGTCGGGTTGCTTGGCTCCCACTTTTGTTGGAACATGTACCATGCTGCCTTGTAACTGTCTGTAGTACTTGCTCGCCATACAAGACTCCAATCACTGTAGAATTCTTCGAAGCGAAGCATGTCTATTTTACCGTCCACAGTTTCAAATTTTTTCTTGCATTGAGCATGGATATTTCTATTTATATGCCAAGTGCATAGTAGTCTATGCGCATGAGGAAATACAATATCTATAGCATTTATCAACGCATATTCTCTGTCAGTAACAAAAACAGACGGCTCTTTGTAACCTGTGTAAAGGGATTGTAGTTTCCTCAACGCCCATGTGTAATCCTCTACTGTCTCACTCTTCATAAAACAAAAAGCGACTGCAAATATTTTTTCCGTACACGTAAACCCGACAACATGCAAAAGCGGCATCTTGAACTTGTTGGTCTTATATGTACAATCAAGGACCAACACGTCTGCGAAGGACCGAGCCATATGTGTGCAATCAGGATGAGCCCAAAACAATGAAAGGAGTTCATCAGTTTGTGGATGTCTTCTATGGTACTCCACGTAGTGATGCTCCCCAAGCAACTTCAATACTTGCTGCATCGCCATTCTTCCTTTCATACTATTGCATTTCGCTCTGGCCAAACTATTATAAATCGTCCTCATGGTAGACTTGTTCCCATCTTGTTTTTGTCGCACAGCAGAAAAAATTTGTTTCGGTGCAACTCCTGAAAGGAACAAGTCTTCAACCAACTTTTTTTCATCCTCCTTCAGACGTGCCACGTAGGCATGACCCGTAACCGTCCCTGGAATAGGATGATTGTGTCTTCCATTCTTAACTTCGATTATCCACTTCACATCTTCAACTTTTACAATCAACACCTTCAATGGACAACCACATTTTCTCGTCCCAATATTTTTCTTAGGGATTTCTTTTTCAACAACACCCTTTTTTTTATGATCCTTAAACACACCTCCTCTTTCGCATCCAAGCTCAAGATATTTTCGGCCCGGCCGAGATCGGATGGATCTTGCAATGACAATAACTACGTTATGTCGTCTCCCAACTTCTCTGCACCACTCTATTGCTTCTTCATGGCTTGCAAATTCAATATCCGTTGTGAAAATATCATCCACATCAACACCAACGCCAGGATGTACCACAATCTCTGAACAAGGTTCCTATAACCAATATAAAAATATATATAAATTAATAACTTCATCTAAATATCAAGGACTGTCACTATTTTGACAGTCCAATTTTTATATAGGACTGTCATAATTATGACAGTCCTACTTTTAATTAGGACTGTCGAATTTATGACAGTCCTATATTTATATAGGACTGTGTAATATTTGACAGTCCTATATTTATATAGGACTGTCTAATGTTTACAGTCCTAACTCGTGACTGTCAAATTAGGGTTGTCGTTTTACGTACCGAACGTGCTTCGGAACAACCAACTTGTTCTTCGGAACGTCCGGAGTGCATAATTAATGAATTGGACGATCCGACTTCGTCATCGAACATTTTTTCATGCATTGTTCCTACATTAATCAAAAGAAACTAAATCTTTTTCGCACAATTGCAAAACTTATTCAACGTAGCTTGTCGAAGACATACCGTTATAAGTATTTTCCTTGGAGTATCACCAAAGTTAAATACTCCTCCAACCACAACTACCTATTTCCAAATTTAGGTTTGGCCTTGGTGGAATGAGGGTTTCTTAAGTCTAGGTGGAATGCCAAAAATAGAAATCCATTCCACTTTTATACTTTGGAGTGGGGCAGCCCCAAGTGTGGCAAACTTGTAATTTTGGGAAATGGACTGTCAAAATTTTGACAGTCCTAACAATTTTTAGGACTGTCATATTTTTGACAGTCCTAACTAGGTTAGGACTGTCAAAATTGTGACAGTCCTTCCTACTTTTAGGACTGTCGATATTTTGACAGTCCTTCCATGTGGTAGGACTGTCAAAATTTCGACAGTCCTGATTATAACAGTGAGCTAGCCCCGAGTAACTTTCATGATGGCAAACTTGTAATTTTTTCTAATTTTTCAATGGGCTAGCCCCGAGTAAATTGTGTAGTGCCCTTATAAATTGCCTTTTTCTGTGTGTATATAAAAATGAATTCCATAATATTTTATGCTGAAAAAGTACGTACTTCCAAACTTTATTTATGCTTAATGTCATGTATATGATAGGAATAAACATAGATACCAACTATTAAGTTTTTTTTTTTTGTATAGTTGAATTTTTATATAAAAAGAATGACATGTAGCTTTTTTTATTGGAATAATTGAAATCATGTCTTGTATATTGAAACATATAGAATATAAACTAAAAAATAGGAATAAGTTAATCAAATGATTGGTACCTATAAATCTAAAAGTAAATTATTGGAATCGTACCTCATATTTGAAGCATATTTTAAATTATTTTTTGCAAAATATATGTTTCTTAATTTAGAATGGATTACATGTCATTTAGCATTTTTTAATTTAAAATATTCACAAGTGCGGAGTTTCTTTTTATATATATATATATATATATATATATATATATATATATAATTTTTTTTTTCCCACTAAGAACATCGTCAGAAATAATATTATTAATAATTAAATAATAAACGTCCACCATGCATGTTGATGTTCTACACCATGCTGTACATATTGACGTGCTCTCAGTAAGCTTGGTTGCATACGCGCTCTTTGCTTCTTGTTATACCAACACATTGTTATGCATGATTGGGATACTTGTTTTTCTTTTACCAACACATTGTAATGCATGATAGGATACATATTTTTTTTTGCGATATCAGACATAACGTACGAGATTTTATACACACTGCTTTGCGTATCTTTTGGGTCTTTTTTCACCTATTTTTCACATCCACATTCTCGCGGTTCGATCTCGATACCGTTCGTCTAGCCGTAGCCGACTCCAAGGGGGAGGCGAGCTAGACAGCCGCCTAGGGCCTCCTCCCCCAAAGGAGCCTCCATTTTTTCAATTTTTTTTGTTGTTGAAGCATCAGCTTTTCTACCCCAGAGCACAAAAAAGAAAAACTATGAGTCTTGGGAAGTCCATGGTTGCCCGGAGAACAATCAAATAAAATCTAGAAAAAAAACAAAACGTCACATCCTATTTCTAAATCACCTCTCTCTCTCTCTCTCTCTCTCTACAACGGAAAATCTCTATCCCATGGAAGAAAAAAATGAAACGGTCTCTCCCTCCCTCAAAAGACGTGTCCAGACATGATTTTTCTAACGTCTTTTTTATTTCTTCCTCTTAGTTTATATAAAATTTAGTATTTGCTAAGTTAATATCATATTTGTCTCTCTATTTTTTTTTTTTTTGCTTCATTCTGGCAGCTGGACCTGAAGCCGTTGAAGCGAGTTCACGAGTCAAGACAAGGAGTCTAGTCCTCGCTTGAGTGAGGTTGGATTTGCTTAATTTAGTTTAGTGTTATCTGGTTTAATTTAAAGTAATAAATTTTGAACTTGGATTTCGTTAATTTATTGAAACTTGGTGATAATTTATGTGTATTCAAAGACTAATTATATTGCATTTGGATTTATTGGATTAGCATGATTTTGAATTTATAAAAAATAATTATATGGAGGGATGAGAATCTCATTTTAGGACTTGTATAGGGCCTCCAAAATGTTGGAGCCTGCCGTGCGTCTAGCCAAGGAGGTTATACTTCAACTCGCTGAGCACAAGAGCCAGCTGATTTCGGTAGTAGGATACATGTTAAGAAAGATTTTTAATATAAATCCCTTGAAACTAGTTGCCTTACACAGGATTTCAAACTTTATTAATTGTCTATAATTTCTCAATTATAAGTCTCACGCGATTTCACAAGCCAAAAATTAACCCGCCCCTTTAATTAGTGTAAAATAACTACTTTGTCATCCTCATATCTTTTTATTTATCTTCTTTCTACTTCTATCTTCTTCCTCTAATTTTTCTACTCTTCACTTCTTCATTCTCTCCAACTCTGGTCCTAACATTCACTCCTACTATTTTCTCCTCCTCTACATATTTACCATCCATTTTTTTACTTCATTTTGATCGGCGTACCACGCGAGACTTTATACACACTGCATTGCATGTCTTTTGGATTTTCTCTCTCCAATTTTTCACATCCGTACACTCGCGGTTAGATTCTGATACCGTCCGTCTAGCCAAGGAGGTTATATCTCTCCTCGCTGACCGCAAGATCCAACTGAGTTCGATAGATAGGATACATGCTAAGAAAGAGATTTTCAATAGAAGTCTCTTGAAACTATTTGCTTTTTATACAGGTTTCCAAAATTTATTAATTGTCTATAATTTCTCAATTATGAATCTCGCATGATTTTACAAGCTAAATATTAACCAGCCCCTTTAATTAGTGTAAAAGACCTACTTTGTCATCCTCATATCTTTTTATTTATCCTCTCTTTCTACTTCTTTCTATCTTCTTCCTCTATTTTTCTACTCTTCACTTCTTCATTCTCTTCCACTCTAAACCGAACATTCACTTCTACTATGTTTACTTCTTTTCGATGTCCGACATAACGCATGAGACTTTACCTAACATTCACTTCTGCAAAATTACTATTCCCTTAAAATTTTCTTCCATTTAATTTT
Organism: Iris macrosiphon; assembly: GCA_036927795.1. Classification (NCBI taxonomy): domain Eukaryota; kingdom Viridiplantae; phylum Streptophyta; class Magnoliopsida; order Asparagales; family Iridaceae; genus Iris; species Iris macrosiphon. The sequence continues at coordinate 161,868,403 of JAYESA010000014.1, forward strand.
TTTTTTCCATTTGTTTATCCTAAGTCATTTTAGCATAAAACAAGCACTTTTCATTTTTCATTATTTTCTTCATTCTCTCCTCTATTAATTGTTGGTTTCTTGCAGAAACATGCTTACTTGTAGGGATGGCAATTTTTGCCTAATTTGACGAACCTTTTTTTTTGTTTTATTTTTGACGAGGACAATTTTGGGAATTTAAAAAGGGGTGGGACGGAATTGGGGATTTTCTTTTTGCGGGTTCGGAACCGGGTATTGATATAGTACTCTCCACCCTAGTAAATTTTTAAGCATGATTATACCCATATGTGAATTAGTTGAACATTAACATCTCATTTAACATTCTCTCTTTGTTTTTTTGTATTTTAGACTTCTATTTAGTACTTGTATGTTTTGTTGGATTAATATTCTCTCTTTTTATTGTATTGTATCATTATATATATATATATATATATATATATATATATATATATATATATATATATATAATAATAATAATAATAATAATAATAATAATAATAAAAAAATAAAAATTAAGTGTTACTAATATGTCTTGTATTTTTTTTTGAAATAAAAATAGTTTTCTTAAGCTTATACTGTACAGAAAAAATTATTAACGGGACAAGGGCGGGGGCATGGACGATGAGTGCATTATTTAACGGGGGCGTGTAGGAGAGTAAAAAATTGACCCGACCGGGGACGCAAATTCGAACACTAATCGGGGACAAAAATGGTGAATATGGTCCTCGGCCCCTATGTCAGCCCCATTTTCCGGCGCGATTTGGCACATGTTGTTTTTGGCGCACTTTGGCACATGTTGATTGCTTGTCTGACCTTAGTTTATACCGGACCCGTGAGTTATGGAGAAGAGTGGGTCTGGTTGGGTTGGTGGTATGTGTGACTTGGATGAGTTTGAGTAATCCAACAGTCCACATCTCAAACATAAACCTATATATTCTCATTTCTCTCTCTGCTCATTATTTTCTTTCCATTTATCTCTCTTAGGTTTCTCTCCCTCCGTAGGCAAGTACATCTTGCACAAGAGAAGAACCATGAATTTATGCATGCTTGCAATTCTTAATAATGTCTGTTTATTTTTAGCTCATGTTGTTGGGGACCGAGCACCCCTTCATCTTTAATACTTGTTGTTCTTGATTTTCTAGGTTGGAATTGCATGAACCAGAGTTTGGGTCTATGGGTTCACTTTTATTTTTTTGGGGATTGATCTTCCAAAATTTTATGTTTTACAAAACTAATTAGCTCATAGTGCAGAGCACCATATTTTATATAATTTTGTTTTTTGCCGTGCTTGATTTTGAGTCCAGCTAAGTTCAGTGCTGCAACTTGATACAATATGTATACAAAATTGCTTACTGGAGAAGAAAAACAATGATCTGTGAAGAGTATTCAAGAGAACCCCTTTTGCGTAGAAATACGTATGTTCCACTTTGGGCGCATTAGTGTGCTGTCCCAACTCTTCGTACGTACTAATCATACTGCACTTAATCTCCTAGCAAAAGTACGTCAGTCACACTCCTTGAGCCAGTGGCGCACTTTTGAGCGAAAATCCAGTTGGTGCACTTTGGTGCGTATTCAATAAAAGTTTTTCATGAAAAACCAAGGAAAAGTGCGCGACAACCAGTCCGCGCACTTTCTTCGAATTGGCCATCTGGCGTACTTTTCCTATGTTTCATCAACCGACACACTTTGCTTATGTTTGGTAGCTCGCGTACTTTTTTCCTCTTCGTTTCATTAGGGACGAAGCTTTGGTTTCTCGATTTTTGTGTTATTGATTTGTGTGCTCCTCGACTGACGAGTTTCTTGACTGTCGAGCTTTGACCTCGGATTGTGTGTTTTATCTTGTAGCTAGCTTGCTCACGCACTTTCCTTAAAAGCGCGCTTTATTCTTGCCCGCGCACTTTTGCCAAATGCGCCATGTTGGTCGAGTTGACAAAGTACGCCACCCTTTGTATCTCGCGCACTTTCTTGCAAAAGTGCGCCACTGTCCAGTTTTAGTCATTTGTGCGCCACTGCCCAGTTTTAGTCATTTGTGCGGCAACTTGCTTTGTGTGCCACAACCTAGTTTTAGTCGTTTGTGCGCCACTGCCCAGTTTTAGTTATTTGTGCACCAACTTGCTTTGTGCGCCACAACCTAGTTTTAGTCGTTTGTGCGCCACTACCCAGTTTTTGTTATTTGTGCGCCAACTTGCTTTGTGTGCCACAACCTAGTTTTAGTTATTTTTGCGCTAACTTGCTTTGTGCGCCATAACCTAGTTTTAGTCCTTTTTGTGCCACTGTCCAGTTTTAGTTGTTTGTGCGCCAACTTGCTTTGTGCACCATTGCCCAGTTTTGGTCGTTTGTGCGCCAACCTTACTTCTGTGTGTTTTGTGCGCCAACTTGTTTTATGCGCATATTGTTTTCTGCGCATGTTGAGCCCTGTAGATGTTGTGGTGTCCCGTTTCTCCTTTTCGGTAAGCGTGGCTAAGAAATACTTTCGATATCGTTCGGTCGGGATAGATTGAATCAAGATCTTTTTCTCGTTATGGATTGGCTTCTTCGAAATCGATTTTCATATTCAGTGGACTGAGTCCCAAGGACGGACTAAGCGGCAGAGTCAAGATGGGCCTCTCCGCTGTAAGATTTCTTGCCTAGTTTTTGCTGTCACATTGTTGCTTTCATGCTTTCGAGTTGGTTTTCGGATTTGCATTTTCTTGAACGGCTTTGATAGATTTTATTGCTTTCTTTTGTTGAATTGCACTTTCATTTTGAGCTTGGAAAGATGAGAAGAGGTATTGATCGTTTGTTTGTGGCTATGCAGGTGATCGTACAGTAGGCATCGCGTAAGCGGAGTCTTGAAGCACCTCTTTCCTTTTCTCTTCCTACCAACTTGTGAGTGGCTATACTTCAATTAGTTGATCCTTCTTCTAAGTCTTCACACCTAAATCTTGCTCTCTTGATTGTTCCAATCAGACGATACCAAAATATCTAAAAGATGTCAAGATAAAATGAAACAAACTTGGATTACTTATGCTTGTCAATCAACTTTTGAACATGCTAGTTCGCTTAGAATGTTCTTTCATCTCATTTCAATTCTAGTTAGAACATATTCTTCTATTATTGTGCTATGTATAGAACACGCTTGACTATGGAATAACTGAACATGGAAACTATACAAACAGATCATGCCACGTTACTTGTCTCGTACTTGTGTTGCCTTGAACTGCTTCGTTTGATAACTTAGTATAGACTTTGCTTGGTCACGGACAACTTGTGCACAAGATCTTAGTTCCTGCGGACGGTTGCTGGGGCACTAGTACCGATCTGATCTGGACGGAATATCATGATAGTCGCATGCTTTGGGCAGGAATGGGTGTATCGTCCATGTTCCTTGTGTTGCACACCATTCCTGCCTAGGGCTAGATGACGTGCATCGATGTCTGTACCTCCATCATCCCGCATCGAGACTATAACTTGTCCACTATAGCAATCATGCCAATGATTCTCTTATACATTTAAACTGTGTAAGTTAACTATGTCTTCGTGGCAGGGAAGGTCATGGTAAGTGTGGTGCAGGTGGTTCAGACGGGCAGGAAAAAGTCACCTAATAGTGGCATATTTATTTCAGTCAATTTCTATATACATTGCTTGCTTGTAACGTTAACTAAGGCAAAATAGAAAGACCACCTAATAACTTGCATGCTTCGCATAAATAACGTGTTGATTGGTATAGTTAGTTTAGCTCGCCTTCATCAGTGCATTTTGATGTACTGACCCTAGTTGCAACAGGTTCTCTACCCCAAGGCGACCCTGTAAGGAGTTAAGGCGTCTTTCCAATCCAGTTCACATATCGGCACGCCATGTCCGTGACTTTTGAAGCGTGTTAGAAGTTTCTGGAGCTCGTGCACATATCCTATGCAGCTCCGTGACAAGGCTATAGCTTCGCCCGAAGGTATCTATAGATTTTAAAGTTTTAGTAAAATGATATAATGTAAGGGACGGCTATCTCATTTGTGTCCCCTTTTGTAAGTCCGTGCGACAACCTTTTCTATTTGTTCAAGAGTTTGTACATGATGTTCAATATCAACAAAGAGAAATTTTCCTTGTTTTAATATTGTGTTCAATTATCTGCGTACTCTGAATACGTGCTTGTTATATCAAATACCTTGGCCTCGTGCGTTGCACAACCTAGGCATGTATGACATCATGCCCGGGGGACGACTGTCGATTCCACGGAATTGGGGCATGACATATTGGTATCAGAGTATGGCTTCAAGTTCCTTTAACCCTCGTGTCACAAAAGTTCCTTTAATGATCTATTCCCTATAAGAAATCTTGAACTCGTTCGGCCAAAATGAGATGCGTTCCATACAGTGAGTCCATAATACATTATGAGACTGATGCAAGTTACTTTCTTTTGAAGGAATGACTCAAGCGTAAGTATTAGCGCTAGCACGGGGTGAGGTACAAGCAAAAGAAAGTAGTTCTGACATCTCAAAAAGTTCCAAAAGCTAGTGAGCTATGCCCCCTGTCGACCTGATTGAGCGAATGATGCAGATGCTTGAAGCAAGCCAACTGAGGGATGAGGCTCGTAATGAGCGACCCGAGAAGCGGATGAAAGATAAAGCAATCTTGAAGCCTGATTTGCAGTCCAACAGAAGCAGATAGATGCCCTGCAGCCGATCATTCAGACATTGGCCTCCAACCATTCCGCAATGACAGCAGCGACACCGGTGGAGCGACCCACACCTGAAGTCAAAATGCCTCAAAATCTAAAGGAGAATGATGTGACTACCTTCGACTTTGCCGACTTCAAGAAGGTCTATAACACGTCTTTCTGGGGGACTGAAGATCCGGTTGTGGCTCTAGATTGGTTGGCAGAGATTGAGGATCACTTTAAATTTCTTGAGGTACCTGAGAAGAAGCAAGTTACGTGTGCCCAACTGCAGCTCTGTTTGAACGCGCACGATTGGTGGGACGTATATCGTAGATCACTCTCCACAGACATTGCTGACAAGACGATTGTGTGGGCTACCTTATGTAGCATATTTTAAGAGGAGTTTATACCCTCTCCCATTCATCGACAAAAAGAGAACGAGTTCGTGCAGTTTCGACAAGAAAATATGATAGTGAAGCAGTACTCCGCCGAATTCAATTGGCTCGCCAAGTTTACAAGCTCCTACCTACCTGATGTGACAAGTTGTGCAAGACAATTTGAAGACGGCCTGTGACCTGCCATCCATGCGCACGTGGTCGTTCCCCAATATCTGACAATACGGGAAGTTCTCAACCATGCCCTTTCCCTCGAACAGCAGTATCCTTCAGTTGTTGCCGGCGTTGTGCATACTTCCAATAGCAAGCTCCCTAGCAACGCGAAAGGAAATAACGCTTCCAAGTGCCCAAATAATGATGGTTACCAGGGTCCCAATCCAGGGCTACGTTGTACTCATTGTAGAAGGGTTGGGCACACTGCCAATGATAGCCGCCGAAAGAATGGATTATGCCCTATTTATGGTGATCCAAACCATGTTATTCGTGACTACCCGCGCTACTCTGATCGTCGTCCTAAACATCTAAACCTTGCTACAATGACTTAAGCAAATCGAGCCACACCGTAACAAGATCGTCATCAAGTTCAAGGCCGGGTGTTCACTTTGACACGGGAAGAAACTCTCTCTTCGGACACCGTTGTGTCAGGTATATTTCTTTTCAATAACATACTTACTCGCGTGCTATTTGATTCTAGTGCTACGTATAGTTTTATATTTGCAGATTTTATCGTGAAAAATAAGATAGTGATGGCACCGTTATATCTAGACCTTAGTGTTAGAACCCCATCGGACAAAAAAATACATATTCATTCAGTATGTAAGGGCAGTCATGTCTGTATTGGAAGAAAAAAAATATCGCTCGATGTTTTAGTCCTAGATGTTCGGGACTACGACATCATCTTGGTGATGGATTGGCTCGGCTACTATCGAATGTGCGAAAAATGGGTCATCTTTCGTCTATCTGGAGAGGTCGAATTCTAATACTCTAGTGGTTCAGCAACAGAAGCGTCGAAGACCTGCATGGTAATTTCTGCGATGTCAGCTCAGCGAATGCTACACTCTGGATGCGAGGAATACTTAGCATCGGTTCGGGACACTCGGCAGGATTGTGCAAACGTTGAGTCTTCTTTCGTTGTGGCAGAATTTCCTGATGTATTTTTGTACGAATTACCTGGCATGCCATCTGACCGAGAAATCGAGTTCACCATCGATACCTTCCCAAATACCCGACTGATTTCCAAAGTCCCATACCGAATGGCCCCTGCAGAACTAAAGGAGCTAAAGTGCCAACTATAAGAACTGCTTGACCATGGGTTCATCCGTCCGAGAGTGTCTCCTTGGGGCGTGCCTGTGCTGTTTGTGAAGAAGAAAGATAGGACGTTGCGGTTGTGCATAGACTACCGGGAACTAAATAAGGTCACCATCCGAAATAAGTACCCCCTATAAACCCCCTCGACCAAATTTAAGTCTACTTAGCTTAGATAGAGAGACTAGGATTAATTTGGAGTCAATTATAATTAGAACACAGTGGCTTAGATTTGTTGTGCAATATTTATATCACTTAGTGCACCTTACCGTTGCTTCGATATTTGGAGCACTAAACTAGCTTTTACCTTCGAACTAATTTTATACACTTTTCCTAGACGTGCCAACCTACCATTCTGACCCTTGTGTAACTCATAAATACTCTCTCTTGTGCTTCATTTTAGTCGCACAATATTCGTTACAAACGTCCATGTTTAAATTCAATTAAATCCAACTTTGCATCTTTGTCCGTTCCAATCAAAATTGGAGACACAACCTCAACCCATTTTGTCCAACCTAATTAAGGATAATATTCTATTCTGAGCCTACTACATCCATGATACTTGTGTCCCACCCAATTTTAACCCTATGTATTTCCAATTAATTAAAGAGCACCACTTACACTAATTTTAATTAAATTGGTGTAAGGACCCAACCTCACCAAAAACTAGACCCAACTCCAACCCAAACCCCCACTCACACCCTCAAGGTTCATACTAAATATCATACACTATTTTAGCCCACTACATCACACCAAACATGGTGTTTTGCCTCATCCAATCCCAAATTCTACTATTTGTGTAATTTCCTAATTGTTAAGGGACTTTTATACAAATATGCAATGAGATGTCCCCCTCCCATTGGACCCAACACATGAAGAACCTCATCCCCCCTCCTTGACCGATCCACCATATTTTTCCCCCTATTTGTTGTACTTCCTATAACTTTTTCTCCCTACATCCTCACCCTCTATTTCAAAATCCCTCTATCCTAGCCACCCCTTCATCATGTTGAGGTTTCCCACCTCCCCAAAAATATCTCCTAGCCGGCCCTAATCCCAAGAAGAGCCCCCTCTCTCTCATACATATACTACACACACACACACACACACACACACACTCTCTCTCTCTCTCTAAAAACTAACTCACAGCCACCGTCACCCAAAGAAACCCTAAAGAAAACTACTTCACCACCACCATCACCAACCCGCACCACCCGTTCCTCCGACCGCCACCCTTTCCTCCGACCACCTCTGCACAGCTCCACCACCACCAGCACAACTTCCTCCTCCTCCTGTCCCCACCCTCGACCACCGCCATCATCCCCGCCATCAGTAACCACCGCCACCGTCGTCACCAACAACACTATCACCATCACCCGACTCTTCTTCCCCTTGACCCGACTCCCCTCCGCTCATCTCCTCCACCATAGCGACCGTCGACCCCCGCCGTCTCCACCACCATCACCCCCACCCCACCGTCTCCACCACGACCACCCTGTCATCGCCACCACCGTCGTCTCCACCACTCCCCGATATCACCGACCCGATCACCATTAACAACACCATCATCCTCATCCCCAGTCACCCCCACTGCTACCACAGCGACCCAGACACCTCCACCACCGCCTTAGCCACCGCCCGACCACTGCCAGCAACTCGCCACCACACCATGACCACCCTGCCACCTTCGCTACCGCTGCAGCTGCTGCCGGGGCTGCTGCTGTTACGTGCTGCTGTGGCCCGCACCACCCTGTCGACACAGTAGCCACTGCAGTTACTGTACACATCGGAGACCGGCCACCTCGTACAGCGGACACCCCCCCGGACACAAAATTATCGACTAGGTATATTCATATTATTTCGTCATGTACGTATATGTCGACGTAATGTTGTATAGACACGTGTAGTGTATGTGAACCTTGTGTTCGTGTTTAAGTGTTAATATTTTAGAATATGAATTAATGTTAGTATTTACCTCATATTAATTATGACTATTTTTAATAAGGAACACTTTGTTGACCAAGGATTAGATACTGATTTCGTGCACACAAATATGTTATCTAGGATTTATGATTTAGTATTATACGTTGTTTAGTTGTAATGTATTTTTATAACATGATAGCTAGGACAGGATATTTTTTGTATTATACGTATTAGTTTTATATAGCGTATCTTGCTAATTTGTTGTCTTACTGTACACAAAAATTAAGGATATGACACGTGTATGTTTTAGCTACGCGCACACGCGACCCTGCTAGTTGTCCAATTGTGACCCCCTTGTGTCAGTTCCTAAGTACAGCGTAGCTGTGTTCCTGTGCGTACTATTGTAGTGACTGATGATCATATTATTATATTATATATATAGGGTCGCTGGACCGTTCAGGTGAGACTTCAGGAGCAGGTCATTGGCACTCACAGCTTGAGGACCCAGGCAAGTATACCTTACCTGATTTACTGTTTAATTTAAATTATAAACTGTTGTATGATATCTTGTTGTAATATTACATATAACTGTGCGCGTTCGAGATTGACTCGGGTGTCGTCGACAAATACGTTAATGTGTAGTGTAATTGACTTAGTCACTAGCAGACTCACCTACCATTGTGAGGATATTCCGATATCTTTCTAGACCTGACACTCTTACACGCATCACGATGATAACTCATATTGGAATACGGATTCGCGTACCCGACTAGCTATCGGTGCATGTGATATGTATCACAGTTTAGTACGAAATCAGGGTTATTTAATTAGTTGAGACTTGGCATATAGTTATGTGGTATGCACGTCGTGTATTCAACTTGTATATCTACATTGGCGGGAAGGACAACTGGTAGGCGTATAGGATACACACATTGGACTCCGTAGTATCCAGAGGAACCACGGATCCAATGACTTCCTTTATTCAGATTCTACGCTCTACAAAATGATATGGACATTATACTATTTAGATTCGACGTTCTACGGAACGATATGGACGTTATACTATTCAGATTCTATGTTCCACGGAACGATATGGACGTTATACTATGCAGATTCCACGTTCTTCGGAACGATGGACGTTACATGTACAGATGCTACGCTCTTCGGAGTGCGGATGTTATGCCTACACCTACCCATACGTACCAAGGTTGTCCTTATATTGTATTCACTTAGATGGTTAGCACACCCCTTTATTTTATTCAGTATTTATATTGGCATGTATTTTTGTATCTTATTACGTCCCTCTGAGGACCTGGTTCCCTTCCAGATTTGGACGAGGCATATTATCCTACCGTGTACGGACCCGGGAAGGAGACGAGGTTCGCATCCGATGAGGAGATTGAGGTGCTACCGTCAGAGTTCCCTTGATCACTGGTAGGCCTTCCGCCTAGGGCTGTAGCATCCTTATCTAGTTAGCCGATGCTCTAGACACTACTCTTTTATCTGTCTTTCAGTACTCTTATTTCATTATTGTAGTGGGTTTGTTCCCATCAGACGTATTTTGGATTATACTGTGACATTTCAGGCTTGCACTTATTTTCTAGTATTTATTTTATTACTTCTTATTTATATTGTGGATAAGATTAGACATTACCTGTTGTATGTTATTATTAGACTTGTTAGTATTTTAGGACAGCGTAGTACGTTTCGTCGGATCCATTAAATTGGGTAATCCCTCGGAGACGTATTAGCTAGCTATTGCCACGTGGCCTGGTCCCGTGTATTTTGGGACTGGGGCATGACACCCCCTGTCCAGGATCGATGATCTCTTTGATCAGCTACTAGGGGCGTCGATGTTTTTAAAGATAGACCTCTATGGCTACCACCAATTGAAGATCAAGCCAGAGGATATGCCGAAGTCAGTATTTTACACCTGTTATGGCCACTATGAGTTTTTTGTCATGCCGTTCAGACTAATGAATGCTCCTGTCATATTCATGGATTTGATGAATCGTATGTTTCGACCATTCCTTGATAAGTTTGTGGTGGTATTCATAGACGATATCTTAGTGTACTCGAAGAATGAAGATGATCACGCAGGACACCTACGGATGGTGCTTCAAACTCTTTGAGACAATAAGTTGTTCGCGAAGCTGAGTAAATACGAATTTTGTTGGACAACATATCTTTCCTTGGGCATATCATTTCTGCAGAGGGCATCTCAGTCGACCTAAAGAAAGTTGAAGCCATTGTGGAGTGGAAGAGACCTGAGTTGGCCAGTGATATTCGGAGCTTCCTTGGTGTAGCGGGCTACTAAAGAAGATTCGTCAAGGATTTTCAAGGATTGCTTCACCTCTGACTCATCTCACTCGAAAAGGAATAACGTTCATGTGGTCAAACGACTGTGAAGCTTCATTTGTAGAATTAAAGCGATGACTCATCTCAGCACCGATTCTTACCCTCCAAGACGGCCCTGATGATTTCCAGATTTATAGTGATGCTTTGGGAAAGGGTTTGGGATGTGTCCTTATGCAAAGGGACAAGGTGATAGCCTTTGTGTCGAGACAATTAAAGCCTCACGAAAAGAACTATCCGACACACAATCTGGAACTGGCAGTGGTAGTGTTCACATTGAAGTAATGACGACATTACCTTTATGGCATACCGTGTAAAAATTGTACAGATCACAAAAGCCTTAAGTACCTCTATACTAAAAAGTATCTAAATTTATGGCAACGACGTTGGCTCGAACTCCTTAGAGACTTTGACTTGATGATCAGATATACACCGGGCAAGGGCAATATTATAGCTGATGCACTAAGTTGAGTTTTGTAGGGAGCTTAGCTATCGACGACATACTGCGAAGGGATCTAGAATGTTTGGGCATTACACTCCGAATTAGATACAAAGGGGCAAAGTCGGTTCAGTTATGCCCCGAACCAGACCTATTGGAGAAAGTCAAGTCCGCTCAGAAGGATGACCTACTCTTAGAAAAGATACGCAAGCTTATATAAGTAGGAAATGCGACCGAATTTGTGGTAGACGAGGATGGAATGATGCCGGTGAAGGAGAGATTGTGTGTTCCTAACGATGCAAACCTCATAAAAAAGATACTCACTAAAGCCCACTATGCGAGTTATACTTCACATCCAGGAAGCACGAAGATGTATCGAGACCTCCACACGATATTTTGGTGGCACAACATGAAGAGGAACGTGGCGCTGTTTGTGTCACAATGCATGGCCTGTCAGCGAGTAAAGGACGAGCACTAGAAGCCGGACGGGAAGATGCAGAACCTTGCTATACCTGAGTGAAAATGGGAACACATAACCATGGAATTTATTGTTGGTTTGCCAAAGACGCAACGGAGAAATAATGCCGTCTGGGTCATCGTCGATCGACTCACCAAGTAAGCTCACTTTCTTCTTATCAAACTTGCTTGGAGTGTCGACCGTCTGGGACAGATCTACCTCGTTGAGATCGTTCGACTCCACGGTTTGCCCGTATCTATTGTCTCCGATCGAGATGGATGATTCTTATCACGTTTCTGGGAGAGTCTTCAGTCAGCAATATGGACGAAGTTGAAGTTCAGCTCCACCTACCATCCTCAGACAGACGGCTAGACAAAGCGGGTAAACCAGATACTCGAAGACATGCTACGGCTCTACGCCTTGGACTTGAAGTCAAGTTGGGACATGCATCTACTGTTAGCTGAATTTGCATACAATAATAGCTATCAATCCAGCATTCAAATGGTGCCTTATGAAGCATTGTGTGGGTGGAAGTGTAGATTCCCTATCTGTTGGGATAAAGTTGGTGAACGAAAAATTCTTAGCCCGGAACTCGTAGAGAAAACTGTCCAAAAGATCCGTTTGATCCACGAGCGGCTGAAGGTAGCATAAAGCCATCGGAAGAGTTACTCAGACGCGCACCGTCGACCCCTTGAGTTCTTATAAGGCGATCATGTATTTCTTAAAGTCTCACATATGCGAGGAGTACCAGATTTGGAGTAAAAGGAAAGCTAAGTCCAAGATTCGTTGGCCCATTCGAAATACTCAAGCGAGTCGCCCAGTTGAATATCAGATTGCCTTGCTACCGTCATTATAACTGGTACATGATATCTTCCATATTTTGTAACTTAGAAAGTACGTGTATGATCCGAGTCATGTGGTAGATCTTGATCAACTAGATTTGAATGCGGACTTGACATATTTTGAGCAAGCTATACAGATCTTGGATCGTAAGGAGAAGCTGCTTCGAAGTCGTTCGGTTCCTCTCGTTCGCATACTTTAGAGAAATTATTCGGTCGAAAAGTCGACATGGGAGCTTGAGTCTTAGATGAAGGACAAGGTTTCTTTATTGTTTCATAGTGGTGGATTCTATTCTTAAGTTTTGAGGATGAAACTTTCAATTAGTTGTTTAGGATGTGGTGCCCCATTTTTCCTTTTCGTGGAGTGCGGCTAAGAAATACTTTCGGTATCGTTCGATTGGGATAGATTGAATCAAGATCTTTTCCGCATTATAGATTGGCTTTTTCGGAATCGATTTTCATATTCAGTAGACCGAGTCCCAAGGACGGACTAAGAGGCAGAGTCAAGAGGGACCTCTTCGCTGTAAGCTTTTGTGCCTAGTTTTTGCTGTCGTATTGTTGCTTTCGTGCTTTCAAGTTAGTTTTTCAATTTGCATTTTCTTGAACAATTTTGATGGATTTTATTGCTTTCATTCGTTGAATTGCACTTTTGTTTCGAGCTTGAAAAGAGAAGAAGAGGTATTGATCGTCTGTTTGTGGTAATGCAAGTGATCGTGCAATAGACGTCGCGCAAGCGGAGTCTTGAAGCACCTATTTCCTTTCCTGTCCCCACCAACTTGTGAGTGGCTATACTTTGATTAGTTGATCCTTCTTCCAAGTCTTCACTCTAAAATCTGGCTCTCTTGATTGTTCCGATAAATACCATAATAACTAAAAGATGTCAAGATAAAATGGAATAGACTTGCATTATTTATGCTTGTCAATCAACTTGTGAACGGTTACCTTGTTGCATGCTAGTTCGATTAGAATATTATTTTATCGCATTTCAAATCTAGTTAGAACATATTCTTCTATTATTATGCTATGTATAGAACACACTTGACTATGGAATAACTGAACAAGGAGACTATTCAAACAGATCATGCTACGTTACATGTCTCGTGCTTGTGTTGCCTTGAACTGCTTCGTTTGATAACTTAGTATGGACTTCGCTTGGTCACGGACAACTTGTGCACAAGATCTTAGTTCCTGCAGACGGTCGCTGGGGCAATGGCATCGATCCGATCCGGATGGAACATGATGATAGTCGCATACTTCGGGCAGGAATGGGTGTATCGCCCATGTTCTTTACATTGTACACCTTTCCTGCCCAGGGCGAGATGGCGTGTAGTGATACTTGTATCTCCGTCATCTCGCCCCGAGACTATAACTCGTCCATTATGGCATCATGCCAGTGATCCCCTTGTATATTTAAACTATACAAGCTAACTATGTCTTCGTGGCAGGGAAGGTCATGGTAAGTGTTGTGCAGGTAGTTCCGACGGACAGATAAAAGTCACTAAACGGTGGCATATTTATTTATGTCAATTTTTATATCCACTGCTTGCTTATTACTTGAACTAAGGCAAGATATAAAAACCACCTAATAACTTGTATGCTTCGCATAAATAATGTGTTGATTGGTATTGTTGGATTAGCTCGCTTTCACCAGTGTATTTCGATGTATTGACCCTCCTTGCAACATGTTCTCCACCCCAAGGTGACCCTGCAAGGAGTTAAGGTATCTTTCCAATCCATTCCACCTATCGGCATGTCATGTCCGTAACTTTGAAGCGTGTATGAGGTTCCTGGAGCTCGTGCACATATCCTATGCAGCTTCGTGGCAAGGCGATAGCTTCGCCCGAAGGTGTCTATAGCTTTTAAAGTTTTAGTAAAATAATGTAATCTAAGGGACGACTATCTCATTTACGTCCCCTTTTATAAGCCCGTGCTACAACCTTTTGTACTTGTTCAAGAGTTTATAAATGATGTTCAATATCAATAAAGAGAACTTTTTCTTGTTTCAATATTATGTTCAATTATCTGTATAATCTGAATACGTGCTCGTTATATCAAATATCTTGGCCTCGTGCGTTGTGCAACCTAGGCATGCACGACATCCCGCCCGGAGGAGGACTGTCAATTCTACGAAATCGGGGCGTAACAGATGTAGCCCTGTATGCACTTGTTATTTTACTTGTTAATTAGATTACTTTTTCTTGATCACCTTATTATACGTTGGATAGAATAAGAGGCGTAGTTCAACTCGGGTGACGTCCTGAAACCCCGGTCCTTATTTGGTTTAAGGGTTGTGGATCTGATCTCAAGGGGTTCTCGCACTACTTTATTCTCATTCATTGATATAATAAAGTGACAAAATTAATGTGACCAGTATTAGACTATCCTGTCCTGAATAACTTGCTATCTGGTAACTTGTCCATGATCTTGATTCTAGAACTTGTTCTTGCCCTGACTATTGTATCCGTGCTGGTATACTTGATCACACCAAGAGTGGTACTTGATATATAGTGAGCTGTCGTGCCACATACTTCTTTTATATGATATATATAATTATTTTTATGCACGGATATGCTAGTTGGACAGTGACTTTAGCCGTGGCTAGATAGTATTGATTGTTGTATCACACTTGGGTGAATCCAGATTTAACTTTCGAGTGACAATATGGATTCGTATCAAGAGTGCACGTACTTAAGGTATGACATCTAAGAAGGAATATTCATGTGACCACGGCATGAGATTCGAACTAACCTAGGGTTAACTAGGCAACTTAATTGTAGAACATTGGGAGGGAATAGTATCTCGAGATCGTGCATGTCGAACCACCCTAAATTAGCTGGGAGTAAAGGCTGGCCACCACAGATACTGTATATAATCCGTACTAGTGGAGTACAGTATCTGATTTAGTTATAAGACCGAGCCAGTATCTTTCCTATAGAAAGCCTAGAACTGTTACTGATTATTAATTAGCTCAAGGCCCTTGCGAGGGACTGGTGCATCATTTACATATATTCTTGCTTGTATATCATTGATTCAGTCAGCCCTGATCGATTATGGCACGATCTGAGGATACTCATATATTGCATTACTGGAAAAATTTAGAGATCATATATCAAGCCGTAAAACATGATTTGTCGTCTAATTTGCTTATATAGGTGCCTAGCCAGGAAAGTGGGCTATCGTGGCATGATGATTCAACCCATGTCCTTATTTGGTTGCTGGATTGCGTCGTTGTGTTACGATACTCCATGGACTGAAGCTATATTTTTTCTCCTTAATGTATCTATGCTTGTGTATTGTGACTTCTATTGAGTGAAATTAGGGACACAAGCTGTCGTGGCATGATAGTTTAACTCATGTCCTTGTTTGGTTGTTGGTTTGCGCTGTCGTATTACGATAATCTGTGGACCAAAACTACGACACATAATATTTTAGCTCGATCATAATCAAGGAACGTATTCTATCTTGATATGATGGGGCACTTTCTGTCCTTGTTTGGTGAAGGGGTGTCGTATAATGTCATGGATGGGATATATGCCATTGTTATGGGCTCATGCATCTCATATTATAGATCTGGTTTTATTTTTTTACTTCGTGCTTCCTTTGTGGTACTTGCTATTTGGGGTTTGACTCCACTGGTTTTTCATGGCTAGCTTTAGAGCCAGCACCGGAGGGTCAAGCTTACTTCTCCCTCACTGATGGCACGCACCAGAAGAATGGTTGTTGAGGGTCACGAGTGGATTTCTTATTTCACTGTTCGTCTTTGGTAAACTATATTTTTTTGTGCGTTTAGCCAACCGACACCTGTTAGCCAGCAAATCTGGACACTAGTTTCCTACATGACTGTATTTATACTCAGACTGCAGTTGACTCACTATAATTTATACTTTTGATTGTGTATCTGGCATATCAACTTGTATTGTTAGATCTCTGGAATATTTTGATACGGCGTTTGGGATGCCTTACTGTTTATTCTGGAATGTTCTATGTTATTGCTACTAGATTGAACAATTGAGATATATAAGTTCTTGATCCTAGGAGACTTGATTGTAGTATGCATACCCTTGTCTCTAGACAACCTTAACACATTGCGGATTACTTCGATATTCCGTAAGGTGCAGTTGGCTGAGTCATTCTTCCGCTCTCTAGTATTCTAGATCTAGGATGTGACACCCTACCTGTCTCGTTGCCACCTCTACTTACTTGCATTAAGAGAGGGAAGGAGGTGGACAAAAAAGAAAATAGAGAAGTAAAAGAGGAGAAAAATAAAAAGGACTAATTAATATTTAGACACTGTATTTTATATCAACTTAGAATTTAAGTCCTTACATGTCTAATTGAAAATTTTGGAATATAGTTTTCTATTTTTGGTTTTTTTTTCTCTCCCTTATATCTTCTTTTCCAATATGTGTTGATTGATACCCTTGTACTTATGTTCGGGATATAATGAAGAAAAAAGGTAAACTAAAAAAATAAAAATTTAAGTCGAAAGTTTCCAATTAGGCATATCATGGCGTAACCCTAACGAGGCCAAATAAAAAATATAATCAATAGGAGTTTTGCTTGTAGGTTCCTTAAATCTAATATATTTTTATATAACTCACATAGGAAAATGACAAATATTTTACAACAATGCCATCAACAAAACTTTTCCTTTTTTTTTATATGAATACTAATTAAAGCATTCTTACATAGAAGGATATTTTTATGCTACAAGATAACCCAAGAAGGGGTTAAGGCGCAGTCCTAAATGGATATATAAAGACTCTTTTGCAAAGTGAAACTCAAACATTTTTTAACAATTGGTCAATCAAAAACAAAATAACATGCAGCACGCGAGCACATAAGCGACTTACAATAAAATAAATATATATAGAGAGAGAGAGAGAGAGAGAGAGGGGAGAGAGGGGGACGCATTTTTTTCAGCCATTTTCCTCATCACTTATCGCATTAAAAAAAATAAGTAAGAAAAAAAAAATTATTAATAGATTGGGTAAAGTATAATTTTTTTTTTTTGTAATTTACGTTTTTATAATTAAAGATTTTTGGATTTAAATTTTTTTGGTATTTTATATTTGGTGTATTTTGTTCAAATTTAATTTTATGTCGTTAACGGACGTCAAATTCGACGTAAAATGACTAATATATTCCTTCCTAACCATAATCCTAATCCTAAATCTAATCATAATTATAACCTTAACTCTCTCTCTCCTCACTCCTTCTTCGGCGGTGGGGGTGACGACGGTGGGGGGGGGGGGGGGGGGGGGGGTGCTGCGCTGGGGCCCGACTCAGGGGAGCTGTGCGCGGGGGAGGGCGGAGGAGTTGCGCACGGGGGCGGACGTGGAGGAGTTGCACAGTCGTGGGGTCGGCCACGGGGGCGCTGTGGGGGACGGCTGTGGGGGAGCTGAGGGTGGTGGTGATTGTGAAGGTGGTGGTGGAGGAGGGGGGGAGGAGGAGGGAGAAGCTGGAAGGGAGAAGGGGAGGCGAAGAATAGTTTAGGATTTTTTTTTTTTTTAACAATATTTAAAAAAAAAATAAACTGGAGGGATTATTTGAAGAATTTTTTTATACTTTACCCTAGATATCCTAAATAGATTTGACTTTCTATAATTAGACCCGCTATAGCCGGTTCCCTCTCACGACCAAACGAACCGATCCACCGGATGCTCCCCGTCGGATCCCGGTCACTGACTATCCCGTATAAAATCCAGACCACCAGAAGAATAATTTAACCCCCATTGAAGGAGATATAGAATTAACCATCCAAATCAATTCCTCCTCTAATGGTATTTGGTTCTTCGGTTCTTTGCTCCTCCCCAATCAATCCCTATAAATTGCGTGATAATAATATTGTTCTTGCTTGTGCTCGCAGAAGAAGGATCGAATCAGTAATGGTGGTGGCGTTGTTGTTGCAGCAGCAGAGAGCAACAACACGAAGACGAAGAAGAAGGTCCGCGTGCCGAAGTATGCCGGTTCGATGACTACGCTGAACTCCGCTGACCCCTGCGTCTCCTGCACCACCTTCAACATCTTGGCGCCCATATACAAGCGGCTCGACAAGGAGGTAATAGAGCATAATGGTGGTGGTGATGTTTTGTTATTTGATGGATATTTTATTATTTTTAGATTAGTGGGATTGTTATATTAGATGGTTTTTTTTGTGATTAATGGAGTTTATGTTGTAGGTAATCGGTCAGTTTTTTGAGTTTGGTGTAAATTGTTATATTCGTTAATGGGACTTTTTAAGGTTGCTTGAATTGTTATCATAGTTTGGTGGGTATTTTGGGATTTTCGTGGAATTGCTATATTTGTTAATTAATGGGCATTTTGAGATTGATGTAATTGCTACACTAGTTAATGTGGTGGATTGTGGTATGGGTCTTCTGTCATCTGATTTGGAATTGCTTTCATAATTAGGTATTTTAAGATTCAGTTTTTTCCCCTCTTTAATGGTTATTTTGGGTTTGGTGGAATTGGTATGTTTATTAATAAGGGTTTTTCAAGATTGCTTGAATTCTTGTCATAGTTTATTAGGTATTTTTGAGATTGGTAGTCTGAGATTATTGTTACCTTAATTGGGTGTTTTGAGTTCGATGGAATTGCTATTTTTTGATTTTTTTTTTCTTCTCCAGAAACTTGTGGGATTGTTTTACTTTGAGATTGGTTGAATTGTTATATTTAACCATGTTTGCTTTTGGTGGTGTTATATTTACAGGATCAGAGTTGCAGAGAGAGTCAGTACAGAGCATATTGGCTGACCCGGAACCGGAGCATCATCGACCGATTGCTCGACGAGAGGTCATCCATCATTTGTCTTCAGGTGAGGATTCATTGTTTGTTCATTGATGTTTTTTCTTCTTCTTTTGGTTGAGGTTCCAAATTGAAATGCTGTGTTTGCGTATATAGGAGGTCTGGTTGGGAAATGATGAGTTTGTGGATATGTATGAGAAGAGGCTCGGAGATTCCGGTTATATTAGTTTGAAGCTCGCCCGGACCAACAATCGTGGCGATGGTACAATTTCTTTACTGCATACGTCTGTTTTCATAGCCTTTGTTGGGTTAGGAAGGATAGGATTCTTGTATACTGATAATTTGAACCTTTGATGGTGGGATTATGGATTTTGTCAGTTGCAGATGTTCTTGTTGGAGAAGCTTTTTGTTTGTCCCCAAATGCTTGTAATATGGAGTTTCATGTGGCAATATATGTTTAGCATTTTAGGATGTTGATGTTTAATTGGTGAAAAGCTTGTGCATCTTGACCTTTAGCAACATTTTAGGATGTTGGTGTAACTTACTAAAGGGAGAGGATTTTATTAGGGGAAAGGAATGATACTCATTTGAGATGAGAATTGCTAGGTGTACTGAGAGGCATTTGTAGGTCTAATTACTTTGGGGAGGCTTGAGTTAAAAATTTAACTAGTTTGTGAATTGCTTTAACGAAATTATGGCTTTAATGCTTATGGCCATTTCTTATTTGTTCACAGGTCTGTTGACTGCTGTACATAGGGACTACTTTAGGATTTTAAATTATAGGGAGCTACTCTTTAATGACCTCGGTGATCGAGTGGCTCAGCTATTGCATGTAGAATCTGTTGTTCCTTTCTGGCAAAACAGAAACAGCAACATTCAGCAACAAATTCTCATTGTGAATACCCACCTCTTGTTTCCACATAACTACAGCCTCTGTATTGTTCGTTTGCACCAGGTAAACTTAGCTTGCTTCATCACAAAAATATACTTGTAAATTGTTCTCACAGATTTATCATACGACCCATTCATACGGTCATACCCATTAAAGATGATCTCTTATTTCACTTCTCTATCTTTTTGACAGGTATATATGATCCTTCAGTATGTAGAATCTTATCAGAAAGAGTACAATCTTAATTCGATGCCTACTATACTTTGCGGGTAAGTTTACTATCAATTACTCGTTTTACCTTGTAAATTAAGTAGAATCGGAGGTCATAATCTTCCCTTCTATCCAGTGATTGGAATGGAAGTAAACGTGGGCATGTTTATAAGTTTCTTAGATCTCAAGGTTTTGTATCATCATATGATAGTGCCCATCAATACACAGACAGTGATGCAGACGCTCACAAAGTAAGTCTTGAACTTCTATAGATGTGTTCGCTTTTACTAGTGGTGTTCTAGACTTACCATTGTCTCAAACTCTTCCTCTCGTTTTGCTTTGTACAGTGGGTTAGCCATCGCAATCATCGTGGAAATATATGTGGAGTTGACTTCATATGGCTTCGCAATCCTGATAATCATAAAATATCCTTGAGGACTAGCTGGAATCAATCTGTATTGGGGATTATGAAGGTAAAATAACAAATACTACTTAATTTATTGTTTCTAGTTTCTACTGCAACATTATGTATTGCTGTTCCATCTGATGCTTTTCTTCAAATATACTAAGAAAAGTAGATGTAAGAAATAATGATAAAAGATAACACAGGTAGAGTTTTAGGATGATGCTATAGGGATTGCGGTCTCGGCCCGCAGACCATGTGTCGCCGTCCCATTTGTTGAGAACGAAACGCGGAACCCGTTTCCCAAACCAGAGAGTACTTGCGAGAGAACCGAGCAAAACGCACAAACCAAAAAAATACCAAACACAAATTGCCGACACAGAGATTGTTATGTGGAAAATCCAGATGGAAAAAACTACGGGACGATCGGAGTCCAACCCTGAAGAACCTCCACTAATGGAATAAAGATATTACACCCTCCACAAGCTCCTCCCCGATCCAACACGGATCACCGCAACTCTTTGGAACAGAAAATAGATTACAACCACACAGAAAAAAGATAATGAGAAATATTCCAAATTGATCTCCTTCTCTGAAACGACCTCAAATCTTTCTTTCTCATCTCCAAAGTTGCAATGACACTCTTGCCACATTTTTTCCTCTGTTTTTTTTTTCTTATATTGTTGTATATTGCACGAGCCTTTATATAAACCTTTGCATGAATTAGGGTTTCCATATGGAAATCTATATATGGAAGCCAAAAATATTTATGAAAATCCAATTACATTCAATCATATATTTAGTGGAAATCAAATCATAAATTAGCTTACCATAAATTGAAAATCCAATTATATGGAAAGTTAATATATGAAAGATCCAATCATAAATATATAATTAAAGTCAAAGATGAAAATCCAATATAATATTTGCTTACCATAAATGTTCCAATACACGACGTTCGATGCATTTTTCGAGCTTTTCCGACACACGGATGACACTCGTCGCACTCCGGAGTATTCTCTGCATAGGTTGTGAACCCACCCATTCCAACAAATCTCCCCCTTCACAACTATATGGAGGGGGTCGTCATCCCGACGATCCGCCTGCAGTACTCAAACTTTTTCCTTGGACGAATATTTGTGAACATGTCTGCTTCGTTGTCATTTGTATGAACCTTCTCAAGCGCCGCTTCCTTCTTTTTCACATCATCCCGTATGCAATGATACCGAGTCTCAATGTGCTTGGACCGGCTATGAAATGTCTGGTTCTTCACAAGGTGAATAACACTCTGACTATCGCAAAGCAAATGATACTGCTCTTGCTTTAGCCAAATGTTCTGCAACTTCTTTATCCACAACTCCTTGCAAGTCTCCGTCGTCGCAATGTACTCTGTCTCTGTCGACAACAAGGCAACACATTTCTGCAATCGTGACTACTACGATACTGCTCCACCAGCAAACATCATCACATAGCCCGAAGTCGATCGTCTCGTGTCTACATCTCCAGCCATATCAGGGTCGGTATATCCAACCAGCTTCGGCTCGTCACCACCAAAAGAAAGTCTCCAATCGGCAGTACCCTTAAGATATCGTAGAATCCACTTGACCCCACTTCAATGTACCCTTACAGGATTGGAAGTATACATGCTAACAGTGCCAACTGCGTGAGCGATGTCTGGCCTCGTACACACCATAGCATACATAAGACTCCCTACAGCTGAGGCATACGGAACCCGATCCCTATCTTCCTTCTCGTCCTCGGTAGATGGACACTGCTCCTCAGTGAACTTAAAGTGAGCCGCAAGGGAGTTACTTTCTTCGACCCGTCCATCCCGAAACGCTGAAGTATCCGGTGAATGTACTTCTTTTGGGACAAGTGTAGCAGTTTGGACTCTCTCTCTCTCAGCTGATCTCCATCCCAAGAATAGTCTTTGCTGCGCCCAAATCCTTCATAGGGAAGGCCGCGCCCAGTTGGCGCTTCAACTCCGCTATCCTAGTGGCATTCCGACCCACCAGTAGCATATCATCAATATAGAGCAGTAAATTGATGAAATCATCCTCGACAAAGTACCTCACAAATACATAGTAGTGCGACGTCGTCCGTGCTTACCATGCTCTCCCATAAACGACTCGAACTTCCTGTACCACTGTCTCGGAGCCTGCTTCAGATCATACAAGCTCTTCCTTAACTAGTAGACCAAGTGTGACTTGCCCTTCTCACAGAATTCCTCTGGCTGCTCTATGTACAACTCCTCCTTAAGATCACCGTGGAGGAATGTCGTCTTCACGTCCATTTGCTCGACCTCCATGTCGAAACTGGCTGCCAATACTAGCACCACCCGAATAGACGACTGCTTGATGATTGGCGAAAAGATCTCATCATAATCTACGCCTTTTCGCTGACCGTAGCCTTTAACTACCAGCCTCGCTTTGTATCGAGGGCGAGTAGCATCATCTGTCTACTTCACTCTGAACACCCATCGATTCTTCAAAGCCTTCTTGTCCTTTGGCAACCGCATAAGATCATAAGTAGAGTTGGCCTCCAAGGAACCCATCTCCTCCTGCATGGCCTTCATCCACTCCTGCCTTTGTTCGTCTTCCATAGCCTCTGCGAAACTTTCGGGTTCTCCACCGTCACTAAGTAACATACTCACCCGGTGAGTATCTCGTAGATGGTCGACACTCTCTATCGCTCCTCCTCAATGGAACCACTGGTGCTGGCTGTATACCAATAGCCTCCTCCTCAGGAACTGCCTCCTCGGCATGCTCATCCTCCTGAAGATTACCCTGACCACCATCAACAGGCTGATGATCAAGGTTGGGAGCAACTTCATGTAATGGCTCCTCCATAACTGGATCCTCTGCAATGTCCTCTGAAAACTGCTCGAAGCAAAATGACTCTAACTCAGGCAATTGTCACCCTCAGAAGGCATCTCGGAATCCTGAGTGTTGGTCATGGTCTGATCCTCGACGAATACCACGTCCCTGCTTCTGTAGAGCTTTCTTCCCACTGGGTTGTAGAGTCTATAGACAAACTCATCCCGACCGTAACCGATAAAGACGTACCGCCTTGTCTTCGGCTCAAGTTTGGATCTCTCGTCCTTCGGTACATGCACGAAGGCCTTGCAACCAAACACTCGCAGGTGATTGTATGACGACTCTTTGCCGTACCACACTTTGTCAGGCACACCATCCTGTAAAGGAGCACTAGGAGATAAATTAATAATATAAGCAGATGTGTAAAGAGCCTCACTCCAATAGCTGCCCGACAAGTTTGCTTCTGACAGCAAACACCGTACCCTCTCTATCAGCATCATGTCCACCCGTTCCGCTACACCATTGAGCTGAGGTATCTTTGGCGGAGTCTTCTGGTGTCGTATCCTTTGCTCTCTGCAATATGCATTAAAGTGACCGATATATTCGTCGTTATTGTCCGACCGAACATATACTAGTTTTTTGCCCGTTTTTCTTTCAATGGAGGGCTGAAACTCTTTGAAAGTGGGTAACACATGATCCTTGGTCTTTAAGGCATAGACCCAAACCTTCTTGGAACAATCATGAATAAAAGTTACAAAGTAAGAAGCACCACCAATAGATTTTACCTTCATAGGACCGCCGACATCCGAGTGAATCAACTCAAGCAACGCCGACTTCCTTGAACTTGGGCGACTTTGGAAATACACCTTATTTTGCTTTTCCGCCAAAAAATGCGTGCACCTCTCCAGCTTTGTAGACTTGAGTCCTGGAATCACCTTCCTGTTCACCAAGTAGCTCATCCCCTTCTCGCTGATGTGACTGAGCTGTCTGTACCACAACCCGGTAGACGCATCAGTAGCTGCGTTCATCTCATGTGCCCCATGTGCGCTCCCTTCCATATAGTAGAGTCCAGATCTCTTGCTTCCTTTGGCAATCACCATCGAACCTCTGGAAAGCTTCCACTGACTGTTCCCGAAGAGATTGAAGAAACCCTCGTCATCTAACCTTCCAACCGACACCGGGTTAAAACGGATATCAGGGACATGACGAACATCTTTCAGAACAAGAACTGCATCCGTCTTTGTCCTCAAATGCACATCTCCAATGGCAACTGCTTTCAACACATCTCCATTGCCCATATTCAACACTCCACAGTCGCATGTTGTGTAAGTAGCAAATAGGTGCCCTGTTGTGAGATACGTGCGCTGAAGCACCTGAGTCCACCAGCCAAGAGTTGCCATCGCAGGCGAGGTTCATAACTACCACATCACATACAATAATCAGATCGCCTTCATGTGCCTAGGTCGTCGCTGTAGTGTTCTCGCCCTGCTTTCCCCTGTCGTCCTTCTTCTCTCTTCCAAGCGAAACAGTTTCGCTTGATGTGGCCCTTCTTGCTACAATGGTAACACTCCGAGTTCTCGTATCGACCCTTGGACCTTTTCCTGCTTTTGTCTCTGTTACCGCCTGGACCCCTGCTTTTACCCCTTCGTGACTCTCTGAAACAAGCGCCTCTGAGTGGAATGCGGATAAAGTACCCTGAGAACGTCTCTGCATCTCTTCATTCAGTACCCCGCTCTTGGAAAACTCCAGACTGACTACGCCTTCCGGAGCAGAAGCGATTATAGACACTCGTACGATCTCATACGAGTCTGGCAATGTACACAGCAGCCATAGTCCCTGAACTTCGTCGTCGAACTTGACTCCCATCGAGGATAGCTGGTCAACCACGCCCTGGAACTCACTCAAATAATCCGTAATGGATGCCCCCCCATCTTTGTACCACAGACCCATTATCATCCGGATCAGGAACAATTTTACTCCGGTCTTCTTCGCATACAAAAATTTCAGCTTATCCCACAGTGTCCTCGCGTGCTCAATATTGGCATCATGGTTGTACACGTTCTCGTCAACGAACTGCCTGATGTACCCACACCCCTGTATATGCTCGAACTTTCAGTTCTCTTCGGATTTGTCACTGGGCCTCTCGGAAGTAAATACCGGCAGATGCAGCTTCTTGACAAATAGTAGATCCTTCATCTTGCTCCTCCAGTAGTGATAGTTGGTACCGTTAAGGTTTACCATGCGCACTGGCTTCGCGTCCATCTCTCCTCCCCTGTTAACTCTTGATACCCTTTTACAATTTTAGAACCTGACTCTGATACCACACTGTTGGGAATGAAACACGAAAACCGTTCCCCAAACCAGATAGTACCTGCGAGAGAACCGAGCAAAACGCACAAACCAAAAAAATACCAAACACAAATCGCAGACAGAGATTTTTACGTGAAAAATCCAGATAGAAAAAATCACGGAACGATCGGAGTCCAACCCTGAAGAACCTCCACTAATGGAATAAAGAGATTACACCCTCTACAAGCTCCTCACTGATCCAACACAGATCATCGCAACTCTTTGGAACAGAAAATAGATTACAACCACGAAGAAAAAAGATAATGAGAAATATCCCAAATTGATCTCCTTCTCCGAAACGGCCTCCAATCTTTATTTCTCCTCTCCAAAATTGCAATGGCACTCTTACCACCTTTTTTTCTCTCGTTGTTTTTTTTTCTTTTTTTCTTATATTGTTGTATATTGCATGAGCCTTTATATAAACCCTTGCATGAATTAGGGTTTCCATATGGAAATATATATATATAGAAGCCAAAAATATTTAGGGAAATCCAATTACATTCGATCATATATTTAATGGAAATCAAATCATAAATTAGCTTACCATAAATTGGAAATCCAATTATATGGAAAGTTAATATATGAAAGATCCAATCATAAATATATAATTAAAGTCAAAGATGGAAATCCAATATAATATTTGTTTACCATAAATGTTCCAATACACGACGCTCGATGCACTTTCCAAGTTTTTTCGACACACGGATGACGCTCGTCGCACTCCGTGGTATTCTCCACATAGGTTGGGAACCCCACCCACTCTAACACAATTGGCTGCTCAACCGGTGGCGGGCCTAAGCAATTAGGGTGTGGGTGGGTGGGGTGGGGTGGGGGGGGGGGGGGGGGGGGGGCAATGGAATTCGGCCACGTGGTCTGCGGGCCAAGACCACGGTCAAAATATCATTTCCGAGAGTTTTATGCCGTAACAACTCTGAATTGGGTACCAAAGTGTATTAATTGCTTTGTGAATGATATACTTATAGCCTTTTGCTAATTGCTCATTATCTTACTAATGTATATGTAGATCATGTGTGTGTTTAAACCATTCATGCTTTTTCCCTGTCCTATGCAGGCTGCCTAAAAAAACATTCTTATGCTTGTCAAAAGTATGAGCTTTTTATTGTTTGGAGTTTTTCTGTCTTTGATTTTTCTTTTACAGAAACTTATTGGTGTCTTCTTTATTTCAGTCTCTTCTCCGTGAAGCTTCTCTTACCGAGGAAAATGCATTTGCCTTTCTCAAAGCGGATAGTCCTGGTGATTATATTACTTACTCAGGTTTCCATCAAGCGGTCTGTCAGGTACTTGTCACATTTTCATTGGAAGACTGGAAATTTTAGCAATCATAATCACATGTACCTAACACTACAAATTACAGTTAGGGTTAACTGGTCATTCACACTGCCTTAGTCTTAAAGAGACAGATGAATTGTGGGCCTATACAGACATCGATGGAGATGGTGTCATCGATTACAAGGAGTTTCAGGTAGGCATTCAGTCTAGCAGTTGATTTAATATTCAGATCAGTGTTTGTTACTTTAAATGTTCCTTTCCTAGTTAAACTAAGGTGAGGTATTGATGCTTGCAGCAACGGATATGGAGTCCAATATTACTGTCAGAGATTTCTGAAGAACATCTTAAAGAGGGGAGTGAGGACGGCCTCAAGCGGACAAGCATAGAGGACCAAGCCTTTGGTTTCAATGTGAAGAATGCAGTTCTCTTCCCCCCAGAGGTGGAGCAAGGAATGTGGCCGGAGAATTATTCTCTTTCGGATCATGCTCCATTAACTGTTGTGTTTTCTCCTGTAAAAATGTCTTGTTCTCAACCAATCTGCTAATCCTAAAAGAAGTGTTGTTGTACAGTGGTAACTTCT
The DNA here is from genome assembly GCA_036927795.1 of Iris macrosiphon. Taxonomy (NCBI): domain Eukaryota; kingdom Viridiplantae; phylum Streptophyta; class Magnoliopsida; order Asparagales; family Iridaceae; genus Iris; species Iris macrosiphon. The sequence continues at coordinate 161,896,054 of JAYESA010000014.1, forward strand.
CTTTTGGATTTAGGCTTGTCAACAAGAACTATACTTCCAGGCTGATAGTTGAAGAGGTTTATACAAATTGAGTTTTCCTTTCTACTGATTAAAACAAATAAGATAGTTCAATCCAATATAACGTATTTTTTTCTGGAAAAAATGGTATATTTCCTCTTTATGGGCCATGAATCTTCCTTTTTTCTTTCATAATCAGCATGAACAAGTATTATATTCAAGATATTCACGAATGATTAAATTGTCAAAACAAATATTATATTCAAGATATTCACGAATGGTTAAATTGTCAAATTTTAGTATATATCTGCAGCCAATGTGTCACTGTGTCCACAAAAGTGACAAGAAATGGTAGCGAGGAGATCCAATTGTGCTGTGTAGGTTTAGATTCTTCAGTACCTGTTGCCAACCATGTCCGCATCAAAACAATTGACATATTTAATACAACGACGCAACGCTAGATGCCCGATCCCTTCAGCATCAATGATACCGTCTTTTAGAAGGCATCTACTTGGTAGAGTTTTAGCTCCACTGATTCCTTATGAGAGGAGCACTTGTACAAGCTTGTGATAGGTTTGCATTTTAGCACCACACAGTGGAAGCCAGTTTGAGAGTGGGGAAAACACTTTTTTCTTCTCTTTCTTTTTTCTTTTCTTTTTTTTCTGAAGAAACACATGAACTCTGTCAAAATGGCTAAATATCAATCTTTTTGGTTTCCAAACTTCCAATGGACTGGAAATTGATCTCCATGAAACTTTGATTGTGTAAGTTCATAACCAAATTCGGCTGACGCACTCATCAAATATTTTGAACTCCAACTACCGAAATCAACACAAAAAAAATGAGGAATATGATTCCATTTTAAAGAACTAAGACATACCAACAACATATTGTGGTGGCTTTGCCACCATGATAAATCCCAATTATTATTAAGATTACAAATACAAACTACTCGTAATTTTGCCTAGGAGACGACCCCTTACAACCTCTTAAGAAGAAGATACAATATATAATGAGATTGCTCAATAATCCACCCCTTACAATAGTGCACTCACGAAGTATTGGTTGCCTACTGCCGACTGTGACGATCTCTCTGATGAAGATTTCCCTGATGTAGTCGATGAATTTCTGTCAGAAACTCTTCTCTATTGAAGTGTAAGCCATACATGATTACGGTTCTTTTGTAGAATTTGGTAGAGCTCCTTAAACCCTAGAAGAACATATAATGAATATTTTCTTAGTCTCCTTTAAATAGACTAAGAAATCATAATTTATGATTTATGATATATTAGCCTCCTAAAGCAACAAAAAATATGGACCGTTTAAAACCATTAAACAATAACCCAATTATGTTGAACTAGGTGCACCTAGTGTCACGTCCGACTCCGCAGAGTCGATAATCGTCCCTTGGACATGATGTCGTACAAGTCTAGATTGCACTTGTATATGACAAGGAGATAAAACATAATGGTTATCATCGAAACGACCGAGTTACAGCGAAAGAAATATATAGTCACAAAAGAAACACAACAGACTATACGAAACGAAGCACTTTATTGATAATTATAGCGGTTACAAATGCTCTCAATAGCCCTAATGAATATGCCAATTTGTCTTACAACGTCCATGATCTCTCTTGCTCACAAATTAAGGATCTCGATATTCCATACATCATATCTTCTTATATCCAAGCACGCATCCCAATTGAACATCTTTATATTGCCAATCCGATCTTCCAACACCTTGGTATGACCGAACGGATCTTCGTACATGGGGGGTAGGGTATCAGTACACATCTTGTACTAGTGAGTGAGGTAGCCCACTCGCCTAAATGGACACTAAGTAATAATGTGAAGCATACAGTATATAGTGATCTTTCTATTTAGAACTAGATAAATTTCAATTCATAACATATCTCGAAAGCAAAAAAAAAAACATAAACACATGGTAAGCATTCTAGTCTCATAAGCATGTAAGCATGTTATAATCTATTGCATAAGTAAAGCAGGAAATCATATGTATACCATGTCACTCGTTCGTGACTTCTTACCAACACCGATGCACTCACCCTTGCACTGATGCAAGGTGAATGCTTGTCCCCCTGTATAAGCCATTTGTTAGCATGCCGCCTTATCTATATGAAGTTCACTGGCTTTTTGAGCCATATTGGAATATTCTCGGATAATTCGGCGATCCTTTACGCTCGATTTGCAAGTCCCGCCGAAGATTCCATATTACTACGTATTGCGACACGTCCTTCCAGTCTGGGTAGCAAACTCAACTGCAGGTCTCATAATACCCATGATCTGAAGCAAGTTATCGTTGTTCCCTCCTAGGCCGAATGGTTTCGGTGCCCCGGAACGTCCGTTCGAGAAAACCAAAAACTGTGCACAGGTTATCCATATCCATGACCATGCAATGTACGACTAGCTAAACTATGAAACACATGCATGGTACCAAAATTTAAGTAAAGTGATGTGCATATCTTCTCGACATAATTAATCGTTCTCGTGTTAACTATAATTCCAATCAGTGTTCCAGTTGGCGACCCGTAGGTCCCAACATACCAAGGCACCATGCTGCTTCTCGATATAGTGTTCCGTGGGTGGCATACCCCTTCTGCTAGTTCCGTGGGCACCATACCCCTACCGACGCAGTCACATAATTTTGAACCATAACTGCATTGCTTCGCCGACGAAGCGTACTCTTGATACTTGTGCACTGGTGCATGCTTCTACCTTCCGCATACCGACATTTTCGTGGCATTGTGCCACAACTGCTTGCTTCGTTAGATGAAGCAGTACCGTTCGATACTTGTGAACTGATGCACGCTCCTATTCTTGTTCAATGTTCTATCCTAATGTTCAACATAAGTTATGACTTCTATTTATCTGAACCACGCACATTGAATCTATGATGTTTCTCGCACACACGGTTTATTGTGTTAAGGCATGAAGGAGTAGAAAAGAAGGGTTAGAGTCCACCCACCTATACTGATTTGCCTATCATTTTGTCGAGCCGATACAACCAGATTTCTTAACTCCGCAATTTGATGTGATGCACGATCCTCTTATCTAGTTCTTATCTGGTATAAACATACGAGCACTCCGTTCTCCTCCATCGTCTGACCCGACTAGAATAAGAACGATTGCACTACCGAAAAATTTCATGAACTCTCGCACTGCTCCGAACTAACCGAAGCTGTCTACTCCATGCCTCAGCCCGTTGCGAGGCGATACTCTGATCACAAGGAACTTCGCACACCACCTGCACATGAAACTAATCCAAATTAATACTTCTTCCAAATATTGACTCATCGTAATACACCATGTAGAGCGAGAAGTTACACCTACTGTTCGTGAAAACCCAAAATTCCACCGACATTCGGTCCTTGCCCTAAAAACAGTTTTGATCCCATCTTATGTGCAATCGATCACTGTCTTTGCGTGATTCCGCCATCGTAACTCGATGTTCCAGAACTTTTCTTCGGCCTCTCATCGGCCTCATCGGCAGGATACCTAATAAAGTCCTCCTCTAGTCTTTTAGCCCACGATAAAATTCCTAACCTTACGTCGTCGACCTCAAATTTCCTGAGCTACACCACATCCATGCCGTCTCTAGTTGCTGATAACCATATTGACGCTCACCGCCATGCAAAGCATCTCCTGAATCATTGGGATCTCCTCGAGATCAATAATCCGACCAAGACTAAAGTCCCTAGCCATCAACCTCACTATGTGTTTTGGTTGCCTATTACCATCTTCCGTCGGAACGTGCTAATATTCTTTGTCATGCTCCGCTCCCAGAATACTGGATAAATACGAGGACGGACATTGCCAGCTACTCCATACAAGGTATGAAAACGTCGTATGACGGCCACGGCTGTTAAGAAGACAAATGAGTTGGACTCTAGCATGCTATGATGTCAGTCCTAAAGTCGATAATTTCTAGTATCTTAACCAATCACAACAAATACAAGAGTATATCATATATGAAAGTAAAAAAGGCGTCCCAAGTTACACATCACATATGATCATGAAGCTAGTGAATACAAAATGCTGCACTAGCAGAGTATAATTATACATTATCAAATATACCAGCCATTGTCTAATATATACATCATATTGATCGTAGTCTCAAAAATATAAGGAGCTAACTCTATCCCTTGCTGACACCACAAAATAAAGTAATCAAAATGAGGGGTGGAAGAAGAAAACCCACTCGCGAGCTTTGGACGCAGTCCTACGAGTGCGAGCCATCTTGCTGAAAGTACGGGGGATTCTGGTTCTCCTCGGATAAATCTGGCCAAGCAAAACCAGTGGAGTCAGAACCCTAAGAAACAATTACCATAAAGGAGCTCAAGGTGGTAGACAAAACACATCATAACATAAGTAGAAAAGAGACCTATAAAATAAATGTGGGTCGAGACTTATACGGTACTAATGTACTCGTCTCAAAATAAAACTAGGAGAACTGAAAACATGTACTATAAATGAAAGTAAGACGACGAGCGGTAAGAGGACATATGGACTACTCTGGATCGGGACCACAACCCTTAAACCATACAAGGATCGGGATTGCAGCCCTTCACCCGAGCAGAACTTAGCATCCTAACCACGCGTTGAAAGAATGAGATAAAAGGGCAAGCTTGACAAATAACAAACATTCATGCACGGCCAAGCATTTCTACGGCATGTTGTAATTTAACTAACAAGGGTTATCACAACCTAGTTACTAACAAATGCATATTTTGAAGAATATTGCTACCACCGGCACTGCAATCAACCCGGATGGCTAAGGGTACACTTGTCTTAAAAAGAATACACATCACGAACAAGGACAAATAAAACATAACTTGCAACTTATCATAGATAACCATGAACTTGTCTTGAAATCATAAACTTGTCTAATGGTATGAACTTGCATGTAAACTTGTATGTAAACTTGTCTTGCAGCATAACTTGTATATAAACTTATCTTGTAACATAAACTTGTATATAAACTTGTCTTATAAGTGTCGTAGCACACGTAAACTTGGTAGGTCATGGATCCCTTGCCTAGCAGGGTTGCCACATGCCTCATGGGGCCCTTGGAGATCGGGGTAGCCGACAGCGCAATATTCTTCCCCCTCAATGATCTAGGTGAATCTTATTTTGTCTAATCATTACCAAATTATTTCAAGTTCTCGAGTCGTGGACACTCAACAAACTTTCTAGGATGACGAGTTACATATACGAGCTATTCAAGAGTTATCACTGACAAACTTATCGTATCCGCGACACGCGATATATTGGACAATATTCACACTCGATTGTTCGATGCCAAATGAAATATGTTAACATACACAATAATTTTCATGGTGTCTTGAGGGTCAGAACATGTGTTAAAATGTAAGATCGCAACATCCAACTATATAATACACAAAGAAATATCCCAAGCAAAAATGGAAGGAGCGTATGATAAAATCAGGCATATGGATATGTTGGCCACATATACGATCTAGACGCATACATGAAATGCATGACGCAAAAAATACAGGACGCATGGGATGCAGGGCGCATACAGGACGCATGGGATGCAGGGCGCATGCAGGACACATGGATACAAGGCGCATGCAGGACGCATGGGATACAGGGTGTATGGTATGCAAATCAGTCATGTGCCCAACAAGATGGGCGCATACTGAAAAAGGGCGCATGGAGCTAGGTGCATGAAACTCCATTGTGTAACCTCCGATTTCCAATTTCCGAAATAATTAGATTTTTATTTTATTTTAAATATCAGACTTATAAAATATTTACCTTGAAATTCTAGTATTAGATTTTGAACAATGTTTGATTTTAGAAGGTAATTTATAATCTTGTATAAAAATCATTTTTTTCTAAATGTCGATTTATTATAGAATAAATAAATAAATGATATTATATATAATACTCTGGCTTCGAATATTATTGGCTTGAAATCATAAATTTTTTGTTTAATAAAATTATTGAAAGACTAGTTGTTTTCATAAAATTTTTAATATCCATTGGATTAGTAAATAAGTAAATTACATAATTTCTAGGGTTTTGAAATAGGGATTTAATTAGTAGCATTTGGAATCAGTTAGCCTTGGAAGCCCTTAAAACATTTTTGTTAAATTATATTTTTCTATTAAATTTACCAGTTTACCGTCTCCCATTCACACCCTCATTTTTCCCACATGAAAAAACCATTTATATATATATATGATCTGGGCCATTCATTATTGGGCCAATCCGCACCCTTCATCCCACACCCTCTTTCCCTATTTAAGTCCCTCATCACCATTCCCAAGAAACCCTAACTAGCCCTCACAAATCCCCACAAGCCAACAAGCCACCACCATTTGTGTGCTCGTGTCCGTGTGTCCAGCATTACCGTGTCAGCCGTGTTGGCCTCGGGTCCGACCCCGGGTGTCCTATCATATCCATTCATTTTCTGTGTCCAGTTACAACTTTACAATCAGATTTTCATGTCCGACACACCCGGACACATCCACCTCCACCACAGTACATCAACCGCCGTGTCCAGCCCCGGACACCACCCCGACACATCCACAGCAGAACCCAAAAAACCTAACCTAGATCTGTCGACTACCGCCGGCGGCCGAGACCTCCTCCTCTGAGCCGAGCACCGCCGGTTCCTCGAACCACCGCCGCCGCCGAGACGAACGTCGACCGACGACCACAACAGAACTGCCTCACCCGCGTCGAGCCCGCGTCGAGCCGTAGCCGCCTTGAGTTCCACCGCCGCTGGCGCCTCGGACCTCCTCACCCTCGCCGAGTCGACCGCCGCCTCGGATCCGCCTCGAGCCAGATCCGCCGCCGAGTTCGACCAGACGCAGCAAGATCCGCCGCCGCCTCGAACCAGGATCCGTCGACCGCTGCCTCGAACCGAGATCCGCCGAGCACCCACCGCCTCGAGCCGAACCCCACCGCGCCGACCCCGGCGAGGCTCCTCCGCCGACGCCGGAGAAAACCCAACGTGAGCCCCTCTTTCTCGTTCCCTTTCTTCTGATCTGAGGATTGGTTAATGTGTAATTAGGTTATATGTAATAGTTAGTTTAGTAAATAATAAATAGTTAGTTAATGTAATCAGTAGTTAATGTAATCAGTAGTTAATTTCTTAATCAGTTTAGTTAATATAATTAGTTAATTTATATCTAATTAGTTTAGTAATTATGTATAACTAGTTTATTAATTATATATATTAGTTTATTAATTATACATATTTAGTTTAGTATAAATAAAAATTAGTTTTATTGTTTTAAATGTATGAATCTAGTTAATTATTATGTGTAAAAATTTAGTTATGTAATAAATTAAAAGGGTTTCTGATTATGCATAAATATAATAATTTTGGGGTTTATATTATTAATTAAAAATATAGTTTCAATAATAAAATTAGTTCAAATTTGGTTATTTTTGGACTGGTAACCGATTTCACTATAGATATAAAAATATATTGGCTTCTACGTAAATTCTAAATTTTTATAAATAAACTTTTAATTGTAATTATTGTTCAAGATAAATTCAAAATGATTTTCATAAAATAAGGTGTTACCTTAATTACAAACAAACGACCATTTCTCCAATTAGCCTGGTATCCTTATCTCGATTTTCGTGCCGAACTCCGATCATGGACTTCTTTATACAGTTTCTAGCTATTTGGACTGCTCCGGACCTATTGGAACTAACTGCTACTTCATTTGGGATCACCTTGAGAAGTGTGGCATTATATACATCCTTTGATTTGTTAATATATATAAAAATATTTGATTGATATATATATACAAATATGTATTTTGGTATAAAAATATATATATTTATATACTTCTATTAGGTATATACACAAATACGTATTTTGTACAAATTACTAATAGACACTTATATATATATTATATACGTTTTTATTGGTATAATATGTATTAATGTATGTTTCAGTATTTAAAAATAAATAAATGTAAATTGGTATATATGTATATATAACCGTATTTTGGTATAAATATGTGTACCTATATATATATAAACATGTATAAACATATTTTTGGTATATATATATATAGTATATATATATAAAAACTGTATTGATATATATATGTACTTGTAAAACATATTTTGGTATATTACCTGTATATAGTATTGTATTATTTTGGTATGTATGTATGTATGTATGTATATATATATATATATATATATATATATATATATATATATATATATATATATATATATATATATATATATATATATATATATATATATAATATAAGTTAATATGAATTTTGGTACATGTATACTAGTTTATATGTATGAGTGATGTATAATTTTCACATAAATAAAATATATTTCCACCTATGTACATACAGTTATACCTATTTTGTATATCCTTTGGAATAACAATATATATGTATTATGTTTAATTATTAACAATATGTTTAATTGGGTATCTACTAGGTGATCCTAGGTGACCATTATCATACCTAGAGAAGTCCCGAACTCAGTATTTTTAGACTGTGTTAGCGTAGCATCTGATGCTAATGTGGTTTTGCTTGTGATATGTTTATAGGACTGTTGGGTTACCCAGGGGATACTCTGGAACAGGACATCGATAATTACCAGCTAAGGACCCAAGGCGAGTACATTCTCTGATTAGTTTCTAATTTATGATATCTCCTATGTTCGCTGTATCTAGTGTAAATATCCATGTTCTTGACACGTTGGTTACACGGATTGGTATGCACGGATCTCGTCATGAGATGTTATTCCTTATTCATGGTGTAGCTTGTACAAGACTTGTTTCCTTGATATCTTGTGCATGTACAGACACTGAGACCCGGGGAGATTTGCTACCTCCCTAGGGAATCCCGTGCCATAGCGTACCATGATTGGATCTACTATACCAGTCGGGGGTTTGGGGAGTACTTTAGTGTAGATATGTGATCATACCCAACTTTATATGCACCATAGCTCACCCCACATCTCACGTCGGGTGTGGCCTGACCATTTACATGCTCCATAGCTGTTACGTGTGATTAGCCTGACCTCTACATGCATCATAGCTAACCAATGGTTAGCCTGACCTTACATGAACCATAGCTAATCACATGTAACCAGCCTGATCAAGTTCCCAAGCCGATCACATATTAAAGCTAGTACTCACACACTTAGTCATAGAATTCTTGCTCATTGACATATTGTTCTTTTCCTGCATTTACTTACAGTATTTCCAGTATTTCTCTCATTGTACATTTCTCGTACCTATACATGCATCTGGTATGTTTCCATCTAGAACTGCTACATAGTTTATGTCATTTATATAGAACTGCTATTTAGAGATGTACTTTGCTCCTTCCTGACTGGAAAATATTTTTCCAGACTGTGACCTTAGTAGACTGGTTTCCGACACACTTGGGGGATTGGATGTTACTGATTGCAGGTATGATTATTGTGTCATTAGACTTGTGTTGTATTCTTTTTTTCATATCGTGCTGTAGTTGTGATTGAGTATTTCTAGATTTATTTTATGATATCCACGTCTCCTTATGGAGTTGGATACTAGCGTGAGATTGTTTAGATAGTACTTGACCTAGACAGCGTTCTACCGCCGATGCTGCGGCGTAGGCTGGACGTACCCACGCTCTCGTGCCCCTAAACCGGGTGCGGGTCGTGACACGTTTTAGTGGTGGCCCATGCAGGTCGGACTTTGCTAGTTGTGCGATGTCGTAGTAGTGCGACGTCTTAGTTGTACTACTACATGCCTGCTATAGAATATAGGATATAGGATACTAGGATGAGAGAGAATACTCAATCACAAATTCTTGAGAGATTCCTGGGACGACCCCTTGAGAATCTTATTATAATTTCCAAATTAAATCTTTTTCCTTGTTTCCGTCCGCTCTCGCTTGTTGTTATTAAACTTGATTTTTGTTGATAAGTTATTAAATTAAAATCTTGGTATCATTGTTGAGTTTGATTCTTGTTGACCAGTTGTTAAATTTAATTCTTTGTATCGTTGTTGAGTTGATTTCATATCGAGATGAATTTTACGGGCTAAATTTACGGTATCATCTGATGACATATTTTGATGAGGACAGTGAGAAAGGTAAAACGTCTACTTTGGTTATGGACCCTAGAGTTTATCGCAGCCATATTAGCTGTGGTGACGAGAACGTAGGAACCTGACTTGGATGTACATACTATAGTTATGAAACTTAGAGTCTCTCGCAGCCATACCGGTTGGCGTGGCGAGTATTCTAGATGACATGATTATAGGGTTGCATACCTTAGTTACGGAACCTGTCGTTTATCGCATCTATGCTTACTGGCATGGCGAGGATTCTGTGTCATGATTTCTGACAGACGTGTATGATTATCAAGTTGTATCTTAAATTGGTTCTTAAAGTATCATCTCAAGACTTATCTATTTATGTTATTCCAGGACTTTGTTCCATCGCTTCTTTTCTTTACTAGCAGTAAAGATACCTTCCGTCCTTAACCCAGTTCTTTGAGCCTTATTTCTTTAAGGATCCTTGTTAGTGTGATAATTAGTGACTTGCAATTTTGGTTGTGTCTTATATTAGTTTGACTGAGTGTGACTTGTGAGTTTGTAAGTGTTTCTTAGTTGGATATGTGAGCAATAGGATTTAATTTAGAGTTAGCCCTTAGCATAGTACCTTGTAACAATGGTTCTAGGAGAAGTGTCATTAGAGACTGAGAGTTAAGGAGAGTATAGAGTATCAGTAATAGTTCTCAGAGTTAGTATCAGAGCCAATTACTCGTCCTGGATAATCATGATTATGTAATTGAGTGACCTATGTAAACGATTAAGTATCCAGGAATTGTGTTAAGGATTTATGGAGCATGATGTTCAATTTGATGAATGATATCGGAAATGTTAAAGGTAAAGAAATGTATATGCATAAAGGGTTTAATGAGATGTCATAAGTAGAGAAATATCAGGATTAGTAATGAAAGTTGTGAAGTGTATCACAAATTAGTTTAACAGGCTGTAAAAGGATTAAGAGATATGCTTATACATCAATCGAGATATAGAACCATATGCCTGCCCATGAGAGTAAAGAAACATGAGTATTATAGAAGGTACGGGTAAACATGAGTTCTAATGAGCTTGATGAGATGATTCATTAATGAAGCTAGTAATATAATACCAAGGGTGCTAATGATTCTATATCAAGGATTGTCAAGAATGACGTTAATAACAGTAAGCACCCTGTATGATGATAAATTAGATGATATACCAGTTGACATAAATTGAAAATCATGAAAGAAATTACAGGTGATGATAACTTTGATCATTGGAGATAATGGTGCAAGTGATTCAGGCAGTACAATTTTAGTACACAGTTATAGACACTAGATGCATTGAGTGCACCTCGAGTATTAGAGACTACGAGCACTTATACGTAAATTGGTGGATTTATAAATTAAAGAGTGGAAATGAATTTTTGAGAATTTTTGAGAAGTTGGGATTGTGTCATTAAAATTTTGAGGATTTCAAATATGAATTCAATAAACATGGTTAAGGCTACAAAGATTTTAGAAGTGATTAAATTTTATTTCGATGTTGAGTATCTGACTTTGAGGAGGTATATGCAAATTATTTTAAGTTGATCGAGAAGTTAAACCTTGATGATTATTTTGAGGATTAAATTTTATGGTAGATGAGAAATATGAATATTAATATATGAGTAGATGATATACATGTGTAAGGATCTGTGGCTTGAGTATGCTTGAGATGGCACCACAAACAGACTTGGGTGTCCATCTAGAGTTGTATTAGAGAGAGCAGTGCTTAGTGTGTTGTGTTGCACTTGGCGTGCACTTGAGTGATAAGAACAACTAGTATAGACAATTACAGTAGGTAAGAGAGCTAGCAGTGGTTGTGCTTGTAGTAGAAACAGTGGTACCTAAAGGGATAGGAGTATCAAACCTTGAATGCATCTTTGACCTATGATTGTGCTAGAGGTCCTTGGTATCAGATTTTAGTATAAATAAACAGGTGTGTGCAATACGGATATATTCATGGATTTTGTGGATTAATGATTAGTCGATATGGGTACCAGTGTACAGGAATAGGAATTAGATAGTGAATGTGCTAGAGTTAAGAGTATGTTAGAGATAGAAGATACCGCAAGAAATATGTTAGCAGGTTCTTTCTTTTTCTCATGTTGTTTTTGTCTTCTGATTGATTGATTCCCTAGTACCGTAGTTTGTATTCGTGATTTTTGATTGATTGTAGCTAGTAGTACACCCTGGCAGAGGCTGCAATACCATGACAAAAGATACATGACCTATATATTTTCTTAGATTGCATGGCTGTAGGTAGAATTTTCTTAAACCACGATCATTGAGATTTAGACCATAGCAAAGATTTTGAGAAGATTATGATTGGACGAAAGGGACAAGAAGATTTAAAATTTAAGGATAAGCATTCATCTAAATAAAGAGTTAATGAGTAATATAACGGAATTGATGGACCATTAATTTTACGAAAATTGAGGTATGATTGAAATTCGAGGATAAACATTAACTTAAATAGAGAGTTAAGAAATTCACAGGGCAAAATTGAGGATTTATTAATTTTAGGAAGGTCTTGATATGATTGATTATTAAAATTTGAGAAAATTGGGAAATTATCATTTTATCTATTTGATTGCAAAATAGAAATTTAAAATTCTATATTATGAATGTTGCATTGAAGATTCTGAAAGTATCGCATCGTTGAGTAATTGAGGAAAAAGAAAATCAGGAAATAAAAAATTGTTAATGGAATAGTGCCGAATTCAATTCTCGGGATGAAGATTTACATTTGAATAAGCATCAATTGAATTTGAGTTAGAGGAATAGGATGATTGATGGATTAGTGTTTAAAATTTAAATTGGGATACAGATTTTTAAATATTATAAATATACATTGATTGGAATTCAATTGGAGGATTGGATATTAAAATCCTTGAGTAATTAGATACAAAAAAAAAAAAAAATTTTTTGAGGAGATTATTACAAAAAGGGGATTTGATTTTTAACTTAAAGATTTTCAGGAATTTGATGTTATAGGACTTTGAAAGGTTGAGAAATAACAATATGGAATTACTTCATGATTGTTTGGCTTGAAATTTAAATTTTGATAGAAATAATATAATGTGTAAATGTAAATATTGAGGATCTTAAATTTCGAGGACGAAATTTTTCTAAGGTGGGTAGACTTGTAACCTCCGATTTCCAATTTTCGAAATAATTAGATTTTTATTTTATTTTAAATATCAGACTTATAAAATATTTACCTTGAAATTCTAGTATTAGATTTTGAACAATGTTTGGTTTTAGAAGGTAATTTATAATCTTGTATAAAAATCATTTTTTTCTAAATGTCGATTTATTATAGAATAAATAAATAAATGATATTATATATAATACTCTGGCTTCGAATATTATTGGCTTGAAATCATAAATTTTTTGTTTAATAAAATTATTGAAAGACTAGTTGTTTTCATAAATTTTTTAATATCCATTGGATTAGTAAATAAGTAAATTACATAATTTCTAGGGTTTTGAAATAGGGATTTAATTAGTAGCATTTGGAATCAGTTAGCCTTGGAAGCCCTTAAAATATTTTTCTTAAATTATATTTTTCTATTAAATTTACCAGTTTACCGTCTCCCATTCACACCCTCATTTTTCCCACATGAAAAACCCATATATATATATATATATATATGATCTGGGCCATTCATTATTGGGCCAATCCGCACCCTTCATCCCACACCCTCTTTCCCTATTTAAGTTCCTCATCACCATTCCCAAGAAACCCTAACTAGCCCTCACAAATCCCCACAAGCCAATAAGCCACCACCATTTGTGTGCTCGTGTCCGTGTGTCCAGCATTACCGTGTCAGCCGTGTTGGCCTCGGGTCCGACCCCGGGTGTCCTATCATATCCATTCATTTCCTGTGTCCAGTTACAACTTTACAATCAGATTTTCGTGTCCGACACACCCGGACACATCCACCTCCACCACAGTACATCAACCGCCGTGTCCAGCCCCGGACACCACCCCGACACATCCACAGCAGAACCCAAAAAACCTAACCTAGATCTGTCGACTACCGCCGGCGGCCGAGACCTCCTCCTCTGAGCCGAGCACCGCCGGTTCCTCGAACCACCGCCGCCGCCGAGATGAACGTCGACCGACGACCACAACAGAACCGCCTCACCCGCGTCGAGCCCGCGTCGAGCCGTAGCCGCCTCGAGTTCCACCGCCGCTGGCGCCTCGGACCTCCTCACCCTCGCTGAGTCGACCGCCGCCTCGGATCCGCCTCGAGCCAGATCCGCCGTCGAGTTCGACCAGACGCAGCAAGATCCGCCGCCGCCTCGAACCAGGATCCGTCGACCGCTGCCTCGAACCGAGATCCGCCGAGCACCCACCGCCTCGAGCCGAACCCCACCGCGCCGACCCCGGCGAGGCTCCTCCGCCGACGCCGGAGAAAACCCAACGTGAGCCCCTCTTTCTCGTTCCCTTTCTTCTGATCTGAGGATTGGTTAATGTGTAATTAGGTTATATGTAATAGTTAGTTTAGTAAATAATAAATAGTTAGTTAATGTAATCAGTAGTTAATGTAATCAGTAGTTAATTTCTTAATCAGTTTAGTTAATATAATTAGTTAATTTATATCTAATTAGTTTAGTAATTATGTATAACTAGTTTATTAATTATATATATTAGTTTATTAATTATACATATTTAGTTTAGTATAAATAAAAATTAGTTTTTTTGTTTTAAATGTATGAATCTAGTTAATTATTATGTGTAAAAATTTAGTTATGTAATAAATTAAAAGGGTTTCTGATTATGCAAAAATATAATAATTTTGGGGTTTATATTATTAATTAAAAATATAGTTTCAATAATAAAATTAGTTCAAATTTGGTTATTTTTGGACTGGTAACCGATTTCACTATAGATATAAAAATATATTGGCTTCTACGTAAATTCTAAATTTTTATAAATAAACTTTTAATTGTAATTATTGTTCAAGATAAATTCAAAATGATTTTCATAAAATAAGGTGTTACCTTAATTACAAACAAACGACCATTTCTCCAATTAGCCTGGTATCCTTATCTCGGTTTTCGTGCCGAACTCCGATCATGGACTTCTTTATACAGTTTCTAGCTATTTGGACTGCTCCGGACCCATTGGAACTAACTGCTACTTCATTTGGGATCACCTTGAGAAGTGTGGCATTATATACATCCTTTGATTTGTTAATATATATAAAAATATTTGATTGATATATATATACAATATGTATTTTGGTATAAAAATATATATTTATATACTTCTATTAGGTATATACACAAATACGTATTTTGTACAAATTACTAATAGACACTTATATATATATTATATACGTTTTTATTGGTATAATATGTATTAATGTATGTTTCAGTATTTAAAAATAAATAAATGTAAATTGGTATATATGTATATATAACCGTATTTTGGTATAAATATGTGTACCTATATATATATAAACATGTATAAACATATTTTTGGTATATATATATATAGTATATATATATATAAAAACTGTATTGATATATATATGTACTTGTAAAACATATTTTGGTATATTACCTGTATATAGTATTGTATTATTTTGGTATGTATGTATATATATATATATATATATATATATATATATATATATATATATATATATATATATATATATATATATATATATAATATAAGTTAATATGAATTTTGGTACATGTATACTAGTTTATATGTATGAGTGATGTATAATTTTCACATAAATAAAATATATTTCCACCTATGTACATACAGTTATACCTATTTTGTATATCCTTTGGAATAACAATATATATGTATTATGTTTAATTATTAACAATATGTTTAATTGGGTATCTACTAGGTGATCCTAGGTGACCATTATCATACCTAGAGAAGTCCCGAACTCAGTATTTTTAGACTGTGTTAGCGTAGCATCTGATGCTAATGTGGTTTTGCTTGTGATATGTTTATAGGACTGTTGGGTTACCCAGGGGATACTCTGGAACAGGACATCGATAATTACCAGCTAAGGACCCAAGGCGAGTACATTCTCTGATTAGTTTCTAATTTATGATATCTCCTATGTTCGCTGTATCTAGTGTAAATATCCATGTTCTTGACACGTTGGTTACACGGATTGGTATGCACGGATCTCGTCATGAGATGTTATTCCTTATTCATGGTGTAGCTTGTACAAGACTTGTTTCCTTGATATCTTGTGCATGTACAGACACTGAGACCCGGGGAGATTTGCTACCTCCCTAGGGAATCCCGTGCCATAGCGTACCATGATTGGATCTACTATACCAGTCGGGGGTTTGGGGAGTACTTTAGTGTAGATATATGATCATATCCAACTTTATATGCACCATAGCTCACCCCACATCTCACGTCGGGTGCGGCCTGACCATTTACATGCTCCATAGCTGTTACGTGTGATTAGCCTGACCTCTACATGCATCATAGCTAACCAACGGTTAGCCTGACCTTACATGAACCATAGCTAATCACATGTAACCAGCCTGATCAAGTTCCCAAGCCGATCACATATTAAATCTAGTACTCACACACTTAGTCATAGAATTCTTGTTCATTGACATATTGTTCTTTTCCTGCATTTACTTACAGTATTTCCAGTATTTCTCTCATTGTACATTTCTCGTACCTATACATGCATCTGGTATGTTTCCATCTAGAACTGCTACATAGTTTATGTCATTTATATAGAACTGCTATTTAGAGATGTACTTTGCTCCTTCCTGACTGGAAAATATTTTTCCAGACTGTGACCTTAGTAGACTGGTTTCCGACACACTTGGGGGATTGGATGTTACTGATTGCAGGTATGATTATTGTGTCATTAGACTTGTGTTGTATTCTTTTTTTCATATCGTGCTGTAGTTGTGATTGAGTATTTCTAGATTTATTTTATGATATCCACGTCTCCTTATGGAGTTGGATACTAGCGTGAGATTGTTTAGATAGTACTTGACCTAGACAGCGTTCTACCGCCGATGCTGCGTCGTAGGCTGGACGTACCCACGCTCTCGTGCCCCTAAACCGGGTGCGGGTCGTGACACATTGTCCCAAAATAGCACTAACTCCATGAAAAAACTTTAAAAAATTCGAAAAACTTATTTCCTTCATAATTTTTTTATTTTAACTCCGAATCCAATAATTTAAAAGATAAATTACACAAAATAAAATTCTCTATCATATAGAATAACTACTTTTCAAAAATACTAAGTTTTAATAGATCAAAACTAAGAAAAACTCATAGAACCCGTACAAAATTCTAACTTTGACACTCATATCTACTTAAAATTGTACATCAAAATAAAAAAATTCTAAGAACTAAAATTAAAGAGGATATAAAGAAGAAAATTTTTCATCAAACACATTTTTAATTAATCACATATATAAAATATCCAAAAATCTATGGCTTCAACACTTTGAGCAAGATGTACTTGCCTTGGTGGACTAACAAACCTCTTCCTAGAACCAAGTCTAGGGCTAGGGCTTTGGCTTTGGTCGGCCAAGGGGAGGAGCAAGGAAGAAGAAGAAAAGGAAGAAATGAAGTAGAAATGAAGAAGAATGAGAGAGGAGAGAGAAAATACTTATGTATATACTAAGAAAAAAAGGGAGATGGTTTAGTCATGTGTTCAACCAAAATGAATCAACCCAAGTGTACAGTCTACATGCGGGTCCTAAACCGGGTCTTATGGCAATGCCAATAGATATTCTACTGGTTCCGGGTAGTCTCTCCAGGCAACAAAAAATTAAATACACAATAAATAAATGACAAGACCATCTCGAAAATACAAAAGGAATACATTATCAGAAGAAAAAAATTATAAATTCAAAAATTTAAGAAATACCAAATCTGGAAATGGGTGTGACATCTCTACCCACCTTAAAAAAATTCCGTCCTCGAAATTTCACCAAGGCTAGTCGAGCTGAAAAACACGCTAGAAGGCTCAAGAAATCATAATTCACTTATCAGAAAATAAATCACATCAAGCAAATAACTAGAATAGAAGAAATAACTACAAAGAGTAAATAATTGCACACAATCACACACAGGAAAATTAAGGCATATGGATGTTTGCCATTGAAATTGAGTTTGAAAAAACTTTCGTTTAACAACAAACAAAAAGAGTACAAAGAAATCCTAGACAGAAAATCTAAGTACAATATTTTTTATCTGGGTAATATGGCGATGAAGATCGAGTACTGCATCGACTCTTTTACTCCATTGACGGTCCGACGAGTGAATGAGGTATGCTCTCTTCTCTTCTCTCTCACTTGAGATTGTGTGCACGTACGTAGCTCGCTTGGAGGTGTATAGTCTCTGAAGTAGAAAAAGCCAGCCCGCCATTTGAACGTCTAAGTTGCTCCTATTTAAAGCCACCATGTTGATGGGCTATAGTTGCTGCATGTGCTTCTGTTTGGTAGCCGCAATGGGGCTCCTTCAACAGAATACGGTTGCAACTATAGGCGCATATGATGGACAGGCTTCCACTTGTTCTTCATCCTTAACATGATCTAGTTGGGTCCAGGCCGAGCTGCCACGTGGACGTTTGTTGGGATTTGCTATTGCTGAGGATCTGGGAGGTTCTTGCCTTTTGTTTGCGTGACTTGGTCAGTTTGACACGTGGTCCGCATTTAGTTGGAGAGAATCACTTCAGTCGCAACAGAAATATTTTGTCTTAGAAAAATCCTGCCACGTTGGACACATAGGGCCCAGAGACGCGTAGAACGCATGGAGTCTGGAACGCATGGGGCCAGAGACGCATGGAACGCATGGAGTCTGGGACGCATGAGGCCTTAGTCGCATGGAACACATAGAGTCTGGAACGCATGAGGCCAGAGACGCATGGAGTCTGGGACGCATGGGGCCAGAGTGGCATAGAACGCATAGAGTCTAGAATGCATGGGGCCAGAGAGGCATGGAATACACGGAGTCTAGGATGCATGTGACTTCATACACGTGGCGCTGTATGCCTGTCAGAAGTCATTATTAGTCTAACGAGAGTTTCTTGTCGCTAGGTGTGCTCACATCTTTTGAGGCGTCCAAAAAATCTTTTTTGTCAGGATTCTGTGTTAGACATAATTTTTGTGTCAGGCCTTTATGAAGCTAATATTTGGGGCACATGGATGCTGCTCTTTCCTTGGCCGCATAGTCATTCTGTGGCCTAATTTCTTCTGAGTTGATCTTGGTGCGCATGGTTTTTTGGACGCATGTATCCAGATTTTTTATGCTTCTACAAGACCTCCTTCAAAATTTTCAAACTGATAAGTTTGGAATACTTTGAATAAGAAGCATGGAGGAGATAACTTTAGGCCGCATGGATGGCGGGCCGCATGGACGAGTCTTTGTCAGGCTGTCAATTTAATGCAAGATTTAGCTCGATCTCCGAGTGGATTTCCGAGGAGATAAATATGGATAACATAAATTGAGGCATCAGGTTCATCCTCATAACTGCCTGGTTTATCGTCTCGATCTTCTCACACGCCCCAGGTGTCACGCCCAGTCCAAAAATACGTAGGACTAGGAATACGTAAGTATGCCAGCCGTATATATATATATATGACAACTCCAATATATAAAAACCATAACACATACATATACTGTATTTTGAATAATAATTCATAAGTGGTATATAATGTCACAAGTCATAAGCATTACTAATCTTACCCACAAAACCAAATAGAAATAAATAACCAAATATGACAATGAACCAAGTATGAAATAGTTGAGAAGAACTAATAGTTGGGTAAACACAAATCCACTATCAAACTAGGATATGAAAGAAAACATAATAAGTACATCATCTAGTGATCAGAGAGGCTCGAAGGGAAGGCCTCCTCGAAAGAGAAAGAAGTAGCAAGTCCTGATCCGTGCTTCTGTAATTAGTCATGATCGTCTATACCTGTAAAGAGACCAGATTTTCAGAGGGACGTAACAAGATACATAAAATCATGCCAATAATGTACTGAAAGTAAATATCCAACATGGTCGCCTAACCAGTCTATGCGATATGCAGTTTAAGAATAACTTTTCCGCTTGTGGACTATCTGACTAATATAATGTGATGTACATAGTTCTCTCAGAGATCCAGGGGCCACTGGCATAACGTCTTTCGATCTTCATAGGTCTGTAGTAAATAATGGGGTCATACGCCTCGCGTCTCCGGCGAAGCTTATGGACAAATAAGGAAAAGTATAAAGTGAGTCATATACGCTTACTCATTGTCCTTCCCATCCCATGCTCTATACATGTTGCATCCATAACACGTTGATACCTCTAATAACTGTCAAGTCCTCTAGCATATCTCTATTAGCAGTTATTTTCTAACGCACGTCCCATACATACTGATGATCAGTCAATACGCAAGTCTGTGATCTATATGAGACTCCCAACTCGTGTAACACTAGTGCCATGGCCAAATCAAATATAATGATACCTCCAAGTCATGAGGATAGTCTTTTAACTCTAATTCAATATGCATAATATAAATAAATGGACAAATAACGGCATATATCGTCGTTGCACTCGTCTTCTTGGATGTGCAGTTTAATAATATAAAATAATAAGAAAATAAATAAAATAAATGAAAAATGCATAAATAAATGTAAATAAGCAGTAATCGTGTTAAGGTATACTTGCCTGGCAAGCAATCAATTTAGTATAGACGTCAAGACGACAAGCACAAGAAACCGAAAAGTAGGGACCCTGAAAGAACATCTCCGGATGTTGAAATAAATATCATCAACGTCTTCAATATTACTGAGATAGTCAAAAAATACTATCCATTCGTCCAATTTGGACAGATGGGCTAAAATGATCATTTTGGGTCAAAACAGGGTCCACATACGGGCCACTTTACACCAAAATGCGTACCAGGGATAAAGGTCTCTAAATAGAATAAATTATAGGTCAAATAAATCCTAATCGATGATACAAACTCAATGGTATATCCAGTTTTGATTTTCGGTGATTCGATTACAAAATCGCTCGATAAGTTGAATCGTGGGGCCCACGAAAAGGTGATTCGTCGACTGACTCGGAATCGAATGGAACTCGGGTCAAAGGACAAGTTAGACACTGCAAGTCCATCGTCGCAAGTTTTATTGCGATCTGATGTTCATGCACAAACTAATTGGCTAATTTACAAAATTTCGATACAGAGGACTTTTTACGGATACAGGTTGATTCCGGCATGCACATACGTCCAAATCAACTTTAGTAAAAGTCCACACATCCAGATATAGCATACGCGTCTTTTGGAGCAATTAGTATGAGACAAGGTGGCCTGGTTTGGCGGGACGCACTCCGTATTGCAAGTTTTTGGATTTTAAAAATATGATTTTGGTCGTTTTAGAAACAGAACAATTTGACGATTAGTACAAAACAAGAAAAACTAAAACAATAAAAATAGTCTTGGTTATGTTGTCTTTAATCTGAAAAAATAAAATTGGTTTTTGGTTCATTGGTTTGGTAGATAATGACTCATAAACTTGGGTACTTGGACTAATTTTTGACATATATAAAACTCTAATTTTTCTGAGTTTTAATCTCTGTTTTTACCTAGTTTTTGATTCTGTTCAACTAAAACTAATTAAAGAAGTTTAAAGTCGGTTAGGTAGTGATCATACCTGTGAAGACGATGCACAAAATAGTGGAGCGGTAAGGAAGAATGGGGGGGGGGCAAAGTCGAGTGGTTGCGGCGATTGCTGCTGCTATTTCGTGCGGCTGCTCGCGCGGCGGCGCTCGCGACGGCCTGGAGGCGGTTATCGACGGTCCGGTGGCCTAGGGTGGCGGCAGAGGAGAGGAGGAAAGGTGGAGAGCTAGGTTTAGGGTTTCCGTTTTAGATGGTAGTATATATAGAGAGGGAAGGGGGTTCGGTTCTGGGCCACACGGGTTGGGTTAGGGGGTTCGGTTACGTGTGTGTGTGTGTGTGTGTGTGTGTGCGCGTGTGTTTGAGTTTATGGATTGGCTAGGGTTACTTGCTATGGTGGTGGTGTTGCTTTGCTGTGTGTGTGCTTTTTTTTTTCTTTCCTTTTTTTTCTTTTCTTTCTTTCCTTTTATTTCTTTTCTTTTCTTTTCTTTTCTTTTTATTTTTATTTTATTTTATTTTAATTCCTCTTTCAATTTATTATTATTATTATAATTATTTTTGTTATTAATTTCTTTTTATTTGCTTCTTTGTTTATATTATTTAAATTTGTTTATTTACGTACAATTTTTTTTTATTTCTATTGTATTATTAGCTATATTTCTATATACTCCCATGAATACAAATACTATCTTATTATAATTATTTTATTATTCGAATTAATTAGCTAAAATAAAATTAATAATTGTATTATTAGCTATATTTCTATATTCTACCCAACTTACACGAATTTTGTCCTCGAAATTAAAACTAAGACACAGTTTTAGAACAAGGAAAATCAATAAGGTTGAAATGAGTTAAGTACGAATTATCGTACCTTCAACTCGGAAGAAAAAAAATGTAAATAATGTATTAAGTTTTAAGGGCCAGTCTAGTCTGCCTTAAGCAAGGTAATATAGCACGAATTGACTCTTACGTACAAAGTTGTTTCATATAGAATTGCGGTTGAGAAGGGCACAAAAGTATGAATGAATAACACAATATGAAGATGTGTTGTTATTACGGGGGATGTAAACCCCCTAGATTTATTCTATAGATAGTCAGGTTTGGATTTGAGAAATTTTAGATTTTTCAGAGGATGATGAGGTTTAGAGTAGAGTTGAGTTTGTCTGTGATTTTATTTTTTATTTAATTAAAACCCTTGGCGCGCCCTATAATAGTTTAATTATTCGGAGCCCAATATCAGCCCATAAATTCCACCAAACTTTTGTACTTCTGACTTGACACGCCAAATTAGGCACTGGACTTTTCGTCACTCAAAAATTAGATTTTCGTTATGCTCTAAATTAATTGCACAATTTTTCGAAGCTTTAATCCATATTTAATTCCGTGTCGGACACCTGTGTCGTTACCCTCAATTTTGAGATACCAACTTAACCCGTTGAGCCGGACCAACTAAAGGGTCCAAGACTGACTCCAAGCCCCCACCATTTTTGACCTTTGCGTCATTTCCGGATTTTGACCCCAAGTGCCCCCATTTAATTTAAAAGCATGGGACACTTTAATTCTATTTAAATCGGGGATACCAATTTTTGCCTAATCATGTTTTAATCCTTAATTAATCCCGATGGTCATAAAATTAAACCCGTGCCAAACCCCCAACACCCCCTCGCCATGCAAACCATCACCCGCATTTTTCTCCACAATTTTGGCGTCATTTTATGTGTTCGTGCAATTTCCCAAATTTAAGGGGCTAAGTTGCAATTTATAAATGTTAGGTGCCCTCACCCCATTGGCCAAGACCAAATGAAGAGGTTAATTATTTTGGACCGAATGCAACATCTCCTCCCTCCATTTCTCATGAAGAAATGATTATACTCATGTGAAATCCTAGCCCTCTATTTTGAATAGGCTAATCCCCACCACACATCCAATACACCCCTCCATATAAAGCCATCACATCACCCTCACACAACCCCCAAGGCCGGCCCTAATCCCTAGGAGTGGAAAACCCCCCATTCTCTCTCTCCTTCCTCCTCACAAAAACCCACAACCAACATCCATTTCTTCTCCTCTTCTTCCCTTTCTCTTCTTCTCCATTTTTTTCCTTCTTCTTCACCATCTCCTTCCCCTCCTTCACATTACTGCTCCGGCCAACCCCCAGCCGAGATCTTCTCCGGCCAGCCGAGCTGCTGCTCTACCGTGGATCTCTGGCCAACTGACGGCTGAACCCGACTCCATCGTGCAGCCCCCGCAGCGCTCCGGCTAATCCCCGCGCAGCTCCAGTGCAGTGCCCGACCGGCTGTGCGAGTCCCTTCGACCACCGACGACTGATTTTAAACTCCGGCGGGTAGCTGACATTTACACCACCACCTCTCTCGAGCTTCTCCATCCCGCTTGAGCTCCGGCAGTCGAACGCGGCTGCGGACTGCCGCCATCTACCTACTGATCGCCGGTCTACTGTCCCCGCGCCGAGACTACGCCACCGGCAATGCTACCCCGACGCGTCGACCTCCTCCCCCGCTTCCACTGCACCCCAGTCGACACCCCGCCGAGCTCCTCTACCCTCGTCTGCGTCTTCTCCGACGAGGTCCTCAATCCGGCGACCCCCCACAAGCTCCCACACCACCCTCGACTGTCTACACTCCGGCCAACACCTAAATCCGACGCTGCCATGATTGCTCCTCCGACATGCCATATCCGCCACCAGCCTCCTTCACCCGAGCCGGCCTTGCTCCGGCCTCCCCCATCCGATCTCCTCCCTGTCCGGTTCCATCACCACCGCCACAAGCTCCCTCATCCGACCACCTCCACCATGAATCATCACTACTACCACCACGAATCAGCTTCCACCCCTACCATCACTTCCTCCACTCTTCTACTCCGGCGAGTCGCAGTCCAACTTCGCTGCTCTCCACCCCATTCCATCCCCTTCCGGCCAGCGAACACCTCGCCGAGGTGAAACACATCCCCCCCTCTCTTTATACATTGATATATTTTGTTTGGGGAAAATTCTTAGTATAGTATAATTGATCTTGAGTTTTATTGCGGTGTGATTAGAGTTTAGTGTAGTGTTTAAGGTCGGGATTACATAAAATGGTTGTGAACTACATGCATGGGTGAAAATTTCAAGGTTAGTATTTTAGGCATGTGGAATTATTTTGGGAACGAAATAAATAGGTCATATAATACATGGTTGGTGGAAGGTTAAATTAATTAATGAAGGATGGAAAATAAATTGATTAAGGACGTGGACACATGATGGGTGAAATTATGATATAAATAATGAAGGTAGAATTGAATGCCACATGAGATTTTCAGGGTTTTATACATAATGATATATGCATTGTTGATCTATTGATTGAGTATTAGACGTGATCCTTAAATGTTGGGCATTTATTAAGGGAGGAACAACAATAACTGAATGTAACTGAGGAGAAGTTTATTACGAAATGATAGATGATTATATATAATTGAGGGTTAAAATAAATAAATAAATTACTTACTTTGAGGATGATAGTAAACGTACATGGTAATGTTTGTGAAGACCAGTGAAAAATCGGAGGAGTTAAACATACTTGAACTACTGAACATGGTGTTGAATAAATAAAGGTTTAGGATTTGGATTGATGATATGGTACCAATGTTTAATTTGATTAGATGTAACGTACTCTGAGTCAACCTTGGTCAACCCCTAGTGTCTTGTACCTGTGAGTCGTAGCTGAGCTTGAGTTTAGTTGTTGATGCGTGTCGCATCCTTGTCTGTCGTAAAATAGATTATTAATTCTGGTTTGTATCTCATCTCTAGGTACTGCGGGACCTGAGGACTTGGACGCGATACCAGATCCCCATCATCAGCAACTGCACGCAGACAAGTGTACCTTGCCATCCTGTATTTCAGTTTACAGATATTTATTGTTTTGTTATGTACATTGTGTACGTATTTATGTTGACGTTCGATACCTCGCATCCGGATCACAACCGGGTACTGACGTTCATCGTAACGTCTTAGAATAATTGTTAGATGCTTTGTAGTACCTCGATGCACGTACCTGAGTACATCGACACTCTAGGACACACTCATACACTGTGATCGTGCCAGATTCCTGTATCCTGATACTGACATCATGACCAGAGACTGGGACGACCTTAGGGTCGCGTCTGTTGAGTTACTTCCGTGAGTCGAGACTGTAGTTAGAGGTTCAGGTCCAACGCACAATAGTTGACCGCTTGGGATGGGGAAGACAGTTATTAGACGTTTGGGCTACTCTGCACATGCTTATATATATATATATATATATATGTATTGTTTCTGTAGTGATCCTGTATCTAGTGTAGTTGTATCACCCGTGTGAATCTTTGCCCGGAGCTGCGGTACGTGCCATATGTTTCCGTGTCCGGAGCTACGGTTTTATTTTGGACAGCCCACACGTCGAACATTGTCTTTAAACTGTGTCACACTAGTTGGTTATGATAGAGTACCCTGTCGTGCACTTGTACTTTCTGTTTACTTGGCTTGTTGTATTTTTGTACCTTGTTACGTCCCTCTGAGGACCTGGTTCCCTGCCAGTTTTGCAGCATAGACGATTACGGAGCACTTGGAGATACTGATAGAGTGGCATGTCTTGCGGGCACTATACCAGGTACTCATACCTTATCTACCGGCATTATATTTATTGTACATTGATTATTCATCTGCTGTTGTAGCCTAGTTTTTATAGACTTGTACTTCTCCTCGAGTCTATTCGAGTTAGTGTGTTATTGGGCGGCCGACTTTAGCACATATAGCTCTTTCTTGTATACTTCTGTACATTGTGGGTTGAGACATAGAGGTTTACATTTATGGATATCTAGATTCTGCCCTTTATATTACAGCTTATACGTATTCGTGTTAGACCAGAGTCTGGTCGAATGCGTAGCTGGCATGTCACGTGTTCCTGGTCCACGTATTTTAAGACTGGGGCGTGACATGTTTTTATGGTGGCCCATGCAGGTCCGATTTAAATCGTCTTGGTCACCTGACTGTGCCAAGCGAGCCTGCAAATTAGGAATAGATGTTATGATTGTTGAATAGGATCTCAATCCACAATCGATTTTAAAAACTCTTTGTATGTGATTATCGCCCTTGGACTTTCACTTTGTATTCGTTCAATCTTCGTCAATATCGCTATCCTTGTTTCTCGTCCCCTATTGTTCGGGGAGACAAATGTTTGTGACTGATGATTTCCCTCCAGAAGAAGATCGAAGACCAGATGAAGACAGAATTCGTATACCTTTCTCTGAGAAGGTGGTTACCTTATCAGGATAGACTAACGGGTTCTTTGGATTCTAGAACTAGTGTAGAAGGTTGGCAAGAGAATTGGACCTAGTAGTACACTACCCATACTTGAGGTAGCAGTGATCTTGGAAGTACTGAGAGCTGGAAGGATTATTGATCATGACCTAGAATAATTTACGGAAATGCATAGCCTGATGTTGGAAACTAGTAGTTGTATATGATAGCAATGCTAGGAATGATGATTATGAGCTTGAGGAGATGAAAATTTTAGGATCTCACTTGGGAGATAATAATCGGATTCCAGGAAATTCTAGTATGTGCTTGAGAGATACCATTATTGTACTATACGACTTGGAGAGATAAATAACGAAAAGAAGAAACTCGAGGAATAAAAAAAAATTTAGGAAAAATTTGAGGAGAAGAGAAATTATACTTTAGGCAAGGAAAAAAAAATTCTTTTAAAGGATTAGTATGGTAAACAGAACAGGAGGATTTATTTTGAGGTTAAGTCTGGACGATGACACCGTCCTAGCATGAGTTGATTGAGCCAATGCCACGCGACACTAGATTGTCGACGTAGTTGCATTATTTTTTTTGGCCACCAGGTTGCCCTGAGTTGAGTTCTTCGGGGAGCCCAGGAGTATGGTGCCCATCTACCTTAGGAGTATACAACGCAGGAGGGGAACCATTGTACCACCATATTATATCAGGGTTTGAGGATGTGATTCTAGAGAACCTTCCGGACCAACCACCTGACAGAGAGATAGAGTTTGCTATAGAGTTGACTCCAAGAGCCGAGTCAGTTATTTTCCCGTCTTCAGACTAGCACCGATAGAGTTGGTTGAGTTGAAGGTCCATCGTGGAGGATCTCTTAGACAAGGGTTTCAGTCGGGCTAATATTTTTTCATGGAAAGCAACCATCTTATTATACCAAAGAAGGACGGGACGATACGTTGCATAACGATTACAGGGCATTAAATGCCGTAGAGATAAAGAGTAAGTACCCTTGTCGTACATCGAAGATTTAATTTGAATCAGCAAAGTGGCGTATATGTATTTTGAAGATCGATCTCAGATCCAGTTATCATCAGATCTAGGTTCGGAGAGAGGACATTCCTAAGACGGCTTTCCGGACGAAGTATGGATACTATGAGTTATAGTCATGCCGTTTGGTTTAACCAACGTGCCAGCAGTATTTATGAGTTTGAGGGACAATATTTTCCACTAATACCTGGATAAGTTTGTGGTGGTAATTATCGACGACATCTTAGTTTATTCCAAGTGCAAGGAGGAGCACGAGAGATATCTCAGGATCGTGTTGGAGACGCTGAGACATGAGAGACTGTATGCCAAGCTCAGCAAATATGAGTTATGATTAGATAGAATAGATAGTCTACGCATCAGGACGACTAAGGGTTCATGAGAAGAACTATCAGACACACGATCTAGAGCTAGCTGCAGTGATATTTGCACTAAAGTTATGGAGACATTACCTTTATGGTGAGCGTATTGAGATTTACACAGATCATAAAAGTCTAAAGTATGCCTACACGCAGAAGGAACTCAACATGAGACAAAGGCATTGGCTAGAATTTATGACAGCTTATAATATCGAGTTGCAGTACTACCCTGGCAAAGCGAATGTAGTAGTAGATGCCTTGAGCAGGAAGCCTATGCCATATTTTTATGACTCATCGCCAGTTGTTAGAGGATTTTCAGGAACTCAGGATCGAGATTATATTGCCAGGCATGGGTGGACAGATGGTCAGTCTCGAGGTTTAGTCCACATTTATTGAGAGGATCAAGGCAGCCTTGCCTACAGATACGAGATTTAGACGATTGCGAGAAAGGACGGAGGCCGACATGCAAATAGGACTCAGTATTCATGAAGACGGTACATTGAGGCATGGAGATCGCCTATACGTTCCGAGTGGCGAGCTACGCCATGAGTTGATGACCGAGACTTATAGCTCGATTACTCCATTCATCCCGGGGGTACGAAGATGTACCGAGACTTGAGGCAGCATTTCTGGTGGCATGGAATGAAGAGAGAGATTGCAAGATTTGAGGCGAGATGCTTGGTATATCAACGAGTCGAGGACTGAATACCTGAGAACTGCAGGACTATTGCAGCCGCTTCCCATTCCCGAGTGGAAGTGGGAACACCTTACTATGGACTTCGTCATAGGATTCCCGCGGAGCCCTAACGGGAAGGATGCAGTTTGGGTTGTCGTAGACAGACTCACCAAGTCTGCATATTTCTTGCCCTTCAGAGTTGGGCATCCCACGGAGATTTTAGATGACATGTATATAAGGCAGATAGTACGACTACATGGAGTGCCTGTCAGCATCGGATCGGATCGTAATTCCAGATTCACGTCGTATTTTTGGCGAAGTATGCAGGAGAGCCTAGGAACTAGTCTCAAGTTCAGCACTGTATATCATCCACAGACTTATGGCCAGTCAGAGCACACGATACAAATATTAGAGGATATGTTAAGAGCGTACATGATTAATTTTGGAGGATCTTGGGAAGACCACCTACACTTGGTGGAATTCTCCTACAATAACAGTTACCAGGCCAGCATACAGATGGCACCTTATGAGGCACTCTACGGCAGGAAATGCAGGTCGCCAGTTTGTTGGAGTGACGTGGGAGAGCGTCAGATACTTGGTCCAGAGCTAGTAACACAGACAGTGGAGAAGGTCAAGCAGATTCAGAGCCACCTGCGTGCAGCACAGGACAGACAGAAATATTGAGCAAATGCGCACCGCAGACCATTGGAGTTCAAGGAGGGTGACCATGTATTTTTGAGGATATCGCCTACTCGTGGTACCATCAGACTCGGAGGCAGAGGCAAGCTGAGTCCGAGGTACATCGGGCCTTTTGATATCTTGGAACGAGTTGGCGAAGTGGCTTACCTTCTTGCATTACCTCCATCATTAGAGGGAGTACATGACGTAATTCACGTATCGCAGCTGAGGAGATATGTCGCAGACCCTAGCCACGTGCTTGATTATTCAGAGATTACAGTCGGGCCCAGTCTGTCTTACGTAGAGCAGCCAGTTGAGATCCTCGATCGCAGCAAGAAGACTTTGAGAGGGCAGACGATTCGACTGGTCAGAGTGGCATGGAAGCACCATTCGCCAGGCGAGTCTACATGGGGGCGCGAAGATTCTATTCGACAGCGGTTCCCGTACTTATTTGAGGAGCAAGGTACGAATTTACGTACGACATTTGATTACTAGTTGTTTTTAAATTCTCTTAGTTATTATCGTGCTTTACTTTTAATTTCGGGGACAAAATTTTTCTAAGTTGGGAAGAATGTAAACCTCCTAGATTTATTCTATAGATAGTCAGGTTTGGATTTGGAAAATTTTGGATTTTTCAGAGGATGATGAGGTTTAGAGTAGAGTTGAGTTTGTCTGTGATTTTATTTTTTATTTAATTAAAACCCTTGGCGCGCCCTATCATAGTTTAATTATTCGGAGCCCAATATCAGCCCATAAATTCTACCGGACTTTTGTACTTCTGACTTGACTCGCCAAATTAGGCACTGGACTTTTCGTCACTCAAAAATCAGATTTTTGTTGTGCTCTAAATTAATTGCACAATTTTTCGAAACCGTAATCCATATTTAATTCCGTGTCGGACACCTGTGTCGTTACCCTCAATTTTGAGATACCAACTTAACCCGTTGAGCCGGACCAACTAAAGGGTCCAAGACCGACTCTAAGCCTCCACCATTTTTGACCTTTGCGTCATTTCCGGATTTTGACCCCAAGTACCCCCATTTAATTTAAAAGCACGGGACACTTTAATTCTATTTAAATCGGGGATACCAATTTTTGCCTAATCATGTTTTAATCCTTAATTAATCCCGATGGCCAAAAAATTAAATCCGTGCCAAACCCCCAACACCCCCTCGCCATGCAAACCATCACCCGCATTTTTCTCCACAATTTTGGCGTCATTTTATGTGTTCGTGCAATTTTCCGAATTTAAGGGGCTAAGTTGCAATTTATAAATGTTAGGTGCCCTCACCCCATTGGCCAAGACCAAATGAAGAGGTTAATTATTTTGGACCGAATGCAACATCTCCTCCCTCCATTTCTCATGAAGAAATGATCATACTCATGTAAAATCCTAGCCCTCTATTTTGAATAGGCTAATCCCTACCACACATCCAATACACCCCTCCATATAAAGCCATCACATCACCCTCACACAACCCCCAAGGCCGGCCCTAATCCCTAGGTGTGAAAACCCCCCACTCTCTCTCCTTCCTCCTCACAAAAACCCACAGCCAACATCCATTTCTTCTCCTCTTCTTCCCTTTCTCTTCTTCTCTATTTTTTTCCTTCTTCTTCACCATCTCCTTCCCCTCATTCATATTACTGCTCCGGCCAACCCCCAGCAGAGATATTCTCCGGCCAGCCGAGCTGCTGCTCCACCGTGGATCTCTGGCCAACCGACGGCTGAACCCGACTCCACCGTTCAGCCCCCGCAGCGCTTCGGCTACTCCCAGCGCAGCTCCAGTGCAGTGCCCGACCGGCTGTGCGAGTCCCTTCGGCCACCGACGGCTGATTTCGAACTCCGACGGGTAGCTGACATTTACACCACCACCTCTCTCGAGCTTCTCCATCCCGCTCGAGCTCCGACAGTCGAACGCGGCTGTGGACTGTCGCCATCTACCTACTGATCGCCGGTCTACTGTCCCTGCACCGAGACTATGCCACCGGCAATGCTACCCCGACGCGTCGACCTCCTCCCCCGCTTCTACTGCACCCCAGTCGACACCCCGCCGAGCTCCTCCACCCTCGTCTGCGTCTTCTCCGACGAGGTCCTCAATTCGGCGACCCCCCACAAGCTCCCACACCACCCTCGACTGTCTACACTCCGGCCAACACCTAAATCCGACGCTGCCATGATTGCTCCTCCGGCATGCCATATCCGCCACCAGCCTCCTTCACCCGAGCCGGCCTTGCTCCGGCCTCCCCCATCCTCCCTGTCCGGTTCCATCACCACCACCACAAGCTCCCTCATCCGACCACCTCCACCACGAATCATCACTACCACCACCCCGAATCAGCTTCCACCCCCACCATCACTTTCTCCACTCTTCTTCTCCGGCGAGTCGCAGTCCAACTTCGCTGCTCTCCACTCCGTTCCATCCCCTTCCGGCCAGCGAACACCTCGCCGAGGTGAAACACATCCCCCCCTCTCTTTATACATTGATATATTTTGTTTGGGGAAAATTCTTGGTGTAGTATAATTGATCTTGAGTTTTATTGAGGTGTGATTAGAGTTTAGTGTAGTGTTTAAGGTCGAGATTACATGAAATGGTTGTGAACTACATGCATGGGTGGAAATTTCAAGGTTAATGTTTTAGGCATGTGGAATTATTTTAGGATCGAAATAAATAGGTCATATAATACATGGTTGGTGGAAGGCTAAATTAATTAATGAAGGATGGAAAATAAATTAATTAAGGACGTGGACACATGATGGGTGAAATTGTGACATAAATAATGAAGGTAGAATTGAATCCCACATAAGATTTTCTGGGTTTTATACATAATGATATATGCATTGTTGATCTATTGTTGATCTATTGATTGAGTATTAGTCGTGATCCTTAAATATTGGGCATTTATTAAGGGAGGAATAACAATAACTGAATGTAACTGAGGAGAAGTTTATTACGAAATGATAGATGATTATATATAATTGAGGGTTAAAATAAATAAATAAATTACTTACTTTGAGGATGATAGTAAACGTACATGGTAATGTCTGTGAAGACCAGGGAAAAATTGGAGGAGTTAAACATACTTGAACTACTGAACATGGTGTTGAATAAAGAAAGGTTTAGGATTTGGATTGATGATATGGTACCAATGTTTAATTTGATTAGATGTAACGTACTCCGAGTCAACCTTGGTCAACCCCTAGTGTCTTGTACATGTGAGTCGTAGCTGAGCTTGAGTTTAGTTGTTGATGCGTGTCGCATCCCTGTCTGTCATAAAATAGATTATTAATTCTGGTTTGTATCTTATCTCTAGGTACTGCGGGACCTGAGGACTTGGACGCGATACCAGATCCCCGTCATCAGCAACCGCACGCAGGCAAGTGTACCTTGCCATCCTATATTTCAGTTTACAGATATTTATTATTTCGTTATGTACATTGTGCACGTATTTATGTTGAAGTTCGATACCTCGCATCCAGATCACAACCGGGTGCTGACGTTCGTCGTAACGTCTTAGAATAATTGTTAGATGCTTTGTAGTACCTCGATGCACGTACCTGAGTACATCGATACCCTAGGACACACTCATACACTGTGATCATGCCAGATTCCTGTATCCTGATACTGATATCATGACCAGAGACTGGGACGATCTTAGGGTCGCGTCTGTTGAGTTACTTCCGTGAGTCGAGACTGTAGTTAGAGGTTCAGGTCCAACGCACAATCGTTGACCGCTTGGGATGGGGAAGACAGTTATTAGACGTTTGGGCTACTCTGCACGCGCTTATATATATATGTATTATTTATGTAGTGATCCTGTATCTAGTGTAGTTGTATCACCCGTGTGACTCTTTGCCCGGAGCTGCGGTACGTGCCGTGTGTTTTCGTGTCTGGAGCTACGGTTTTATCTTGGCAGCCCACGCGTCGAACATTGTCTTTAAACTGTGTCACACTAGTTGGTTATGATAGAGTACCCTGTCGTGCACTTGTACTTTCTGTTTACTTGGCTTGTTATATTTTTGTACCTTGTTACGTCCCTCTGAGGACCTGGTTCCCTGCCAGTTTTGCAGCATAGACGATTACGGAGCACTTGGAGATACTGATGGAGTGGCATGTCTTGCGGGCACTATACCAGGTAGTCACACCTTATCTACCGGCATTATGTTTATTGTACATTGATTATTCATCTGCTGTTGTAGCCTACTTTTTATAGACTCATACTTCTCCTCGAGTCTATTCGAGTTAGTGTGTTATTGGGCGGCCGACTTTAGCACATATAGCTCTTTCTTGTATACTTCTTGTCACGCCCCAGTCCCAAAATACCGAAGGACTGGATGCGCGACAATGGCCAGCAGTACGTACCGATGGACAACCCAATTGAATGGATCCATCAGGGCATGCTTAAGCTGTAGTCTAGCAATTTATAGAACCAATGATACAGGTCACAGACTAATCTATCTCATCCACAACAGATAATCACAGAATAAATGCCAGAAGTAATGCAAATAAAAATAAATAAGCAATAAGAGTATCTCGGGGAACAATCCGAGAATCAGTCTGTTACATTTAAGGAAATAGACAGGAATAAAGGAACTGAAAATAGAAACAGGAATAACTGACTATATATAACCAATACTCAGGAGAAGTCCTCTGGCACGATCTCGTTCTCAGGTTCTGGTACAGCTCCTAAAAGTGCTCCTGTACGGTATATCTCTGGATGGATCTCTTCGGCTATACCTGGGGACATAATCCTGATCCAGGTCCTCAGAGGACAGCAAGGTAGCAAGGTACAGAAAATACAAGCCATAATAATGCAGTAAAATAGTCAATGAATAAACAGGGTAATTATGTAACCATCCATGTGAAATGCAGGTGAGAACATCATCAGTACTCAGGCTGAGACTACTACAAGCTCTGTGTAGGGGAGCCGGTAGCAGCGATATCATGTAGTTGTCTAGCTCGGAGAGAGACTGAGACGCCGGCATAATATAGTCAACCTGTAGCATGTGTGTCCCTCCAGCAATAAATGGAATAATAGGTGAACACTAAATAACCAGCTAAGTGATATGTAAGATGAGAGCAGCACTAGAACTCAGGCTGAAACCACTACAAGCTCTGTGTCGGGGAGCCGGTAGCAGTGATATCATGTGGTTGTCTAGCTCGGAGAGAGACTGAGATGCCGGCATAATATAAAATCAACCTGTAGCCTGTGTGTCTCTCCCAACCCAATATAACCACGCATACCATGACCATAACGTCTCATGTCCATGTCAGCGGGATCATAGCTAATGCAACAGTCATATAATATCTAAGGATATAATGTCAATGTCAAGTCCTGTATCCTATACAGAATCACCACGAATATCTCAGGAAGACTCTGTCTCATGAATAGTGTCAGGTGTCCTGGGTTATGATGTACTTGTTAAGACAAGTACGAGAAATATTGGGTCTCGATATCCATGTCTATGTGACGTTACACAACTTCGCGCATGAGGTTGGCACCCGACTGGTAATCGGACGCTAAGTAAAGCCACTCGGTCCTGGGTTGAATAGTTAAACAAGTTTATATATGAATCTACAAGAACTCAAGTAAAATACTATAATTGGAAACACTGCGAGTTGGCAAGGTACAGTTGCCCACTGATGTATAAATAAGCCAAGAAATATTTAACAAAGACTGCAAGTTTTGGCGAGGTACACTTGCCTGTGGTTCTGGCTCCAACTGTAGCTTTAGTATTTGTGAATTCTCCAGAAACGTCTCCGGATGCTGAAACAAACATCACCATCAGATCCAGAAAATATCAATCAGCTAAAAATGCCTGTCCTTGAGTCCAATTTGGAGACAAGGGCAAAAACGGCAATTTTGGGTCAAAACGGGGTCCACATGTGGGCCCGCTTTGCACCGAAAAATGTGTCAGGGTCAAAGGTCTCCAAATCTGTCCAACCTAGTGTCAACAGGTCAGGAACGATGATACGAACCCAACGAAACTTCCAGAATTGGATTCCGATGAGCCGATCACAAAATTGCCCGTCGAGCGGGGCCTTTGGGGCCCACGACACGCGATTTTGTCAACGTTCTCAGAATCGAACCAAACTTGGGTCACATGTCATGACCCGCACCCGGTTATTCGGGCACGAGTGCGTGGGCACATCCAGCCTACGCCGCAGTGTCGACGGTAGTACGCTGTCTAGGTCATCATCACAGGAAATTTTAAATCTATCTCATCCACAATAAATAGACAAGGAAAGTAACAGGAAATAGGAATGCTAACTTTTATAAAACAAATTGTGACAACAGATCCATAGTTAATACAAGGCCAGAAGATAGACCGGGGACAAACCCGAGTATATGCTGAAAGAAAAGAAAATAAACAGCTACTGCTAACTACTCTGCAGAAGGGGTCTCCTGGGTGGGTTCTGGCTCCTCATAGGTATCATCTGTACCCTCATAGGAACCATAATATGTAGGGGCAAGGTCCTCATCGTCGCCTAAAACAACGGATCCAGTCAGGAAAGGAGCAAAGTACACAATGCACAACAAGATTAAACTAAATATTCATGACAATTAACTTGAGTATCATGTTGAGAAAGTTGCATAGAAAAACATCAATATCTCAGAGTTAATGCTATAAACAGGAATATGAGAAAGCAGGAAATAAATGAGACAGGAAATGAAACTACAACAGTCAGCAAGAACTATAACAAGACCAGAAGCTATCTGTGTGAACTTGTGTTTATTTTAGAATACATAGTTGGCATGTAGGGATTTATAAGGCTAATCCGGCCATCATAGACGGCTATTAAACATGAACAATCGAGATCCGGCTGAGGGTACAGTTGCGTACCAACAGCTATTAAACATGATAGGGGAAAAGGTAAACTACATGCCTTCTAGTATTCTCCCACCCGACATGAAAAGCAAGACATAAAATACAGTATCCAAGACATGAAATCCAGTATTCTAGCACTACGTGTAATCATCAAGGGTACTAGTATAGCAGGGAATTAACTATCATAATATAAAGATTAAACTTGAAGTGCAGGTACTTGCCTGTTGTTTGGATCCAATTAATTGTCCTCGGGAAAATTCCAGAGATGAGTCCAAAAGCTGAAATAGACATTACCATCACGCTCAGAAGATGCCAAATAGCTAGAAATGCCTGTCCTTGGGTCCAATTTGGAGACAAGGGCAAAAACGGCAGTTTTGGGTCAAGACGGGGTCCGCCGGTGGGCCCGCTTTGCACCGAAAAATGTGTCCGGGTCAACGGTCTCCGAATTCACCAAACTTAGTGTCAACAGGTCAGGAACGCTGATACGAACCCAACGGAACTTCCAGAATTGGATTCCGATGAGCCGATCACGAAATCGCCCGTCGAGCGGGGCTTGTGGGGCCCACGACACGCGATTTCGTCAACGTTCTCAGAATCGAACCAAACTTGACCCACAGGACCAACGTATCGCTACGAGTCTGGAGGCGCGCCGGGGAGGGATGGGGACGGCTCGCCGGGGCGAGGCGGAGGTGCTGGCGGCGGAGGCGGCGCCGGAGTCCGGGCGGAGGCGGCTGGCTGCTCGTTGCTGCTGCTGGAGGAGGCGGCTTCGGGGTCCCTGGCCGGAGCAGCGGAGGAGGAAGGAGAGGGGAAGGGAAGCAGCTGCGGCAGCGTCGGCGGAGCGGCACGGCGGCGGCGCTAGGGTGGCGGTGAGCGGCGGTGGCGAGGTGGAGTTCTGGGGGAGGGATGGCCGGAGTCGAGGGTTTGGGGGCCATTTATAGGGCGGAGAGGGAGGTCTGGGCGGCCGGAGATGGCGGAGGACGTGGCGCCGGAGCGGAGGACCCGATCGGGGAGGGGGTGAGGTCTCCGGGTCGGGTAGGCGGTGCGGGTCGGGTTCGGGCAGAACCGACCCGACCCGATAGGGTTGATGGGCCGCGGGCCTGGCTGGGCTCAGGGCTGGGTTTAAATATATATAAATAAAATAATAATAATAATAATAATAATAATAATAATAATAATATATAAATAAATAATTAATTAATAATTGTTTTCAAGGGGTTTAAATTAGGTCCGAGGTCCGATAAATTCCTGAAAAATTATCCTAAGTCCAGTTTTCCATTTTACACTAAAAAATATTATTTTCATAATATTTTAGTATTATTTATTAACAAATAAAAATCATTTAATAATTAAAAACCCTGATTTTAATTACAAAAATTTCCCAGAAAATTTCAGAAAATTGCGAAAAATCCAATTTTAATATTTTTTAAAAAATCAAGGGCTTACATCACAGGACCAGCGTATCGCTACGAGTCCGATGGCACAAGTTTCATTTTGATCCGACGTGTGTACACAAAGTTAGGGCACGATTCAGAAAGGACGGATACGAGGCGGTGTCCGCGGATACGCGTTGATTCCGGTGTGCACGCACATCCGAATCAGCTTCTGCGAAATCTTGCACGTCCGTATCGACGACGCGCACGTATCTGTGAAGACCGCGCGTGACCAAGTCATCCCGTTTGGCGGGGCATACCCAGTTCCGGGATGAATCGGGGAGTTATTTTTCCTATTTTTGGATCGCGGTGCGCGATCGCCATAAGACGCGATGCACCGAGCGGTTTGCCCGAGCACCGAGAGGGTCACGCTGGCTTCACGATACAAAAGACGGAATTTAAAACGGACAAACGAGCAGGGAGATACACGTACCTGAACAGGGTCCAAAAAACTCGAATTTTCCGTTTCCGACACGACACGAAGGGCCGTGTCCGTGTCCTGTTCACCTAGGGTTAGGGTTAGGGTTAGGGTTAGGGTTTGGCCTCGACTGCGGTGGAGGAGGGGCGGCCGGCCGGAGGGGGCTGGGGGCAGGGCGAGGGTGGCGGCGCTGGCCGCCGGCGGCGACGTGCCGGAGCGGGCTGGGGACGGCGGTGTGGGACGCGGGCGGCGCCGGGGCTCGGGTGCAGCTATGGGCGGAGGCTCTGGCGGCGAGGCGGGGTCTGGAGGCGGAGGAAGGCGGGGCGGCGTCGCGGTGAGGCGGGGCGGCGCGGCGTCGGGCTGAGCGGCGAGGTGGCGGTGGCGGTTCGTGGTGGCCGGAGGAGAGATGGGGAGGGGATTATATATGGCGGAGGAGAGAGGGTCGTGGCGGGGGAGGCAGAGCCGAGGCGGGGATGGCGGTGGTCGTGGGGGTGAGGGCCGGGCGGAGCGGCGGGCGGCGCGGCCGGCGGAAGCAGCGCGGGAAGCGGGAACGCCGGGGTCGTGGGGGTGCGGGAAAACGGTCAGCGGGTCGGGTTTGGGCGGCGGGTTCGGGTTTGGCAGACCCGACCCGCTAGGCGTATCGGGTTTGGGCTTGCGGGTTCGGGTCGCGGGTTGACCCGGATCCGACCCGCAGCTAATGGGTTTGGATTTCAGGATTTATTAAATAATTAAATAAATAAATAGTTTTTAGGTGTTTAAAAATAGGTCCGGGGCCCAATAAATTCCAGAAAAATTACCCTAAGTCCAGTTTTTTATTTTACACCCAAAAATATTATTTTCATTATATTTTAATTTTGTTTATTATTAATTAAAAATCATTTAATAATAAAAACTATGATTTTAATTACAGAAAATTCTCAGAAAATTCCAGAAAATTATGAAAAATCCAAATTTAAAATTCTTGAAAAATCAGGGGATTTACAATCTATCCCCTTAAGAGGATTGTGTCCTCGCAATCAAAGAATAACCGATCAACAGAGATGACGCGGTCGCAAGCACTGTTCGAAAACACATCACAAGATACTTAGGAAAATACCGTTTCCCTAAGAATAAAAGTTATGCACTTTTCCGAGAAAATCTAGTTAAAGCAAATAAACTACAACTTTTATGAAAACCAGGTTGTTATTAACAAGTTGCAAATTACTAGGTTGGGGCTGAGGTCACGAACCAATAGGCACGAGCTACACAAGACTAGAAACGGATAACTACGAATCACTTACGCGCATTGGCTACTCCACGAGTCTGCACGTTCTCCACGGTCATCGCGAAAGCTTGTTCGCGTCCTTGCAGTCGATTCTTCTGCTGCTGAGCCTGCTAGAAGAGTAGTGCCTGGGGTATCAAAGGTGGCCTCGGCTGATACCCTCCTGGAGCTGGTGATAGGACTTCTTGAACTTCCGTTTGCGGTGCTCCCAATGCTGGATGGGCTGGCCTCGGATCCGGTAACGCTTGTTGTTTACCCTTTGGTGCTCTTTCTCGGCGCTCAGGGCATTCCCTCAACGGATGCTGACTGGATCCGCAAGCTAAACATACTTTTCTTTTTCGTCTGCACTCGTCCTCAATATGGCCTCGCTTGCGACAATATTGACAGATAGGTAGTGCCTGTGGAGATGATTCCGGTGGCTGGTGCATGTGAGGTCTTTTTGCAACTTCTTCTTGTGGTGCTCCGGCTGGTGTTGATGTGGATGGCCGCTTTAGACTGGTCTCTCTCCTGATAACGCGCTCCATGCGTCGCGCTGCAGCAAGGACGTCCGGGTAAGATGTAGGTACAACGGATCCAATTAGTTTCTGTAGCTCAATGTTTAGTCCGTCGAAGAATTTCTCAGCCTTCTCTTCTTCCATCGGGATCAATGTTGGGGCGAAGCGACTTAGACGAATGAACTCAGCATTGTACTCTTTCACCGTCTTAGCATCCTGAGTGAGGTGATTGAACTTATCCCGAAGTTCTGATCGAGCGATAGCTGGAATGTACATCTCCTGAAAGAGTCTAGAGAACTCTTCCCAAGTGACTCGGTCTGGTCCGAGCCGTGTTTCCTCAGATAGCCACCAGTGATGTGCATTGTCCGTCAACTGCATTCTGACGGCAGTCATCCAACGTTCCTTTGGAAGCTCAGCTGCTTCTAGTTGATGTTGAGTGTTGGTGAGCCACTCATGAACTTCAGTGGGCTCCTCCTTGCCTGAGAAGGTACGGGGCTTTAGCTGCCGAAAATCGGTGATAGAGCCCGTCGTTGGCCGTCGTCCGGGTAGATTCACCTGCTCTAGTGCAGTTACTAGGATGCGACTCAAAGCCTCTTGTTGAACTTGCATTATTGCATAGATTATTTGAAACATCTGCTGTCCGTCTATGGCCTGCCCTGGTGGAATTACGGGCATTGGTGGGGTAAATGGCGTTGATGGTGGAATGTCATTTTGCTGGATTCTCGAGGCATGTTGTTGAGCTGATTGTCCTCCATCCACTGGTGTTACTTCATCTTCATTGGTTACCTCGGCATCTCGTGGTGACGTTATGGGAGTCTCGTCGTTTGCTCGTGAATCCATAACCTTGCAACCAAAATAAATAATAAGAGGCACACAGGAATCAAGGCAGGATGCAAGTCAAGAAATTTATTCGAAGTCGATATGGATATCAAGAACGTTTCAAGCAAGTGGATGAGATCCTAAAAACTTATCCTATCTTATTGCAGGCCTGTTCGGTCCCTGAGTTGAAACCGAACAATTTAGTCGTAGACCTGCATGGGCCACCACAAAAACCATGTCACGCCCCAGTCCCAAAATATCGAGGGACTGGATGCGCGGCAATGGCCAGCAGCACGCACCGATGGACAACCCAATTGAATGGATCCATCATGGCATGCTTAAGCTGTAGTCTAGCAATTTATAGAACCAATGATACAGGTCACAGACTAATCTATCTCATCCACAACAGATAATCACAGAATAAATGCCAGAAGTAATGCA
Source organism: Iris macrosiphon (assembly GCA_036927795.1). NCBI lineage: Eukaryota > Viridiplantae > Streptophyta > Magnoliopsida > Asparagales > Iridaceae > Iris > Iris macrosiphon. The sequence continues at coordinate 161,937,515 of JAYESA010000014.1, forward strand.
AATGGAAATAAATAAGCAATAAGAGTATCTCGGGGAACAATCCGAGAATCAGTCTGTTACATTTAAGAAAATAGACAGGAATAAAGGAACTGGAAATAGAAACAGAAATAACTGACTATATATAACCAATACTCAGGAGAAGTCCTCTGGCACGATCTCGTTCTCAGGTTCTGGTACAGCTCCTGGAAGTGCTCCTGTACGGTATATCTCTGGATGGATCTCTTCGGCTATACCTGGGAACATAATCCGAATCCAGGTCCTCAGGGGACAGCAAGGTAGCAAGGTACTGAAAATATAAGCCATAATAATGCAGTAAAATAGTCAATGAATAAACAGGGTAATTATGTAACTATCCATGTGAAATACAGGTGAGAACATCATCAATACTCAGGCTGAGATTACTACAAGCTCTGTGTAGGGGAGCCGGTAGCAGCGATATCATGTAGTTGTTTAGCTCGGAGAGGGACTGAGACATCGGCATAATATAGTCAACCTGTAGCATGTGTGTCCCTCCAGCAATAAATGGAACAATAGGTGAACACTAAATAACCAGCTAAGTGATATGCAAGATGAGAGCAGCACTAAAACTCAGGCTGAAACTACTACAAGCTCTGTGTCGGGGAGCCGGTAGCAGTGATATCATGTGGTTGTCTAGCTCGGAGAGAAACTGAGACGCCGGCATAATATAAAATTAACCTGTAGCCTGTGTGTCTATCCCCACCCAATGTAACCACGCATACCATGACCATAACATCTCACGTCCATGTCAGCGGGATCATAGCTAATGCAACAGTCATATAATATCTAAGGATATAATGTCAATGTCAAGTCCTGTATCCTATACAGAATCACCACGAATATCTCAGGAAGACTCTGTCTCATGAATAGTGTCAGGTGTCCTGGGTTATGATGTACTTGTTAAGACAAGTACGAAAAATATCGGGTCTCGGTATCCATGTCTATGTGACGTTACACAACTCCGCGCATGGGGTTGGCACCCGACTGGTAATCGGACGCTAAGTAAAGCCACTCGGTCCTGGGTGGAACAGTTAAACAAGTTTATATATGAATCTACAAGAACTCAAGTAAAATACTATAATTGGAAACACTGCGAGTTGGCAAGGTACAGTTGTCCACTGATGTATAAATAAGCCAAAGAATATTTAACAAAGACTGCAAGTTTTGGCGAGGTACACTTGCCTGTGGTTCTGGCTCCAACTGTAGCTCTGGTATTTATGAAATCTCCAGAAATATCTCCGGATGCTGAAACAAACATCACCATCAGATCCAAAAAATATCAATCAGCTAAAAGCATCTGTCCTTGAGTCCAATTTGGAGACAAGGGCAAAAACGGCAATTTTGGGTCAAAACGGGGTCCACATGTGGGCCCGCTTTGCACCGAAAAATGTGTCAGGGTCAAAGGTCTCCAAATCTGTCCAACTTAGTGTCAACAGGTCAGGAACAATGATACGAACCCAACGAAACTTCCAGAATTGGATTCCGATGAGCCGATCACAAAATCGCCCGTCGAGCGGGGCCTGTGGGACCCACGACACGCGATTTCGTCAACGTTCTCAGAATCGAACCAAACTTGGGTCACAGGACCAGCGTATCACTACGAGTCCGATGGCGTAAGTTTCGTTTTGATCCGACGTGTGTACACAAAGTTAGGGCACGATTCAGAATGGACAGATACGAGACGGTGTCCGCGGATACACGTTGATTCCGGTGTGCACGCACATCCGAATTAGCTTCTGCGAAATCTCGTACGTCCGTATCGACGACGCGCACGTATCTGTGAAGACCGCGCGTGACCAAGTTGTCCCGTTTGGCGGGGCGTACCCAGTTCCGGGATGAATCGGGGCGTTGTTTTTCCTGTTTTTGGATTGCGGTTCGCGATCGCAACAGGACGCGATGCACCGAGCGGTTTGCCCGAGCACCGAGAGGGTCACGCTGGCTTCGCGATGCAAAAGATGGAATTGAAAATGGGCAAACGAGCAGGGAGATACACGTACCTGAACAGGGTCCGAAAAACCTGAATTTTCTGTGTCCGACATGACACGAAGGGCCGTGTCCGTGTCCTGTTCACCTAGGGTTAGGGTTAGGATTAGGGTTAGGGTTAGGCTTAGGGTTTTGCCTCGGCTGCGGCGGCGGAGGGGCGGCCGGCCGGAGGGGGCTGGGGGCAGGGCGAGGGTGGCGGCGCTGGCCGGCGGCGGCGACGTGCCGGAGCGGGCTTGGGACGGTGGTGCGGGATGCGGGCGGCGCCGGGGCTCGGGTGCAGCTGTGGGCGGAGGCTCTGGCGGCGAGGCGGGGTCTGGAGGCGGAGGAAGGCGGGGCGGCGTCGCGGCGAGGCGGGGCGGCGCGACGTCGGGCTGAGCGGCGAGGTGGCGGTGGCGGTTCGTGGTGGCCGGAGGGGAGATGGGGAGGGGATTATATAGGGCGGAGGAGAGCGGGTCGTGGCGAGGGAGGCGGAGCCGAGGCGGGGATGGTGGAGGTCGTGGGGGTGAGGGCCAGGCGGAGCGGCGGGCGGCGCGGCCGGCGTTAGCGGCGCGGGAAGCGGGAACGTCGGGGTCGTGGGGGTGCGGGGAAACGGTCAGCGGGTCGGGTTTGGGCAGCGGGTTCGGGTTTGGCAGACCCGACCAAACCCGCTAGGCGTATCGGGTTTGGGCTTGCGGGTTCGGGTCGCGGGTTGACCCGGATCCGACCCGCAGCTAATGGGTTTGGGTTTCAGGATTTATTAAATAAATAAATAAATAGTTTTTAGGTGTTTAAAAATAGGTCCAGGGCCCAATAAATTCTAGAAAAATTACCCTAAGTCCAGTTTTTCATTTTACACCCAAAAATATTATTTTCATAATATTTTAATTTTGTTTATTATCAATTAAAAATCATTTAATAATAAAAACTATGATTTTAATTACAGAAAATTTCCAGGAAATTCCAGAAAATTGTGAAAAATCCAAATTTAAAATTCTTGAAAAATCAGGGGGGTTTACACTTCTGTACATTGTGGGTTGAGACATAGAGGTTTACATTTATGGATATCTAGATTCTGCCCTTTATATTACAGCTTATACGTATTCGTGTCAGACCAAAGTCTGGTCGAATGCGTAGCTGGCGTGTCACGTGTTCCTGGTCCACGTATTTTGGGACTGGGGCGTGACAGGGGATGAACTGTCACTACTTAGATACATGAACGATCTTAGGTTCTTCATACTCTAATGGTCTAAAAGGGTGTCTCTCTATTCTATAAACTCTCCATAGTCCCTATTGCCTTCATTTGTACTCATCGAATGCGTCAAATTTTAAATTATCAAAATTCTTACCTAATTCAAGTCAACCGTAATCTGTTTAAAAATTTAAATAACAAAATCTATTCAAATTCATTGCAATCTTTTAAAAATTAAAATAACTACTGTTTAAATCATAATTCAACCTATCATAATTTCTTCTCAAATTTCTAATAATTATAATTTAAATTTAAGTCAAATCTATATGTCATCTTCAAAATTTATATAACTCACATCAAATTTTAAATCAAAATTCAAGCTATCATAATTTCCTGTAAATTTAAATAACCAATTTTTTTTAATCAAATCTATTTCATGTTTCAAATTTGAGAATTTCATAGTCACCACATTCTAAATTCTATTTCCATCATCAAAATTTCAAATAGGTGATTCAACATTAAAATTTTAATGTTTAATTCAATTTCTCAAATTATAAAATTTTAAATTCAATCCGTCAAGTTTTAAATTTAAAATTCTATTTTTATCCTCAGAAGTTTACATCGATGGTTTCAACATTCAAATATTCAAAATTTAAATCATATACTCTAATTACAAATTGTATATCAAAAGTCAAAATTTATTCCATAAGATGTTCTTCTCCTTAAAATTAAATCTTTATCATCTTAACCTTTCTTTTAAAAAAAATTCTTAAAATTAAAATGAATTAAATCTCTCATTCTTATCTTACTTGATCACAATATAAGATTTTTACCTTTATATAATATTTTACCTCAAGTTGACGATGCAACTTCTACCCAACTTAGAAATTACCAAACTTTCATAACCACAAGGCTGTACCTTTAAGAAAGAAAATCCCTCAATCATTCAATAGCGCTTACTAATCCTCAAAATCTTAACACAAAATATATTACATGTGATATGCTCTTAATTAGAAAAGACAAGCACATCGTAATGTGATTTGCCTATAGGGTATATCTAGTACTATCCGTGTGTCCAACCTCCGTTAAGCACGAGTGATTGTCTTTCCGAAATAGGGGAAGATGGATACAATAATAAGAGTTCAAAGAAGATATAATCAAATTCAAATACATAGTCAAAGGTGATTGAAGAATCCAAGAGAGTTGCCAAGGCAGTAGTGGATTGAGATCCTATTTTGATAAATTTCTATTCACAACCACATATCAGTACAGTTACGTAACAAAGCTCGGGCCTATCTAGAGGACAAGTATATTCTTCTAATAAGCTAAGTCAACTATATCTCAATCCACGTAAAATAGTCATAGGGAGAGCGAACCAAGTGCACTAAGGTTGATCAGACCGTAATATACCGATTTTAATTAGATAATGTATTAGTGTGGGCCCCCACTAACACATATATCATGAACAATCTCGATAAAAGAATAAGCCTTCAAAACTAGGATACAATAGCAACTTAAGTCAAGATAGTCCAAAATGTAAGTACGGGGGATTATGAAGAATGAAAGTACAAATAGCTTAAGTTCATCAAGAATCTAGGACTTGTCCGGTGTTTGTTCCCCTACAGTTGCCATACTAACTTCTTGTCTAAGTCTATGGTTGACCAATTAGGGTTATGGACCTTCAAAACTCTACAGTCTAGGTAAACACTATCTTCTTGTGCTAGCATATATTCAGGTGTCATTCACTTATACTTTATTAGTGTAGCTTAATAACTATGGAATTCTATGACACACTACCCAACTTACAAAGATTCAACTAATAGTGTAATTGTCTTATTGTAATTCTATGACACAACTTCTCAAAATAATACTCTTATTCTTGTAAATAAAATAAAACTTTTACTAATATATACAAGGGAAACATCTTGGTACTATTAGGGTATCCTAGTGAATTATAAAACTTTCTAAGATGATGGTCATCCTTAATCATTAATTATAAGCAATGCTTATAGAAAAAAGTGTTAATATTAAGAATGGGGAGGTTACTGGCTCTTAAGTGAGAGATGATATAGCCTGTATTGAGATATAGATATATATTACATGATTTGAAACTAAGGATAATCATAAAATCATAATCTCTCCTAAATCAACAAACCCATGCTATCAAGTTCTAACAACTAACAACAAATCAGAATTTAAAATTAACAAACCATAATCGTAATCATAATAAATGGAATTACTTGGCCTACAATTAGAAGAGTAGGGTGGCACGATTTAAAAGATGAAAAAAAATTTAGTCATCACACAAAATAACGAGCGTCAAATTTAAGGTTACATAAAAATATGATGTAAGAATAAATAGAGACACTTGATGGTAGCATGGTTTGATAAGAGGAGATGGTATACAAGTTATCGAGGTCGGGGTATAATCAAGGAAAGATTTTACTTATTTCCTAGGTGCAAACAATTAGAGAGCATGACAAGGGATCCATGATTGATAGAAGGGATAAGTAACGCAAATGAATAACATGGTGTCCTAAGAGAAGGTGATATGCTAGTCTCCGTGTTCAGGGTATGGTCAAGAAAAAAGGTTCTAATCATTTACTAGATTCCATTATTTTCAGAGCTATGACAATTGATCTATTATTGGTGGATGAATTAACTCAAGATGGAAAGTATATAAATATTTGGATAATAACATGTTTCCTAAGAGGAGATGATATTCACGAGGATATGATAGTCTCCAAGGTTGGCAAATTTTGGAAATAGAGTCAGAGCCTTGCAGTGGTTAGGTGATTTAAAGTAAACGATATAATAAATGATAGATAATTACTCAATGTTCGATGATATGGCACGATCGGTGACTCATGAATACTCAAATAAGAATCAACGATGATCATGGATTATAGGTGATCTGCTAGGCTGAAGATAGGGTACCCTTACTCCTACTAAGGTATTGGTTTATTCCTCTTGGTTTTCTAAGATTTTTCTCTGCTAATACCAAGACAAGAATCTAAATTTATAATTCCCTTATATTATCTAACTACGGAAGTTAGATTTAGTCCTAATATCAAACCCTCAAATTTCTATTGGTTCCTCAATACTAGAGTCAAATAATCTGATTAAAGTTCTAACTAAACCTTGTAAACCCCCTAATTTTGAGTAGGGGTAATTTGATATTTTTTAATTTAATTTATTTTAATTTATATTATTCAATAGATTAAAGTATTAAATTTCTAAAATTATTTATATAGATATATGACACTTTATCTTGGCTTGGATATTTTGAGCAACGCATTATATTTTTTCTTCCAACCAAATTCACATTATTGACCTTGACTATACCTAGTACACTTGGGACAAGGGTGTTGCATTAGTTTTGTCTCTCTCATGCTCTAAAAATATCGACAAATATCACAAACTATTGATATTGTAAAACTACCCCTATTTGACTAGTTGATCCCAACCGAGCCCAAACACTCTAATTGGACTCTCAAACCAATTCCTATGAGACATGTACACTACTCCACACTCATCCCCCACTCAATAATATATATATATATATATATATATATATATATATATATATATATATATATATATATATATATTGTAAGCCCCTGATTTTTCAAAAATATTAAAATTAGGATTTTTCACAATTTTCTAGAATTTTTTGGAAATTTTCTGAAATTAAAATTAGGGTTTTTAAATATTAAATAATTTTTAGTCGTTAATAAACAATATTAAAATATCATAAAAATAATATTTTTGGGTGTAAAATGAAAAACTGGACTTAGGGTAATTTTTGTGGAATTTATCGGACCCCGGACCTATTTTAAAACACCTAAAAAGTATTTAATTAACTATTTAGTTATTTTTTTATTTATTATTATTATTATTATTATTATTATTATTATTATTTATTTTAATCCGGCCCGTTTCCCCCAGCCCGGCCCACTGGGCTGACCCGCGGCCCAACCCGCTACCGGGTCGGGTCGGGTCAGTCAGACCCGACCCGCCGCCCGCCCGCTGACCCGGTCCCCGCTGCATCTCCCCACGTTTCCGCCGGAATTGCTCCGTCGCCGGATCCGCCGCTCCGCACGCCGCTGCGAGCGCCACCCCCGCCACGACGCAACCGCCTCCCCTCCCCTTTAAAACCCCCGCAGCCCCCACCCTCGCCACAGTCAGCCACGACCCCCACCACCGTCGACCGCCCGAGCCACCTCGACGCCGGCCGACCCCGCCGCCTTGCTCCCCCGACCTCGCCGGCAGCCCGCCTCCGCCGTCCCAGCGGTCCCAGCAGCCCCAGCCTCCTTCCTTCCTCCCCGCAGCCACTCCTCCGGCCATACCCGCCGCTCCAGCAGCCGCAGCCGAGTAGCCGACCGCCTCCGTGAGCCGCCCGGCGAAGCCCCGGCCTCCCTCCGCCTCAGCTCCGGCTGGCCCGCCGCTCCCCTCGCAGGAATTTTCCCCTAAACCCTAACCCTAGCCCTAATTCTTTCCCCCGTGTCCGACACAGGACACAGTGTCCTGTGTCGTGTCGGACACGATTCGACCCTATTTTCGGGTCCCCTTCAGGTGCGTGTAACTTTTTGTTCGTAGCTCTGTTTTCGATTCTGCAAATTACGTTGTGAAGCCTGTATGACCCTCTCGGTGTCCGGACAAACCGCTCGGGGCATCGCGTCCTGTGGTGATCGCACACTGCGAATAAAAATAGGAAAAACCAGACCCTGTTTCACCCCGGAACTGAGTACGCCCCGCCAAACGGGACGACTTGGTCGCGTGCGGTCTTCACGGATACGTGCGCATCGTCGATACGGACGTGTGAGATTTCGCGGAAGCTGATTCGGGTGTGCGTGCACACCGGAATCAACGCGTATCCGCGGACATCGCCCCGTATCCGACTTTTCTACAATTTGCCCTAACTTCTTGTACACTCGTCAGATCGAGACAAAACTTACGCCATCAGACTCGTAGAGATACGCTGGTCCTGTGGGTCAAGTTTGGTTCAATTCTGAGAACGTTGACGAAATCGCGTGTCGTGGGCCCCACTGGCCCCGCTCGACGGGCGATTTTGTGATCGGCTCATCGGAATCCAAATCTGGAAGTTCCATTGGGTTTGTTTTAGCATTTCTGACCTATTGACACTAAGTTTGGTGAATTTGGAGACCGTTGACCCGGACACGTTTTTCGGTGCAAAGCGGGCCCACCGGCGGACCCCGTTTTGACCCGAAACTGCCATTTTTGTCGTTGTCTTCAAATTTGACCCAAGGATAGGCGTTTCTAGCTATTTGACACCTTCTGAGCATGATGGTAATGTCAATTTCAGCTTTTGGACTCATCTCTGGAAAATTTCCCCCAAGAATAATTAATTGGATCCAAACAACAGGCAAGTACCTGCACTTCAAGTTTAATCTTTATATTGTGATAGTTAATTCCCTGCTCTACTAGTACCCTTGATGATTACACGTAGTGTTAGAATATTAGATTTCATGTCTTGGATACTGTATTTTATGTCTTGATTTTCATGTCGGGTGGGAGAATACTAGAAGGCATGTAGTTTACCCTTCCCCTTGTCATGTTTAATAGCTGTTGGTACGCGACTGTACCTCAGCCGGATCTCGATTTTCCCTATTTAATAGCCGTTTATGACGGCTGAATTAGCCTTATAAACCCCTACATGCCAACTATGTATTCTAAAAATAAACACAAGTTCACACAGATAGCTTCTGGTCTTGTTATAGTTCTTGCTGACTGTTGTAGTTTCATTTCCTGTCTCATTTATTTCTGTTTTCTCATATTCCTGTTTATAGCATTAGCTCTGAGATATTGATGTTCTTTATGCAACTTTCTCAATATGATACTCAATTTAATTGTCATAAATATTTAGTTTAATCTTGTTGTGCATTGTGTACTTTGCTCCTTTCCTGACTGGATCCGTTGTTTTAGGCGATGATGAGAACCTTGCCCCCACCTATTATGGCCCCTATGAGGCAGCAGGTGATACAGTTGCAGAGCCAGTTCCCGCACAGGAAGCTACTCCTGCGGAGTAGTTAGCAGTAGTTATCTTAGTTATTTGCTCGTTATCTTAGTAATCGGGTTTGTCCCCGATTTTATTCTGATTTCTGTACTAAACATTTGAATCTGTTATCGCATTTATTTCATCTGAAATCTTAAGTATCTGTTTCTCATTATTATCTTGCCTATGTTATTTGTGAATGAGCTAGATTAGTTAAATGTGGATTTGACCTAGACAGCGTACTACCGCCGACTCTGCGGCGTAGGCTGGACGTACCCACGCACTCGTGCCCGAATTTCCGGGTGCGGATCGTGACACGTTTTTATGGTAGCCCATGCAGGTCAAACGACTAAATTGTTCGGTTCTAACTTAGGGACCGAACAGGCCTGCAACAAGATTGAGGATTTTAGGATAAAAGCTCATTCACAGAATATGATCTTTTACTTCCAATCTTGATATCGGTCCTAGTCAATTTTTCCTATCGCCCTTGATTTCCAGGTAATCTATTCTAATCTTCCTACCCCTTAATCTTTCAGAATGGTTCAGACGAGGAACACAGTAGGAGGCACATCAGAACCAGCTGAGCAGAATGTGCCCAAAACTCTTGCCCTCCCTCCACCTCCATCTATTCCGGCAGTTACTCTGGATGGGGCACAGCTACTTGGAGTGTTCCAGGGACTAGTGGACTCCCAGAAGGAACAAACTGCCCTGCTACGGACCAGCCTTTCAGAAGCTCTTCGGACCCGGGAGTCACCACAAAAGAGGCCAGGAAGTGCCAAAGACTTCAAGAACCTTAGACCCCTGGAATTCTACGGAACTGAAGGCATTCTCTATGCCGATGAATGGATAGAGAACGTAGAGCGACTCCTGAAGACTGCTCGGGTCCCTGATGATCTCAAAGTGGAGTCCGCAAGCCTGCAACTGTTCGACATAGCTCGGACCTGGTTTAGGGACGAACCTCAACTATCTGCTCCTGACCTTACCTGGGAGGACTTCAAGAGGCTATTCAAGGAGAAATTCTACCCCGAAGTGGCTCGGGAAGCTCTCGAAAGCCAATTCGAGAGACTGGAACAAGGTAACCTATCTGTTGATGAGTACACTGCTGAATTCAGCAGGTTGAGCCACTTTGCAGAGTACATGGTTCGTACCCCGGAGGACAGAGCCCGTAGATTCAAGAAGGGGCTGTCTCCGGATATTCGCCTTGCTGTCACCACTAGCCGAGCTCACACCTACGAGAAAATCTTGAATGTGGCACAAGGCGTTGAGAGAGACATGGGGCACAAACTAAAGCGAGAGAGAGATACCGAAAATGTGGGACCCAACAAACGCCCATTTCAACAACAACCACAGCAGAGGTCCCCACAGCAAACCCAGCGTCCTCTCCCTCGAGCTCCAGCACCCCAACACCAGGCTCAAGGACAGAACCAACAAGCGGCTGTTTGTAACTTTTGCCAAAAACAAGGCCACACCTGGCAAGTTTGTAGGAAGAGACTGGGTGCCTGTCTATATTGTGGATCAACAGAACATCAAGTGAGGGACTGTCCCACTGCTCCAGGACGTGGACAAGCTTACGTAATGACCGTGGAGAACGCACAAACTCTGGAAGCAGCCAATGCGCGTAAGTGATTCGTAGATACCTTTTCTAGTATTGTTTTCGTGCCTATTGGTTCGTGACCTCAGCCCCAACCTAGTAATTTTGAACTTTAAACCTGGTATGCTTTTAAATTTGATAACTATAGAGGTTGTAGATTCTTTTGCTGTTGTACTTATTATGTGTGTTTTGTGAACTTCAATAATTTTTGTACCTCCTTTTTCATCATCATCTAGCGCACTTAATTTTGCTGAACTTGACTTATGCTGCTATTTTATAGCCTAGTTTTGCGAGCTTACCTTTTTCGGGCTTGTTCATGACACATGTATTATTGAGGCCTGATCAACCCCACTAATACAAGTGTCTATTCAGAATCAGTGTACTACGGTCTGATCAACCTTAGTGCATTTTGATTCGCACTTCGCACGACTACTTTACGTGGATTGAGATATATAGTTAACTAGTATACTTGCCCCTAAATACGTTCGAGCATATCGTAACAGTTACATAACTGTACTAATACGAGCATGCGAATAAATGATTACCAGAATAGAATCTCAATCCATAACCGCCTGACAATTCCTATTAGAATTCCTTAAACGCCTTGATCCCTATACCTCTGTTCTACCACCTCGCCCTTAAACTCTTTATTATTTGATCCTCGTCTTCCCTTATTTCGAAAAGACAAAATCCTGTGTTTGGTATAAGTTTGATTTGTAGTGCTAGATGTACCCCTCAGACCGGTCGAATTGATGATAACCTCTATGACTAAGGGAATACCATAGGTAGTGTGTTTGTGTTAAAGACTTAAAGATTCAATACCATGATTTATTAAGTTGAGACCTAGCCTTACTAATTGTACAGCCTTAGAGGATAGATGGGTAAAATTCTAAGTTGGGTAGCGACCGCAATGTCCACTTGAGAGAAACCCGTTAGACTATAATCAAGTGAGTTCGGACAGAGAGAACCCTGCCATAAATTAAATTTTGAGGACGAAATTTTATAAGTTGGGTAGATTGTAAGCCCCTGATTTTTCAAAAATATTAAAATTAGGATTTTTCACAATTTTCTAGAATTTTTTGGAAATTTTCTGAAATTAAAATTAGGATTTTTAAATATTAAATAATTTTTAGTCGTTAATAAACAATATTAAAATATCATAAAAATAATATTTTTGGGTGTAAAATGAAAAACTGGACTTAGGATAATTTTTCTGGAATTTATCGGACCCCGGACCTATTTTAAAATACCTAAAAAATATTTAATTAACTATTTAGTTATTTTTTTATTTTTTTATTTTATTATTATTATTATTATTATTATTATTATTATTATTATTATTATCATTATTATTATTTATTTTAATCCGGCCCGTTTCCTCCAGCCCGACCCACTGGGCTGACCCGCGGCCCAACCCGCTACCGGGTCGAGTCGGGTCAGTCAGACCCGACCCGCCGCCCGCCCGCTGACCCGGTCCCCGCTGCATCTTCCCACGTCTCCGCCGGAATCGCTCCGCCGCCGGATCCGCCGCTTCGCACGCCGCTGCGAGCGCCACCCCCGCTACGATGCAACCGCCTCCCCTCCCCTTTAAAACCCCCGCAGCCCCCACCCTCGCCATAGTCAGCCATGACCCCCACCACCGTCGACCGCCCGAGCCGCCTCGACGCCGGCCGACCCCGCCGCCTTGCTCCCCCGACCTCGCCGGCAGCCCGCCTCCGCCGTCCCAGCGGTCCCAGCAGCCCCAGCCTCCTTCCTCCCTCCCCGCAGCCACTCCTCCGGCCATACCCGCCGCTCCAACAGCCGCAGCCGAGTAGCCGACCGCCTCCGCGAGCCGTCCGGCGAAGCCCCGGCCTCCCTCCGCCTCAGCTCCGGCTGGCCCGCCGCTCCCCTCGCCGAAATTTTCCCCTAAACCCTAACCCTAGCCCTAATTCTCTCCCCCGTGTCCGACACAGGACACAGTGTCCTGTGTCGTGTCGGACACGATTCGACCCTGTTTTTGGGTCTCCTTCAGGTGCGTGTAACTTTTTGTTCGTAGCTCTGTTTTCGATTCCGCAAATTGCATTGCGAAGCCTGTATGACCCTCTCGGTGCCCGGACAAACCGCTCGGGGCATCGCGTGTCACGACCCGCACCCGGTTATTGGGGCACGAGTACGTGGGCACGTCCAGCCTACGCCGCAGTGTCGGCGGTAGTACGCTGTCTAGGTCATTTTCTGGGATCAATAACTATCTATCTCCTCCACAAATAAAGTAAATAGACAAGGAAATTAACAGGAAATAGGAATGCTGATTTATAAAACAGATTGTGATAACAGATCCATAATTTATACATGAACAGAAAATAAATCGGGGACAAACCCGATTACTGAGCTGAAAAGGGAAAACTAGCTAACTGGCTACTACTCCTCAGAGATAATCTCCTGAGTGGGAAACTGCTTCTCAACTGTGTCACCTGCTACGCCATAGGGATCAAAATAGGTAGGGCAAAGTCCTCATCATCGCCTAAAACAACGAATCCAGTCAGGAATGGAGCAAAGTACACAATGCACAACAAGATTAAACTAAATATTTATGACAATTAAGTATTGAATATCATATTGAGAAAATTGCATAGAGGGACATCATTATCTCATAGTTAATGTTGTAAACAGGAATATGAGAAAAGCAGGAAATAAATGAGACAGGAATGAAACTACAACAATCAACAAGAGCCATAACTAGACAAGAAGCTATGTGTGTGAACTTGTGTTTTTAGAATACCTAGTTGGCATGCAGGGGTCTATAAAGTTAAACCGGCCGCCATGGACGGCTATTATTCACGAATAATCGAGATCCGGCTGATGGACAGTCGTGTACCAACAGCTATTATTCACGACACGGGTCAGGGTAAACTACATGCCTTTCAGTATTCTCCCTCCCGACACGAAAACAAGACATGAAATCCAATATTCAAGACATGAAAATACAGTATTCTAACACTACGTGTAATCAGCAAGGGTACTAGTAGAGCAGGGAATTAATTATCACAATATAAAGATTAACTTGAAGTGCAGGTACTTGCCTGTTGTTTGGATCCGATTAATTGGTTCTAGGGGAAGTTCCAGAGATGAGTCCAAAAGCTGAAATAAACATCACCATCACGCTCAAAAGATGTCAAAAAGCTAGAAATGCCTGTCCTTGGGTCCAATTTGGAGACAAGGGCAAAAACGGCAGTTTCGGGTCAAAACGGGGTCCGCCGTTGGGCCCGCTTTGCACCGAAAAATGCGTCCGGGTCAAAGGTCTCCAAATTCACCAAACTTAGTGTCAACAGGTCAGGAACGCTGGTACGAACCCAACGGAACTTCCAGATTTGGATTCCGATGAGCCGAACACAAAATCGCCCGTCGAGCGGGGCCTGTGGGGCCCACGACACGCGATTTCGTTAACGTTCTCAGAATCGAACCAAACTTGACCCACAGGACCAGCGTATTGCTACGAGTCCGATGACGCAAGTTTCGTCTCGATCTGACGTGTGTGCACGAAGTTAGGGTGAATTGTCGAAAAGGCGGATACGGGGCGGTGTCCGCGGATACGTGTTGATTCCGGTGTGCACGCACACCCGAATCAGCTTCCACGAAATCCCACACGTCCGTATCAACGAGGCGCACGTATCTGTGAAGACCGCACGCGACCAAGTCGTCCCGTTTGGCGGGGCGTACTCAGTTCCGGGGTGAAACAGGGTCTGGTTTTTCCTGTTTTTGGATCGCGGTGTGCGATCACCACAGGACGCGGTGTCCCGAACAGTTTGTCCGGACACCGAGAGGGTCATACAGGCTTCACAACGCAATTTGCGGAAATGGAAACGGAGCTACGAGGCGAAAGTTACGCGTACCTGAAGGGGACCCGAAAACAGGGTCGAAAACGTGTCCGAGTCGTGTCGGACACTGTGTCCTGTGTCCGACACAGGAACAGGGATTAGGATTAGGGTTTCGGCGGCACACGGCGGAGGGAGGCGGCACCGGGGGAGGTCTGCGTCGGCGGGGGTCTCGGGCTAGGGTGGTGAGCAGCGGCGGAGCGGCGGGTGGCGGTGGCTAGGGTTAGGGAATGGGGGAGACGGCCGGGGTCGGGGGGGCTTTAAATAGGGAGAGCGGGCGGTTGCAGGTGGCCGGGGTAGGCGGAGGTGAGGGGGGACGTGGGCGCGGGGACTGCGGCGAGCGGGGCGCGGGACTGCGGCGCTGCGCGCGGCGGCCGGCGCTGAACGCGGGCGGTTAGGGCTGGGTCGCTGCGGGCTGGCGGGTGGCGGGTTGGCGGGTCGGGTCTGACCAACCCGACCCGGCCTGAAAGGGCGGCTGGGCTGGGCTGGGCTTCGGCCCACTGGGCCGGGCCGGCCCAGAAGAAAATAAAAATAAAAATATAATATAATATAAATAATAATAATAATATAATAATAATAATAATAAAAACAGTTAATTTAATTAATTAATTAGAAATTTGTTTTTAGGCATTTAAAAATAGGTCTGGGGTCCGATAAATTCCAGAAAAATTGCCCTAAGTCCAGTTTTTCATTTTACATCCAAAAATATTATTTTCATGATATTTTAATATCATTTATTAACAATTAAAAATCATTTATTAATTGAAAACCTTGATTTTATTTACAGAAAATTCCCAGAAAATTCCAGAAAATTGGGAAAAATCCAAGATTTAATAATTTGAAAATTCAGGGGGTTTACAACCTACCCAACTTACAAAAATTTCGTCCTCGAAATTTAAAATTAAGCCATACTCTGATAACCCTTTATGTACATAAGGCAAGTCAATCGAAATCTCCTTGCGATAGTTAGAATCCCTATCATATCCACTGCGATCTTTTTATGGTTAAAAAAAAAATAACTACGGTTCCAATCAAGATTCAGCCTGGGGTTATTACTTCTTACTTCCTCAAATTATCCACAAGCAGATTTTTAATTTTTAGTTCATATAGTATTTTCAAGATGACCTTGCCTCACGATTCGAATTATCATAATCCCCCTAGAAGTGATTCGAGTCCAACAATATTGGTATATTTCAGCCCTTTTAAATTACATTCACATCCTCACTATTCCAACTAGGTAGTCCAACCATCAACTTTTAAATTCTTAATTTAAATCATCAAATTGAAAAAAAATAATTTAAGTGTAGTCCACCAATGTTCAAGTCTGAATTACATCCTCTAAATTCAAGTTGACGATTTTACTCAAAGTTAAATCATGCACCTAGGATGTAACTATTGGGTCCTCGATTTATTAATCATCTTAGTCACTCCTCTATGTTTTCAAAATTTGGAATGGCTTGCTTCTTCCAATCTGACCTTACTCGGTTACGATCCAAAGGATATTCCTCTCTAGTTGACAATTGTATTGCTACCCAACTTAGAATCTACCCATTCATCACCAAAAGACTATATACTTTAAGAAAATATTCCTTAATATGGTTACTCATGTCATTCAATCCTCGAAATTTCAACGCCGATCATATTACATATGATATGTCCTCAATTACGAAAGGTTTAGTCCTCAAGTATGTGATCGGCCTAGGTGGCATATCTAGTACTATCTATGTATCAAACTTATACCAGCACGAGATTTCGTCTTTCCGAAATAAGGGAAGGCGAAGATCAATAATAAAGAGTTCAAGGGTGGGGTGATAGAACGGAAGTATGGGGATCAAGGCGTTTAAAGAATTCTAGTAGGATTTGTCAGGCGGTTATGGATTGAGGTTCTATTCTGGTAGTCATTTATTCGCATGCTCGTATTAGTTTAGTTATGTAACTGATACGATATGCTCAGCATGTCTAGGTCAAGTATGTTTGTCTACTAATCACTACGTATCTCAATCCACGTAAAGTTAGTCGTGCGAAGTGCGAATCAAAATGCACCAAGGTTGATCAGACCGTAATATACTGATTCTGAACAGACACTTGTATTAGTGTACGCGTCCAATAATACACGTGTCATGAACAAGCCTGATAAAGAGTAAGCTTGCAAAACTAGGCTATAGAATAGCAGCATAAACAAAGTACATCAAAATTAAGTGCGCTAGATGATGATGAAAGGAGGTACAAAATTTAAATTCACATAACAAGCAAAATAACAGAAAACTCTACAATCTCTACAGTTATTAAATATAAAAGCATACCAGGTTATTAGCAAGTTCAAAATTACTAGGTTGGGGCTGAGGTCACGAACCAATAGGCGCGG
Organism: Iris macrosiphon; assembly: GCA_036927795.1. Classification (NCBI taxonomy): domain Eukaryota; kingdom Viridiplantae; phylum Streptophyta; class Magnoliopsida; order Asparagales; family Iridaceae; genus Iris; species Iris macrosiphon. The sequence goes on from JAYESA010000014.1 coordinate 161,954,507, forward strand.
GCTAAACAATACTAGAAAGGGCAGCTAAAAGAAATCACTTACGCGCATTAGTGACTCTAAGAGTCTGCACGTTCTCCACGGTCATCGCGTAAGTTTGTCCGTGTTCTTGGAGCAGCGGGACAGTCCTTCACTCGATGTTCTGCTGATCCACAATATAGACAGACACCTAGCCTCTTTCTACAATCCTTCCAAATGTGACCTTGTCTCCGACAAAAACTACAAATGGGAACTCGTCGGTTCTGCCCTTGGGTTGGATTCATCTGTGGTCGTTTTGCAGCTCCTTCCTGTTGTGCTTGGTCTTGTGCTGACGCATACGGCCGCTTCCGGCTGGACTCGGTCCTTGTGGTACACTCCACAGGTCGCGCTGCAGTAAGAACGTCCTCGTCGAAGGTAATTGCATTTGAACTGCTTGGCTTCCGTGACTCCGAGCTAATTTTGTCGACGAAGTTCTCTGCTTGGTTTTGCTGTGCTTCTTGTTGAACCTTCTGATATGCTTGCATCATTACGTAGAACATGCGGAACATCTGTTGTTCGTCCATAGGCGGTCCCAGTGGGAAGGAAGGCATCGGTGGAGTAGGCTGACTTGCTTGACTGCCTTGTGATGATTGGACGACTGGCATTACATTGTCTTCTTGGTTAACCACGACGGCTTGTGGTGTTTCTGCGCGAGCCTCGTTGCTGGCTGGTGGGTCCATCTCCCTGTATCCAAAATAACCAATAAGAGGCACAAAGGAATCAAGGCAAGATGCAAGTTCATATTAGTTCGAATACGATACAGATATCAAAAAAAATGATTCAAGCAAGTGGATGAGATCCTATAAACTTATCCTAGCTTTATTGCAGGCCGGTTCGGTCCCTGAGTTGAAACCGAACAATTTAGTCGTTTGGACCTGCATGGGCCACCACAAAAACGTGTCACGACCCGCACCCGGTTATTGGGGCACGAGTACGTGGGCACGTCCAGCCTACGCCGCAGTGTCGGCGGTAGTACGCTGTCTAGGTCATTTTCTGGGATCAATAACTATCTATCTCCTCCACAAATAAAGTAAATAGACAAGGAAATTAACAGGAAATAGGAATGCTGATTTATAAAACAGATTGTGATAACAGATCCATAATTTATACATGAACAGAAAATAAATCGGGGACAAACCCGATTACTGAGCTGAAAAGGGAAAACTAGCTAACTGGCTACTACTCCTCAGAGATAATCTCCTGAGTGGGAAACTGCTTCTCAACTGTGTCACCTGCTACGCCATAGGGATCAAAATAGGTAGGGCAAAGTCCTCATCATCGCCTAAAACAACGGATCCAGTCAGGAATGGAGCAAAGTACACAATGCACAACAAGATTAAACTAAATATTTATGACAATTAAGTATTGAATATCATATTGAGAAAATTGCATAGAGGGACATCATTATCTCATAGTTAATGTTATAAACAGGAATATGAGAAAAGCAGGAAATAAATGAGACAGGAATGAAACTACAACAATCAACAAGAGCCATAACTAGACAAGAAGCTATGTGTGTGAACTTGTGTTTTTAGAATACCTAGTTGGCATGCAGGGGTCTATAAAGTTAAACCGGCCGCCATGGACGGCTATTATTCACGAATAATCGAGATCCGGCTGATGGACAGTCGTGTACCAACAGCTATTATTCACGACACGGGTCAGGGTAAACTACATGCCTTTCAGTATTCTCCCTCCCGACACGAAAACAAGACATAAAATCCAATATTCAAGACATGAAAATACAGTATTCTAACACTACGTGTAATCAGCAAGGGTACTAGTAGAGCAGGGAATTAATTATCACAATATAAAGATTAACTTGAAGTGCAGGTACTTGCCTGTTGTTTGGATCCGATTAATTGGTTCTAGGGGAAGTTCCAGAGATGAGTCCAAAAGCTGAAATAAACATCACCATCACGCTCAAAAGATGTCAAAAAGCTAGAAACGCCTGTCCTTGGGTCCAATTTGGAGACAAGGGCAAAAACGGCAGTTTCGGGTCAAAACGGGGTCCGCCGTTGGGCCCGCTTTGCACCGAAAAACGCGTCCGGGTCAAAGGTCTCCAAATTCACCAAACTTAGTGTCAACAGGTCAGGAACGCTGGTACGAACCCAACGGAACTTCCAGATTTGGATTCCGATGAGCCGAACACAAAATCGCCCGTCGAGCGGGGCCTGTGGGGCCCACGACACGCGATTTCGTTAACGTTCTCAGAATCGAACCAAACTTGACCCACAGGACCAGCGTATTGCTACGAGTCCGATGGCGCAAGTTTCGTCTCGATCTGACGTGTGTGCACGAAGTTAGGGTGAATTGCCGAAAAGGCGGATACGGGGCGGTGTCCGCGGATACGCGTTGATTCCGGTGTGCACGCACACCCGAATCAGCTTCCACAAAATCCCACACGTCCGTATCAACGAGGCGCACGTATCTGTGAAGACCGCACGCGACCAAGTCGTCCCGTTTGGCGGGGCGTACTCAGTTCCGGGGTGAAACAGGGTCTGGTTTTTCCTGTTTTTGGATCGCGGTGTGCGATCACCACAGGACGCGGTGTCCCGAACAGTTTGTCCGGACACCGAGAGGGTCATACAGGCTTCACAACGCAATTTGCGGAAATGGAAACGGAGCTACGAGGCGAAAGTTACGCGTACCTGAAGGGGACCCGAAAACAGGGTCGAAAACGTGTCCGAGTCGTGTCGGACACTGTGTCCTGTGTCCGACACAGGAACAGGGATTAGGATTAGGGTTTCGGCGGCACACGGCGGAGGGAGGCGGCACCGGGGGAGGTCTGCGTCGGCGGGGGTCTCGGGCTAGGGTGGTGAGCAGCGGCGGAGCGGCGGGTGGCGGTGGCTAGGGTTAGGGAATGGGGGAGACGGCCGGGGTCGGGGGGGCTTTAAATAGGGAGAGCGGGCGGTTGCAGGTGGCCGGGGTAGGCGGAGGTGAGGGGGGACGTGGGCGCGGGGACTGCGGCGAGCGGGGCGCGGGACTGCGGCGCTGCGCGCGGCGGCCGGCGCTGAACGCGGGCGGTTAGGGCTGGGTCGCTGCGGGCTGGCGGGTGGCGGGTTGGCGGGTCGGGTCTGACCAACCCGACCCGGCCTGAAAGGGCGGCTGGGCTGGGCTGGGCTTCGGCCCACTGGGCCGGGCCGGCCCAGAAGAAAATAAAAATAAAAATATAATATAATATAAATAATAATAATAATATAATAATAATAATAATAAAAACAGTTAATTTAATTAATTAATTAGAAATTTGTTTTTAGGCATTTAAAAATAGGTCTGGGGTCCGATAAATTCCAGAAAAATTGCCCTAAGTCCAGTTTTTCATTTTACATCCAAAAATATTATTTTCATGATATTTTAATATCATTTATTAACAATTAAAAATCATTTATTAATTGAAAACCTTGATTTTATTTACAGAAAATTCCCAGAAAATTCCAAAAAATTGGGAAAAATCCAAGATTTAATAATTTGAAAATTCAGGGGGTTTACATCGCGTCCTGTGGTGATCGCACACCGCGAATAAAAACAGGAAAAACCAGACCCTATTTTACCCCGGAACTGAGTGCGCCCCGCCAAACGGGACGACTTGGTCGCGTGCGGTCTTCACAGATACGTGCGCACCATCGATACGGACGTGTGAGATTTCGCGGAAGCTGATTAGGGTGTGCGTGCACACCGAAATCAACGCGTATCCGCGGACATCGCCCCGTATCCGACTTTTCAGTAATTCGCTCTAACTTCTTGTACACTCGTCAGATCGAAACGAAACTTGCGCCATCGGACTCGTAGCGATACGCTGGTCCTGTGGGTCAAGTTTGGTTCGATTCTGAGAACGTTGACGAAATTGCGTGTCGTGGGCCCCACTGGCCCCGCTCGATGGGCAATTTTGTGATCGGCTCATTGGAATCCAAATTTGGAAGTTCCGTTGGGTTCGTTTCAGCGTTCCTGACCTGTTGACACTAAGTTTGGTGAATTTGGAGACCGTTGACCCGGACACGTTTTTCGGTGCAAAGTGGGCCCACCGGCGGACCCCGTTTTGACCCGAAACTGTCGTTTTTGCCCTTGTCTCCAAATTTGACCCAAGGATAGGTGTTTCTAGCTATTTGATACCTTTTGAGCATGATGGTACTGTCAATTTCAGCTTTTGGACTCATCTCTGGAAAATTTCCCCCAAGAACAATTAATTGGATCCAAACAACAAGCAAGTACCTGCACTTCAAGTTTAATCTTTATATTGTGATAGTTAATTCCCTGCTCTACTAGTACCCTTGATGATTACACGTAATGTTAGAATACTGGATTTTATGTCTTGGATACTGTATTTCATGTCTTGCTTTTCATGTCGGGTGGGAGAATACTAGAAGGCATGTAGTTTACCCTTCCCCTTGTCATGTTTAATAGCTGTTGGTACGCGACTGTACCTCAGCCGGATCTCAATTTTCCCTGTTTAATAGCCATTTATGACGGCCGGATTAGCCTTATAAACCCCTACATGCCAACTATGTATTCTAAAAATAAACACAAGTTCACACAGATAGCTTCTGGTCTTGTTATAGTTCTTGCTGACTGTTGTAGTTTCATTTCCTGTCTCATTTATTCCTGTTTTCTCATATTCCTGTTTATAGCATTAGCTCTGAGATATTGATGTTCTTTATGCAACTTTCTCAATATGATACTCAATTTAATTGTCATAAATATTTAGTTTAATCTTGTTGTGCATTGTGTACTTTGCTACTTTCCTGACTGGATCCGTTATTTTAGGCGATGATGAGAACCTTGTCCCCACCTATTATGGCCCCTATGAGGCAGCAGGTGATACAGTTGCAGAGCCAGTTCCCGCACAGGAAGCTACTCCTGCGGAGTAGTTAGCAGTAGTTATCTTAGTTATTTGCTCTTTATCTTAGTAATCGGGTTTGTCCCCGATTTCATTCTGATTTCTGTACTAAACATTTGAATCCGTTGTCGCATTTATTTCATCTAAAATCTTAAGTATCTGTTTCTCATTATTATATTGCCTATGTTATTTGTGAATGAGCTAGATTAGTTAAATGTGGATTTGACCTAGACAGCGTACCACCGCCGACTCTGCGGCGTAGGCTGGACGTACCCACGCACTCGTGCCCGAATTTCCGGGTGCGGGTCATGACATATATATATATATATTTCATACTCAAACCCTCGTACATGCACAACAATCCAATAAAACAATAATTGCCCTATTTGAGACACCGAAAGTGAACCTTCTTGTGCACTTGCACTCAAACCCAACCAAGACCCAAACAACTTGACCCAAGTAAACCCAAAGCCTCACTAAGGGCTAACCCAAATCCTATAAATCTGAACCATAGGTTAAAATCTCATCAAATCTCCACCATGGGCCCAATAACCAACTAACTATATAAAGTCCAAGCCTCCGCCTAAAAACCCTAACCCTAACTTCCTCTCCCTCTTGTGGCTGCCCCTTTACAACCTCCCCCTCCTTCCTGAAAAATTCTACATCCTCCCTCTCCCTCTCTACTTTATTATTCCATCATCCCCAAGCCTCCACGTAAGCCCCAAGGGCTGACCAACCCACAAGGAGCATTCGGCCACCCCTTTGAGGCCAAAAATTGCTGCTGGTTGCAGCAGCAGTTAGAGCACCCCCACAGTAGACCCCCCCTAAAAATCCTATATTTATATCATATTTAAATCCTCCAAGAGCCCTCTCAAGTTTTGTGGAGCTTAGAGTCCGTTTGGCGCTCCAAAAGGTCCGTGTCGCAAGAAAAAGCTCCATCGTAATCACGATCAAGTAAGTTTTGTAATTTTTTTTATATTTATTTTTACCATATGAAAACCCTTGAATGAACTCATAAATATGATTATATGACAATGAGAAAATCCCATGTATGAGAAACCCTAATATTTACATAAAAACTACTCTTTGATGACACGAAAACCAATACATGGCAATGTGTAAACCCTAATAACCTACTATTGATAGATGTTGCTATTTTATTATTTGAATATAAATTTTCAGAAATTAATTAATAATTTTCAGAATATTAATTATTATATTTTATATGTTAAATAAAATTTTCATGCAAGTTGAAAGCCTTGCATGCATAACTAGTTGCTAGCTAGACCACCTAGTTGACGCGCAACAAAACTTTGTGCATGCAACGGTGTCGTTTCTGTATTTTTACTAAATAAACCATAATGCCAGAATTTAAATTATTTAATTCAGTATTAATGGATGTCGACATGGGTGTTTGAGAGACGGCATGCATGTTCGAGATATAGTTCAACGTTGTTGCCAGTTTTGGGACATCGTGTCGTATCTGCGTATATATATGATTATATTTGTCGGAACTTATGTAGGCTCCTATATATATATAAGAAAACACATTGAACGAGACCCTACAATATACTAGATAGTGCTATGGTACGTGGTTATTGGCACGTTGGCCCATGACCTGTAACTGTTGGATCGTTCGCGTGAACGTCACCACACTAATTGACGTCGTGCGAACATTCCTATTCTTTTATGTTAATCATATTAGATGGTGTATTGATTAGAACATGTTATAATAGGACAACTTAGATTTATTGTACCTTTGGTTGAGGACACCAGTCAGATAGTACCGCGACAGCAGACATCAGGCAAGTGTAACTTGTCTTTGTTCTAGTATTTTGTGCTTATTGCTACTACCAGTTATTGATTCTATTTCTAGTTCTTTGCTTGTACTTGTTGTGACCCTAGGACCGTTAAGATACTTAGCGTTCGAAGTGTATTCGGGTGCCGACTTCCATACGCGAAATCGGGTATCGTTAAACTGTATTGTCATCATATACCCTATATGTGTAACTCTTGCATGATATACCTTAGTACACTGTATACGACCCTCATGTACAGAAGTCTTACTTGAGATATTCAAGGATTCAGACTTCTGTGTTAGGACATGACTCATGATATATGATTAGTTGACTTGATTGAATTCTTTTTCTTGACTCGAGACATAGTTAGTACTTGTCTTGCGTATTATGGACATGAGATACGATATACATAGGGATTGTGGAGAATCTACCGTACCATTGGGCTACCACACAATACATGTTACCGTTGCTTGCGCTTCGGGCCCTATAGTGCTGCAGGTACCTTGACAGGACCAGTACGTACCTACTACTACTACTACTACTACTACTACTACTACTACTACTACTACTACTACTACTACTACTACTACTACTACTATTGTTACTACTACTACTACTACTACTACTACTACTACTACTACTACTACTACTACGTGCTACTATCGTGTCTATGAGACCTACAAGCCCCGGTGGTTTAGCGAATGAGTACGTTCTCAATTGCATTCACTTAGTTGGTTATGATAGGTACCCAGAGCACACTGTTTATTATTTACTATTATATTGGTTTGAGTGTTTATTGTACCTTGCTATGTCCCCTGAGGACCTGGATTCGGATTATGTCTCCAGGTATAGACGATGAGAGCTACCCCGAGGTTTACGAGACATGAGCTGACTTTGGAGCAATACTTGCACCAGAGGACGAGGTTGTGCCGGAGGACTTCTCTTGAGCACTCTATTATTTCTTTATTTCTTTATTTATGCTTAGTTTGTTTAGACATTAGACTTGGCTTAATGACTATTGGACATATGTACTTGGTTTATTTCTCTTTTCATTATTTGGATGACAGGTTATTCCCCGCGATATTTCTTATACTGTACTTATTGATGGATAATTTTATTTTTATTATTCTTGTGACTGGACTATCCCTTGTCTTGTGATTCTTATTGTGGATAAGATTAGATATATAAACTGTGACATGTGTTGTAGACCTTTATATATATATATATATATATATATATATATATATATATATATATTATATCTTAAGTGTACTCTAACGGGTCCATTAAATTGGGTTTGCCCATTGGAGTTGTGCTGCTGGCCATTGCCATGTGGCTAGTCCCTTGGTATTTTGGGACTGGGCGTGACATATTTTTTATGGTGGCCCATGCAGCTATACGAATATATTACTTCGGTTTTAATTACAAAATCGAGCAAGCCTGCAATTAGGATAGAATAAATTTATAGGATCTCATCCACATGTTGACACGTTCTTGACCTCTATATCGAATTCTAATTAATTCCTTGACTTGCATCATGTCTTGATTAATCTGTTCGCCCCTACTCTGATCCCGACAAAAAAAGAGAAGGCAGAAAAATTCTTTGACGGACTAAGCTTTGAGTTACAGAGATTGATTGGCTCAGTTGCACCTACTTCTTATGCGTACGTCCTTGCCGCAGTTCGATGCATGGAATCCGTAAACGGAAGAGAGTACATCCAAAAATGGTCGCACACACTAGCACCAGCCCGAGCACCATAGGAAGGAGCTACAAAGAGACCTCACATGCACCAGCCACCCAGAGCAACCCACTAACACTGCATATATGTCAATATTGTGGCAAGCAAGGCCATCACGCGAGCGAGTGCAGACGCAAGTTAGGACTATGCTTGATTTGTGGATCGGGACAACACTCGGTATGTGACTGTATGGAACAACGGAGAGAAGAACCGATGATTCATTGACCAGCCTTACCAGTACCAGCACCAAGACTCCCTACTTGTCATTATTGTGCCAAAGTAGGGTGTCTCGCCAAGGAATGCCAACGCAGATTGTGATTGTGTTTGCTTTGCGGTTCAGACTAGCATTCAGCCAGAGATTGTACGGAGCATTGAGGAGGAGCACTGATGGTACACCGACAGGCTTTACCAGCACCGAGACCAACCTAACAGCTACTTAGGCTAGCTTATCCAGTACCAGGAGCACAATAGACGAGAGTTGAAGGAGTAAGACCACCAGCTCCAGGAGGGTATCAGCCAGTTGGGATACTAGATACTAGTAAGAAGACATTGCGGGGTCAGACGATCAGACTGGTTCGGATAGCTTGGAAGCATAATTCTCCAGACGAATTCATTTATGAGTGAGTGGATATCATATGAAAATGTTATCCTCACTTATTCGTGGATACATGTATGACCTTAGAACTGCCCTTTGTTACCATATCTTCATAGAATCATAGAGTAAATTTATTCTTAATTGCAATGACATAATTATTTTAAGGTGGGTAGATTTTAAACCCCCTCATTTTGAGAAGAAATAATTTGGTATTTTTTAATTTAATTTATTTTATTCAATAGGTTAAAGTATTAAAATTTTAAAATTATTTATATATATATATATATATATGACACTTTACCATAGCTTGGATATTTGAGCAATGCACGACCTTTTTTCTTCCAACCAAATTCACATTATTGAACTTGACTGTACCTAGCAAACTTGGGATAAGGGTGTTGCATTAGTTTGGTATCTTCCATGCTTTAAAAATATTGATAAATATCATAAATCATTAATATTGTAAAACTACCCATATTTGACTAGTTGATCCCAACCTGGCCCAAACACCCTACTTGGACACTCAAACCAATTCCTATGAGACATGTATAGTAATCCACACTCATCCCCTACTCAATAATATATATTTTTCACACTCAAACCCTCGCACATGCACAACAACCCAATAACACAACAATTGTCCTATTTGAGGTGCACTTGCACTCAAACCCAACCAAGACGTAAAAAAATTAACCCAACTAAACCCAAAGCCTCACTAAGGGCTAACCCAAACCCTATAAATCTGAACCATAGGTTAAAAGTATATAAAATCTCTATCATGGACCCAATAACCAATTAACTATATAAAGCCCAAGCCTCCCCCTCAAAACCCTAACCTAACTTCCTCCCCCTCTTGTGGCCGCACCTTTACAGCCTCCCCCTCCTTCCCACGAAATTCTAAAGCCTCACTCTCCCTCTCTAATTCATTATTCCATCATCCCCAAGCCTACACGCAAGCCCCAAGGGCCGACCAACCCACAAGGAGCATTCGACCACCCCTTTGAGGCCAAAAACTGCTGCTGGTTGCAGCAGCAGTTAGGGAACCCCCTATAGTAGCAAAAACCACTCAAAACCCTAGATTTATATCATATTTAAATCTTCCAAGATCTTCCTCAAGTTTTGTGGAGTTTGGATTCTGTTTGGCCCTCCAAAAGGTCCGTGTCGCAAGAAGAAGCACCGTGTTATCACGATCAAGTAACTTTGTACTTTCTTTTTTATATTTATTTCTCCCATGTGAAAACCCTTGTATGAACTCATAAATATGATTATATGACAATGAGGTAATTCCATGTAGGAGAAACTCTAATTTTTACATAAAAACTACTCTTTGATGACACAAGAACCAATACATGGCAATGTGTAAACCCTAATAACCTAGTTTTGATAGATCTTGCTATTTTATTATTTAAATATGAATTTTCAAAAATTAATTAATAATTTTTAGAATATTAATTATTATATTTTATATGTTAAATGAATCTTTTATGCAAGTTGGCAATCTTGCATGCACAAACTAGTTGCCAAAGTAACTAGAACACCTAGTTGACGCACAACGAAACTTTGTCTGTGTAACGGTGCCGTTTCGATATTTTTTCACTAAATAAACCATATTGTCAGAATTTAAATTATTATAATTCAGTATTAATGGATGTCGATATGCGTGTTTGAGAGCCAGCATGCATATTTAAGATATATTTTAGCATTGTTGCAAGTTTTGGGATATCGTGTCGTATCTGCGTATATATATGATTACACGTATCGGAGCTCATGTAGGTGCCTATATATACATAAGAAAACACAATGAATGAGATCCTAAAACGTACTAGACAAGTCCATGGTACGTGGTTATTGGCATGTTGGCCCATGACCCGTAACTGTTGGATTGTTGGCATGAACATAACCACACTAGTTGACGTCGTGCGAACAATCCTATTCTTTTATGTTAATCATATTAGATGGTGTATTGATTAGAACATATTATAATAGGACAACTTGGATTCATTGTACCTTCGGTTGAGGACACCAGTCAGACAGTACCGCAGCAGCAGCTAAGTATACCTTGCCTTTATTCCAGTATTTTGTGCTTATTGCTACTACCATTTATTGATTCTATTTCTAGTTCTTTGCTTGTACTTGTTGTGACCCTAGGACCGTTATGATACTTAGCGTCGAAGTGTATTCGGATGTCGACTTCCAAATGCGGAATCGGGTATCGTTAGACTGCATTATCATCGTATACCCTATATGTGCAACTCTTGCACAATATATCTTTGGACACTGTACACGACCCTAATGTACATAAGACTTACTTGAGATATTCGAGGATTCCGGCTTCTGTGTTAGGACAGAACTCGTGATATGTGATTAGTTGACTTGATTGAATCCCCTTTCTTAACTAGAGATATAGTTAGTACTTGTCTTGCATGTTATGGACATGAGACACGAGATATATGGGGATCGTGGAGAATCTACCGTACCATTGGGCTACCATACAATACGTGCTACCTTTGCTTGCGCTTCGGGTCCTATAGTGCTGCAGGTACCTTGATTGGACCTGTACATACCTACTACTACTACTACTACTACTACTACTACTACTACTACTACTACTACTACTACGTGCTACTTTCGTGTTTATAAGACCTACAGGCCCCAGTGATTTAGCGGACGAGTACTTTCTCAATTGCATTCACTTAGTTAGTTATGATAGGTTCCCTGAGCACACTGTTTATTATTTACTGTTATATTGGCTTGAGTGTTTATTGTACCTTGCTATGTTTCCTGAGGACCTGGATCCGGATTATGTACCCAGGTATAGACGAGGAGAGCTACCCCGAGGTTTATGGGACATGAGATGACTTTGGAGCAGTACTTGCACCAGAGGATGAGGATTTGCTGGAGGACTTCTCTTGAGCACTCTGTTATTTATTTATTTATTTAAGCTTAGTATTCTTTAGACATTGGACTTGGCTTAGTGACTACTGGACTGTTGTACTTGGTTTATTTCTTTTTTATTATTTAGATGATGGGTTGTTCCCCGCGACATTTCTTATACTGCACTTGTTGATGGATAGTTTCATTTTTATTATTCTTGTGAGTGGACTATCCCTTGTGTTGTGATTCTTATTGTGGATGGGATTAGAAATATAAACTGTGAATGGTGTTGTAGACCCTTATTTATATATATTACAGTTTAAGTGCATTTTAACGGGTCCATTAAATTGGGTTTGCCCATTGGAGTTGTGCTGCTGGCCATTGTTACGTGGCTAGTCCATTGGTATTTTGGGACAGGGGCGTAAAAAACCTAGTAGTATATATACTACTCTCAATTCATTCCTAAATATAGCAAGGTTAAGGGTCAATCAACTTAAAGGTAGGCCCGCAGAGTACAATGTTACATGATCAGCTCTAGTCTAGAATATGCTTTACATGTAGGCCCGTGGGCTAGAATGTCAAGTCCCAAAATGCGAGCTAAACACATGCTCGGTGGCTAAATACCTCAAAAGAATAATGTACAAGATCAAGAGATTGAGGAAGAAAAACCCACCCATGTCCTCGGGTGCTTCTCGTGTTCACCATCTTGAGACAGAAATACGGAAGATCCTGCGATCTTGCTCCAAAATCTGGCCATACAAAACCAGTGGGGTCAGACCCCAAAATAGCAAGTACCACAAGGGAGACAAACTTATGAACTAAAAATAACATACAGACAAATCAGTAAGAAATAGCATAAGGAACAATTAAATAAGTGCAACGGGTAAGGTAACAATTAAGCAGTTTAGGAGTAATTAAACAAGGGCATTTGGAATCAGTACTCCGGTTACCATTTCTGGATCAGCTGTTAATAAAATCAGGACATGACTAGACTAGACTAAAAATTAAGCGATCATGACCAATCATGTCATACGGCTTGCTATCATTAGCTAACTAGGGTTATCACAGTCCTAATTACTAACACATGTAGTTTGAAATTTCTTACAGCCACATGTCCTGCAGATTATCCGGGTTATCCAAACGAACAAGTATATAATAGATATATCAGGTATAATCATTTTTTATCTTTTTTGGAAGTGCAACACTCGACGGTGTGCTGGAAGTGTGCCCCTCACGACGGAGAGCTCCAAATCCATCAGGTGTCGCTTGAATATCGGGATTGCATGTAGCCAGAAAATCTCTCTAGATGCTTTCTAGATTATTATTCTAGTTGTTAGATTGGACAATTATCAAGGATTTCCAACCGTGGTGCTCATAAATCTGCCTTAGATATAATAGTAACTTGACGAGTATAATCAAAATCAACCACGAGAATACATATCATGCAATACATGTGCTACTAATAGCCTTGATCAGGACAGTTACAGGAATTCTCAATTCAGGGGTACGCTACGTCGAGCCATTATCAGGACTATCAGGATCAGGAGTATCAGGATGGTGTGCTACGTCGAGCTACTATTAGGATTATCATGATCAGGAGTATCAGGGTTATCAGTACAGTATTAGGATTATCAATATTATCAATTCCATGTCAAGGTTCATGAGTTCATTTAAAATGTACAATCACTAGATCATGTCAGAAAATCAGGATCAATATCAAGAATATCATGTTCAGAAAATAATCAGGATTAACTAAAATAACGGGATAAAAAAGAACTAGAAAATCTTCAAGAGTTTAACATGTTTAAGAGAATACTGGCATGCAGGTGCATAAATTAATAATTCAAGGTTGGCACATAAAATCAGGCAAGAGTATAACATCCGTGCACAATGGGTCAAAAACTACCATTAGCGCACAAACGGGTATTGACGCAAAAATGGCCAAAAATAGATTTGGCGCATAAATCACTAATCCGGGCAGTTCTGGCAACTTTGATACAAAAGTTCTCCAAGTAAAAATGGTGCACAATCATACTAAAGCGCACTTTTAGGATCTTGGCGCACAAAGATAGAAGGGAGCGAGCTTGGATCTTGGCGCATAACTCCATCATTGACGCACAATGAAAGTACCCAAGCTACGACTTTGATGCACTTTCATCAAGGATGCCAGCAGTGAGTTTTGGCGTACAAATAAATGCAGGAAGGTCTACTAAAAGAAAAAATACAAGTTCCAAGATATGGCATAATAGTCGAGACGACTCTGCAGTCGAGAAACACAATTCTCGAGAATGGTCAGAAGTCTTTACTTAGTCATTAAGTAATGCGAAAGGCTACAAAGTGTGCCGTCTTTGGAGAATGCCACATAGTGCGCGAAGTACCAAAGTGTGCCATTCTCTAGAAGCGACAAAGTGCGCCGGTAAGGAAGTTCACCAAAGTACACCAACTCTGTAATATCTGCAAAGTGCACCAACTCTGCAATATCTGCAAAGTGCACCAACTTAGCTTTTAAGCAGTGACGCACATTCTTGATGACTTACAGATCCATTCAAAAGTGCGCCAAGTGGGATTGGCATACTTTTGAAGGAATTATCTTAGTACAAAACGTACGTAGGAGTAGAAAAGTGTGCCCATAGTACTTAACATATCTTGGCACATTTTCCAAGAAAATAAAACACACACAAGTGCGCTCACTAGAATTTTGTTTATGCGACAACGGTTCCCTGCGTACTTTTTGTATATATTCTCAAGCAAACTTTGCATTTTCTGACTTACTGTTCTTGGACTCCATGAGCAACAATACAAGATAATCAAAATCATCATGAAGACAAGTTTTAAGTATTAAGCAAATAAAACCTATCAAGTGATTAAACAAGTTATACTAAGAATCAAAACAAGATTCATGGTTGTTCCTTCGGTTGTCAAGATGTACTTGCCTACGGTCAAGTTCTAGCCTAATACCAACACTACCAAGGTCACCCAAGGCCAAGGCCAAGCTCAGCTGCTCCTCTCTGCTGGGGAAGATACGAAGAAGGAAAGATAAATAAAAGAAAAAGAAAAGTGAAGAAAGAGAATGTAATTGCTTATATAGCTAAAGGATTGATTGTAGGCCATTGGATCATAATCCATGCCTCTTACCTGAGTTTATCACAACTACCCTCCAAGAAAACCAAGGGACCAAAGTTCCAAAGCATGCAACTAAGAAAAATTTACAAAAATAACCTAAAAAATGCATGAATGGCATAAAGCAAGATGTAAGAAATTAAACAATAAGCAAGCTATACATGTATAATACGCGTATGTCGGGTATGTATACTAAAAAAGTGAGACGAGTCTTACACGTCTACACCTGAAAAATGGACCAAGTCCTCAGAAGGACGTAACAAGATACATAAAAGTATGTCAATAATGTACTGAAAGTAAACATTAAACATGGTCGTCTAACCAGTCTACGTGATATGCTGTTTAAGAACAACTTTTTTGCATATGGACTATCTGACTAATATAATGGGATGAGCATAGTTCTCTCGAATATCCAGGAGACATTGGCATAACGTCTTTCGATCGTTATAGGCCTGCAGTAAATAATGGGATCATAACGCCTCGCGTCTCCGGTGGAGCTACGGGCAAATAAGGAAAAGTGTAAAGGAGTCACATACGCTTACTCATTGTCCTCCCCACCCCATGCTCTATACATGTTGTATCGATAACACGTTGATTACTCTAATAACTGTCAAGTTCTCTAGCATATCTCTATTAGCAGTTATTTTCTAATGCACATCCCATACGTACTGATAATCAGTCAATACGCAAGTCCTTGATCTATATGAGACTCACAACTCATGTAACACCTGTGTCATGGACAAATAAAACATAATGATGTCTCCAAGTCATGGGGTAGTCTCTTAACTCTAAGTCTATATGTATAATATAAATAAATGGATAAATAACGACGCATCTCATCGTTGCACCCAAGTCTTCTTGGACGCACAGTTTCATAATATAAAATAAATGTAAATAAGTAGTAATCGTGGCAAGGTATACTTGTCTGGCAAGCAATCAGTGTAGTATAGACGTCCAGACGATAAGCACAAGGAACCAGATAGTAGGGACCCTGAATGAACATCTTCGGATGCTGAAATAAACATCACCAACAGTCAGGAAGAATTTGGCTTAGTTCATTCACTCCTAAACTATAGAAAGTTATCTCCAGTATCAGTGAGATAGTCATAAAGCACTACCATTTCGTCCAATTTGGACACAAGGGCTAAAATGGTTATTTTGGGTCAAAGTAGGGTCCACATATGAGCCACTTTGTACCAAAATACGTGCCATAGATAAAAATCTCTAAATAGGACAAATTATAGGTCAAACAAATCCTAATCAATAATACGAACTCAATGATATATCCAATTTTGGATTTCAGTGAGTCGATCACAAAATTGCTCGTTAAGTCGAATCGTGGGGCCCGCGAAAAGAAGATTCATTGACTGACTCATAATCGGACAAAACTTGGATCACAGGACAAGTCAAACGCTACGAGTCCAGTGGTATAAGTTTCATTGCGATCCGATGAGCATGTACAAACTAATTGGATAGTTTATAAAATACTGATACGAAAGACTTTTTACGGTTACGGGTTGATTTCAGCGTGCACACATGTCCAAATCAATTTCTGCGAAAGCCCACATGTCCAGATATACCATACGCGTCTTTCAGATAATTGGTACGCAACAAGATGTCCTAGTTTGGCGGAGCGCACTCCGTATCGCAAGTTTTTGGGTTTTAAAAATATGATTTTTTTTTTGTCGTTTTGGAAACATAATAATTTGACGATTAGTACACACTAAGAAAAACTAAAAGAATAGAAATAATTTTGGTTATGTTGTCTTTAATCTGAAAAGAGAAAATTAGTTTTTGGTTCATTGGTTTGGTAGATAATGACTCCTAAACTTGGGTACTTGGATTGGTTTCTGACATATATAAAACTATAATTTTGTCGAGTTTTAATCTCTATTTTTACCTAGTTTTTGATTCTATTCAACTAAAACTAAAGTCGCTTATGTAGTGATCATACCTGCGAAGAAGATGCACAAAACGGTCGAGCGGTGAGGGAGAACGAGGGGGATAAAGTTGGGTGGTTGTAGCGGCTACTGCTGTTCTGCGCGGCTGCTCGTGCGGCGGCGCTAGCGGTGGCCTGGAGGCGGTCTTCGGTGGTCTGGTGGCCTGGGGTAGCGGCAAAGAAGAGGAGAAAAGGTAGAAAGCTAGGGTTAGGGTTTTGGTTTTAGATGGTAGTATATATAGAGAGGGAAGTGGTTTCGGTTCTGGGCCGCGCGGGTTAGGCTAGGGGGTTCGGTTCCGTATGTGTGTACGTGTGTTTGAGTTTAGGGATTGGCTAGGGTTACTTGCTATGGTGGTGGTGTTGCTTTTTCTTTCTTTTCTTCTTTTCCTTTCTTTTTTTTCTTTTTTTTCTTTTTCTTTTTTTTTCTTTTTCATTTATTTTAATTCCACTTTTAATTTTATATTATTATTATCATTATTTTTGTTATTAATTTCTTTTTATTTGCTTCTTTGTTTATATTATTTAAATTTTTTTATTTACATACAAAATTTTATTTATTTCTTTTGTATTATTAGCTATATTTCTATATACTACCATGGGTACAAATACCTACCTTATTGTAATTATTTTATTATTTGAATTAATTAGCTAAAATAAAATTAAAAATTGAGGGGTTTTACACAAGGAGCCTATAAATAGGTGGGCTACAGAGGAGAGAGAACTTTTGTCTCTCGTCTTTCCCCTATTTTCGTGAAAGAAGATGCCGAGGGCTTATATTTATCTCGCCGAGGGGTTCGTCCAGAGCAACGTCGATCCATGGCCCCCCGATGCTGGCATTCTCTTTGGAGGTAGGGGTGAGTCATGGTGGTAGGGACACAGAGACACAAGTACACGGTCTCACAGCGTAGATGAAAAATCTTCTAGAACTAGCGCAGCCCCCCCCCCCCACAAAATTCTGCTGCATGGATGAGCAACCATCTGTAACATGAGCACAGAGCCTATACGTGGCTTGGTCGCATGGATGGAAACTTATCTATAATGTGCACGCAAAGCCTATTTGTAGCTTGGCCGTATGATGAGGAATTATCTGAAATCATGCATGCAGAGCCTATATGTGGCTGGGTAGTCTAGATGGGAACTTGTCTGCACCGTGCATGCAGAGCCTATCTGTAGTTTAGCCGCATGGACGAGACCTCCTCATGTGTGCGAACTTAGCTATCTCAAGACATCCCCTCCTACGTGTGGCTATGACCTAGAAGTGACATACGACCGATGTACACTTTTGCAATCTTCGTTTAAGACTGATGTGTGTTCTCCTTATGTAGGTTTACCACCTTTTGCGGTGCCCAGGATAGATCATGGAAGGATATCAAAGAACTTGTCATTCGAAGAGAATGTCAACCTTACATGGCAGTTTTTTTTCCAAGAACTGATCTAGGAGAAGAGGGTGAACATCTTGCATCATGCGTGGAGCTATCCCTGTTTATGCAGTATGCTAGCTGCGTTTCTCCCCTTTATGCGGCTTGCTACCGGTTGGGGGCCTGCAGCTTCGATGACAGAATTTGGATTAATTATCATTCATGTCTTCGGTCTTCCTGCATGGTTGTAGAGCACCTGCTCCTGCCCCTTCCTTGCTATCCATCAATATAGATTCTTTTCCATATAATAAGGTTTGTACTGTGGAGGGATGATCCAGAAAGCATTGAGCTCTGCAGCTGGCTCTACTAGCGCTGGTTGCCATAACAACACAAATGGGCGCTTCTAATGGAAAATGTTCGTGTCAGCGAAACTTTATGGAAACCCTTAAAAATGGGTTTCCATCATATGAACTCATAACCTTGAATACTAATGAAAAAAATATATTTCCATCATATGTACTCATGATCTTGAATATTAATGAATAAAGTCTCTCCTTTTCCAGAATTTTCTCTTTGTATTTGTCTTTTTACATGTTATGGACTTTGGATATTGTAGTAGATATAATATGGATGTAGTACAATATTATAGTCTGTTAAGGATGTCCCATTGGGGGAATTTGGTTGACCTATTACTTTTTGCGCACTTGGGTGCAAGTAATAAATTCGGAGAAAAAAAATCCTATCAGAGGTGATATGGACGTGATAGGTTTTATGGACTTACCACCATTGGCGTACTTAGAGTTAAGTACGGGTGATACGTTTAGACGACGATCGAAAAAAGATATAATATAGATATGATAATCGATGGTCATACAGAGAGGTTTACGCGATGGTCATACAATACGTACAACCCGTCGGCTCTCCCCGTCGTTGTTGCTATTGTTAATGCTGCTGCCTCGGCTGCTGCTGCCGAGTAGATGCTATCACTATCGAGGTCACTGGCCTCCTCTGTATTACGTCATGGATGCGAATGCCAGGGGATGGTGCTGACATTCGCGATACTGGTCCTCCCTCATTGCTTTGTCCATGAGGTCTTTTTCGGTCTACTCTTCTTGATTGCATCCTCTGAGAGGTAAGCTCAACCCTCTTGGCTGCTATCAATACTGCCTTAAAGGTATGGTAGTCATGTACCTCTACCATGTGTAAAATATCCAAGTAAAGTCCCTGCTGGAACCTAATTCCTCTCTCCAACTCTGTCGCCACCATGGTTGAGCAAACCTGCTCAGTCGGCAAAACTTTGTCGCGTAACCATCTACTGTTCTTCCAGCCTGCTTGAGATTGGTGAACCTCTGTTGTAGCTCGCACTGAGCCACAATCCCAAAGTACTTTGTCCTAAATCGGGTTCTAAAATTGTTCTATGAAATAGGATGCCTCAATCTTACCTCCATCGTGGCACACCAATCTCTTGCAAGATCCTGAAGCTGTAAACGAACCAGGTCAACCTGTTCCTCAGCCAAAACTTTAGCTGCTGCCAGAATGGTCTCAGTATCCTTGAGCCAATTATCTGTTATAATGGCGTCCTCTGTGCCATTGAAATATCTATGATTCAGTCTACAAAACCTAACATATACCCCAAAATCTACTATTCTGCCTCGTTCTAGGGCCGTTTGAAACCCTTGGTTCAACAAAATATTCTATTCTTGATGTTGAAACTGTTAACGTTGTTGTTCCTGATGTTGTTGCTGATGAACCACCATATGATATTATTGGGCAGCCAACATTCTCCGGATAATCTCTAGCAAGGCCGGGGTATCTATTGGTGCCGATACTACGGGAGGTACAAGAATATTTAGAGCCTGTTGCTTAGTCGTATTTATCATGGGCTCAACTTGGATCTTTGGCTGGGGTTCTACAGGTCCTCGTTCCACTGGAAACTCTGCCTCTCTTACTGCTGCAATATCTGGAGAAGGAAAAAACCTTAAAAAAGAGCACGAAAAATATCAAGTACTGGACGAGAAGGAACAAGGAAGCAACAAATCTGAGAAATTTTAAGCTGAGTATCAAAGATGACAAATTCAGAATTTCAAGACGGATTATGTTTGATTGAGACTCTTATGACCATGACACCCCATAAGTCTATAGAACAAACATGCATGGGCCACCACTAAAACCTTGTCATATTCCAGTACCAGAATACGGAGACGGACACGGCCAGCTACACCGTACAAGGTACTATACATCGTACGATGATCACAGTTGTAACTAGACAAGGGGGTGCATGCTACAATTAGGTCACTTAGGGTCACACGAACATCTATGTCTCAATCAATCAAACAAAAAACAGTAATCATAGAGCATATATAATAAAGTAATAAGGCATCCTAAATGCTTTCATCAAAATATTCTAGAGACCAACTGTACAAAATAAGAAGCTGGTAGAATAACAAAAGTACATGATGTTATCACAACTGCAGTCTGATTTATATACAGTCATGAAATGAAACTAATGTTCAGACGTGTCGGCTAACAGGTGCTGGCGATTAAACGCCCAAAGAAGAAAATTTTATAATGACGAGCAGAAAAGAAGAAAACTCACTCGTTATCTTCCGCGACCATGTTCCTGGTACGCGCTGTAGTGCCCCATTCCCCCTGTTCAGGGAGCACGGATAAGAAATACTTGGTATCGTTTGATCAGGACAGATTAAATTAAGATCCTTTCCTCATTATGGATTGGTTTCTTCAGAATTAAGTTCCACATTCAGCGGATCGTTCCTCGAGGAAGGACTCGACAGCAGAGTCACGAGTGGCCTTTTCGTTGCACTAGTTTCTTTGCCCATTTTTGATGCACTTGGTTGCTTTCTTATTGGTTTTGTGACTTGCGTTTTCTTGAACGATTTTGATAAATTTTATTGTCTTCGTTCTTTGAACTTTGTATTTCGTATCGAACTCTAGGAGACCGAGACAGGAGATATTGATCATCTGTTGATGCGTGCAGGTGATCATGTAGGCGACGCGCAAGCAAAGTCTTGAAGATCTCTCTTTTCTCTCCCCCGATTTACCAACTTGTGAATGGCCTTACTTTTAATTAGCTGCCTCCTTCCAAGTCTTAACTCTTAACAATCTGACTCATTTGTGCGTTCCGATCAAAGATACTATATTAATAATAACCGAGTCAAGATAATAAGAAGTAAACTTGGAAACACTTATGCTTGTCACACCACTTTACCGTATAATCTTATTGTTGCGTGCTTGTCCGCTATACATATATCTATTTTATTATTTCAATTGTAGTTAGAACTTATTCATCTATAACTGTGCAATGTGTATTACATAAATTGTAATATGATCGCTTGAGCACGTGGAATATGCTATGGAATTCTGCTGAGTTCTTATATGTAAACCCCCTCGACCAAAAATTTATTTTAATTAACTTAGATAGAAAGATTAGGGTTATTTTGGTCCTAATTAGAATTTATTATATAGAGTATTAAATATATGTGCAATGCTTTTATTACTTAGAATACCTTACCGTTGTCCCGATATTTAGGACACTACACTAGCTGTTACCCTGAAACAAATTCCATACACTTAGCCTAGACATACCAACCTACCATAATGACCTTCGTGTAACTCACAGATACTCATTTGTGTGTCTGATTTTAGTCGCACAAAAGTCGTTACAAACGTCCGTACATAAATTTAATTAATTGCATATTTACGTTCGTTGTCCGTTCCAATCGAAATTGAGACCCGACCTCAACCCGTTTTGACCAACCCCGATCATGACATTATTATACTCTAAGCCTACCACGCCCATGACGCTTGAGCCACCCAATTTTGACCCCCGATTAATTTTAATTAATTAAATAACACCTAGCGCATTAATTTTAATTAAATTAATGTAGTGACCCAACCTCATTCAAATTAGACCCAACTCCAACCCAAACCCACACACACACCCACAAGCCTCATACAAAATACTATACACCATTCTAGTCCAATACAAAATACCAAATATGGTGTTTTGTCACATCAAATTCTCAATTTCAACTTTTGTGCAATTTCCTAATTGTTCAGGGGCTTTTGTGCAAATTAACAATGATGTGCCCCCCTCTCATTGGCCCAACCACATGAAGAAAGGAACCTACATTCCTTGACCGGTCACCATGTATTTTCCCCCCATTTTATGTACTTGCATCAAATTTTGGGAAGCAATCCTAGCCCTACATTTCAAATCCTTTGATCCTAGCCCCATGTCTAACATGTGGAGAGCCTCCTCACACAACCCTAGGCATGCTAGCAGCCGACCCTAATCCTAAGGCAACCCCCCCACTCTCTCTCCTACATATAGGGTACCTTATATCATATTAATTGACACACAAACCTAGAAATAACAAACCAAAATCCAAATTCCTAAACTACACACCACCACCCTCACTCAGCCCCCATCACCCCCGACCCCTGCCCTCAGCCCCTACGACCACCACCGCCTCCGACCCTCAGCCCCATGCCTCGCCACCCCCCGACCTCCTCCCGCGCCCTCCGGAGCACCGCCCTAGCCACCGCCAGCGCCGCCGGCAGCCCCCGCAGCGCCCCAACCCCCAACTCCACCAACAGCACCTCCCCCAATCCGAGCCACCCCAACTGCCGCCCCGGCCACCGTGGACCACCGCCACCATCCCCATCCGCTTCGCCCCGACTCCCTCTACCGGACCACCACCTTTCCGCCGCCCCACGACCACCGCAGCTACCGCCAGACCTCCCGCAGCGTCCCGTCGACCCTCCCCGACCACTGCAACCGAGCCACCCCGACCGCCTCGAACTCCCCCTCCGGCCGCCTCTGACCACCGCCACCACCACCGAACCCTTCGCCACCCCCTCCTCCGCCACCCTGACCCCCTGCACCGCCTCCTCCGCCACCGCCTGCGCCGCTGCAAGCCGCTACTGCTGCTGTTGCTGCTGACAGCCGCAGCTGCTGTGTCCGCCGTTCCGGCCAGCCACCGGCCGCTCCGCCGCCCTCCTCCCGCCGGCGACGAGGCGTGGCCCCCCCTGTCTGACAGGTATATCACCCCACCCAATAAATACGTATATACGTATATATTTATATATGTATGTATATATGTATATATATATGTATATTTATATATATATATATATGTTAATATATGTATATTAATAGATATTATTATATATACTTAATTAAATATATTAATTATTATATATTTATAATATAAATATAGTATATGTATTTAATATTATACTATTATATAATATGTATTAATATATGTAATTTGTATTATATATATATATATATTTATATATATGTATATTTTTATATATGTTTATATATATTGTATTCTATAATGATATATTATATAATTATTATTATATATTATTACAGTATATAATATATATTTATATATACTGATTTACTATGTATATATATGTAATTACTATTATATATATATTGTATATTATATATATATATATATATATATATATATATATATATATATATATATATATATATATATATATATATATATATGCATATATGTATATATGTATTTATATATATGTATATAAGTATGTATTATATTAATTATATATATACAGAAATTATTATATTATATATATAATATATATATATTTAATCATTATATATATATACTATTATATTTTATTATATGTATATATATGCATTTACTTTTTATATATGTATACGTATATATATAGTTATATATATATATTATATTACATATATGTATATTATATTATATAAATATATTATATTTATATATACTCAGATTTTATATTTATATTAAATATATATATATATATTTAGCATATATATATAGTATATATGTATGTATATATATATGTATATAAATATATTATATTATATATATTATTATATATATAAGATATATATGTATATAAGTATATTTATATATATATATATATATATATATATATATATATATATATATATATATATATATATATATATATATATATATATATATATATATATATATATATATATATATATATATATATATATATATATATATATATATATATGCCTTTATATTTTTTTTTATATATGCAATTTATATATATATCACTATATATATAAATATATATTATTAAGTATATAAAATATATATAACATATATATTTTATTATTATTTTTCTTCTTGCAATTCATATATATATTTATAGTATATTTGTATATATGTATATATTTATATTAAGTATATAAATGCTATATATTATTATGCTCTAAATATGTAAATATATATTATATAAGTATTAATTAATTAATTTTATATATATATATATATATATATATATATATATATATATATATATATATATATATATATATATATATATATATATATATATATATATAATGCCTTTATATATATCTGTATTTGAGTATAATATATATACTATACTATATATTTTTTTTTAATGTAGATACATGCATTGGTGTGGTGTATGTATACATACTCTATGTTAGCATAAGTAGTTATGCTAGTGCAATGCAGTGAATTATAATTTTGGGTTATCTGTTCGTAGGCAACTGAGACGGTGCTACCTTGACTGCTGGTTCCGGAGCATTGCTTGTGCACACCAGAGTTTCAAGCAAGTATACCTTGCCTTGTTGTTACTATTTAAATTCAGATGTTTATCTAGTTGCACATCTTATTGTTTTAATTCTAACTGTGCACGTCCGAGAAGACTCGGGTGCAGTCAACGAAGGCGTTGACGTTAAGACTTGTGTCTGACCTAGTGTCTAGTGGACCCACCTAAAGTTGAGGAGTTATCAATATGACTTCCCAGGCCTTGACACGTATCTTAAACACGTCACAGAGTGAGTTCATGTAGGGACGCGTGCTTCATGATCGACTGGCCATCAGCATGAGCAGCACGTGTGACGGCATTTAGCTTAGTTGTTTATTTCTATAGCGACTTACATCATAGTATGAGGTATCCACGTTGCATTTGCGACTTGTACATTGATATTGGGCAGGAAAGATAATTAGTAGGCGTATGGGACAGACATTTGGCCGTCGTAGTTTCAGAGTAAACTGCGGGGCCATGAGCCTCAGTGTTACCCGGTTATGGGCCATGTGTTACCCGGTTATGGGCTCAGGTTCCCGGTTATGGGCATATATGCTTGTTGATACATCCAGCAGAGGTTACTAGCTGCGCGCTATCATGATCGATGATGTAGTCAGCATATACTCCTGGCGTTCAGTTTACAGCTAATGCCAGGTACTTAGCCTCTGGCTCGACGCTATGCTTTATACCTTTTACCTACCCATACGTACCAGGGTTGTCTTCAAAGTGCATTTCACTTAGCTGGTTAGATTACCCTTGAGTTTACACAGTATATACTTTATGGCATGCATTTCTGTATACTTGTTACGTCCCTCTGAGGACCTGATTCTCTTCCAGATCCGGATGAGCACTTGTACCCGACCATCTACGGAGCAGGAGTAGAGACATGATTCCTGATTGAGGACTACGAGGCATTTCCAGGGGAGTTCTTATGATCTGAGTACGCAGCTGCATCGGACTAGAGTTTTTATATCTATCTAGTGATACTCTAGTCTAGTTATCTTACTTCTTTCTGCACTTTATTTCCATTTCTGTATTTCAGTGGGTTTGTCCCCATTTAGACTATTTCAGATGTATTATGGATATTCAGACTCTTGTGTTTTATTTATCAGCATTTTGTTTCAGCATTATGATATTGTTTTCTGTGGATGAGATTAGACATTGCCTGCTATATATTAGTATATTAGACTTGTTAGTATTTTAGGACAGCGAAGCACGCTTCGATAGGATCTATTAAATTGGGATATCCTTCGGAGTCGTGTCAGCTGGCCAATGCCACGTGACCTGGTCCCGTGTATTTTGGGACAGAGGCATGACATTATATTTCATGCATGTTGTCTTGAAATGCTTCGTTTGATAACTTAGTTTTAGACGTCACATGGCCACGGACAACTTGTGCACAAGGTGTAGGGTTCCTGCGAATGGTCGTCGGGGCACCAAAACTGATTCGTCCTAGGCGAAACGTTAGTATAGTCGTGCTAATGGCCTAGCACGAGTGAGTTCGGGACTTGTAATGGAGCTATCTACTCACGACTGCAAGGATTACCGTCTACCTTAACTATAACTCGTCCTGTATGGCAATGCCAGCGGAGTCTTGAAGATCACCCTTTTCTCTCCCCCGATTCACCAACTTATGAGTGGCCTTACTAAATTAGCTACCTCCTTCCAAGTCTTCACTCTTAACAATCTGACTCATTTGTGCATTCCGTTCAACGATACCATATTAATATAACCAAGTCAAGATAATAAGAAGTAAACTTGAAAACACTTATGTTTGTCACACCACTTCATCGTATGATCTTATTGTTGCGTTCTTTTCCTCTATGCATATATCTATTTCATATATAACTGTGCAAGGTGTAGTACATAAATTGTAATATGATCGCTTGAGCAGGTGGACTACGCTATAGAATTCTGCTGAGTTCTTATATTTCATGCATGTTACCTTGAAATGCTTCATTTGATAACTTAGTTTTAGATGTCGCATTGTCACAGATAACTTGTGCACAAGGTGTAGGGTTCCCGAGAACGGTTGCTGGGGCACCAGAACTAATTCGTCCTAGGCGAAATATTACTATAGTCGTGCTAATGGCCTAGCACGAGTGAGTTTGGGACTTGCAACGGAGCTATCTACTCGCGACTGCAAGGATTAACGTCTACCTTAACTATAACTCGTCATGTATGGCTATGCCAATAACCTTATATGTTTGTATATTTAAACTATGCAAGATAATTATGTCTTCGTTGTGGGAAAGAACATGGTAAGTTTTGTGCAGATGGTTCAGACGAACAGGTAAAAGTCACTGAACGGTGGCATATTATTTAAGTTATTTTAAATCCTATTGTATGTTGTAACTTGAACTAAGGCAAGATAGATAGACTACAATAATAATTTGTATGTTTCACATGAATACTGTGTTGATTTGGTTAGTTGGGTTAGCTCGCCCTCACTGGTACTTCTCAAAGTACTAACCCTCGTTGCAGTAGGTTCCACGAGCCAAGGCGACATGGCAAAGAGTTGAAGCTTCTTCCCCCAACCATTCCATTACTTGGCACACTCCGTTTGGGTCTTTTGAAGCTTGTAGAAATCATCCGGAGCTGGTGCACACATCTTATGCAGCTCCGAGGCAAGGCGATTGCTTCGTCCGAAGGTGTCTATTATCTTTTGAAGTTCTAGTATGGATGTAATGTATGGAACTGCTATCTAATTTTTTGTCCATCTTATAATCCCATACGGCAACCCTTTACATTTGAGTCAAGAGTTTGTAACATAGATGTACATTATCAATAAAGAGAATTTTTTGTTTCAATGTGTGTTCTTTAGCTTCCTATCATAATCCGAACCCAAAAATTGGGCATGAGTCATGGGTATGTCCAGCCTACGCCGCAGCATCGGCAGTAGAACGTTGTCTAGGTCATAATACTATCTATCATATCTCACAATAATAAATAATATGTCAATGATCTCAACTCCATAAGGAGGACAAGATAAATATAAATATAATGTTAAACCAATACTCAATCACAATAATGTCTATAGGAAGATGAATGGCACGATAAAGATATGAAATGATATAAAGAAGTTCCAACATAAGTCTAGAAATAAGCATCTCAAATAATAACAATAAGTCTAAGATTCTAGCTAACTCAAATACAACATAAGTCTCAAATAATAAAACTCAGAATATCTCAAGTTTGGAACAATCCAAACACAAATAAACTAGATGCTAACTAGGCAACTGCGAGTGGTGTCTCCTCTATGGGAAGTGGCTTCTCCGGAAGATCATAGATTAAACCCTCATATACTCCCTGTCCATAGAAAGTATGATAGAAGTCCTATGAAAAATATTATCCAGTCAGGATTGGAGCAAAGCACATAAACTAATAACAATTCCAATTATATTGATAAAAACTATAAAACAGCGAGCAATGGATATACATGATGGAAAAGAAATACTGGAATATAAGAAAAATAAGAGCGATAATCATAATATCATAGAGGAATAAGTATCAACGAGTATACTGGTAAAAGTAAGCAATAAAAACAGATATATGGAATACTAGCAATGTATGAACTAGAAATAGAAATACTAGCTAAGTGCCTTAAAATATTAGTTTTCTATGTGATCGGCTTGGGATTAGATCAGGCTTGCTATACATGATTATCTATAATACATGTAAGGTCAGGCTAACCATCTGGTTAGCTATAATGTGAGCAAGAGTCAGGCTAATCATTTATAACAGGCTATGAGGCATGTAATATGGTTAGGCTACACCCTACGTAATATGTAGGGTAAGCTATGATGCATGTAAGGTGGGGTATGATCACATAACTTGCTAATATTTTCCTGTCCCTAACTAGTACGATAGATCCAATCACGACTTCTCATGACAGGTACCTATGATACTAGTCCGTGTAAATACTGTATCGAAAATCAAGTATAACATTATAACTAGAATCATAGTAATCATAAAAAATAATAAAAACAGTCAGAGAATGTACTCGCCTGTGGTCCTGAGCAAGGTGTGAGGATCGATGTCCAAATGGGAGTCACAAAGACCTAAATATGAAATTCTATTTCAATTGGTGTAATGAAGTGATAATAAGCTTAAATGCACTAAAATATAATTTTCTAGGTCAAGACTATGTCACACTAGTCAATTTAGGTCAAACTAGATGTTTACCTTCATTCTAGGTCAAACTCTAACTTCTAGGTTGATTACAAGGCTATACTAGTTATTAACACTAGGTATTATATATATACACTGATATACATAATAGTATTATGAGATATCCGACTAATAATTAGTATCTTAGAATACCACACTCTATATACCCAATACCATAATATTAACCACTTATCTAGACTAATATCCCAAGGTAATACCCATACCTAGTATCAATATCCTAATATTAAGACCAATACCTTAACTAAGTAATCCTATTATATGGATTAATACTATAGCCCATAGGTGATTACCTTAGTGTCTAACCTATAATAACTAAGATTCACTGCCTTAGTACATACCCACTGATACTAGGATATCCTTATCTGACTAGCCCACATATACCACTAGGTATCAAATGCCTTAACACCTTATCTCATTGATACACTATGCATTTATTCCTAAAACTCACTAGAACTGTCTGATTACTGGCACCAAGCTATATTGCACTGCCTGCTAACTATTTTCTCTTTCCATATCTGCTACTAAGTGGCAACTGAACCAGTGTTGTTATCTCCTGCACCTTCCCAACATAGTGCAGGATCTGCACTTTTTCTACTGCCAGATATCATACTGGCTTACAAGGCAGTGCAAGCATATGCACATATGGTGTCCAAATACATTTCAGTCCAACCTCTACTCCAACATCCCTGCAACCCAAGTCCATTGACACTAAACCTCACCTGGACAGTCCACCCTTACTCTACTTTCTGTCAAATACTCGACCCCCTTACTACACCAACAATAGCAGTAGATACTACAACAATTTCCGTACAACAACAACCTCAACAAGTTACACAACCCCTTGCAACTCCAAAAGCACAACTGCAACAACACCAACACCCACAACAACAACCCCCTAAACTAGCTGCTGCTAAACTGAAACTCGAGCTTCCTCCATGCTAACTACTGTTGTTGTTAAACCAAAATTGGCAGTGCACTTCGAGCTATCCACATAACTTCCAATTATCTGACCCGAGCCTAGTACTCCAAGTATCGCACACAAGCAAAATATACACTGAACACACCTATAATGGATGCTAACTAACACACACACACACATAATGGTGGTCCATCCTGATCTCCCATCAACCCCCAGTGCTACAACTACATTGTTGTTCTGATACCAACTCAAGACCAGGTGACTGCCATAGACTTACCCCAAGTCGCTATATATATATACACTAATAAGCACACACACACACACACACACACACACATATATACACACACACATATATACACACACACACACACACACACACACACACACACACACACACACACGCACACTAACAATAAACTTAACATCTAAATAGATACACATCTTGTAATTAGTAAATTATCAAACACTTAGCATGCATACTCCTTGTCCATGCACCAATATCATGATACGCTAAGATATGCCTCTAATAATCATGAATCACCTCATAAATATAAATTATATTATCTAAATGATTATACTAACTAATTATAATACAAGTAATGAAGAATTAACTCCTATTGAACAAAACTCCTAAAAATGACCCATGTATCACACAATATTATACCGTATCATGATACGACCTTTCTGTATCCAATTATGGATACTTATGTAGCCCCACATAACCAATCTAACAATAATTAGGTCTAGCAAACCTAATGACAAACACTTGGTGTTCCATTCTCGGATTCTCCTAAAATGGACACCAAACTCAATATAGAAGTCACAAATAGGGTCAATAGGAGTTCAACCCCCCTCTATGGGTAGCCCTAATGCATGAGTATATTTTAAATGCTCTAAAATACTAAATGAAACTAATTAGAGAAAGGGGTTTCAGAATTTAACTATTGGGAGATTGATTCCCAATGAAAGCTCAATAGGACACGATTTGGACACGAGTCTCTAGCCAAACTCCTTCTTCTCTAATGCTCATTGAAATTCAAGCTTCTAGGTCTCTTAGATGATGGAAATGAGAGGGATTGAGATTAATTTGGTAAATTTTGGTGGAGGAATGAAGGGATTTAGGGAAGAGCTAAATTAGAAAATATTTGGGAATGAAGAATGAGAGAAGAGAGAGAGAGAGAGAGAGAGAGAGAGAGAGAGAGAGAGAGAGAGAGAGAGAGAGAGAGAGAGCGAGTCTCCCCCCCCCTAAATTAGGGCCGACCATGTTTTCCCTAGGGTAGCTAATGCAAAAAGTCTAATATGCCCCCCTATGGTTTATCATGAAGAGTTATTTAACTAATGGAAGATTCTAATCCTAATAAAAGCTTAATCTAATTTCTAATTAATGAAGAGGGTTAACTTAAGTTGGGTCCAAAAGTGACTAGTCTAAGTGCTGGGTTCAAATGCCATGTCAAGTTGGTTAGGTCCACTAGGATTATCTAATTAAGTAGTCCAATCTACTAACTAATACTAATAATTACTATTTATAAATAAATAATATGCACAATGTATGAATAATATAAAATGATAAAAATATCCATATTCTAGAAATATGGTAGTAACACTTCCTCACAATAATGTTGTATATATATATATATATATATATATATATATATATATATATATATATATATATATATATATATATATATATATATATATATGCTAGGCCTTGTGCGGACATGCCTTACGCTCGCAACGCATCACGCCCAGGGACGATTAGTGATTCTGCGGAATCGTGGCGTGACACGCGCCATGACTCAGGGAAAAGTAAGCTGGATCCTTGGGTGCTGGCTCAAAACCTGGCCATGCAAAACCAGCGGAGTTAGACCCCAAATAGCAAGTACCACAAGGGAAGCACAAAATGGAGAAACAAATACCCAAGCAATAAATATATAATAATATAGGTTCTGTGTCGTAACATAGGTCTTTGGCATATCCTAGCACAAAGGCTCAACCCTACAACCAAATAAGGATACGGATTGAATCTATCACACTATGATAGTCCATTTTCCTAGGCTACTAACAGAATAATACAACCACAACCAAGTCCAATGTATAAAATCGGCCAATCACTTGTACGGCTTGCTATTTGTGGAGTCTGAGGCTATATCAGAATAATACATAATAGGTATCCTCAGATCATACCATTTCCGAACACGAGCTAACCGATCCAAATAGAGGAATATACAGGCACTTCACGAATTGCACCAGTTCCCCGTAGGGCTACTGCGCTAAATCACGGTATTAGCGGTTCCAATATTCCTATAGTGAAACAGTGGCTTGACATTATTTATAATAGGTCAGATACTGCACTCCACTAGGGCAGATGATATACAGTATCTGTGGTGGCCAGCCTACAACGCACTTAGAATGAATCTCTGTGGGAACGTTCGTTGGCATGATCTCGGGATACCATTTTCTTCCAATGTTAATACCACTTTTAGTTGCCTAATTAACCCTATATTATTTTGAAATCCTAAGATGTGCCACATGAGAATTTCCTTTAAGATGTCGTACAAAGTACGTGCACGCTAGATACGAATCCATGGAGGATCAATCTGGATTCACCCGAGCGTGTATACAATATTCAATAAATTAATATCTTATCCATGCTTTGGTACTTGACTCGCATATCATGCCCGTGCTGGGGAAAAATATATTTATAGTACCACGCGCTCAGAAATTTGGAGGCATTCTCGATTTACAACACAAATATAAATCACTTAACACGTAACACGGTATATCGTACCTCGGTGCACATTAGATCATGTACAATATCAGACAATAATTGTATCAGCACGGATACAGTATTCGAGTCTAACTACCAAATTATTATTGGGTCACATAAATCTTGATCACATTATAACATGAAGCTTATGTCATGTACATATCCAGTTAGTCACTGTCACTTAGTCTGGTTCACCCAGAAAATCTCAATCCAACACATATTCATGCCATGTATGGAGCCAATCTTAGCACATGGTCATGTCTAGCATGAGGTCTGGTTTCTAAGTCCATTCTTCCTTAGAATCATAACACAAGCAATACCAGGATCAACCACATAAAGGATGATGAGAAATATTCCAAATAAAATAAGTGAACACATAATAAAAGTTCTACGAAATCTTGCCTCTTTACCTTCAATTACATCTGAAAATGACTTATAAACTTTATTATGCCTATCCCTCATTGGTTGTCCATGGATCCCATTATCAAGAAGTGTATCCATGTGCACACATAGAGTCACTAAGGATAACACGGGCATAAAATTATACGCATGAAGGTCAGACGCATGAACCAAACAAGCGCATACTCATGCTGTTGCATAAAGTTAGGGTGCATAAAGTCACATGAAGTCAGGGCACAAAAGTTACATGAAGTCAGGGCGCATAAAGTCACATGAAGTCAAGGAGCATAAGGTCATTAGACATACGGGCGAGACAAAGTCCACTCTTCGGGACAAGTGCCAAAGTAACGACAATAAATAAAGTGTTAGTGAAGTGACAGAAATGATGGATGTGACAAGCCATAAAGTGTGTCAGGAGAAAAGACAAAACAATCAAAAGAAATGCTAGGGCGGGGCTGAGTCTGCGTCCAAGAAAAAGGGGGCCATAGCTCACGGTCGCAGGATAACTTCCATGTGCCTAAGAGAGACAACACAAAAGTTCTTACACTTAGCTTTTTCAAGCTTGAGTTTCAGAGCGCATGCGTCCTTCGGATATGTGCCAACAAAATGGATGCATGATGGATGCTCGGCACATCGAGCTTCATCTTCTCCACAACAAGTTTAGCCATGGCAGAAATTTTAAACCGTAGGTTGGATTTTCTCTATAAAAACTTTGCCTAGGGTCCATATCCGGCAAAGTTGTAAAACCCCATTCCTAAAAATCGTATATACCCTTTATTTATTAATTATTAATTAAATTTTAGTGATAGGGCTAAATAGGAGAAATAGATTTTTAATAATTTTTATTTTAGGTGTTCGGACACTTAGAGGACTTATGGGACCATCAGAAATTTTTCGGAATTTATTCCATGTAGGAGACCCCTTAAGCAGTTGCTAGCCTAATATTGTGCATTACCCTAATCTATAAATTTTCTTATGAGAATATATATAATATATATGTATACACAAATATGTATATATTATATATATATTAAGAAAAGAAAAGATTAAGAAAAGAATTATTTAATAAGAATATAATAATAATAATAATCTACTACTATCCTTCCCATCCTTAATAACTTGCTTAAGATTCCCTTTCATTCTTCAGCATATATACAGGACCCGCCAATGCTATCCCACTTTAGCAATTAACTTGCTGTGACCGCCTTAGCAATTCACACACCCAGGGAAAACCCGACCCCTTCAGCGTTAACTCCACAGACCCGAAACCCGTCCGCTCCTTCCCCCTCTCTTCCTATCTTAATATATATATATATATATATTTCTCTCTCAAACCCTAACCTAAAACTTCAGACCTCCTCTTCCCATCTAGAGCCATCACCGCAGCCAGAGAAGCCCCACCAAGCCATCCAACCATCCCGACGACTCCGACCTCGCGCCCTGCAGAATCCCACTCGAAGCACCTTCGCTCCGGAGTGATTTTCCGTCGACTCGCTCAACCAAACGTTGTTCTGTCTTTATAGGTATGATCACTCCTTAACCCTCTTCTATATTTTTTTTATAGTTAACCTCGAAAAATGTGTATCCCTAGGTGAAAAACAGCGCCCAAGTTGGGCGAGCAGACAGAATTCTGGAATCGCAGAATTCCAGAATGACCACCCATATTGCCGAGTTCGTATCTCCCACCACAGAGATCCAAATTCGGTGATTCTTTTTGACCTGTAGAATACCTGACCTAGTTTATTTTCTATTAAATAACCCTATGCTATTAGTTGCTGTGGACATAATTATATTCGTCACAAAACTGCGCGCACCCACTTTTTCCAAATTTCCAAAAGTTGGAAAACGGAGCGCGCCCCGCCAAACGGGACCGCCCCGCCATGTACCAAGTGTACCGAATGGTACACGCAGCGTAACCGGACACGTAAAAAATTGTGGGGACTGATTCGGACGCGTGTGCACGCCGGAATCAGGCCGTATCCGCGGACACACCCCGTATCGCAACTTTTATGGAACTCGTGCATATTTTGTGCACGCTTGTTAGATTACGACAAAACTTATGCCACTGGACTCGTGGTAACACGCTGGTCCTGTGACCCAATTTTCAAGCAATTCTGAGATGGTTGACTAAATCGCCAATTGGCGGGCCCCACAGTTGACTTTTTGGACAAAATTGTGTTCGGCCCATCGGAATCCACATTTGGACATACCGTTGGGTTCGTATTAATATTTAGAGTTGTTTGACCTATAGTTTGTCCCATTTAGAGACTGTTACCCTTGGCACACTTTTCGGTGCAAAGTGGGCCACATGTGGACCCCACTTTTACTCAAAATTATCGTTTTGCCCCTGTATCCAAATTGGACGAAAGAGAAGTGCTTTTTAGCTATTTTGCTTATTCTGAGAACGTTGGTGATGTTTATTTCAGCATCCGGAGATATTTGTTCTGCGGCCATAGCTTTTGATCCTGTGCGTTTGACTTCTGGACAGTACACCTTGCAGCTTTCTTACCAGGCAAGATACCTTGCCAAATTGTTTACAGTACTTTGCATGCTATTTATATTTCTGTTTATTTATTTTATTTTTGTATAGTTCTTACATGTGTAGTTTTCCTTTCAGTCATTTCTATATATTAGATATGTTGACACACACTTGACACTTAGTATCATAGAGGACAATTATTAGGCGTATGGGCTTTTAACCACTCTGGTAACACCGTAGTCACTAGCACGCACTATGGTGGGTCGTGTCTGTCACGTCCCAGTCCCAAAATATCGAGGGACTAGACACGTGGTATTGGCCAACAGTACACACCGATGGACAAACCAATTTAATGGATCCATCGGGAATACTTAAGCTGTAATATAGGTCTACAACAATAAGTCAAAAACTAATCTCATCCACACACAGAATAGTAAGAACATCAGCAAATAAAGAAAGTACATCAAAGTCCAGTCTCAGCAGAGTATGTCGGGGAACAACCCGATAAGAGTCTAAAATACTGGTTCATCAGACCAGAACAAAAGAGTCCAAAATAAAGTATCTGAAGAGTACAAATGTCATAAGCTCAAGTAAAGTCTTCAGCCATCACCTCTGCTTCTATGTTAGGTTCTCCTTCAGCAACAGCTCCTGGTACAGCTTCAACTCCTGTCCCGTAAACCTCGGGATAATGCTCTTCTGCTAAACCTGGGGACATCATCCATTCCAGGTCCTCAGGGGACATAGCAAGGTACAAATAATACAAGCCAAAAATAGATGCAGTGAAATAGAAAATGAAATAAACAGGATAAC
The DNA here is from genome assembly GCA_036927795.1 of Iris macrosiphon. Taxonomy (NCBI): domain Eukaryota; kingdom Viridiplantae; phylum Streptophyta; class Magnoliopsida; order Asparagales; family Iridaceae; genus Iris; species Iris macrosiphon. The sequence goes on from JAYESA010000014.1 coordinate 161,990,987, forward strand.
TACATAACCATCTATGTGAAAATGCAACTGAGAGCAACACTAGTACTCAGGCTGAGACTGCTACAAGCTCTGTGTCGGGAAGCCGGTAGCAGCAATATCTAGTAGTGGTCTAGCTCTGCTCGAGAGTCTACAACCTCACAATAGTAGTATATATATATATAACAGCCTATAGCCTGTGTGCCTCTCCCCACCCAATGTAACCACACGTCTCATGTCCATGTCACGTGAGATCAGAGCTAATGCAACAGTCATAATTTAAGAATATAATAACTATGTCCATCCTGTATCCTATACAGAATTACCTTGAATATCTCAGGAAGATTCTGTCAATGTATGGTGTCAAGTATCCTAGGTTATGGTGTACTTGATAAACAAGCACGAGAATATGAAGGGTTTCGAATATCCATCACTAAATGACGTACACAACTCCGCGTACGGGGTTGGCACCCGACTATGATCGGACGCTAAGTATGTCATACGGTCCTAGGTTATATCATGTACACTAGTCACAGAAAATAGAGCAAGAGAATAAAATAAACTAATAAACTGCAATTTATGGCAAGTTACACTTGCTTGGGATTGGAATACCGGTAGCAGTCCTTGTAACAGTGGGTTTAGCAATAACTCCTCCAAAAGCTGAAATAAACATTACCAACAGTCTCAGAACATAGGAAATAGTTAGAAACGCCTGTCCTTAAGTTCAGTTTGGACACAAGGGCAAAAACGATATTTCTGGGCCAAAGCGGGTCCATATGTGGGCCACTTTGCACCAAAAACCGAGTCAGGTTCAAAGGTCTCCAAATCAGTCCAACTTAGTGCCAACAAGTCAGGAACATTGATACGAACCCAACGGAACTTCCAGAATTGGATTCCGATATGCCGTTCTCAAAATCGCCCGTCAGATGGAGCCTGTGGGGCCCACGACACGCAATTTTCTAACGTTCTCAGAATCGAACCAAACTTGACCCACAGGACCAGCGTATTGCTACGAGTCCGATGGTGCAAGTTTCGTCTCGATCTGACGTGTATACACTAAGTTACAGCAAGAACCAGAAAGTCGGATATGGGGCGTTGTCCGCGGATACGCACTGATTCCGGTGTGCACGCACACCCGAATCAGCTTTTGCGAAATCCCGCACGTCCGTATCGATGACGCGCATGTATCGGTGAAGACCGCACGAGACCAAGTCGTCCCGTTTGGCGGGGCGTACTTGATTCCGGGGTGAAACAGGGCTAAGTTTTTCCTGTTTTTGGATCGTGGTGTGCGATCACCACAGGACGCGATGCCCCGAGCGGTTTATCCGGACATCGAGAGGGTCATACAGGCTACGCGATACAATTTACGGAATTAAAATCGGAGCTACGAGTAAAAAGTTATGGGTACCTGAACTTGTCCGAAAAATCCGAGTTTCCTCGTGTCAAACTCGTGTCCGACACACCTAGGGTTAGGGTTTACTGTTCTGGCTGTGTCCGGTCTCCTCTGCTGTGTCCGTGTCTGCCGAAGTTGGCCTAGGGTTCAGGAGGAGGCGGCGCCGGTCCCAGGTGATCGTCGATGTCCTGGGCGGCCGGATTCAGATGCTGCGGCGGTCGGACTCGCCTGGGCGGAGGAGAATCAAACTCGGGTTCTATTGAAAACGGAGTTCTGGGTCCGGCGCTGGTGGCTGGTGGTAAGGCGGACGGGTCCGGTGGTCTGGGCGGAGTCGCCGGAGTCTGGAGGTGCTGTGAAGAGGTGGCCGGAGTCTTGAAGCTTCGCCGGAGAAGAAAACAAAAGGGAAATCCGGCGGTGGCTGGATTTATATAGGGGTTTAGAGGAGGTTAACCGGCGGAGGTTCGCCGGAAGGGGAAGAGGAAGAGTCGCCGGGTGGAGGGGAGCCGAACCAAGGGGTCGGCCGGCGGCCACGGCGGCGGAAACGGCCGCCGGCCAGGCGAAGGGTCGTCGATCGGGATTCAGATTGGGGGTTAGGGTTTGGTAACGGGTCGGGTCCTGGCGGGTTGGGTCTTACCCGGATCCGACCCGCTAAGAGTTGGGCCGGTTCGGTTTGGTCAGACCGGCCGGTCCGGTTCGGTTTAGTTTCAGGGTTTGGGTTGGTTTATTAATTAATTTTGGTTTAATTAATCAGTTAAATTTTACAACAGTTTTTAATGCTTTAAAAATTCATCCGGGGTCCAATAAATTTCCGAAAAAATTCCCCATACTCAGTTTTAAATTTTACACTTGAAAATATAATTTTCATCACATTTTAATATTATTTAATTTCATTTAAAAATTCATTATAAATTAGGCTACTTTAATTTATTGTTTTAAAAATTTACAGAAAATGCTAATTAATTCCAGAAAATTTAAATGTAAAAATTCTTAAAATTTCAGGTGATTACAATCTACCCCCTTAAGAAAATTGCGTCCTCGCAATTTAAAAGATTAAACTACTAGCAGAACAGAATTACAGGAATTAAAATTTTTTTACTTAAGATATACCTGCATCCTCGAATAAGTGGGGGTATTTCTGGCGCATGATATCTTCCCTCTCCCAAGTAGATTCACCAGGTGAGTGTTGCTTCCATGCCACACGAACCAGTTTAATTGTATGCCCTCGCGGTGTCTTCTCACTGGTTCCAAGTATACCCACTGGTTGTTCTTCATATCTCAGGCTTGGGCCTACTGCGATCTCAGAATGATCCACTATGTGACTTGGGTCAGTCACATACCTTCTCAACTGTGAGACATGGAATACATCATGCACTCCCTCTAAAGATGGAGGTAATGCAAGACGATAAGCCACCTCACCAATGCGCTCCAAAATATCAAAGGGCCCAATGTACCTTGGACTTAACTTGCCTCTGCTCCCAAAGCGAATGGTTCCTCGAGTAGACGAGATCCTCAGGAACACATGTTCTCCTTCCTTGAATTCCAGGGGACGTCGGTGTGTATCAGCCCAATGCTTCTGTCTGTCCTGAGCTGCACGGAGATGATTCTGGATTTGTTTCACCTTCTCCACTGTTTGCATTACCAACTCTGCTCCCAAAATTTGACGCTCTCCAACGTCACTCCAACATATTGGTGATCTGCACTTCCTACCGTATAATGCCTCGAAAGGTGCCATCTTGATACTTGCCTGGTAACTGTTGTTGTAGGAGAACTCTACCAAATGCAAATGATCTTCCCAAGACCCTCCAAAATCTAACATACAGGATCGCAGCATATCCTCTAAGATCTGGATTGTACGTTTTGATTGACCATCTGTCTGGGGATGATAGGCAGTGCTGAATTTTAGTCTGGTGCCAAGACTCTCTTGCATGCTTCGCCAGAAATGAGAGGTAAATCTCGAATCTCGATCTGATACAATACTAACCGACACTCCGTGCAATCTTACTATTTGTCGCATATATATGTCGGCTAGTATCTCTGTGGACTGTCCAACTCTGAATGGCAAGAAGTGTGCCGATTTAGTGAGTCGGTCCACGATAACCCATACCGCGTCTTTTCCGCTGGGGCTCCTTGGGAATCCTGTGACGAAGTCCATGGTGATATGTTCCTACTTCCATTCTGGTATGAAAAGTGGCTGCAACATTCCTGCAGTCCTCTGATGCTCGGCTTTCACTTGTTGGCAGACTAAACATTTAGCTACAAATCTAGCAATCTCTCTCTTCATTCCATGCCACCAATAATACTGCCTTAGATCTCGATACATCTTTGTTCCTCCTGGATGAACAGAGTATATGGAGCTATGGGCTTCAGTCATTAGCTCCTGTCTCAATTCTCCATTTTGAACATATAGACGATCTCCGCACCTTAATGTACCATCCTCATGTATGCGAAGTCCCGTCTGCATGCCTGCTTCTGTCTTCTCTTTGAGTCTTCGAAATCTTGCATCAGTAGGCAAAGCTTCTTTAATCCTTTCCACGAGCGATGACTCCACTTCCAGATTAGCCAGCAAGCCACTCTGTCTTGGTAGAATAACCTCTATCTGAAGCTCCTGTAGATCTCTCAATAGCTCAGGCTGCATTGTCAAGAAATAAGCTGTAGGCTTCCTGCTAAGTGCGTCTGCTACTACATTCGCCTTCCCTGGGTGGTACTGTAGATCTATATCAAAGTCCACCATCAACTCCAGCCAACGTCTTTGCCTCATGTTAAGCTCCTTCTGAGTATATACATACTTCAGACTTTTGTGATCAGTAAAAATTTCCACCTTCTCACCATAAAGATAATGCCTCCAAATCTTCAGTACAAATATTACAGCAGCTAGCTCCAGATCATGCGTTGGGTAGTTCTTCTCATGGACCTTCAACTGTCTCGATGCATAAGCAATAACTTTGCCGTGTTGCATCAAAACACATCCTAGGCCACTACCTGATGCATCGCTATAAACAACAAAACCGCCTGACCCTGAAGGAAGCGTCAAGACTGGTGCTGTTGTTAGACGCCTCTTCAATTCTTCAAAGGCCATCTGACATTCTTCTGTCCATGCAAAGTCCTGATCTTTTCGTGTCAACTTCGTCATTGGCTCTGCAATTCTTGAGAAATTTTCTACGAACCTTCTGTAATATCCAGCAAGTCCTAGAAAACTCCTCACCTCAGCAACTGATGTTGGTGTAGGCCAAGTCTCAATGGCAGCAACCTTCTCTGGATCAACTGACAATCCTTCTCCTGAGATAATATGCCCTAAGAATGGCACCTTATCTATGCAAAACTTACATTTACTGAGCTTAGCATAAAGCTTCTCCTGCCTCAACGTCTCTAGCACGATTCTGAGATGCTTCTCGTGCTCTTCGTGGCTTTTGAAATATACCAGAATGTCATCGATAAATACCACCACGAATTTATCCAAGTATTGATGGAAGACTCGGTTCATCAAGCTCATGAACACAACAGGCGCGTTGGTTAAACCAAACGGCATTACTAAGAACTCATAGTGTCCATACTTGGTTCTAAAGGCTGTCTTCGGGATATCTTCCTTCCTCACCCTAATCTGGTGATAACCGGATCTAAGGTCAATCTTTGAAAATACCCTAGCTCCACTCAATTGATCAAATAAGTCATCAATGCGGGGCAAGGGATACCGGTTCTTAATGGTCACAGCGTTTAACGCTCTGTAATCAATGCACAGGCGAACTGTTCCATCCTTCTTCGGTACAAAAAGTATAGGTGCTCCCCAAGGTGAAACACTGGGCCGGATGAAACCTTTCTCCAGAAGTTCATCAACTTGCTTCTTCAACTCTACTAACTCTTTAGGTGCTAGTCTATAAACTGTGGAAGTGATAGGTTCTGCTCCTGGAGTTAAGTCTATGGTGAATTCTATTTCCCGATCTAGTGGTAGACCTGGAAGATCATCGGGAAATACATCCACAAACTCTGATATAACTCTTGGGTAACTTGACTCCCCTTCTACAGTTAATACCCTAAGAGTTGGCTGAACACCTTGTTCTACAGCTCCTCGAAGAAATTCAAACTCTGAGTGTCCAGGTGGTCTGAATATAACTTTTCCAAGCCGACAATCAAAGTAGCATGATACTGACTTAACCAGTCCATACCAAGTACAACATCATAGTCAGGCATAGAAAAGATCAGAAATTGGGCTCGCATCTCTCTTCCGCAGACTACTACTGAATATGATCTACAGATATCACTAATAGGTATAATTCCACCTCCCGTAAGAATTCTCTTACTTTTCGGAAGGGGTGCAGTAGCTACTCTATGGGTGGCTACGAAGCTAGCAGCTATAAATGAGTGTGATACCCCAGAATCAAATAAAGCTACAGCAGGTAATGAAGCTACTAAAATGGTACCTGCTATAACTTTTCCAGCAATAGCTTCTTCCTGAACAGCCAATGCAAAAGCCTGACCTCGTCCCTGAGCTGGACCCCTCTGCTGACGAGCCTGTTGGAATAGTGCTGCTTGAGGTGGCAATGGAGGTCTTGGCTGATATCCTCCTGGAGCTGGTGGTCTGACTCCTCCAACTCCCGTCTGCTGTGCTCCCACTGCTGGATAATCTGGCCTTGGTGCAGGTAGAGCTAGTCGTGGTGCTCCCTCTCGGCGTGCTGTGTAGTCCCTGGATAGATGCTGGTTGGATCCGTAAACCAGGCACAGTCCCAATTTGCGTCTGCACTCCTTTTCAATGTGACCCAACTTGCCGCAAAAATGACAAGTAGGTAGGGTTCTTGGTGCTGCTCTCTGCGGTAGATTCCTCTGGAGTCGCTTTGCAGAATCCCCTTGTGCTGCCTTGGATGGTACTAAGGTAAATGGTCGCTTCAGACTTGACTCCCTCCTGGTGACGCGCTCCATGCGTCGTCCCGCAGCAAGGACGTCGTTGTACGATGTAGGGGCAACAGATCCAATCAACCTCTGAAGCTCGAACCTGAGTCCGTCAAAGAATTTCTCCGCCTTCTCTTCTTCGGTAGGAATTAGAGAAGGGGCGAAACGACTCAGGCGAATGAATTCAGCATTATACTCCTCCACCGTCATATTGCCCTGGATGAGGCGGTTGAACTTATCTCGGAGTTCTGACCTAGCAACGGCTGGGATATACATCTCTTGGAAGAGTCTGGAGAATTCCTCCCAAGTGACTCGGTCATGTCCGAGCCTCCTCTCTTCAGCTAGCCACCAGTGGTGCGCGTTGTCCGTTAGTTGCATTCGGACAGCAGTCATCCATCTCTTCCGCGGAAGTTCAGCTGCTTCCAACTGATGCTGTGTATTTGTGAGCCACTCATGCACTTCAGTTGGTCCTTCCTTACCCGAAAAGGTACGGGGCTTGAGTTAACGGAAATCAGTGATAGATCCCGTCGCTGGTCGCCTAGCTTGCGGGTTTGTTTGCTCCAATGCATTTACTAGGCTGTTTCTCAAGTTCTCTGCCTCCTGACGCTGCGTCTCCTGTTGAACTTGTTGTTGAGCTTGCATCATGGCATAAAACATCTGGAACATTTGCTGCCCATCCATTGCTTGCCTTGGTGGAAAGGCAGGCATCTGTGGAGTGAACTGCGGCGGTGGTGGGATATCATCGTGCCTGAACCTTGAGTTATGTTGCTCATCTTGCCCACTTTGAGAGGATTGACCTCTGTTCTCTGGTGTAACTCCATCACCATAGGTAACCACAGCGTCTTGTGGTGTAAAAGGAATTTCATTTCCACTTTTTGGATCCATTTTTCTGCATCCAAAATAAACTTTATGAGAATGTTTAGTAGAGTCAAGCAGGATACAAATTCAAGTACTTAATTCGAATGCGATATAGAGTTTCAAAAACGTTCAATAAATGGATGAGATCCTATAGCCTATTCTATCCTTTTACAGGTTTGTTTGGCCCCTAAGTTGAAACCAAACAATTTGTCGTAGACCTGCATGGGCCACCACAAAAACCATGTCACCCCCCAGTCCCAAAATATCGAGGGACTAGACACGTGGCATTGGCCAGCAGTATACACCGATGGACAAACCAATTTAATGGATCCATCGGGAATACTTAAGCTGTAATATAGGTCTACAACAATAAGTCAAAAATTAATCTCATCCACACACAGAATAGTAAGAACATCAGCAAATAAAGAAAGTACATCAAAGTCCAGTCTCAACAGAGTATGTCGGGGAACAACCCGATAAGAGTCTAAAACACTGGTTCATCAGACCAGAACAAAAGAGTCCAAAATAAAGTATCTGAAGAGTACAAATGTCATAAGCTCAAGTAAAGTCTTCAGCCATCACCTCTGCTTCTATGTTAGGTTCTCCTTCAGCAACAGCTCCTGGTACAGCTTCAACTCCTGTCCCGTAAACCTCGGGATAATGCTCTTCTGCTAAACCTGGGGACATCATCCATTCCAGGTCCTCAGGGGACATAGCAAGGTACAAATAATACAAGCCAAAAATAGATGCAGTGAAATAGAAAATGAAATAAATAGGGTAACTACATAACCATCTATGTGAAAATGTAACTGAGAGCAACACTAGTACTCAGGCTGAGACTGCTACAAGCTCTGTGTCGGGGAGCCGGTAGCAGCAATATCTAATAGTGGTCTAGCTCTGCTAGAGAGTCTACAACCTCACAATAGTAGTATATATATATATATAACAGCCTATAGCATGTGTGCCTCTCCCCACCCAATGTAACCACACGTCTCATGTCCATGTCACGTGAGATCAGAGCTAATGCAACAGTCATAATTTAAGAATATAATAACTATGTCCATCCTGTATCCTATACAGAATCACCTTGAATATCTCAGGAAGATTCTGTCAATGTATGGTGTCAAGTGTCCTAGGTTATGGTGTACTTGATAAACAAGCACGAGAATATGAAGGGTTTCGAATATCCATCACTAAATGACGTACACAACTCCGCGTACGGGGTTGGCACCCGACTATGATCGGACGCTAAGTATGTCATACGGTCCTAGGTTATATCATGTACACTAGTCACAGAAAATAGAGCAAGAGAATAAAATAAACTAATAAACTGCAATTTATGGCAAGGTACACTTGCCTGGGATTGGAATACCGGTAGCAATCCTTGTAACAGTGGGTTTAGCAATAACTCCTCCAAAAGCTGAAATGAACATTACCAACAGTCTCAGAATATAGGAAATAGTTAGAAACGCCTGTCCTTAAGTCCAGTTTGGACACAAGGGCAAAAACGATATTTCTGGGCCAAAGCGGGTCCATATGTGGGCCACTTTGCACCGAAAATCGAGTCAGGGTCAAAGGTCTCCAAATTAGTCCAACTTAGTGCCAACAAGTCAGGAACATTGATACGAACCCAACGGAACGTCCAGAATTGGATTCCGATGAGCCGTTCTCAAAATCGCCCGTCAGATGGAGCCTGTGGGGCCCACGATACGCGATTTTCTAACATTCTCAGAATCGAACCAAACTTGACCCACAGGACCAGCGTATTGCTATGAGTCCGATGGCATAAGTTTTGTCTCTATCCGACGTGTATACACTAAGTTACAGCAAGAACCAGAAAGTCGGATACGGGGCGTTGTCCGCGGATACACACTGATTCTGGTGTGCACGCACACCCGAATCAGCTTCTGCGAAATCCCGCACGTCCATATCGATGACGCGCACGTATCGGTGAAGACCGCACGTGACCAAGTCGTACCGTTTGGCGGGGCGTACTTGATTCCGGGGTAAAACAGGACTAAGTTTTTCCTATTTTTGGATCGCGGTGTGCGATCACCACAGGACGAGATGCCCCGAGCGGTTTATCCGGCACCGAGAGGGTCATACAGGCTACGCGATACAATTTACGGAATTAAAATCGGAGCTACGAGTAAAAAGTTATGGGTACCTGAACTTGTCCGAAAAATCTGAGTTTTCTCGTGTCAAACTCGTGTCCGACACACCTAGGGTTAGGGTTTACTGTTCTGGCTGTGTCCGGTCTCCTCTGCTGTGTCTGTGTCTGCCAAAGTCGGCCTAGGGTTCAGGAGGAGGCGGCGCCGGTCCCAGGTGATCGTCGATGTCCTGGGCGGCCGGATTCAGATGCTGCGGCTGTCGGACTCGCCTGGGCGGAGGAGAATCGAACTCGGGTTCGATTGAAAACGGAGTTCTGGGTCCGGCGCTGGTGGCTGGTGGTAAGGCGGACGGGTCCGGTGGTCTGGGCGGAGTCGCCGGAGTCTGGAGGTGCTGTGAAGAGGTGGCCGGAGTCTTGAAGCTTCGCCGGAGAAGAAAACAAAAGGGAAATCCGGCGGTGGCTGGATTTATATAGGGGTTTAGAGGAGGTTAACCGGCGGAGGTTCGCCGAAAGGGGAAGAGGAAGAGTCGCCGGGTGGAGGGGAGCCGAACCAAGGGGTCGGCCGGCGGCCACGGCGGCGGAAAAGGCCGCCGGCCAGGCGAAGGGTCGTCGATCGGGATTCAGATTGGGGGTTAGGGTTTGGTAACGGGTCGGGTCCTGGCGGGTTGGGTCTTACCCGGATCCGACCCGCTAAGAGTTGGGCCGGTCCGGTTCGATTTAGTTTCAGGGTTTGGGTTGGTTTATTAATTAATTTTGGTTTAATTAATCAGTTAAATTTTATAACAGTTTTTAATGCTTTAAAAATTCATCCGGGGTCCAATAAATTCTCGGAAAAATACCCCATGCTCAGTTTTAAATTTTACACTTGAAAATATAATTTTCATCACATTTTAATATTATTTAATTTCATTTAAAAATTCATTATAAATTAGACTACTTTAATTTATTGTTTTAAAAATTTACAGAAAATGCTAATTAATTCCAGAAAATTTAAATGTAAAAATTCTTAAAATTTTAGGTGATTACAGTGTCCGATGGTCGCTACCTCCGAGGTATGTCGATTAATGAAGTCCGAGGGTCGCTACCCCCGAGGTATGTCGGCTGATGATGTTCATGGACGAGTGCATGAGTTGTGAGGCTTAGATCGAGTAGACTACCCTTGCCCATACGTCAAAAAGTTGTCCTCATTTGCATTCATATAGATTGTCCTGTACAGCGTACTTATCTATTTTCAAATATGATGCATGTTTAATGTATTCAAATTGGCTCGTATTTTCTGTATCTTGTTACGTCCCTCTGAGGACTTGGTCCTCTGCCAGGTATATCTATTCTTGAGTATTTGCAGGAGCACAGATCGGATGGCTATATATGTTTCGTGGATGTCCTCTCTTCGAGTTGTGATTGCTAGATGGTGTTTTTATATGGTGTTGTTGTGTTGTACTTACTTTAATATTTGCTCTTACATTCGAGTTGGTAGTGGATTTATTTCCATCCAACTATCATCTTTAGATACCTCTTATTGAGATCTAGTTATATAGATGTTGGTTATTTATTTATATTGATTTTCTGTGGATGAGATTTAGATTGTACCCATGCGACTTGTGATACATTTTATACCACTTGTGGATTGATATTCATATTACAGCGTACGTGTGGATTTTAGTTTCCATATATTGGAGTTGCCATATCCATGCGGCTGGCATACTTACGTGTTCCTAGTCCTACGTATTTTGGGACTGGGGCGTGACATATTTTTGTGGTGGCCCATGCAGGTCGAGAGCATATTATCTCGGTTACGTTACTGTGCCGAGCAAGCCTGCACCTAGGAATAGAGTATAGGATCTCATCCACAATTGACTATGATTCATTTTCCTTCCAATCTATTCTATCTGAATAATTGCATCATGCTTGATTCTTGTACTTCCCTAATAGTTCTTTGAGTATAGCCTTCTGCTAGAATATAGGAACCCCTGTTATTAGGATGATGATTATGGTAGCACACCTATTAAAAATACAGCGAGAATATAGACATCCCACTAAGTTTAGAATAATTAAGTGAACCGTAGAATTCCTTATCTATAGATTGGTTTATCATTACCCCTTTATGTATTATGAAGACTTGAGAGTAGTATAGATGCTACTAGAGTTAGTTAGAAGTTTTACCATAATATTTGACCCTAGCATAGAGGATACCCTAATAAGTACCAAGACCCTTCTCGTAAATCTTAACAAGAATTTCTACGGTATCCTTAAGACCATTACAGTACTAGTTTATTGTTATAAGTTGGGTAGTATACCTCACAACATAGTATCACATAGTCTTTTGCCTTATTATTATTGAAGTGTGAATGAATGACATTTAACTGTATGCTAGCTTAGGACGACATTGTTTTTTTTTCCAGACTGTAGAGCTTAGAAGCCATACCCCTGCTTTGTCAAATATCGACCTAGACAAGGAATTAGTATGATAACTGTAGAGATTGTAGAGTCTTTTATTATTATTGCTTATGTTGTTTTTGCTTCTGCGAACTTGAATTAATTTGTACCTTCTTTCATCATAATCCAGCGTATTTATGTTTGTTGTACTACCTTGATTTATGCTGCTATTATAGCCTAGTTTTTGCAAGCTTATTCTTTCATCGAGCTTGCTCATGGCATATGTATTATTGGGTGCACACAATGATACAATTGCCTAATCAGAATCGGTGTATTAAGGTCTAGCTAACCTTAGTGCGCTTGGTTCGCTCTTCGCATTACTACTTTACGTGGATTGAGATATATGGTAGTAGACAGATATACTTGCCCCTAGATATGTCTGACATATCGTATCGGTTACATAACTGTACTGATACGAGCATGTAAATAGGAAATTACCAAAAATAGGATTTTAATCCACAACTGTCCTGACAACTCTCTTTTCGATTCTTTAATCTCTTTGAACCTCGTACTTATATTCTGTCACCTTCACCTTGAGTTCTTTATTATTTCTCTCCGTCTTCCCCTATTTCGGAAAGACGAAACCTCGTGCTGGTATAAGTTGACACTGATAGTACTAGCTATACCCCATAAGGCTAAACACATGACTTAGTGACTCTCTTTTATAATTGGTTAAGGGCATATCATAGGTGATATGTTTGGTGTTAAACCTTTGAGGATTAAAAATCATGATTAAATAATTTGAGCAATAGTTTTTCTAGATGTATAGCCTTAGGTGGTAGATAGAAAATTTAAGTTCGGCAGATTGTGAACCCCTCACCCAAAAATTTGACCTACTTGGCTGAGTAGTGAGACTAAGGTTAGCTTGAATCTAGTTAGAAGTAGAACACAGTATTTTATTTAATTTTGCAATATTGTATCACTTAGTGCCCCTTATCGTGCTCCGATAATTGGAGCACTACACTAGCCACTGCCTTCCTACAAATTCTGCACCCTTATCCTAGACATGCCCATCATCCAATTCTCATCTTTGTGCAATTTTCCAATTGTTGGGCGCTTTCATACAAAGGAGCATTTAGGTGTCCACACCGTTGGTCATGACACATGAAGAAACCTATTTTTCGCTCATGTAGATTTTTTCCATAATTTTTTGGGATGTGCAATGCGCAACATCGCCCACATCTTTAAACCTAGCCTTGCATTTTAAACGATGCAAATCTTATACCATCCTTGACGTTCTATCGTGGCTTAATTTTAATTTCGAGGACAAAATTTTTATAAGTTGGGTAGAATGTAAAACCCCATTCCTAAAAATCGTATATACCCTTTATTTATTAATTATTAATTAAATTGTAGTGATAGGGCTAAATAGAAGAAATAGATTTTTAATAATTTTTATTTTAGGTGTTCGGACACTTAGAGGACTTATGGGACCATCAGGAATTTTTCGGAATTTATTCCATGTAGGAGACCCCTTAAGCAGTTGCTAGCCTAATATTGTGCATTACCCTAATCTATAAATTTTCTTATGAGAATATATATAATATATATGTATACACAAATATATATATATTATATATATATTAAGAAAAGAAAAGATTAAGAAAAGAATTATTTAATAAGAATATAATAATAATATTAATATTAATAATAATAATCTACTACTATCCTTCCCATCCTTAATAACTTGCTTAAGATTCCCTTTCATTCTTCAGCAAATATACAGGACCCACCAATGCTATCCCACTTTAGCAATTAACTTGCTGTGACCGCCTTAGCAATTCACACACCCAGGGAAAACTCGACCCCTTCAGCGTTAACTCCACAGACCCGAAACCCGTCCGCTCCTTCCCCCTCTCTTCCTATCTTAATATATATATATATATATTTCTCTCTCAAACCCTAACCTAAAACTCCAGACCTCCTCTTCCCATCTAGAGCCGTCACCGCAGCCAGAGAAGCCCCACCAAGCCATCCAACCATCCCGATGACTCCGACCTCGCGTCCTGCAGAATCCCACACGAAGCACCTTCGCTCCGGAGTAATTTTCCGTCGACTCGCTCAACCAAACGTTGTTCCGTCTTCATAGGTATGATCACCCCTTAACCCTCTTCTATATTTGTTTTATAGCCAATCTCGGAAAACGTGTACCCCTAGATGAAAAATAGCGCCCAATTTGGACGAGCAGACAGAATTCTGGAATCGTAGAATTCCAGAATGACCACCCATTTTGCCGAGTTCGTATCTCCCACCACATAGATCCGAATTCGGTGATTCTTTTTGATACCTGTAGAATACCTGACCTAGTTTATTTTCTGTTAAATAACCCTATGCTATTAGTTGCTGTGGACATAATTATATTCGTCATAAAACTGCGCGCACCCACTTTTTCCAGATTTCTAAAAGTTGGAAAACGGAGCGCGCCCCGTCAAACGGGACCGCCCAGTCGTGTACCAAGTGTACCGAACGGTACACGCAGTGTAACCGGATACGTGAAAAATTGTGGAGACTGATTCGGACGCGTGTGCGCGCCGAAATCAGGCCGTATCCGCGAACACATCCCGTGTCGCAACTTTTGTGGAACTCGTGCGTATTTTGTGCACGCTTATCAGATTATGACAAAACTTGCGCCACTGGACTCGTGGTAACGCACTGGTCCTGTGACCCAATTTTTACGCAATTCTGAGACGGTTGACCAAATCGCCAATTGGCGGGCCCCACAGTTGACTTTTTGGACAAAATTGTGTTCGGCTCATCGGAATCCATATTTGGACATACCGTTCGGTTCGTATTGACATTTAGAGTTGTTTGACCTATAGTTTGTCCCATTTAGAGACCGTTACCCTTGGCACGCTTTTCGGTGCAAAGTGGGCCACATATGGACCCCACTTTTATTCGAAATTACCGTTTTGCCCCTGTGTCCAAATTGGACGAAAGGGAAGTGCTTTTTAGCTATTTTGCTTATTCTGGGAACATTAGTGATGTTTATTTCAGCATCCGGAGATATTTGTTCTGTGGCCATAGCTTTTGATCCTGTGCGTTTGACTTCTGGACAGTACACCTTGCAGCTTTCTTACCAGGCAAGATACCTTGCCAAATTGTTTACAGTACTTTGTATGCTATTTATATTTCTGTTTATTTATTTTATTTCTGTATAGTTCTTGCATGTGTAGTTTTTCTTTCAGTCATTACTATATATTAGATATGTTGACACACACTTGACACTTAGTATCATAGAGGACAATTATTAGGCGTATGGGCTTTTAACCACTCTGGTAACACCGTAGTCACTAGCACGCACTATGGTGGGTCGTGTCCGATGGTCACTACCCCCGAGGTATGTCGATTGATGGAGTCCGAGGGTCGCTACCCCCGAGGTATGTCGGCTGATGATGTTTATGGACGAGTGCATGAGTTATGAGGCTTAGTTCGAGTAGACTACCCTTGCCCATACGTCGAAAAGTTGTCCTCATTTGCATTCATATAGATTGTCCTGTACAGCGTACTTATCTATTTTCAAATATGATGCATGTTTACTGTATTCAAATTGGCTCGTATTTTCTGTATCTTGTTACGTCCCTCTGAGGACCTGGTCCTCTGCCAGGTGTATCTATTCTTGAGTATTTACAGGAGCACAGATCGGATGGCTATATATGTTTCGTGGATGTCCTCTCTTCGAGCCGTGATTGCTAGATGGTGTTCTTATATGGTGTTGTTGTGTTGTACTTACTTTAATATTTGCTCTTACATTCGAGTTGGTAGTAGATTTGTTTCCATTCAACTATCATCTTTAGATACCTCTTATTGAGATCTAGTTATATAGATGTTGGTTATTTATTTATATTGATTTTCTGTGGATGAGATTTAGATTGTACCCATGCGACTTGTGATACATTTTATACCACTTGTGGATTGATATTCATATTACAGCGTACGTGTGGATTTTGGTTTCCATATATTGGAGTTGCCATATCCATGCGGCTGGCATGCTTATGTGTTCCTAGTCCTACGTATTTTGGGACTGGGGCGTGACAAAAGTAAAGTTCTAAACCACTCGAAATCAAATGCTCTACAACATAGAATAACAAATTTTCGAAAATAATATGTTTTGAAGATCCAAACCAAGAAAAAACTCAAAAAATATCCACACTCATAAAAATCCAGATCTACAACATTCCATCCACCAAATTCGAAAATACCAAGTTCTAAACATGCTTAAAATTACACAATAAACATAATAGACCAAAATATAGAGGATTTCTCTATTTTTCATGCAAGGTGTACTTGCCTATGGAGGGAGGGAAAACCTAAGAGAGAGAAGAAAAATAAAGAATGAAGAGAAAAAGAGAAGAAAATTGGGTTATATAGTTAGGGTTTGAGGTTTACACCATGGGTTCAACTCATGTCCAAACCAACTCAAACCATCAACCAAGAACCAAGATAAACCAAAGAATAGGTCTAGTCTCAAGCAACCAAATAAATAACATACCAGCAAGAATAATACGCCCATAATACGTATACTGAGAATAATACGCAAAAATAGGTTTAGACCATATTTTAGGCATTCGAGGCTACATTCTGGATTCGATTTTTGTCACAAAATCGGTAAAAAATATGACTTGCAAACTGTGGACCATTGTCGTGGATGATCCTCTGTGGCAAGCCGTATGCTTCTCGGAATGACGTATGCTTCTCGTATACTTGGAATGACGTATCCTCTATGGACCAAATAAATAGCATGCCAGCGAGAATAAAATGCCCCCAATAGGTATACTCGAAATGACGCATGCTTCTCGTCGTCGAAAAATATCTTAATTTGATTGTAACCTGAGAATTCGTCCATGAAGGACATGCGCTTGAAGCCACAAGTATTTTCAATCATTATATCTGTGATCGAAAAGGAGAAACTTGTCCTTAGGGCATGCCGCGTTCAGATCACGAAAGTCAATGCAGATTTGGATCTTCTCATTCTTTTTTATGACAGGCACGCTGTTGGATACCCAATTCAGATATTGTTCTTCGTGGACAAAGCCACTAACATCAGTTTGTTGACTTCAGCTTCAATATGATTTATGATGTCCGGCCGAAACCGTCATTGCTGTTGCTTGACCGGCTTAGCGTTCAGCAAGATGTTGAGTTTGTGGACCATAATTTGGGGGTCCAGCCCTGACATATCTTCGTAACTCCAAGCAAAGATTTTAATGTATTCCCTGACGAGCTGTAGTAGGGATTTCTGATCCTCATTGGACAGACTCTTACTGATAAAGATCGATTTAGGGGAGGATTCATCGCCCAGATAGATTTGTACGATTTTATCCTCAGTGGAAGGTTCTCGTTGTTCGAACCGCATCTTCCATTATGCGTCTAGGCATTGGGCCCACGGTTCTACTTTAAAAAGTTTAGGTGGATCCTCGTCATCTTTCTCAGGTCCAGCTGACACCATATTGACAGATAATGTTTGTTTGAGCATTTTCTCGATACTGATATCGAAGTCCCAAGAGAAATATTCTGAAGAGTGAGAGTATAACTCATATTCTTCATCCGAGCCTTCGAGGGTCGTGGAAGGCGTGACGTACCCTAGAACATGCTTGGTCCTATGGTAGTAATTCTTGAACTTGCATGTAGGATCCTGCAGACGCAGAGGCAACCATCGACCTTTGCCATAGTTTAAGCCCCTAGCGGCTTTCAGATCGTATTCCATCTTCTGGATGAGGAGCTTAATTTGAGAACTGTACCAGTGAAGTGGTATTTTGCCGATGTCGAGTTCTGGCTCCAGTTCCTCTGAGACGAAGGATTGGAGACTTTCCACTCTGCCAAAGATGATGAGTTTGTCTCCCCTCTTTCTTGCTAGAACTATAAAGTAGGGGTTTGTCTGGGGAGAACTCGGTTCACTACATATGTGGTAGTCACATGTGTATATAGGTGCAAGCCTAGACTGTAATCTATGGAATATAATGTGCTGAGATGTGCAACATCCGAGTAGTTCAAAGATAACCCTTTATTCTTAAAATAAGGTATCTTATACTCAGGAATTACATCTTCAAGAGAAGGGACGTTAGAATAAGCGGCTACGTACTCCTCCAGTTGGTCCTTCCCGAGATCTACCCAGTACGAGCGACTGCTTCGGAGGTCTCCTGCACAACTTTACCACTAGAGGTTCAGAAGTCATAGTAGGTGCCGGATCTTCCTTCAGCAGTCGAATCAGTCTATGAAGGCGAACGACCAGAGATTTAGGTGCTTTTCTGTGCAATTTTACCATGAGGGGAGGGGTTGTGTCGGGAGCACTTTCTTTGAGATGGACTCTCAAGGGCTCATCCGATGTTATCCCAATCTCTCCCTCTTCGTCAATATTATTACCACCTTTATCTTGGTGGACTTGCTTGTAGAGGATCGAGTCAGAGTAATAGGCCTCATCCCCTATGAATGGATCAACGTCGACAAATTTTGTCTTAACGACACCGTGATCGTCCACGTATTTCAAGCACTGGTGCATTGTTGATGGCATAATCATATAATGATGTATCTATGGACATCCCAATAGGACGTTGTAGGATACGTCTATGTCTATGACATAGTAGGTGACCTCTATTTTCAAGTCGCCGATCTGACACTTCAAGCGAATCTTGCCCAGTTGGTAGCTCCTCCCTGTATTAAAGCCACTGATGGCAGTATTGGTTGATGCCAATCGGTGCATCAGGATGCCCAAGGTCTGAAGTAGACTCCGTAGGATGATGCTGATTGACGAACCGAGGTCGATGTGCTTTCGGTCCACCTTGATGGCGCCGATGTACCCTATGTAATACAGAGAACAATTGTGCCAATTATTCTTCAGCAATATATCTCGTTGCGAGAACGTGATGTTGGGTATCGCCTCCATCACATTATTGCAGTGGGGGCATGTAGCGCCCCGTTCTCCCGATGCGGAGAGCGCGGCTAAGAAACACAAGTCGGTATCGTTCGATCAGGATAGATTGAATTAAGAACTCGTCCTCGTTATGGATTTGTTTCTTCGGAATCGATTCCCATATTCAGTGGACTGCGCCCCAAGGATCGGCTTAGCGGCAGAGTCAGGAGGGACCTCTCCGCTGCTATCTTTTATTGCCTCGGTTTTTGATGTCGCTTGTTGCTTTCGTGCTTTGAGTTGGTTTTGGGATTTGCTTGTTTTCTTTGAACGGTTTCGATGGTTTTCATTGTTTTCGTTCATTGACTTGCACTTCTATTCCGAGATTGGAAAGAGAGGAAGAAGTATTAATCGAGCTGTTCGTGTGCAGGTGAACGAGCAGTAGGCGGCTTGCGAGCGGAGTTGTGAAGCGCCTCTTTCCTTCTTCTTTCCAAAATCTAAGTGAGTGGCTACCAACCCGATTAGCTAGTCCTGCTTCCAAGCTTCACAGCTAATCAATCTGCACTCTCCCTTGCCCCGATCAAACGATACCAAATAATAATAAAAAGAAACCAAGATAAAAGACAAATATACTTGGTTATTATGCTTGTCAATCAAACCTGTGAACTGTTGCCTTATCGTATGCTTGTTCGTGCAAATGTTCTATAAAACGTACTAAGTATAGAACACATCTTGTATATGCATAATTGTTCAGGGAGGCTATGCAAAATAAATCATGCAATACTGCTTGTCGTGTACTCGTGTTCTTGCACTCGTGTTGCCTCAAATGCATGACTGTTAACTTGTTCATCGTGTTCGATCATGGACAACTTGTGCACAAGGTATTGGTTCTGCGGACGGTCGCTAGGGCACTGGCACCGATCCGATCCGGGCGGAACTCGTGTGTAGTCTTCGTGTTCGGGACCGGATAGCTTGCAGCGCAATCGTGTTCTCTCGTAGCATGCTATCCTTGTCCCCGGCTACGTCCATTATGGCAACCATGCCAGTGATCATCGTGTATATTTAAACCTGTTGCATACTAACTTGTGTCTCCGTGGCAGGGAAGGCATGGTAAGTATTGTGCAGGTAATTCAGACGGTCAGGTAAAATCCACCTAACGGTGGCACGTTCATTTCAGTAAATTCAATATGCTGCTTACTTGTAAATAAACTAAGGCAAGATAGAAACCCACAAAAATATGCATGCTTCACTAAACAACGTGTTGATTGGTATAGTCAGGCTAGCTCGCCTTCACCAGCATGTTTCGATATGCTGACCCTCGTTGAAACAGGTTCTCCGCACCAAGGCGAACCGAGCGAGTAGCCGAAGTCGTCTACCCGATCCAGTCCAGCTGTTGGCGCATCTTCACCGCGCCCCTGTAGCCTTTTGAAGTCCGAAGTTGCAACTCTTCATACACAAATGCAGCTCCGTGGCAAAGCCGTCCTCCAGCCTGGAGGTCTTTATCGTTTGAGTTTATAAAAGGATGTAATGTACAGGACTGCTATCTCATTTTGAGTCAACCCTTTTGTAAGCCGTTCGGCATATTAGCTGACTCGTTCAAGAGTTTGTAATAGATGTTCATTATCAATAAAGAGAACTTTTCTATGTTTCAAATCTGTGTTTCAATTTATCTGCGTACTCTGAATATGTGCTTGCTATGCAAATCTTTAAAGCCTTGTGCGGGCGCAACTCCAGGCCCGCACGGCGGTCACGACTCGGGGGACGCCTCGGGGCGTGACATAGTGGTATCAGAGCACAGATTCAAAGTTCCTTAGACTTCGTGCTGGAAAAGTTCCTTTAACGATCAAATTCCTGTGCGAACTCTTGAACTCGCTAGGCCAAAATGAGATACGTTCATGCAATAAGTCCATAATACATTATGATCCTAATGTAATTTACCTTCTTTTGAAGGAATGGCTCCAGCACAATCTGCAGCACAAACTCTGGACGAAATGCAAGGCCAAGAAAGTAGTTCGGATACTTCGGGAAGTTCAAAGAGCCAGTGAGCCATGCCAAGCATCGATCCCGTCCAACGAATATTGCAGATGTTGGAGGCAAACCAACAAAGGGACGAGGCTCGCTATGAACGGGCAGAGAAGCGGGCGGAAGAGAGTCAGCTCAAGTTTTAAGACAATATAGAAGCACGATTCTCAGTCCAACAAAAGCAGGTAGATACCCTGCAGCAGATCGTTCAGACTTTGGCTGTCAACCATTCCGCCGCAACAACAACGACTCCGGTGGAGCAGCCCATGCTTGAAGTAGAGACACCGCAAATTCCAAGAGCGAGGGACGTGACTGCCTTCGACTTTGGCCACTTCAAGAAAGTCTGCAACACCCCATTCAACGGGACTGAGGACCCAGTCGTAGCTCTAGATTGGTTGGCCGAACTTGAAGATCACTTCACTCTGCTAGAGGTCCCCGAAGACAAGCGCATTGCCTGCGTGCAACTACAGCTCCGCCTCAACGCACACGATTGGTGGGACGTGCATCGACGATCTCTCCAATTTGATCACGGAGAGGAGGCGATCTCGTGGACGACTTTTCGTGCCGCGTTCGAAGAGGAGTATGTACCCCCTCCTGTCCAACGCCAGATGGAAAACGAGTTCGTGCAGCTGCGACAAGACAGCATGACAGTTAAGGAGTACTCCGCCGAATTCAACCGACTCTCCAAATTCGCTAGGGCCTATTTACCTGATGCAGCGAGTCGAGCTAGAAGGTTTAAAGGTGGACTACGCCCTGCCATCCATTCGCACGTAGCCGTTCCTCAGTATCGTACGATACGTGAAGTCATGAATCACGCCCTATCGCTTGAACCTCACTATCCTCACGTTCCTGCCGGCGCTGTGCATACCTACACTCACAAACGCCAAAGCAACGACAGAGGAAACAACGCTGCAAAGCGTCAGAACGACGATAGTCAACAAATAAAGCATTGGAACATTACGTGTCGGTTCTGTAAAAAGACTGGACACGACAAGAAGGACTGCCGCTTGAGACTTGGATTATGCCTCGCTTGTGGACGATTAGGCCATGCCATTAATTCCTGTCCGAACCTTCCTGATCGTCATCCCCAACGAAATAATCCCTAATGGTAAGTTCTACCCTAAGTTTCGGGACGAAACTTCCAATTAGTTGGGTAGGATGTAGCGCCCCGTTCTCCCGATGCGGAGAGCGCGGCTAAGAAACACAAGTCGGTATCGTTCGATCGGGATAGATTGAATTAAGAACTCGTCCTCGTTATGGATTTGTTTCTTCGGAATCGATTCCCATATTCAGTGGACTGCGCCCCAAGGATCGGCTTAGCGGCAGAGTCAGGAGGGACCTCTCCGCTGCTATCTTTTATTGCCTCAGTTTTCGATGTCGCTTGTTGCTTTCGTGCTTTGAGTTGGTTTTGGGATTTGCTTGTTTTCTTTGAACGGTTTCGATGGTTTTCATTGTTTTCGTTCATTGACTTGCACTTCTATTCCGAGATTGGAAAGAGAGGAAGAAGTATAAATCGAGCTGTTCGTGTGCAGGTGAACGAGCAGTAGGCGGCTTGCGAGCGGAGTCGTGAAGCGCCTCTTTCCTTCTTCTTTCCAAAATCTAAGTGAGTGGCTACCAACCCGATTAGCTAGTCCTGCTTCCAAGCTTCACAGCTAATCAATCTGCACTCTCCCTTGCCCCGATCAAATGATACCAAATAATAATAAAAAGAAACCAAGATAAAAGACAAATATACTTGGTTATTATGCTTGTCAATCAAACCTGTGAACTGTTGCCTTATCGTATGCTTGTTCGTGCAAATGTTCTATAAAACGTACTAAGTATAGAACACATCTTGTATATGCATAATTGTTCAGGGAGGCTATACAAAATAAATTATGCAATACTGCTTGTCGTGTACTCGTGTTCTTGCACTCGTGTTGCCTCAAATGCATGACTGTTAACTTGTTCATCGTGTTCGATCATGGACAACTTGTGCACAAGGTATTGGTTCTACGGACGATCGCTGGGGCACTGGCACCGATCCGATCTGGGCGGAACTCGTGTGTAGTCTTCGTGTTCGGGACCGGATAGCTTGCAGCGCAATCGTGTTCTCTCGTAGCATGCTATCCTTGTCCCCGGCTACGTCCATTATGGCAACCATGCCAGTGATCATCGTGTATATTTAAACCTGTTGCATACTAACTTGTGTCTCCGTGGCAGGGAAGACATAGTAAGTATTGTACAGGTAATTCAAACGGTCAGGTAAAATCCACCTAACGGTGGCACGTTCATTTCAGTAAATTCAATATGCTGCTTACTTGTAAATGAACTAAGGCAAGATAGAAACCCACAAAAATATGCATGCTTCACTAAACAACGTGTTGATTGGTATAGTCAGGCTAGCTCGCCTTCACCAGCATGTTTCGATATGCTGACCCTCGTTGAAACAGGTTCTCCGCACCAAGGCGAACCGAGCGAGTAGCCGAAGTCGTCTACCCGATCCAGTCCAGCTGTTGGCGCATCTTCACCGTGCCCCTGTAGCCTTTTGAAGTCCGAAGCTGCAACTCTTCATACACAATTGCAGCTCCGTGGCAAAGCCGTCCTCCAGCCTGGAGGTCTTTATCGTTTGAGTTTATAAAAGGATGTAATGTACAGGACTGCTATCTCATTTTGAGTCAACCCTTTTGTAAGCCGTTTGGCATATTAGCTGACTCGTTCAAGAGTTTGTAATAGATGTTCATTATCAATAAAGAGAACTTTTCTATGTTTCAAATCTGTGTTTCAATTTATCTGCGTACTCTGAATATGTGCTTGCTATGCAAATCTTTAAAGCCTTGTGCGGGCGCAACTCCAGGCCCGCACGGCGGTCACGACTCGGGGGACGCCTCGGGGCGTGACAGGGCATGTGGTAGAATCCTCTGCTGGCGGCTTGACCCATTCCAGGTAGGTATCGGCATTCTGCAATGCCTCACTTAGAGCAAACCGATTATCTTTGGAGGGTCAGAGAAGCTTGAATAGTAACAACTTTGCTGGGATATTGGTTAGTGTCACCACCCCATTTTCAGAGCCGGGTATTTTTTTTTAATTTAGTTAATTGTGTATTATTTATAATTAATTGTATTTATAATTAATTATTGATTGTATTATTTTTATATTGATTGTTTTAGGATTTTGGCTAGCCTGGGCCCATGTCAGACCCTAGTGGACCCATGTCCGACCCAGCCCACACCCCTGTGAGACCTATTTTTGGGTTTTAGAATATTTATTATATTTTTAGTGGGTTAGTTGGAGAGATTTGGAGTTAGTTTGAGTGCTTTTGGAACCCGAAACCCAAAACCGAGTTAGGAGAGGGCATTTTGGGTATTTTGGAACTTGTGGAACCCTTTATTATGCTAAGGCCCGACCTATTCCAGCCCTATCCCACCCGACCAGCTGCTCCAGCAGCCCCCTCTTCTTCATCTTCACTTCTTCTTCTCTACTTCTTCTTCCTCTCCACTTTTTCTTCTTATTTCTTCCTCCCAACTTCAAGTAAGTACCCATTTCTCTTCTTTCTTCTTCTATTCTCCATGAATGATTAACCCTAACCCTACATTCTTCCCCAACCTAGGTGGGTAGAGCCTAGATTTGGTGTTAGAGCTTGGATTGGGAGCTTGGAAGCTAGGTGTGGTGGATTTGGAGCATTTTGGAGATTTTGGCTTGGGATTCCAACTCCCAAGAGGTAAACCCTAATTTTCCCCCTTGTAATTACTTTTATATAGTGTAATTAATAGTTTAGAACCTTCCTAGACCCTTAGGCTACCCGTGGGAGGAAGTTGGAACTAGTTTGGTAGTGTTTGGAGACTTTAACACTATGTTTTGTGTCAATTTCGGGTGGAATCCGAATTTGGCCCAATTTTGGGTGATGTCCTAGCTTAGACGGACCTAGATAGACATTGTCGGGTGTCTTGAGGGTGAGTGCGTGTCTCCGTTCGGACACGGGAAGCCGTGTCGCGGAGAAACGGACGTTTCGGGCGTTTTCGGGTTTTCGTCGTCGCCGGTTCTAAGTGCGTGCGCTTTTTCGCTACGGACCTAGAATTGACGCGGTAGTATTTTTTTTAGGATCTAGACATCATTTATGATCCGTGGGTAAATTTTGGGCCGATTCCGAGTTGGTTTGGTGTGCGTTTCAGGAGATTTTTTGAACCGTACATCGCGTGTTCGTCGAAATGACCGAACGGCCATTTCGGTGTGGTTTTCTAGTTTCGGGCTTGTGTGCGCATTGGGTTAGCATCAGAGAGTGTGTGTGCTAGAATTTTCGGGTTATATTTTATATATTTATAGGTGTTTGTGCGTGTCGGAGTCGTTGGGCGCGCGTTGGTGAGAGTTGTGGACGTTGTGTGCGTTGTGTTGTGTGTTGCGTGTGTGTTGTGTTTATATATATATATATATATATGTATATATATTTGTGTGTGTTCTATATATATATATTTATATTTATATGTGTGTTTTTATGTGTTTGTGAGTGTGTTAGTGAGTGCTTGTGTGAGTGTGAGTGAGTGTTTATAGATATATATATGTATATGAGTTTGTGTGTATATATGTATATATATTTATATATATATGTATGAGTGTTTATGTGTGTGGTTGTGTGTTTGTGAGAGTGTGTGCTAGTGTGTGTGAGAGTGTGTGTGTGAGGGTGTGTGAGTGTGAGTGTGTGTGAGGATATGTATATATATATATATATATATATATATATATATATATATATATATATATATATATATATATATATATATATCGATAGATATATGTGTGTATAAATATATAGATGTGTGTTATATATATATATATATATATATATATATATATATATATATATAGATATATATATATATAATTAAATGTGTGTGTGTGTGTTGATATGTGTTTGAGTGTGTGTGTGTGTTAGATATATATAAGTTAGTATGTGTATATATATCTATAGAGTTATATATATGTATATATATGTATGTATATATATATATATATATATATATATATAGTGATATATATATGTATATAGGAGTGTGTGTGTGTGTGTATGAGAGAAGGGGGGACTGGAAACCTGGACAGCAGCAGCAGCTCTGCTGCTGCACTGCAGCAGCCATGCTGCACTGAGCAGCAGCTGCAGCAGCAGAAATATGGGCAGCAGCAGCAGCAAGGTGAGGAGCTAGCAGCAGCAGCAAGCACAGGCAAGAGCAGCAGCAATAGCTTAATGCGAGGGAGAGAGAGAGGTAAACATATATATAATAGATAGGTAAATTGATAGATAGATATATAATAGATTGACAGATAATTAGATGGTTTGATAGTTAGATACTTAGATAGATATAGATAGATGAATAGATAGATTGTTAGATAGATAATTAGATACATAGTTAGATAGGTAATAGATAAGTATATAGATAGATCAATAGATAGATAGATATATCTAGATAAATAGATAAATACATAGATAGGTAAATATTTAGATAAATAGATTAGATAGATAGATACATAGGTAGATAAATAGGTAGATAGGTATCTAGGTAAATAGATATCTATATAGATACTAGATAGTTAGATAGATAGTTAGTTAGATAGATACTAGATATATAGATAGATAGATTAGTAGATAGTTAGATTAATAGTTAGGTGGATATATAGATTAGATAATAGATGGATAGTTAGATATATGGATATTAGATACATATAGATAGATTGATAGATTAATAAGATAATAAGATAGATAGATAGATACTAGATAGATAGATAGATAGATAGATAGATAGATAGATAGATAGATAGATAGGTAGAGGGATAATTAGATATCTATATCTATATGCATAGATATATATATATAGACATATACATAGCTAGATAGATAGTTAGATATCTAGGTATAGATATATATATATATATGTAAGGTATGTGTAAGGTATGTGTAAGGTAAGGTATACATGTAAGGTATATATGTAAGGTATGTGAGATATATATGTAGATACCTAGGTATATGCCTATATGTATTAGATATCAATATTTTAGCCTAGATTATAGCTAGATATATATATGTTTATGTATAGTAAGTTAGCTAGAGGGGTAGTCGGGTTGAGTTTAGAGCGGTATCTCAATACATTGAGATATCGAGGTATCTCAATACCTTGAGATAACCAAGGTATTGGGTTTCGAGCGGGGTATTTGAGCAATAGCCTAGGAATAGTATTGGAATGATTTTTATATGCTTATGTGTATATATTTACGTGTGCTAGCATAGGTTTTAGCGGGTATAGGCGGGGTATATAGCGTAGGTTGAGGTATCGGATACCGAGGGTATCCCGGTATCTCAAGGAGGCGAGTTTGTGAGTTTTCTAGCTTAATGACCTCGGTTTGACCTAGAATTTCAGGAGCACCCTAGTTTGACCTAGACTTGACCGTAGTTGACTCGGTTGACCGCCAAAGTCAACTTTTGACCTAGTTTTGACCCAAAGTTGACTTTTTGGACCCATAGTTGACTTTTTGGCCCAGATTTAACCGGTTTGACCAGTTTGACCTAGAACGACCCTAGAAGCCTATTTTTAGTTATTTTATATCTGTTTAACTTATTAGAAACCCTATTTAATCTTGCTTTTCATATTAGGTCCTTGCGACACCGGTTCGGATCGCCAGTTGCTCAGGACGTCAGGCGAGTATATTTTCTGATAGTTTTTATTATTTGATGATTATTATGATTCAGCTTCTAGTATAGTATCATCTGATTATTCTGGCACAACACGGGACACTGACTGATATCTCTGGATTTATTTACTTGCGACACATATTTTTTATGTTTCTGGCCTCTATTCTGGAATCATCTACTGGCATCACCTACAGGCATCACTACAGGCATCATTCATGTTCAGGCTGGACTCATCTTGATTTACGTGTCGGGTCTTGGATCCACTTGTATTAGTCGGGGCGGGGAAATACTCGAGTAGACATGTAAACATTCCCATCTGGAATCATCAGGAATCACTCCCTCTGGTCTAATCTGGAATGATAGCAGCCGCGCACCCAGTGCGCGGTGAGCCGTACTTACCCCTAGCCGTTTACATGTCGAAACAAGTATTTTAAAGACACCGAGTTCATTCTTTATAGTCTGGACTCTCTTGCATTCTTGTTGGTCTCACTTACATGTTTCTGGACTTGACTCACTACATGTATTTTATGCTGGACTCACTACACGTTCATGTGCACGGACTTGATCTTAGCTTAGATTTCCTGTATCTTGCAGTTATTACTATCTTGCTCTGATATCCATACATCTTTACCTTTATATAGTGTAATTAATAGTTTAGAACCTTCCTAGACCCTTAGGCTACCCGTGGGAGAAAGTTGGAACTAGTTTGGTAGTGTTTGGAGACTTTAACACTAGGTTTTGTGTCAATTTCGGGTGGAATCCGAATTTGGCCCAATTTTTGGTGATGCCCTAGGTTAGAAGGACCTAGGTAGAAGTTGTTGGGTGTCTTGAGGGTGAGTACGTGTCTCCGTTTGGACACGGAAAGCCGTACCGCGAAAAAACGGGCGTTTCGGGCGTTTTCGGGGTTTTCGTCGTCGCCAATTCTAAGTGCGTGCGCGTTTTTGCCACAGACCTAGAATCGATACGGTAGCATTTTTTTCTAGGATCTAGACATCGTTTAGGACCCGTGGATAAATTTTGGGCCGATTCCGAGTTGGTTTGGTATGCTTTTCAGGAGGTTTTTCGAACCGCACACCGCGTGTTCGTCGAAATGACCGAACGGCCATTTCGGCGTGGTTTTCTAGTTTTGGGCTTGTGTGCGCGTTGGATTAGCATCGGGGAGTGTGTGCTAGAATTCTCGGGCTATATTTTATATATTTATAGGTGTTTATGCATGTCGGGGTCGTTGGGCACGCGTTGGTGAGCGTTGTGGGCTTTGTGTGTGTTGTGTTGTGTGTTGCGTGTGTGTTGTGTTTATATATATATATATGTATATATATTTGTGTGTGTTCTATATATATATATATATTTCTATTTATATGTGTGTTTTATGTGTTTGTGAGTGTGTTAGTGAGTGCTTGTGTGAGTGAGTGTTTATAGATATATATATATGTATATAAGTTTGTGTGTATATATGTATATATATTGTAATCCCCCTGATTTTCAAGAATTTATAAATTTGGATTTTTCTGAATTTTCTGGAATTTTTTTGGATTTTTCTGGAATTAAATTCATGTTCTTTAATTATTAAAAGATTTTTAAATGTTAATAATTAATATTAAAATATTATGAAAATAATATTTTATGGTGTAAAATGAAAAATTAGACATAGGATAATTTTTCGGGAATTTATTGGGCCCCGGACCTATTTTTAAAATACCTAAAAATAATTATTTATTTAATTGTTTAATTATTTAGCTTTTTATTTTAATAATTAAACCCTATATCCCGAGCCCGGCCCAACCCTGGCCCAACTCCGGCCCAGCCCGCACTGCTAGCGGGTCGGATCGGGTCCGGTCGACCAACCCGACCCGACCCTGTGGACCCACGAACCCGATAACTCATCTCCCCCAACCCGACTTCTGAACTTCCCGCCGCCGGAACGGCCGCCGCCGTCGCCTCCTCGCCTCCCCAGCTCATCCTCTTCCTCTCCCCGCAACCGCCGTCCCCTCCGCTCCGGCTTCCCCTCACCGGACGCCGCCTCTCCCTCTCCCTCGACCACTATATAAAGCCCTAAACCCGGCCTTGCTCCTCCGCCACCGGCTGCCCGACCCGTCGAAACCCTAGCCACCCAGTCGATCTCCTCCTCCTCGACACCGCCTTGCCGCCTCGTCGTCCTCCGCCCTCAGCAACCCAGCGCCACCCCGCAGAACCACCAGCGTCTCCGTCCAGGACCCGCCGCAATCGAACCCAGCACCGCACCTCCCCGGCCGCCCACCGTTCGACGACCCAGTCTCTGGCGACGCAACCCGCAGTGGGCCGCCTCCAACCGCGCCGACCAACTCCGGCGGACACGGACACAGAAGCCGCGGACACAGGAAACCCTAACCCTAGCTTTGTGTTTCGTGTCGGACACGAATTGGACACGAAGGATACGCTGTTTCAAGACCCTGTTCAGGTACTCGTAACTCTCTGTCCGGTTACCCGTTTTCAATTCCGTAAATTGTATCGCGAAGCCTGTATGACCCTCTCGGTGCCCGAACAAACCACTCGGGGCATCGCGTCCTGTGGTGATCGCACACCGCGATCCAAAAATAGGAAAAACCAGACCCTGTTTCACCCCGGAATCGAGTACGCCCCGCCAAACGGGACGACTTGGTCGCGTGCGGTCTTCACAGATACGTGCGCGTCGTTGATACGGACGTGCAGGATTTCGCAGAAGCTGATTCGGATGTGCGTGCACACCGGAATCAGTGCGTATCCGCGGACATCGCCCCGTATCTGACTATTCTGATTCTCGCTGTAACTTAGTGTACACACGTCGGATCGAGACAAAACTTGCACCATCGGACTCGTAGCAATACGACGGTCCTGTGGGTCAAGTTTGGTTCGATTCTGAGAATGTTGACAAAATCGCGTGTCGTGGGCCCCATAGGCTCCACCCGACGGACGATTTTGAGAACGGCTCATCGGAATCCAATTTTGGAAGTTCCGTTGGGTTCGTATCATCGTTCCTGACCTGTTGACACTAAGTTGGACAGTTTTTGAGACCTTTGACCCTGATGCGTTTTTCGGTGCAAAGCGGCCCACATTTGGACCCCGCCTTGACCCGAAAATAACGTTTTTGTCCTTGTCTCCAAATTGGACTCAGGGACAGGCGTTTCTAGCTGATTGATATTTTTTGGATCTGATAGTGATGTTTGTTTCAGCAACCGGAGTACTGCTTGCAAGTCCTTCTACTGACAGAGCTACAATTGGAGCTGGAAACTCAGGCAAGTGTACCTTGCCAACTTGCAGTATTTGTTACATACTCCTTGGATTATATATATATTTTGCATGCTTGACCTAGGACCGTGTGACTTACTTAGTGTCCGATTATAGTCGGGTGCCAACACCGTTCGCGGGTTGAGTAAAGTCAAATAGAAATGGATACCGAAACCCTTTGTATTCTCGTACTTGCATTATCATGTACGTATACCCAGGACACTTGACACTATACATGTTGACAGAATCTTCCTGAGATATTCAAGGTGATTCTGTGTAGGATACAGGATGGACATAGACATTATATTTTTAGATTATGACTTGTTGCATTTAGCTCTGATCTCACGTGACATGGACATAAGACGTTATGAACATGAGACGTGTGATTACATTGGGTGGGGAGAGACACACAGGCTACAGGCTGATCATATATATATAACCCCTATTATTTCGGTGCTCAAGACTCTAAACCCGAGCTTGACCCACTACTATTTATTTACTGCTACCGGCTCCCCGACACAGAGCTTGTAGCAGTCTCAGCCTGAGTACTAGTGATGCTCTCAGATGCATTTTCACATAGATGGTTACGTAGTTACCCTGCTTATTTCATTTATTATTCCACTGCATTATTTTGGCTTGTATTATTTGTACCTTGCTATGTCCCCTGAGGACCTGGAATGGATTATGTCCCCAGGATTAGCAGAGGAGATCCACTCTAAAGTTTTTAGGACAGGTGCTTTAGCAGGAGCAGAAACAGGTTCAGGAGAAGGCACTGAAGCAGAACCAAGGACCAAGGACTAGGTGATTGCCATAGATTTCTCTGAGTATATGCTCTTCCATACTCAGTTAGTGATGTTATTTTCTTTCTTGTTTAAAAGAACAAATTGTATCAGACTTGATTATCGGGTTGTTCCCCGATTACATTACTTGTGATTTGATGTTATTGTTGATCTTTTATTTTCCTTTTGTTGACTTTGTTATATTCATTCTGTGGATGAGATTAGTAGACCTGGATTGTTGTAATACAGCTTAGGCGTGCCCTGATGGATCCATTAAATTAGGTTTGTCCATCGGTGTGCACTGCTGGCCATTATCACGCGTCCGGTCCCACGGTATTTTGGGACTGGGGCGTGACATGGTTTTTGTGGTGGCCCATGCAGGTCATCGACTAAAATGTTCGGTTTCAACTTAGGGAACGAACAGGCCTGCAACAAGAATAGGATAAAGTTTTAGATCTCATCCAATTGCTTGAAAAACGTTCTTGATATCTGTATCGGATTCAAATAAAATTTTGACTTGCATCCTGCCTTGATTCTAGTGTGCTTCTTATAGTTTATTTTGGTTGCAGAATTATGGATTCACAAGCCGGCGACGAGACTCATTCAGCAGCACCACAAGATGTTGTGGTTAACCACGAAGATGAGGTGATACTAGTGGATGAAGGTCAAACATCACAACAACTCAGTCCAGCAAGACACAATGCCTCGAGAATCCCGGAAGATGACGTTCCACCATCAACGCAGCTTGCTCCTTCGATGCCTACTGTTCCACAAGGGCAGGCTATAGACGAACAACCACTGTTTCAAATGTTCTATGCGATGATGCAATCCCATCAGAAGGTTCAACAAGAAGATCAGCAAAACCAAGTAGAGAAGTTCATCGACAGATTTAGCTCGGAGTTAAGGAGATTAATCAGTTCAAATGCACCTACCTTAGACATGAACGTTCTTGCTGCAACAAGACCCATGGAGTGCAACACAAGGATCGAGTCCAGCCAGAAGCGGCCATATGCAACAGCACCAGACCAAGCACAACAAGAAAGAGTTGCAAAGCGACCACAGCTGAACCCACCACTTGTACTAGTCCTCCCTACTTGTCACTATTGTGGCAAGGTAGGCCATCTCGCTAAAGAATGCCGGCGTAGACTGGGACGATGTTTAGCTTGCGGAACCAAAAAGTATTCGGTAAGGGATTACCCTGAACGTCGAGAGAAAGCAGTGGTGATTCAACAACCAGCCTCAACAGCACCAGCCGGAGCACCACTGAAAGAAATTGTAAAGAAGTCTCAACTGCACCAACCACCAGAAGTATCTCCGCAAGTACTGCCTATCTGTCAAAACTGTCGCAAGATAGGCCACATTGAGAACGAGTGTAGACGTAAATTGGGATTATGCTTGATTTGCGCGTCCAATCAACACTTAGCCAAGGATTATCCTTATCATCGAGGAGGAGCACCAAGAGCAAACCAACAAGCTCTACCAGCACCAGGAGGGTATCAGCCAAGGCCACCATTGGCACCACAAGCGACCCTCTTCAAGCAAGCCCAGCAGCAGCAGCAGCAACAGGGGAATCCACCAGGACATGGACAAGCCTTCGTGATGACTGTGGGAGATGCGCAGAACCAAGGAGTTGCTAATGCGCGTAAGTTTTAGTAGTTCTGTTTCTAGTATTGCTATAGTTCGTGCCTGCTGGTTCGTGACCCTAAACCTAACCTGAAAATTTTAACTTGCTGATAATAGATAATCTAGTGATCACCTAATAATTTTAAACTTGCTAATTTAGTGATAACCTAAAATTGTTTTTAAAGAATAACTTAGAATGCTTTGTTACTGTTAACCGAATATGTTTTATAATTGATAACCTAGTGTTAATCTAAATAATTTTTGAGCTTGCCAAACACCTGGAATGTTTTATAAATGTTAACTTGATAAGTTTTGAAAGATAACCTGGTTCTCTAAAACTGAAATTTTCTAGATTTCCCATATTTGGGAAATTGCATAACTTTTAATGCTTAGGAAAATAATTTTTCCTAGGTGCTCCTTGAATTTTTGATGTGCTTCGAACAATGATTGCAACCGTGTCATCTCTGCTGACCGGTTAATCTTTGATTGCGAGGACGCAATCCTCTTAAGGGGGGTATATTGTAATCCCCCTGATTTTCAAGAATTTATAAATTTGGATTTTTCTGAATTTTCTGGAATTTTCTTGGATTTTTCTGGAATTAAATTCATATTCTTTAATTATTAAAAGATTTTTAAATGTTAATAATTAATATTAAAATATAATGAAAATAATATTTTATGGTGTAAAATGAAAAACTAGACATAGGATAATTTTCCGGAAATTTATTGGGCCCCGGACCTATTTTTAAAATACCTAAAAATAATTATTTATTTAATTATTTAATTGTTTAATTATTTAGCTTTTTATTTTAATAATTAAACCCTATATCCCGAGCCCGGCCCAACCCTGGCCCAACTCCGGCCCAGCTCGCACTGCTAGCGGGTCGGATCGGGTCCGGTCGACCAACCCGACCCGACCCTGTGGACCCACGAACCCGATAACTCATCTCCTCCAACCCGACTTCTGAACTTCCCGCCGCCGGAACGGCCGCCGCCGTCGCCTCTTCGCCTCCCCAGCTCCTCCTCTTCCTCTCCCCGCAACCGCCGTCCCCTCCGCTCCTGCTTCCCCTCACCGGACGCCGCCTCTCCCTCTCCCTCGACCACTATATAAAGCCCTAAACCCGGCCTTGCTCCTCCGCCACCGGCTGCCCGACCCACCGAAACCCTAGCCAACCCAGTCGATCTCCTCCTCCTCGACACCGCCTTGCCGCCTCGCCGTCCTCCGCCCTCAGCAACCCAGCGCCACCCCGCAGAACCACCAGCGTCTCCGTCCAGGACCCGCCGCAATCGAACCCAGCACCGCACCTCCCCGGCCGCCCACCGTTCGACGACCAAGTCTCCGGCGACGCCACCCGCAGCGGGCCGCCTCCAACCGCGCCGATCAACTCCGGCGGACACGGACACAGAAGCCGCGGACACAGGAAACCCTAACCCTAGCTTTGTGTTTCGTGTCGGACACGAATTGGACACGAAGGATACGCTGTTTCAAGACCCTGTTCAGGTACTCGTAACTCTCTGCCCGGTTACCCATTTTTAGTTTCGTAAATTATATCGCGAAGCCTGTATGACCCTCTCGGTGCCCGGACAAACCACTCGGGGCATCGCGTCCTGTGGTGATCGCACACCGCGATCCAAAAACAGAAAAACCAGACCCTGTTTTACCCCGGAATCGAGTACGCCCCGCCAAACGGGACGACTTGGTCGCGTGCGGTCTTCACAAATACGTGTGCGTCATTGATACGGACGTGCGGGATTTCGCAGAAGCTGATTCGGATGTGCGTGCACACCAGAATCAGTGCGTATCCGCGGACATCGCCCCGTATCCGACTATTCTGATTCTCGCTGTAACTTAGTGTACACACGTCGGATCGAGACGAAACTTGCACCATCGGACTCGTAGCAATACGACGGTCCTGTGGGTCAAGTTTGGTTCGATTCTGATAATGTTGACAAAATTGCGTGTCGTGGGCCCCACAGGCTCCACCCGACGGACGATTTTGAGAACGGCTCATCGGAATCCAATTCTGGAAGTTCCGTTGGGTTCGTATCATCGTTCCTGACCTGTTGACACTAAGTTGGACAGTTTTTGAGACCTTTGACCCTGATGCATTTTTCGGTGCAAAGCGGCCCACATTTGGACCCCGCCTTGACCCGAAAATAACGTTTTTGCCCTTGTCTCCAAATTGGACTCAGGGACAGGCGTTTCTAGCTGAATGATATTTTCTGGATCTGATAGTGATATTTGTTTCAGCAATCGGAGTACTGCTTGCAAGTCCTGCTACTGACAGAGCTACAATTGGAGCTGGAAACTCAGGCAAGTGTACCTTGCCAACTTGCAGTATTTGTTACATACTCCTTGGATTATATATATATTTTGCATGCTTGACCTAGGACCGTGTGACTTACTTAGCGTCCGATTATAGTCGGGTGCCAACACCGTTCGCGGGTTGAGTAAAGTCAAATAGAAATGGATACCGAAACCCTTTGTATTCTCGTACTTGCATTATCAAGTACGTATACCCAGGACACTTGACACTATACATGTTGACAGAATCTTTCTGAGATATTCAAGGTGATTCTGTGTAGGATACAGGATGGACATAGACATTATATTTTTAGATTATGACTTGTTGCATTTAGCTCTGATCTCACGTGACATGGACATAAGACGTTATGAACATGAGACGTGTGATTACATTGGGTGGGGAGAGACACACAGGCTACAGGCTGATCATATATATAAAACCCCTATTATTTCGGTGCTCAAGACTCTAAACTCGAGCTTGACCCACTACTAGTTATTTACTGCTACCGGCTCCCCGACACAGAGCTTGTAGCAGTCTCAGCCTGAGTACTAGTGATGCTCTCAGATGCATTTTCACATAGATGGTTACGTAGTTACCCTGCTTATTTCATTTATTATTCCACTGCATTATTTTGGCTTGTATTATTTGTACCTTGCTATGTCCCCTGAGGACCTGGAATGGATTATGTCCCCAGGATTAGCAGAGGAGATCCACTCTAAAGTTTTCAGGACAGGTGCTTTAGCAGGAGCAGAAACAGGTTCAGGAGCAGGCACTGAAGCAGAACCAGGAACCAAGGACTAGGTGATTGCCATGGATTTCTCTGAGTATATGCTCTTCCATACTCAGTTAGTGATGTTATTTTCTTTCTTGTTTAAAAGAACAAATTGTATCAGACTTGATTATCGGGTTGTTCCCCGATTACATTACTTGTGATTTGATGTTATTGTTGATGTTTTATTTTCCTTTTGTTGACTTTGTTATATTCATTCTGTGGATGAGATTAGTAGACCTGGATTGTTGTAATACAGCTTAGGCGTGCCCTGATGGATCCATTAAATTGGGTTTGTCCATCGGTGTGCGCTGCTGGCCATTATCACGCGTCCGGTCCCACGGTATTTTGGGACTGGGGCGTGACATATATATATGTATGAGTGTTTATGTGTGTGGTTGTGTGTTTGTGAGAGTGTGTGTGAGAGTGTGTGTGTGTGAGGGTGTGTGAGTGTGTGTGAGGATATATATTTATGTTTGAGTGTGTGAGAGTGTGTGTGTGTGAGGGTGTGTGAGTGTGTGTGAGGATATATATTTATGTTTGAGTGTAAGTGTATATATATATATATATATATATATATATATATATATATATATATATATATATATATATATATATATATATATATATAGATATATGTGTGTATAAATATATAGATGTGTGTTTATATGTATATATATATATAGATATATGTATATAATTATATGTGTGTGTGTGTTGATATGTGTTTGTGTGTGTGTGTGTGTGTTAGATATATATAAGTTAGTGTGTATATATATATATCTATAGAGTTATATATATATGTATATATATGTATGTATATATATATATATAGTGATATATATATGTATATAGGAGTGTATGTGTGTGTATGAGAGAAGGGTGGACTGGAAACCTGGACAGCAGCAGCAGCTCTGCTGCTGCACTGCAGCAGCCATGCTGCACTGAGCAGCAGCTGCAGCAGCAGAAATATGGGCAGCAGCAGCAGCAAGGTGAGGAGCTAGCAGCAGCAGCAAGCACAGGCAAGAGCAGCAGCAGTAGCTTAATGCGAGGGAGAGAGAGAGGTATACATATATATAATAGATAGGTAAATTGATAGATAGATAGATGATAGATTGACAGATAATTAGATAGTTTGATAGTTAGATACTTAGATAGATATAGATAGATGAATAGATAGATTGTTAGATAGATAATTAGATACATAGTTAGATAGGTAATAGATAAGTATATAGATAGATCAATAGATAGATAGATATATCTAGATAAATAGATAGATACATAGATAGGTAAATATTTAGATAAATAGATTAGATAGATAGATACATAGGTAGATAAATAGGTAGATAGGTATCTAGGTAAATAGATATCTATATAGATACTAGATAGATAGTTAGTTAGATAGATACTAGATAAATACTAGATATATAGATAGATAGATTAGTAGATAGTTAGATTAATAGTTAGGTGGATATATAGATTAGATAATAGATGGATAGTTAGATATATGGATATTAAATACATATAGATAGATTGATAGATTAATAAGATAATAAGATAGATAGATAGATAGATAGATAGATAGATAGATACTAGATAGGTAGATAGATAGATAGATAGATAGATAGATAGATAGATAGATAGGTAGAGGGATAATTAGATATCTATATCTATATGCATAGATATATATATATAGACATATACATAGCTAGATAGATAGTTAGATATCTAGGTATAGATATATATATATATATATATGTAAGGTATGTGTAAGGTATATGTAAGGTAAGGTATACATGTAAGGTATATATGTAAGGTATGTGAGATATATATGTAGATACCTAGGTATATGCCTATATGTATTAGATATCTATATTTTAGCCTAGATTATAGCTAGATATATATGTTTATGCATAGTAAGTTAGCTAGAGGGGTAGTCGGGTTGAGTTTAGAGCGGTATCTCAATACATTGAGATACCGAGGTATCTCAATACCTTGAGATAACCAAGGTATTGGGTTTCGAGCGGGGTATTTGAGCAATAGCCTAGGAATAGTATTGGAGTGATTTTTATATGCTTATGTGTATATATTTACGTGTGCTAGCATAGGTTTTAGCGGGTATAGGCGGGGTATATAACGTAGGTTGAGGTATCGGATACCGAGGGTATCCCGGTATCTCAAGGAGGCGAGTTTGTGAGTTTTCTAGCTTAATGACCTCGGTTTGACCTAGAATTTCAGGAGCACCCTAGTTTGACCTAGACTTGACCGTAGTTGACTCGGTTGACCGCCAAAGTCAACTTTTGACCTAGTTTTGACCCAGAGTTGAATTTTTGGACCCATAGTTGACTTTTTGACCCAGATTTTATCGGTTTGACCTGTTTGACCTAGAACAACCCTAGAAGCCTATTTTTAGTTATTTTATATCTGTTTAACTAATTAGAAACCCTGTTTAACCTTGCTTTTCGTATTAGGTCCTTGCGACACCTGTTCGGATCGCCAGTTGCTCAAGACGTCAGGCGAGTACATTTTCTGATAGTTTTTATTATTTGATGATTATTATGATTCAGCTTCTAGTATAGTATCATCTGATTATTCTGGCACAACACGGGACACTGACTGGTATTTCTGGATTCATTTACTTGCGACACATATTTTTTATGTTTCTGGCCTCTATTCTGGAATCACCTACTGGCATCACCTACAGGCATCACTACAGGCATCATTCATGTTCAGGCTGAACTCATCTTGATTTACGTGTCGGGTCTTGGATCCACTTGTATTAGTCGGGGCGGGAAAATACTCGAGTAGACATGTAAACATTCCCATCTGGAATTATCAGGAATCACTCCCTCTGGTCTAATCTGGAATGATAGCAGCCGCGCACCCAGTGCGCGGTGAGCCGTACTTACCCCTAGTCGTTTACATGTCGAAACAAGTATTTCAAAGACACCGAGTTCATTCTTTATAGTCTGGACTCTCTTGCATTCTTGTTGGTCTCACTTACATGTTTCTGGACTTGACTCACTATATGTATTTCATGCTGGACTCACTACACGTTCATGTGTACGGACTTGATCTTAGCTTAGATTTCCTGTATCTTGCAGTTATTACTATCTTGCTCTGATATCCATACATATTTACCTTTATGCACCAGTGATTTATATATTTTTTATTTCATTCTTGCTTCACTCTTCTTGCTACTTGCTATAACTGTTTTATAGTTTTTATCATTTAAATGGAACTGCTGTTAGAGATGTACTTGCTCCAGTCCTGACTGGACATATATTTCAGAGTATCCGGAGGAGTGGTGTTCGACGTTTTATGGACCTGAGCCTGTCGATGGTGCAGCCAGGGACCCTCTAGTTTAGGAGTGATTTCCGGGTTGGTAGCCGGGATCACTAGGATCTTGTTGTTGTTTTATTAGCTTTTAGTACCGGATTTGTCTCCGATTTTGGATTGAGACCTTGTTTGTATATTATTTTGGATGATGTATTATTATTATTATTGATGTTGTGGTTGTTTTAGTTGTTGTTGGTTAGACTTTGGAATTGTTAGTCTTCTTTGTTATCTTATCGTGCTTAGATTCGTGATTGAGTACTTGATTATCATTATGATATTGCTCCTCCGTTTGGAGTTGAGATCTTGACAGGTTTATATATTGATTGCGTGGTTGCCCTCCTTTTGGAGAGGTCATGGCAGATTTTTGTGAGTTATCTAGATAGTTGACCTAGACAGCGTTCTACCGTCGATGCTGCGGTGTAGGCTGGACGTACCCACGACTCATGCCCGATTTTTTGGGTGCGGGTCCTGACAGTTAGTTGTGCCAAGATATCGAAGTTGTAGGACTTTTATAGTCCCTTAGCGGTATCTTTGTGTAGCATTCTTTCGAAGCGAGATTTTTTCTGCTTGGACTTGTCCACTGTTGTAGGCTGGGATAGACCCGCATCGGATGCGGCGATTGGGAGCGTACCATCATTGGGAATGTCATACTCTTATTGGTACGCCAAGCATGATCTTGTTGTTCCTCCTATAGCTTCTTCGAAGGGATAGAAACTGTGTAGCAGGACTTAGATTTCTTGCCCTTAGACTTGGTCGTGGAAGGCGTTGCCTGCTCTCTATTGTGGCTTATTTTTAATTTCGAGGACGAAATTTTTATAAGTTGGATAGAATATAAAATTCCTAATCCTAAAAACCGCATAACCTTTTTAATTAATTATTAATTGAATTTTAGTCATTATGAGCTATTAGGAGAAATAGATTTTATTTAATTTTTATTTTAGGTGTTTGTGAATTTAGGAGATTTATGGAGCCGGTATAAATTTTTCCTAATTTATTTTATGTGGGAGACCCTTTAGGCAGTTGCTAGCTTAATGATATGCAATAAGATAATTCTAGAATTTTTCTATGTATATATATATATATATATATATATATATATATATATATATATATATATATATATATATATATATATTAAATAGAACTAGAAAATAAAAAAAAAGAATTAGAAATAAAAGAAAAGAAAAACAAAAGAAAAACAAATATATACCTAAATGGATCCTAATCCCTAATGTCACGACCCGCACCCGGAAATTCGGGCACGAGTACGTGGGTACGTCCAGCCTACGCCGCAGAGTCGGCGGTAGTACGCTGTCTAGGTCAAATCCATCTAAACTAAACTAGCTCATTCACAAATAACATAAGCAAGATAATATTAAGAACAGAAACTTAAGATTACAACTGAAATAAATACGACAACAGATTCAAATGTTTTAGAACAGAAATTCAGAATAAAATCGGGGACAAACCCGATTAATAAGATAAGAACATAAATAAAAGATAGCTACTACTAGCTACTCTGCAGCAGGGGTTTCTTGGGTGGGATCTGGCTCCTCATAGGTATCATCAGTCCCCTCATAGGGACCATAATAAGTAGGGGCGAGGTCCTCATCATCGCCTAAATCAACAGATCCAATCAGGAAAGGAGCAAAGTACACAGTGCACAACAAGGTTAAACTAAATATTTATGACAATTAAATATTGAATATCATGTTAAGAAACTGCATAACAGAACAACATTATCTCAGAGTTAAAGCTGTAAGCAGGAATATGAGAAAGCAGAAATAAATGAAACAGGAAATAAAACTACAACAGTCAGCAAGATATATAACATGACCAGAAACTATCTGTGTGAACCTGTGTTTGTTTTAGAATACATAGTTGGCATGTAGGGGTTTATAAGGCTAATCCGGCCGTCATAAACGACTATTAAACAGGGAAAATTGAGATCCGGCTGAGGTACAGTCGCGTACCAACAGCTATTAAACATGGCAGGGGAAAGGGTAAACTACATGCCTTCTAGTATTCTCCCACCCGACATGAAAAATAAGACATGAACTTCAATATTCAAGACATGAAAATCCAGTATTTCTAACACTAGGTGTAATCATCAAGGGTACTAGTAAAGCAGGGAATTAATTATCACAATATAAAGATTTAACTTGAAGTGCAGGTACTTGCCTGTTGTTTGGATCTGATTAATTTGGTTCTTGGGAAAAATTCCAGAGATGAGTCCAAAAGCTGAAATAGACATTACCATCATGCTCAAAAGATGTCAAATAGCTAGAAACGCCTGTCCTTGGGTCCAATTTGGAGATAAGGGCAAAAACGGCAGTTTCGGGTCAAAACGGGGTCCGCCGGTGGGCCCGCTTTGCAACGAAAAACGTGTTCGGGTCAAAGGTCTCCAAATTCACCAAACTTAGTGTCAACAGGTCAGGAACGCTGATACGAATCCAACAGAACTTCCAGATTTGGATTCTGATGAGCCGAACAGAAAATCGTCCGTCGAGCGGGGCCTGTGGGGCCCACGATACGCGATTTCGAACGTTCTCAGAATCGAACCAAACTTGACCCACAGGACCAGCGTATCGCTACGAGTTCGATGGCGCAAGTTTCGTCTCGATCTGACGAGTGTACAAGAACTTAGGGCAAATTACAGAAAAGTCGGATACGGGGCGATGTCCACGGATACCCGTTGATTCCGGTGTGTACGCACACCCGAATCAGCTTCCGCGAAATCTCACACGTCCGTATCGACGACGCGCACGTATCTGTGAAGACCGCACGCGACCAAGTCGTCCCGTTTGGCGGGGCGCACTCAGTTCCGGGGTGAAACAGGGTCTAGTTTTTCCTGTTTTTGGATCGCGGTGTGCGATCACCACAGGACGCAATGCCCCGAACAGTTTATCCGGACACCGAGAGGGTCACACAGGCTTCACAACACAATTTGCGGAATTAAAAACAGAGCTACGAACAAAAAGTTACACGCACCTGAAGGGGACCCGAAAATCAGGGTAGAGTCGTGTCCGACACGTGTCCGACTCGTGTCAGACACAGGATCCTAGGGTTAGGGTTTTGGGAAGCTGCGGTGGTGGACGACGGTCGGCACGGCGACGGGGAAGCCGAGGCTGGCTGGGGTATTGCGGCGGAGGGCGGCGCAGCACGGCGGCACGCTGGGAGGCGGCGGAGGGCGGCGCTGCGGCTGCTGCTGCTGGTGGCTTTTGTTGTCGAGGACGGAGGAGGAAGGAGGAGGAGGGGACGCCGAGGGAGGAGGGCGGTACTGGCGGTGCGGGGCGGAGCTGGGCGGTCGGCGAGGAGCGGCGCCGGGCTAGGGTTAGGGTTACGGGAGGGAGGCTGGAGGAAGACGAAGAGGGGGGGTTATAAAGGAGGAGGACGGTGGTTGCAGGGCCGGGCAAAGCGGGGAAGGGGGGAGGTGGCCGCGGGGGACGCGGCACTGCGCGCGGAGGGCGGCGCTGCGCGCGGAGGGCGGCGGAGGAGTCGGGGCGACGTGGGGCTGGGTCGTGCGGGTTGGCGGGTCGGACTGACGGCGGGTCGGGTTCGGGTGAGCCCGACCCGACCCGTTAAGGTTTGGGTCTGGGCCGGATTAGCGGGCTGGGCTGTGGCCCAATGGGCCAGGGTGCGGGCTGGGCTGAGAAAATAATAATAATAAAAATTAATAATAATAATAATAATAATAAATAAATAGTTAATTTATTAATTAATTAAAAAAATTGTTTTTAGGCATTTAAAAATAGGTCTGAGGCCCAGAAAAATCCAGAAAAATTACCCTAAGTCCAGTTTTTCATTTTACACCCAAAAATATTATTTTCATAATATTTTAATATTATTTATTAATAATTAAAAATCATTTAATAATTAAGAGCCTTGATTTTAATTACCGAAAATTCCCAGAAAATTCCAAAAAATTGAGAAAAATTCAAGATTTAATAATTTGAAAATTCAGGGGTTTTACAACCTACCCAACTTACAAAAATTTTGTCCTCAAAATTTAAGAATAACAATGGGACAAAAGGAAAAGGCCGGGAAAAATACCTCAGGATTCAAAAAGATAGGGGTATCGCTCTCTAATCTCGTCTTCTCGCTCCCAGGTGGATTCGCCGGAAGAATGGTGCTTCCAAGCTACGCGAACCAGGGAGATAACCTGGTTCCGTAGAACTTTCTCCGATCGATCCAGTATCTCCACGGGTTGCTCTTGGTAAGTCAAACTTGGGCCTACTTCGAGCTCTGAGTGATCCAAAATGTGGCTGGGGTCTGACACGTACTTTCTCAGCTGCGACACGTGGAAGACGTTATGGACTCCATCCAGAGAGGGTGGCAATGCCAGACGGTATGCCACTTCTCCGATTTTCTCCTGAATGCCAAAAGGTCCAATAAATCTTAGGCTGAGTTTTCTACTCCTTTCGAACCTATTGGTGCCACGTGTCGGGGAAATCTTCAAGAATACCAGTTCTCCAACCTTTAACAAAGTCATAATCAAGTCTTAGTTCCATAATCAAAATGTTTAAATTGACTTGAATTTCATAAATTTAATTACCTCAAATTCCAAGGGCCTTCGGTGGCTATTTGCCCAATGTCGTTGCCTGTCTTGAGCCACTCGAAGTCTGTCCCTTATTTGCTTTACCTTCTCAGCTGAATCGATCACCATCTCTGGTCCCAGCAGGGCTCTTTCTCCAACGTCGTCCCATGATAGCGGGGTACGACATCTTCGTCCATACAGAGCTTCAAATGGAGTCATCTCAATATTTGCCTGGTAACTGTTATTATAAGAGAACTCCACCAGATGTAGATAGTCTTCCCAGGATCCTCCAAAATCCAGAACACATGTACGGAGCATATCTTCAAGTGTCTGGATTATACGTTCCGATTGTCCATCGGTTTGGGGATGATAAGCTGTGCTGAATTTGAGTTGCGTCCCCAAGCTGGCTTGTAAGCTCTTCCAGAAGTGAGAGGTGAATCTTGAATCTCGGTCGGAGACAATACTTACTGGAACTCCATGCAGCCGGACAATGTGTCTGATATATAAATCTTCCAACTTCTCTGTAGATAGCCCTACTTTGAAAGGTAGAAAATGTGCAGACTTGGTCAGTCTATCTACTATCACCCAGATTGCATCCTTTCCACTAGGTGTCCTTGGAAGTCCGGAAACAAAATCCATTGTGATATGTTCCCACTTCCACTCCAGAATAGGTAGGGGTTGAAGCAATCCTCCAGGTCTTTGTCTTTCTGCCTTGACTTGTTGGCACACTAAACAACAAGATACGAACCTGGCTACTTCTTTTTTTATGCTATGCCACCAAACATGCGTCCTCAGGTCCTTGTACATCTTGTTGGCTCCTGGATGTATAGAGTATTGCGATCTGTGTGCCTCTTGCATAATTTCTTCTCTTATGTCTCCTTGAGGTACACATAATCTATCGCCATGCCTCAGTGATCCATCTTCATGAATTCTGAAATCTTCCACTAATCCAGCTTGCACTTGACCTCGAAGGCTTCGCAGCCCTTCGTCTTGAAACTGAGTCTCCCTGATCTTGTCTATTAAAATAGACTGAATCTGCAAGTTCATCATTTGGCCTTCTTTTCCTGGGATAATTACTTCAATACCTAAA
This sequence comes from Iris macrosiphon, assembly GCA_036927795.1. NCBI lineage: Eukaryota > Viridiplantae > Streptophyta > Magnoliopsida > Asparagales > Iridaceae > Iris > Iris macrosiphon. Next base: position 162,035,845 of record JAYESA010000014.1, read on the forward strand.
CTTTCTAAGTCCTCTAGCAGGTGTCTGTCCATAGTCAAGTACATCGCCATAGGATATCTACTTAGAGCATCAGCAACTACATTTGCCTTCCCAGGATGATATTGAAGGGTGATGTCAAAGTCTTTCATTAGTTCCAGCCACCTTCTTTGCCTCATGTTCAGCTCTTTCTGGGTGAAGATATATTTTAAACTTTTATGGTCTGTAAATATTTCCACCTTTTCTCCATAAAGATAATGCTTCCATAGCTTAAGAGCAAAAATGACAGCTGCCAATTCTAAATCATGAGTTGGATAGTTTTTTTCATGAGGTCGAAGCTGTCTAGAGGCATATGCTATTACTTTCTTGTTCTGCTCCAATACACAACCTAGGCCTTTTCCAGAAGCATCACTATAAATAGCGAAACCTCCGGTTCCAGAAGGTAAGGTCAGAATAGGGGCAGTAGTCAGCCTTTTCTTCAATTCCTCGAAAGCATGCTGACATTCATCAGTCCAGGTGAACTCTTCATCCTTCCTTGTTAATTTTCTCATGGGTTCAGCAATTCTTGCAAAGTCCTTCACAAACTTTCGATAGTAGCCAGCTAGTCCCATGAAGCTTCTAATCTCTGCTACAGAGTCTGGAGTGGGCCATGATTCTACTGCAGCTATCTTCTTAGGATCTACTGCTATTTCATCTCCAGTCACAACATGTCCCAAGAATTCTACTTTGTCTAGGAAGAAGGCACATTTAGATAATTTCCCATAAAGTTTTTCCTTCCTCAAAGTCTCCAATGCTAACCTCAAATGTTCTTCATGTTCTTCGGGGGTCTTGGAGTAGATCAAAATATCATCAATAAAGACCACTATGAACTTGTCTAGATATTGCTGAAATACTTTGTTCATCAAGTTCATAAAAACTGCTGGAGCATTCGTCAACCCGAACGGCATTACTAAAAATTCGTAGTGTCCGTTCCGGGTATTGAAAGCAGTTTTAGGGATGTCCTCCTTTCTCACCCTTACTTAGTGGTATCCAGACCTTAAATCAATCTTTGAAAATACCCGAGCTCCACTTAACTGATCAAACAAGTCATCTATCCTGGGCAGGGGATACTTATTCTTAATTGTTAAGGCATTCAAGGCCCTATAGTCAATACACATTCGGGATGTTCCGTCCTTCTTGGGCACAAATAATACTGGAGCTCCCCAGGGTGAGACACTAGACCTAATAAAACATTTGTCTTCTAGTTCTTTGATTTGCTCATTTAGTTCTATTATCTCCTTCTTGTTGATTCTGTAGGGATTTTGAGATACTGGTGCTGCTCCTGGCACTAAGTCAATGGAGAATTCAACTTCTCGGTCTGGGGGTAAGCCTGGAAGATCCTCAGGGAAGACATCAAGGTATTCAGAGATGATAGGTAGTGGCAATTCTTCTGTTACTAGGGCTCCACAAATTTTGTTATTACCCATTTCTCTAGAACCTCTAGCAAATTCAAATTCTGGCTTGTCAGGGGGCCTGAAGATTACACTACCTCTGTGGCAGTCTATAGTGGCATGATGTTGACTTAACCAATCCATACCCAGTATAATGTCAAAACTGGGCACTAGCATTACAAGTAGCCTAGCATACAGTTCTCTTCCACATAAAGTAATAGGACAATTGTTACAGGCATCACTAACAGGGATGATTCCTCCACCGGTAATGATCTTATAACAATTCCTAAGGGGTTTAGTGATTAAGCTATGCTTCATAAGGAAATCTACTGACATGAATGAATATGAAGCTCCAGAGTCAAATAAAGTAATAGCTGGTATTGAATTTATAAGCACAGAACCTGTGATCACGTCTGCTGTGGCTTCAGCTTCTTCCAGAGTCATTGCATAAGCACGGCCTTGCTGCGATGCACCCCTCTGTTGCTGCTGTTGGTGCTGAGCAAAATATTGTTGTTGTGTTGGAAGCGGGGGTCCCCTCTGTTGCACTGCTGGGGCCCTGGCCTGGACGGGAGTCTTGGGTGCAGCGGTGCGTCCTTGAGCAGCTGGACAGTCCCTCATTTGATGCGCAGCTGAGCCGCAGTAGAGGCAGGCACCTAGCCTCTTCCTGCAGACTTGCCAAGTATGACCTGGTTTTTGGCAAAAGTTACAAGCAGCAGCTTGTTGGTTCTGTCCTTGAGCCTGGTGTTGGGGTGCTGGAGCTCGAGGGAGAGGACGCTGAGTTTGCTGCGGGGCCCTCTGCTGTTGTTGTTGTTGTTGAAAAAGGTGCTTGTTGGGTCCCGCATTTCCGGTATCTCTTTCTCGTTTCAGTTTATGCCCCATATCTCTCTCAACGCCTTGTGCCACGCTCAGGATTTCTTCATAGGTGCGAGCTCGGCTGGTGGTGACAACAAGGCGAATATCCGGAGACAGCCCCTTCTTGAATCTACGGGCCCTGTCCTCCGGGGTACGAACCATGTACTCCGCAAAATGGCTTAACCTGCTAAATTTAGCAGTATATTCATCAACAGACAGGGTACCTTGTTCCAGTCTCTCAAATTGGCTTTCGAGAGCTTCCCGAGATACTTCGGGGTAGAATTTCTCCTTGAATAGCCTCTTGAAGTCCTCCCAGGTGAGGTCAGGAGCAGATAGCTGGGGTTCATCTCTGAACCAGGTTCGAGCAATGTCGAACAGTTGCAGGCTTGCGGACTCCACTTTAAGGTCATCAGGGACCCGAGCAGTCTTCAGGAGTCTCTCGACATTCTCTATCCACTCATCGGCATAGAGAATGCCCTCAGTTCCGTAGAATTCTAGGGGTCTAAGATTCTTGAAGTCTTTGGCACTCCCTGGCCTCTTGAGTGACGACTCCTGGGACTTAAGAGCTTCTGAGAGGCTGGTCCGCAGAAGTGCAGTCTGTTCTTTCTGGGATTCCACCAATCCCTGGAACACTCCAAGTAGCTGTGCCCCATCCAGAGTAACTGCCGGAACAGATGGAGGCGGCGGGAGTGCAAGAGTCTCGGGCACATTCTGCTCAGCTGGTTCTGATGTGCCTCCTACTGTGTTCCTGGTCTGGACCATTCTGAAAGATTAAGGGATAGGAAGATCAGAATAGAATACTTGGAAATCAAAGGCGATAGGAAAATTGAGCAGCAAAGATATCAAGAATTAAAATAAGGACCCTATACTGTGAATGAGCTTTTCCTAGAATCCTCAATCTTATTCCATACCCTGTCCTAGGGTATTACCCTATTTAAGGATAGGACCTGCATGGGCCACCATAAAAACGTGTCACGACCCGCACCCGGAAATTCGGGCACGAGTACATGGGTACGTCCAGCCTACGCCGCAGAGTCGGCGGTAGTACGCTGTCTAGGTCAAATCCATCTAAACTAAACTAGCTCATTCCCAAATAACATAAGCAAGATAATATTGAGAACAGAAACTTAAGATTGCAACTGAAATAAATACGATAACAGACTCAAATGTTTTAGTACAGAAATTCAGAATAAAATCGGGGACAAACCCGATTAATAAGATAAGAACATAAATAAAAGATAGCTACTACTAGCTACTCTGCAGCAGAGGTTTCCTGGGTGGGATCTGGCTCCTCATAGGTATCATCAGTCCCCTCATAGGGACCATAATAAGTAGGAGCGAGGTCCTCATCATCGCCTAAATCAACAGATCCAGTCAGGAAAGGAGCAAAGTACACAGTGCACAACAAGGTTAAACTAAATATTTATGACAATTAAATATTGAATATCATGTTAAGAAACTGCATAACAGAACAACATTATCTCAGAGTTAAAGCTGTAAGCAGGAATATGAGAAAGCAGAAATAAATGAAACAGGAAATAAAACTACAACAGTCAGCAAGATATATAACATGACCAGAAACTATCTGTGTGAACCTGTGTTTGTTTTAGAATACATAGTTGGCATGTAGGGGTTTATAAGGCTAATCCGGCCATCATAAACGGCTATTAAACAGAGAAAATCGAGATCCGGCTGAGGTACAGTCGCGTACCAACAGCTATTAAACATGGCAGGGGAAAGGGTAAACTATATGTCTTCTAGTATTCTCCCACCCGACATAAAAAACAAGACAGGAACTTCAATATTCAAGACATGAAAATCCAGTATTTCTAACACTAGGTGTAATCATCAAGGGTACTAGTAAAGCAGAGAATTAATTATCACAATATAAAGATTTAACTTGAAGTGCAGGTACTTGCATGTTGTTTGGATCTGATTAATTTGGTTCTTGGAGAAAATTCCAGAGATGAGTCCAAAAGCTGAAATAGATATTACCATCACGCTCAGAAGATGTCAAATAGCTAGAAATGCCTGTCCTTGGGTCCAATTTAGAGACAAGGGCAAAAACGACAGTTTCGGGTCAAAACGGGGTCCGCCGGTGGGCCCGCTTTGCACCGAAAAACGTGTCCGGGTCAAAGGTCTCAAAATTCACCAAACTTAGTGTCAACAGGTCAGGAACGCTGATACGAACCCAACGAAACTTCCAGATTTGGATTCCGATGAGCCGAACACAAAATCGCCCGTCGAGCGGGGCCTGTGGGGCCCACGATACGCGATTTCGAATGTTCTCAGAATCGAACCAAACTTGACCCACAGGACCAGCGTATCGCTACGAGTCCGATGGCGTAAGTTTCGTCTCGATCTGACGAGTGTACAAAAAGTTAGGGCAAATTGCAAAAAAGTCAGATACTGGGCGATGTCCGCGGATACGCGTTGATTTCGGTGTGCACGCACACCCGAATCAGCTTCCGCAAAATCTCACACATCCGTATCGACGACGCGCACGTATCTGTGAAGACCGTACGCGACCAAGTCGTCCCGTTTGGCGGGGCGCACTCAGTTCCGGGGTGAAACAGGGTCTGGTTTTTCCTGTTTTTGGATCACGGTGTGCGATCACCACAGGACGCGATGCCCCCGAACAGTTTATCCGGACACCGAGAGGGTCACACAGGCTTCACAACGCAATTTGCGGAATTGAAAACGGAGCTACGAACAAAAAGTTACACGCACCTGAAGGGGACCCGAAAATCAGGGTCGAGTCGTGTCCGACACGTGTTCGACTCGTGTCGGACACAGGATCCTAGGGTTAGGGTTTTGGGAAGCTGCGGTGGTGGACGGCGGTCGGCACGGCGGCGGGGAAGCCAAGGCTGGCTGGGGTGCTGCGGCGGAGGGCGGCGCGCTGGGAGGCGGCGGAGGGCGGCGCTGCGGCTGCTGCTGCTGGTGGCTGTTGCTGTCGGGGACGGAGGAGGAAGGAGGAGGAGGCGGCGCCGAGGGAGGAGGACGGCGCTGGCGGTGCGGGGCGAAGCTGGGCGGTCGGCGAGGAGCGGCGCCGGGCTAGGGTTAGGGTTACGGGAGGGAGGCTGGAGGAAGACGAAGAGGGGGGGTTTATAAAGGAGGAGGACGGTGGTTGCAGGGCCGGGCAAGGCGGGAAAGAGGGGAGGTGGCCGCGGGGGACGCGACGCTGCGCGCGGAGGGCGACGGAGGAGTCGGGGCGACGTGGGGCTGGGTCGTGCGGGTTGGCGGGTCGGGCTGACGGCAGGTCGGGTTCGGGTGAGCCCGACCCGACCCGTTAAGGTTTGGGTCTGGGCCGGATTAGCGGGCTGTGCCGCGGCCCAATGGGCCAGGGTACGGGCTGGGCTGAGAAAATAATAATAATAATAATTAATAATAATAATAATAAATAAATAAATAGTTAATTTATTAATTAATTAAAAAAATTATTTTTAGGCATTTAAAAATAGATCTGAGGCCCAGAAAAATCCAGAAAAATTACCCTAAGTCCAGTTTTTCATTTTACACCCAAAAATGTTATTTTTATGATATTTTAATATTATTTATTAATAAATAAAAATTATTTAATAATTAAGAGCCTTGATTTTAATTACAGAAAATTCCCAGAAAATTCCAGAAAATTGGGAAAAATCCAAGATTTAATAATTTAAAAATTCAGGGGTTTTATGTAGCACCCCGTTCTCCCAGTGCGGAGAGCGCGGCTAAGAAACACAAACGGTATCGTTCGATCGGGATAGATTGAATTAAGAACTCGTCCTCGTTATGGATTTGTTTCTTCGGAATCGATTCCCATATTCAGTGGACTGCGCCCCAAGGATCGGCTTAGCGGCAGAGTCAGGAGGGACCTCTCCGCTGCTATCTTTTATTGCCTCGGTTTTCGATGTCGCTTGTTGCTTTCGTGCTTTGAGTTGGTTTTGGAATTTGCTTGTTTTCCTTGAACGATTTCGATAGTTTTCATTATTTTCGTTCATTGAACTGCACTTCTATTTCGAGATTGGAAAGAGAGGAAGAAGTATAAATCGAGCTGTTCGTGTGCAGGTGAACGAGCAGTAGGCGGCTTGCGAGCGGAGTCGTGAAGCGCCTCTTTCCTTCTTCTTTCCAAAATCTAAGTGAGTGGCTACCAACCGGATTAGCTAGCCCTGCTTCCAAGCTTCACTCCTTTGCCCCGATCAAACGATACCAAATAATAATAAAAGAAACCAAGATAAAAGACAATAGACTTGGTTATTATGCTTGTCAATCAAACCTGTGAACTGTTGCCTTATCGTATGCTTGTTCGTGCAAATGTTCTATAAAACGTGCTAAGTATAGAACACATCTTGTATATACATAATTGTTCAGGGAGGCTATGCAAAATAAATCATGCAATACTGCTTGTCGTGTACTCGTGTTCTTGCACTCGTGTTGCCTCAAATGCATGACTGTTAACTTGTTCATCGTGTTCGATCATGGACAACTTGTGCACAAGGTATTGGTTCTGCGGACGGTCGCTGGGGCACTGGCACCGATCCGATCCGGGCGAAACTCGTGTGTAGTCTTCGTGTTCGGGACCGGATAGCTTGCAGCGCAATCGTGTTCTCTCGTAGCATGCTATCCTTGTCCCCGGCTACGTCCATTATGGCAACCATGCTAGTGATCATCGTGTATATTTAAACCTGTTGCATACTAACTTGTGTCTTCGTGGCAGGGAAGGCATGGTAAGTATTGTGCAGGTAATTCAGACGGGCAGGTAAAAATCCACCTAACGGTGGCACGTTCATTTCAGTAAATTTAATATGCTGCTTACTTGTAAATGAACTAAGGCAAGATAGAAACCCACAAAAATATGCATGCTTCACTAAACAACGTGTTGATTGGTATAGTTCGGCTAGCTCACCTTCACCAGCATGTTTCGATATGCTGACCCTCGTTGAAACAGGTTCTCCGCACCAAGGCGAACCGAGCGAGGAGCCGAAGTCGTCTTCCCGATCCAGTCCAGCTGTTAGCGCATCTTCACCGCGCCTCGAAGCCTTTTGAAGTCCGAAGCTGTAACTCTTCATACACAAATGCAGCTCCGTGGCAAAGCCGTCCTCCAGCCTGGAGGTCCTTATCGTTTTGAGTTTATAAAAGGATGTAATGTACAGGACTGCTATCTCATTTTGAGTCAACCCTTTTGTAAGCCGTTCAGCATATTAGCTGACTCGTTCAAGAGTTTGTAATAGATGTTCATTATCAATAAAGAGAACTTTTCTATGTTTCAAATCTGTGTTTCAATTTATCTGCGTACTCTGAATATGTGCTTGCTATGCAAATCATTAAAGCCTTGTGCGGGCGCAACTCCAGGCCCGCACGGCGGTCACGATTCGGGGGACGCCTCAAGTGATTCTACGAAATTGGGTCATGACATTTTACACCTAACCCATTAGTCTACCCATACCCGCATTACTAAAACCTAAAGCAGCAGCAAAACAACCACCCGCGCTGCACAGGGAAGTCCCCCCCCCCCCCCCCCGCGGCCCAGTAGAAAACCGACCCATCTCTTCTCCCCCCTCTCACGATCTCTCTATAAATATCACTATCTAATATTAAACCCTAACCCTAAATCTCTCGACTTAGCCTCAACCCCGAGCCGCCGTCGGCCTGACGACAACCATCGCCTCCGGAGCTGCCCTACAACCACCGCACGGCCGCCTGTCGACGTTCGCGCCCCGCGCAAGCGCACGTGCACAACATTTTGATCTACAGCGAAGCCATGTTTATGATCCGTTTTCTGCGCCACCGCTCGACCAAACTCGATCCTGTCTTCTCCGGTATGACCCTCACCTATCCCCCTTCCATATTTATATGATAGTTGACCTCGAACAGCGCATAACCCTAGGCAAAAATAGCGTCCAAGTTGACGGAAAAAGACAACTTTTGGGTATCCAGAAATTCTGTTGCAACTACCTATGTTCACGGATTCGTATCTCCCACCACAGAGATCCGAATCCGGTTTTTCTTGTTGGTATGCGAAGACCACCTAACGTAGTTTAATTTCTGTAATTTATAATAATTTATTAGTTGTTGTTTGTAGAAATAAATCACATAGAAAAATCCAAAAATATACTTTTTAATAATTTTCAGAAATTGCGATACGGAGCGCGCCCCGCCAAACGAGACAGTCCCGTCGTGTACCAAGTATACCAAAAGGTGCACGCAGTATACCCAGACGTGTGAGATTTTACAAAAACTAATTTGGACGCGTGTGCGAGTCGAAATCAGCCCGTATCCGCAGTAAATCTTCCGTGTCGCAACTTTTCCAAAAGCCCTGCGCATTTTGTGCACGCTCGTCAGATTATGACGAAACTTATGCCACTGGACTCATGGTATCGCGCTGGTCCTGTGACATAATTTTTACACAGTTCTGAGATAGTTGACCAAGTCGCCAATTGGCGGGCCCTACGGTTGACTTTTTGGGCAAAATTATGTTCGGCTCACCGGAATCCACATTTGGACATACCGTTGAGTTCGTACTGACATTTAGAGTTTGTTTGATCTATAATTTGTCCCATTTAGAGACCTTTATCCCTGGTACGCTTTTCGGTGCAAAGTGGCCCACCGGTGGACCCCACTTTGACTCAAAATTATCGTTTTACCCCTGTGTCCAAATTGGACGAAAGGGTAGTATTTTTTAGCTATTTTGCTTATTCTGGGAACATTGGTGATGTCTATTTCAGCATCCGGAGATATTTGTTCTGAGGCCATAGCATCTGATCCTATGTGGTTGACATCTGGACGTTACATTTTGCAGCTTCTTGACAGGCAAGTATACATTGTCATTGTACTGTTATTCATATTCCATATGTTGCATGCATCTTTATTTTATGTCTTTAGTTCATATATTTTAACTGTTATATAAAATGCGCGCGACGGTGTCGTCGCGATATATTTTTATTTATGTAGTTGCATTGACCTTGTTTATGAGACTACCCCATTATCATGTAGCATCATTAGGTTCATTGGCCGTGACACACTTGTTACACGAGTGTGAGTCTCATATAGAGATCATGGACTGCGTGACAGGTCTGGCCTCCTGTACGTATGGGCCGTGCGTTAGGGATAACTGCTAATAGAAACTTTGTATGCTAGAAGACTTAGCAGTTATTAGAGGTCCATGGACATAGCCTATTTTAGTACGGTGGTCCAATCATTGTCCTTGTTTGGTTGCAGGATTGGGCTAGGGTACTAAAGATAGGCTATGAACCAAATAGTGTCATGGATGTGACATGCTTAGAGCATGGGGTGGGGAGAACAACAAGTAAGGCATTTAGGCTCCTTTGTACTTTTTTCTTGTAATCCGTACGCTCCGCCGGAGATGCGCGGTGATCATGATGACCACTATATATTATATATTATCAGGCGGCCTCTGCCGTTCAAAAGACGACATGCTTTGTAGGCCCCTAAATCTCCAAGAGAACCATGCCAATCCCATTTTAGCCAGATAGCCCACTTGTTGGAAAGTTGTTCTCAAACTGCATTCACATAGATGGTTAGGCGACCCATTGGATATTTATTTTAGTACTTTATTGGCATGCTTTTATGTATCTTGTTATGTCCCTTTGAGGACCTGGCCCTTCCAGGTGTCGATGTTCTTGAGTATTCGCAGGAGCGCAGATTCGGATGGTTACACCTGTTTCGAGGATGTCTTCTCTTCGAGCCCCGTGGTCGTTGGTTGATATTCTTATATTGTGTTTGTGGTGTTGTACTTATATTGTATTTACTTTTATATTCTAGTTGGTAGTGGATTCGTTTCCACCCAACTATCATCCTTAGATACTTCTTATTGAGATCTAGTTTCATAGATATTGGTTATTTATTTATATTTGATTATGTGGATGAGATTTAGATTGTACCCTGTGACATATGTTTATACCACTTGTGGATTTGATATTCATATTACAGCGTACGTGTGGATTTGGTTTCCATATATTGGAGTTGCCATATCCATACGGCTGACATGCTTACGTGTCATAGTCCTACGTATTTTGGGACTGGGGCGTGACAGAAACCCACGCAAGCACTTGGTAATCATCCTCCTGGTATACATTATCATGTGGGAGTGGCGATAGATCCTCAGACTATACTACAATCTTGCCAAACAAACTTAAATGGGTCAATATCTAATAACAAATAGTATAAAAAAGACCGAGTAAATAATACAGAAAAATTCAATCAATAATACATTACATAGGTATGTGAGTCGTAACCTAGATTTATAGTCTACGGTCGAGACAATAATCTAACTTTACATTAGCTGAGACAATGTATGTCCCAAAAGTCTACTGACATGCAATATATTATACAAACAATGGTTTAATAGAGTGGCCAATCAATTCCTATAATTTGCTATATTAACATCTAAGTTATTCCCAGTTAAGATGCAATAAGGATTCGCCAAATCATGCGCTGCCTAAGCAGGACTGACCATATATATATATATATATATATATATATATATATATATATATATATATATATATATATATATATATAAATCAGTAACAGTCCTTGATGCCCCTATCAGGAGGTCACCGGGTTAGTAAAAGTATGTATAACAGTCTCAGCGCTCCTATAGGGCAAAGATTTGGTGGGTAACAATATAAGTGTCAGATACAGCACTCCACATAGTGGATGATATACCATAATATCTGGTGGCTGACTGGTAGGAATGCACAAAATCAGGATCGTTTCTCTGCCAATGATCTATGTATTTTTAAGCTAGTAAATTAACTCTCTCTTTCTACAGAACCGTGTCATGGACACACAACTAACCGTCCTAGCTGTGATACCGAAGTATGGGTACGCTGGATGTGAATCCCAATTGGTACCTAAGGACACCAACATAGATTCATTCTAAACGTAGATGCAACAAACCATAAACAATCCATATTCCTAATCTATGCTACTACCACTTACCGACCTACTACAGAGATATCCGCACAAATAATAGTATATATAGAATGACTATAACAGGAACCTTAGTGCAACATGTAACAATGGCACTTTGATGCAATAACAAGATTGGTACCTCAAAGGATATCTTGGTAATGGATAGCACAAATATAATATAGCCAGGTCAGGAACTGGGATAACCATGTAATCAATCAATCATGAATTCAAAATTTTCAACAATTCTTCGATCCACTGCAAGTATATCAAAATCTGGGATACGATTACTAGACATTATGCTACCCCAACATAGATTTCTATGACCTACTAGATCACACAAAATCCATTGTTAATCCATGCAGGGTTCTAGAAATCAATTAATCATTTACACTGATATTACTACTATCCTTCGTTCTCTTCCCCAGACGTCACTCTATGTTTTCAGTTCAATGGATAAAAGCTATTTCAGAAGAATTACTAGCTAGAATGTTGGACTGCTTCAAACACATACAATGTATATATAACACTCATAACTCATAAGAGGAGACTAATTAGAATAAGAACTAGATCAGGTACATATGGTGTAGTCTAATGAATGGCGGTCTAGACTTAATTTCTTTTGGAAGCTACACAAATCGTATAATTACATCGCCTTCTCCTTTTCTTCCGATAACCGGTTTATTGCTGCACAAAATTGTTGTCCATCTAAGAGTTGCAAATTCGACTCCCTTCTGTTATCACAAACATGGAAGATATATATGTACACTACCAATATTACTTAATCCATCATAAGCATAGATAGAGAGGCAAAACCCACAGCAATTTCTATATAGCTCAGTTGTCGTCAAGTTGTTTATCAAAAAAAACCTTACAAAATCAAAATCAGGTACCAAATGTGACAGTGCACTAGCTCTTAATGCATACTGAGACTACCATCACTCTTAAATTAACTACCCAAAAATTTAGTAATAAGAAAGAGGCCACACATTGTGTGTGTAAGTCTTCATATATTAGTAGCATTAGCTTCAAGATGATGATACAAAGTAATAATATTCAATATATATATTATTCCTCCACTCCAAACAATAACTAACACTTAAACTATATCTTTCTCTCTTGCAAATGAAACAGGCAGGCCAACATTCCCTTCCAAATGAAGACTTCACCTACCCAGACTGCTACATTTCCGCTTGCAGAGAGACGCGCAATGACCAAAATACTAGACCAGAATAGTAACATCCTCATGTCTTCAATCCCAATGAAGGGCTAACTATGTCATTCTAATCGACCCTCGGTTGAACCTTCTCCATCTCCCCCTAAAGACTTCGAGTTACAGCACCATTTCAACCAACAAAGAGTGGCTCATACAAAAAAAAAAAAAGCAAAACAAAAAGAGAGACCAATGAAGTGCAATGGGTGAGTCATTTGTTCATGAACGGATAACTGAGAACGTCGCGACAGCCTTCTTCAAGTGCACGCGGTGGCTGGTCGAAGAAACCGGCGACGCGGCCTCCGGTTGCGCATATCACTACTTGTGCGACTCTGCGTACGCTGGCAACTATGCGCCTGTCGTGGACTTTTTAGTGCTTCTACTCACTGTCGCATTGTACTTTTCTGCTACGGCCTTCACACTTCTAAGGCTCTTTAGAAGAGAAGCCAACGTTGGAAACTCGAAGAGGAGGTACCTGCTCCCTTCTGGTCCCATAGCCGTCCCCGCGATCCTCCTCATCCTCGCCAAGGGATCAAGAATCAACACTCTGTTCCCTCTCTCCGTCGCAGGCCCCGGCATCGTCCACCTCCTCCACGTCTCCGCCCTCTCGTTCGAATACCATTCGTCTGACAGGTAAGCTCGGGTTTGATACGAGGCCTATGAGACGGCTGGGTAGGCTCAAAATTTTAGAGAACACCAATTTTTATTTTTATACTATTTAATGTATGTAAGTTCAATTTCTTTTTTAAATGTCTAATAGACTCTTCTATTCTTTTTAGTCCGTAAGAAATTTTTTTTTTTTTGTTATATAGTATCGAAACGTCATATACTAGAATATTAAAAAACAATTCAATTAGTCAAATATAGAAAAAAGATTGGCGTAGTCGCTATCAAAATTATATTTCCTTCCGTCGCTCTTTAACAGTCTGGCGTTCTGAATATATTTATCATTCGTTCGTTATCAATCAAGTCTCTCGCTCTCTTTGTTTAAAATTTGTGTAGATAATATTAAATCGTATCATCGTCGATGAATTTTGTAATACGAACATTAAGCTCACTTGTAGAGTTTTCGGATTTCAAAATCTAAAGTCCGGCACATCTGACAGAAGCTTGAAATATGCGGTTCTTGAGGCCTCGACCGTCTCCGGAATCCTGCACTCGAGCCTGTATCTGGACTCGATCATAATGCCTTACTACACAGGCATGGAAGCTCTGCAGAAGTCGGCTTTCTCCGGCGAGTGCGCGACTTGCGTGTGTCGCAGCGAGCCCTTGGTGATCGGAGGGCGGATGATCTCTTACAGATCGTGGTCCAAGACCATGGCGGCGGTCGTCGGTACTCTGTGTTTGAGAATGTTGGGCAGGGCGTTAGGGGAGGAGAAGTCGAGTGCGGTGGTCAAGCTCGAGATGGCAATGGAAAGTTTGAGCTGGGTTCTCGTCGCGAGCGATGTGGCCTACCTGATGGTGGTGGTTTCTCGGGAGAATGATGCTTTTAATTACGGCGCGGCTTATGGAGGGCTACTAGTTCTGATCTTGCTCAGTGTGTTGAGGAAGGCGTGGGGTTTCTTGCTTAGAGCAGCAGCAGCAGATCGTCAGTACCAGAATAAAGCATATTTGTGCAAAAATAGTGTTGAATTCCCATAGTTAATGGAGAACAATGTGTTCATCATTGTAGTTTATATTTCAATTCAAATTACATTTATATGATGAGAGGGATTGATTCTAAACTACAGCAGTATTACACAGTAACAGTTGAAGGCTTGAAGCTAATATGAAAAAAAATGCACCATATATATTTACACAATATCTATATATCAGACTACTTACTATTCAAATAAAGAAAAAGATTCCAATATTCATATCTTGAACATAATGGTCTATAATAAATTCTGCAAGTCATATGAAGAAAATTTTCTGAACCTTTGCAAGGGAAGCAAGGCAAGACAAGGCAAGAGATGTGTGTTCACCGATGATTTAGCCTTGCTTGCAAGGCATGCAGAGAATCAGTGTGCCTTTTTGGGAACGGAACTCAGGAACGCAGCAGAAAAGTACCATTTTCCACTGAAAGTCATCGTGTGTATTGGGCCGACCCGTGATCCGAGTCAACCGGATTTGACGGATTTGATTCGGACCGGACTCAACTAGAGAGGAGAGACGGGTCGGACCAGTCCGGTCCGGTCAAAAAAAAATTCGATCCAGTCCAGACCCATGACCCGGTCAGGGAAGGACCGGGCCGAACCGGTCTGGGTCTGGACCGGTTCACGGTCGGTCCGGTCTGATTAATAATTTTTCTTTTTTTACTTTTATTTATATATATTTTATTTATAATCTATATGATATAACTTATATGTTAATAAATTTAAATTAAAATTTATAGGTTTTTGTTACAAAGTTATTTTTGTATAATTTGAAATTTATAAGTTATTTGGTAGAAAGTTTTTCATATAACTTTAAGTATAAATTTATATGAAATTTATAAATTATATTTTTAGTATAATTTGAAATTTATAAATTTATTTGTTAGAAAATTTATTTAATTTATTTATATCAATATTTATATAACTTAAAGTATAAATTAAAATCTAAATATTTGTAAGTTGATTTTTTTTTTTTAAATTTGGAATAACTTATAAAAAAATGTATAAATCTATTTTTTTTAATTTAAATATAAATTTATAACTTGAAATTTAAAGAAGTTATTTATATAGACATAAAAAAGTTAAATGTAAACAACTAACAACATTAAGTAAGAAAAAACTGAATTTTTTTTATTAATGGCAATAAAATTATAAATGTATTATAACATTAAGTAACAAAAAAAATAGAAATTTGTAAAAGATATTTTATTTGCATAAAGCTTGTAAAAAAATGTACAAGTCTTTTAAAAAAAAATTGTCGTCCGTCGTCTGCCTTTCGTTGAAGTTTATTGCTCGGCTCCTCCTTCAGTAGCGTCATCTATAGTAAGAGATTTAAAGTCCAGCTCTGAGATATCGGCATTTTCATCTCTTGAGTCTTGAGTTCTTTAATTAGCACGGGTCCAATCTTGAACGCAGACACAAGCTTCCAAAATATCTGGCAGCAACCGACTCCTCTTCTGGTTTAACATCCTTGGAACCTGCACTAAAACAAGATTTCGATGCTACCGTGGACATCGGGACAATTAGAATATCGCGTGCTATAGAAGAAAGTACATGATACATTTTTTCGTGTCTCTTCCACCATTCTAAAATAGAATAATAAGATGAAGAGTCATCTTCATCTTCTTCGTAAGAAGATAGATATAAGGGCAATTCTTGCGTAGGTTGGGAAGATTATTTTTGTTTCTTCTTTTGTAGTATACTTTTAGCATATAATAATTTAGACATAAAATTAGAGCTACTACCTTGAACGGTTGTACCAGGTCGGGTGGATACAACTCTTTCTTCATATAAAGTAATTAAACTATCTAAAATATCCATAATTTCTACTTTCAAACTACCCACGTCAACTCTCATATTTTTCTCAAAATCGTCTAATAAAATATATACACCATCTAATTTAATCTTAGGATCAAAAATCGAAGCCAAACAACATAGAAGAGGTATATTACCCCAATATTTTTTAAATTTGGCTTCCATTTTGGCAACAACATAATCAAAACCAGGAACATTTATATATTTACAAAATAAATGAGACATATTAAGAATTTCTGTTAAAGCTAAAGGAGAAGTTGGATAATAAACTCCAGATAGAATATATATAGCATTGTAAAATAATTCAAAAAATTCAAAAATAGAAGTAGCAATTAACCAATCATTCTCAGTTAGTTGATAATCGAAACTAGGATTAGCATTACAATAATTTGTAATAACATCTTTAAACTTAATGGAAGATTGCAACATTAAATAAGTAGAATTTTACCTATGTGGTGCATCCTTAACAAATCGCCTAAAAGTAACACCATATTGTGTACATAAAATTTTAAAGCTTGTTGTCTACTTGCAGAAGAGTTCAATCTATGTAAACATGATCTAAGATTTTCTAAATTTAGTTAAAATAATTCAATACATTCTTATACAATCAAATTAATAATATGACAAGCACATTTAACATGAAAAAAATCTACCTTCTAACATAGGCATAAATTATGTTTTCAAAATATTAATAGAAGCTGTGTTATTACTAGCATTATCAAAAGAACTCGAAACTATTTTATTATGAATATCATATTCACGCACATATTGTATTATAACGCCACTAATTACAGCACCGGTATATAAAAATTCTAAAGGCCTTAGACAAATGATACATTTTTGTAACATCCATCTTGGATCTATATAATGTGCTGTGATACAAATATAAGTATAATTTTGCTTAGTAGTCCATATATTAGAAGTTAAAGCTAATTTACTAACATACATAAAACTTTCTTTCAAAGCAGTCTTATATTTTTGAAAAAAAATCAGAGCCTCTGTTCTAGCAGTAGATCTGGAAACTTTAGTAAAACAAGGATTAAGGGTATTACTTATAAATTTATAATAGAAATCATTCTCACCAAATGTAAATGGTTGTTCCTCATATATCATATATCTTGCTAACTCAGTCTTGTTACGAGCATCAGAATAAGTAAAGTTACCTAAAGAAGATTCTTGACCACCGGTACTTAGCTGTGTTTGTGTAGCCTGCAGTGTGTCTTTGCTGTAGCAACTTTCGTAGTATCTTTTTAAAGTGCCCATGCCATCATTTTTTTTCTATTTGTAAACCCGCTTATATTTCTTATATTCCTCAGCTTTAGGTATTAGTTTTTGATCTTTTGGATCTAAAATCAGTGTGCCCTCACTATCAGTGACAAATATTTTTGTATAATATTTCCATAAAATAGATATATTCCTATTGGAAATATTTGTAGCCGTGGTCATACTCCTAACTTCAGGAGGTGACATTTGTGTCAGTGCACAGAATCAAAAATATGATTATTTTCAAACATATTATTATAATAATCATAATTTTTATAATGTTGTTTTGAACCTTGTACATCCATATTTAAAAAAAAATCAAAAAAATTTAGAGCTAAATTAATTACTTCTCTACCAAAAGAGAGAGAGAGAGAGAGAGAGGGAAAAAAAAATCTCAAATCATAAAAAAAATTGTAATATTAAAGTTACTTGTACCGTCTGCTAGAAGCCTCCAAAAAAAATTGCAAGAAAATTTGTTGAGAGTGGACTCCAGTAATTGTTTTGGTTCTAAACTTTGTAATGGCCTTGCTTCTAAACTTTGTAAGAGAGAGAAGAAATTTTGTAAGAGAGAAAAAATTTTGTTGTGTTTATTTTTAATAAATTATGGACTGTTTATAGAAAAAAAATTGGGACCCAAATACCCTCAAAAAAGAGTTGTTATAATAGGTATTTTGGTCATTTTTTACAAAATAACCAAAATATCCCTAAAATGGTCAAAAAACTACAACTAAATCGAGGATATTTTGGTAAAAATATCCTCCAACTGTCATGTCCCGATTCTGTGGAATCGATAGTCGTCCCTCGGGCGTGATGCTGTGCGTGCCTAGGTTGCGCAACGCACAAGGCAAAGGTATTTTATATAACGATCACATATTCAGAGTACGCAGATAATTGAACATAATATTGATACAAGAAAAAGTTCTCTCTATTGATAATGAACATATTTTTTAAACTCTTGAACAAGTCAGATGGTTGCCGCACGGCTTACCAAAGTGGACACAAAATGAGATAGTCGTCCGGTACATTACATCATTTTACTAAAACTTCAAAAGCTATAGACACCTTCGGGCGAAGTTGTCGCCTTTCCACGGAGCTGCATAAGGTATGTGCACGATCTCCTAGAACTTCAAAACACGCTTTTAGGGCACGAACAGGACGTGCCGGTAGGTGGACTGGATTGGAAAGTCGCTCTAGCTTGTTGCAGGATCTCCTTGGCACGGAAAACCTGTTGCAACGAGGGTCAGTACATCAAAATACACTGGTAAAGACGAGCTAACCCAACTATACCAATCAACACGTTGTTTATGTGAAGTATGCAAGTTAATATGTGGTATTTCTATCTTGCCTTAGTTTATTTTACCAGCATGCAGTAGTTATAAAAATTTACTGAAATAAACATACCACCGCTTGGTGACTTTTACCTGCCCGTTTGAACCACCTACACAATACTTACCATGACCTTCTCTGCTACGAAGACATAGTTATCTTGCATAGGTTAAATATATCACTGGCATGATGCCATAATTGACGAGTTATAGTCTTGGACGAGAATGGTGTGCAACGCTAGAAACTCGAGGCATCGCATGCCATCTCGCCCGCTCGAGAGACTGTCATGATGTTTCGTCCGGATCATATTTGTGTCAGTGCCACAGCGACCGTCCGCAGGAACTAAGATCTTGTGCATAAGTTGTGCGTGACCAAGCAAAGTTTACTAAGTTATCAATTGAGGCAGTTTAAGGCAACACAAGCATGAGGCAAGTAACATTGCATGATCTTTTTTGCATAGTCTCCCTGATGATTTTGTTGCATAGCAAAGTGTGTTCTATACATAGCACAATAATAGAAGAAATATATATTCTAACTAGAATTGAAACACGATAAAAAAATATTTTAAGCGAACTAGCATGCAACAAGATAACAACAGTTCACAAGTTGATTGACAAGCATAAGTAATCCAAGTCTATTCTATTTTATCTTGACATCTTTCAATTATTTTGGTATCATTTAATCGGAATAATTAAGAAGGCAAGATTTTAGATGTAGACTTGGAAGAAGGATCAACTAATTGAATTATAGCCACTCACAAGTTGGTGGGAAGAGAAAATGAAAGAGGTACTTCAAGACTCCGCTCGCGTGACGCCTACTGCACGATCACCTGCATTGCCACAAACAGATGATCAATACCTCTTCTCATATATTCAAGCTCGAAACAAAAATATAGTTCAACAAACGAAACTAATAAAATATATCTAAACCGTTCAAGAAAATGCAAATCTGAAAACCAGCTTAAAAGTACGAAAGCAACAAGGCGACAGCGAAAACTAGGCAAGAAAACTTGTAGCAGAAAAGTCCCTCTTGATTCTGCCGCTAAGTCCGTCCTTGGGGCACGATCTACTGAATATGGAAATCAATTCCGAAGAAACCAATCCATAAAGAGAAAAATATCTTGATTAAATATATCCCGATCGAACGATACCGAAAGTATTTCTTAGTCGCGCTCTCCAAAAAGGGGGAACGGGACACCATATCCTAACCAACTAATAGGAAGTTTCGTCCACGAAACTTAGGAATATAACCTACCACTATGAAACAATAAAAAAAACTTTTCCTCCATCTCAGACTCAAGCTCCCACATCGACTCTTCGACCGAATAATTTCTCTATAGCACGAGCACGGGAGGAACCCAACGACTTCGAAGCAGCTTCTATTTTCGATCCAAGATCCGCACAGGGTATTCAACATACGTTAAGTCCGCCTTCAAGTCTAATTGATCAAGATCTACTACATGACTCGGATCGAACACGTACTTCCTAAGTTGTGAAACATGGAAGATATAGTGCACTTCAGATAATGACGATGGCAGGATAATCTGATATGTGATTTGGATGACTCGCTTAAGTATTTCGAACAGGCCGACGAACCTTGGGCTCAGCTTCTCTTTTGCTCCAAACCTGGTAACTCCTCACATGGAAGAGACTTTAAGAAATATATGATCGCCTTCTAAGAACTCAAGAGGTCGATGATGCATGTATGAGTAACTTTTCAGACGGCTTTGTGCTACCTTCAGTCGTTCGGGTATCAAACGGAACTTTTTTGACGGTTTGCTCTACGAGTTCTGGGGTAAGAATTTATCGTTCACCAACTTCATCCCAACGATCGAAGATCTATACTTTCGCCCATACAATGTCTCATACGACACCATTTGAATGCTGGATTGATAGCTATTATTGTATGCAAATTAGGTTAATGGTAGATGCACGTCCCAACTTGACTTCAAGTACAATGCACAGAGCTGTAGCATGTCTTTGAGGATTTGGTTTACCCGCTCTATTTGGCCATCTGTCTGAGTATGGTAGGAGGAGCTGAACTTTAACTTTGTCCCCATTGCTGACTGAAGACTCTCCCAGAAGTATGATAAGAATCGTCTATCTCGATCGGAGATAATAGATACGGGCACACTGTGGAGTCGAACGATCTCATTGAGGTAGATTTGCGCCAGACGGTCGGCATTCCAAGTAACTTTGATAGAAAGAAAGTAAGCTGACTTGGTGAGTCGATCGACGATGACCCAAATGGCATCATTTCTATGTTGCATCTTTGGAAAACCAACTATAAAATATATCGTTATGTGTTCCCATTTCCACTCGGGTATAGCAAGGTTCTGCATCTCTCCGCCCGACTTCTGGTGCTCGACCTTTACTCGCTGATAGGCCATGTGCATTGTGACACAAACATTGTCACATCTCTCTTCATGTCGTGCCACCAAAACGTCGTGCGGAGATCTCGATACATCTTCATGCTCCCTGGATGTGAAGTATAACTCGCATAGTGGGCTTTAGTGAGTATCTCTTTTTTGAGGTTTGTATCGTTAGAAACACATAATCTTTCCTTCACCCGCATTATTCCATCCGTGCTCACCACAAAGTCGGTTATCTTTTCTGCTGAGATAAGATTTTGCATCTTCTCTATAAATAGGTCGTCCTTCAGAGCAGACTTGACTTTCTCCAATAGGTCTGGTTTGAGGTGCAAGTGAGCCGCATGTTTCCCCTTTTGTATCTGATTCGGAGTATAATATCCAAACTTTATATATCCCTTAGCAGCCTGTCATCGATAGCTAAGCTCCCAATAACCACTACACTCACTTGTGAAGGAGTTCAAGCCAATAATGTTGCCATAAATTTAGATCATTTTGGGTATAGAGGTACTTGAGGCTTTTATGATCCGTAAAATTTTTATATGGTACGTCCTAGAGGTAATGTCGTCATAACTTTAATGCGAACACTACCGCTGCAAGCTCTAGATCATGCGTTGGATTGTTCCTTTTGTGAGGCTTTAACTGCCTCGATACAAAGGCTATCACCTTGTCCCTTTGCATAAGGACACATCCTAAATCCTTGACTGAAGCCTCGCTATAAATCTTAAAATCATCGGGCCCGTCCGGAAGAGTAAGAATCGGTGCTAAGATGATTCTATAAATGAAGCATCACAATCGTCCGACCACGCGAACGTTACTCATTTCTGAGTAAGATGAGTCAGAGGCGAAGCGATCCTTGAAAAATCATTTATGAATCTCCTATAGTAGCCCGCTAGACCAAGGAAGCTCTGAATGTCGTTGGCCGACTTAGGTCTCTTCCACTCCATGATGGCTTCAACTTTCTTTGGGTCGACTGAGATGCCCTCCACAAAAATGATGTGCCCGAGAAAAGATATGATGTCCAACCAGAATTCATACTTACTTAGCTTCGCGAACAACTTATTATCTCAAAGAGTTTGAAGCACCATCCGCAGGTCTCCTATGTGTTCATCCTTATTCTTCGAGTACACTAAGATGTCGTCTATGAATACCACCATAAATTTATCAAGGAATGGTCTGAACACATGGTTCATCAAATCCATGAATGCGACAGAAGCATTCATCAGTCTGAACGATATGACAGAAAACTCATATTGGCCATAACGAGTATGAAATGCTGACTTCGGCATATCCTCTGACTTGATCTTCAATTGATGGTAGCCAGAGTAAAGGTCTATCTTCAAAAATAGTGACGCCCCTTACTGTAGTGCCTCAAATCCCGATCCTACCGGGACGAGCACTATGTAATTGGGCGTGTGGCTAGTCCGTCTGAGTCGTAACTTAGATCTCGGCATCTTCTTGCCACGGACAAAATACGATGATCCTTTCCAACTTATGGAAAGGCCTCTATTGAAACGAGTCCAATAGTTTTTGTGTTTTGGTTGCTTGGTTTTCTTGATTGCCGTTTTGAGGTTTTGGATTTGTTGTTGCTTTCGATTTGCTTGGTTTTCGCTGCTGGTTTTATCGTTTGGAATTTGAGGTTCTGGGGAGTTCGGCAAGGAAGGATAGGCAAGATTTCTAACTCGGTGCTCGTGCTATTTCAGGTCCGCGTAACTGACGTTTGATCGTCGCTAGGCGGGATTCATGTTTCAGCTACCTTTTTCCTTAACCAGTGAGTGGTTTGGTCCCTTCTTTCCTACTTTTTCATGCCAACATCTCTAAGTTTCAATCGTTCACTCGATGATGCCCGGTTGGACGCCTAGGAAATCCTTAGCCACAGGCATGCCAGCCACTAAGAAAGGAACATGGGATTTGTAGACTAAATTTATCATATGCTTGCACACCTTATAATTTGAGCTTGTTTATAAGGAAGAGTTGGTTGTTGGTGGCGGCCTGGTACCTCGGATAGAGTTTTGGACTTATGGGATAACTGAATCGGAACACCGCTTGAGAAATATGAACTGTTGCATGAGATATATATATGTTACTGCTTAACTTCTTCTGTTTAATTCGATGCATTGTATGTAATATAAATTATTTCATGCATTTGCATGGTCTGGGATAACTTGTGCACAGGGTTTGGCATTTCCTCGAAACGGCTTTCCGGGGCACTGGAACCGTATCGATCCGGAGAAAAATATTTGATTCGTGCTCGTCACGATGCCTAGCGTGACCTCCAGCAGGGCTTGCTACCCGGGCTGATAGGGCGCGCCGCTAAGCTTGAAATATGTCCCTAAGGTGTCGATCACACCAATGACCGCATAGAATAGAACGCATGCTAACTTATTGTCTTGTGCATATGGTAAGTATACTTGTGTTTTCGTTTCAGGGAAGGCGTGCATCGATTGAGTAAGCAATCAGTGTACTGGTTGGATTCAATGCTATATATTCATTCCTATCAAAACATGCAACTGATATGAATTGATTTTACTTGCTTCCTTATAGAAGCTATCTTAATGCATGCTCGCCCCTAACAAGCTAGTGTCAATTTAGTCGAGTGAGATTTATCCCGCTTACCAATACAAGTTGAGTACTGACCCACGTTGTGGGCAACTATTTCTGGCAATCAGACGGTGCAACGCTAGTGCGTTAGCGAGGAGGCGTTAGGAGCACCTCTATTTTGAAGTATAGCTGGAGTCAGTTCATTTTGGAGGCAGAGACTTCAATCTATACAAGGGCGTAATGTGCAAACGGCATGGATTATCTGACGGAGTGCGCCCTGCATTTTGAGTTATCTTTTGTAATGTAATTCAATAGTCGAGAAGGCGCATCAATGTAAACTCTATGTAAATTACTCTGAATATTCAATGAAAAAGCATGTTTCTTCCGTATTTGTGTTCAAATCTCTGTGAATGTATTTTATAAATTGTGTTTCGAAAATGGGTTCCTAACAACTGCAAGTTCTTGCCTTGTGCGAGCGCAACCCCAGGCTCGCACGGCATCACGCCCCTAGCGAGGACGAATCGGTTCCGTAAAGGATCCGGCGAGGACGATTGACCCTTTCGGGATCGGGGCGTGACATATTGGTATCAGAGCTCGGCTGTACTTCCTTGGGATTTTAAAGAATATAAAGGAGTTTGATGCGCCTCTCAATTGAGTTGCGTTCGGCGTCCGCTGCATCAGATGAGTTGCCTATACAATGAGCATGTAGATATAAAATCTATCAATTTTTGAGTGTTAACAAGCTACTCTCTTTTGTAGCGATGGCTAAGAAAAATACTGCCGCTGCAAGCAGTGCTCAGCCTATCCAGAGCGATCCGACAAGTTCTGGAGAATCCGGGGGAGCGGGTTCAACCGGTATGACGGAACGGCTTATGCATCTCATGGAGGTGCAGCAACAACAAGCCATCACGCAACAGGCGCAATTTGCTTCTCAGCAGAAGCAAATGGATACCATGATGCAACTGATTGCATCCTTGGTACCAAGCAACGGGACTGCCACTGTGACTCCTTCCCCACCGCCGGCCGTGGCGGTAGAGGATGAGTCGGAAGAGACGCAGCCTTCAGCTAGAAACATCTGCCGAGCAGCAGAGTTTACAAAAATGCATCCACCTATGTTCAACGGACGAGCAAAATCGGACGTGGTGTTGGGATGGATTGCTAAGCTGGAGGGGCTCTTCAACCTGGTTGGCATCCGGGGATCCAAGCGAGTTGCCTGTTCATCGGTTCAGCTAGAACTGCGTGCGCATGATTGGTGGGAGGCAACGAAGCAAGGGATTTACGATGCCAATCCCAACTGCAAAATAACTTGGGAAATGTTCAAATCAGCCTTCATTGAACAATACATTCCCAGGGTCGTGCGTCAATAAAAGGAAGACGACTTCAGCAATCTGGTCCAAGGAAGTTTGTCTGTGGACGATTATGATTCTGTGTTCGCTAAGCTGGCCAAGTTTGCGGGGCACTTCCTGCCTAACCAGCAGGCGTGGTGCTATCGCTTTCAAAAAGGTTTGAATGATGAGTTGCGTAGGGACGTCATGAATCAGAAATGTCAAACCTACAGGGAATGCTACGAAGCAGCCCTGGGCAGCGAGCGAATCTTTGGGCGTTGTCCCCCAAAGGCAGAAGTGCAAACCCCCCGTACCAATAACAACAAACGACCTCAGGAAACGGGAGGGTCTGGAGCACATAAGCGTCAGCACACGTCGGATAACAGTGGTCAGACTCAGGCACCGAACTGTACCAGGTGCGGCAAAGCAGGGCATCGAGTAAACGAGTGTCGGGTTACTGGATGTTTCAAATGTGGTCGTCTGGGCCATAAACAGTTTAACTGTCGGGAGGGTAAGCCGAATCAGAACAACGGGAATAATCAGAATAAAGGGCCTCCAGCAAGTGATACAAATGCTGTGCCAGTAAACCCGCAACGTCAGGGTGCTCAAGGCCGAGTCTATGCATTGACTCGGGATGAGGCATCTGTTTCTGAAACGGTCATGACAGGTACTTTACTTTTCAGAGAATTGCCCGCTAGAGTCTTATTTGATTCAGGTGCTACGCATAGTTTCATATCTGTTGATTTTACTGTTGAGCATAAATTAGCTTCTACTCCCTTAACTATGAATCTTTGCGTAAGCACACCTTCGGGAGTCGACATGCCCGCCCATGCGATCTGTAGGGATGGTTATATTTGTATCGGAGGGAGGAAGCTTTCCTTAGATGTCATTGTACTAGACATTAAGGATTACGATATTATTCTCGGGATGGACTGGTTGGGTGCTTGCCATGCAACAATCGAGTGCGCGGAGAAGTGAGTCGTATTTCGTCTACCCGGCGAGGCAGAGTTCTACTATTCGTGCAGCGCTGCACCGAAGACGGCAATGGTGATATCAGCAATTTCGGCTAGGCGTATGCTGTATTCGGGTTGTGAAGGGTACTTAGCTTCAGTTCGAGATACCCGACAGGAAAGTGCAAATGCAGCTCAGGCTGATGTTATAGCAGATTTCCTCGACGTGTTCCCGGACGAGCTGCCTGGAATTCCTCCTGATCGTGAGATCGAATTCAGCATCGACACATTTCCGGATGCGCGACCAATATCGAAGGCACCTTATCGGATGGCTCCAGCAGAGTTAAAAGAACTTAAGGTTCAGTTGCAAGACCTGTGGGACCGAGGATACATACGTCCAAGCGTTTCTCCGTAGGGTGCTCCAGTACTGTTCATGAAGAAGAAAGATGGATCCATGCGGCTGTGTATTGACTACCGAGAATTAAATAAGGCGACCATTCGAAATCAGTACCCTTTGCCAAGGATAGATGACTTATTTGATCAACTGCAAGGTGCAACAGTTTTCTCTAAAGTTGATCTCAGGTCAGGGTATCACCAGTTGAAAATCAGACCAGAAGACATTCAAAAATCTGCGTTCAGAACCCGTTACGGACACTATGAGTTTCTCGTGATGTCGTTCGGCTTAACGAACGCCCCTGCAGCTTTCATGGATCTGATGAACCGCGTGTTTCGGCCGTACGTAGACAAGTTTGTCGTCGTGTTCATCGATGACATTCTGATATATTCCAAGAACGAGGCGGAACACAAGGAACACTTGAAGATCGTGTTGCAGACATTACGAGAACATAAGTTGTTCGCTAAGCTCAGCAAGTGCGAGTTCTGGTTGAACAGCGTGGCGTTCCTTGGTCATGTCATCTCGGCAGAAGGCGTCGCCGTAGACCCGAAGAAAATAGAGGCGGTGGTGGACTGGAAATAACCTACGTCAGCCAGCGAAATTCGAAGCTTTCTTGGCCTAGCAGGATACTACCGTAGATTCGTGAAAGATTTCTCTAAACTGGTCTCGCCTTTGACTCACCTTACTCAGAAAGGGATTGTATACAACTGGAGTGAAGAATGCGAAGCCAGCTTTAGTGAATTGAAGCGGCGTCTTGTTTCAGCTCCGATTCTTGCACTCCCGGATGGGGTAGAAGAGTTTCAGATATACAGTGACGCTTCAGGACTCGGATTGGGATGTGTACTCATGCAACGGGATAAGGTAATATCGTACGCCTCCAGGCAACTGAAGCCGCACGAGAAAAACTACCCGACACACGATTTTGGAATTGGCGGCGATTGTATTTGCATTAAAGTTGTGGAGGCATTATCTTTATG
This sequence comes from Iris macrosiphon, assembly GCA_036927795.1. Classification (NCBI taxonomy): domain Eukaryota; kingdom Viridiplantae; phylum Streptophyta; class Magnoliopsida; order Asparagales; family Iridaceae; genus Iris; species Iris macrosiphon. Next base: position 162,062,825 of record JAYESA010000014.1, read on the forward strand.
GTGTTGCTTGCAAAATTTTCACAGATCACAAGAGCCTCAAGTATCTTTTCATCCAACGGGAATTGAACCTCCGACAGCGGCATTGGCTAGAACTTATTAAGGACTATGATCTAACGATCGCGTATACTCCGGAAAAGGGAAACGTCGTTGCTGATGCTCTGAGTCGAAAGCACGTGGGCTCGTTATCTATAAACAACCGTTTACTTTGAGATCTTGAGGCGATGGGCATCGAGTTCCGAGTTCGGCATCAAGGCGTGCAGCTGGCACCACTCTATCTTGAACCGAGTTTACGGGATAGAATCAAGTCAGCTCAGGAGGGCGATCAGTTCCTAGCAAAAGTACGCGTATTGATCTCGGCGGGGAAGACGTCTGATTTTGTGGTAGGCGAAGATGGGGCCTTACAGATGAAAGGAAGGCTATGCGTCCCTAGCGACCCTGAACTCCAAAGGGAAATTATGGCGGAAGCGCACTACGCGAAGTATTCTTTGCATCCGGGGAGCATTAAGATGTACAAGGACTTACGCGGTACCTTCTGGTGGCAAGGTATGAAGCGGGATGTGGCGACCTTTGTGTCACAGTGCATGGCCTGCCAACAGGTGAAAGCTGAACATCAGAGGCCCGGCGGGGAGATGCAGAACCTCGCTATTCCCGAATGGAAATGGGACAACATCACTATGGATTTTATTGTGGGATTTCCGAAGACGCCACGGGGGCATGATGTAATTTGGGTCATAGTTGATCGTTTGACCAAATCAGCCCACTTTCTTCCCATAAAAGTTGCGTGGAGCGTCGATCGGTTAGCACAGATCTACATAGACGAGATTGTTCGATTATACGGAGTGCCTGCTTCTATCGTCTCTGACCGTGATGGACGTTCTTTATCTCGTTTTTGGACTAGCCTACAGACTGCTTTGGGAACCAAGCTACAGTTCAGTACCGTATACCACCCCCAGACTGATGGCCAAACAGAGAGGACAAATCAGATACTTGAAGATATGTTACGGCTGTGTGCGATCGATTTAAAGACTAGTTGGGACACGCACCTTCCGTTGGCGGAGTTTGCGTACAACAACAGCTACCAATCGAGCATCCAGATGGCACCGTACGAAGCACTCTATGGGCGCAAGTGTCGATCTCCAATCTGTTGGGACGAAGTCGGCGAACGGCAGGTACTCGGGCCAGAGTTGGTGGAGCAGGCAGTCGAGAAAGTTTGCTTGATTCGGGAAAGACTCCGCACTGCGCAGAGCCGACAGAAAAGCTATGCCGATACTCATCGTAGGCCCTTGGAGTTCATGGTCGGGGATCATGTCTTCTTGAAAGTGACACCGATGCGTGGAGAGATGCGTTTCGGCCTGAAGGGCAAGCTGAGTCCTAGGTTTGTCGTCTCCTTTAAAATACTAGAACGGGTGGCAGCTGTGGCATACCGGATTGCACTACCTCCCGCCTTGGCTGGAGTGCACGACGTATTCTATGTTTCTCAACTGCGGAAGTATGTGCATGACTCTAGTCATGTAGTTAGCTTCGAACAGCTAGAATTGTGCACGGATTTGTCATACTCTGAGGAGCCGACGCAGATACTGGATCGTAAGAAAAAAGTACTTCGCAACCGTACGATGTCCTTGGTTCGCGTGCTGTGGCAGAATCATACAGTTGGAGAATCAACCTGGGAAGTCGAATCGGAGATGAGGGAGAAGTATCCTTCGTTGTTCATTGAGTCGGATGTAGGCCTTGTTCTTAAGTTTCGGGTCGAAACTTTTTCTTAGTGGTATATTATGTAGTGCCTCAAATCCCGATTCGACCGGGACGAGCACTATGTAATTGGGCGTGTGGCTAGTCCGTCTGAGTCGTAACTTAGATCTTGGCATCTTCTTGCCACGGACAAAATGCGATGATCCTTTCCAACTCATGGAAAGACCTCTATTGAAACGAGTTCAATAGTTTTCGTGTTTTGGTTGCTTGGTTTTCTTGATTGCCGTTTTGAGGTTTTGGATTTGTTGTTGCTTTCGATTTGCTTGGTTTTCGCTGCTGGTTTTATCGTTTAGAATTTGAGGTTCTGGGGAGTTCGGCAAGGAAGGATAGGCAAGATTTCTAACTCGGTGCTCGTGCTGTTTCAGGTCCGCGTAACTGACGTTTGATCGTCGCTAGGCGAGATTCGTGTTTCAGCTACCTTTTTCCTTAACCAGTGAGTGGTTTGGTCCATTCTTTCCTACTTCTTTATGCCAACATCTCTAAGTTTCAATCGTTCACTCGATGATGCCCGGTTGGACGCCTAGGAAATCCTTAGCACAGGCATGCCAGCCACTAAGAAAGGAACATGGAATTTGTAGACTAAATTTATCATATGCTTGCACACCTTATAATTTGAGCTTGTTTATAAGGAAGAGTTGGTTGTTGGTGGCGGCCTGGTGCCTCGGATAGAGTTTTGGACTTATGGGATAACTGAATCGGAACATCGCTTGAGAAATATGAACTGTTGCATGAGATATATATATGTTGCTGCTTAACTTCTTCTGTTTAATTCGATGTATTGTATGTAATATGAATTATTTTATGCATTTGTATGGTCTGGGACAACTTGTGCACAGGGTTTGGCATTTCCTCGAAACGGCTTTCCGGGGCACTGGAACCGTATCGATCCGGAGGGAAATATTTAATTCGTGCTCGTCACGATGCCTAGCGGGACCTCCAGCAGGGCTTACTACCTGGGCTGATAGGGTGCGCCGCTAAGCTTGAAATATGTCCCTAAGGTGTCGATCACACCAATGACCGCATAGAATTAGAACGCATGCTAACTTATTGTCTTATGCAGATGGTAAGTATACTTGTGTTTTCATTTCAGGGAAGGCGTGCATCGATTGAGTAAGCAATCGATGTACTGGTTGGATTCAATGCTATATATTCATTCCTATCAAAACATGCAACTGATATGAATTGATTTTACTTGCTTCCTTATAGAAGCTATCTTAATGCATGCTCACCCCTAACAAGCTAGTGTCGATTTAGTCGAGTGGGATTCATCCTGCTCACCAGTACAAGTTGAGTACTGACCCACGTTGTGGACAACTATTTCAGGCAATCAGACGGTACAATGCTAGTGCGTTAGCGAGGAGGCGTTAGGAGCACCTCTATTTTGAAGTATAGCTGGAGTCAGTTCATTTTGGAGGCAGAGACTTCAATCTATACAAGGGCGTAATGTGCAAACGATGTGGATTATCTGACGGAGCGCACCCTGCATTTTGAGTTATCTTTTGTAATGTAATTCAATAGCCGAGAAGGCGCATCAATGTAAACTCTATGTAAATTACTCTGATTATTCAATGAAAAAGCATGTTTCTTCCGCATTTGTGTTCAAATCTCTGTGAATGTGTTTTATAAATTGTGTTTCGAAAATGGGTTCCTAACAACTGCAAGTTCTTGCCTTGTGCGAGCGCAACCCCAGGCTCGCACGGCATCACGCCCCTAGCGAGGACGAATCGGTTCCGTAAAGGATCCGGCAAGGACGATTGACCTTTTCGGGATCGGGGCGTGACACTTACAGCTGTTCAAAGAGGTCATTAATCCTGGGCATGGGATACTTGTTTTGGATAGTGACCTTATTTAGCTCCCGATAGTCTATGTAGAGTCGCAACATTCTATCTTTCTTCTCATAAACAGCACAGGCGCGTCCCAAGGAGACACGCTCGGATGAATATACCCACGGTCAAGTTGTTCTTGTAGTTGGAACTTTAACTCCTTTAATTTTGCAGGGGCCATTCAGTATAGAGCTTTAAAAATTGGTTGGGTATTTGGGAAGGTATCGATGGTGAACTCAATTTCTCGGTCGGGTGGCATGTCAGGTAGTTCGTTTAGAAACACATCAGGAAATTCCATCACAATGGAAGAAGACTCAACGCTAAGTATCCCTTTCATCCAGAGTGTAGCATCCGCCGAGCTGACATCGCAGAAATTACCATGCAAGTCTTTGACGCTTCTGCTACTGAACCACTCGTGTAGCAAAATTCAGCCTCTCCAGGTAGACGAAAGATGACTTATTTCTCTGCACATTCAATAGTAGCCAAGCAAGTGTCGAACCAATCTATCCCCAAGATGATGTCCTAATCCCGAACATCCAGGACTAACACATCGAGCGACAGTTTCCTTCCTCCAATACAGACGTGACTGACCTGACATACTGAACAAACAGGTATCTTTGTGTTCGGGGGGGTGCTAACACTAAGGTCTAAGTACAACGGGGTCATTTCTAGCTTATTTTCTATGGCAAAATTTGCGAATATAAAACTATACGTAGCAACCGAATCAAATAGCATGCGAATAGGTATGTTATTAAAAAGCAATATACCTGACACAACGGTGTCCGAAGCGAGGGCCTCTTCCCTTGTCAAAATGTACACCAGGCCTTAAGCTTTACAATGCTCTTGTTGCAGCGCGGTTCAGTTGGCTTGATGCGCCGGAGCAGGAATTGGATGTTGAGTACGGCGATGAGAGAAATGCGGACAGTTACCCATTAGATGGTTCGGAATACCACAAAAGAGGCATACCCCGTTCCTTCGGCGGTAGTTGTCGGCCGTGTGCCCTGGCTTCTTAAAGAAATTGCAATATAGCCCTGGGTTCCCTTTCTACTGACCGTCATTATGAGGACGCTTTGAAGCGGTATTTTCTTCCGCGTTGCTAGGATGCTTGTGATTGAAAGTATGCACAACACCGGCAATAACTAAAGGATAATATGGTTCAAGAAAAAGGGCATGATTAAGAACTTCCCATATCGTCAGATATTGGGGAATGACCACATGCGCATGGATGGCAGGTCGCAGGCGTCCTTCAAAATGTCTTGCAGGATTCGCCGCATCAAGTAGGTAGGAGCTTACAAATTTGGCGAGACGACTGAATTCAGCGAAGTACTGCTTCACTGTTGTATTGTCTTGGCAGAGCTGCACAAACTCGTTCTCCTTTTTTGACAAATGGGAGGGGGTATGAAATCCTCTTCAAACGCACTACAGAAGGTAGCCCACGTGATCGTCTCCTCAGCATCGCCTACTAAGAGAGATCTTTGATGCACGTTCCACCGATCGTACGCATTCATACGGAGCTGCAGTTGGGCACACGCAACATGCTTCTCCTCAGGTACCTCTAGTAGTTTTAAGTGATCTTCAAGCTCAGCCAGCCAATCTAGAGCCACGATCGGATCTTTAGTCCCCCAGAAAGACGGTTACAGACCTTCTTGAAGTCGACAAAGTCAAAGGTAGTCACATCTGTCATGCCCCGATCCCGAAGGCCCCGACAACACCCCCGCCGGACGCGAATCACCGCGCCTCGGCCCTCCCACGGGATGTATATCATTTTCATCGAGGCATGATAACGTACGATCCTGGGGTAGCGCTCGCACAAGGTAACATCGTTAAAGTTGTGGCTATCATCGAACTGATCAAGCACGCAGTGGAGGGACAATATTATAAACAGTAATCCATCTGAATATATAGGAAAAAGCTCAAGGCACGAGGTTCTCTGAATACAATGGTATCGTTCATACATTATGTTCCTCTATACAAAAGTAGCTCAAAATATCTCGATACGGCTCAAGGCATCGATACCAGATTTTTGGGTCCTGGGGATGAGGCACGACTATTGCTTCCTCGGATGATCCAGCACCTGCAAACAAGCAAACTGTTGGTGGATCAATACTTTGGAGAAAGTACTAGTGAGTATAAAATTAACGAACAGAAGCAACATTCACTAAAACCAACGCTAAGTAATTATGTTATAAAATATTATATTACTAGTGATCTTTCTAGTTTTACCTAGGTTTGTTACATATAGTACATGAGCAGAGTCATATTTCTTCTTTTGGAAACATCTTTGAAAGCCAGTTTTCATAATCAAAAATTCATGCAAGCAGGCAAGACAAGCAATTCATGCACGATATGTCGATTCTTATACAATCAGGGTATGCGCAGCGTGTCTCGTGAGCTATACTCAAAGACTCTAGGTACAATGCATCTAGTGGACTATCCTTTTTATACTAATCAAGGTGATCATCATATTCAAGCAAGCATGCAAGTCTAGGTACGATGCAAGACAATATGCAAAACAACATATCACTTATATAATGATTCTTACCCTTTGCCGAACGGTTATCCCTGCAGCAGACATATAAGTTAGCAACATATGTATATATAAACAAGGTTTACTTTTCATGTCTATCTCTGTATCAAACAGTTAGTTATGCAAGAAGCCAAGCCTAGCATGCGCCCTAACTATATGATGGTCCACGAAAAAATCCATGAATAGCAGCTGAAACTACAAGCCCAGGCTAACTAATGACGGATCGGCTAATAACTGCTGAGACACATGGTTGCTATGCACTAAAATACGCTTAAAATAGCAGCCCAGACTCATGGTTCAGCACTACACTAAAAGCCACACACCCCTAATCGCGAGAATTGTAAGCCTCAGGGTATTCGATTAGTCTCTCCCAGGACGAAAAGTTTCCAGTGCCCCATGAACTGTTCGAGAGATCTGATACCTTGTGCACAAGTTGTCAGAAAATGCATGAATACAATTCTATTAGATAACGACTATATAATGCACATATCCATGAACAAGCAAACATCCAATCAAGCGATCGAGCCAGAGCTCTCAATTTTCTTCTTTCAATCAATTCGATAGGTTTGATACGTTCAATCAATTCGATAGGTTCAATCTTATTTCTTCCAATCAATCGATATGTCAATAGCATACAATACAAGTTATTCAAACAGTTCTATCTTTCAAGCATAAATGACAAGCAAAATATGATACGGTTCTTCTATCTCTTTTAGCTAAGCATGCAATTCTACTCTTGTCTAGCATACGATGAAAATATATGAACATTTTTTTACTCTTGTTTATTAGCATGAAAGTGGTTCGTTTGATAGCGGTGTCCATGTAACTAAGCATGTAATATTCTATTCTTTAACTTAGCATGAGAATGGTTCTATCTCTTTTAGACAAGCATACAAGTTCTCTAGTTAAGCATGCAGTTCTCGTTCTATCATTCTCAATGCGAACATTATCTTATTAAGCAAACAAGTATTTCAAAAACACAGATTCATTATTAAGGCATACAAGAATCAGAGAATGAAGTTCTGTCCACTCACCTAGATCAGTCATCTTCTGGTTCAACAAGGAGCTCTTTAAGAAGGTTTCCTTTTTGAGTCAGCAAACCGATATCTCTGGTACATAGTGCCAACGCGGAGCGGGGCACTACAACATCTTTCTTCTTTGGAGTTTGAGGCATTTCGACTTCAGGCATTGGTTGCTCCACCGGTGCCTCTGTTGTCATTACAGAATGGTTGGAGGCTAAGGTCTGAACGATCTGCTGCAGGGCATTTACCTGCTTTTGTTGGACTACAAATCGAGCTTCGAGATTGCTTTCGAACTTGCTCAGACGATCTTCTGCCCGCTTCTCGGCTCGCTCATAGCGAGCATCATCCCTCTGTTGGCTTGCTTCAAGCAGCCGCATCATTCGCTCCATTGGATCGACATAGGCATAGCTCGCTGGCTTCTGGAACTTTTTGAGGTACCAGAACTACTTTCCTGGGCTTGTACCTCTCGTTGTGCTTGCACGGATGCTTGTGCTTGAGTCATTCCATCAAAAGAAAATAACTTGCATATGGCTCATAATGTATTATGGACTCACTGTATGGAACACATCTCATTTTTGGCCAAACGAGTTCAATAGTTCGCATAGGGAATAGATCGTTAAAGAAACTTTTCCCAACACAAGGGTCAAAGAAACTTGAAGCTGTGCTCTAATACCAATATTTTACTCCTCGATTTCGTGGAATCGATAGTCGTCCCCCAGGCGTGATGTCATGCTTGCCTAGGTTGCGCAATGCACATGGCAAAGATATTTTATATAACGAGCACATATTTAGAGTACGCAGATAATTGAACACAATATTGATACAAGAAAATATTCTCTTTATTGATAATGAACATCTTTTACAAACTCTTGGACAAGTCAGATGGTTGCCGCACAGCTTACAAAAGTGGACGTAAAATGAGATAGTCGTCTGGTATATTACATCATTTTACTAAAACTTCAAAAGCTATAGACACCTTCGGGCGAAGCTATCGCCTTTCCACGGAGCTGCATAAGGCATGTTCACGAGCTCTTGGAACTTCAAAATACGCTTTTAGGGCACGAACAAGACGTGCTGGTAGATGGAATGGATTGGTAAGTCGCTCTAGCTTGTTGTAGGATCTCCTTGATGCGGGAAACCTGTTGCGACGAGGGTCAGTACATCAAAATGCACTAGTGAAGGCGAGCTAACCCAACTTTACCAATCAACACGTTGTTTATGTGAAGCATGCAAGTTAATATATGGTCTTTGTATCTTGCCTTAGTTCAATTTACCAGTATGCAGTAGTTATGAAAATTTACTAAAATAAATATGCCACCGCTTGGTGACTTTTACCTGCCCGTCTGAACCACCTGCACAATTTTTACCATGACCTTCTCTTCCACGAAGACATAGTTAGCTTGCACAGTTTAAATATACGAGAAGATCACTGGCATGATGCCATAATGGATGAGTTATAGTCTTGGACGAGAATGGTGTGCAACTCTAGGAACTCGAGGCATCGCATGCCATCCCGTCCGCTCGAGAGACTATCATGATGTTCAGTCCGGATCGGATCGATGCCAGTGCCCCAGCGACCGTCCGCAGGAACTAAGACCTTGTGCACAAGTTGTCTGTGGCCAAGCGAAGTCTACTAAGTTATCAATCGAGACAGTTTAAGGCAACACAAGCACGAGGCAAGTAACATAACATGATCTGTTTTGCATAGTCTCCATGATAATTGTGTTGCATAGTAAAGTGTGTTCTATACATAGCACAATAATAGAAGAAATATGTCACGCCCCAGTCCCAAAAATACGTAGGACTAGGATACGTAACCATGCCAGCCGCCTGTATATATGGCAACTCTAATATATGGAAACCATATATACGAGCGTACGCTGTATAATGAACAATAATTCATAAGTGGTAAAACTAATCACAAGTCACAGGGTAATATCTAAATCTCATCCACAGAAATCAAATATGAATAACCATGTAACTAGATCTCAATACAGATATCTAAGAATGACAGTCAGATGGAAACAAATATACTGCCTGAAATAGAATATAAAAAGGAACCAGATACACACCATATAAGAACATCTGACAATCACGAGGCTCGAAGAGAAGATCTCCTCGAAATATACGTAACATGCCTGGATCTGCTCTCCTACGAATGCTCAAGAACATATACATCTGGCAGGGGACCAGGTCCTCAGAGGGACATAGCAAGATACATAAAATAACATGCCATAATATAAATACTGAATAAATAAATGGGGTGTGCTAACCATCTAAGTGAATGCAATTTGAAGACCTGGTAGTACTCATGGGAATGTGTAGGCTTGACATATGCTGACGTAATTCACCAATCGTCATGACCGGCTAGTATATGTGTCATATGCCCCCGGACACACGGGTAGCTCTACAATCGACCATCTCCGAGGAGCATGGTACGAAGGATAAAAACTCAAGGAGGAGGGTGTCCCATACGTCTACTAGTATCTTCTCCGTCCAATATAGATGTACAAGTCATGAAAACGACGTGGACACCTCCTACTATGATGCAAGTCTCAATAAAATAATCAACTAAGCTAAATATCGTTACACGTGTTGCTCACACTGATGGCCAGTCGTGCATGAGGCACGCGTCCCTACATGAACTCACTCTGTGACGTATAATGATACGTGTCAAGGCCTGGGAAGTTATATCAATAACTTCACAACTTTTAGGTGGGTCTACTAGACACTAGGTCAGACACAAGTCCTAACGTCAACGCCTCCGTTGACTGCATCCGAGTTTTCTCGGACGCGCACATTTATATTTAAAATAGATAAATATGTAACTAACAATAACTGAATTTAAACAGTACAACAAGGCAAGGTATACTTGCCTGGCAAGAGAGCTGCAAATATGTAACGTCCCGATGTCAAGTACCAAGTGTCAGAACTATGACCTCAGAATGAATGTCTCCGGATACTGAAATAAACATCACTAACAGTCTCAAAAAATATCAAATAGCTAGAAACGCCTGTCCTTTCGTCCAATTTGGACACAGGGGCAAAAATGACAGTTTTCGGTCAAAGCGGGGTCCACATGTGGGTCGCTTTGCACCGAAAAATGTGTCAGGGTCAAAGGTCTTCAAATTCGCCAAACTTAGTGTTAACAAGTCCAGAACGTCGATACGAACCCAACGGAATGTCCAGAACTGGATTCCGATGTGCCGATCACAAAATCGTCCGTCAAGTGGAGCCTGTGGGGCCCATGAAACGGGATTTTGCCAACATTCTCAGAATCGAACCAAACTTGGATCACAGGACCAGCGTATTGCTACGAGTTCGATGGCGCATGTTTCGTCTCGATCCGAAGTGTGTACAAAAAGTTGCAGCGTGTTCCAGAACAGGCGAATACGGAACGTTGTCGGCGGATACGCGTTGATTCCGGTGTGCACGCACATCCAAATCAACTTCTGCGAAATCCCGCACGTCCGTATCAACGATGCGCACGTTTCGGTAAAGACCGCGTGCGACCAAGTCGTCCCGTTTGGCGGGGCGTACTCAGTTCCGGGGTGAATCGGGGTATGGTTTTTCCTATTTTTGGATCGCGTATCGCGATCGCCATAGGACACGATGCACCGAGCGGGTTGCACGGGCATCGAGAGGGTTACATAGCCTACGTGTCACAACTGACAGAATCAAAAATGGAATTACCAGGAGATAGAACGGGTTACCTGAACAGGGCTCCATGGATTGAATTTCCCGTGTCCGGGAAGAGATGCGACACGACGCTGATCATGTCCGGGCTGTGTCCGGGCTGCTGTGCTGTGTCCTGGTCACTGTGTCCGGTCAGAGTTCAGCGGGGACTTGCCGAGGCTTCGTCGTGACAGCTCAGGGCGTCGTCGGAGGAAGACATGTGGTGGTGATGGGTGGTGGACATGGTGGTTTAAGGTGCTGCTCGGGATCGTGGGGGAGGAAGTCAGGGAGGAGGTCGGGTGGAGCTGGGGAGTCGTCAGGCGGAGGGTGGCTAGGGCAGAGTGGAGGAGGAGCTGCCGCGCCGTGGGGGAGGCGGTGGTGAGATGGTGGAGGTGGTGGAGGTGGAAGAGAACTCGGGGGAGAAGGGCTCGGGGAAGCTGCTGTCGAGGCCGGTGGGGGGGTTGGCTCGCCGTGCGGGGGGGTTTGGCTCCGACGATGGGGGTCGGCTGTGAAGATGGCGACGATGATGATGGCGGTGGTGGTGCTCGATGATGGTGGTGGTGGCGGTGGTGGGGAAAATTAGGGGGGGAAGGAAAGGCTGGGAAAGGAGGAGGAGGAGGAGGAGCTCTCCGGCGGTCGGCTCGCCGAGGGGTAGGGGAGGGTCGGCTCCGACGAGGGAGCTCGAGGGTGGCGGAGGGCGGCTCACGGCGGGGACTCAGGGAAGGAGGAGGCTGCGGGGAGAGAAGAAGAGGAGGCTGAGGAGAGAGGGAGAGGGGAGGCCCGAGGGTCGGGGCCAGTGGGGCTGCGGCGTCGCCGGCCGGAGCTGGACGGGAGGCGGTAGCGGTGTCGCGGCGAGGTGGTCGCGGGAAGAGGAGGAGGATAGGGAGGAGGTCGGGGAGCTCAACCGGGGGGGGTCGACTCGCCGTGGGGCGGCGGTCACGGGGTGACTCCGGCGAGGGGGGGCTCGCCGCCAGCGGGGGGGAGGGGGGTCGGCTGCGGGCTCGGGGGTAGAGTTAGGTTTTGGGTTTTAATTTATTTTTTCTTTTATTTTCTTTTACTTTTATAGAAAATTAATTAATATTTTAAGAAAATATCTAAGGATATTTACGGGATATTTGTAGGATATTTTTGGGATATTTTCGGGATATTTTTGGGTGGATCCCGCCTCCAAATGGACGGTGCAGGTTCACCGGCCAATGAGGGGGTGACATCTCGCACTGTGATTTGCAGGAAAGTCCCTGTAATTTCTTAAATTGCATAAAGTCCTAGTTTTGGGAAATTGCACAATTACGAAATTGTCTGGGAAAACACCCGATTCCTGAAAATTCTAAAAATGCACAGAACTGAGAAAAATAGTTATGTGAGGGTCCTGAGGGGGTGAGGGTGGGTCTGGGCATGGGTTGGGTCTGGTTTCTGGGTGATACGGGTCATCGTATTTATTAATAAATAAATACTGCGCACGGTGTTCTCTAATTATTTAGAGGCAGGTAGGGTCATAATTTTTCTACGGTGTCAATATACTAAATGTAGTATACTCAGTGTAGAAAAATAACGTATTTTTGTCTGGGCAAAACAGGTGCATGTTGGGCCTCTAATGTCTGTTGGAACAGAGATGGGTACAGGTCTGGGAATTTAAATACGCACGTTCGCAACGATATTTGCGCGTCTCATACGAGACTCAAAACAGAGTATCTGGGAGTTGCACAAAGTGCAGAATAATAGGCTGGCATGTCTAGGAGAGGTATGTGAACTTTGTTTGGGGATAACAGTCAAGGTAAAGCTCCAAATAATTAGGTGATGGACAGGTGTACAAGTTAATAGGATACGTAAGCAAAATAACTTAAAATATTGCAACAAATCCTAAATTGCTAAAAATAATCCTAAAATACTGGAATCTGGTCGAGGGGGTTTACAATCTACCCAACTTATAAAATTTTTTCCTCGAAATTAAAACTAAGCCACGGTAGTAGTCAAAGATGGCATAAGGTATAATTTAACAAGGTAATCTATATCTTGGTTACTAATAGGTTCGAAAAACATTTACGCATGTCATCCACACGCTTCCAAGTAGATTCTCCTGGCGCGCCATGCTTCCATGCCACGCGGACCAAGGGAATAGACTGATTCCTCAATACCTTTTCTCGATGATCAAGGATTTCTACGGGCTGCTCCTGATACGACAAGCTCGGCCTAATGGTGATCTCCGAATGGTTGAGAACCTGACTGTTGTCTGTCACATATCGCCTGAGTTGCGACACATGGAATACAGCAAGTACTTCCTCAAGAAGGCAATGATCGTCCTCTTTGAATTCCAAGGGACGATGATGATGGTCTGCCCATTACTTCTGTCGTCTTGCACTGCTCGCGAGTGTCCTTCTATTTATTTAACTGTCTCTTCGGTGTTGACCACCAACTCTGGTCACGCGAATCCTTGTCTGGTAAAATGCTGACTGGTATGCCGTACAATCTTAGGATTTGTCTTATATTACGACGGTTGCAAGTTCCAATTTCTTCTCATGTACTTATAATTGTCTAGATGCATCTGCTATTACCTTGCCATCCTGTATCAGTACGCATCCCTAACTTTTTCCTGATGCGTTTGTAGATCACAACCGCCTGATCCGGATGGAATAGTTAATACGGGTGCTGTGGTCAATCGTTTCCTCAATTCCTCGAAAGCGACTTGACACTCGTTAGTCCTTAGGAATTCTGGATCCTTACAAGACAACCTAGTCATAGGTGCTGCTATCCATTCAGGAGGCATTCAATTTCTCATCCAGGTGAAATCCATTTAGACTCCTGATAACAAAATGGTACATTCTTTATCGTAACATTTGAGTTCTGAACTTGACCCAAGTTACGAGGCAAAATAAAAATTTCCATGTTGCCATAGTGATGCATGTATCAGGAACGTAATAAAATATTAGGTAGGTAGCGAAGGTCATTCTAAAATAGCACAGTTTTAAACTGTAATCTAATCTAATAATAGGGTTTGGTAATTACCCAAGAAACAAACAAAAATGGCTACAGAAATAATACACTTTCGTATTTATACTAAGTACGAGATTTCGTCTTTCCGATATAAGGGAAGACGGAAAACAGTAATCAAGAGTTCAAGGGAAAGGTAATAGATTAGAAGTGTGGGGATCAAGGCGTTTAAAGAATTCAATGGGATTTGTCAAAGCAGTTGTGGATTGAAATATTATTTTTGGTAATTCCTATTCACATGCTCGTATCAGTACAGTTACGTAACTGATATGGTATGCTCAGACATATCTAGAGGGCAAGTACATTTGTCTACTAATCACTATATATCTCAATCCACGTAAAGTAGTTATGCGAAGGGCGAATCAAAATGCACTAAGGTTGATCAGACCGTAATACACTGATTCTGAATAGACAATTGTATTAGTGGGGTGGATCAGGCCCCAATAACACATGTGTCATGAACAAGCTCGATAAAGAATAAGCTTGCAAAACTAGGCTATAATAGCAGTATAAGTCAAGGTAGGACAGCAAATTTAAGTATGCTAGATTATGATGAGAGAAATTACAACATAATTCACAATCACAAAAAGATAAGACTCTACAATCTCTACAGTTATTATTCTAATTCCTTGTCTAAGTTACTAGTTGACTAAACAGAGGTATGGCCTTCTAAGTTCTACAATCTTAACATAAGCTATAGGTTGTCTGCCTAAAACAGAGATTTCAAGAAAGTTCGCGTAAAGCAAGGGTTCGAGGTTGTCTGCGTAAAGCAGGGATATCAGAGCTGTCCGCGTAAAAAGTATGTGCGTAACAGTCTGCGTAAAAGTCTAGGTGAAAGTCTGAGCGTAAAAGTTTTGAGCTAAAATTTGCGCAAAAATTAGCGGGCGTAAAGTTTTGCCTAAAAGTCTGCCTGCGAAAAGTCTAACATTCGTTGTAGCGTAAAGTTGTACGAGAAACTCATGAGTTTGTCAGTTGAATTAGTGAATCCTGACATCTGACAAAAGTACTGCACAACGATCGAGTGGTCGGTTTGTGATGATGAATTTGCACGGAGTCCCAGGTTTTCGTTTAGTGACTTTATTGGATACAAGTCATTTACGCTCGGGGTGAGACAAAACCAGATGTCCTGTCAAAAGCTGTTTCTTTTTTGCACAGGGCTCGAGGCGTATCTCTGCCTTTAACGCACGAGATTGGGTCATGCCTGGGAAAGCTAAGGCTGTAACAATTTGCTCATATCCAATCATTATATCTTACGCCTAATCAGGTTATTCTACGCTGGTTATCTATTTATTCAAGAATCATCAGGTTTACGCAGGACAGTTTCCTATGTGGCTCTCATGACGCAGGATAAGGAAGACTAAGGGATCGTGGGTAGCAGTTGTCATAACTGCGGCATAAAGGGGACAAGCTCTTGCATAGTTTGGCTTTTTACACCAACTAGGCAGTCGTTTGGTTCTTATGCTAACAACGGTCAAATGGGTTTTACGCCAACAAGGGTAAAGAGTCTCTGGCGTAAAACTCTGGTCGAGGGGGTTTAGTCCTAGTATTCAACTTTGGATTTCTATTGGTTCCTTAAGACTAGGGTCAACATTATGGTCAAGTCTCTAATTAATCCTAGTAGTGTTTTTACTACACTCAAGTCATACATAAATACGTCAAGGGACAATTGGTAAGTTAATCTATAGGTAGTGATGCTAGGGTTTATTAGGTAGTATGGAAGACTAGGTTTCATTTAGCATCCTAAACTCAGGGATGTGTTAAAGCCCTAGTTGTGTTCTTAGTAGGATTATTACCCTAGGTATCATTCTATCAACAGGGATTCCTATATTCTAGCAGGGGTTATACTCGAGGAATTATCAGGGAAGCACATGAATCAAGCAATTTTTATAAGTAGGACAGACTGGAAGAAAGATAAGTCATAGTCAATTATGGATGAGATTCTATGCTCTAATCCTAGGTGCAGGCTTGCTCGGTACAGTAATGTAATCGAGACAATATGCTCTGAGACTTGCATGGACCACCACTAAAAACATGTCACGCCCCAGTCCCAAAAATACGTAGGACTAGGATACGTAACCATGCCAGCCGCCTGTATATATGGCAACTCTAATATATGGAAACCATATATACGAGCGTACGCTGTATAATGAACAATAATTCATAAGTGGTAAAACTAATCACAAGTTACAGGGTAATATCTAAATCTCATCCACAGAAATCAAATATGAATATGAATAACCATGTAACTAGATCTCAATACAGATATTTAAGAATGACAGTCAGATGGAAATAAATCTACTGCCTGAAATAGAATATAAAAAGGAACCAGATACACACCATATAAGAACATCTGACAATCACGAGGCTCGAAGAGAAGATCTCCTCGGAATATACGTAACATGCCTGGATCTGCTCTCCTACGAATGCTCAAGAACATATACACCTGGCAGGGGACCAGGTCCTCAGAGGGACATAGCAAGATACATAAAATAACATGCCATAATGTAAATACTGAATAAATAAATGGGGTGTGCTAACCATCTAAGTGAATGCAATTTGAAGACCTGGTAGTACGCATGGGAATGTGTAGGCTTGACATATGCTGACGTAATTCACCAATCGTCATGACCGGCTAGTATATGTGTCATATGCCCCCGGACACACGGGTAGCTCTGCAATCGACCATCTCCGAGGAGCATGGTACGAAGGATAAAAACTCAAGGAGGGGGGTGTCCCATACGTCTACTAGTATCTTCCCCGCCCAATATAGATGTACAAGTCGTGAAAACGACGTGGACACCTCCTACTATGATGCAAGTCTCAATAAAATAATCAACTAAGCTAAATATCGTTACACGTGTTGCTCACACTGATGGCCAGTCGCGCATGAGGCACGCGTCCCTACATGAACTCACTCTGTGACGTGTAATGATACGTGTCAAGGCCTGGAAAATTATATCAATAACTTCACAACTTTTAGGTGGGTCTACTAGACACTAGGTCATACACAAGTCCTAACGTCAACGCCTCCGTTGACTGCACCCGAGTTTTCTCGAACGCGCACATTTATATTTAAAATAGATAAACATGTAACTAACAATAACTGAATTTAAACAGTACAACAAGGCAAGGTATACTTGCCTGGCAAGAGAGCTGCAAATATGTAACGTTCCGATGTCAAGTACCAAGTGTCAGAACTATGACCTCAGAATGAATGTCTCCGGATACTGAAATGAACATCACTAACAGTCTCAGAAAATATCAAATAGCTAGAAACGCCTGTCCTTTCGTCCAATTTGGACACAGGGGCAAAAATGACAGTTTCCGGTCAAAGCGGGGTCCACATGTGGGTCGCTTTGCACCAAAAAATGTGTCAGGGTCAAAGGTCTCCAAATTCGCCAAACTTAGTATCAATAAGTCCAGAATGTCGATACGAACCCAACGGAATATCCAGAACTGGAATCCGATGTGCCGATCACAAAATCGCCCGTCAAGTGGAGCCTATGGGGCCCACGATACGTAATTTTGCCAACGTTCTCAGAATCGAACCAAACTTAGATCACAGGACCAGCGTATTTCTACGAGTCCGATGGCGCATGTTTCGTCTCGATCCGAAGTGTGTACACAAAGTTGCAGCGTATTCCAGAACAGGCGGATACGGAACGTTGTCGGCGGATACGCGTTGATTCCGGTGTGCACGCACATCCAAATCAACTTCTGCGAAATCTCGCACGTCCGTATCAACGATGCGCACGTTTCGGTAAAGACCGCGTACGACCAAGTCGTCCCATTTGGCGGGGCGTACTCAGTTCCGGGGTGAATTGGGGTATGGTTTTTCCTATTTTTGGATCGCGTGTCGCGATCGCCACAGGACGCGATGCACCGAGCGGATTGCACGGGCATCGAGAGGGTTACATAGCCTACGTGTCACAACTGACAGAATCAAAAATGGAATTACCAGGAGATAGAACGGGTTACCTGAACAGGGCTCCGTAGATTGAATTTCCCGTGTCCGGGAAGAGATGCGACACGACGCTGATCGTGTCCGGGCTGTGTCCGGGCTGCTGTGCTGTGTCCTGGTCACTGTGTCCGATAAGAGTTCAGCGGGGACTTGCCGAGGCTTCGCCGTGACGGCTCAGGGCGTCGTCGGAGGAAGGCATGTGGTGGTGATGGGTGGTGGACATGGTGGTTTAAGGTGCTGCTCGGGATCGTAGGGGAGGAAGTCAGGGAGGAGGTCGGGTGGAGCTGGGGAGTCGTCAGGCGGAGGGTGGCTACGGCAGAGTGGAGGAGGAGCTGCCGCGCCGTGGGGGAGGCGGTGGTGAGATGGTGGAGGTGGTGGAGGTGGAAGAGAACTCGGGGGAGAAGGGCTCGGGGAAGCTGCTGTCGAGGCCGGTGGGGGGGTTGGCTCACCGTGCGGGGGGGGTTCGGCTGTGAAGATGGGGGTCGGCTGTGAAGATGGCGACGATGATGATGGCGGTGGTGGTGCTCGATGATGGTGGTGGTGGCGGTGGTGGGGAAAACTAAGGGGGGGAAAGGAAAGGCTGGGAGAGGAGGAGGAGGAGGAGGAGCTCTCCGGCGGTCAGCTCGCCGAGGGGTGGAGGAGGGTCGGCTCCGGCGAGGGAGCTCGAGGGTGGCGGAGGGTGGCTCGCCGCGGGGACTCAGGGAAGGAGGAGGCTGCGGGGAGAGGAGAAGAGGAGGCTGAGGAGAGAGGGAGAGGGGAGGCCCGGGGGTCGGGGCCAGCGGGGCTGCGGCGTCGCCGGCCGGAGCTGGGCGGGAGGCGGTGGCGGCGTCGCGGCGAGGTGGTCGCGGGAAGAGGAGGAGGATAGGGAGGAGGTCGGGGAGCTCAGCCGGGGGGGGTCGACTCGCCGTGGGGCGGCGGTGACGGGGTGACTCCGGCGAGGGGGGGCTCGCCGCCAGCGGGGGGGTTCGGCTGCGGGCTGGGGGGTAGAGTTAGGTTTTGGGTTTTAATTTATTTTTTCTTTTATTTTCTTTTACTTTTATAGAAAATTAATTAATATTTTAAGAAAATATCTAAAGATATTTACGGGATATTTGTAGGATATTTTCGGGATATTTTCGGGATATTTTCGGGTGGGTCCCGCCTCCAAATGGACGGTGCAGGTTCACCGGCCAATGAGGGGGTGACACCTCGCACTGTGATTTGCAGAAAAGTCCCTGTAATTTCTTAAATTGCGTAAAGTCCTAGTTTTAGGAAATTGCGCAATTACGAAATTGTCTGGGAAAACATATGATTCCTGAAAATTCTAAAAATGCACAGAACTGAGAAAAATTGTTATGTGAGGGTCCTGAGGGGGTGGGGGTGAGTCTGGGCATGGGTTGGGTCTGGTTTCTCGGTGATACGGGTCATCGTATTTATTAATAAATAAATACTGTGCACGGTGTTCTCTAATTATTTAGAGGCAGGTAGGGTCATAATTTTTCTACGGTGTCAATACACTAAATGTAGTATACTCAGTGTAAAAAAATAACGTATTTTTGTCTGGGCAAAACAGGTGCATGTTGGGCCTCTAATGTCTGTTGGAACAGAGATGGGTACAGGTCTGGAAATTTAAATACGCACGTTCGCAACGATATTTGCGCGTCTCATACGAGGCTCAAAACAGAGTATCTGGGAGTTGCACAAAGTGCAGAATAATAGGCTGGCATGTCTAGGAGAGGTATGTGAACTTTGTTCAGGGATAACAGTCAAGGTAAAGCTCCAAATAATTAGGTGATGGACAGGTGCACAAGTTAATAGGATACGTAAGCAAAATAACTTAAAATATTGCAACAAATCCTAAATTGCTAAAAATAATCCTAAAATACTGGAATCTGGTCGAGGGGGTTTACAAATATATATTCTAACTAGAATTGAAACATGATGCAAGAACATTTTAAACGAACTAGCATGCAACAAGATAACAGTTTACAAGTTGATTGACAAGTATAAGTAATCCAAGTCTATTCTATTTTATCTTAACATCTTTTAA
This sequence comes from Iris macrosiphon, assembly GCA_036927795.1. Taxonomy (NCBI): domain Eukaryota; kingdom Viridiplantae; phylum Streptophyta; class Magnoliopsida; order Asparagales; family Iridaceae; genus Iris; species Iris macrosiphon. The sequence goes on from JAYESA010000014.1 coordinate 162,082,599, forward strand.
TTATTTTGGTATCGTTTGATCGGAACAATCAATAAGGCAAGATTTTAGATGTGAAGACTTGGAAGAAGGATCAACTGATCGAATTATAGCCACTCACAAGAAGGTGGGGAGAGGAAAGGAAATAGGTGCTTCAAGACTCCGCTCGCGCGACGCCTACTGCACGATCACCTGCATTGCCATAAACAGATAATCAATACCTCTTCTCCTCTTTCCAAGTTTGAAACGAAAATGCAGTTCAACGAACAAAAGCAATAAAATCCATCAAAACCGTTCAAGAAAACGCAAATCCGAAAACCAACTCAAAAGTACGAAAGCAACAAGCGACAGCGAAAACTAGGCAAGAAAACTTGCAGCGGAGAGGTCTCACTTGACTCTGCCGCTAAGTTCGTCCTTGGGGCACGGTCTACTGAATATGGGAATCGATTTCGAAGAAGCCAATCCATAACGAGGAAAAGATATTGATTCAATCTATCCCGATTGAACGATACCGAAAGTATTTCTTAGTTGCGCTCCTCGAAAAGGGGGAACGGGACACCACACCAACGGCTATATTCTAAAAAAATAATAATAATAAATTTCAGCCGAACCGGACGGAGCCTGGTCCGGGCTAACCCGGCCGCCCGAATTGAACTCGGTCCGAACGTGGGCGACAGTGGGTCGGGCCGGGCCAGGCTTGCTAGTCAGATCCTCCGACCCAGTCAGGACCCGTGGGAGTGGGCCAGAGCGGGCCGGTCTGTTGATCGGATCTGGGTCCGAGTCGGCCCGGACCGGGTATGACCGAGCCGGACCTGGACCGGGTTTAGGACCGTCCGCCCATTTACATTCCTTGAACTGAAAGGAAACATGTAACGACTGAACTAAATTTAAAAAGCCTACAAATAAATAATACCACAATCGCAAACACAATAATTTTTACTTGAAAATCCAATATGGAAGAAAACTACGTGACTATCGAAGTCAAATCTGAAAAAGTCTCGATTACTATAATAGAAGAAATACACTGACTTATATAGACTTCTTCCACCGATTCGAAGATTCCGAACACGGATGACCAAAACTTAGTGGAAATAAATAAAACTGAGAGTACAATAAAATAAACGAAGCCAAGAACTCGAAGACGAATCGATGTTGTCTTCCAGAACGATGAACTCTCTTCTGATTCTTTCTTCCTCTTATGGCAAGTTGCAAAGCCTCCTTTTGTGAACTCTCACACAAATGTTCCGTCAATTAGGTGAAAAATAATTGTCAAGAGGGAGCCGTGGAGTGGATATTTCTTCTAGGTGAAAACAATGACATATACCTCTTCCCAACCGAGACAATCCGGACTGTCAGATTTTGATAAAAATACTGATCCTAATATGCTCAGCCTATATGGAACTTTATACCGTTCCAAATTCGATTGCTCATGGAAAAATGAAAAGTGCACCAGCCTGTAGAGCAATACCACAATATGTCGCTCGTATATTGGTTGATCCGATACTCCCATACTCAACATTCAAATTCATTCCATGTATATGAGAGAATGATTCTAAACTAAAGCAGTATTACACAATAAATAATTGAAGCCTTGAAGCTAATATGAAAGAAAAAAAAAATGCATCATATATGTAGACGACACAATATTGTTAGAAAATCAAACTAGTTACAAATTCAAGTTCAACTCATCCACCTCAATGATCATGGATAAAGATAATATTTTTTGATTATATTTTTGCTATTTTGGTTGTTCTGTTTCTATTTTATTGTTATTATTGTCTTTTATAAATAAGAAAGCCATCCATATAATTGGTGTGCTGAGATTTCTACCCACCTTCATATTATAAAATTTCTATCTACCTACGTGTTGTGAGGTTTCTACCAACATGTACATATTTGTTTTTTTTTCTTACTATCAGAGTAAGAAAAATGTCTTCCGCATATCTTACTGTAGATAATTTTGTCACCCTTCATCTCAGTCGTGCAAGGACAGAAAAGATGGAGCATTCACCAGTTAGACGTGAAAATTTTAGACAATTTTGTCATCTTTCATCTCAGCCGTACAATAACAGAAAAGATGGAGCATTCACCAGCTGTTAGACGTGAAGAACGTATTTCTTCATGACTTTCTCACCGAGAGAGTATATATGGAGCAGTACCTGGATTTGAAAATCCAAAATTTTCAAATCATGTTTGTTTATTGAACGAGACGATTTATTGTCTCACACAAGCCTTATTGTCTCAAACAAGTCCAAATACGAGTTGTTTTAGAATCATTACGTGACAAACTGTGCATGACCACCACACATAGTTTGAGGGCGAATGTTAGAAGATCAAGCCAACTACAAATTCAATTTCATGAGGCTTATCAATTCAAACATCCTGTTGATATGGTATGTTGGGTGTCATATTTAAGTATAGTATAAGCACATGGGAATATCCTGAGGACATATTTAGGATGCCAGAATATGTCACAAGATATTCCATTATGAGATTATTGTCATAATGATTGAAATCATTGTATTAATGACTGTAAGGCTATATAATGCCAATGAGACAATCAATAAAATCAACTAATTTCAACATGGTATCAGAGCCAAGTTTCCACAAACCCTAGCCGTCACCAAGCTTCCACAAACCCACAGGAGGATTTCCTAGATCTCCTCCACCGAACTCTTCCACGCCCCCCCTTTTTTTCCCTCCTCTCCTCTTCTCCGCCCTTCGCAGGCCGCTCTTCGCTGTTGCTGCCCCGTCCCGCTACTGCTGCGGCTACTACTGCTGCTGCGGCTGCTGCGACTGCTGCTGCTGCGACGGCGGTTGTGACATACGTGTTGCCGCCTCCTACGCACCAGCACGAGGCAGCGCCTAATAGGGATGCCTAGATCTGAAAAAAGGGAGGACATGTTCGGATCTAGGAGCGGACGACGAGGACAAGCGTGAGTCGTGGAGCGGACGTGACGTGATTGGATAGACGACGCATCGATGGAGGAGATCATCAAGAAGCTAGATTCTGCAGAGATGGCGACGTTGATGAAGTTGTTGACGATGTCGGCTGGTGAGAACACGACACGAACGTCGCCGGAGTTGAAGCTTCCCTCCATCGATCTGAAATTAGATGGACCAGCCACCTATCTGAGTTGGTCACGACGGGTGAGAAGAACCCTCGCAGGAAAAAATATGGAGAGGTTCCTGACGGGCGAGACGACAGAGCCGGACGAGGGCTCGACAGGACGCGATGAGTGGAAGTCCACTCATATGGTGATCTACATCTGGCTTCTCAACTCCTTAGTCCAGTCTATTGCCGCCACAGTAGACGGTATTGAGATGGTGAAAGATGTGTGGGAGAAGTTGAGAAGGACCTATGATGGTGTGGGGAACAACTTACGGGTCTTCCAGATAAAGGGGGAGATTGATGACACCGTACAGGGAGAGAAGACGGTGCAGGAGTATGCCACAGAGTTGGAGCGTCTGTGGTTGGATTATGATCACTCCTCAGATCGGGCGAGCTGCGGGGACCCTAAGTGTAAGGAGAGACAGGTGTGTCTGCAGGAGAGGACGATAAAGTTCCTCAAAGGGCTGACTGCAGCTTTCGCACAGAGGACGGCCCTACTTCTAGCCCAGCCAAAGATCCCTAGCCTTGAGGAGGCTATCTCAGCCATGATCCAGGAGGAGACACGCATCAGGCTGCAAGTCGGGACAGGTGGTCCCCCCGAAGCAAAGTCAGCACTAGCGATCACCAGCTCAGGTAACAAAGGATCTAAGGGAGAGCCCTGGCAGCATAACCGGCAGTGCTACAACTGTGGGAAGATGGGTCATCATCGGTATGCTTGTACCAAACCACATAGGGAGGGAGATTCAGGTGGTGGACGAGGACCGTTCGGCGGACGAAGATATAATGGAGGACGTGGTCGTGGTCGAGGGGATAGACGAGGCGGCCGAGGAGGTTATCGGGCAAACCTCCTGATATCAGAAGTGAACGAAGAAGCTGATGGCACATTTACTATGGAGGACTAGGCACTGGGAGACATGAGGAGTAGAACAGAGGAGGCATCCACCTCATTCTTTGTTAGGGGCAACGCTGCCATGTATGCCCATCCATCAGAAGGTACTGACGAATCACTTGCCCTTGCGTCTATCTCTTCCCTTAAATCATCAGACTGGATTATCGACTCGGGAGCATCTCGACATGTGACGGGGAATGCTAGTGAGTTTTCTTCCTACACTCACCTAGCATCAGCAGACAGCATTCAGACAGCTGATGGCACTTTCCAGCCAGTGGTCGGTAAGGGTACTGTTAATTGTACAGGTTCAGTAAGATTATCCAATGTTTTACATGCTCCATCCTTTCCAGTCAGTCTCTTGTCCATTAGTTCTATAATCCTCCAACTTAAATGCATTATTTCTTTTGATATTCCTAAGGTGACCTTTCAGGAGAAAGGGACAGGACGAAGACTTGGGACTGGCACTTGGCATGAGGGACTGTGGTACCTAGATCGAGAAGGACTGGACTCAGCATTGGTATCTATGACAGAGAAGGCTGGCATGGAAGGACTGCAGCAGAGGACTGAGGATACCTTGATACTCCATCATCGGAGGATGGGATATTCTTCCTTTGATACTCTAAGTAAGTTGTATCCAGAGATTTATGCAAAAACAAATAAAGAGAAATTAGTATGTGATGCGTGCGAGTTAGGAAAACTTACTAGGAGCTCATATGTTGGCACGGGTCATAGGAGCACTTTTGCTTTTGAGGTAGTACATTCTGATGTCTGGGGTCCATGTGCTACTAACACTATGAATGGTTATAAGTACTTTGTTTCTTTCATTGAGTGTGCCTCTCGTGTTACCTGGTTATATTTGATGAAAAATAAGAGTGATGTACCTGCTTGTTTTCGGGATTTCCATAAGCATGTCCAGACTCAGTACAAAGCAGTTGTGAAGGTACTGAGGTCTGACAATGGAACAGAGTATACCAACAGGACGCTTGCAGAATACTTGTCAGCACACGGAATACAGCATCAGACCACCTGTGCATACACACCAGCACAAAATAGAGTTGCAGAAAGGAAAAACAGACACCTTCTGGAGGTCGCAAGAAGTATGATGATCGATATGAATGTCCCACAGAGTCTGTGGGGGCATGCAGTGTTGACAGCAGCTCAACTCATCAACAGGATGCCCTCGAAGGTCCTCGGATGGAAGTCCCCATGTGAGGTATTGCAAGACAATAATAGTGGGATACTCCCACTGAAGGTGTTTGGGTGTGTGTGTTTTGTTAAGGACAACAGGCCATCAGTTGGGAAACTTGACCCTAGAGCGGTCAAATGCATCTTCGTAGGCTACTCGGCGACCCAAAAGGGGTATGTGTGCTGGAGTCCAGTAGAGAAGAAGAAGTTTGTCAGTATGGATGTCCACTTTCGGGAGCATGAGCCATACTACCGCCAGGACGGAACTTCACACAACACGCCTAATACTGTCAGTATTAGGCGAGAGGGGGAGATGGAGAACTTGGTGGTAACCGATTTAGAAGTTTGGCATGGAGGCACGGAGAAGGGACAAGAAGGTGAAGGTGTTAGGCCTACGGCTCAGGGAGAGTTACTTACCTACAGCAGGAGAGAGAAGCAAACTACAGGACCAGTACCGACAGTGCCAGTGCCAAGTCCCTTGCCTGCGTTCGTCCCAACTCCTGAGGCACCGACACCAACCCCCCTTCAGGTGATACCCCCTCCTTCACAAGATATCATTCCTCCTACTACTACTCCTCCCACACCATCTGTACGGAGGACCACTCGCAGCAATGCAGGAAATCCTCCAAACAGATATGGTTGGGATATTGCTCAGTTTGTTTCTTATGACCATATCCCTTCTTCTCATGGAGCATTTATAGCATCTTTGGATAGTATTACTGTACCTAACAATTGGCAGGTTGCCAAGAACGATCCAAAGTGGAAAGCGGCAATGCACGAGGAGTTGGGAGCTCTGGAGAAGAACCACACTTGGGAGCTTATGAGACTGCCAGAGGGGAAGAGAGCAGTTGGATGCAAGTGGGTCTTTACCGTGAAGCAGAACCCAGATGGACAGGTTGATCGCTACAAAGCTCGACTAGTAGCCAAAGGATACAGTCAGACGTACGGCATCGACTATGACGAGACATTTGCACCAGTTGCAAAGATGAGCACTGTCAGGACTCTTATTTCCCTGGCAGTGAATGGTGGATGGAAGCTACACCAACTGGATGTGAAGAATGCGTTTCTTCACGGAGATCTAGTGGAGGAGGTGTACATGGAGATACCACCAGGATTTGGCACCAATCAGACAGTAGGCAAGGTCTGCAGGTTGAAGAAGTCCCTCTATGGACTGAAGCAGTCTCCTCGAGCGTGGTTTGATAGATTCAGAAGGGCGATGATAGGGATGGGATATCAGCAGATCAATGCTGATCATACTGTGTTCTTCCGTCGGAGTGGAGGCCACATCACCATGCTTGCGGTGTATGTGGACGATATGATTATCACAGGAGATGATGAGCAGGAGATCGCCCAACTCAAAGGAAAGCTTGGCAAGGAATTCGAGGTGAAGGATCTCGGCCTTCTTCGGTACTTCCTTGGGATTGAGATTGCTCGAGAAGCAGAGGGGATTGTTCTCTCTCAAAGGAAGTATGCACTGGACCTTCTCACAGAAACTGGGATGTTGGGGTGCAAACCTGCAGCGACACCAATAGATCAGAGGTTCAAGATTGATGCTGAGGCTGGAGAACCAGTTGATCGGGACAGATACCAGAGACTGGTTGGCAAGTTGATCTATTTGAGCCACACACGTCCTGATATCTGCTTTGCAGTAAGTGTGGTGAGCCGCTACATGCATGACCCACGGAAGGGTCATATGGATGCAGTGTACCAGATTCTGAGGTACTTGAAATGTGCTCCCGGGAAGGGACTAATATTTAGGAAGAACAATCACGTGAGCATCGAGGGCTACTGTGATTCTGACTGGGCTAGTTGTGCTGATGACAGGAGGTCTACCTCGGGATATTGCATATTTGTAGGAGGTAACTTGGTCTCCTGGAGGAGTAAGAAGCAGTCTGTGGTGGCCAGATCGACAGCTGAAGCAGAGTACAGAGCTATGGCCTTGGGAGTTGCAGAGCTGCTATGGTTGAAGAATATGCTGGTGGAGCTGAAGCTGGATCAAGGAGTCAAGATGAAGCTGTGGTGTGACAATCAGTCAGCTATTAGTATCGCCAACAATCCAGTACAGCATGACAGGACCAAACACATCGAGATTGATAGATTCTTCATCAAAGAGAAGTTGGATAGAGGATTACTGGAGCTTGGCCATGTTCCAACCAGGGATCAAGTAGCAGATGGACTAACCAAGGGACTCGCCTCAGTGAGCATGATTAGAGGATGTGACAATATGGGCTTAGTGAATATCTTTCACCCATCTTGAGGGGGAGTGTTGATATGGTATGTTGGGTGTCATATTTAAGTATAGTATAAGCACATGGGAATATCCTGAGGACATATTTGGGATGCCAGAATATGTCACAAGATATTCCATTATGAGATTATTGTCATAATGATTGAAATCATTGTATTAATGACTGTAAGGCTATATAATGCCAATGAGACAATCAATAAAATCAACTAATTTCAACACATCCAACTCATCCACCTCAATGATCATGGATAAGGATAATATCCCTTAATTATATTCTTGTTATTTTGGTTGTTCTGTTTGTATTTTATTATTACTATTCTCTTTTATAAATAAAAATGCCATCGATGTAATCGGTGTGGTGAGATTTCTACCCACCTCCATATTATGAGATTTTTATCTACCTATATATTGTGAGATTTCTACCAACATGCACATATTTATTTTTCTTCTAACATCTATATATTCCTACTACTTACTATTCAAATAAAGAAAAAGATTCGAATATTCAAAACTTGAACATAATTGTCTATCATAAATTCTGCGAAGTCATATGAAGCAATTTTTGTGAACCTTTGAAAGGCAAGGCAGATGAGTGTTCACATAATTGTCTAATCTAACATCTTTTGAGAAAATCTAATTATTATTTTTGGTAGAAGCTACTTTCCAGACTCGAAAAGTTGAGAGGTGAACTGACACTGTAGAGACAAATATCTAATTACTATTTGGTTCATAGTTGTTACTTTTATATTACTAAATTTATTGATCTATTATAAATAAACTTTAGTTGGGATCTCCTTGATCCCATCATTTCTGTCTAGAAAATATAACTCATAATTCCATACATCTGATGGCTGGTAGCGGGGTGTATAATTGATTTTTTTTCCAACACATATATTGTCAGATCAGCACAACTGAATATTCCCTTAGAATGTATACAACATCAACTGCTCATTGCCATTCTATGTTGTATGGACATGGCAAAATAGTGGTCATGTCCGTGTCATGTTCATACATGTGCCCGCGTTCTTACTCATGCCACCTAAGTAACTATATTTGTACCTATTTAAAAATGTCAGTATTTTGTATTCGTATCATTTTTGTATTTGTATCCATGTCCATATTTGTACAACATAGATGACAGAACTTTACTTGATTGTGTTCACAAGTATTAGGATGTAGGTTGTAGATAGATTCATCATTATATTATTCATAGTTATTAGATTTCTTGGTAATCTGAAGATTGCTTCAGACGAGAGTATTAAGCCGTAGGTCATTAATTTAAGAAAATGGAAAACGGAGCAATCAGCAGTATATTCTATTCCTAACTCAGGAGCAACCAAGTTAGCCTACGGAAGAATGAAACACATCAAGATTCTGACCTTCGTATTAAGAAATGCTTTACTTGGCTCTCACAAATGACACTGGCTAAGAACAGCTATTGGTGTTATTAGCATCTCCCCAGCCTTAATAAATCTCTGGAACAACCAAGTTAGAGTCTAAGACCGCCTAACCTTTGCTTTCATTAATCCTAAGGAATCACTATGGTTTCTGGAGGCACCTCCGGAGAGCTTGATCACGACATCCGCGACATGATCTCGAGCCTCACCCATCAGCTCTCCGACCTCGGCAACGACAAGTCCGGGCCGGGCTCGGGCCAACTTACTGCAGAAGGCGACCAAGGCGTGAGGATCATCACGCTCGCGGGAGAGAACAGAGGGGCCATGATGAAGGACTACCGGAGCGATGCGACGGACACACACGGAACATTGTACGGCGACGAGAAGTCTATGAGCGCGTTCGTGAACAGCAACTACCAGGCCGTCAACAACTCGGTCATGCTCCACGGGAAGTGCTTTACTGAGGATCCCGGCGTCAGTATCGTGATATCGGATCTCCAAGAAGATCAAGTGGAGGGAAAGAAAGAGAAGCATGGGGACATGGAGAGAATATGAGAAATATTTTCGCTAAAAAATGAAGTTTGTTATTGGACACTTGCGTGATTAACCGTCTGCTATGTAAATATATTGTGCAGTGCTAGCTACTTACAAGCAATATTCCTGTACCTCTGCTTGCCCGTTTCTTGTTCAACCTTTCTTTAGAAGCTAATATGTAAAATCTCTCTATATTTTGCTTGAAAATTTTAGCTGTCTTCATCTTTGCAAAAGTTTCTCTATATTATGATGCTTCATCTTTGTAGTAGGTTCGCTTAATTTATTTCTAACGAATAACCCCTTTGCCATACTTATAATTCTCGAAGGATTCATGGGTTGGCAACGATCGTTTTGCCAATATATGTCCTCATATTTTCAATCTGGCCTCAGTTCAAGATGCTATTGTGTCAACACATGGTCTTTGAGACAATAATGTATGTCATTGGCACCGTATATCCAATAGAGCTAGAACTGATGATGTCAATGAGGAATTTCAAAACTTTGTTATCACATTGCATCAAATTTCTTTGATCCATTGTCCGGATCAAAGAAAATGGCGGTGGAATTCTTTGGGAGAAGTTACAATGAAGTCAATGTACAAAAGACTAAATGGTACTGAGAACTTATGGCTCATGCTAATTAATTTGGAAAACCCCTGTGCATATGCAAGTGAATGTTCATGGGTGGTTGCTTACTTGTGATAATCATCCAAAAAAAAAAAAAGATATTCTGCTATTTGCAATGTGTTCATTATGCTTATGTTGAGAGGAATATACTTCCCACATCTTTCTTGGTTGCCAGTTAACTTCACAGCTCAAGACTCATATATATGGAGTGTTGGGGGTTATTTTTTCTGCTCATAGACAATTCTTTGTCATCCATATACAATATATCCATCCAACACTACATACAAATTGTGGCATCATTTATAATCATATGAGAAGCAAAGACCAACCCGTATCTTTGAGGTCATAGTATGAAGTTTATGATTCAAATGTCACAACTGTGAATCAAGAGAAGAAGGATGGAAATAATAGCCAAATAGTAAACCAGTCCTTTTATGTAGTTCAAACTACATAAAAGAACTAGTTTACTATTCGGCTATTATTTCTTTTGTTCACAGTTGTGATTTTGGATTCATAACTTATGAAATTACTCCCTGGTTCTTGATGCTGGTTTACTATTTGGCTATTATTTCGGAATATTTCCACTGTTCTTCTCTTGATTTTCTTCTTCCTTCACAGTTGTGATATTGGAATCGTAACTTTTGAAATTACTCCCTGGTGCTTGACGATCTCTTATCAATGATCACGAGTGTCTGGGCTCAGAGGACTGAACTTGTGTTGCATCAGAATCCACTTTGCTATCTCCATCCAAAACCTTTTCCAAAGAGACTTCCTTCCTTTTTCCCCATAGAAAAGCATAAAGCCCTCCAATGATCATAGTCATACCTAACAGACTGCATCCACATTAAAACAACAATATCGTTTATAAATTAGGAAGTACAAGTATAGTGTTCCTTGGTCTGTTAATTATCATTAATGAAATAAATTTTCCCACCGATTTTTCTTAAAAAGGAAGAAAGAAAGAAGAAGTACATTAAGTGTGTAGTGTTAGCTCTACTAAAACATTATAACAATGCAAAGTGTTCTCCTGTAGAGAAGAAAAACATACCTCCCAGTTGTGATATCTTGGCCCATGAAAAGTGAATCTATTAATGTAGTGAAGATCACCGCTAAAGAATTGAACATAGAGGGATAGGACGGACCTCGTTTCATAATAACCCATGATACCAAGCAAAATTTAGCAGCAGTATTTAGTGCTCCCTGAAAATATATGTAAAGCTTAACATTTAGTAGTGATAAAGAAAAACATTAGTGCCTACAAATAGTGGACTAGCAATATTTAGACGAGATTACAACTACTATGAAGCCGTACTTTGGTCATTGGCTGCATGAATCTTTTTTCTTCCATTAAGATCTATTAAGGCGCATTTCTTAAGTGGGAAATCCCTTTTTAAACTCTATTCTATTACAACTAATTGGTAAATTAAGTGACTGTTGAAATCAGACTCATTTGAGGTTTTATAGATGTTTTTAATTTCATTCAATTTTCCTTCAAATTCCTTAAAAAAGTAAAAACAATTTTTTTTTAATTCAAGCCCCTTAAAGTGTACCTATCATGTCACTTAATTTCCTTTATGCTTAGAGCCTCATCAATCCTTATAAACCCAAGTTATAAAAACCCTGGGTTAAGTCCTCTTAACAGAATAAAGGAATACCTTCAAATTAATGGGAGCTTTCATCTAACACAGGTAAAATTTATGCTGCTATAATCTATGAACATAATTTTTCAAAGCTAACAAGACCTATTCCGGAATATTGACATATATCGTGTCAGTTACTCTTTGTCCATCACTTTACATGAAGACGTGCTTAAAAAAGTAAAGTTAGATAGTTTTCCCTATTAGAAAGCTTACCGAATATATAATCGTTAAGAGTTGTAAGTCCCATCTTAACCTCCATGCAACCTTTTCTCTACTCAGTATTATTCCAAATAGTGCTGATTGAACAGATCCAACAATACATGTCAACATTGTTGCACTATACTTCAATGGGAATACTTTAAACAATTTAGCCTGTTATACAAAAAGAAAAGTTGTTAAAGGTATTGAACTAATTGAGACACAAGTATGACAAAATCTCTAATCTACAGATCTATTGACACTAATATTGAGATAATGGTACAAGTACAAAAATGCCAAGAACAAATAATATATATTAACACAGTTCTGAAAAGAAAAAAAACTTCAGTTAACTTATTATCAAATCATAGAAGAGTCATCCAAAAGGTCACACATTTCTTTCTAAACAAATAGTCCTACCCCCTGATCTAGTGACTGATACTCCTTTACATGATAATTTACAAAGGAAAAACTGCAATAAGAACTGTTGAATTGATTAACGATGTTTATAAACTCAACTGGGGCAACTTTGTCAAAGCAAAAGGGCTATGGAAAAATCAAATACCTATAAAGGGCAAAATTTTGATGTGGCTTGCAACTAAAAGCAAACTTCTTACAATAGATAAATTGAAAAATAAGGAATTTGCTTTCCTACTATTTGTATGTTATGCTTGAAAGTTGAAGAATCATCCAAAATCTAGCTTTGTCAGAATTATATGGGAGAAGTTTAATAATGACAATAATATCACAAATAGGTCTACAAATCTAGTGAACTATTGCACTTCAAGGAGAAACTCTATCTCAAACAATTTGTAACCTATTGGTAATCATGCTATAATGGATATTATTTTTGTTGTGCATGGTATGAAAGAAATCAAAGAATTTTTATTCGAAGTATGCCTATCTGAATTCTTTTATATTATCATGTGAGAAGATCCGATCATTGGGGAAGAACTTGGATTCAAGATTCGAAAATCTCAAAAAAAAAGTTATTGGGAACTGAGACTATGGAGGCAAATATGTGTATGATTGCTTCTAATGATGCTCAATTGCCTATTTTGACCAATTGCTATATCCTCTCAACTTCGAACTTTTGTATCTAAGTTATTTACGATCAGTTGTTGTTATCTTGTATTGATGAATTTAATTATCTACTATAAATGAAATTTGGCTGGAATCTTCTTGATACCATCATGTCTCAAAAACAAGTTCTCTCCATCTCTAGTAACAGAAGGCGGTCAATTTGCATCTAACCTGGTTGAAGGCTGATACATATATACATCTAACCACTTTATACTCCATAAAATATCTTTTATTTTTATTGTTTTGAGACAAGGCCAAGTCATTAACTAGCACCATGACCCTCTCGCTCATTAATTAACTCTCACCAATGTTATCATTGGACCACTCTCTTGGTGGTTATAGTGCATAACATTTACGAATAACATTTGACCTGAAGGGATTAAAAATATCCCATAGAATTAGCGATTGCTAAGTTAATGATGCGGATATCAATATATTACATCATAATCTGTGTTTTGATAGCAAATGAAACCCAAAAAAAGAAAGTAGAAAGCCAAATAGAGGGTGTAATTAAATGCGTTACCTGCACCAGGTACCAAGAAGCAAAACTGAAGATGCTAGCCACCAGGAACAAGGTTCCCCTCATGTGATGTTCACCACCACTTGCCACATTATGCTGGTGCCTTCCTATGATAGCAGGCCATAAGTGCAAGGCCACACCTTTGTAAAGGCTAACAACCATTGTCCCTCCAACACAAATAAGAGTGCCTAGGATCTTTACTCTTCCTGCTTTGGTTCTTAACCCTAACTTCTCCATTCTGGATACATACAAGAATCGATCATAAGCATATATAGTCTTTAACAACCCATATCAATTATTATTACTGGCAAAGATCAGTGTTTGTATACCTCAAAAGAGCAGCTAAAACGAAGGTCACGATTGGTATTAAGTTGAGAAAATTGGAGGCATATGCCGCTGATGTATCACGAAGGCCATAGTAGTACAAGCCCATTGCCAAAGGAATTCTGGACCAGAATAGAACATATCCGTGTTAGAGAAAAACTTTTTTCGCGGTTGTAATAAAATTGACTAGTGATTTGAGTTTACACGGTAAAATTATTATTATTATTATTATTATTATTATTATTATTAGCATGTGTTGAACAGTGGCGAATCCAAGATTATATTCTACTGGGGGCATAATCATAAGGGGGTTCGGAGATAACGCTCCCGAAAATTGAAGTCAAAGAAAAAGGCTATTGAGTAAACTATTATTAGATGCACACTCCCTTGAATTTCCCGTTGCACTTTGATGTTGTAATGTCCCGCAACCGCACGGTGCATTACGCTGAGTCGGATTGAATGAGACAATAGCTGGTTACATTTTTTGATTTGTTGGATTTTGGAACAAGTATTGATTGAGTTAGTTTCATGTGCAGATCGCAAGCGGAGTTCGATGGATTCAGGTGTTCGTTCAGAGCAGTACTGTGGTAGCAGAATTTGGAGCGATAATACCGTCTTCCTTAGTCCGATCGGTTGGATGATTTAGAGAGCACGGCCTGCTCGCACGGTCATACCAATTGAGTAGATCGTGCTTTGCATCGGACCATGGGTTCAAGGGATCGGCCGTATCGGCAAGGCAGGATGCTTAACGGAATCAGACTCGGTGAGTGGGCTCTGTCCCTTCTCCTCTACTCATTCATGCCTAATAATATGGAACACACGTAATGGCTTGAACACTTAGACTGGAGCTTGGAAATCATTACACTGTGGCGTACATAGAGTGTGCGTCGTTTGGTTGGATATGATTTGTGGCTTGAGTTGGTTTTGTGTTGGGCAGTTGGAGCTTGAGTAGGCAATTGGAGCTTGAGTAGGCAATTGGAGCTTGAGTGGATCATCTTGGTTGGAACATCGAGGCAATTCGGGCGGGCGAGCGAGCGTGCATCCGTGCACGAGTATCAGTTGGCGCTTTGTCATGCAAAGCATGCAGTTGTGGTTCGAAACCGGACAACTGCATCGGTAAGGGCATTGTGCCACGGGATTGTTCTGAGCGAGGGATGTTGCACCAATTGGAGCATTGTGTCGAAGCGGCATAGTGCCTATGGTGATAATTTGAGATGGTGCCTTATGTTATAAGTTGGAGCATGGTTATGGATAGTTGGTTGGGTTGAGTCTAGGCTCGTTTGGTGGGGCAAAAATGCTCGATTATCTTGTCATACCTACTTGGTGTATGCATTGGTCACGGACAACCTGTTGTACACAGGATTTCGTTTTCTCGAACGGGATAGGCTCTGGGGCACCGGGACCGTTCGGCCATGGAGGAAACAATGGTAACGTGTCTTGGGCGCGGTGCCGGCAGTTCGATACGACCAGGCGGACTAACTACTCAGTCTGGATTGGATAGAACTACAGTTGATCAGTCCTCTATGGCTTGGCCAGTGACTTCATATAGATAAGAGTTGATTTGCTTTGCTTTAGTTTGGTTTGTGCTTTTCGTATAGGCGGCGGCCACCTTGCCTCGGCAAGAGTGTGCATATCGAAGATTGGATTATAAGGCTTGGATTGTGGCATCGTTTGAGGATGGATATTGAGGCTTGGATGATGGTTCGATAGGTTCTCGTGTTGCTTGGGTTTGAGTAGGACGGTTTGCATGCTAGTTTCTTTTTGAGTTGGATATATTTGCTTATATATGGCTCGAGTTGAATGCTTGCATGCTTAACCTGCTTTACAGTTTTATTTAACATGTCATACCTCTGCCATGAAATGAATCTAGGATTCAAGTAGAAAGATCACCATATAACCGCTTGCATTCACTATTTTACTTAGTATCGGTTTAGACGAGTGGGTTACCCCACTCACCAGTACGGCTGTGTACTGACCCACATTTGTGGACATTATTTCAGGTACGCAGGTGTAGTGGCACTGCTTGGATATATAGGACATAATGTATGAACGGTAAATATCTTTGTGGGCAAGAGAAAGAGCAAGAGTGTGGCATTCTCCTTTGTGGCATTATTTTCATTTGGACCCTATCGAGAGCTTCGTTGTGTATACTCTGATGTGTGCTTGGCACACAATACTTGACTTTCGTTGCAACTTGGTCGTTTCGATGATAACTTTGATGTTTGACAACATCGCCTTGTGCGAGCGCAACTCCAGGCTCGTACGACATCACGTCCCGATGAGAACGATTGTCCTGCGGGAGCACTGCAACATGGTGATTCACGTTCAACGGGGACGATCGAGCTTGCGGCAGATTGGGACGTGACAGATGTGACAATTTTCGTTTACAAATCTTTCCATATTCAGACTTTCAATTATACAAATCAATTCTACAAATATAAACATAGACATAATTTCTTAATTAGAGACTTCACAAATTCATAAATTGAATTTACATTACAGAAATATAAACTTGATTTTGATTTTGACCTAAAATAATTTTCACCTAACTTGATTTTGACTTAACTTGATTTTGAAATTTACCTTTCTATGTTGGTGCTCCGACACCAACGTTTCTTCCAACAGCAGCTCCATGACCTCCGTCCTCCACTCCTCCGGCAGCTCCGACTGGCACTACTTTTTTTTGTGGGGTGGGGTGGGGGGGTCGACGGATGACAAAAGAAAAAGAAGAGGGAGGCAACAGCAGACAGATGAGGGGGCCCACTATTGCGTGTGACTAAGTCTGCTCCTTTCTAAAAAAATATTATTTTTTTTCACTGGAGGCCTAGAACCCCAGTACACTTCACGTGCGTCTACCACTGGTTTTGAATGAACATGGAGTGACATTGACATACCGGCAAGTTGGCATGTCCATGTTACGCCCTATGTTCTTTTTATCATATGATATTGTTGGTATTTTCCACTTTGCTTTGGGAGTTTTAGTCCCACATTGGAAAACCACCAATGTGTATATCTCTATATATAGCTTTGCTTAGTAATGGTATATGCACATGGGGTTGTGGCCTATGTGGGTTGATTTTTCTAGAAGGATTAAGTGTGAACCACATTATGACAATCTTTATTTTGTCACCACCTTTGGAAAGTTTTTCTTAGGAGCTAAGTCCCGAAGGGGCTTAGTGACTCGGACTCGGGCTCAAGGGCACAAAGTGGCGCTTTGCACTTAGCACGTCAGCATCGTCGCATGGCGCTCGTAAGCTCATTTTATGCGCGAGTTGCATGCACGATTGCTTGCTCGGACGCATGCTTCGAGGCGCTATGTGGCCAGGAGCTATGCGTCCATGCGCTATGCAGCTAGGCGTTATGCAGCAAGGAGCTATGCGTCGGCGGCGCATGCGATGCATCGTTATCCGTGCCATCCGGATTATGAGGTGTATGCGGCGCGAGGGTGTCAGTGCACGGTGGCTGCTGCTTTCGACGCTTTGTGGCATTTGACGGCGCTGTCCAGTGCAGCGTGATCGGCGGCGGCGGCGCATGCGGCTCCGGCGACGCATGTGGCTACTGCTACGCATGCGGCATGGTGTCGGATAGCGCATATGCGGCCTTGAGCTTTCTCAAGCCGCATAGGTGTTGTTCTCCTCTATATATAAAGGAGTTTCTCTTTCTTTAACAGAGAAGAAAAACAGAGAACACCAGAGCGATATGCGGCTGCAGTGAACACCCTTCCACAAAGTGTTTCCGAGTGATCCGAAGGTGAACAAGAGCGTTCGAGAAGTTCTCGTGTGGACTTGCTGGATCCTGGGGGCAATTCGTTGTATAACGCGAATCTTGCCTTGAGCTCGGTGGTTTTGATCACCCAAGCAAAGAGTTTCCTTCTTTGTATTTCTTTTCTTGTTCTCGTTACTTCTCGTTGTAGCGTCTGCAAACATAAAGAGAAGAATGGTTTTCTGATTCTTGTTGTATTTGTATTTTTTTGGGGTCGTCAGTTTGTAATCTGTTCGTGGTTTAGTGCTGTTGTGGAGTTGTGTCACTGTAGAGGCGCTCTCAAGTGACTCACAGTGCACCAACTTTTATAGAAGACGAACTCTTGAGTGAGTCTCTACTTTGTGAACCTCCTCTACTTTGATTTGGCTTCGGAACTAACAATCTCAAGGCAAGATCCGAGTTAGAATGGACAATCGCTCAAACCTTCTCGATACTATCATTCACAAGCTTGATAAGTTTGATGGCGAACACTACAACATTTGGAAGAGAAAGCTCTCCTTGAATCTTCAACTTGTCAATGTTGCTTATGTGTTGGTTGATCCTAAACCTACCATTCCCGAAGATGGAGGAGAGATTGTCTTTGGCATGGTGTAGGATGCACAATCCAAGTAGAAGAAAGACAACGACCTCTGCAGGTTGTTGATTCTCAATGCTATGGACGACTCGATGGCAGAGTCCTACAACAAGAAGGAGAAGGTAAGAGATATCTGGGAATCTCTTAAGAAGTACTACAAAACTGACGAAAAAATGTCTAAAGTCCATCTCGTCGAGAAATTTTTCACTCTACAATTTGAGAACGAGAAGATGATGTTACCACGACGAGGTAAAAGATGTAAAGCCTCGGCTGCGAGCCATGTCACAGCGGCAGTAGCACCGCAAATAGGCAGGTAGCCTAATGCTGAAAAGATAGAGAGTTGTAGCACAGCACTACTAAAAGGCCGGTGACCTCATGCTACAGTGAGTGACACCACAGGAGATAGTTAACATCGGCTGCGCGCCATGTTACAGCGGCGTAGTACCGCACGGAAGCACAAGGTTTCATGTTGGGATGTAGTACAGCACTACAAAGAGGCTAATGACCTCATGCTACAATGGGTGACACGACAAGAGGTAGTTAACCTTGGCTGCGAGCCATGTCACAGCGGCGTAGCACTGCACAGAAACGCAAGGCTTCATGTTAGAAAATGTTAAACTCTCTTAAAAGAACTCACCAAGTGTATGAACAGAGATATAGGCCGTCTCTTGAGGGTAAACTTGTAGACACCCAAGATACATACACATAAACCAGATCAGCACAGGGCCTTTAATGTGGGACCGGAAGCACAGCAGATGTCATTATGCGAGTGGAAAGAACAACAGCTATGATTCAGAATTCAAGGTTTAGTCCATTCTTGTATCGTACTATTGTTTGACCCATACGGAAAGATTCAGGTCGTAGGCGACATATATCCTAATGCATAATGGGCAGTTACTGTGAGGAACGCTCGACTATATATTATGATATATGTGGAGATTGTTGGTGTTTTCCACTTTGCTTTGGGAGTTTTAGTCCCACATTGGAAAACCACCAATGTGTATATCTCAATATATAGCTTTGTTTAGTATTAGTATATACACATGGGTGGTGGCCCATATGGGTTGATTTTCCTAGAGTGATTAAGTGTGAACCATATTATGACAATCTTTATTTTGCCACCATCTTTGAAAAGTTTTCCTTAGGAGCTACGACTCGGACTCGGACTATGCGGACATGAGCTATGCGTCCAGACGCTATGCGGCCGAGGCACTATGCGGCCAGGCGTTATGCGGCCAGGAACTATGCGGCCAGGTGCTATGCAGCCAGGAGCTATGCATCCAAGCGCTTTGCCTCCAAGTGCTTTGCGGCCAGGCGCTATGCAACCAGCGAGCTTGTATGAGCGAGTCGCATGTAGAGGGGATAGGGTCAGCTGTTGGCGGCGTATGAGGCGCATGGTTATCTGTGTCATTCGGATTATACGGCGTATGCGGCACGAGTGTCTGTGCACAGTGGCTGCTGCTTTCGGCGCTTGGCGGCGTTCGACGGCGTTGTCCTGTGCACTGTGACAGGCGGCGGAGACGCATGCGGCTCCGGCTACGCATGCGGCTTGGTGTTGGATAGCACATATGCGGCCTTGAGCTTTCTCAGGCCGCATAGGTTTTGTTCTCCTCTATATATAGAGGAGCTTCTCTTTCTTTCACAGAGAAAAAAAACCGAGAGCACCAGAGCAATATGCGGCCGTAATGAACACCCTTCCACAAAGTGTTTTCGAGTGATCCGAAGGTGACCAAGAGCGTTCCAGAAGTTCTCGTGTAGACTTGCTGGATCCTGGGGGAAGTTCGTTGTATAGCGCAAATCTTGCCTTGAGCTCCGGTGGTTTTGATCACCCAGCAAGGAGCTTCTTTTTTTGTATTTCTTTCTTGTTTCTGTTCCTTCTCGTTGTAGCATCTACGAATGTAAAGAGAAGAACGATTTTCTGATTCTTGTTGTATTTGCATTTTCTTTGGGTTGTCAGTTTGTAATATGTTCGTGGATTAGTACTGTTGTGAAGTTGTGTGTCATTGTAGAGTCGCTCTCGAGTGACTCACAGTGCACCAACTTTTGTAGAAGACGAACTCTTGACTGAGCCTCTACTTTGTGGACCTCCTCTACTTTGATTTGGTTTCGGGACTAATTGTAAGATGATATAGTACCATTTCAGTAAGATATCAGCTCCCCATTTGTTTTTCAATTGAATTCCAGTTTCTCGAGTTTGAAAGACGATGATGAGTAATGCTAGGTAGATAACTTGACCTCTCAGAACTAGTTGATGATTGTGCCCCGTGATTCCATAAATATATATTATCAATTCATTTCATTGGATTCATTACCATAGGCATAGAGTGCTCTTCCTCCCGACTTTATTTATTCTTAAACAAAAGATCTTATAAAGAACAGCAGAAGAAGAAGAAGAAATATATTATATTTTCATTTAGGCAAACACGAACAAAACACAATCAAATAATATGACAAAGACGGGGTTATAAGTATGAAAAAGAAAAGAAAAAAAATCCACTAACCCAGATAGAGCATTCAGGAAAATCCACATGAACACTGACCAACTGAAGTTCTTCTCCTTCCCTCTGCAAAGCAACATGCCGTGCCAAGTGACAAAGAAAAAAAGAAAAAGAAAAAATCAGCAAGAGACATATAAAAGGGGAGGAGACCAATTAATGGGCAATCAATTAATTAACGTCCGTCCAGACCTTTCCATGAGAAAAGCCAGAGGCGCGATCGAAAGGGTGGCGACGACGTTGCGGTAGGTGAGGAGTGCGAAGATGAACGTTCCTTGATCGAGCACCATCTTCGTGAGGAGGAGCATGCCGGTAGTGAATATCTGAACCATA
The DNA here is from genome assembly GCA_036927795.1 of Iris macrosiphon. Classification (NCBI taxonomy): domain Eukaryota; kingdom Viridiplantae; phylum Streptophyta; class Magnoliopsida; order Asparagales; family Iridaceae; genus Iris; species Iris macrosiphon. The sequence goes on from JAYESA010000014.1 coordinate 162,103,495, forward strand.
ATCATGCTCAGGGGAGGCCTCATGCTCTCCATGCACCCCTTTCGATCCTCCATTAATTTAACTTTTTCTTCCTCAAAGCGACTGAGGAGTAAAGTGATGGAGGAAGAGCAACAAATATTACAAATATATATGGAAGATATGCGGTGGAGATGGATGGGAAATGGAGTACTGCTGGCACTTGAAATGGAAGTTTCTTTTTGTTTGTTTGTTTGTTTGTTGGGATGGAGCTCCTCTCGTTCTTAGACGGTTGAGTGTGCTTGTTGTGTGACGATGAGGAGATGCATGACAAAGGTTCTTGTGTGGCGGGTGCATCACGTCGGACTGGCAACACACAACACATGCATTGAACTGTCAAGACGTACTTAGCCCCAAACACAAACAAGGATTTGAGCGCCGCCCGTAACACGCGGCCTAGCCGAGCATCTACGGCTGGTGCATGCAGTTGATCACAACAAAAATATTTCGAAAGGGGTCTATTTCAACCCCTTTGTCACCCTCGGTAGTACCGGCCCTTGGGAAAATTTTTATTAATTTTTTAATTTTTTTTCGGAAAAAAAATATTAAAAAAATGCAAAACGTCCTTCACAAGGACGTTTTATAATTTTTTTTTTATTTTTTTTAATTTTTTTAATTTTTTTTAATTTTTTATTATTTTTAAATTTTTTTTCGGAAAAAAATATTAATTTTTTAATTTTTTACAAAACGTCCTTGTGAAGGGCGTTTTCCGTTTTTTTTAATTTTTTTTTTCCGAAAAAAATAAAAAATTTAATAAAAAATTACAAAAAAATAAAAAAAAATATAAAACGCACTTGTGAAGGACGTTTTCTTTTTTTTAATATTTTTTTTTAAAAAAAATAAAAAAATTAAAAGAAAATGTAAAACGACCTTATGAAGGACGTTTTGCATTTTTTTTATATTTTTTTCCGAAAAAAAATTAAAAAATTAATAAAAAATTAGTAAAAAAATTTAAAAAAATTAAAAAAAATGTAAAACGTCCTTGTGAAGGGCGTTTTGCATTTTATTTAATATTTTTTTTCGGAAAAAAATTAAAAAATTAAAAAAAATTAAAAAAATTGTAAAACGCCCTTGTGAAGGGCGTTTTGCATTTTTTTTAATATTTTTTTCCGGAAAAAATTAAAAAATTAATAAAAACTTAAAAAATTTAAAAAAAATGTAAAACGTCCTTGTGAAGGACGTTTTACATTTTTTTTAATTTTTTTTAATTTTTTAAACCTCTCTCCTCTCTCTCTCACACTCTCTCCTCTCACAACTTCCCCAAGGGCCGGTACTACCGAGAGAGTGAAGTAAAAAATCAGAATATATATATATATATATATATATATATATATATTAGAGAGAGGAGGAGAGAGAGGGGAGCGGGCGGACAGGAGAGAGGAGAGAGAGGAGAGAGGAGAGAGAGAGAGGAGAGAGGAGAGAAGAGAGAGGAGAGAGGGGAGAGAGAGGAGAGAAAATATTAAAATAAATTAAAAATATAAAACGCCCTTCGGAAGGACGTTTTATATTTTTTTTTATATTTTTTTAATGTCCGTTAACGGAAGCTAACGAAAAAGTGTAAAATGTCCTTCGGAATGACGTTTTAATGCTTTTGATGTAAATTTAAAAACTTTTATGCTTTTTTTATAAAAATATGAAACTTTTATGCTCTCACTGAAATTTTTCGAATTGTTAATCATAAGATGCAAAAAGGACAAAAAAGAAAAATATGATCAAGTGACTCACTTGTTGCCGACAAAGAACACAATAGAAAGCAAGCGATATCCCACGCTTGTAATAAAAAAAAATAAAAAAATAAAAATCATAAGAAAGAACACGACCTTTTAACAACTTCCAAACTAATATTGACATACGGGGAGCTGTAAACTTAGACTAAATTAATTTACTCTGTGCCAATGCACGATGTTCATATAATTGCATACGAGAGAAGCACTTTGATCCCTCCTTTATTTCCGAATATCTCTAATTCACCCAAATCAGACTTCCAGATTAGCAAATGTATCTATTTTCTGCACCACAACTACAGAATGATTAAATAGTTCTAAATTCTGCGCAACAGTTTTCAAACTCAACTATTATATATATCTTCAGAATTCTATAATTAACAATGCTCCTTTTTGGGAACTAGCAAAACTATTTTCTCATATTCAATTTGCATATCAGGTTTACTCCAAATGATATAAATACATAGGCATAAACTCTGTTATCATAGAAATTTTCAGAAATATAACAGAATCTTTATAAGCAATCATAACACAACTAATTTTGAGAAAATTTTAGACAGGAAAGTTAAAAAAAATTATGTGAAATTTTTATGTGAAGATGGGACGCTGATGTGTTGTGCGCGCGGGGTGCGCATACGCGGACGGCATGGGGCGGCGGTTGCCGGGCTGCGGCGGCGCCGGTCGGCAGGGTCGTCGGGGGGTCGGTCGCCGGTGCGCGTGGCTGGAGTAGGATTAGGGTTTTGGATTGTATTATATATATATATATATATATATATATATATATATATATATATATATATATATATATATATATATAGGAAGAGGGAGAGAGAGATGAGTTGGGGGGGGGGGGGGGGGAGGGGGGGATGGCTTTTGGCTGTGGGGAGAGTTTCTGGTAGTTAGTGGTTTAGGTTTAGTTTGGGGTTTTAATGATTAGGTTTTTATTTATACTTTTTTTTTCTTTTTTTTTTCTTTTCTTTTCTTTTTATTTATTTCTAGGAATAGTTTTATATTATTATTATTATTAATTATATATTATTATTATTATTATTATTATTATTATTATTATTATTATTACTACTTCTATTACTATTATTATTACTCTTATTATTATTATTATTATTATCTTTATATTATTATTGCTACTATTATTATTATTATTATTATTACCCTTATATTTATTTATATATATTCACTTATATAAATGAGAAAAATTCCAAAAATATTATTTGCACACCAAATAAATTCTAGCAAATTACTTTATAAAGTTTTAATAAAATACTACACCCAAAATATTTAATAAAATATTTTATAATTAATAATTAAATATTTATCTAGTAACAAATCAAATAATTATATTATCTAATTAACTAAGTAAATAATTAAATAGTTATCCATAAAACAAGTAATAGTAAATAATATGCACATCCTTAAAAATGAGAAAAATATCTAACTTGGCACGAAGTTATGGGATGCTAATTGTAGGAAGTTGGAGTTGGAAAATAACCACAAATAAATTATATATATATATATATATATAACCATTAATCTATGGTAGTTACACTAATGTCATACTAATGCCAAGGGGTCGAATTTCTATGCCACGAAAAGATCCGACAAGTAGTGTCTCTTGTGTAAGCTACTTCCTATGAAGGAAGATACAGATTTTGGGGTCATCATATATTATTAATGTCTAAACCACGGTGAAGTGTCCTAATAAAATTATTGGATTTTATTTATTTTGAAAAATAATCTAAAACAAAGACAAGAAATACCAAATTGAGCCCAAAAACCAACAATACAACCATCAAATGCATAGATCTACCCAAATTGAGGCCCCTAGTGCCTAGATCTATCATAAAAGGGATATTTTCTCTAACTAGAAGGTTCATATAGGTCTCAATAGGCTTTCTACACATAGAATATGTGAAATTAAGAAGTTTACCTCTACTGGAAGTGTCCTCCTTGGTGGACTCCAAATTTGGACATAGTAGGTATGACTTGGACACAAATTTCTCCTTGGTAACTCCTCTCCAAGCTCCTTGCTCCTTGATGATGAATGAATGAAGAGAATTGGGAAGGAAAAGTGAAATTTGAATTCTAGATCTAGAATTTGAGAGAGAATAAATTGGTATTTAAAATAAATTGTTGCCTGGAAAGGAAGTAGCAATTGGAGGAAAACTAAATTCAAAAGAAAGACACATAGCATTCTCCTATTGGTTGAGTTCAAATGGTTTCATTTATTTTTTCTCCAATTTTAATTTGAAAATTAAAATGAAAGGGATCTAATTTGATTAAGAAGGAAATCTCTACAACTAATAGGGAATATTATTTTCATGACAACTAGCTTAATTTAATTCTAATTAATTAACTAGTCAACTAACAATAATTAATTCTAGGTCATTCCCTTTAATTCTAAGCTAAGCAATAATACAAAATATAATTATATAATATTAGCAATATGCAAAATTACCAAAATATCCCTAGCATACAAAATTACTAAAATACCCCTATAGTGAAAATATGTGGTTACAATCCCACCAATCATGCGCGTTCAGACGAAGTTGGAGTTGGGCACAGGCGACTTGCTTGATCTCGGGTACTTCTAGCAGTTTAAAGTGATCTTCAATCTTGGCTAGCCAATCTAGAGCCATGACGGGGTCCTCGGTCCCACAAAAAGACGTGTTGTAGACCTTCTTGAAGTCGACAAAGTCGAAGGTAGTCACATCATTCTTCTTTGGGGTTTGAGACATCTCGACTTCAAGTATTGGTTGCTCCACCGGTGCCACTGTTGTCGTTGCAGAATGGTTGGAGGCAATGGTCTGAACGATCTTTTGTAGGGCATCTACCTGCTTCTGTTCGGCCGCAAACCGAGCTTTTAGAATCTTCTCAAATTTTTCCTGTCGAGCCTCGTCCCTTTGCTGATGTGCCTCAAACATGCGCATAATCCGCTCAATTGGGTCGACGGGGGGCGCAAGTAGTTGGCTCTCGGAGGTGGCCGAAGTGCCAGAACTACTTGCTTGCATTTGCGCATCTACTTGCACTTTGTGATGTTCCCCGTGCTTAAGTCATTCCTTCAAAAACAAAGAAACTTACATCATTCTCATAGAGTATTACAAACTCACTTTATGGAAAGTATCTCATTTTGGCCAAACGATTTCAAGAGTTCAACTGGAAGGGACATGGTCGTTTCAAGAAAACTTTTCTGACACAAGGCCAAAGGATCTGAAGTCGTGCTCTGATACCAATATGTCACGTCTTAATTCTGCAAAATTGCTATTCATCCTCCGGACGTGATATCGTACGAGCGTAAGGCGTGCCTACACAAGGCCTATCATAATAATATATATACAAAATTACAACAGCAGAGTACGGAAGCTAAAGAACACATTGAAACGAAGAAAGCTCTATTTATTGATAATATACATCTGTTACAAACTCTTGACTCAAAAGTAAAGGGGTGCCGCACGGGCTTACAAGATGGACGCAAAATGAGATAGTCGTTCCATACATTATATCACATACTAGAACTTCAAAAGATAATAGACATACGGGCGAAGCTTTCACCTTGCCTCGGAGCTGCATAAAGAGTGTGCACGAACTCCGAAAGATTTGTACAAGCGCTCCAAAATCACGAACACGAGCGCATCAAAGTCTGATGGACTAGTTGGGGGAAAGCTTCAGCTCCTCACCGTGTCGCCTTGGCTCGGGGAACCTGCTGCAACGAGGGTCCGTACTTTAAAAAGTACCGGTGAGGGCAAGCTAATCCGACCCACCAAATCAACACAGTATTCATGTGATGAAGCATACAAATTATTATTGTGGTCTTTATATCTTGTCTTAGTTCAAGTTATAGCATGTAATATATAGATTTAAAATAACTGAAATAAATATGCCACCGTTCGGTGACTTTACCTGTCCATCTGAACCACCTGCACAAATCTTACCATGACCTTCCCTGCCAAGAAGACATAGTTAGCTTGCACAGTTTAAATATACATAAGATTTACTGTCATTACAAGCCATCGTGGACTATAGTCTGGGTAGACGACGCTCCTTGTAGCGCGGGTAGCAAGTCCCGCCACAAGTCCCTGACTCACCCGTGCTAGTCTGCTAGCACGGGTATACTGTTGTTTCGCCCGGGACGAATCGGTCTCAGTGTCCTGGTGACCGTTCGCGGGAACTAAACCTTGTGCACAAGTTGTCCGTGGCCATACTACGTCTCGAAACTAAGTTAACATATGAAGCATTTCAAGACATCAGAATGAACATAACTACTTTAGCACAGTGTGATGGCATAGTCTATCTGTTCAAGTGATCACATTGCAAATTATGTTCTATACATTGCATAGTTATAGATGAATAACTTCTAGCTACAACTGAAACATAAAATAGATACATGTATAGCGGACAAGCACACACAATATGATCGTTCAGTGATTTTGTGTGACAAACAAGTATTTCACGTTTACTTCTTATTATCTTGACTTAGTTATTATTATTATCGTATCGATGACCGAAACGCACGACGAGTTAGATTATTAGGATTGAAGACTTGGAAGAAGGGAGCTAATCGAAAGTAAGGCCACTCACAAGTTGGTGAAACAGGGAAGAGAAAGGGGAGATCTTCAAGACTCCGCTCGCGCGTCGCCTACACGATCACATACACGCATCAACAGATGATCAATATCTCCTGTCTCGGTCTCCCAGAGTTCGATATGAAATGCGAATTTCAACGAACGAAGACAATAAAATCCATCGAAACTGTTCAAGAAAACGCAAGTCAGAAAATCAACAAGAAAGCAACCAAGCGGCATCGTAAACGGACAAAGAAACCAGCGCAATGGAAAGGCCCCTCACAACTCTGCCGCCGAGTCCTTCCTTGAGGCACGATCCGCTGAATTTGGGATTTGATTCCGAAGAAACCAATACATAACGAGAAAATGATCTTGATTCAATCTGTCCCGATCGAACGATACCAAGTATTTCTTAGTCGCGCTTCCCGAAAAGGGGGAACGGGACACTACAAATAAGACTTATACAATTATGTAAATATTATCAATTTTATATGAAAAATACTTTGGGGATGCAAGAATACGGGGATCTCGATATATATATATATATATATATATATATATATATATATATATATATATATATATATGACGTCTAGCCTAGTGGTTATGACCGATGCATATTACCCAGGAGGTTGCGGGTTCGAGCCTCCTATACGTCATTTTACCTTCCGGCCAGGAGTCTGTAACACAATTATCTCTTCCAAATATATATATATATATATATATATATATATATGTATGTATGTATTTTGAAGCACGGCTATGATAATTTAACAATTACTCTAACTTTGGACATAATTTTGAAATACACAAATATGTGTATAAAAATTAGAATTTTTAATATAATTTAACAACAATCACAATTTTAGATCCGATCCATTAAATAATAGAAATAGTCCACCCGAATAAACCGAATCGAATATTCTATTCGATTTCGATTTTATCTAATTTCAGTTAGGTATTAGTTTTAAATTATTCTAATTTCGGTTTATTCGATTTATACTATTTCAATTCGATTGAAACAGAATAAACAGAACTTACACCTTAATTTTGTGTGTTGTCCATATTAATTTCCTTTTATGTAACTATTTACAGTAAAAGAAATTATGCAATTTGGGTCCTCGGTTGAACAAATCTACCCAAAACACGGGGACAGTTATGGATTGATTCCCGTATTTCTACTAGAATTCATACACTTCAAATGTATTTCTTAAACCAGTCATCATTCTTTTGTTTACACTAATTTTATAATTATTAAAAATTCACCTTCGATTACTATAATATTGAAGCTAGCTGAACTTCTATTTGAACTCACAATAGACTGATTCTGATAATTAGTAACTGCAAAAATATAAATTTCTTTGAAATTTCTACGATAATTTAAATGGAACTTTCATATATTAAAAGGTTATTTGGTTCGGTAAAGTATTTTGGAGAAATGAAAAATTAAAAAAATAATATTTTGCATAGATATCTCATGTGTATGCATATTTTTAAAAAAATATTTTTTGGTTGCTTTGGAGAAGTAAATATTATAAAATATTTTGTGTTTAGATGGTTGTTGAAGTGGGTTAAAAAGTATAACGTTTTGTTGAAGTTACATGAACAATAAATCATTTTTATGATTTGAGAAGTGTTAAAGTAGAGAGGAAGTGGTCTTCTAACCAAACGTTCAAAGTGAGAATGAGAATTTCTTACTTTCTGTTTCACTTCCGAAGAAAAAACTACGATATCAAATTAAGAGTTTAGTGGCAGAGAAAATTTACTGTTCATGTCAATTTAAAAAAATTGTTTGTAAATATTTTAACAAAATACGTGAAGTGCTCTCAAATTCATATGTAGACTATTTTACTCCCCCCAAAATTCGCGAACCAAACGATCCCTAAGGGCCTGTTTGGTAAACATGAACTGGGTATGAAATTCAGGATTTGGAAGGATTTTGGGGTTGGATTAAAAAATACTTCGCTTGGTTGGATAGGGAAGAAGAGATGGTTTTTGCCTTAGAATACGTGGGACAGTCTCCATGGGACCACCGACTTTCAACCATCCACCTCCTCTCCCCCGAGGTGGATGTGGATGGATTTGGACGGATTAAGCAAATGAAACTAAGTAATTATACTAATTAAACGTCTTTACAAATTGTTTTTCTTCTAAAGAAGCAGCTGCGCGGAGTCCAACCTTCGCCGTCGAGGCGCTTGCGCCCGCGCCAAGCGTCGTTCATGAGTCGACGGCTTTGATAGTGGATCGGACAGTGGCAGGGGAGAGGATCGGACTGCGGCGTGTGGCAGACAACGGTGGAGAGACCTTCGTCGTGGGAGAGAGGAGACAGTTGCGGACGGCTTAGGGGGGGGGGGGGCGGTGGGAGGGGGTCACGACAGAGGATAGGGTTTAATTTGGGGGGGGCGATGGTGATAGGAGTGATTTTTTTTTCTTCTGCCGTTGTTTTCCATATTTGATCATTAAATACCGATAATTAATTAATTTCATTAATTCTAATGAAATCTGCCATTAATTTAAGAAATGACAACGATACGAGTTATAAGACATTTCTTAAAATTGTTTATTTTAATATTACTACTTATCTTAATTTATCAACGTAAATATTTAATTTATCAGTATTTGATTTATTAAATTGTTATGTTACTTAAATGTAATTTACTATTATTAAAATATACTCTTCTACTTTTCAACTTTTACTTTCTTATCTCAACCAAACACATTTGTTTCCTACTAGGAAGACATGAAAGTGGATGAATATCTATATAAAATCTATCATTGAAAGTTCAAATCAAAATCAAAATCAAAATCAAAATCCACTTACGATTTACAAAACAGGTCCTAAAAGGATGTGACGGAAATGGAGAAAGTGAGATTACTTGTTACATAAAGTCATTTCTAACTAACTACATGCTCTTGTTCCACATGAAGCTACTGCGCTCAGGTTTGTTGAACCATACGAGTCCTGTTGGTATACATTCTTTCGACTGTGGAATTGAAATTATAGGTCCCAAAAAGAGCCTCCACAGGTCGAGTAAAATCGTGACAAGCATTGAAGCAGCCAAAGCATCCAAGGCCACTCTCTGTAGGTTCCACTGTTCATTTGTATTCTCATCTATCCTGAAGATAATAACAACAAGAATTGATCTAGTAACTTATGTAAATTATTATATATGCACACACCAATAATACAAATATTGCAACAGAGTTCAAATGTGTTGATCACTATTGGTAGCGACATTATAATAATCCTTATATATATTATTTTTTTATATGTAAGTGGATCGTGGCTTGTTGGCAAGTCTGTCTCAAGCCATTTGAAGGTCCTAGACAAAAGTCCAAAAAAAAAATTTTTTTTAAAAAATTTAAATATAATTATATTATATTAATTTTTATGCAAATTCTCATCCTTGATCCGGACTTGGGATTGACTATGTATCGTTATAAACGTTACATCGGCGATGTATCGTTATAAACGTTACGTAATGTATCGTTATAAATATTACATAGACGGATTTAAAAAAAAAAAATTCATTAATAATTTTTAAAACATATTATCTCTTTCGAGAGTTGAAAATAAATTGTTACATTCTTCGATAAATCATCTGACTCCAAATCGCCACGGTACCACCGGAATGTCGAGTTCGGGTACAAAATTCAAAACTTTCTCTACTTTCTGAATTTCGTAAATTAAAGAACAAACAAAAAGAACTGCAGATTTGAGGAGAAAAAGATAGGAGATGTGATAATAGAATAACTGAATGAGACATCAATAAAAAGGAAAAAGTTTGTAGAATATTTTTTCGAAAGAAAAAGAGAGGTTACATCCGGATCTAATTCTCTTCATAATTTTTTGATAAATGGAGAAGTAGAGATTGGAGGAGAAGGAGAAGCGTCAGTCGTCCATTTCTTGAAAAGTAGAGATTGGAGGAAAAGAGAAAGAGTCGTTCGCTTCTTCCTACGGTCCTAATTTAAAACCAAATTTTTTTTATTAACCATCAACTAGAAAACAAATCTGATTCCAATTCTATGGGACGTGTTACTCGTTAGTTAGCTAATTTAGAAAATTTTGGACCCCATATGACTTAGGATAACTAGTACCCTAATTTTTTTTTTTAAAATTTGGGACCCCTAAAAAAGTTGGGCCCTGGGCAACTGCTTGCTTTGCTTAATGGATGAGCCGGTCTGCTTGTTGGTTACGATGGGAGGCTCCCATGGAGATGAACACGATTCAAATTTTTTTTTTTTTTGAAAACTTAGTTCTTAAACCGATAAAAATGACATATCAATATATATATAAAGAACTGTAAAATTTTATTATTATAAGAGGACTCATGCACTACGTGTATATGATTTGACAATTAGTATGGAATTCTTCCTTATTATTATCTACTAGTAACGTGCACATGCATTGTACGTGCGAAAAAATTTATTAAATTATTTTTAATATAAAATTATTATAAATATTGGCATTCCTATGATTTGATCACAAGCAACAAAGAAATAACTTCAATCTTAACCACTTGAGTGGATTGTTTAGTTGTAAATAAATAATATTAGTAGTTAAAAAATTAGTTATTATTTAAAAAAAATTAATAGAATATTTACAAACAATTTAGATGGAGCCGTTTTCAAACTTCATTCTAAGAGTAGAGATTAATGTGCTCACCGAGTGATATGTTAAGGGTGTGCTCGGCAACTATGAGCGGTTATTAGCAGTCTGGTCTTTGTAGTTTTAAGTAGCGACTTTTAAACCGATCCAATTCATTCTTAGTAATTTATTAGCTCTAAAAATTTAACGATTTGAAATATTTATAAAGACATCTAAAATTGTACTATACTGTTTTGGAAGATTTTTGAACCAAACGGCTCAAAAAAAATACTCCAAAACTGATTAAAAACATTGTAGAAAGAAGACTTGGATGAAATGGGAAGAAAGTTGCGTTTGGCGAATAATCTTAATAACCAATATTTTAAATACAGAAACAGTAGCTAAAGAAAAATCCGCCTGCTAAGCCGTTTTCTTAGAGACATTGAGTGGATATATATATATTTCTCATACCTTGAAAACATTGGAAAGCTCACGATGAAATACATTGCATAGAACAACGATCCTACTTTGTACATAGCTGCTCGATCGACAAAGTCATAATATGGAAACTGCAAAAAGTAAGAAAATCAATTGGTAAGTGATTTATTTTTAATTATAGTACTGAAGACCTTAAATTTACTAAATTCTACGTCTTTGTTGATAAATGAAGTGAAGAAGTGCGCAAGTAGGTCTTCTTCGAACACAAACTACATGAAATGTTGAACATATGAGGACTTCTAATCACTACTACTAAAATACAACTAATTGGCGATGGGATAAGCTCTGTCGCTAATTCAACCTACCAACCTGCCTTCTTAAAACAGATATGGATCGAACCTAAACAAGTCCTGGTGTAAACGGGTCAACTCCAACTAATTAAACCCGTTTAATAAATGTGTTGGATCCGATCAAATATAATAACCTGATTGATCCGTTTAATAAAATAAACATAAATTTTCATACACATTAAAGTTTAATGCAACATTATAATTTAATGAAATTGTCCATACAATACAAAGTTTGGACAAATTATCAAAAGAGACCCAAAACGTTTATTTGTTGGACGTTTTTCTATACCAAATAATTAATGGAAATGTTCATTGGTTGGACCTTTTTTTTGTAAAAAAAAAAGTTCAACCAATGAACATTTTTAAAAAAAAATTACACACACATATATATAAGATCTTAGAAACGGTTGAGGGTTCATCCAAGTCTTATTACTACACGAGTTAACCACAAATTCCCACGTATTATGCTATTATAAATACATATATAATATATATATGTATATCAAAATTAGAAAATATTAAAAAATATAAGAAAAATGACTAATGGTAGGAATTTTTTTGCACAATATACGCATCCAATCTATGGGCATTTTTTTAACAAAATATTTTTTTTTTAAGAAAAACCAATATTTGTAGGAAATTTTTTAATTTTTTTTGGTTAAAACTGTCCTTGACGTTTTCTTTGATTTTTTTTGTTTAGTGTAAATTAGTTAACGCTTGTAAATGGGAAACTAATTTCCAGTAAAAAAAAATTAGACGTTTTAGTTCTTGTTTTACAATTTCACAAAGTTTTGTTCTTTAAGCTCGATTCCACAAAACTTTGATGCTTCCTATATAAAAAATTCGAAACTAAAAGATCTAACCATTGACAAACAAGGGCGACCATAGTCTAAGGCAAGTTGGACGACAGCCCATGGCCCAAAGATTAAAGAGACACCAACATAATTCTATCTAAAATAGAATTAGTATGTATCATGAGCCACTATTAACATAAAAAATTTGTTGTGTAGTGGTTATTATGTTAAACTTGAATATTAAAGCTACTTAGTTTATTTTTAGGTGGCAACAATAATTTTTTTAATTTAGATTTTTTCTTTATATATTATGTATGGGAGGTCTATTTAGGAACTTTGTTTCGCACACCATGAGCTCAATGATGGCCTACTTTGTTCTTTATCTCTAACTTTTTTGTTTAATTGTTGTGATTGTTGATGCTTAATGATGGCCTATTTTTTTTTCTCTAATTCAATGACAAATATGTTCCTTGTTTTCTGCGTAGTGGTTTTTAGCGAATATTTGTGTCGAAGGTTCGATTGGAAGTGTAATTCTACAATGTATTATGTTTGTATATTCTTATGTGTTTCTATATTATGTGTTTATATTATACTAGTATATATGTTCATATGTTTTATGTATTTTAACCGTCTACTAATTACTATTTTTTGTACTTGAGAAGAACAAATAGTACCATAAGAATATTTATTGTATCTCTTAAAAACATTTATATTTAATTATCTAACTGTTTTTATTTAATTAATAAATAATTTTAATTAGTAAAGTTAGATAACGATATATTTGGAAAATAAAAATTCAAGGTAAAGTTAACTTTTCTTATTATTTAGTAGTATAGATATAGATTTAATATAATGTATTTATTTTATGAGCTGACTTCCATTTCTTATTATTTAGTAGTATAAATATGGATTTGATATTATGCATACGGATGTTTAGTATCAAAATAGGTAAAATAAATCTATTATTTTATGGGCTGACTTTTTTTTTGGGACACCCTTGAAAATCAGACAAGTGCTGAGGATGCTGAAGCATAGAGCTAACGACATTGTCCAGTGCAGTGTGATATCAGTTATAGAACTATGTATGATCTTTCATGGGAATACAAGAAGATTAGGCTGGAAAAGGAATTTTTTGATTATTATTATTATTATTTTTTTTTTAATAGGTGCTTCTAGCCAAATGAAAATTTATCAATCAGCTTGGAAATAGAGGAAGGGCTAATTATGAGCATAGTTGATTGCCAAATAAAAAAAGTGTGAGTATTAGTTATTTAAAAAAGTGCAGAAAAAAATTTCCGTTGCCGGGACTTGAACCCGGGTCTCTCGGGTGAGAGCCGAGTATCCTAACCAACTAGACTACAACGGAATGATGCTATATTATACTATTATATATATTTACCAATATGATAATTATTTCATCTACTGATGTTTGTGTAATAGCACAGTGTGTCCATATTAAATGGCCATATTATATATATTTAACAATATTGCTAATGGTATCCGATCAAAAAATAAAATAAAAATACATGTGATTTGGTTGGATTTCTCTGCAACCAACATATATTAAAGAGGGGATTAAGAGAGTCAAACAATTTTTTATCGCCAATATACCCATCTGTTTATATGTATTGTACTGACTTAATGACATGTTGACTGCAAAGGATCCGATCCAATTTATTTATTTTATTTTCATCCATTTTCGTATGCTAAAAACAACAAACTATGAAAGCTAAGCAGATCTCATCTGTCCTTTTTGTCTAGATATTAAAAAAATAACAAATGCTCCAATTTCAAACAATATTACCCTATGGAAAAGAAGTTTTGAAAAAAGAGAAGGAGAAAAGGTGGGTCGTACGAAAATCCAACATAAAGTAACCTACCAGATATTTTCATAGTTAAGAATAACAAGTTATGCACGCAAAAAAAATAAATAAATAATAATAATAATAGATCAAGTAATCATACATGTAAAAGTAACTCTTTTGATCGTGTCTAGATCACGAGTTTTCCAACCAAACCATGAATTTATAACCGTAGTTCAAGTCACTGCTTATCAATAAGTGGTCATAGCCAATTTCTTGCCTTGGAAGTATATATATATATATATATATATATATATATATATATATATATATATATATGTGTGTGTGTGTGGGGGTGGGGGGCGCACGTATTTTATAGATTATTATTAAAAAAATTAAAAATAGCTCATGTAATTACTTAACTATCTTTATTAATTCAATAAATGCATATGTAATTACATATGTATGTGCATTACATATAATTAGTTAATTGTTCTCATTAATTTAATAAATATATTAATTGATAAACATATGTAAAGATATATTTGAAAAAAAAAAAAACTTCTGTAAAAAGTGAACTTTCATCATTATATTTTAGTATAGATCACATCAATATCATTGTGTAAAGAAGCTAGCTAGGAAGGAAGGAAGGCATACGTACGTACGTTCGAAATGGCTATCGTTTCCAAGCATGCAATGAAGTAACCAAAGCCCAGAATCCAACCACATTCCACAGTCGCTCGAACTGGATATGGTAAGTCAGCAGTGTAGTGGCGCACTCCACGAAGGGTTATGTTCGATGCAACGTGGTACAACAAGAAGCAACAATGTGCAAGAAGGAATGTGGCATGGGGTACCTACGTACGTACAACATAATATATATAGTTAGGAAGGAAAAAAGAAGTGTTATAGCACTAAATTGCTTATGAGGATGAATAAGCGCAAGGTTTACTACATGCATAGGGAATATTAGTAACTGGTCATATATATGAGAGTAATAATCTTAATTTATTTCTCGAATTCGAACGACTCTTGTGGTTATCGAAAAGAGATATAAGATACCGGCTGAATAGCTGAAAGTTAATGGATCGAGCCACGGAGGAATATTATACCTTCCATTTATAAATGGTTGGAGTTGAGAAACAGTAAGTCCAAAGACATGTAATACAGTGTGTATAAAACTTTCGAACATTACGTCGGGTTCCGTGCGTTATGTCGGAAAGTCAAAAAAAAAAATCCTTAATTTACTGAATGTAACTTTTTAACATATATACATGAATAAATTCCTGGAGAATATATATTATAACGTGAAGGGTTAAGATTCTAACGGCTAATATTATATGTGCATGTTTCTTAGTTAATCATATGGATCCTTTGCATGCATATATATAGTCTCTGCTCTTGCATGCATATAACGGGTTGTAAATTAGTTTTAGTACGTATAGTTTCTTGTATGATCTTACATTGTTCATCGTCCATGAAGGAAATGTGTATGATGCCCCCAGTACCGTGAAGAAATAGTGTGTTAGGAAGTAGTTCCCCACGTAACTAAATATCATAAGCCAAAGATTCGCCTGCAAAAAGAAGCATAAGTTACAAGTAAATTCTCATATTTCGTTTACCCCACACACACACACACACACACACACACACACACACACATATATATATATATATATATATATATATATATGCGCTAAACGGGATATGAGTCATAGTGTTCAAATTTTTACATGAATCGTAAATATGTGGACCAATAAAAATATTTCTACATTCCATATGCATTCATGTGCACTAATACACTATATTTTTATTGGTCCACATATAAATAATTCATGTAAAAATATGAGTACTATAACTCATTATTCTGTTGACCTATATATATATATATATATATATATATATATATATATATATATATGTGAGAGTGAGAGAGAGTCATAAATGTACTCCTATTCAGCAGTTTTATCTTGCATTTGCAAATTTATATAATAAACTTATAAGGGTCATGTTAACTTGTGTCATAAGTAGACATGAAAATATATTAATAAATGTGCATTTTACATAGGTACTTCCATCAGCACATTTGTCAATACACCTTCTACTTAAAATATATATTGATAAATACAAAATGCGTATTGATAAATGTGTTGGTGTGAGTATCCATGTTAACATAACTCTTAAATTTAACATGGATTATTAGGTAATTACTTGTGGAATTTTTTTTTTAAAGGGGATTGTTGTTCATTCTTTACAAGATATTAAAAAATATATATATTTTGCTCTTCTCAAGTAGTAAAAAAATTAAAATTTATTGTTTGTTATTCTCAAATAGTATTAAATACGTGCAATAAAGTCATGGGCATATATAATAGTATAATTTAAGTAAAAAAAATGTATTGATAAATGTGTTATTAGAAGTACTCATGTAAAATGTACATTTATTCATGTGTTATCATGTGTCCTTAGGCCAGGTTTGGTTTGCAGAAAGGAAAGAAAATCAATTTCTTATTCTTTTCTTTCCTTTGAAAATTATAATTTTTATCGATTTTTCTTTCCGGTGTTTAGAAATGCCACAAAAAATTGGAGAAAGTGAATACTTAAATGTGAAAAATTGAATCATTGGTTGGATGGAGGAAACCATTTTCTTCCATATTTTTTTCATTGAGAATCACTTTCATTTCCTCCTCAACTCTTTTGACATCCAAATATAGAAAAGTAATGACTTTCATTTTTCAAACTCCATGATTCCGCGAACCAAATGAGGCCTTAGGGTACATGTTAACATAACCCTAAATTTAATGGCAATTTTAACTCATAAACATAAATAAGAATATTTTAGAGACAAAACTTTTACGGTGAAACTTCAAACTTTTCTTATTATATTGTAGTATAAATATGATAAATAAAAAAATGTGCATTGAGAAATGTGCATGTAGAAGTATCCATAATAATTTTGAAAATATTATACCTAAAGCAGTTCATTGAGATTCTCAATATTAAACCATGACAATCTTAAAATTCATCGGAAATAATAACCCAAAATCCTGGAGGAACTCATGAGTTCTTAATTTTAAAAATTCGGCGATTAACAATTGTTGGATTACATATATTAAATTTTTTTTTTTTTTTTTACAGAAACTAAAGAGTAAAATATGTACACTTTTAATGTTAATGAAATCTACCTGTCACATTGCATGTTATATTTTGAGTTCTTATTTAAGTTTCTATAGTGGAACTGAATAATAACACCAATGGCACCCCAAACCGCATGAATTTACATGCAAGATCTTCCACCATAACGTGGTTCTAGCAGCCTACATGATACAAATACGTAGGATTAATTTGTATGTCAACTCGAACTTTCACATCAATATTAATTTTAAAATTATATTTTGTGGGATCGTGGTATGTTGGTTACGATGGAAGACTTTTGTGGAGATGAATACGATTCGAATCATAGTTTCTAATTCGGTGGAAATGACATATAAAAAAAAAAAAAATTCCCTCCCTCCTCCCCCTCTTTCATTTTTATTTTAATCAGTACTACCCTCCAATTCTAAACAAATTAGATTTTTTTTTTTATAACTATAATTATAATTAACAGATTATGAAAGAATTAAGAATAGCACTAATTAAAATAAAAAAATGAGAGAAAAAAAGATAGAGAGAGACGATTAGATATAAATACAAATAACTTTTTCAAAAATTCCACTTCATGTAATTTTCTTTCTTTGATGCTAGTGCTCTTAGGCCCCCCTTTAGTGGGAGTACTGTTTACTGTCCTCTAAGAATATTGTCACTATCTTCTATGTTGTAATAAGCGAGTAATCAGACCACATGCCAACACAATTCAACAAATTTGAGCCTCAACAAAATTTCCGACACAGGACGGATTCTATCCTTATGAACCCTTATGAACGATGCATGCATACTAATATCCTCAAATGGAAAGAAACCTTGCTATGATCCTCCAATCATAGTTTTTATTGCTCCACCTGTGTTTTGGAACTAGATTAATATCAGTATGTTTGGTTAAAATGATAATTTTAATTAAGGCCATGGAAACTTCATTTGGATATCTTCATTTGTAAAGTAAGAACTGCAATTAAATAATTATGAAACTCCCATGGAAACTTCATTTGTGTAAAAAGTAAGAACTGCAGTTCAATTCTTGTGTGGTAATGGTGACTCTGAGGAGATGTATGTCATAGAATGATAACTTCAAGTTGTTTGCAAAAAAGAGAGTTAGATTTGAGAAAAATAACCAATCAAATTAATAAAATAATTGAGACTTCAATTGTTAGATAGATCATGTATATGCCAAGCAAACACACAAAAATGAATGGTCCTGCTAGTTGTATCAGTTAAAATAATATAAATATTACTCACTAACATTCTAGAATATGTATTGGTGTATGTCAAAAAAAATTAACATAATAGAGCAACCAAGCTTTCTATCTTCCTTTGTGGGCATTTTAATTGGTTTAAAAAAAAATAATGCTTCTGTGTAGTATATGAAATCTACCTTCGAAACCAGTAAAAATGTGTTAAGATAATATAATATAATATAATATTAATCACATCAACATCTAGAGTTACGATAAGTTTTGGTGTAGTTAGAGAGTATCAAAGTCATGCTACCAGTAAGAATTAATACCTGTGATTAGATTTTATTCCAAAGAATATTATAATTATGTTGTGTCTTATATATTCGTAATTATATGGTTTGGCAGTGTTAAGAAATTACCTTCACCCA
Organism: Iris macrosiphon; assembly: GCA_036927795.1. Classification (NCBI taxonomy): domain Eukaryota; kingdom Viridiplantae; phylum Streptophyta; class Magnoliopsida; order Asparagales; family Iridaceae; genus Iris; species Iris macrosiphon. The sequence continues at coordinate 162,122,542 of JAYESA010000014.1, forward strand.
GTAACGATCCTTCAGAGGCCTTTCACTATCTGCCTGCAATTAAATAATTATGAAACTCTCAACATTTCTTCTACTCTTGTGATAATATATATACTTTACTCTTTTGTTACTCGATGGAACATACTCGTTCTCTCATATAAATATGATAAATATGGACTATCAATCATGGGATCTTTTATTAGGAGAAATTATTCGGAATTCTTTTAGCTGGATTCACTTAGTGGAATTTTTCTTTGTTAAACTCGCTTAAATATGTGCCACAGTGCCAGAGAAATTTGAGTTGTTTGATCAAATACAACAATAACTTTTCCGAAAACTCTGGAGTGTTTGAAACAATATTCGGATTATAACTCTAACCATAGATATGTGATGGTACCGAAGGGGAAAATATATTCTAAGGATTAGCTTCCCATATTATTCAACAATCTGTTGTATATTGGCATTAGTAGGTTAACTTCTTCTGTTGTGAAAATTTCGGAATATACAGTACTACTCTTTGAAAGACTAAACCAAACAAAAATTGGCAAAACAAGCAAGTAATAATGCTATTAGTTTTGACAACAGTGAAAACTGATAATAACTAGCTGTGAAGCTGTTGAAAGACATCAACAAAGTTATTGATTACAGAGCAAAGCTTTAATAGTAGTGAAGAGCTGTTGAAAATTGTCACCTGCTAGGATGATAAAGATCATCGTCGTTCAAAGCGAGATTGAACCGGCTCTGTCGATTCGCTCCCACGGAACAACAAGTTCAGAAGAACTTCTGGAATACTTGTTGTAAGTCATAATCCTTCTCTCAAACGAAGCACCAACGTGCTGAACAATGATATTCGGAAAAAAAAACACGCAGCAAACTTATAGAGATGAAACTCTCCTCTGACTTATATGAAGTTTTATTTTTCCTAAGAAAACAGAGTGCTGGAGTAGTAACTTCATCATATAAATACCAAATTGGTAATCGACCACAAAAGACATAGGTGTAAGATCAGGAAGTGACTCCATATTAAGACGGTCACCAGTAGTAACTTCATCATATAAATACGAAAATGATATTTGGCGCACATCGTGTGCACCTGCGATGCACGCGTGGCCAACCGCAGCAAAGCCGCTGCCCTCAACCCCCCCCCCCCCCCCCCCCCCTCCCCTACTACTCCGTCGGACTTGGCCACGCGCGGACGCGACACATGCCAAATAACACGGTTTACATAAATAGAACAATTATAATACTGAACAGCTCCAACTGCAACGAAATTACGACGATAAGATCGAGTAGCAGTTCCGTGACGCTACCTAAGTAGCTCCACATATAATCGCAATACTGAAGCCTCGCAGAACCGCGCCATTGAAGTCTCGCTAAGCAAGAGCGCATTATCTCTGTGCCCGACACATACATACAAAGTACAAAATGCACCGTCAAATCACCATCTTACACCCAAATCCTATTTCTAGTGACTAAACAAATACTTGTTGTAGAATTTGAACCCTGTCCACTAGTAAAACCTCCACCATACTAACCACTTAAACTAACACATCTAATATATATAAGATAATAAATGATAGCTCAAATATTGAATATATATATATTTGAACTGTGTCTCAACACAAAAAAATGGTGGGACCAAATCACTAATAATAAAATTCAAATTCAAATTCAAATAAATCCAAAATTTTGGTATCACCTAATTGGCCTTTTTTTTTAGCTGTTGCTAGATGATGTACAGGCAATCGGAAACGTTTTCAATATGTTATATTTTGATTATCGTTTCTTATTTTGCTTTTGTGAGTTATGTAAGTGTATTGGAAATGGGATTGCCTTCTATTTGTTTCGTTCTCCTTTTTTTTTTTCATTCATTGTAGTATTCTCATAATCGGCTTCGCGGCTTAGCTCATGAATTGTGATCAACCACATAACTTCTTACGTAAATTATTTTCTTTGTTTCACTAAATTTTCTCTCTCTCTCTCAACCAAATAAAATATGTATCTCACCTTTCCAACCAGTACAAGTGGTGTTAATACAAAAGGAAGTGCTGAAACTAGCCCCACAACCAAATACTCCAGCTCAGCGAAATTCTGTCACAAAAAATATATTGGTATATTTAGTAAAGGGTAGGGGAAGAATGGCTAAGTTTTAACTTCATACCCTCAATTATTCAAAATTTTCAACTTAATATTCTAAATTTTAATATTAGACAACTTAATATCTCACTATAAATGTACAACTTAATAACATAAGTGTTAACGAAAAATCTTAAATGATAAAAAATATCCTTCTCATTCGTGATCATTTCAAATATTCTAGGAGAACAAAAAAATAATTTGGCCAAAAAGAAATTATTATGTTTTGTTTGAAACAGAAAAATTAACTTCTTACCGACAAAAAGTATCGATTTAAAAATATTCAATAATATATTAAAGCTTACGTATCAAATTGAAAATTTTGATTAGTTGAGGGTATCAAGTTGAAATTACGCCCAAAAAACATATACATACTACCGTAACTTGGTGAAAGAGTTAGCGCAACATAGAATCGAAGAAAGAAGAAATCGAAACAACCTCATAGAGCTTGAAGGGAACTATGACTCCAAGCATGAGGGTTATCCAAAATGGAGTGCATAACAGAATGAATATCTCCCCCCATCTCTTGCTCCGGTCCGTGGCCAGCCACAGGCTTTTGTCACCATTACTATACTCGCGTGCAGCAGCAATTGTGCCTGCATCGATCCAATATTACTCTTATGCGACGTTTGATCCAAATTTTGGAGGCTTAGAAATAAAGTTTAGATTTTTTTATCCTTGCTTAATATGTCTAGAATTAAAAATTGAGGGAGGAATAAGAGGGGTTCATATTCCCATGTTTGTGAAAAGCTTGTAAAATCCAAGGTTCCAATTGAAAATAATTTTGTTTTTCTAAAAATATTATTTTGATATTTTGTTTGGACAATAATATACTCATTTTGCTTTAAAAATTCTAATTTTTATTCTAAACATGTAAATTTAGGTAATATAAACATTATGAAATTAATAAAAAGATATTTATGGAAAACTAAATAAAGTAAGATTCTTTTTTCATATTTTCAATCTGACCTAATCAAACATGGGTATATAAATGTTGGGTATATAAATGTTGAATTACTTTCTCAAGGAAATGAAATGAAAAATAAATGACTAGGAATACAAAACCTTGATTCAAACGCCTCCTAGAAGAATCTACACACCCAAAGACGAAGTAAAAACGCAAATATATATAATATATATATATAAGAAATTTTTATAAAGGCTATAAGAACCTGTGGTGTCTTTGATTCCCATCGTTGTCGAAGGCAGTCGACACAGTTAGTTACTGATGGAAGCAAGTTTTTTCTTCTTCAGGATTTATTACATTGCAAGCATATATATAGAGTAGTGAGAGATGGATACGTATATACTGCGTCAATATTGCTTCCAGCTGAAGCAAATGAGAGAGCGAGAATTCAATCGTCGTCCATTTGGCTGCAGTACTGTTAACAGCAGGTGTGAGTCTTTGTTTGTGAATTGTGACGCAAAACTGCCTAATTCATATTTCGGCCAAATCTGGTTGTCAGCTGCGAAACCCATCATGTGCAGGCAGCGGATAGGAATATATAGGACGGCCCTCAAACGATCGAGGTGGGGCTAATTATATTAAATTAAATTAAATAGATTTTGTTAGGAGGTGTTGGCGACAATCAGAGATTTGTTGTTGATATGTTGTTTGAATCCCGGCCGGATGATCGATTATTGCTTGCATTTCCATCTGGAAATTAAGTCCATTCTTGTATTATAGGAACACATTTAGCATTAACATGAACGGAAATATAAAAACCATTAAAGCAAATAAAAAGACCACCATAGGAAATAAATAGTTAAAGAAAAAGAAAAAAAGTATCGATCAATCATCAATATGTCTGTGATCGATCTCCTCTGGTGAGATAAAAGCTCCAATCACTTTCTTTTACGTTTGCCGGCAGCTTCCAATCTCCATTGCGACCATTCATTATTTGCCATGCAGCCTCCCCAACAAAAGAAGCATGACAAACTCAAGATATATCATATAAGAGACTGAATTATTTAATGATTATATATATCACCTTCATCCATCCATTATATCTATATAATAGTGATGTATATGTTTGAATATTGGAAAATATTGACTTGACCCACACCTGTCATCATACTAATCACCAATGGGACATGCCAGAGATTTAGTGATATTCAAGGTGTGTAATGGACTGGACAGTCTGAAATTTAGCTCGGATCCGACTATGTCAAATTTGAGTTGGGTCGGTCCAGGTCCGGTCAACAGACCGACTCAACCCTCAACGTTATTGGGTTCGAACTGGGATTGAATTTTAGGCTAGAGAGCCGACCCGTCTCGTACCCCTACCGAATTCAGACTGAATTTTGCTCCTCAGGACAGTTGTTCGATCTGGCCCGGCCCAATATTAATAGGTCCAGTTATTAATCCGGTAAATATGCAAATAATATATACATAAAAAAAAAGTTTGTAAAGAGAGAGAGGGGGGATTCCAACCCAAACTCTCCTGAACTATATAACTTTTTCAGCTAACCACTATACCTATTTTATTTTGTGTTATAAAAAAACACACACACACAATAGTAACATGCTAGTGCGTAAAATAATTTTTATTTTTATTTTAATATTAAATTATTATAATTATTGTCGTTCATAGGAATCGAACTCAGGCAACCAAGAAAAATACCTTCCACCTAACCACTTGAGTTAGAATTATTTAGTTGTAAATAAATAATATTAAGTAGTTAAATAATTAGTTATTTTTAAAAAATAGTTAGCTGAATATTTATATACGGCTTAGATAGCTCAATTTTGAATCGTTTTTAAACCACATTTTATATATATATATATATATATATATATATATATATATATATATATATAGAGAGAGAGAGAGAGAGAGAGAGAGAGAGAGATATGAGGGATCGAGATCCCCCTATTTTTGCAACCCCCAAGCAATTCCATGATCACAACCGTTGGATCTTTTTTAAGTTATCTAATCTTAATCATTGATTTGAATAGTTCAAACAAACGGTTCAGATTAGATGACTTAAACAAGATCCAACGGTTGTGAAAGAGAGGATATTAGGGAATGCAAAAATAAAAAATAAAAATTCAATCCCTCCACTTATATATATATATATATATATATATATATATATATATTGGACGGTCCGCGGGTCAGACTTGGGCTCAGTCCGGATTTAGTTTGGACCTGGCTTGGGCCCACTCCGGATTTAGTCCAGATCCGACCCAGTCTGAAGCTACCCGGGTTTGGAACTGGACTGGATTTGGAGGTTTGTTTTAGAAGCCCGGCATGTTTTTTTTCGGACTGGACCGACCAACCAGACTAGAAACCGATCAACTCAGGACCAAGCCGACCCGACCCAACCCAACCCGATAGACACCTTGAACTTTGAAGTCATATACATGAGAGTTAACCATATGACATAGCTATCAGCAGTTTGTTTTTTGAATAACATGGTTATCTACACCTAGAAAACCTTTCATTCCTAGTTGCTATTATTAGTACCTGACCTGTGGTCCGGTTCAAAGCGGGTCTGGTTTACATGGATGGCCGGTCCACTATGGATAACGGGATAAGAAGTATTATGATTAATATTTCCATGTGGAGTACATTACTTGACTTCTCAGTTCTCATTTGCCTACATACGCGAGGATGCTTTCATATGGAGAGATCCCTATTCAAAAATCTAGAAGTTTGTTTCTATTTCCAGAATAACATGATCCTCAAGTTATATCCTACTCTCATCTTCTTGTGTGAGATATGTTTCAGGTGAACCAAGAGGTATATGAGGTTTTACGACTGTGATTTTGAAGGACTAAAAGAAACTCAATTAGAATTGAATCGAAGATACATTGTTTATTGATTTCGCTTAAATCCCATATCACAACCTACCTATGTATTTATACCGACTACCAATTAACAGTTGTATTTTTCTGTTCACGAGCTATTGGAACCCAATAGAATGCTGCAGAATCAGCGGAGTAGGTGAGCTTGCATGCATGGGCTGAAACATATGAGAGAGATGGAGAGCCCACTCCCTCTTCTCCATTTGGCTGGGCCGCTGCAGTGACAACTGCCCCGACCAATCTTTGTTTTTGTTATTGTTGTTTTAACTAACTGCAGGCTAAGTTATATTTTGAGAAATTTTGACTTACTCTCAATTTTATTTATTTATATTCAGGATGTACCTCATAATTTTTCTGTAATGTACAAATTCTTTCACTTTTGACAAAATTCGTCCACTCATGACAGCCAACTACTTTAACATAAAAATCAATCCAATTCATGACAGCCAACTACTTTAACATAAAATTGACATAACAATGACATATTAAAGACATTTTCTTAAGTTGGTATTCTAGATCTAGACAATGGACTTCACAATGTATTACTTTCACATCATCAATTATGAATAAAAATATTATTAAAAAAATGAACGAGTGAAAAAGTTGTTTTCAAAGTTGAAAAAAAATTAGTTTTTTTTGTCTTTTCAATATCTTTGCATTAGAGAACACTTTTATATCTTTTTGTCTTTTGTGAATATAATCTTGCCACATAGAAAAGACATTATCTTGTGTCTCATGTCACATAGGAATTACAACACAAAACAAGACAATAGGACAATAGGGTTAAAGATGTTCTTCGGGTCTGCTTGACAATTGTGGAAGTAGCGGTTATGAGGTGATTCTATAGTACTGGTTATGAACGGTTATAAGAGGTCCGATTTTGAGTGGTTTTAAGTAGCGGCTTTAAAAACAAATCCAATTCATGTTTGATAACAAACAATTTTGAAAGACTTTTACAAAAATAAATGAAATAAAATTAATAAAACTATTCAAAACTCACCAATTTCGGATGTTTATAAAATCACACAAAATTATATTACACTGATTTTTGGAGGTTTTTGAGCCGGCCAAAATCAGTGACTCATAACAATTAGAGAAAAATTGAGTTGCACCCCACATTATTTATTCAAGGTGCACCTCACTGCTTTACCATAATGTATAATACTCCACACTTCCGTCAAAAACTAATGGTCAACCGTTGACTGTTAATTTTTGACCGAAATATCATTTTCCTCTTCCCAAGCTGAGGAGGGGGGACTGATAATAATGGTGATTTGTTAGGGATATTCTGATAAAAAATTAACGGTTAACGGAGTTGACCATTAATTTTTGATGAAAATAAAAATATTATACATTATGGTAAAGTAGTGGAGTACACCTTGAATATGGTTAAATAATGTGGAGTGCAATTCAAATTTTCTCTAAAAATTACCAAGCAAGAGTTCTCATAAACGATGCTTCAAAAATATTCCAAAACCGATGAAAACATCGCTACCAAGCAGACCCTTAGTGTGTGTGTATATATATATATATATATATATATATATATATATATATATATATATATTATTATTATTATTATTTGAGAAGAATAAACTTTTACTTTGTAAAGAGCAAATAATATTTCTTTAATTATTTTTACTAGTTAAACAAATTTTAATAATTTTTCTATCAGAAAATTTACTGTAGCGAAATTAATTTATATTAAATTAATACAAACAAAATAAGTTTACCTAAATTAAAAATAAAGACACAATCCGTCAACTCAGTTGGCGGAAAACAGAGAACAACGAACACGTGTACATACGTGTAGAGCAAGTGGACCTCATTGCCCAATTTTCGCCAACCATGTTAGCCGAAATTGGACAGTAGGATCCGCTTGGTTGGGGTGGTTTGGTTTGATTTGGTTTGTTTTATGAGTTTTTTTAATTAGTTATGTTTTGATTATTTTTATTTAGTTTTTTTCTATTTAGTTTTCTTTTGGATTTGGATTTTTTTATTTAGTTTTCTTTATTTAGTTTAGTTTTGGATTTTTGTTTGATTTTTATTTGGGTTTTAAATTTAGATTTTGGTTTGATTTAATTTTTATTTGGGTTTAAAATTCGATCTGGGTCTATGGATTGGTGTTGGTTAGGAGTTGGTTTATCTCCAACGGCTATTGTTTCGGTTTAGTTTTACCAGGAAGGAACTAATGTTACTTAATAAAGTAACTAAAGTATAAAGGATAAGAGACAAGAAAGACTACACAACAAAAAGTTGTTGTAGTAATAATTTTTTTAAATAAATTAGAAAAAAATAAAATTTAACATTCAAAATAAAATATGCTATCATTGAACAAAAAAAAAAAAAATTCTGCCGTAAGAATATTATGTCTGCCTTCGAACAGATTTTGAATGGCCATAACTATTTGTTTGAAAATCGTTTTTCGTCAAACATTAGATCGATTTGTATGTTTTCGACGAGAGTAACACAATTCGTGTAGAAATTTTTTTTATCCGAAGCAATATACATATGTTACAGACAAAAATATAAAATTAAAAATTTTAAAGTATCATAACTTTTGACTGAAAGATCGAAACAAGGTCCAGTTTGTGCCAAAATGACTGTATCGAAAAGTACTATAGGATAAACAGATTCATTGTTTGACGTACTTCGAAAATTTTTAGAATCTCAAAAAAACGTTGTTTCGACCTCAAAACTTTACTTTCGGTAATTTTATTTTCGATTTTTTTTATTATATATACTAATTTGTTATTATCTATACTAATATGAATGATAACAAAATCTATTGATTAATATTATTATCAATATTATTATTTTTATCATATCACTAAAAAATAATTTATTTTCATTTGTACACAAAATTTATTTAAAATAAATAATTATATAGATCAAATTCCAAAACTAAATTAAACTAAATTCAAAACTAAACTAAATCAAAAAATCTAAATCTAAAATAAAACTAAATAGAAAAAAACTAAATAAAAAAAACAAAACATAACTAATTAAAAATAATAATAAAACAAACCAAACCAAACCAAACCACCACAACCCGCAGGTCCCACTGTCCAAATTTCGGCAACTAAGTTGGCCAAAATTGTTTCCACGTTTGCTTTTTGCTATACACGTGTCAGTTGCGTCTGTTTTTCGCTAATTGAGTTGACGGACTGTGTCTTTTTTTTAATTTAGATAAACTTGTTTCGTTTATATTAATTTAAGATAAATTAATTTTGCTACAGTAATTTTTTTATTTTTCTTTATATAATTATCTAACAACTCATGAACAATTATAACAGTAAATATAGTTTAAAAAAAAAATTGAAAAAAAAACTTCTACGCTGAAATCTCTTAATTAATCAGAGGAACTCAAGAAGATGAAAATAATGGAATTTAATTAGTTCTAGCAACTTTACACAAAAAATACAGGCTATAAAAGAGTATAAAACCTGCAGCTCTCCACTCCGCAAGAAAATATATAATAGTAAAAAAATGTACCGAACCGACACGAGACGGGGAGGTGTTTCGATTAGGTGTCCGTCAAAGAAAGCCGCAGAGGACTGAGAAGCCGAGAAGGATGAGCCAGAGGATGTGGACGAGGAGGAAGGCCTGGCCGGAGACGAGTCCGGTGCCGCCGCTTCCGACCTGGCAGAACCCCAGCTTCGCCACGGGGACCCCGGCGCACGCCGCATCCGGGCACCCGCACCAGTAGGTCACCCCGTCGGCGCCGCACACGGGATCGGCGCGGAAGCATCTGATGGGACAGGTTGGGGAGGAATCGCCGGACATCCGGGGGCAGGGGTCGGATCCTTCGTCGGATCGGACGCCGGCGGCGGCGGCGGCGGAGAGAAGGAGGAGGAGGAGAGGGAAGAGAAGGTAGGGTTCCGATGAGGATCGGGTCATGATGTTGATCTGTGGGAAGAAGCCCTAACCCTAATTTCCCTTCCCCCTTTGAGGAAGAAAGAGGGCGGTGGTGGTGGGAAGAAACGGTAGGATTCTTTTCTGATCTGTTCCGGTTTTTTGTGTGTATATGCGCGTCGTTTTTCCACTTTCCAGTTCAGCAAAATTTTGTCGGTGGTGTTGGATGGGTTTGGTACAGCGGTTTCTTAAGTTAAACAGTGGTGTTTAGCTGAGTTTGTTTTAGAAATTCTTTGCTGATCGCCTGGCCCCGTATAAAGAGCATACGTAGATGGAGATCAAAAATTATATATTTAGGTCCAAATTTATAATAAAAAATTTAATATAAAATTAGTTGTGTTTGTATGAAAATAGTAAAATAAATAAATTTTAGGTCCAAATGAGATGAGTATATAGATACAGACTCAAGTGTCATTATTTTTATTTTTATTTTCAAAAATAATTTTGAAATTGAAGTTCTAAATTACTCCTTGTTATTAAAAATGAGAACCTACATTCTGAATGTAGAAATTCTGAGACTAAAATTGCAGCTTTTATGGTTAGAATGGAACTATCATGTGACTCGAATCTTACTATTTTACAAAATAAGTTCATACATTTTAAATATAGAATAAAGAAATTGTAATGAGTATAACAGGTGGGCAAAATGAATCTTATGTACAACAATATTGGATTTATCCTTGCAAGATGGTTTCAATGGTTGGGACCGGTTTATGTTATTGGAGAGTTCGTGAGTTCGGGTCATGCTCTTAATAAAAAAAACTAATTGTAATTACCGTTTCTCTGTAAAAAAAATAAAAATATATATAAAAAAATTTGCAACAAAATAGCTTTTGATAGTAGATTGCTGTAAAAAAAAATCCAGAGTTTTCAAAATTTAAAATTTCCTTTTTATAAGATTATATTTATTTTAAAGAAAAATAAAGACAATTACCAATAAACAATTTCAACTCAAATTTTTGTCTTGACCCACACCAATAAAATAGATAGGCAAACTTAAACTTTGGCTTGGGATTGGTGATGTTTTTCGGAAAAGATAACATATTTAGAAAACATCATATCATGTTGTCAAATATTACTTATCAAATAAGCTAGTGTTTTTTTTTCAGAAAATTTACTGTAGCGAAATAAATTTACATTAAATTCATGTAAACGAAATAAGTTTGAAAATTTTGTAAAAAAAGTCACGGTCCGCCAACAGTGTTGGCGGAAAACGCAACTTTTTTACACGTACGCAAACAAACAAATAAAAAAAAAAAAAACGTGGGCCCCACGGCCAATTTCCGCCAACAGAGTTGGCTGAAATTGGGGGGGGCCAATTTCAGCCAACTCAGTTGGCGGAATTTGGCCCCCCATGGGGCCCACGTTTTTTTTTTTGGTTTTGTTTTGTTTGGTTTGGTTTGGTTTGGTTTGGTTTGTTTACTTAGTTTGGTTTGGTTTTTTTCGTTGGTTTATTTTAATTAGTTATATTTTTGTTTTATTTATTTAGTTTAGTTTAGTTTTGTAATTAGATTTAAGTAAATTTATTTTAACGAAATAAAATTAAAATAAATTAATTGGAAAGAAATATTTAGAAATATTTTTTTCAAAACAAAACTAAATAAAAAATAAAACTAAATAAAAAAAATTCCTGAACCAACATCAATCCATAAATAAAAAAACAAAACTAAATATTTAGAAATTTATTTTTTTCAAACTGGGGTGCATCAAACCGAGAAGCATTATTCCCTTCCATGTGAACCAATTCCTGAACCAACATCAATCCATAAATAAAAAAACCAAAGCAAACCATAATTCAAAACAAAATTAAATTAAAAAAATTAAAATCTAAAACAAAACTAAATAAAAAAAACTAAATAAAAAAATGTTTGCTGAAATTGTTGGCTAAAAAAACTAAATAAAAAAAACTAAACCAAATAATAAAACAAAACCAATTAAAACAAACCAACTAAATAAAACCAACCAAAACAATCCAAAACAAACCAACCCAAACCACCCCAAAAAAATCGTGGGCCCCACACCCAAAATCCGCCAACTATGTTGGCTGAATTTTGGTGTGGGGCCCACGGATTTTTTGGATGGTTTGGGTTGGTTTTTTTGGGTTGATTTAGTTAGTTTGGTTTGATTATTTTTTTTGTTTTATTAGTTCTTTTTTCATAATAGACATAAAATAATTAATTTAAATATTTCTAAATTTTTTTTTGTAGATCGAAACATCGTTTTAAATCCGTGGGCCCCCACATCCAATATAAATTTATTTTCCTACAGTAACTTTTAAATATAAAAAAATAATATTACCGAAAGTCAAATTTGGAGGTCAAAACATCGTTTTTTGACGATTCTAAAATTTTCCAAAGTCCGTCAAACGGTAAAACCGTTTATCCCGAAGTACTTTTCCATACGGTCATTTTGACTCAAACTGGAGCTTGTTTCGATCTCCCAGTCAAAAGTTATGATAGTTTGAAGTTTTATATTTTATATTTTTGCCTGTAACATATGCGTCTTGTTTCGGATAAAAATTTTTTCTACATGATTTGTGTTACTCTCGTCGAAAACATACAAATCGACTTATTATTTAACGAAAAACGATCTCAAAACAAGTTGTTATGGCCGCTTGAAGTCTGCTCGACGGCAGACGTAATAGTCTTACGACAGATTTTTAACATTATTATTTTTTAACGTCTGTTAACGACGAAAAAATTTACGATAAAAATATAATATTTATAAATATAAATGTCCAATTCATTTTGATATTTTTTTGTCATATTTTAAACTTTTATGCTTTAGATGGAATTTATACAAATTTTGATACTTTGGAAACAAATTTCCGAAAAAAATATTTATAAATATTTCTTTCCAATTAATTTATTTTAATTTTATTTCGTTAAAATAAATTTACTTAAATATAATTACAAAACTAAACTAAAGTAAATAAATAAAACAAAAATATAACTAATTAAAATAAACTAACGAAAAAAACCAAACCAAACTAAGTAAACAAACCAAACCAAACCAAACCAAACCAAACAAAACAAAACCAAAAAAAAAAACGTGGGCCCCATGGGGGGCCAAATTCCGCCAACTGAGTTGGCTGAAATTGGCCCCCCCCAATTTCAGCCAACTCTGTTGGCGGAAATTGGCCGTGGGGCCCACGTTTTTTTTTTTTATTTGTTTGTTTGCGTACGTGTAAAAAATTTGCGTTTTCCGCCAACACTGTTGGCGGACCGTGACTTTTTTTACAAAATTTTCAAACTTATTTCGTTTACATGAATTTAATGTAAATTTATTTCGCTACAGTAAATTTTCTGTTTTTTTTTCGAAAAAATAAGCAAGTATTAACATATTAATAACTTTCATCGCAACTTTTTAGAAGAAGAAAAAAGTATAATCAGAGACGGAGCTACATAGAACACATGGGATCCACCGTCACAATAGTGGACTAAAATATGTTCTATGTGTTGTATTGAAATAAATTAAAATTACATATTTTTAAGATTTTTCTCTACAGACTACTGTTCAAGAAAAAGAAAAGGTCATTCCCACATAATGAAATGTCTAACTCAGTCTTTGAGTATAATTAATTTTATTCCAGTATGCCACAAAGATATAATTTTATTTGATCCATCAAGAAAAAATAATAAATTGTTTAGTTTCTATTTGAAATGAATCTTATGTTGTTTCTATCTAAATCTTGGTCAAAATCGCAAAAAAAAGATATGATTGATCTCCAATATTTATTATTTTGGTCATAAAAGAAAAAAAAAACGAATATAGAAAAAGTAAAACTCTTACATAGGCATCACTGTTGCCGTTTAACATTTGAAATATAAAATTTTCCATTTAAATTAGGAACCATATTAGCTATTGCCCCTATATCTACCACCTAGTTTTCTCCAAGGGGCTTTATCTAAAAAACAGAGAATTGTGGGCTAACAAATGAGCCACATGAGCAACTTCTCAAGGAACATACCTATTTTGCTTTGCATTGTTGAAAGTGCATACGGAAGTACACAAATGTCATCTAACATTGTACCAACATAATATCAATAGACAAGATACTGTAAGAGCCTACAAATTCACACGCTAGTCCATTTCCAAATATTACATGCTTGAAACCCACACCCCATTCTATAGCTTTAATTTGAGCCTTAGTAAAACTCTCAATCCTGGACTACTCAGACAACTCGACCCATAAGTTCGTATCCGGCCTAGAAGCCTGCCACTGTTTCTCCGGTCCTACCATTTATCAAATAGAAGAAACATAGCTCTAGCTTTAATCAATTGAACATTCTTCAAAGAGACGAGTGTTCAGGTTTTGGGCTTTATTTGTAGAACAATTATGGCTAAGGTGGGAGGCCAAAGGTTTCCAAATGTTTTGAAGGGAAAAGAGAGGTGAAATTGGCTCAAGGTGTGTTAAGGGCGGGAGGTCCGGAATTCGGCCCGGGTCTAGCCCGGTGAAATCCAGTCTGAACTGGTCTGGATTCGATCAACGGATCGGCCCGTTCCGGTCCACTCCCTCCCACGGGTCCGGACTGGGTCGGAGGATCCGACCTGCAGGCTCTGTCCGATCCGGCCCGTTGTCGGTTTCGTTCGGACCGAGTCTAATTCGGACGGTCCGGTTTGACCGGCTCGGTCCAGGTCCGATTCGGTTGAATTAATTTTTTTTTAATATAATCGTTGAGGGATATTTTTACCAAATTTTTTTGTTTTAATGGCAGTTTTTTGTCTATTTTAAAAATATTTTGGTTATTTTTAACATATAAGTTATATCATATAGATTATATATAAAAAATACATAAATAAACGAAAAAAAATAAATTAAACCGGGCTGACCGTGAACTGGTTCGGCCCGGTCCTCCCCTGACTAGGTCATAGGTCCGGGCTGGATCGAAATTTTTTCTGACCGGGCCGGACCGGTCCGACCCGCCTCTCCTCTCGGATTGAGCCTGGTCCAGACCGAACCCAATCAAACCCGATTGATTCGAACCACGGACCGGCTCGGAACGGTCCAATACACACCATGAAGAGTGGCTTTAAGCCTTTAACCAAGGATTCAGGAATTCCCAACGGTAATAACCGACTACAACCGGAAACCCACTTGAAAACGTCCAAAAAGACCTCGACCTTCTCTCTCGACCACCCAAATGTACCTAAAATTAAGAACATTGTGCTCTCCTCGTCTCCATCCCTGACCTCCAATATATATACACCGGCCACCGAACGCCCTACATTGCCATTCTTCCTTCCTTCATTTCAAGCTTCACTCCTCGCCATTTCAAGCCTCACTTGTCGACATTTGCTCACCAGCTGATCAATGGGAGGCTGCGCGAGCAAACCCAAGGAAACCGACGGCTCCAGGGCCGCCGCTCCAGTCGAGAACTCCGCCGCAGAGCCGGAGGTCTCCGTGAAACATGTCGACAGTGATGCTCCCCGGGAGGAGGTGTGCATTGTACCAAAAAAAAAAAGCTACAAAAAAAATCAAGTAATTAGTTTCCCGTACGCACGCATTAACTCTGATTAATGAATGTTGCCCAAAATTTGCAGGTCAAGGCCGAAACCACGGCCGAGAATAATGAGATCAAGGAGGCTCCACTAGTCGACCTCTCCTCGCCAAAGGCAGAGGATGAGAAAATCCCGGTGGTCGAATTAGCTCCCGAGATGATCGAGCTAAAGGCCGCTATTGAACCAGTCAAATTGGAGCCAATCGTTGTGAAGGAGGATGCGCCAGCAACTGCACCTGCACCTGCACCAACACCGGCACCGGCACCGGCACCAGTCGAAGAAAATGTTGCTCCTGCAGCCGAGGAGAAAGAAAAGGAGGTGGTCGCAGAGAAGGTTGAAGAGGTTAAAGAGCCTGCTCCTCTCGACGAGAAGAAGGCCTCCGCTTAAAGGGGAGATTGACTATTTGTTCTTGAGCAGATTCACAATGTTAATTGTCATGATTGGAGGAAAATGAGGATTAATTTCATTGATGTACACCTACAAATTACAAGATGATTAATGTTGTACCTAATCTAAAAACCTCTGATCTGCAGCACAAAACCATCCATTTTGAAGATTTTCTTGTTGGCAGAGACGGAGTCATGATTTTAATTTACCCCAAGCTGAGCTTAAAACATCATAACTTTTATAAAACAAAATGAATGTTGCCAGTATCGTCATGTTCATATCGTATCGTGTCTAACCAATTTAGAACTCTGTCTGACAAATTTAAAAAAAATGGAAACAAGAAAAAAAAAAATCTGTTTTCCTAAAAAGACTATTTTAGACATAAATTAGAATACTAAGAATCTTTGACATTATCTTTAACCATCAACTAAAATTCTGCAATATGGTATAACTTCTCGAGGGTGCGAAGAATCTAATGACAAAAAAAGTGTCGATGGCGGAGATTGACACTGCTGATACTGTGATGTGGTAGAACTGTTCGATGGTGCAAGTATTCTAGAAGTTTGCAACAGGATCTCAATTTTTGTGCAAATCTACATAACAAAATCCATTAATTGACATCCACTCCAACATGTAAGCGCTCCTTCTATTATAAAGGAATTTGGATGACTTGTAGGTAATTTGTAAATATTTTTAATTTCATTGAAATTAATTATACATGAAATTAAATTAGCTTGGGTACATAATTAGTACATTGACATCAACTAATATATATATATATATATATATATATATATATATATATATATATATATATATATATATATGAAGGAAAATATATTTGTCATATCTTTGAAGGAGATTGACTAATATATTTGACCATATCTTCGAAGAAGATTGACTTTGACCTTTGACCAAATCTTTGACAAGAATATATATTGGATTTCCATAAATATATTTTTAATATTTTTGTGGTAAGCCTATATAATATTGGATTCCTATTCTTACATGATGTTGGATTTTCATGTATAGACATATAACACGCTATATAAAGTAGTCGAAGATTTCTCCTAGAGACATATCAAGCATGCTCAATCAAAGTTGTTGAATAAGTTCAACACAAGAGCATCTCAAGAGTGCTCACTGTAAGTTGTTGAATAAGTTCAACACAAGAGCATCTAAAAAAGAGTGCTCAATAAAGGTTGATGAATAAGTTCAACATTAGAGAACAAAAGTTGTTGAATAAGTTCAACACAAATTTTTTTGAAAGAGAGTGTTTTTTTTTTTTTATCTTTGTGATAGAGAGTTCTTGAAAGCAAGTGAGCTCTTATAACTTCTCAACAAGCATGTCATTGCCAGATTAAATCGCTATGACCAACCTGTAGTACTTAACCGACCGGCACTTGGAATCTCTGAAACAAAATATGCAATAATCAGCAGCCTCTCGGACCAGAATGGGCTGCTCAAGCGACATAGCTAATTGCGCCAGCAAAATAGTCTCAGCTCACTAGTCGATCATGAAATGTGTCAATGATGCTAATTCTATCCCAACTTAGTGTAGAGCAGTTAATCCT
Organism: Iris macrosiphon; assembly: GCA_036927795.1. Lineage (NCBI taxonomy): Eukaryota > Viridiplantae > Streptophyta > Magnoliopsida > Asparagales > Iridaceae > Iris > Iris macrosiphon. The sequence goes on from JAYESA010000014.1 coordinate 162,139,846, forward strand.
TGAATATAACTATATTTTTCTCAACAATCTCATAAGGTGATACAGTAGACTACAGGTACGCTATTAGCTGCGATGAGGAGCTCCCTGACATTCCGAACTTCAATATAGGCAGGGAAACATTATTTCATAAATCCTTGATGCATCATGAACTGAAAGAAACAAACTTTAAATGGCAAAACAATGCAGGATTTTACATCACAGAATTGATAATTTTTGCAAAGAGGCTTTTCATGGTGCCAATAATGAATGTTGAAACCTGAATCATTTTTACTTCCTTTTTGCCTGCAAAGGCATCTCATCTTTTTTTCTTCTTATGTTCTTTTCTTCCTTCTTTCTATCCTCATTAAATGCCTTTGAAGGCTTCTTGCCTACAGGGAAACACATCGTCATATTACCGCCTCCGCCTCTGTCTCCACCGTCAACTTGATGGAATTTTTGAGTTTGTGAAATTTTTTGAGTTGGTTGTATTTTTTTGAGTTGATTGTATTTATTTGACTTTGTGAGATTGTATAACAGTTATTTGTATATGTTTGGATTACTCTACTTTATTATTTCATTGTATATATAACATTTGTACATGTTTGTGTGAGTTTTATTAGTTTGTGTGGAATTTACTTGTGTGAAATTTATTTGTGTGAAAATTGGTGAATGTATAACAGGAATATGCTCAACAGAAATTAATTTATGAAAAAAATATTACCTTTAGCGACGGACTGGCGACGTAATAGCGACGAAAAATCTGGAAAATCTCATGTCAGTGACGGATTACCGACGGAAAAATTCAAGCAAGCGACTATCTAGTGACGGATTATTTGTAGCTAAAACGTCTGATACACACAAATGTAGCAAACATGTATCAGAGTCCGTCGCTAACATCTGTCGTTAATCCGTCACTGAGAGTGACGACTTAGCGACGAACTCTGTGAGCCATGAATGTGCAAAACCTTTTGAAAATTTTGACAATTTTTGGGCTCACATAATCCGTCGTTATTTTGTCGTTAAGTAGTCAGAAAATTTTGCAATGAAAATTATACGTCACTGATTTGTCGCTGGATTTATGTCGCTCAATCCGTCGCTAATCCGTCCCTTTATCGACGGATTAGCGACAAAATTTTCGTAATGACATTAATTTTTCTGACGGAACATTTTCGTCGCTAATCAATCGCTAAATGCAAATAGCGACAAAAATAGTGTATTTTTGTAGTGCGTACAACGCATGTTTGTGCGTGTGTGTGTGTGTGTGTGTGATGCACATAATCTACCTTGAGCATGGAAGGAAACATTAGTCGAACGCGTAGCTAGCAAAGTGCACAATCCGTTACAACCCGTTCTTGATCTATTTGCATGTTGATTAAAAGGATCCTTAATTTGTAATGTGTTATGATTTTTCTGTGGTTCGAGACACAAGAGAATTTTTTTTTTTTTAATGTGGGAAGACTATATTTACTAAAGATAATGAATTAGAAAAGTCTTATCCAATGAAAATGTATTGAGATGCTTATTTTTTTTAACTTCTTCCATTTTTTTAAAATGTTTTTAGTAATAATAGATGTCACGGAGGTAAAGATATTCTCAAGTGCATTTTCTAGAACTAGATAATCAACTTTATAATATTTTGTATAACTTTTGTCATATAAGCTTCACAATTTACTTAAAAATTACATTCAATAATGACTTCTTAATAATAATAAAAATATTTGACATTCCTATGTGGCAACAACTTTTTTCCCAAAGTCACAATACGTTGGAGATGCTCTGACAAGATCTTGGATGGTTACAATTGGCAAGTTATATATGGCAACTTGTTACACTTGTCGATCATGATATTAAAGGGAAAAAAAAAAACAAGTTGAGAACAATGCTACGTCCTTTGACATTAGCATTGTAACTGCGTTAATTAAACGGTCGGCTTAACATTATCATGGATACTACCTAGTTAATCTGCAAATCAACACTGCGTTCTGTATCGAAAAGTTGACTATCTTGTGCTCCTGTGTCTCGTATGATTGTATTACTGGTCTTTCCAAATGTCGCATACATAACAAACCGCGTTCTTGGTTTGGATGTACGCCTTCATGCCATTAACAAGACGAATATACTTCAGTGCTAGTCATTAATTTACTTTGGATCCTCAGCCCTCAAGTGACAAATAAGAATATTTTACTTACTTGTGGGGTGGTGTATGTCCGTCTCTTCAACCACAAGTCAACCAAATGGACAGAGAGCAGCTAGCCTAATTGAATCCATGTTAATAACGATTTCCCGCGTGCATCGCACATAACCCAAACCAAACATACACGTCAGGACGAGATTTCCTTGAATTTATTCGCTACCAAATCAGAGCTCCACTTAATTTTGTTTCGATTTGTAAACTTGGCTTCATTTTAGAGACGATTCTCCTCTCCTGGCCTCTATTTAAGCTTTCCAACAGGTTTCAGTAACTTCATCGAACACCAACATATATAGCAACACACCAGTCGGTACCCCTGCCTGCATAAAAATGAGGCTTCTCTTCCTTCTCCTGATCTCAATTTCTGCAGTAGCCTCAGCTGACCAGCTCCTAGTTGGCTTCTACAACTCCACCTGCCCGCGGGCTGAATCAATCGTAACAAATGTGGTGCAAGCGAGCTTCCGATCTGACCGCACCATTACCGCAGCCTTACTTCGCTTGTACTTCCATGATTGCTTCGTAACGGTGAGTATATATGAGCACATCAATCCTATCTAACCAAATTAAACTAAGAGACTGGGCGCCAAAATTTAAGGAAAAGGGTCAACCTCAAATGTAACATAGAGTGATTTTATAATATAAGATCAGTCGAATAGATTTGAAACATATATATATATATATATATATATATATATATATATATATATATATATATATATATACTGTTTATTAGTTGCAATCGGTGTCCAATGTCCAATGTTCTGTAAATATTTTTCTAGTTACAACGACGTTTAATTTTCTTTCTTTACCGATTTAAATTATATTTCAAACCAATTTTCATTTCACACGTATTACTAATTACTAGTTCCAGGAATAAAGTGTGTATATATATAATTTCACTAGTATTATATTTTCAGTAACATCATTTGATCCCATATGACTCCACCTGTGTTAGCTCTGCATCTAGGATTTACTGTTAAGAGTTGGTTGCCACTGCACCAAGACATTATGGTAGGATTTTTAACACATCCAATTTTAAATACCGCCTTATGCACATTTTAATCTCATAATAGTATTCCATTGTGTTAATCAAAGACTGCAGCGTCTAAAAATCTCCCTGGATCATTTCGGATCGATCGCTATCACGTATGGCATTGACAACCATCTGAATCCACTTGTAAAGTTTTTGTATCACTCTATCAAAGATATCGTAGATGTATGAAATAAAAATCTTAAGATAAATAGAACTTAGAAAGTTTGCGTACTCATGCACGTACATCTAAATTAGAAGAAAATATGGTTAATTATATGGCATGTATGCATAAATTTATCGTTTATACATGTATTTGAAATTTAAAATTACCTCCCATTAATTACTTTAGACTCCTTAGTTACATATTAAGACTATAGCTTCACGAGAAATTATTAAGTGAGCCAAGTTCACCTTGCACTTTGATTCTTCTCTACTTGATATGACATGGAGATGAATGCATATAGTGGCAGCATTGAACATTTTTTTCTCATTTTTATGCTATGAAGTGGATGAGAATCAAGATAGCATAATTTTCTTGTGCTAATGTGAAAGTAGTTGTTCTAGTTAAATAACAAGAAGCCAATAGAGTTTTATTTTCAGTAATGTTTTTTGTTTACATGTATGGCTCCATCGCTTCTTGATTTTCTTGTCAGGGTTGCGATGCATCACTCCTACTCGACTCAACGAAGGACAAAGAAACCGAGAAGAACGCTGGCCCCAACTTCTCAGTACGCGGTTACGAGATCATCGACAAAGCCAAGGAAAGGCTCGAGAAGGAGTGCCCGTCCACAGTCTCGTGCGCCGACGTGATAGCCCTGGCGACCAGGGACGCCGTGGCGCTCGCCGGCGGCCTTAAGTACCCCGTGCCCACCGGCCGACGGGACGCGCTCGAATCGAACGTTGGCGACGCCAACGGCATACTGGGCCCCTCGATCCCGGTCCCCGAATCTATCGAAAGATTCAAGGCCAGGGGGTTGTCTACAGAAGACATGGTCGTCCTCTTGGGTGCACACACGGTCGGCGTAGCCAGCTGCGGCTTCGTCGAGGGCCAACTGTCGGACCCAAACATGGATGCGGCACTAAAGGCTAAGCTCGAGAAGCTCTGCAGTTCTACAGGCAACTTGCCGAATGTAGCCTTGGACCAGGCGACTCCGTTGGTGGTCGATAATAAGTTCTATCAGCAGTTGAGTAGGCATAGAGGAATATTGCAGATAGATCAGGCATTGACGGTGGATAACTCTACCGCGAGCATCGTTGCGGCTTTGAGGAAGGACAATGCTAAGTTTCTTCGGAAGTTTGGAGATGCTCTGGTGAAGCTGGGAAGCTTCCAAGTTCTACTGGGGAGTGATGGAGAGATTAGGGAGAAGTGTGGTGCTGCTAATAATCCATAAAAAAAGAAAAAAAAAATTAATGCTGAGATAGTGAGTGTGATTAATAAGTCATGTCCGAGGATATATAGGAGATGACAGTCGTGCTAAGTTCTTTCTTCAGCTATTCTTATTGGTGTTTTTGCTTGTTTTAACTAGGGAAATAATTTTCATGGTCCCAGAAAGAAAATCTTTGATCCTAATTTGCAAATTTTTTTTAAAAAAAAATTGCATTTGAATTTTGTTTTCCTTAATAAGAGAAAGAACTCTATTGTAAGAACACCTGTAATTTAACAGCCTACTTTTCATCACATCATCATTATTGTTTATTATAATTGGAATACAAAACTATCAATTTGGAGTCCCAATTTCATTGATTCTATATTTTATTTTATTTTTGATCTGCAAGATGGGTTTTTTTTTTTTTTTTTTACTATTTTTATATAAATCCAACACATTCAACATCTATTTTTTTATTACAAATTTGGGAGTGAAGATTTAATTTTGAGTTCCATCTGCTATTGATCGGATCTAAAATAAATTAGGCCTGTGGGCTGTTCCCGATCCACTATCATATCCCTAATTGTGAGTCTCTATTGTCCAGACGCTCTAGACAACGTAACGCAACCGAGTTGAACACAAACTACTTCATGAACACAAGAATATTTGAAAAAGGACACCAACAAACAGCCATATAGAGTGGTATGTGGTCCATTTCCTACACAATTGGAATGGCCATTGACCAATCGCAATCTATCTACTACAAGTCTACAACGCATTCTCCAACGTTGATCCCGATCCTCCCATACACACACAATGGGCTTTGCATCCAAAGAAGAACAAATGACGATGGCCGGAACCGGAGGAGGAGTTCTAGAGACAACCATCACCACCTCTCCTCGTCCTCCTTCCTCCCCGTACCGCTACAACTCCCCACTAGCCCAGGTCTGCCTCATAGGCCTGGTCTGCTTCTGCTGCCCCGGCATGTACCTCGCCCTCACCGGCATGGGCGGGGGCGGCCAGGTCGACCACGCCGCCGCCAACAACGCCAACACCGCCCTCTACTCCACCTTCGCGGTCTTCGCTATCCTCGGCGGCGGCATCTACAACCTCTACGGCCCCCGCGCCACCCTCTTCTCCGGCTGCTCCACCTACGCCCTCTACGCCGGTTCCTTCCTCTACTACAACCACTACCACCACCAGCTATTCTCCATCATCGCCGGAGCCATACTCGGCGTCGGCGCGGGCCTCCTCTGGGCCGGCCAGGGCGCCATCATGACCTCCTACCCCCCGCCCGCCCGCAAGGGCACCTACATATCCGTCTTCTGGAGCATCTTCACCATGGGCGGCGTCATCGGCGGCCTCATCCCCTTCCTCCTCAACTACGACCGCACCGAGGCCGTGTCCGTCAACGACGGAACCTACATCGGCTTCATGTGCTTCATGACCTTGGGAACATTGCTCTCGCTAGCGATTATTCCGCCCTCACAGGCAAGCGCGTATAGAAATAGACCCCTACATGCCATGTGTACTATTACAGTCATATCGGAATATGATATTCCGTTTTTCATATATATATATTGATCTTTTTTTCTTCTATGAGCCATCTCACATTTAGTATACCCTAATCTAGGGTTTGAAATTATTCTGTTTTGAATCGAAAATCGAATCGAGTCAAACTGAATAAGAGATACGGTTCAGTTTCGTTTTTAAAAATACTAAATTTTCTTATTCGATTTTGTATTTCGTTTTCGATTCAAAACCGAATATATATATATATATATATATATATATATATATATATATATATATATATATGTAAATTAATGGAAAAATCGAATAAATCAAAAACTGAACCGATTTAACTCGGTTCGATTATGGATCATTTCGGTTCGATTTCGATTTTGCTTATTCGGTTTGTGGTCCAATTCAATTTTCGGTTATTCGGTTCAGATGAAACCAAATTGACCCAATGCGCACCCCTACCCTAATCTATTCCAATCAATCCAAACTTGAATTTCTGGTTCCGCCTTCCTGGCAGGTCATCCGCGACGACGGCACGCGCGCCACGGCCGTCACCTACAACAACGTCTGCGCGGAGGCGCTGGAGGTCCTGAAGCTGTTGGGCAACTGGAAGATGCTGCTCATGGCTCCCGCGGCGTGGGCGAGCAACTTCTTCTTCACGTACCAGTTCAACAACGTGAACGGGTTGATCTTCAACCTGAGGACCAAGGGGCTGAACAATGTGTTCTACTGGGGCGCGCAGATGGTCGGGGCGGTCGGGAACGGATATTTCTTGGATCATAGCTTCAAGAGCAGGCGGACTAGGGGGTTTGTCGGCATCGGAGCCATTGCGGTGCTTACCACCGCGGTTTGGGGAGGGGGGCTGGCGAACCAGCTTAGGTATAGCGACGGGAAGTGGCCGGAGGATCAGCTGGATTTCAAGAATTCCGGTGGGAAGTTTGCAGGACCGTTTGTACTCTACTTCAGTTACGGAATGCTGGACGCCATCTTCCAGAGCTTATGCTACTGGGTTATTGGGGCTTTGGCTGACGACTCTCAGACCCTTAGCAGGTACCTACCTACCTCTAATTCTTTCTCACTGCTAGCTAGCTAGTTCATCTTCCCTTTCCTACTGCATTTTAAAATAGTGTACGGAGTGTCCCCACAGTGATGCTCTAAATAGTTAATACCAGTCAGTCAATCGGATTCTGAAATGTATGTTGTCTCCAACTTACAAGACTAACACAATGTCCATAATAGTGTTAAACGATCTATTAGTCTTTCAAACACTCACGGCAAGCTATCTGCTTGTCTTCTCCCTTGTTCGCATCTACACATATGGCAAGCGGAGCGGATCAGCTGTCCGAAAGATTCTGTCACATATTCCGTCCTCCCCCGCCTACTTGCTTGAGCAATTTTTTTTTTTAATCGGTAGGACCCACTTGACATAGAAAGGGGACAGGGACAGCTGATCCACTTCCAATTCTATGATGTGCTCAATTGTCCCCAAAATAAAAAAATAAAATGTTAGAAATAATTGTCACTTTTTTATTGAAAATTTTTGTGAATCAAAACAAACAGAAAATTAGATTGATGTTACCGGCCTCTGGGAAAGTCGTGCACGAAGTACTGTCCTAAGAGTTGATTCGGGATCTATGTGCAGACGTTTCCGAAGCTCCTAGTGGTAAAACCCCCGCACTACCGGTATCTCGTCGCCGCACACGACTTGGAGAGAATGACCAGAACTTAGCTCTGTCCAGAGCTTGGAGATGAGTGAAATGACGACGAAGAATGGAGTAAAAAATCTGTTGGCAGCAATTTTTCGGAAAGAATGAACCTGGACACAAAATTATAACGGTTCAAATAGGGTCCCAACCCGAAGAGGTAATTGAATCGACATTCAGCGCCCGCACCAGTTACGCACGCCGAGCCAGACCAGGCGGCGGCGGCATCGCGCGAGTGTGGCCCAAGGGGTTCCCCACACATCAAGTTTAAGTGAGCGAAGAAGAGAAACTAATATATGTACACAAGAAAGCTTTGGTCCATCCGATGTGGGATTAAAGAAAAAGAAAAAAGTTTGAGCTTTTGAAAGTAAAGCCAACATAAAAAAAACAACTAAAACTTTTGCTTACGGCCTGCATCTGCAGGTACAGCGGATTCTATAAAGGAGTGCAGAGTGCTGGCGCTGCCGTGGCGTGGCAAGTCGACACACGCAAGACCCCGCTGCTAGCGCAGCTCATCATTAACTGGTCCCTCATTACAATCAGCTATCCGCTGCTGCTGCTGTTGGTGCTTCTGGCAGTCAAGGATGAGGAGAAACCCCCCGTGTCCTCACACGAGGACATGGAGGAGAGTAAGGCGCCTTAATGAAAGTGGAGAAGTCTGATTGAATGATTTTTAGAGAGAAATGATTGAATGAGCGATGCTCTTCTTCTTCTTCTTCTTCTTCTTCTTCAGGCATTTTGTTGCTCATAACAATGTGTACATATTTGTAGTCAGGAATAAGTCTTGCCCCCATTTGTAGTGGCAGGGAGAAGAGTCATGACTCATGAGAACATCTTCAAAGCCTAATCAAACGAGAAAGGTCCGGTTTTAATTTATAGCTAATTCCTTTAATTCATAAATACATACATACTGATCTGTTTTGTTTTTTTTTTTTTCTAATTTTTTTTGTTGACTTTTCGATATAACGTACGTTCGAAATTTTTGTGCATACTGTATTGTATGTCTTTGGATACCTGCTCTCCAATTTTTATCATTTATAAATGGAAGAAATAAGACGCTCCTGTGGTTCGATCCACTGACCTTCTGCTATCCAGTCGGGATCTTAAAATTGAATACATCCTTATTGTCGACATTTTTAACCTATTTCTATTTTTATCTTTTGTTCCAACGAAAAAGTACGTAGTAAGGACTTTTTTTTTTTTTGCATACAATTTTTTCAAATTTTAATCTCTAGAATTAATTTAATAATACTTTAGTTCTCAACAGACAAATTCTGGAAAAAAAAAATGAGTTGAATTCAATTTTCCATCCGAAAAGACAAAAAAAAAAAACCAAAAAAAAAAAAAAAAAAAATTGAATTCTCTTCCGAAACCAAAGGAGTACTTAAAATTGGGCTCCTTGATTCCATTCTCATGCATCCAATAACAGCCCATTAGTTACGTGCTAAGGTCCAACTTGATAAGATGGAAGATGTGCTAAATGTGCAATCTGTGACATTGCGGTGAAAGTGAAACCATTACCCAAACGAAGTCCAAAGCCATACCTAAAATGTACGTATGATAGTAAGTCATGTCGGGCGCGATGGGTCGCCGACTCCAAAATATTCGGTCCTACACGGAAAGGAATAAAAAAAATTCCAAACAGATCGGGTGGGGACGACTGCACGATCGAAATCGCGTCCATGTTGTCGCCTCCCAATCGTCGACCGTGGGATCCACCGAAACCAGCTCCCCTACTAACCGTTGGGAACTGGCCTGACCAGTTGGAGGTCGATGCGTGACGTCGATTCACGCGTCGGTCTCTTGGCACGGTCTATAAGGACGAGCTAAACAAGAATGGCTTGTCCAACCGTTCTCCGGCAAAATCTAGACAGCCGAGAGACTTTTGGAGCCTTTACAAATAATTGAACTATTTTTCGAGTCTATTTTTGTTCAATTATCAAAACAATGATGGATGATCATCCTATACTAGTTTTGGAGTCTATTTTAGAAGTATATTATAATAATAATTGAGTTTTGTTTTTCTGGATATGTTGGTTGAGTGAATTAATTTTTTTTTTTTTTTTTTGACGGTAATAGTCTCAATAACACCAACTTATTTAGGCAATAATAATATTATAAAATTAATAAAAAGATATTTGTGAAAAATTGAGTAAATTAAAAAATTAATTTCTGGGTGAACCAAATATGAAAATGGAAAAAAAAAATGAATTCTTATGACAACATATTTTCAACATAGCAAAACATTAGTATAGAATGTTAAAAAAAAATCTTGAAAAAGAAAAAAAAATAGATTCCTAATAGTACAAAATCTTCATCTAAACGAGTCCTACGAGACCATGATCGGGACATCCTCTCTCTCTCTCCCACGCCACGGTTAACATTTTGTTTAACAGAAAAGCATTACTTTGTTCCCACGCGAGCATGAACCAACCTCAAAGTGTCAAAATTGGTAAATTAAGCTCCAAACTTTTGTTTAATATAAGCCCATACCTATGTTCGAGTAAGACCAAATGCATCAATCAGTGAAGTCATTAATAATTTATAATCATGCTGATGATGATAGGCTTTGCTTAAGCTTCCTACACTTAAAAACCAACCAACGAAAATAGCGTCCTATTTAGCGACACCGTTGAATGAGATCACAAACTGCAACTAATCATCTACGACATTATAGTGGTGTAAAACAAAAAACGGACACCGGCGTATCAGAGACAAAAAAAATACATCGCAGGTTAGTGTCATCGTGACGCCAATCTTATCGATATATAAGCCTAGCTCGTGTTAGGAACATATTAGCAATGCAGTGTATCATAGAAAGCAGCGTTTAAAAAATCAGATCGGAGATCGACCAAACCAAGACACTGGATAGAGTCAAGAGGTTAGTCTAAAGTTTAACCTCTTATCTACACTGACCCCTCCTCTCCATGGCACAACTGACCACCACCAACCACCAACCCAAACCTTCGTCAATCACCGCTAGGTCAGCCCCCTAACTTCTTGAAAGATGGTACTTTGGCACTTGTGTCATATATATGTATCACTAAAACAATGTGTACGTGGTGATACATTCTTGGACTATACGGCGAGTCCGATTCAATCACAAGAAAGGTTGTTGCAGAAATTATTGACGATTTTCTAGAGGGACTAAATGAGAATTTTTTTTTTTTAGATAAAATGTCTTTATTTAGTAAAAATTGAAACTTCATTACAACCTTCTGTCATTTGTGAGGAGATCTAGATGAGAACTGTTGCATAACAAAACTCAATTACAAAGAGTCCAAACCATCCACTACAAATCCAATCAAACCAACTTCCACTTTCAAACAAACCAAATTCCAACGAAACAAACTAATTAAAGCAAAAACAATAACGAAATAAACCAAACCAACAAAAATTCAAACAAAACCAAAACAGTAAGAAAAAAATCAAGGGGTTGCATTTCTGCCCGAGTTTCTTGTGAAAATTGAATATGTTCAATTTCCGCTAGGTTGTCTAACAATGTGTAGACAAAGTAAATATAAGGATGTATATAGAAAAAAGGATTGGAAAGAAAAGAAAAAATATAGAAATAAATGATGCTCAAAGATGCATTCGGAATCCAAAATTTATAATAATAAAACTAACTAGAATGGGTTGAAAATGTGTAGAAATAATAGAAAATAGATTGAAACATATTTAATCTATTTTTTTCTTCTTCATTTGTCAACCATTTTCAAAATCAAAGCGTATTGTGTTTGTATAAATTCTTGGGTGGGTTTTTTTTCTTTTTTCAATTCGATTTGGGACCATCATGGGTTCTGCTTTGATGCTACTATTCTACGAAATGAACTCTTCTACTTTTAACAGAAAATTACAGTTAGAGCTTTCGAATTTAAATTTATTATGTAAAAAGAATAAAAACTTGTAAAAAATATAAAAAAAATATAAGATTGTCAAAATTTAGGACGTAAGTTCTATTTACGTCATAAAGAGGGACGTAACTCCTCTTCTCCCTTAACAAATGTTAACCCCATTTAATTACCTGCGTAAATAATACGTCCTAAACAAGAAACTAAGTTGGGAACTTACGTCTTAAATAAGGACGTAAATTGGGAACTTATGCCTTAAAGAATGGCGTAAGTTGGTTGGCTGTGTTTTTTTATTTATTTACCATGAAATTTTAACGGCTATGCTTTTTTTCTTTAATACACAGCGACGGAGATTAATATTTTTTAATTATATTTTTAGTAACTTATGTCCTAAAATATGGCATAAGTTTGTAAGTTACGGCCTAAAAAAAATGTAACATGTTTATATAAATTTTTTAATACATAATATATGTTGTAAATACAAATATTTTAAATTTTATGTTTTTTATGAAATAAATTTGAACTCGAATCTCTTTTATGCAATTTTTTTAATTACAGATTATGTGGTTAGAATAGGACTGTCAGGTGGTTCCAATTGAACTAATGAAGTTTTTACAACAGCAAACCGTCACGTCGAGAGTGCGGTACCAAATTTTCTCTTTTCTCAAATCAGGGAGAAGATGGGGCTAGTAGTGATGGGGATGTGCTTTATGAACCAGCAAAATCAAGCATATGATAAGCAAAGTGTTGAGAGAAAGTGATGTATTTGATATTTGGGATTACTACTCTCTTTTATTTATTGTATGTCAAATCACTTGATTTTTTTACTAAAGCAAGAGCTAACGTAGCATTCACTCAACATGGACCCCATTACCGACCCCAAAGGCAATGGATAGTCGCACCCAAACAAAATGGTTATGGAAAGCTTCTCCGTGAATTGCGGCTTCTTTTTCTCTCTCTCTCTCTCTAGAGAGAGAGAGAGAGAGAGAACACATGACAAAGGAAGCCATGGGAATCAGTAAAGGCTTTGGGAAGTGTGAAATATTACGAGCAAAGAAACAAAGTTGAAGATTGAAGATAAGAAGAGACTAATGAATTAATTTGTTTGTTGATGCAAAGTATCATTATTCCTTGCTTTGCAATATAATATATATGGTGAAGAGGGAATCAAAGTACTAGTGCACAGCGTAAAAAAATAAAAAATAAAAATAGAAAAAAGAAAAGGTACATTCATGACATAAGCAAGCTATCCTAAGTACCAATTAAATGTGCAGTTTTATTTCAGAAAATATGATATTGTATCAAAACTTATTAGGTTATTATTGTGTGTCAAGTAATTTCTGTCACATTTTTTCAAAAATATAAAATTTTAAAATATACTGACATAATAACAACTTTATAGGATAATTTATAATACATATTTTAAAAAAAATATATGATTGAATTTATTTGATATAATACTAATACAATAATAATGGTATAATATATGGCCTCTTACTCTATCTAGCACGTTTCAAAAGTGTCCGTAGGTACTCACCGTATTTGCAAGCTCATGGTTTCGATGAACATATATGAAACTCCATTTAAAGTACAAATAATATTGATTTAAAACTATAGTTGAGATTTAGAGGCATAAGCAAAATTGTATTGAGTTGGCTATAGAGTAGCAAACAAGGAATTCGGTTTTGGTCCTACCAAGGATTGTAGGAATATCGTGGCGACTGGCGAAGTATCAAAATTGGTTGCCAGCGTACGTTAATATAAATTTCGTGTATTTCGTGTGCATGTACCAAACTCTAGACCAAATTTATAGTTTTTGAATTTAGAAACTCATTTCGTATTAAATTAAGGTCCTTAATACTTAAATAAAGGTACTATAAAAAAAAAATTCAAAATTGGTCATATTTTTTGTAATTTTTTTACTTAAAAATTTATTCAGAACTAATCCAAATTTTATTAGGACTGTTAAAATTTTGACAGTCCTTTCAATATGTTGGAATGTCAAAATTTTAACAGTACTAAATAAAGTTTGCATTTCAATAGACTGTCAAAATTTTGATAGTCAAATCTATTGGATGGACTGTCAAAATTATAACAGTTCTAATAAATATTTGGACTAGTCCTGAATAAGTTTTCAGTGAAAAACTTATAAAAAAAAAATTGGACCGGTTCCGACTATTTTTTGTAGTGCATTTATACACGCCCAATATTAAATTTCATCCCTAGTCCCAATTTTTAGATTTTCGGTCTCATCTCACCCATATGTGCTAAGGGTTGGGTCTACCAATTTCTAAATTCTAGAAATTTCTTTTGTAAAATAGTAAGTCACAATTTAGAACCCAACTTTCTAGATTTTAGATTTTAGATTATTTTTTCTCACATCAATTTTTGTCCACACAATCTTTGAAACCATAGTTCAATTTATTATTTTCTACTATTTTTATATAAATCCAACACATTCTACATTTACATTTTTGTTTTTAAAATATTGGACCACAAATTGTATTAGAAAGTTACAAACTAACGATGATGCTCTAAGCTCAACGATATGTTTCCTCATGGAACATATGCGAGCTAATCCTTTCTCAACTGTAACTTCCATCTGCAATTTTGACTAAAGAAAGAAAAAAAAAGAAACTTCCATCTGCAAATTTGATTGACGCATTACTTTAGATGTAACATGTTCCCAATTGAATTGAAGACTTCAACTAATTAGATTCGTAGCACGTTCATCTCATTCTCAGGGCCATTGTCCCTCTTAGAAGTTGCATCGGATTGTTTGGTTATCTTTGAATGAATTTTTTTTACAGCAAAAATTATCGTAATTAATGTTACGGCTATTTTGACGACAACAATAATTATAATATTTGAGACATTTTTGCAGTTTTTGATGTAGTAATAACACAATTACAGCAACAAAAAAACACTAAAAGCGTGTAAATCAGTGATTTATAAATCGGATCGGACCGGCTGGTTTAACAAATTAACCCATGAATGGTAGCATTTTTGAAATGGTGCAAAAATTCAAACTTGGATGGACCGGAATGTGTTAGGATGGACTAGCTGAGAATGGACCCACATAAAAAAAAATACTTTTGAAAACAGAAATATAAATGAAAAAAGAACTATTTTTTGGGAGGAAGGGATGAGCTGGTGCCCAATCAGTCCCAGTGTAGGTACGTCCTTGCGCAGTGTTGATTTACTATTTTTTTTTTTTTTTTTCCAAAAACAGGTGGTAAATTATTTTTTTGGAAAAAATCAATACATAGAAGGAATTAAATATGAACCACGGGTTAAACTACTTACTAGTTGAATCGATTTGACCGACTTAGTGTCTTATCCAGATGATTTTTTTATGTCCAATATTTAAAGCAATGATGTAAATACTGCCACACCAATTATAACATTCACAGTCAACTAAACAACTCCGTTAAGAATTATCTTAGCATATGCACTGGTCTCGTACAATTACACTATTGAAAAATATTTTGCACAACTGATGTCCAATTAAAATTGCTTTGTTAATACATCGTGCTTCCGACTTTCCCTATTTATATTTCCACTTCTTAACACAAATATAAATAGTGAATTAATTGCAGGTGTGCGAACGTCAAATGTTGCTAATGGCGGATCCCATTCATGGAGATCTTCCCATCTTGGCTTGAGATCAAATCTTCTAACAAATAAAAGATCCGTCATCTTCAAAATCCACACTAGGTGTAGCTACATCTTCATCTTCATCTTCATCTTCCCTCGCAGCTGCTGTAGTGGCAAGGACATTTTCATGGTGCTATGACGTGGTAATCAACTAATTTTCTTATTTTTGAACCTAGCATGCAAACTGAAATTCAAGCAATTCACCAAGAAATTTTCCCGGCCAAGCAGTTGAAAGCAAAATAATGATTGTCATTGACGAAAGAGACACTTTAACGGTTATTCGGGATATTCAAAGGTGAAATGTTTTTTTTATTTCTTGGAAGCTTTAAGACATAATTTCGGCAATTCAAAATGAATTATCAAGTTCCAGTCCGCTGCTGGAACAAGTCTGATGTTTAGACACAAAGTGCCAGAACTCGATTGCTAGCCGAGTTCATGCTTGAACTCGGTGGCTGATTCCCACCATCGGTTAGACTTCGTCTTTATAAAAAGAAATGGAAATACGGTCGCTTATACACTAGCAAAGTTCTCTGCAGTGTCGACTACGTGCTCATAGGGATCAGAGGTAAACTTTTAAAATAGAACTTCAATACATAATGTAAAAAAAAATAAGAAGAAGAAGAAACTAAAATATAAAAAAAATAAAAAAATTTGACTTATCCTCTACTTTTTTTTTTTTATATTTAAGTATGCATTCCACATTATTTTCATACTATACATATTCTTCAACTTTTGACGGAATTTGTCCAAAAGTAATATCAATCTATTTAACTAAAAAAATTGGACGAAAATATCTTCGTCTTCTCCCTCTTTCTCCTCAACTCCTCCCCTCCTCTCCCCACCTCGGCCGCAGTTGTCGACACCCTTCCCCCCCCCCCCCCTCCCCACCACCGACCCTACTCTCCCTCTCCCCCCCACAGCCCCGCACCCCCATTGTCACTATTCGCACCCGAAATTTGGGCATGAGTCGTGGGTACGTTCAGCCTACGCCGCAACATCGACGGTAGAACGTTGTCTATGTCTCAACACTGCTAATCACCACTCACAACCTAACATGTCAATGATCTCAACTCTATAAGGAGGACAATGAATATGTATTGATCATCAAATCATAAGGTACTCAATCACAATAACTATAAAAAGTAAATGGTATGATAAGATGTAAAAAATATAAGGAAGTTCTGACATAAGTTTAGAACACAACTCAAATAACAATAATAAGTCTAGAGTCTAACTGACTCAACATAAATAAGTCTCATCATAATACACCCAAGTCTCACAATTTAGAACAATCCAATACATAATAAACTATGCTAAATGATGTCTAAACGACTGTGGCTGGTCTCCTCTAAGGAGAGTGGCTCCTCTGGAATCTCCGGGATAAAATCTTCATCTATTCCTGGACCATAGTGAGTAGGGAAGAAATTCTCGAGATCCTCTGAAAATGTTATACAGTCAGGATTGGAGCGAAGCACAAACACTAACAGCAATTTCAATTATATTGACAAAAACTATAAAATAGTTCAAGGTAATACATGATGAAGAAATACTGAAAAATAAGAAATACTGGAGAGACATCTAATCAGTATATAGAACTAACTAGCAATGAACCGATATATGGAAATGCTAGAAATGAGTGTACTGAAATAAAGAATAGAAATTCTAGCTAAGTGTTGTGAAATATCAGTTTGCTATGTGATCGGCTTGGGACTAGATCAGGCTTATTATATATGATTGGCTATGATACATGTGAGGTCAGGCTAACCATATATGGTTAGCTATGATGCGAGCAATAGTCAGGCTAATCATATATAACAGGCTATGAGGCATGTAAATGGTCAGGCTACACCCTATGTGATATGTGGGGTGAGCTATGATGCATATAAAATGGGGTATGATCGCATAACTTGCTAATATTTTTTCGTTTTCAGCTAGTACTATGGATTCCAATCATGACTACTCATGACAGGTATCTATGATACTATTCCGTGTATCCGCTGTGTCGGAATCAAGTATACACTACAAATCATAGTAATGATCAAAATAATAAATTGTCAGAAAATGTAATCGCCTGTGGTCCTGAGCAATGTGTGGGGATCGATGTCCAAAATGGAGTCACAAAGACCTAAATATGAAATATAAGTGTTAATTGGTGTTTGAAATGATAAAAGTGGTTAACTAGGTTGAATGAGATTTTTAGGCTATTTCTAAGTCTATATAAGGGTCGTACTAGTAGCTAAGATATACTAAACACCATACTGGAGATATTTATAATTATATAAATTATATTGAATAGTATTACATATAGTATCTTAACTATATACTTAGTATCTAGAAAAATATCTTATACTAGCTCTATACCTTAACACTTGAACCATGATACCCATGCCAATATACTCAACCTAGATACTTGACACTAGTCCCATACCTTGGCATTTGACATCTAGATACCAAGGTATCAATATATTGGTATCATACCATTCACTTGATATTCTCATATACTTCTCACAAACTACTACCACCCATACCTACTTTCATACTTGCTACTCCTCCAACCTTGCTGCTCCTTCACACTGTGGTGCAGTGGTTCCCAATAGTCACTGATACCCCAACATCCTACGGTCTATTGTTGTAATTGTTGTTAGCACTGCTGTGCAGCCCCTTGCTTCTCTTCATCTGACCAGTGTTGCACAAACAACTGCTCACCAAGACACACAAGACCGTCCCCCTTTGATCACAGTTTACTGTGTCAAATCCCCTAGCCCAACTTTGCACAAGGAACCTTTTCCGACTGTGTGGACAGTTGCAAGAGTAACCCTACACAAACATCCCTCATACTAGCTGCTCATAAGTCACCCAAAATAATATCAGTATATCATCTCACCGATACATTGAGAACCTGACACTTGAGACTCATCAGTCACACTAGACCAACTGGTCTTCCCTAAGGGTTCAAACCTTGGGGGGGGGGGGGGGGTTTTCCCTCTAAACTCGAGCCCTTGAGCACTGTCACCACCTCACTAATTGTTACAACTGTAGTTACTTGTTCTTCCACCAGCAATTTAACAGAGAATATCCCATATAACAGCACACTGGTGCCCCTCTAACACACACACAAGTGTTAACCCCCCCCCCCCCCCCCCAAACTGATACTTCTCTGTACATCTACTGTTGTGGTTACAACTGATACAAATTTGTATCAGTTCAAGCTTCTCTCCTTAAACTCCTCCTCTTGCACATGTACAACTGATACTCCACGTATCAGTATCCAAACTGGACCACGATGCAGTGCACCTTGGTGCACTACCTGCACACTGTACACGATTGCAATGAATGTGCATCAGTTCCCACTCCCGGTTGAACTGACCTTAGAACACCCTCACTCTAACCTGACACTGAGTATGAACTCACCACTCTCAGGGACAAGCCCAACCTCACAGATCCAATGCACCGGCCACCCCCTGTACACCCTGCAGGAAGTTTCCTCGAGTGCACAAGTTTTGATCAGCTCATGCTCGAGCTTGGCACTGATTATCAATGCTTACTGTTAAACCGACACCTCAAGAATTCGTAACTATTGATACTCTATTTGGTATCTGAACCCCTAATAACTTACATTCCCAGTTTCAACATAATTGTGTATACTTTAAACTGACACCAACAGTGCAAGCCAACTGACACTAAGTCACATCACCACTACGTACTGATACACTCACATACCCGACACCCCTCTAGCACACCCCACACACACTTGTGTAAGAACAAGCACACACACTAATTTATACACACACACACACACACACATATATGTATTCAATAACGTATGAATTTAGCATTCTAACTAGGTTTACAATCTCTATGGGTCATTTCATCAAGCACATTGAGTGCACCAATATGACACTCTATGATACACCACTAATCTTCGTACCAAAACTTTTAATAACCTATTAATCATACTAATACATATTAAATACATATCAAATATATATATATATATATATATATATATATATATGTGATTTGTTGTTATGAAAAATAGGAAAAACATACCCATAAACACAAAATCCCAAATATGCATACAACACCATGAAGAAAACATCATGAAAACCTATAGTGACTCATTCTCTTCTCTTATGGCTATTCCTAAACCATGGGTGGGCTCTTAATGGCCAAACAAAATAAGTAAAACAGAATTTGAATGAGAGATTTCAGATTTTTACCTATTGGGAGATGGATTCCCAATGCAAACTTCTTCTTCTCCAAGGCTCCTTGTGAGTTAAGTTTGTGGGCTTCTTAGATGAGGGAATTGAAAGAGTTTGGGGTTTTAAATTCTGAAATTTGGTGGAGGAAAGAAGGGGTTTTAGGGAAGAGCTATTTCTATGGTTTTCCTCATGAGTTATGATGAATTAGAGGGAGGCTCTCTCTCTATATATAGGGCCGGCCACTACACCTAGGACTTGGCTAATGCACAAAGCCCATAGTGCCCCTATATGGTTGTCATGAAGGGTTATTTAATTAATAGGGGTCTTCATTCCTAATGAGGGGTCTAACTAGATTCTAATTTTAAAAAGGATCAGGATTATTCTAGTGGGTTCAAATGTCTAGATTAAAGTAAAGTCCACGGTCACATCAAGTCTAGTCCACTAACCCATCATTATTAATATTAATATAATATATTATACATATCATGTAACTGCAACACAATATATATATAAATATTGCAAATGACATCAATGTCCCTACTCTAGAAATGTGGTAGTGACACCCCTCTTCCCAACCCCGCTCCCCCTAGCAACAGTAACAACAACAAAAGCGGATGCGAGCAGCAACGGCGCGCTAGCAGCGGCGGTGGCGGCTGTTGTTGTTGTTGTTGTTGCTGCAGCTGGCTATGGGGAGCGGAGTCGGGGAAATGGGGGGGAGTGGGGGCTGTGACGGGGAGGGGGGGGGTCGGTCTGTGGCGGGAAGGGGGGACGACGGCGGCGGTCGTGGTGGGGAGAGGAAGAGAGGGGGTGAGAGGAAAGGGAGTAGATGAGTGTATTTTCGTCCAATTTTTTTGGTCAAATGGATTAACCGTTACTTTTGGACGCATTCCTTCAAAAGTGGAAGAACATGTACATTATAGAAACAATGCGAGGTACATTTTTAAATATGACAAAAAAAGTGAAAGGTAAGACAAATTTTTTAAAAAAATATTATATCAACCAAGAATTAAACTAAAGACCTCTAGTGTTCAATAGTACAAGTTTAACATGATAATTACTGTACCACAACTTGTTTTGTGATCAAAGTGGTCCATAATATATACTTGACGGTCGTCCGACCTGCCGCCGCCCCCTGGTTCTCTATTTCCAGTAGTAAATGTTCAACCTTCTGTCATCCTCCTGATTGTATTATTCAGCAGTTAGATATAGACTCTCTCTTCCTACTGTAACTGTATCATGTACTTGTTCAGATGCTTAATAGATTAGTTCCTTACATAAAAAAAAAATCCACACTAGGGACCACTATGTAACCTAACCTATCCTTTGCAAAATTTCACTCCGATTAGTGTTGTTCGATTCACATTCCAATAGCTAAAAGTATCTTGTAATGACAACATAGCGATAAATAGAAAAGCAAAAGATTTTTTTTTGGTTAATGAATAAACAATTTTCACATTTGTTCCTTGCATCGTGTGATTTAAAATGCATATTCAAATCAAATCTATATGAAAGTAAGACTACATACAGATCTGAGGCTTCGTTTGGTTAATTATAATATAATTCTAACCATATTGAATTTATAATGTAATTGAATTACAATTAGATTATCATGTTTGATTGAAAAAAAAAAAAAAAATCAAGTAATATAATATTAATTACAATCAAATATTTAGCTTACCATATAATATAATTGAATTTGTAATGTAATAACTTTTTTTATAAAAATAATTTTTGAAATAAAATAAAAAAACTAAAAAAATGGGGAAAATTAAAAAAATTTACAAACCTAAAAATTTAAAACTTTTGAAAATAAAAAAATGTTTTTAAATAAAGAAAACTTAAAAAATATATAAAAACTTATAGGTTTTAAGTTATAATACAATTACGATTACATGAATTTTTAATATAATTATTTAAAAAAGAAAGTAATGTGATATAATCAAATTTGAAATTGTAATTATATTATAATTAAAAAATAAATCAAATATTTGAATTATATTTACAACGTAATGTCGAATTAGATTACAAGGATTATGTTAAGATTATTACTAAAGGCACACAAAAGTAACTCAGACATGTCCAGTATTTTTTTACAAGTTTGACACTCAAAATTTTTTACTAAGGGACTGCCTACTACATAATATATTGTCAAAAAAATTGACAGTCCAACCAATATAATGGATTATCAAAAAAAATTGATAGTCCTACAAATACATTGGATTGTCAAAGATTTTGGCAGTAAATCCTAGATCCAGTTAGGACTGTAAAATTATTCTAGTCTTATATGTTGTCAAGAATGTAGAATTTCTCTACAGTTATATATCCAGTGTGTAGTGGACAGTCTCTTAGTAAAAAAAATTAGTGACAAACTTGTAATTAAAAAAACTAAACAACTCCGACTAACTTTTGTAGTGCGCTTAGTAATACTCTTATGTTATGTTCGTCCAATCCGATAAACCAATCGTCTAAATTTTTACTACACTTTTGTAGAAAAGGGCCAGAGTGCGTGTGGCACGAGAAATGATAGTTCGTTACATAATATAGGTTCAAGATCAGCTCTGGGATAAGTCAGACAAGACTTCGGGCATAGACAACCCCCCTTCCTCTTGGGCAATCTCGTGATCCAGCTCGGCCGGTCAGACCGGTCGCCGTCGTTCCTCGTGAGGAACCTATCGATGAAGAAGCCGGCATGGGGGGAGGAGAGACGATCAGGACGGCCCGTAGAAAGGATCGAATGACGGTTCGTTGATGGACAGAGAGAAAAGAGAGAAGAGAGAAGAGGGAGGGAGGGGAGAGTTTCCAGCATGCCACGTGGACATCAGAAAACGTCATTTGGAGGTTCCAAGATGCATTTTTTTCTTCATCTCGAACGATGCGTGTTAAGATGTCCGAACGGAGAGTATTTATATTGTTTAAAAATACAAAATGAGATTCCAAAAGACGTTTTGGTGTTTTTTTAAATTTTGTAAAACTTAATGCTTTTGATAGAATTTAGTCAAACTTTAATGCTGTGGACAATTTTTTTGGTTAAATTAGTTATTTTAAATTCTCCTAATTTATGGGTTCGTGTACAGTTATCCTGGTTGTCCTCTACCCGGGCCGGCCCTCGATAGGGCTAGCAAATCCTGCAGGCTGTCGCCCTGTATAGGTTTCTCATTGCCCGAGTCTTTTAAGGACGCTACACATCCGAATCGTACAAACCCAATAACCATAACCAACGAAAATACAAAACCAAATTAAGTTATCAGATATATCAATCGAACTCCAACGGCAGTGGATGCCCAAGCCAAGAACCATCTATCATATAGAAACAAGAAACATACATAGTAGTGGCATACTTGTAATATAAAAAACGTAACTAATAAATTTACAATATATATATATATATATATATATATATATATATATATAACATCCATTACTCACACACGTGCTAAAGCAAACCAAGTTGGGCTTTTGCTAGCTCAGATCAGATCTTCCGTCGTCCCTGGAGGCGGTTGACGAGCGCGAGAGCGTTGCTGGTAACCCTAGCCACCTCCACGATCCTCTTCCTGATCTCCGCCCTCACCCCGTCGCTCGCGCTCGAGTCCTCCGCCAGGCTGTCCAGGCACGTGCTCTCGTCCGTCAGCGCGGCGCTCACCCACGTCTGCACGTTGCTCAGGTGCCACTCGAACCCCCGCGTCCCGCGCCTGCCCATCCGCCGCATCTCCCGGTCGGATCGCCGGAGCCGGTCGACGGAGTCTGCGAGGGTGTCGAGGCAGTCCCGCACGGCGCCCCCCCCGGAGTGGGTGGACCTGCCGGTGGGCGGGGCGGAGAGGCGGCCGACGAAGGAGGACGCGGCGCGGGCGCGGGCGGCGCTGACGGAGAGGGCGGCGTGGGCGAGGTTGCGCGCTGAGTGGCGGACGGCGGGGGCGTAGGCGGAGAGGCACTCCTCGCAGAGGGACGGGTAGCGCGTTGACCGGCAGGAGGCGCGGATGAAGTCGCTGGCGGAGTGGTGCTCACTGGCGGAGGAGAGAGTATTGGGGACGAAGAAGAGGAGAGAGAGGAAGAAGAAGGGGAAGAAGAGAGTGGTTGCTGCTGCTTCCATGGCTGAGGGAGGATTGAGATTTGTAGGAATATAGGGTGAGAGAGGGGGGCTGGAGGTTATATAGAGAGAGTGACGATCACGTGATTAGTAGTGGGTGTCACGTGATAGGTATGTTGATGATGTTGGGGACAATCATGACGGGGAATGGAGTAGGGAGCAAGGAGTGGAGTGCTAGTGGTGGAGGATTTGTTTTTAATTTTCCCATGAGGGGATGCTTCTTTTATTCCAGTGTTTTAAAATGAAGTAATGCTATTCAGATCTTAAAGTATCTCTTAAAAAAAAAACTTATATATAGCAGCTGATGTGATATATTAATTTGTAATACGTGATATCTAATTTGACAGCGGATATAATAAATTCTAAATCAAAAAATAATTATCAAAAATAATTTTAATTTTAATTTTAATTTTAATTTTAATTTTAGAATTTGTTGTCTCATATTAAGCGTCATGTCAATTGTCACAAAAGAAAAGATTGTTTGTAGGAACAATTTAGACAGATAAATAATATTAATTTTTAAAATCGGACTGACAGAGCATGTCAATTTATAAATGAGTACTTTTTTGGGACTGATTTTATATCGATTTACTAATATTTTTTCCAAATATTTAGACGATTCAGTCGATCACACCATTGAATCGAATCACATGAACTAGTTGATATTTGAATCGATGTGACTATACTTTTTTTTTTAGAATTTTATATACAATTAAAATTAATATGTTTACTGTTTGACTAATTTTACTACTGCAAATATGTAAAACTTCTTAGTAGTATAGGTGTAGTTGTGTATATATATATAATATATGTAATGTAAGATTATAAATCTATATACATAGTTTAATTCAGATATATTTACTATTTGGATCGGTTTGGTCCAATCTAGTATCCTGTTCGAATCGACGGTCCGCTTGTAAAACATTGTTGTATTCACGATGCTTAATAATTTCATCTTGTCTAGTTTTTTGTTGCTACATTAGAAAATAATTATATTTATTGATGAAGATAGATATATGATCACCGTGGTTGTCTTGACATATGTAACTGTAGCACGTGGTTCATTTTTTCAATTAACAATTAAGGAATTTTCTTTTCCTGCCATCGCTGCTGAAGTTACGGTTACCGAAATTGGTCATACTTTCATAATTTCATGTCATGGATGTTAGTGGTTTGATAGAGAGATATATAATGACAAGCAACTATACGTGACAATAGATTTGACTCTTATCATTAATATATGAAATATAAATATTAAGAATAGTCTTTATTTTATAATTATAATAAAAAATTATATGTTTCATTGTTCGATTCATTAATTTTCTGTCATTCAATTAGAAACTTATGTCACTTTTCGATAACCACAAGGAGCATCAAGTTCGACAGCAGTAGTAGTTACTATAGTGGTTAATGTGTAATATACTAGTTATGGCTATTTATCGTATACTCATTGACATTTCTTAATAGTCACTTGTAATTTATTTCTCAAATAATAATATTTTTATTAATTTTTAAAAATATTATATATATATATAAATTCTATCTTTTAATTATGATACTTCTATATTTAAAAAAATACCAATTTATTTTATTAAGATTAATAAATACGTTACTTGTATATGTTTTAAATGATTTTATCTCAATAAATTTTGAGTGAGTTCTTCTTGATCACATCTTTTATGTCAAAATAATTTTTTAGTGGTAAGAGTTTTTTTTTTTCCTTTCTAATTATAGAATCATTAAAAATTAATTTTTTGTTCAAATTTATAATGCTACTTGTCATGTTAAATGTTGCATAATACTATTTTATATATTATATCAGTTGACACATAATAAAAAATAATTTAATGGTGCAAATGGGATTACTTTTCTTATAATTTTGTTCAAGGAAATTTTGTAAAAAAATTTAAAATATTTTATAGGAACGACACCTTTACAATATTTTTAAAATGAATAGAAAAGAAGTAAATATCTATGGATGCATGCACTATACATATTCTACCATTTACAAGAATATGTGTTGTCCTTGTCAAAATTGATCATGTTCTCCTCTCGATATTTGTTTACATATCATCCTTGAGAATTTATTCTTGTCTTTTGTCGACTTCATCCAATTTGAATCTATTCTCGTGGTAACGTTTATACTTATCCATTTTGTTTGCAATATGTTTGGCAAACCGGTCCAAACTAATATTCTAACTTTACCGATCAACTTTGGCAAATGGTAAGTTGGAGAAAAGAAGGGAAAAAAATACTAGTTAAACCATGTCTCTTAGTATTTTTCTACAAATTTGAGTAAACTTCCGTTGTTAGGAGAACTGAGTACAAGTCGTTTGGCTCTTAGGTAACGTTTGACGTCAAATTAAGTAGAAAATAAATTTAATTACAATTTAAACTAATTCTAATAAGTCAAAAACTTTTTTTCTATATGTCCTTTCCGTCGGATTATGAAAGGGTGCGTTTAATTGAAAGGTGAAAAATATATGGAAAAAAAAATTAATTTTACGGAATTATTTATCTAGAATTTTTTTTTATGGAATTATGAAAAATTTTCATGAAAAATTTTATTTGGTGTTTGTTTGTTATTATTTTTCACGAAAAAGTTCATTTTTCTATGGGTTGAATAAGTTTTATTTTTCACGATTTTTCAGGCAAATATGAAAATGATAGTTTTTTGAAAAATGATTATATGGAAAATATAAACTATCTAACAATACAGTTGGTGAAAAATTTGTGATAAAAATATTTTTCATAAAATAAAACCCCAATCAAACAGTTTCCAAAAAAAAATTCGAACACTGTATATCCCCACAGGAGTCCCCCACCATAATCAACATATCAGGACCCCACAGACAAAATACTTCTAGTTACCAATGAAAGTATTAGAAAATATTTGTAAAAGAGAGAGAGAGAGAGAGAGAGAGAGACTATATTTAATGTCAAAAATTAGCAAATGAACAAAGATAATTAATTCCACATAAAATAGAAAATATGTGAAAATAAATTATTTTTACATAATTATTTTTTTAGGAAAAATGCATGGAAATAAAAAACTATATTAGGAAAATTTAATTTTGATGATTGATTGTGATTATTTTTCTAGTTATTTTTTTATTAAAAAAATTATTTTTTATATGGTTTGTGTCAATTTTATTTTTTTCACTATTTTAGAAAAAAATAAAAAATAAAATTTAGAAAATAAAATTTAATAAAAAATATAAGTTATCAAACATTTATAATTAGTCAAAACTGTGTGATAAAAAAAAATTATAAAAAAAATTCAATCAAAAACGGTTTTAGTATCTAAAAGTATCGACTGCAGAAACATCAAAATTAAGCGTAATCAATCAATCATAAAAGAGCGCCGTAAGAAACTGTAGAGAGAACAAATAAATAATGGTGATGTGGTTCATTTGTACAGCTTAACTCCAAATAGCCTGGTCACAAGTCCAGTATTATTTTGGCTATTAGAAGACTGGGAACATCTAGAATCCAAGTCCTTTTATATTTTTCTAATAATTTATTACATAAATCCAATATACCATGCACACCAATGTTTTTGCGATTGGTTATCAAATTTGCAAGGAGATCCAGATGAATAATTATTTTCTCTAGGAGTGGACTCAAATATTTTACTTTATATTGGATCCTAAAAAATTGTACATACGTACATAGTAAATTGATCCTTTGGAAGTTGTAAGAATTAATTACTATTATCTCCCATTTTCTAAGTCAAACTCCACTATTTTTATTTTTTTAATTATTACAATCTCCATACATTCATAGTTTGTCAATGGTAATTATACTTATCAGGTTACCATTCCAATTTTTTGTCTAACTGGAGAAAAATTTGGAGGGCAATACAAATAATCTATTACAATTGGGGATAATAAAAAAAATTCCTAACAAATTTCGTGTCTCTAGCATTCACCTAGAGGGAGAATTGCTTTTTTTTTCTTCTAATATACCGAAAATAGCCCTAACAAATTTATATATGTTAATTTTGAATTTAATGGCAGTTAAAGAGAGAATTTATGGTTATATTTAACTAATTTGTATATATTAATTTGTATACATACAAATTAATTTATATATATATATATATATATATATATATATATATATATATATGACTTATTTTTTTAATTTATTTTTAATTAGTTAGTTTTAAGGGATATTTAGACTTTGAGTCTCAAATAAGTAACGATATTTGTCTTTGGATCTCCACCATAGAAATAATTAGTGTTTTGGTCTCGAATTAACAGTTGACTGTTGAAACTTAACTAAAAAAATTTAGGAAAAAAAGAAAAAAATTTAAAAAATGAAAATAAAAAGAAAAAAAAAACAAAAAACAAAAAACAAAAACAAAAACAAAACAAAACAAAACAAAAACAAAAAAAACAAAAAATTAATAATTTTTTTAAAATTATGAATACCTGGGTAAATAATATTTGGTTTATGTTAAACAAATATCTTTCTTTCGTAAATTATTTATCCAGGTATTTGTAATTTTCAGAATTTTTTTTAACCTAAACCCAACATGAGAATTGGTTTCCCAAAATAAATTTGCTCGGGTATACCTAATTTTCGGGAATAAATTTGTCCAAAAATATTAGACATAAAGTCTAAATATTCCAAACAAATTTATTGTTGGAAACATATTCCTATGTTTGGTCTAGATTAAAAAAATATTTTTAAAAATTACAAATATCGAGGTAAATAATTTACCCACAAAATATGGGAATCCTACCCATAGGAATATTTTGGTATATTTTATTTTTGCTCGAACATTTTTTAACCTTTTTCGTTTTCTTCATTTTCTTTTTTTTTCTTCTTGTTTTTTGCACTTTATTAGTCAGATTTTTGCACTTTTTAGGGTGGGACCGCGCGATCCCCGACCGCGTCAGCGTTTGGTCCCACACGATTCGCCAGGCTTTTTTTTTTTCTAAAAAAAAATAGTCATGTCCAAATTAATAGCATTCAGTCACCCCTCGGTTCGTCTTGTTTTTTCTCAAAAAAAAGAAGAAGTTACGTTCAAATTAATAATGCTCCTCCCTAATACATTAGTATAGATAATAACATATTTTTTTATTTTTTTAAACCATTTTATTTTTGAACAGTTCATTTTTGTACCGTTTCTAAACCATTATTTTAATATTTAATATATTTTAAAAAAATTTTTTGTCGATGAGAGAATGTACATACGCAGTTAGAAAGATTTTAATTTTTGATATATACAAATACAAAATTAGATAAAAAATTATATATATTTATTAAATATATTATTTGTATTAATAACAAACTAATACATACAAATAAATATATTAGTATACAAATAAATATAGATAATAACAAATAAATATAAACAATAATATATTATTATATCAAATAAAGTTATTAGTATCCATCAAAAACCTAATGGCCTTTCTCATTCTCCTGTCACAAAAAAATATATTTAAAAAACTAACAAGATAATTTTTGCATCTTACCCTTAGCTTTAGATGGGTATAATCGTCCTTTCATATCTAATTTAATGTCCGTTAACAACAGATTTTAAATTGGATATAAATTACACCAAATGTAAAATTTGAATATATTTTTTAATTAGGGATCTACTTTTGCAAAAATGACTTATCTAAGAAGAATTTATTTGTACTTTATCCTTGTAATAATGTTCTTCCTTTGTTTTAGGATTTAGTTAGCACTTATAAAATGATAATAGATATGACTTCATGTATATATAGAGAGAAAAAAGAGCTTTAAAATGTTTGAGTTGGGGGACAAATGATAATAGATATGACTTCATGTATATATAGAGAGAAAAAAGAGCTTTAAAATGTTTGAGTTGGGTTATGTAGGTTATAAGTGACTGTAATTTTCTTTAAGAATACATATGTTAAAGTTATTTGTTAGGTTTCCATATTAATCCTCTAGTTTATTTACGACTAGCTAGAGATACTTGTTATTGGCGCTGAGGCCGCTCGGTACTATCTGGAATAATTTATTTTATGTGATAAATAACGATAAATAAAATATCAAAGTAAAATATATTTTAAATAAATTAAATGTATAAACGATAATAAGTTAAAAGAAAATATACAATAAAATATATTTAAATTTAATTAAAATTTTAGTAAAGTATCAATATGATTTAAAATTTTAAGGTTTGAAAACTAAAAATAGATAATCAATCAAATAATCAACTTAAATTATCAGTGAAATTATTGTACAAAATATTAATTAATTAACAGAATAGTTAAGGAGGGAGGGAGAAAGAGATTAATTAAGTAAAGATGGTGGATACATTTAGCTGATTTAATCATGACCATCTGTAATAACCACGAATGAAAATACGTAATTAAAAATATTTTATTTTACATAATATATCTTATTTCTCTGATTTTTATTTTTGTTTTCGATATAACGATCGGGATCGGACGTAACGTTCGAGACTTTGTACATACTGCATTATATGTCTTTGGGTCTACTGTCTCCAACTCCCACTATTTATTAATGGAAAGAATAATACGTCCCTGTGGTCCGATCCACTGATCTTCTACCACCCAGCCAGAGTCTTATACTTCTTCTCGGTAATCAAAAGAGCCACTCGAGTTCGGTATTTCTCTGATTGTTAGTACGCAGGAGATCTACGTGACAACCATTTGCAACCTCATATGGAGACTTTTGGACTCTAGTCAGCCAATAAAATAATAATCCTCAATGATTATGAGTAGAATTTAGTTATGAGTTATGGCCCGTTTGGTTTATTGTGATCTAATTATAATCGTAATGAAATTGAGTTTGTAATATAATAAAATTATAATTATATTATCATATTTGGTTGAAATATGTAATCAAATCATATAATGTAACATCAATTACATTCATATGTTTGGTTTACCATGTAATGTAATTATATTATTAATGTAATAAATTTCTTAAAAAAATACAATATGACTATTAAATTTAAATCAATAAAAAAAACCAACATACAAATAAAAAATAAAATAATAATTTCAGTTTTTTTTATTTTTTTTCGTTTTTGTCTTTTTTTGTCCATTTTTTGTTTCTATTTTTGTTTCTATTTTTTTTTTCATTTTTTTCATTTTATGTTTGTTTCATTTTTTTTTCTTTTTCTTTGTTTCGTGTTTTTCGATCTACCGTCATTTTTTCGTTTTTTTGTTTGTTTTATTTTAATTTTTTTTCTAATTTCTAATTTCTAATTTCTAATTTATAAGCTTTAGTTTTTTAATTTTTAGCTATATAGTATTTTCCATACCAAACACATCCTTAAGATGTATAATTACAATTACATAAATTTTATGACATAGTTAGTTTTAGAAAAAATTGATATAATATAATTAAATTTATAATCATAATTATATTATATTAATTTTTTTTTTTAAATGCATTCAAATTAGATTGACAACGTAGTCCGAATCACATTAAGTTTTGGGCAAGCCTTTAAATTAAACGAACCCTAAGCCGGTCCTAGTATAGTGGTGTAACGATAGACTCGATAGATATGTGGATGGAAAACCCAAGTTGCTGCAAGACAAAATAAAAACGTTGCAACCAAGCACACCTTCTTATAGTGGAACACAACACAGCACGAACACATTGC
Organism: Iris macrosiphon; assembly: GCA_036927795.1. Classification (NCBI taxonomy): domain Eukaryota; kingdom Viridiplantae; phylum Streptophyta; class Magnoliopsida; order Asparagales; family Iridaceae; genus Iris; species Iris macrosiphon. Next base: position 162,171,061 of record JAYESA010000014.1, read on the forward strand.
CATGGCTTGTACGAGTTGGGAAGGGAGAACAAAGCCGCAGCCTCCTCGTTCCACTCTCCCTTATTCTAAGACACATTACATCACACTACATTATGATGAGTACTCTTCTGCTCTAGAGAGACTCCACACCAAACTCTAGCTAGCATACTTAAATTGTTCACTCCATGCTAGGTGCTGTAGTTGACAATGGATCTGTAGGTCGCTCCAGGCTGCCACCCGACCGGAACTACGTTGCTAGCCAGCAGGGTCTTTCCAGTAGACAATGTCGTCAGCCGGAGCGACAGCGGGGCCTGCAACTGCGAACCCGCATCCAGCTTCCATACTGCACCCCACGACTGCTGCATGGGGGTCCAGGCGTCGTTGGAGTCCGACGTACTCGCACCCGACTGCAGCGATCCCTGGTGGAGGTCGACCGCGCCGAGGTCTCCGTCCCCGTCTTCGTACTCGACGAGAACAGCAATGTAGTTCGGGTTCGAGCCGGCGTCCACGTGGAACACGATTTCTACTCCTGGATAGTTGCATTCAACCCTGAAGAAATATGCCAAAACGTTAATAAATTACGTACGTTACAAAGTTTTAGGAACTGTAGCGTAACAAATTTTTGGCTGAACTTACAATTGGCAGCACAAATTTATGAACTTGTTACTACTCTTATTAAATGTTGGTCTCACCGAGTGTACTGTATCTGAAGTTTTCCGGCATTGCGGAGCTTATCAGCCTGGCCGGAGATGGCCATGGCGCCGAACGCAGTACCGCTCAAGTCGAAATGGACGGGCTCGGCGACACACGCGCCGCCGGGGCACTCGTCGGTGATCACAACGGTCACAGGGTTCCCGGAGCAAGCGGCGTCGCCGGTGCACTTCACCTGGAAACACTCACCGCATCCCTTGCCCGACTTATAGAGGGATGGGTTCCCTGCTGCAATCATGGACGAGAATGGGGCCGTCTTCACTGCACTCCCGTATCCACATGCGCCACCTTTGTAGTGACGATTAAGCACCAAACAAACCAAAGTACAGTTAGTAATATAGATAGATTATACGAGAGGAAGAATGACCTTGACAACAAAATCTTAAGTCTATTTTTTTTTATTTAAGTTGCGTGGCAATCTATGCACGAGAATTCGACCATCTGCCTAACCGAAGATGTTATACCTCTTCTCACTCACTGACCACAAGAGGCAGTTGAGTTCGGTGTCTATTTTTTTCATCTATCAAAACCATAGTGGATATCCTTCATCAGGGACTGCCACGTGTTAAATCACTAGTCAAAACTACTATGGATATGTTCACTAAACCACTTTCCAAGTAGTTTTGGTCTAGATAAAAATAATCATGAACATACACTTTAAGTTAGTTTTGGTGGGTGAACTCCAAAATCTTCATCCGAAAATCCTGGAGTTTGAATCCGTTTCATCAATTTGTTAATGACCAGATCCTCCATAATGACAAAAACTATTCTCTTCTGAGAAACTTCACAATACCTATTTACATCTAAGAATTCATTTTATAGATATTCAAAAAAAAAAATTGTTTACTCTTCCTTTATCCGGGTTTGAAATTGGCAGTGAAAATATTAGGATATTTATCAAGATCGAATAAGCAAGCAGTGAACGCATGCAGTACCATCACTTCCGAAGCCGTCGGCGCTTCCGTACCATGTGGCTCCGGCCGGGGACCAATCGGACGAGAGAGCGGAGAGGTTCAAGAGCTTGGGATGCCAAGAAGTAACTGGATTGACCAAGAAGGAGGAGAGGATCGCTAGCAAAGCAAAGAGTAGGATGATTGAGGAGGAAGCCATGGTATCAAATAGTTGAGCTTAGGAGAGTGCTGGAGGAAATTCTATGGAGTTAGAGATGGTGAGGGCTAAGCTATTTATACTGGTTTTGGTCCGTTGATCGTGGCTTCTGACAGTTGAAGTAGTTATGTGGGACATAACTGAAGTAACCAATTAACGGCTAATCGGAAGGGTGGATTTGAATCCTTGCTCTGGCGGCCCTTCAACAAGAGCCCTAAATTAGGGCTAATTTTTGGGTTTCGTCTGCATTAATTCTTAAGCAGTTATCGATTCCATAAGCAATTGACAAGTAACATGTGCTCTGTTGAAAGAAAGTGGGCAATACATTATTTTTTTATATAGATATTAGCATCCAAATCATCGGATTTTGGATATAGCTATCCAAAATCAAGGTAATTGAAAGAAAAAGAAACTCCTCCTCCAATCACTATACATATGTCAGCCCCCAGAGTTGACTCATGGATTTTATGGAAGTAGTTGTTAGCCTCAGCCTGACCTTCCATTAAAACCTCAAAATCTTCTCATCCTCCGTTGAACAGCTAGCTCGTCTCCTTATCCATCCTCTACCAGAATAAGTCAAAATAGCGACGCCCAAAAACGTCGCTAAATAACAAAAAAACGTCGCTAAAAAATTTTAGCGACGTATTTAGCGACGTTTTCACGCAGTCGGGAAAAACCAAGTCGCCGAAAGGAAAAACGTCGCTAAACGTCGCTATGCCGACGTATTTTAGCGACTTTTTTTGTGTCGCTAAATTTAGCGACGTTTAGCGACTCCGAGTCACTAAATAGCGACGTTTATTAAAGTCGCTAAACGTCGCTAATTAGCGACTTATATAGCGACGTAACAGCGACGTATTTAATGACCTGGCAGTACTGCCATGTCAGCAATTTGCGACGTACAGCGACATATTTAGCGACGTTTAGCGACGTCTTTAGCGACGGCTAATTACACGTCGCTAATTAGCGACTTTTTTAGCGACTTATAGTAACGTCGCTAGACGTCGCTAAACGTCGCTAAATACGTCGCTAAAGTTACAAAAAAATTAAAAAAAAACCTGAATTTTTCCAAACTATTATTCCTGCAATTTATAAATTTCTAATTTAAAATATACCCGGAGCAACCCTCCGTTGAATTCTATGGGTTCGTCGACCCCTTCGGTGGAACACTCAACACCGGATTAACAATATTGAATATGAATAAAAGTATCACAGTCATACAATTAATACACACAAATATTATAGACAGACAATAAAAGTTTTACAGTCACACAAAATGGGCATAAACAGCATCACAGTAACACAAAAAGGGCATAAACAGCATCACACTCACACAAAATGGACATAAACAGCATCACATAATATATAAGTATCAGAGTATCACAGTAACACAAAATGCATAATATATAAGTATATGAAACATTATAGTATCAATCTCGAGAATTTCCAAAATGGGGCAGATACCAGTCCCTCAAATACTGCGCATAAGCAGCGTTAATGTTATCAAGCTCCGCTATGGGTGCTGGGTGACTGGAACTCCCCGTCTGAGATACCGCCGCGATAGGTGCTGGGTGGCTGGAACTCCCCGTCTGAGATACCGCCGCGATAGGTGCTGGGTGACTGGAACTCCCCGCAGGTGGTATCTCTTCCTCCTTAACAGTAGTCGGCATCACTTCCTCCTTAACAGTAGGAGGCATAACTTCCTCCTTAACAGTAGGAGGTGTCGCTCTCTTGGGTGCCATCTGGTAAGATAGATGAAAACAAAGAATTAGCAAATTGACTATGTAGCAGTATAGATCATTCTAAAGTAGATTATAAAGCTTTATGTATCATTCTAAAGTAAGATAGATGAAAACAAAGAATTAGCTATTGGAACGGAAGCATAATTTAATTAAATAGCACACCAATTAATATTAAATCACTAAAAATAAAATAACTATACAAAATGACAAAATTATCCTCATCTAAAAATGTGGGGGTGACACTAACCAATACACCCACTGACACTGCATTACCCAACTTACACTAATTACTTAACTTTCAACTGAACATCGCATCATCCAGGCCCCCCCCCCTTTAGTCACTTCATAGTTCAATATTACCACCACATACATGCTATCAAGATACACACCCTCAAACTTTCTCACTTGTCATTTACTACTGCCACTGCTAACATTTTTGTTAAAATTTCATCACTGAACTTCTGCTCTTCTAATTATCAGATTGCTATCAAGATACACACCCTCATACACTCACACACCCACAGGCACAAGTATCTCATCATCCTTACAACACTTAAGTCACTGCTATTGAGCAGTGACTCTCCTCCCCTTAGTACAACTCGAGCACCAATTGGCTCCCTCACACAGATACAACAGCAGTACCAACTACCAATACTTCCCCTATCTCTTGCGGTGTTGCTCTCTCTCTAGCAGTGCAACATAAGTTGCAGCTGTTACTGATACTTCATAGCCCGACCACAGCACAGTGCTGCCCAACCCTGTTGTGTAAGCACCAAATGATGTGTACTGATATGTGCATATCACTCTACACTGCTATCACAGCTTCTATAAGCTAACCAACACACCACTTATTCCCCCACTGCCACATACACACCATTAGTCACACAGGCACCTCATTAGTTAAGGGACACACACACACAACCACGAAAATACACACACACACACACTCACACACACACACACACACATATATATATATATATATATATATGACATCTACACAAATACATATATCATAGCCTCCAATATAACACACACACTAGCATTTAAACAAACACTTAAAGTGTATAACTAGAAAATTATGATACACATCCATTGAGAAGCCCAAAATCCTAAAGCCCCTTAAAAATCAACAACAAAAAGTAACCTAAAAAAACACTTACAAGCAAAGCAAACCCTAACCCTAATCCTAACCCCAGGTCAAAAAACCTAACCCTATCCCTAACCCTAACCCTAACCCCAACCCTAAACCTAACCCCTGCGTCTGTGTCTGTGTGTCGTGTGTGTGTCGTGTTTGTGTGTGTGTCGTCTATGTGTGTCGTGTGTGTGTCTGCGTCTGTGTGTGTGTGTGTCGTGTGTGTCTGTGTGCGTGTGTCGTGTCTGTGTGCGTGTGTCGTGTCTGTCAAGTGTCTTGTGTCAGTGTCACATGAGAGAGAGAGAGAGAGAGAGAGAGAGAGAGATTACCTAGAGCTCGAGGAGGAGGAGGGGGAAGCCGGAGTAGACGCAGCCGTGGAAATCCGGTCGCCGGAGAGGGGGGGGGGGCGGGGGAATTCGAAAGGTTTCGAAATTTTCGACAGACGGAGAAAAGAAAACCGAGCCCTAATTAAACAAAAATTAGCGACGTTTAGCGACGTCACATAATTACGTCGCTAAAATTAAAATTAGCGACGCAAATGAAGTCGCTAAATACGTTGCTAAATTTTTTTGATATATACGTCGCTAATTACGACGCTAAACGTCGCTAAATCAGATATATTAGCGACGTTTAGCGACCTTAATTGAACTTATAGCGACTATCCTTTTAAAATCTTAATAAAAGTCGCTAAACGTCGCTAAATGTCGCCATTTAGCGACGTCTAGCGACGCGTTTTACAGAGTCGCTGATTTAGCGACGTTTTAACTAGACGTCGCTAAAATACGTCGCTAATACCGCTTATTCTGGTAGTGCTCTGACTCTCTCCGTCTTCTCCAATTCCATTCTTTTTCTCCTCCTCCTCCGTCGAAGTTTACATGAGCTGAGCCGCCAATATTTAAATCTTGAAGAGATTGTGCTACAACATATAGAAAATTTTAAAATTGTCATGTTAATTAAATTTTAATAGCAAATGAAATATTAAAACTTAAATAAGTATGAGAAAAAAAACAAAGTCAATATTTACAAAAGAGAAAGAGAAAAAAAATTATATGTAAAAGATATTCAAAATATGTAAATTATTATTAAAAAAAATAATGAGTCTCAAACTATGATTTCAACACTACCACTAGGACTAGCTTACTGTTTATACATCTAGAGACCAAACTAGTATATTATTTAAAAGTGCAGATATTTTTTTTATATAGTAAATTGAGGGGACCGTGGCCCCTCTTTGATCCTTAATAAATCCGTCCATGAAAGAGAACATGAGCCTATGAGACTAAGAGGGTATTTTGTTTTTTTTGCACTATATATTGTTGAGTACTACTTTAAACAAGTGCTGAATCCACCGACTTAATGTGTTTGTTATTTGTACTTAAAAGACTTATCAATATATAATGATATCATTTATAAGTAATATATTGTAAGCTCTAATCTTGAACTTATAATTTATTCCTTTATCTTGTAAGTGCAAAAGAAGACCATTCTAACATTTGATAAATTTAATTATTACAAAGTATGTATAAACAATATTAATCTCTTATTCTTCCCCGTTTCTTTAGTTCTAGGGAAAAAAATAGACATTCTAAATTATAAAATAATTTTTGATACCTAAAATAAACATTTGGCTTTAAAATTAATAGTTAAATAAATTTCGGTGAAGGAAAATTTAGTTTCTCCTTAATAAATAATTTTCGATTTTATTTGAAGGTGAACTTGAATTAAAAAAAAAAAAATTTATACTGAAAAAAATATTTAGGGCGAACTCATTTTTTTCATGATTTGTACTAGAAAATTTATGTATAATGATGTCATAGTATTTAAGGACAAAACATTTATTCATACATTTGTAATACATTTCAAAGTGATGGAAAAAAACAACTACACTTTAAACTGCATTATATAGTTATAAAAATAAAATATATTTGTACTTTAAAATACTAGCACTATATAATGCTAATACTTTAAAGTGCTAGTACCATCTAAGTTATAGAAAAAAAATAAACAAATCCTAAGATTTCAGATAACCCATGTAAATTCTCAGAATTTTTTTGAAAAAAGTCCATCAAAATTCTTGGTTCAACAATATCCTATCAATAAAGAAATATGGAATAGTAACTAAGTTCCCTTCATGTTAGTGCAACATATGCCTCAAATGGTTCACAAGACAAGTACCATTATCAAGCTAGGCCCTGAAAGTGTTAATCTTGAACGACTGAACATGGCCTTTATAGAGGGTACATATATTTGTATCATATATTTAATAAGATTAGATATTAAAAGTCTATTTGGTTCATTTAATTTTATATTTAAGCCCAGAGAGAGAGAGAGAGAGAGTATTGAATGGATAACAAAAAAAGTAAGATATTTTTGGACGAGGTTTACAAGTGTTATTCAACATTGAAAATTAATATATGTAAAAAACGTTTTTTTTTTTTTTTTTTTGGAACATGACTGTCAAAATCTAGGGACGGTCCTTACCATTATTTAACGAAGTTATGCTAACTGGAACTTTATGATAAGTAACTAGTCCAAAACATACAAAATAAGCATGCATATTTTGTATATAGAGGAAGCCTCCGTAGAGTAATGGTAAACAACAATGTATAAAGCATGCTCATAGTTAGACTGTCAAGTGGGTCTGATCGGACCAACACAAAATTTGGATGAGTCGACTTATTAGATCCATACATTGTAGCAGGCAGATCGGACTGGACCGAGTCTAAGAGTGAAAAATCTCAGTTCAGTACGACACGTGGATCATTGAACACTAAATTATCGATCAGATCGGATCGGATTAGGCCGGTCCACCTGACAAGTCTAGCTCAAATTATATACTCATACGGCTGTATAGAATTGTGAGCCTATTGCATTTTTTGCGAGTCCAAAAGGAAGGGTTGTGTTATCTCTGTAAGCTAGTGACCAACTGTTCCTAAACTCATCAATAAATATTTATTATATTATAACCAATCGCACTAACATATATAATACTTTTCAGAATTAAGAGTTTCACGAATATGAAGGCAGACATCGCCAAAGATTATTTCTAAGATGAAAAATAAATGCAAAAGGAAACCCAGGTTTAGCCAAACATAACATATCACTAAATTTTTTTTTTTTTTTTTGCAAGAGGAACATATCACTATTAAATAGAAAAATACAACAGATTTACAGGTGAAACTCGCTTTGGGACTCTCTTATGTGTCAAGATGTGAGATTCAGCATGATCTGATATACTAAACCGGACTAAACGGATTCATAATTAAATAGTCCGAACAGTCAAATGGACCAATTTTTTGGACTAGATTCAGTATCGAACTGGACCAAATGACAGATCTACTCATGGAATTGAAATGCTTAGAGAGTTTAAAATCAAACAAACCAAACCAAACCAAACCAAGCCAAACCAATAGTCCACTAGTGTTCAAGATTGAATTGGATGAGAACTCACTAGAGTGCAAGATTGAATTGGATCAGAACTCAAATTAATATATAGATGCATTGTACATGTTGATATAATCTGAAGTGGCCTGGCTCATTGATATGTAGACCATGTACGGTGCATGAGTCGGGCACGAGCGGCTAATATACGTTCCTAGAGTGTTTGTGCATATGTTACGAGCGAAGATTTCTCAAACGAAATAGACTCGTCCGGGCACTTCTGGACTCTTAAGTAGCTGATTAATTCATTATTGGTGAAACATAGCCATGGTTGTAATATTCCGCTTCGTACTGTACAGTAAATTAGATTGTTGGCTCGAAAGTTTGATTGGACTTGAATTCATACAGAGAATTAATTAGAGATCTATGTGTTCGATGTTATACCTCGCTCTGGATGGAAATATTGTGTTGGCTTCAGGAATTGCATAAATTATAAATCTCACCTACCTTTCTCTCTCTCTCTCTCTCTCTCTCTCTATATATATATATATATATATATATATAAATAAAAGACAAATGAAAAACTCACCTAGGCAGGGATGGTTCGTTTTACTTCTAAAAGGAACTCCAGTCAGACTGGAATAATTTCTTTTGTTATAGTCAAAGGCTAAAGTCCATAACTCCTATAAAGTCCAACCACTTTTGGGGTTTTTAAAAAAAAAAAATTTAACATGGGCCAACCCGGGGTGGGCCTGTTCAGTCCAACCCAAATTGTTTCTGTAGTGGGCTATGTTGGATTTGGATTCTTCTAATTAAGTCCGGCCTATTTGCTTACCGAGCTGGAGCGGTCCAGGTCAAATCAAACCCGATCAAAACAATAGGAGGTTGGCTGGCACACTCTTTGGGCAAGAGTTATAATCAAAATAGGAATTTTATTATACTGATGTTGATTCTGCCATTACACTGCTCTTATATACAATGGTGCTGCAATTACCATTCAAGCAGAGTTTGAAACCATGGCTTGTCTCCGACCACCCTTTCTCTGTGAGATGTTCCCATTACTACCAGGCTCAATCGCAGCAACAGCAACAGCAACAGCAGCAGAGGGAAGAAAGACACCGGTCCCCTTCTTCTGTCGATTCATCGACTTCGCCAAATACGGTTGCTCCATCATGTGGTGGTGGCTTACATGGAAAGAGCGATAGTCGACCACATTATTGTAAGTTGCAGCTGGCAAGGGAAACGCACGGTTCTTCTCGTCTCCCCGATGTCGACGCAACCATTCTTCTTCTTCTTCTTCTTCTTCTTCTTCTGTTATAAGAAGCAGAAGCCGCTTCTCTATTTCTTCGAACACCTTGTCATCCATGTAAGTGTCCATTTCCATCACTACTGCATGCAAACTAAAACTATGAGAGAGAAGAAGTGACGATACATATTATATATACACATACGTAGCTAGAATTAACGGTGGACAGAAGAAGAGGCGTTACTCCAAGGTAGGGGAAAATTGTACTTATACTATGAATCTATTATATAACGACAATGGAGCTGTCATAATTAATTATAGATTGTCATTTTTTAAAAACCAAAAACAGGACTAAGGAAGTGATTTTTCACACTTTTGGTGTCAGGCAGTTTAAACGTGTTTAGTAAGCTTTAATGTCATTTTCTGTACAGAACTCCAATAGTGAATGGACGGAGTGGGAACAAGTTAATTATGGAGAGGGTGAATATTACGGCATACATTCAGTATGGAGGGAGACATTGCAAGTATCTATAACTGCTACTAAACTAAAACTAAACATGGTATATTTAATCAATCCATTTGAATTTAACTTAAACTTTCAAGCAATAATATTTAAGCTTGAAATGAATGTAATTAAGCAGATACTTTGTGTATACTCCGCTGCAGCCTGGCCTCATCATGAAGTGTTGACTCGGTGCGATGCACTCTGTCAGGTCGACATATAAGTGAGTCGGGCGCCAACGTAAGTGCGATATTAAAAAATCGAACTAGGGTGGGCTAGTTGGGCTGGAGTGGATTAAGTATTGACTGACTTATATGAAAACAAAAATATATGAAAATAAAATAAAATTTTTGAGGTGGGTTGTAGTACACCTTAGTCCTATGTTGGTTCCGCCCACGAGCGGATATACACACAGTCCTCAATGAGTATGTGACAATAATTTTTCAACCAAACTAGTAGTCTTAGGCACTTCTGGATTCTAAGATGGATCATTATTTTTGAATCGTGGTCTTGATTTGAATCTATTTTGTTTGTAGGTTTTGTTATGCTTACAACTTTTCTATAAACTGTTACGTGGTCGACTTTCATTGGAAGGAGAAGGAAAGAGGTGCAACATTCCTACAAATTGTCACGTAGCCGACTTCCATTGAAGGAGGGAGGAAAGAGGTGGAGAACTCATAGGGGGAGGTTGTAGGAAGGTTGTAAGCATTTGGTTGTAGACTTAGAATTTTTTATGTTTGTAACTTTTGTCCTAAAAAGCAAGCCCAAGTTTGGATCAAGGTTGATGGTGCGGATACTAGTTGAGTCTGGACTTGACTAGACCAAATGCTTGTGCAAGTTTTACATAAAAAACTAGAGTAATTTTAAGTGGTTCAGACTTCAGTGCACAGAGGTCCAACAGTTCAATGGTTGAGACTTTGGTAACATCATCGTCATCCAAAACTTTCTTCCATCAAAATTGAATTGTGTGTATATATATATATATATATATATATATATATATAAATCTTCATACACTATTTGACAAAAATATATAACCAATTATCAATCATCTATATATGTTAGTGTGAAATTTCTACCCTATACAGTTATGAGTAGGAAAGGAGGAACATAATAATGCCAAATAAGACTTTTGGTATATATAAAAAATATAAAATTTTGGATTCGATGTCGGTAGCCAATAAAGTGACTAGTTGTTGGGGTTTTTTTTATTTTGCTTTGGGAGTTTTTCACTAATGTGTATATCTCAGTATATAACTTTGCTTAGTATTGGTATATGCACATGGGGTGGTGGTCCATGTGGGTTGACTTTCCTAGAGAGATTAAGTGTGAACCCCATTATGACAATCTTTATTTTGTCACCACCTTTGGAAAGTTTTCCTTAGAAGCTAAGTCCCATAGGGACTTAGAGACTCGGGCTCAAGGGCCCAAAGTGACGCTTTATTGGCGCACGTCAGCATCGTCGCATGGCGCTCGTGCGCTCTTTTTATGCACGTGTTCCATGCACGGTTGCTTGCTCGGTCGCATGTTTCGTGGAGCTATGTGGCATGGAGCGCATGCGGCTAGGTGCGCTTGCGCCAGGAGCCCATGTGGCCCGGAGCAGGCGGCACAGGCGGCTCGTGGCTCTCTGTGCCACGCGGTTGCAGCTTTCAGCGCATGACAGTGCTGTCTGCTCTGTGCATTACAGCGGCGCATGCGGCCTGAATTTTTTCTCAGGCCGCATGGGAGCTGAAATCCTCTTTAAATAGAGGCTCTCCTCTTTCATTTGGTTGGTTGAAAAAAATTGATAGAGAGAGAGAGGAAAACCGAGAGCACCAGCAGGACCTGCGGCCAGTTAGCATCCTTCCAAAGGAATCTTCCGAGTGATCCGAAGGTGACCAAGAGCGTTCCAGAAGTTCTCGTGTGAACTTGCTAGATCTTAGGGCAGATTATTGTATAACGCGAATCTTGCCTTTAGCTCTGGTGGTTTTGATCACCCCAGTAGGAGTTCCTTTCTTTGTTTTTCTGTTCTTGTTCCCGTTCTTCTCGGTGTAGCGTCTGCGAACGTAAGGAGAAGAACGGTTTTCTGATTTTTGTTGTATTTGTATTTATTTTTTGGGTTGTCAGTTTGTAATATGTTCCTACTTTAGTGCTTCTGTGGGGTTGTGTGTCACTGTAGAGGAACTCTTGTGTGAATCTCAGTACACCAATTTCTATTCTGGAGTTTGTAGAGATGAACTCTTGTGTGAGTCTCTACTTTGTGGCTACCTCTTCTTCTTTGATTTGACTTCGGGACTAACAATCTCAAAGCAAGATCAGAGTTAGAATGGACAACCGCTCAAACCTTCTCGATACTAGATTTTACAATCTTGAGAAGTTTAATGGCGAACACTACAACATTGGATTTTCTCAGATTTAGGGGGTTGGCTACTTCGACACCTATGCTCCCGTTGTACGGATGACTACTATCAGGATGCTGATTGATCTTGTTGCTATTCACAGAATGATGATTCATCAGATGGACGTCAAGACAATATTTTTGAATGGTGAACTGACTGAGAAGATTTACATGTAGCAACTAGAAGGGTTTATCTTCAAAGGTCTTGAAGACAAAGTATGCAAACTGGTGAAATCTCTGTATGGTCTGAAGCAAGCTCCCAAACTGTAGCACGAGAAGTTTGACAAAGTTATCAGATCAAATGGTTACAAGGTCAGCGAAACTGATAAGTGTGTGTACACGAAGTTCGCCTGCGATAGAGGTGCCATCGTTTGTCTCTATGTGGACGACATGCTAATCCTAGGCACAGATGAAGAATGTGTCACTAGAACAAATATATTCCTCTCGTCTAAATTCAGTATGAAGGACATGGGAGATGCAGATGTCATCCTTAGGATTAAGATTATCCAGACGGAAGCATGGTTTGCTCTATCACAAGCTCACTACGTGAAGAAGATGCTCACGCGCTATGAATATCAGGATCTTTCAGGGATCGATACTCCATATAGGTGTGACAAAAACTGAAGCCTAACCCAGAAAAAAGCGTCAGACAGTTGGAGTATTCTAGCGTCATCGGGAGCTTGATGTATGCTACAAATGCCACTAGGCCTGACATTGGTTTTGTTGTGGGAATGCTGAGTAGATTCACGAGTAACCTAGGTGTTGAACACTAGAAAGCTGTGAAGAGGGTGATGAGATACCTCAAGAAGACTCAGAAGTTTGCACTTTACTACATTGGAGATCCAACAGTGGTAGAAGGCTTCAGTGATGCTAGTTGGTGCTCAGAAGAAGCTAGCGAGAGATCCATATGAGGATATATTTTCTCAATGGGAGGAGCTGCTATATCGTGAAAGTCGAAGAAGCAGACTATGTTCTCATGCTCATCGATGGAGTCTGAGTTCTATGCACTTGCAACTGTAGCAGATGAAGCAGAATGACTTCGGAAGCTCATGTACGATATTTTAATGGTTGGTGTGCAGGTTCAGACTGTACCGATATACTATGACAACCAGGCAGCTCCAGACGTAGCATCTAATAATCTCTTCAATGGAAAGAAGATGACTGTGCGACTTCGTCACAGAGCACTAAACTATCTCATCAAGAATGATGTCATTGCAGTGGTGGATGTTCGAAGTCAGAAGAACCTGGCGGATCTGTTCACTTAAGGTCTCAAGCGCCAGGTAGTCGAAGACACAACAGGTAAAATGGGCTTGAAGGACCTATGATATTGTGTCTTTGTAATCCTACCATTAAGTTTTATGCTATTAGTTCAAAGAGAAATCTACTAGACATCTAGCTTTTAGTTCAAGGGAGGACCACTGACTGAAAAAATATCAGGTACAGTGGGTAGTCCTCATGGACAATGTGGATTACGTACCCGAAACCACTGTAGTATACTATTTTGTTCTATAGAACAATTCCTGTGTAAGGGTGGCTTCGACGTCTTAATGAGTTCTCGGACCAAGTGAATGTCCGGCGTGCGCTGCAGGAAGCACGTGTAGTTAAGCACTACAAGGAACTTGTATCCCATGTTACAGTGGTGTGTGTAAACCCACTAATTTTTTTCAAAATTTTAAAACTGGATTTTTCACAATTTTCTGAAATTTTCTGGGAATTTTCTGTAATTTAAAAATAGGGTTTTAATTATTCAATGATTTTTAAATGATAATAAATAATGTTAAAATATTATGAAAATAATATTTTTGGGTGTAAAATAAAAAACTGGACTTAGGATAATTTTTCTGGAATTTATTGGGCCCCGAACCTATTTTTTAAAACACCTAAATATAATTAATTAATTAATTAATTGATATTAATATTATTATTATTATTGTTATTATTTTTATTATTAATATTAAGCCCGGCCCATTTCCCCCAGCCCGGCCCACGGTCCACCCGCTCGCCTACCGGGTCGGGTCGGGTCTCTCCGCCCCCGACCCGCCGCACCCGGCCCGCTCCTCTCCTCCTCTCCCCCACGACCCGCACCCCCCCCGCGTCCGCCGCCGCCTCCCGCGGCCGCCGCGCCACGTCGGTCACGTCCCCGCCCGCAGCGCCTGACCCCGCCTTCAGCGCCGCCCCGCTCGGCCTTCCCTCCCCCTCGCTCCTCCTATTTAATCCCCCTCCCTCTTCCCTCTCCGGCCACACCGCCCTAGCCCCGCTCCGTTGACCTCCGCCCTCAGCCGCCACCCGCCGTGGCCTCGCCCCGTCGCCGCGCCGACGCAGCCGCCTCGCCTCGCCCCGGCCCTCCTCTTCTTCTTCTCCGACGAGAGCCGCAGCAGCAGCTCCCCGCGCCGCCTCCGGCCGCCGGCGAGTCCCCAGCCACAGCGCCGCCCGCCGCCGCGCTGCCCCCGGCCCCCTCCGCCGCAGCCCAGCCGCCTGTAACGCCCCGCTCCGCGCCGGCATTATGTATCAAGGTGAGTGGACAGAACTTCGTTCTCTGATTCTTGCACGCCTTAATAATAACCTGAGTTTTTGCTTGCAATATTTTCTTAAGAGAATGATAGAACCTGCCTTACATGTTAATGAATGAACTCACCTAGCTTGTCTTTGAAACAATGCCTGCTTAACGAGAATCCTGAATCGCCTGCTTAGAGTGCATGAATATGTTCACTATCGTCTATGCTACGAGAGAACCATACTGTGCCTGAACGTGTTCAAGTGATAAGTCGGATTCCCCGCAACAATGAGTGTATTCTGATGGTTCGTCTCGTCTGCATACTAGAGTTTATTTGATAGTGTTCCATGCATTCGCACGCGGTCGGACAATGGCTATTGGTGGTGTAAACTCCCTCACCCAAAATAGGTATTTGTGTATATTTTATATTATTATATTTATTATAGATGTTGAATTTATTTAGAGTATTCTCTTAGTTAATTAGAAAATAATTTTTTTCTTTAGTATATTTACTTATATAAATATTCATTTAGAATTATTTTAGGTTATTTTAGATTTTTGGAGATTTTTCTAGAATTTTTGGTAATTAAAACTTAGAAAACATAAATTTCTAGGACTTCTATGATTTACTATACGACCATACTTACATGTCGTTCCTACCAAATATTTATTTTAGTTTAAAATATTTAATTATATTTTTTTGTAATTTATTTAGAATTTTAAGAAATTTATTTAGATTTTAAAATTATTTAGGATTTATTTGGATATATATAGTCTTAATATTAGATAGATGCTAATTTAGTGTTAATAGATATTAATAATATTTTATAAATTATTTGTATTATCTTTAATTATATTTAAGATTATAAATTATTGATAAATTCAAACTCTATTTTAAATTAATTCAAATCCTGAACCTACTAGGAAATCAACTTCATGCATATCCTATCCTTATTTAAATTCATCATAATCCTATCCAAATTAACCAATCCTAGTCCTATTTAATTAAGTAGTGTCCACCATTATAAATACCTCATCCTTCATATTTTTCTTCCCTAAATTTCTCTCTTTTTCGTCCAAAAAATAGTTAAAATTCGTCATAAATTCAGACTCATTTTCCACTAGTTATGACGAATTAAAAAGACGATATCTCCTAGCTCCGGACTCCAAACATGCTCCAGTTTTTTTTGTTAGAACGATAATGAGGTTAGATTTCTGATTATATAATTTTTTTTTCTAAATTATGAGTATTAAATTCTGTAAAATTCGTAGAGCACAGCATATTCGAAAATATACGTGTTTTGATGTTTTCGTGATTCCGGGAGAACCAGGAGTCAGAATCACGAACCGTTTAAAGTTTCGGAAAGCTAATGTCGAGATCATCGACATAAATTTTTACCAGAATTTAATTAGAATTATTTACATACTGTTAATTCTGTATAACTTCTAGGTTAGAATTTAACCATCGGTGCACAATACAAAATTTGTATGTGCCATAATTCCCAAACGAATTTGAATTCGGACGAGTCGTAAATTCCAGCATATTTTTTATGCTGAAATCTACAGGAAATCATGCATGAAAGTTGAGTTTGTGTCGGTTGACTTTTTGGTCAACAGATCGCCTCGATTTGCGTGCCATGAGACTCGAGTTAATAAAATTCAGTTTCTTTGGACAAAATTTAGGAATTAACATAAAAATAAGAATAATAAGATTAAAATAGGATTTTAGAGTAATTATTCCATAATTAAATAAATTAAAATAAATTATCTTTTGACGTGATAAATTTGTAATACATAGGCTATTTGGACTGTGACTTGGACTCTGATTCATACCAGCAGCAGGACCCCAGGCAAGATACCTTGCCAAATTGTTTACAGTATTTTGCATGCTTAGTATATTTCTGTATATTTATTGTATTTCTGTTTATTCTTGCATGTGTAGTTTTCTTTCAGTCATTACTATGTATTAGATATGTTGACACACTCATGGCACTTAGTATCATAGAGGACAATCATTAGGCGTATAGGCTTTAACCACTCTGGTAACACCGTAGTCACTAGCACGTACTATGGTGGGTCATGTCCGATGGTCGCTACCCCCGAGGTATGTCGATTGATGGAGTCCGAGGGTCGCTACCCCCAAGGTATGTCGGCTGATGATGTCCACTGACGAGCGTGAGGTTGTGAGGATTAGATCGAGTAGCCTACCCTTGCCCATACGTCAAAAAGTTGTCCTCATTTGCATTCATATAGATTGTCTTATACAGCGTAATTATTTATTTTCAAACCATATGCATGTTTACTGTATTCAAATTGGCTCGTATTTTCTGTATCTTGTTACGTCCCTCTGAGGACCTGGTCCGCTGCCAGGTGTATTTGTTCTTGAGTAATTGCAGGAGCGCAGATTTGGATGATTACTTGTGTTGCGAGGATGTCTTCTCTTCGAGGCCATGGTCGTTAGCTGGTATTCCTATATTGTATTTTCTGTGTTGTACTTTTCCATTCGAGTTGGTAGTGGATTTGTTTCCATCCAACTATCATCCTTAGATATTTATGTTGAGATCTAGTTATATAGATGCTGGTTATTATTTATATCTGATTTTCGTGGATGAGATTTAGATTTTATCCTGTGACTTGTATTACATTTTATACCACTTGTGGATTTTATATTCATATTACAGCGTACGTATGAATTTGGTTTCCATATATTGGAGTTGCCATATCCATGCGGCTGGCATGCTTACGTGTCCTAGTCCTACGTATTTTTGGGACTGGAGCATGACATATTTTTGTGGTGGCCCACGCAGGTCGAGAGCATATTGTCTCGGTTACGTTACTGTACCGAACAAGCCTGCACCTAGGACTAGAGTATAGGATCTCATCCACAATTGACTATGATTCATCTTCCTCCTATCTGTTCTATTTGAGCAATTGTATCTTGCTTGATTCCTGTACTTCCCTAATAAGTTCCTTGAGTATATATAGCCTTCTGCTAGAATATAGGAACCAATGTTATTAGGATGATAATTAGAGTAGCTCACCTATTAAGAATACAACGAGAATATAGACACCACTAAGTTTAGAATATCTAGTGAACCCTAGAATTCCTTAGCTATAGATTGGTTTACCATTACCCCTGATATATTATGAAGACTAGAGGGTAGTATAGACACTACTAGAGTAGTTAGAAGTTTTACCATAATATTTGACACCTAGTATCACATAGTCTTTTGACCTATTAATGGAGTGTGATTGAACAAAATTAATTGTATGCTAGCTTAGGAGACAGTATTTATTCAGACAATAGAATTTAGAGGTCCTTGCCCCCATTTGGTCGACTAGCGACACAGACAAGGAGGTTGTATTATAACTATAGAGATTTGTAGAGTGTTTATTATTATTGCTTATTCTATTTTGTTTTGTTTTATTTTTGTGAACTTGAATTGACTTGTACCTCCTTTCATCATCATCTAGCGTACCTATAATTGTTGTACCACCTTGACTTATGCCGCTATTATAGCCTAGTTTTGCAAGCTTATTCTTTCATCAAGCTTGTTCACTATATATGTATTAGTGGATGCATACATTAATACATTTCAGAATCAGTGTACTACGGTCTGATCAACCATAGTGCGCGTGGTTCGCCCTTCGTATAACTACTTTACGTGGATTGAGATATCTAGTAATTAGTAGATGAATGAACTTGCCCTCTAGATATGTCTAAGCATATCGTATCCGTTACATAACTGTACCGATGCGAGCATGTGGATAGGCATTACCAAAATAGGACTTCAATCCACAACTGCTTTGACAATTCTTATTTGAATTCTTTAAACGTCTTGATCCCGATACTTCTATTCTATTATCTCGCCCTTGAACTCTTTATTATTGATCTCCGTCTTCCCTTATTTTGGAAATACGAAATCTCATGCTTGGTATAAGTTTGATACACAGAGAGTACTAGATATATCCCATAGGCCGATCACATACTTGAGGATTATTCTTTCGTGATTAAGGACATATCATAAATGATATAATCGGCGTTAAAGTTTTGAGGATTGAATGACATGAGTAAATAAATTAAGGAATATTTTTCTTAAAGTATATAGCCTTCTGTGATAGATTGGTAAATTCTAAGTTGGATAGCAGTGCATTGGCAACTCGAGAGGAATTTCTTTTAGATTGTGATCGAGTAAGATTAGATTGGGAGAGGTTCAAGCCATTCAATTTTGAGAATTTTAGAAGAATGACTAAGATGATGAGGATTAATGAATTTTAAAAATCTTGATATTGAGGACCCAATATTTATACCTTAAGTACATAATTTAAATTTTTGAGTATTGAAGGTAAAATCATCAATTTGAATTTGAAGGATAAATATATAATTTCAGACTTGAACATTGGTGGACTGCAATTAAATTATTTTTCAATTTGATGATTTAAATTAAGAATTAAAATTTGATGGTTGGACTACCTATTTGAAATATTGAGGATGTGAATGGAATTAAAAAAAGTTTAAGAATACAAAAAAAAATTATAAGTGAAAATAGGAATAATATTGGACTCGAATTACTTCTAGAGGAGATTATGATACTTGGAGATCGTGAGGTAAAATTTGATATGGGTTATTTAAATCTTGAAGATATTATATGGATTCAATTTAAATTTGGATATTGATGAGTTGGAAAAGTGAGAAGAGATTACAATAGATTGAATTTTGATTTAAACAATGATTATCTTAATTTTAAAATGATCGCGATAGATTTGAATAGATTTTGTTATTTAAATTTTTGGAAGAGATTGTGATTGACGTACCTTATGTATGAATGTGAAGGATTTAACAAATTATGTCTTATTTTAATTTCGAGGACGAAATTATTTTAAGTTGGGTAGATTGTAAACTCCCTCACCCAAAATAGGTATTTGTGTATATTTTATATTATTATATTTATTATAGATATTGAATTTATTTAGAGTATTCTCTTAGTTAATTAGAAAATAATTTTTTTCTTTAGTATATTTACTTATATAAATATTCATTTAGAATTATTTTAGGTTATTTTAGATTTTTGGAGATTTTTCTAGAATTTTTGGTAATTAAAACTTAGAAAACATAAATTTCTAGGACTTCTATGATTTACTATACGACCATACTTACATGTCGTTCCTACCAAATATTTATTTTAGTTTAAAATATATAATTATATTTTTTTGTAATTTATTTAGAATTTTAAGAAATTTTTTTAGATTTTAAAATTATTTAGGATTTATTTGGATATATATAGTCTTAATATTAGATAGATGCTAATTTAGTGTTAATAGATATTAATAATATTTTATAAATTATTTGTATTATCTTTAATTATATTTAAGATTATAAATTATTGATAAATTTAAACTCTATTTTAAATTAATTCAAATCCTGAACCTACTAGGAAATCAACTTCATGCATATCCTATCCTTATTTAAATTCATCATAATCCTATCCAAATTAACCAATCCTAGTCCTATTTAATTAAGTAGTGTCCACCATTATAAATACCTCATCCTTCATATTTTTCTTCCCTAAATTTCTCTCTTTTTCGTCCAAAAAATAGTTAAAATTCGTCATAAATTCAGACTCATTTTCCACTAGTTATGACGAATTAAAAAGACGATATCTCCTAGCTCCGGACTCCAAACATGCTCCAGTTTTTTTTGTTAGAACGATAATGAGGTTAGATTTCTGATTATATAATTTTTTTCTAAATTATGAGTATTAAATTCTGTAAAATTCGTAGAGCACAGCATATTCGAAAATAGACGTGTTTCGATGTTTTCGTGATTCCGGGAGAACCAGGAGTCAGAATCATGAACCGTTTAAAGTTTCGGAAAGCTAATGTCGAGATCATCGACATAAATTTTTACCAGAATTTAATTAGAATTATTTATATACTGTTAATTCTGTATAACTTCTAGGTTAGAATTTAACCATCGGTGCACAATACAAAATTTGTATGTGCCATAATTTTCAAACGAATTTGAATTCGGACGAGTCGTAAATTCCAGCATATTTTTTATGCTAAAATCTACAGAAAATCATGCATAAAAGTTGAGTTTGTGTCGGTTGACTTTTTGGTCAACAGATCGCCTCGATTTGCGTGCCATGAGACTCGAGTTAATAAAATTCAGTTTCTTTGGACAAAATTTAGGAATTAACATAAAAATAAGAATAATAAGATTAAAATAGGATTTTAGAGTAATTATTCCATAATTAAATAAATTAAAATAAATTATCTTTTGACGTGATAAATTTGTAATACATAGGCTATTTGGACTGTGACTTGGACTCTGATTCATACCAGCAGCAGGACCCCAGGCAAGATACCTTGCCAAATTGTTTACAGTATTTTGCATGCTTAGTATATTTCTGTATATTTATTGTATTTCTGTTTATTCTTGCATGTGTAGTTTTCTTTCAGTCATTACTATGTATTAGATATGTTGACACACTCATGGCACTTAGTATCATAGAGGACAATCATTAGGCGTATAGGCTTTAACCACTCTGGTAACACCATAGTCACTAGCACGCACTATGGTGGGTCGTGTCCGATGGTCGCTACCCCCGAGGTATGTCGATTGATGGAGTCCGAGGGTCGCTACCCCCGAGGTATGTCGGCTGATGATGTCCACTGACGAGCGTGAGGTTGTGAGGATTAGATCGAGTAGCCTACCCTTGCCCATACGTCGAAAAGTTGTCCTCATTTGCATTCATATAGATTGTCTTATACAGCGTAATTATTTATTTTCAAACCATATGCATGTTTACTGTATTCAAATTGGCTCATATTTTCTGTATCTTGTTACGTCCCTCTGAGGACCTGGTCCGCTGCCAGGTGTATTTGTTCTTGAGTAATTGCAGGAGCGCAGATTTGGATGATTACTTGTGTTGCGAGGATGTCTTCTCTTCGAGGCCATGGTCGTTAGCTGGTATTCCTATATTGTATTTGCTGTGTTGTACTTTTCCATTCGAGTTGGTAGTGGATTTATTTCCATCCAACTATCATCCTTAGATATTTATGTTGAGATCTAGTTATATAGATGCTGGTTATTATTTATATCTGATTTTCGTGGATGAGATTTAGATTTTATCCTGTGACTTGTATTACATTTTATACCACTTGTGGATTTTATATTCATATTACAGCGTACGTATGAATTTGGTTTCCATATATTGGAGTTGCCATATCCATGCGGCTGACATGCTTACGTGTCCTAGTCCTACGTATTTTTGGGACTGGGGCGTGACATATTTTTGTGGTGGCCCACGCAGGTCGAGAGCATATTGTCTCGGTTACGTTACTGTACCGAACAAGCCTGCACCTAGGACTAGAGTATAGGATCTCATCCACAATTGACTATGATTCATCTTCCTCCTATCTGTTCTATTTGAGCAATTGTATCTTGCTTGATTCCTGTACTTCCCTAATAAGTTCCTTGAGTATATATAGCCTTCTGCTAGAATATAGGAACCCATGTTATTAGGATGATAATTAGAGTAGCTCACCTATTAAGAATACAACGAGAATATAGACACCACTAAGTTTAGAATATCTAGTGAACCCTAGAATTCCTTAGCTATAGATTGGTTTACCATTACCCCTGATATATTATGAAGACTAGAGGGTAGTATAGACACTACTAGAGTAGTTAGAAGTTTTACCATAATGTTTGACACCTAGTATCACATAGTCTTTTGACCTATTAATGGAGTGTGATTGAACAACATTAATTGTATGCTAGCTTAGGAGACAGTGTTTATTCAGACAATAGAATTTAGAGGTCCTTGCCCCCATTTGGTCGACTAGCGACACAGACAAGGAGGTTGTATTATAACTATAGAGATTTGTAGAGTGTTTATTATTATTGCTTATTCTATTTTGTTTTGTTTTATTTTTGTGAACTTGAATTGACTTGTACCTTCTTTCATCATCATCTAGCGTACCTATAATTGTTGTACCACCTTGACTTATG
Organism: Iris macrosiphon; assembly: GCA_036927795.1. Taxonomy (NCBI): domain Eukaryota; kingdom Viridiplantae; phylum Streptophyta; class Magnoliopsida; order Asparagales; family Iridaceae; genus Iris; species Iris macrosiphon. The sequence goes on from JAYESA010000014.1 coordinate 162,193,749, forward strand.
CCGCTATTATAGCCTAGTTTTGCAAGCTTATTCTTTCATCAAGCTTGTTCACTATATATGTATTAGTGGATGCATACATTAATACATTTCAGAATCAGTGTACTACGGTCTGATCAACCATAGTGCGCGTGGTTCGCCCTTCGTATAACTACTTTACGTGGATTGAGATATCTAGTAATTAGTAGATGAATGAACTTGCCCTCTAGATATGTCTAAGCATATCGTATCCGTTACATAACTGTACCGATGCGAGCATGTGGATAGGCATTACCAAAATAGGACTTCAATCCACAACTGCTTTGACAATTCTTATTTGAATTCTTTAAACGTCTTGATCCCGATACTTCTATTCTATTACCTCGTCCTTGAACTCTTTATTATTGATCTCCGTCTTCCCTTATTTTGGAAAGACGAAATCTCATGCTTGGTATAAGTTTGATACACAGAGAGTACTAGATATACCCCATAGGCCGATCACATACTTGAGGATTATTCTTTCGTGATTAAGGACATATCATAAATGATATAATCGGCGTTAAAGTTTTGAGGATTGAATGACATGAGTAAATAAATTAAGGAATATTTTTCTTAAAGTATATAGCCTTCTGTGATAGATTGGTAAATTCTAAGTTGGGTAGCAGTGCATTGGCAACTCGAGAGGAATTTCTTTTAGATTGTGATCGAGTAAGATTAGATTGGGAGAGGTTCAAGCCATTCAATTTTGAAAATTTTAGAAGAATGACTAAGATGATGAGGATTAATGAATTTTAAAAATCTTGATATTGAGGACCCAATATTTATACCTTAAGTACATAATTTAAATTTTTGAGTATTGAAGGTAAAATCATCAATTTGAATTTGAAGGATAAATATATAATTTCAGACTTGAACATTGGTGGACTGCAATTAAATTATTTTTTAATTTGATGATTTAAATTAAGAATTAAAATTTGATGGTTGGACTACCTATTTGAAATATTGAGGATGTGAATGGAATTAAAAAAAGTTTAAGAATACAAAAAAAAAATTATAAGTGAAAATAGGAATAATATTGGACTCGAATTACTTCTAGAGGAGATTATGATACTTGGAGATCGTGAGGTAAAATTTGATATGGGTTATTTAAATCTTGAAGATATTATATGGATTCAATTTAAATTTGGATATTGATGAGTTGGAAAAGTGAGAAGAGATTACAATAGGTTGAATTTTGATTTAAACAATGATTATCTTAATTTTGAAATGATCGCGATAGATTTGAATAGGTTTTGTTATTTAAATTTTTGGAAGAGATTGTGATTGACGTACCTTATGTATGAATGTGAAGGATTTAACAAATTATGTCTTATTTTAATTTCGAGGACGAAATTATTTTAAGTTGGGTAGATTGTAAACTCCCTCACCCAAAATAGGTATTTGTGTATATTTTATATTATTATATTTATTATAGATGTTGAATTTATTTAGAGTATTCTCTTAGTTAATTAGAAAATAATTTTTTTCTTTAGTATATTTACTTATATAAATATTCATTTAGAATTATTTTAGGTTATTTTAGATTTTTGGAGATTTTTCTAGAATTTTTGGTAATTAAAACTTAGAAAACATAAATTTCTAGGACTTCTATGATTTACTATACGACCATACTTACATGTCGTTCCTACCAAATATTTATTTTAGTTTAAAATATTTAATTATATTTTTTTGTAATTTATTTAGAATTTTAAGAAATTTATTTAGATTTTAAAATTATTTAGGATTTATTTGGATATATATAGTCTTAATATTAGATAGATGCTAATTTAGTGTTAATAGATATTAATAATATTTTATAAATTATTTGTATTATCTTTAATTATATTTAAGATTATAAATTATTGATAAATTTAAACTCTATTTTAAATTAATTCAAATCCTGAACCTACTAGGAAATCAACTTCATGCATATCCTATCCTTATTTAAATTCATCATAATCCTATCCAAATTAACCAATCCTAGTCCTATTTAATTAAGTAGTGTCCACCATTATAAATACCTCATCCTTCATATTTTTCTTTCCTAAATTTCTCTCTTTTTCGTCCAAAAAATAGTTAAAATTCGTCATAAATTCAGACTCATTTTCCACTAGTTATGACGAATTAAAAAGACGATATCTCCTAGCTCCGGACTCCAAACATGCTCCAGTTTTTTTTGTTAGAACGATAATGAGGTTAGATTTCTGATTATATAATTTTTTTCTAAATTATGAGTATTAAATTCTGTAAAATTCGTAGAGCACAGCATATTCGAAAATAGACGTGTTTCGATGTTTTCGTGATTCCAGGAGAACCAGGAGTCAGAATCACGAACCGTTTAAAGTTTCGGAAAGCTAATGTCGAGATCATCGACATAAATATTTACCAGAATTTAATTAGAATTATTTACATACTGTTAATTCTGTATAACTTCTAGGTTAGAATTTAACCATCGGTGCACAATACAAAATTTGTATGTGCCATAATTCCCAAACGAATTTGAATTCGGACGAGTCGTAAATTCCAGCATATTTTTTATGCTAAAATCTACAGGAAATCATGCATAAAAGTTGAGTTTGTGTCGGTTGACTTTTTGGTCAACAGATCGCCTCGATTTGCGTGCCATGAGACTCGAGTTAATAAAATTTAGTTTCTTTGGACAAAATTTAGGAATTAACATAAAAATAAGAATAATAAGATTAAAATAGGATTTTAGAGTAATTATTCCATAATTAAATAAATTAAAATAAATTATCTTTTGACGTGATAAATTTGTAATACATAGGCTATTTGGACTGTGACTTGGACTCTGATTCATACCAGCAGCAGGACCCTAGGCAAGATACCTTGCCAAATTGTTTACAGTATTTTGCATGCTTAGTATATTTCTGTATATTTATTGTATTTCTGTTTATTCTTGCATGTGTAGTTTTCTTTCAGTCATTACTATGTATTAGATATGTTGACACACTCATGGCACTTAGTATCATAGAGGACAATCATTAGGCGTATGGGCTTTAACCACTCTGGTAACACCGTAGTCACTAGCACGCACTATGATGGGTCGTGTCCGATGGTCGCTACCCCCGAGGTATGTCGATTGATGGAGTCCGAGGGTCGCTACCCCCGAGGTATGTCGGCTGATGATGTCCACTGACGAGCGTGAGGTTGTGAGGATTAGATCGAGTAGCCTACCCTTGCCAATACGTCGAAAAGTTGTCCTCATTTGCATTCATATAGATTGTCTTATACAGCGTAATTATTTATTTTCAAACCATATGCATGTTTACTGTATTCAAATTGGCTCGTATTTTCTGTATCTTGTTACGTCCCTCTGAGGACCTGGTCCGCTGCCAGGTGTATTTGTTCTTGAGTAATTGCAGGAGCGCAGATTTGGATGATTACTTGTGTTGTGAGGATGTCTTCTCTTCGAGGCCATGGTCGTTAGCTGGTATTCCTATATTGTATTTGCTGTGTTGTACTTTTCCATTCGAGTTGGTAGTGGATTTGTTTCCATCCAACTATCATCCTTAGATATTTATGTTGAGATCTAGTTATATAGATGCTGGTTATTATTTATATCTGATTTTCGTGGATGAGATTTAGATTTTATCCTGTGACTTGTATTACATTTTATACCACTTGTGGATTTTATATTCATATTACAGCGTACGTATGAATTTGGTTTCCATATATTGGAGTTGCCATATCCATGCGGCTGGCATGCTTACGTGTCCTAGTCCTACGTATTTTTGGGACTGGGGCGTGACAGGTGGAGAGCTGAACTGCATGTGTCCCGGCTGCTACCATGATAGTGCAAAGCAACCATGAGTCACAGCTGCCTCTAGCATCAGATAAAGAGTCATTGGTATGCTGTTCCACCAGCTGCCGATCCTGAGATACTCGGGGACCGCCCTGCATATAGCTAAGTCATTGTGTTGGCTTGGATAGTGACTGCCCCTAAGAATGTGCATTGTGTGTCTAGCTATGCATCTGACCCTCGAGTCGCACGAGACACGCTACGCACACCCTGAAACATGAACGGTTTGCTTGCTTGCATATTCAATTATGAAACTCTGTTTCCAAACATGTTTCTAAACAAGTAAATCGACTCTGCTAGCGAACTGCATGAAACGAACCTAGGTAAAACTAGAAATATCACTAGTAATATAATGTTTTATAACATGATTACTTAGTGCCTGTTTGAGTGAATGCTTGTTTTTGTTCAGTTGATTTATCTCACCAGTACTTGTATAAAGTGCTGACCCACCAACAGTTTACTTGTTCGCAGGTACTGGATCGTCCGAGGGAGCGATAGGCGTGCCACAGTCCCAAAGACCCAGAATCCTGGTTTCGATTGTTGCCCCGAGAATGCTATCGTATAAGGGGGCATAATGTATGGAACGAACGTGTGCCTTTGCTAAAGGAAACCCAAGTTGCCTCGATTGTCCCGAACACTCAGTTGGCTAATGCATTACATTGCAACAAGTCCCTTTCCGCTGCTTACTCGATTGATGCGATGATAACCAACTATCAACTTAAACGATTGGCCTTGCAACGGGCGCAACCCCAGGCCTGTGCGGCATCACGTCCCCCGAAAGCTCGAACGGGCCATTCGCTTGGCTCCCTTCCTCCCTCGCACCCGCGGGACGGGCGCGGTCATACGCGTTCGGCGCGCCGAGGCACGGTGATTCGTGCCCGGTTCGTTAAATCTCGGCCGTACGGGGCAGGGCAGGGCGGAGCGGCGGCCCGGGCGGGACCGGGGCGTGACAGATTGGTATCAGAGCGGAATCGATTCTCTGGCCCAAACCGTTGCTATGACTCTGAGATATTATCGATATGGTTTTGCAAAGAGCGTTCCATACAATAAGTCCATAGATATTCTCAAAGTGCAAAATGTTTCCTGAACTTGAATTGCTTGATTGTTTCGATTGAGTACGGCGAGGGACGTCACTATCGCTACTCGGGATGTCGAGAAGTTTATCCTTGAAGTTTCGAGGACGAAACTTTTTGTTGGTTGGTAAGTATGTAACGCCCCGCTCCGCGCCGGCGTTATGTATCAAGGTGAGTGGGCAGAACTTCGTTCTCTGATTCTTGCACGCCTTAATAATAACCTGAGTTTTTGCTTGCAATATTTTCTTAAGAGAATGATAGAACCTGCCTTACATGTTAATGAACGAACTCACCTAGCTTGTCTTTGAAACAATGCCTGCTTAACGAGAATCCTGAATCGCCTGCTTAGAGTGCATAAATATGTTCACTATCGTCTATGCTTCGAGAGAACCATACTGTGCCTGAACGTGTTCAAGTGATAAGTCGGATTGCCCCGCAACAATAAGTGTATTCTGATGGTTCGTCTCGTCTGCATACTAGAGTTTATTTGATAGTGTTCCATGCATTCGCACGCGGTCGGACAATGGCTATTGGTGGAGAGCTGAATTGCATGTGTCCCGGCTGCTACCATGATAGTGCAAAGCAACCATGAGTCACAGCTGCCTCTAGCATCAGATAAAGAGTCATTGGTATGCTGTTCCACCAGCTGCCGATCCTGAGATACTCGGGGACCGCCCTGCATATAGCTAAGTCATTGTGTTGTCTTGGATAGTGACTGCCCCTAAGAATGTGCATTGTGTGTCTAGCTATGCATCTGACCCTCGAGTCGCACGAGACACGCTACGCACATCCTGAAACATGAACGGTTTGCTTGCTTGCATATTCAATTATGAAACTCTGTTTCCAAACATGTTTCTAAACAAGTAAATCGACTCTGCTAGCGAACTGCATGAAACGAACCTAGGTAAAACTAGAAAGATCACTAGTAATGTAATATTTTATAACATGATTACTTAGTGCCTGTTTGAGTGAATGCTTGTTTCTGTTCAGTTGATTTATCTCACCAGTACTTGTATAAAGTGCTGACCCACCAACAGTTTACTTGTTCGCAGGTACTGGATCGTCCGAGGGAGCGATAGGCGTGCCACAGTCCCAAAGACCCAGAATCTTGGTTTCGATTGTTGCCCCGAGAATGCTATCGTATAAGGGGGCATAATGTATGGAACGAACGTGTGCCTTTGCTAAAGGAAATCCAAGTTGCCTCGATTGTCCCGAACACTCAGTTGGCTAATGCATTGCATTGCAACAAGTCCCTTTCCGCTGCTTACTCGATTGATGCGATGATAGCCAACTATCAACTTAAACGATTGGCCTTGCAACGGGCGCAACCCCAGGCCCGTGCGGCATCACGTCCCCCGAAAGCTCGAACGGGCCATTCGCTTGGCTCCCTTCCTCCCTCGCACCCGCGGGACGGGCGCGGTCATACGCGTTCGGCGCGTCGAGGCACGGTGATTCGTGCCCGGTTCGTTAAATCCCGGCCGTACGGGGCGGGGCAGGGTGGAGCGGCGGCCCGGGCGGGACCGGGGCGTGACACCGCCCACGCCGCCGTCTCCACCGTCCAGCATCCCAATCCCTAACCCTAGTTTTCGATTTTGTATCCGACACGTGTCTGACACGATTCGGATCCCGATTTTTGGGTCCCGTTCAGGTGCGTGTATCTTCTTGCTCGTAGCTCGGATTTTGATTCCGTAAATTGCGTTACGAAGCCTGTATGACCCTCTCGGTGCCCGAATAAACCATTCGGGGCATCGCGTCCTGTGGTGATCGCACACCGCGATCCAAAAACAGGAAAAAACTAGACCCTGTTTCACCCCGGAACTGGGTACATCCCGCCAAACGGGACGACTTGGTCGTGTGCGGTCTTCACAGATACGTGCGCATCGTCGATACGGACGTGTGGGATTTCGCAGAAGTCAATTCGGGTGTGCGTGCACACCGGGATCAACGCGTATCCGCGGACATCGCCCCGTATCCGTACTTTCTGGAACGTACCCTAACTTTGTGGACACACGTCGGATCGAGACGAAACTTGCGCCATCGGACTCGTAGCAATACGCTGGTCCTATGGGTCAAGTTTGGTTCGATTCTGAGAACGTTGACGAAATCGCGTGTCGTGGGCCCCATAGGCCCCGCTCGACGGGCGATTTTGTGATCGTCTCATCGGAATTTAATTCTGAAAGTTCTGTTGGGTTCGTATCATCGTTCCTGACCCATTGACACTAAGTTTGGTGAATTTGGAGACCTTTGACCTGGACACGTTTTTCGGTACAAAGCGGGCCCACATGCGGACCCCGTTCTGACCCGAAACTGCCGTTTTTGCCCTTGTCTCCAAATTGGACCCAAGGACAGGCGTTTCTAGCTGATTGATATTTTCTGGATATGATGGTGATATTTATTTCAGCAACCGGAGTACCGCCTGCAAATCCAACTGTAGTCAGAGCCGCAATTGGAACCGGACCCACAGGCAAGTGTACCTTGCCAAACCCTGCAGCTTGCTAATTATTTTTTTGGACTTAATTATGCATTAGTGGGCAAGTAAAGCTTGCCAAATCTCAGTAATTCTTGACATAGTATTTTACTTGATTTCTTATGGAATTAAATGTAACCTTGTTTTAACTGCTTAACCCAGGAAGCGGGTGACGTGCTTAGTGTCCGATCATAGTCGGGTGCCAACTCCGTACGCGGGATTGTGTAACGTCACATAGACATGGATATCAAGACCCGATAATTCTCGTACTTGTCCTATCAAGTACACCAGAACCCAGGACACTTGACACTATTTCATGAGACAGAGTCTTCCTGAGACATTTAAGGTAATTATGTATAGGATGCATGTTTTATGACATAGACTTTACATTCTTAGACATTTGATTCATAGCTATCAGACTTGCTGCATTAGTTATAATCGTGCGTGACATGGACATGAGGCATCGTGGACATGAGACGTGAGATTATATTGGGTGGGGAGAGACACACAGACTACAGGCTGATATTATATATATAAAATATAGTATATAACATAGTGTAGTTCATAGTTATTGCCGCTACCGGCTCCCTGACACAGAGCTTATAGTGGCTTCAGCCTGAGTTCTAGTGCTGCTCTCATATTGTATATCACTTAGCTGGTTATATAGTTTACCCTGTTATTTCATTTATCGCTGCACTCCATATATTTTGGCTTGTATTTTCTGTACCTTGTTATGTCCCCTGAGGACCTGAATCCGGATTATGTTCCCAGGTACAGCGGAAGAGAACTACCCCGAGGTGTACGGTACAGGAGCACTCCTTGGAGCAGAACCAGGAATAGAGGACGAGATAGTGGCAGAAGATTTCTCCTGAGCATCGGCTTCATCTACACAGTATTTCCATTTTCAGTATTTTCTTTTCTGTCTATTCTCATTAAATGTAGCAGACTAATTCTCGGATTGTTTCCCGAGATAAGCTTATTTGATATTGCTCATTTATTTCCATTGCATTATTTCTGGTATTACTCTGTGTTATTCTGTGGATGAGATTAGAAATACCTGAGACTTGTAATATTTTACTGCTAGACTACAGCTTAAGCATGCCCTGATGGATCCATTAAATTGGGTTGTCCATCGGTGCGTGCTGCTGGCCATTGCTCACGTGCTCAGTCCCTCGGCATTTTGGGACTGGGGCGTGACATGGTTTTTGACGTGGCCCATGCAGGTCTACGACTAAATTGTTTGGTTTCAACTTAAGGACCGAACAGGCCTGCAATAAGAATAGGATAAGTTTTTAGGATCTCATCCACTTGCTTGAATCATTTTTGATATCGGTATCGTATTCGAACTAATTTTGACTTGCATCTTGTCTTGATTCCTGTGCGCCTCTTATTGTTTATTTTGGATACAGGAAAATGGACCCACAAGAATGCAACGAGACCCCCGCCGGAACGCCACAAGCTACAGGTGTCACCTATGACGACGAAGTGACACCAGTCGGAGGAGTTCCCTCAACTCAACAAAGCCAGCAGGCAGGTCAACCTACCTCCCGATTCTGACGCGATAACATTCCACCTCCGCCGCAGTTCGTTCCACCAACGCCCGTACTCCCACAAGGACAGCCAACTGACGGACAGCAGATATTCCAAATGATCTACGCGATGATGCAAGCTCAGCAACAAGTCCAACACGAGGCTCAGCGTCGTGAAGCTAAGCATCGTAACTGTACTGGAGCAGGCCAACCTACCAGCTCGACGGCCATCTACAGGCTCTATCACTGACTTCCGCCAACTGAAGCCCCGCATTTTTTCTGGAAAAGAGGAGCCCACAGAAGTTCATGAGTGGCTCACCAACATACGGCATCAACTTGAAGCAGCTGAGCTTCCACGGGAACGCTGGATGACGGCCGTCCGAATGCAGTTGACAGGCAACGCGCACCACTGGTGGTTGTCTGAGGAGGCACGACTCGGACCAGACCGAGTCACTTGGAAAGAGTTTTCCAGGCTCTTCCAGGAGATGTACATTCTGGCTATCGCACGATCCGAACTGCGGGACAAATTCAATCGCCTCACTCAGGACTCTATGACGGTGGAAGAGTACAACGCAGAATTCATTCGTCTGAGCCGCTTCGCCCCAACCCTGATCCCGACAGAGGAAGAGAAGGCCGAGAAGTTCTTCGACGGACTGAACTTCGAGCTACAGAGACTCATCGGATCCGTCATACCTACCTCCTACTCAGACGTTCTTGCTGCAGCCAGACGCATGGAACGCGTCACCAGGAGGGAGTCTCGCCTCAAGCGGCCAATCACCTCAGCACCAGACAGAGCTTCGCCAGGAGAATCTGCAAAGAGATCTCATACGAACCAGCCACCCAGGACAGCTTCGCAGACCCTTCCTACCTGTCACTGTCATGCCCCGATCCCGAAAGGGTCGGTCGTCCTCGCTTGATCCTTCACGGAACCGATTCGTCCTCGCTTGGGGCGTGATGCCGTACGAGCCTGAAGTTGCGCTCGTACAAGGCAAGAACTTGCAGTTATAGGAACCCATTTTGAAACACACTTTATAAAACACATTCACAGAGATTTGAACACAGTGCAGAAAGAAACATGCTTTTTCATTGATAATTCAGAGTAATTTACATAGAGTTTACATTGATGCGCCTCTCGGCTACTTGATTTGCATTACAAAAGATAACTCAAAAGGCAGGGCGCGCTCCATCAGATAGTCCACGTCGTTTGTACATTACGTCCTTGTATAGGTTGAAAGTCCAAGCCTCCAAAATGATCTGACTTCAACTATACTTCAAAATAGAGGTGCTCCTAACGCCTCTTCGTCTATCCACTAGCGTTGCACCGTCTGAGTGCCTGAAATAGTTGCCCACAACGTGGGTCAGTACTCAACTTGTACTGGTGAGCGGGATGAATCCCACTCGACTAAATCGACACTAGCTTATTAGGGGCGAGCATGCATTAAGATTACTTCTATAAAGGAGCAAGTGAATTCAATTCATATCAGTTGCATGTTTTGATATAAATGAAAATAGCATTGAATCCAACCAGTGCATCGATTGCTTACTCAACCGATGCACACCTTCCCTGCAACGAAACACAAGTATACTTACCATCTGCACAAGACAATAAATTAGCATGTGTTCTATTCTATGCGGTCATTGGTGTGATCGACACCTTAGGGACATATTTCAAGCATTAACGGCGCGCCCTATCAGCCCGGGTAGCAAGCCCCGCTGGAGGTCCCGCAATGCATCGTGACGAACACGAATCAATATTTCCCTCCGGATCGATACGGTTCCAGTGCCCCGGAAAGCCGTTTCGAGGAAATGATAAACCTTGTGCACAAGTTGTCCCAGACCATGCAAATGCATGAATATTTTATATCTCACACAATGCATCGAATTAAACAGATAAAGTAAAGCAGCAATATATATATCTTATGCAACAGTTCATATTTTCTCAATGCGGTATTCCGATTTTGATATCCCATGGGTCCAAACTCTACCAGAGGCACCAGGCCGTAACCAACAACCAAATTCCCATTCCAACCAACTGAATTTATAAGGTGTGCAAGCATATAGTAAAATTAGTCTGCAATTCCCATGTTCCTTTCTTAGTGGCTGGCATGCATTGTGGCTAAGCATTTTCTAGGCGTCCAACCGGGCATCATCGAGTGAACGTTTGAAACATTAGAGATATTGGCGTGAAGAAGTAGGAAAGAAGGGACCAAACCACTCACTTGTTAAGGAAAAGTTGCTGAAACAAGGAATCCCGCCTAGCGACGATCAAACGTCAGTTACGCGGACCTACAACAGCACGAGCACCGAGTTAGAATTCTTGCCTATCCTTCCTTGCCAAACTTCCCAAAATTCAAGCTCCAATCAATAAAACCAACAGCGAAAACCAAGCAAATCGAAAGCAACACCAAATCAAATCCCAAAGCGGCAATCAAGAAAACCAAGCAACCAAACACGAAAACTATTGGACTCGTTTCAATAGAGGCCTTTCCATGAGTTGGAAAGGATCATCGCATTTCGTCCGTGGCAATAAGATGCCGAAGATCTAAGCATACTCTGACGGACTAGCCACAAGCCCAATTATATAGTGCACATCCCGGTCGGATCGGGATTTGAGGCACTACATAATATACCACTAAGAAAAAGTTTCATCCCGAAACTTAAGAACAAGGCCCTACCTCCGACTGAGTGAACAACGAAGGATATTTCTCCTTCATCTCCGATTCCATCTCCCAGGTTGATTTCCCAACTGAATGGTTCCGCCACAGCACGCGAACCAAGGACATCGTACGATTGCGAAGTACTTTTTCCTTACGATCCAGAATCTGCACCGGTTCTTCTGAGTATGATAAATCTGTGCGCAGTTCCAATTGTTCGAAGCTAACCACATGACTCGGGTCATGCACATACTTCCGCAGTTGAGAAACATGAAATACGTCATGCACTTCAGCCAAGGCGGGAGGTAGTGCAATCCGGTATGCCACAGCTGCCACTCGTTCCAGAATCTCGAAGGAGCCGACAAACCTGGGACTTAGTTTGCCCTTCACGCCGAAACGCATCACCCCACGCATCGGCGTCACTTTTAAGAATACATGATCCCCGACCACGAACTCCAAAGGTCTACGATGAGCATCGGCATAACTTTTCTGTCGGCTCTGTGCCGTGCGGAGTCTTTCCCGAATCAAGCGAACTTTCTCAACTGCCTGTTCTACCAGCTCTGGCCCGAGTACTTGTCGCTCGCCGACTTCGTCCCAACAAATTGGAGATCGACACTTGCGCCCATAAAGTGCTTCGTACGGTGCCATCTGGATGCTCGATTGGTAGCTGTTGTTGTACGTAAACTCCGCCAACGTGAGATGCGTGTCCCAACTAGTCTTCAAATCGATTGCACACAGCCGTAACATATCTTCAAGTATCTAATTTGTCCTTTCCGTCTGTCCATCAGTCTGGGGATGGTATGCAGTACTGAACTGTAGCTTGGTTCCCAAAGCAGACTGTAGGCTTGTCCAAAAACGAGATAAGAAGCGTCCGTCACGGTCAGAGACGATTGAGGCAGGTACTCCGTGTAATCGAACAATCTCATCTATGTAAATCTGTGCTAACCGATCGACGCTCCAAGTAATTTTTATAGGAAGGAAGTGGGCTAATTTGGTCAAACGATCAACTATGACCCAAATCGCATCATGCCCCCGCGGCGTCTTCGGAAATCCCACAATGAAATCCATAGTGATTTTGTCCCATTTCTACTCAGGAATAGCGAGGTTCTGCAGCTCCCCGCCGGGCCTCTGATGTTCAGCTTTCACCTGTTGACAGGCCATGCACTATGACACAAAGGTCGCCACATCCCGCTTCATACCTTGCCACCAGAAGGTTCTGCGTAAGTCCATATACATCTTAGTGCTCCCCGGATGCAAGGAATATTTCGCATAGTGTGCTTCCGCCATAATTTCCCTTCGGAGTTCTGGGTCGCTAGGAACACATATCCTTCCTTTCATTTGTAAGGTCCCATCTTCGCCTGCCACAAAGTCAGACGTCTTCCCCGCCGAAATCAGTCCGCGTGCCTTCGCTAGGAACTGATCGCCCTCCTGAGCTGATTTGATTCTATCACGCAGACTTGGTTCAAGATGGAGTGATGCCAGCTGCACTCCTTGATGCTGAACACGGAGCTCGATGCCCATCGCCTCAAGATCTCAAAGTAAATGGTTGTTTATGGATAACGAGCCCACATACTTCCGACTCAGAGCATTAGCAACGACGTTTCCCTTGCCCGGTGTGTAAGCGATCGTCAAATCATAGTCCTTAATCAGTTCTAGCCAACGCCGCTGTCGGAGGTTCAGTTCTCGTTGTGTGAATAGATACTTGAGGCTCTTGTGATCTGTGAAGATTTTGCAAGCAACACCATAAAGATAATGCCTCCACAACTTCAGTGCAAATACAATTGCCGCCAATTCCAAGTCGTGCGTCGGGTAGTTTTTCTCGTGCGGCTTCAGTTGCCTGGAGGCGTACGATATTACCGTATCCCTCTGCATGAGCACACATCCCAAACCAAGTCCCGAGGCGTCACTGTATATCTGAAACTCCTCTACCCCATCTGGAAGAGCAAGGATCGGAGCTGAAACAAGACGCTGCTTAAGTTCTTGAAAGCTGGCTTCGCAGTCATCACTCCATTTGTATACAATCCCTTTTTGAGTGAGGCGAGTCAAAGGCGAGGCCAGTTTAGAAAAATCCTTCACGAACCTACGGTAGTATCCCGCTAGGCCCAGAAAGCTTCGTACTTCGCTGGCTGATGTAGGTTGCTTCCAATCCACCACTGCCTCTATTTTCTTCGGGTCTACGGCGATGCCCTCTGCCGAGACAACATGACCCAGAAATGCCACGCTGTTCAACCAGAACTCACACTTGCTGAGCTTAGCGTACAACTGATGCTCTCGTAATGTCTGCAGCACGATCTTTAGGTGTTCCTTGTGTTCTGCCTCGTTCTTGGAATATATTAGAATGTCGTCGATGAACACGACCACAAACTTGTCTACGTACGGCCGAAACACGCTGTTCATCAGATCCATGAAAGCTGCAGGGGCGTTCGTCAAACCGAACGATATCACAAGAAATTCGTAGTGTCCGTATCGGGTCCTGAATGCAGATTTTTGAACATCATCTGGTTTGATTTTCAACTGGTGGTACCCTGACCTGAGATCAATTTTAGAGAAAACTGTTGCACCTTGCAGCTGATCAAACAAGTCATCTATCCTTGGTAATGGGTACTGGTTCCGCACGGTCGCCTTATTTAGTTCTCGGTAGTTAATACATAGCCGCATGGATCCATCCTTTTTCTTCACGAACAGCACCGGAGCGCCCCACGGAGAAACGCTTGGACGAATGTATCCTCGGTCCAACAGATCTTGTAACTGAATCTTAAGTTCCTTCAGCTCTGCTGGGGCCATTCGATAAGGTGCCTTCGATATCGGTCGCGCATCCGAAAATGTGTCGATGCTGAATTCGATCTCACAATCAGGAGGCATTCCAGGCAGCTCGTCCGGGAATACGTCGAGGAAATCTGCTATAACATCAGCCTGAGCTGCATTTGTACTTTCCTGCCGGGTGTCTCGAACTGAAGCTAAGTATCCTTCACAACCCGAATGCAGCATACGCCTAGCCGAAATTGCTGATATTATCATTGCCGTCTTTGGTGCAGCGCTGCACGAATAGTAAAAGTCTGCCTCGCCGGGTAGACGGAATATGACTCGCTTCTCCGCGCACTCAATTGTTGCATGACAAGCACCCAACCAATCCATCCCGAGAATAATATCGTAATCCTTAATGTCTAATACAATGACATCTAAGGAAAGCTTCCTGCCTCCGATGCAAATATAACCATCCTTACAGATCGCATGGGCGGGCATGTCGACTCCCGAAGGTGTGCTCACGCAAAGATTCATATTTAAGGAAGTAGAAGCTAATTTATGCTCAATAGTAAAATCAGCAGATATGAAACTATGCGTAGCACCTGAATCGAATAAGACTCTAGCGGGCAAATCTCTGAAAAGTAATGTACCTGTCACGACAGTTTCAGAGACGGATGCTTCGTCCCGAGTCAGTGCATAGACTCGTCCTTGAGCACCCTGGCGTCGTGGGTTCAACGCCACAGCATTGGCATCACTTGCTGGAGGCCCCCTGTTGTGATTCCCGTGGTTCTGATTCCCGTGGTGCTGATTTCCATTGTTATGATTCCCATTGTTGTGATTCCCGTTGTGCTGATTCAGTTTTGCCTCACGGCAGTTGAAATGCTTGTGGTCCAGACGACCACATTTAAAACACCCAGTAACTCGGCATTCCTCCACTCGATGCCCTAATCTGCCGCACCTGTTGCAGTATGGTGCACGGGACGGGCCCCTATGCTCAGATGTGTGCAGACGCTTTTGTGCTCCAGACCCTCCCATTTCCTGAGGCCGCTTATTATTGTTGGTACGGGAGGTTTGCACATCGGCCTTTGGTGGACAGCGCCCCAAAGATCCGCTCGCTGTTCAGGGCAGCTTCATAATATTTCCTGTATGTCTGACACTTCTGGTTGATGACGTCCCTACGCAAATCGTCATTCAAACCCTTCTGGAAGCGGTAGCACCACGCCTGCTGGTTAGGCAAGAAGTGCCCAGCAAATTTAGCCAGCTTAGCGAATGCCGAGTCATAATCGTCGACAGACATACTTCCTTGCACCAGATTGCTGAAGTCGTCCTCTTTTTGTTGCCGCACAGCCCGGGGAATATATTATTCAATGAAGGCAGATTTGAACATTTTCCAGGTAATTTTGCAGTTGGGATTGGCATCATAAATTCCCTGCTTAGTGGCCTCCCACCAATCATGCGCACGCAGCTCCAGTTGAACTGATGCACAGGCCACTCTTTTGGATCCCCTAATGCCGACCAGATTGAAGAGTCCCTCCATCTTTGCAATCCATCCCATCACCACGTCCGGTTCTGCTCGTCCGTTGAACGTTGGTGGATGCATCTTAGTGAATTCTGCCGCACGACAGATGTTCCTTGCTGGATGCTGTATTTCTTCGGACTCATCCTCTACCGCCACAGCCGGCGGTGCAGCAGGCGTCATCGTGGCTCCCCCGTTGTTGGGTACCAAGGATGCAATCAGTTGCATCATGGTATCCATCTGCTTTTGTTGAGCAGCCAACTGTGCCTGTTGAGAAATGGCTTGTTGTTGCTGCACCTCCATGAGATGCATAAGTCGTTCGGACATATCCATTGAACCCGCTCCTCCGGATTCTCCAGAACTTGCCGGATCGTTCTGGACGGGCTGAGCACTGCTTGCAGCGGCAGTGTTTTTCTTAGCCATTGCTACAAAAGAGAGTAGCTTGTTAACACCTCAAAAACGATAGATTTTTGTATCTATGGGCTCATTGTATAGGCGACTCATCTCATGCAGCGGACACCGAATGCAACTCAACCGATAGGCGCATCAAACTCCTTTATAATCTTTTGAAATCCCAAGGATGTAAAGCCTAAGCTCTGATACCAATATGTCATGCCCCGATCCCGAAAGGGTCGGTCGTCCTAGCTTGATCCTTCACGGAACCGATTCGTCCTCGCTTGGGGCGTGATGCCGTACGAGCCTGGAGTTGCGCTCGTACAAGACAAGAACTTGCAGTTATAGGAACCCATTTTGAAACACACTTTATAAAACACATTCACAGAGATTTGAACACAGTGCAGGAAGAAACATGCTTTTTCATTGATAATTCAGAGTAATTTACATAGAGTTTACATTGATGCGCCTCTCGGCTACTTGATTTGCATTACAAAAGATAACTCAAAAGGCAGGGCGCGCTCCATCAGATAGTCCACGTCGTTTGTACATTACGCCCTTGTATAGGTTGAAAGTCCAAGCCTCCAAAATGATCTGACTTCAACTATACTTCAAAATAGAGGTGCTCCTAACGCCTCTTCGTCTATCCACTAGCGTTGCACCGTCTGAGTGCCTGAAATAGTTGCCCACAACGTGGGTCAGTACTCAACTTGTACTGGTGAGCGGGATGAATCCCACTCGACTAAATCGACACTAGCTTATTAGGGGCGAGCATGCATTAAGATTACTTCTATAAAGGAGCAAGTGAATTCAATTCATATCAGTTGCATGTTTTGATATAAATGAAAATAGCATTGAATCCAACCAGTGCATCGATTGCTTACTCAACCGATGCACACCTTCCCTGCAACGAAACACAAGTATACTTACCATCTGCACAAGACAATAAATTAGCATGTGTTCTATTCTATACGGTCATTGGTGTGATCGACACCTTAGGGACATAATCCAAGCATTAACGGCGTGCCCTATCAGCCCTGGTAGCAAGTCCCGCTGGAGGTCCCGCAATGCATCGTGACGAACACGAATCAATATTTCCCTCCGGATCGATACAGTTCCAGTGCCCCGAAAAGCCGTTTCGAGGAAATGATAAACCTTGTGCACAAGTTGTCCCAGACCATGCAAATGCATGAACATTTTATATCTCACACAATGCATCGAATTAAACAGATGAAGTAAAGCAGCAATATATATATCTTATGCAACAGTTCATATTTTCTCAATGCGGTGTTCCGATTTTGATATCCCATGGGTCCAAACTCTACCAGAGGCACCAGGCCGTAACCAACAACCAAATTCCCATTCCAACCAACTGAATTTATAAGGTGTGCAAGCATATAGTAAAATTAGTCTACAATTCCCATGTTCCTTTCTTAGTGGCTGGCATGCATTGTGGCTAAGCATTTCCTAGGCGTCCAACCGGGCATCATCGAGTGAACGTTTGAAACATTAGAGATGTTGGCGTGAAGAAGTAGGAAAGAATGGACCAAACCACTCACTTGTTAAGGAAAAAGTTGCTGAAACAAGGAATCCCGCCTAGCGACGATCAAACGTCAGTTACGCGGACCTGCAACAGCACGAGCACCGAGTTAGAATTCTTGCCTATCCTTCCTTGCCGAACTCCCCAAAATTCAAGCTCCAATCAATAAAACCAACAGCGAAAACCAAGCAAATCGAAAGCAACACCAAATCAAATCCCAAAGCGGCAATCAAGAAAACCAAGCAACCAAACACGAAAACTATTGGACTCATTTTAATAGAGGCCTTTCCATGAGTTGGAAAGGATCATCGCATTTCGTCCGTGGCAATAAGATGCCGAAGATCTAAGCATACTCTGACGGACTAGCCACAAGCCCAATTATATAGTGCACATCCCGGTCGGATCGGGATTTGAGGCACTACAGTCACTACTGCGGCAAGATAGGCCATGTCGAGAGGGACTGCAGACGCAAGTTGGGCTTATGCTTGATTTGCGGCACCAATCAACACATAGCCAAGGACTGTCCTCAGCATCGAGATGGAGCACGAAGGGCAAACCAACCAGCTTTACCAGCACCGAGGCCACCCTTGGCACCTCAAGCAGCACTCTTCCAGCAGGCCCAGCAGCATCAGAGGAATCTACCTCAAGGACGAGGACAAGCTTATGCGATGACTGCGCAGGACGCTGATACGAGTAAGTGATTCGTAGTATCCGTTTCTAGTCTTGTTTTAGCTCGTGCCCGTTGGTTCGTGAACTCAGCCCCAACCTAGTAATTTGCAACTTATTAATAACAGCCTGGTTTTCATAAAATTATAGTTTTTTTGCTTTAACTAGATTTTCTCTGGAAGTGCATAACTTTCATTTTTAGGGAAACGGTATTTCCCTAAGTATCTTGTGATGTGTTTCGACCGTGTCATCCCTGCTGATCGGTTATTCTTTGATTACGAGGACGCAATCCTCTTAAGGGGGATAGATTGTAAACCCCCTGATTTTTTTTAAAATTTTAAAACTGGATTTTTCACAATTTTCTGGAATTTTCTGAGAATTTTCTGTAATTTAAAAATAGGGTTTTAATTATTCAATGATTTTTAAATGATAATAAACAATGTTAAAATATTATGAAAATAATATTTTTTGGTGTAAAATAAAAAACTGGACTTAGGGTAATTTTTCTGGAATTTATTGGGCCCCGGACCTATTTTTTAAAACACCTAAATATAATTATTTAATTAATTAATTGATATTAATATTATTATTATTATTGTTATTATTTTTGTTATTAATATTAAGCCCGGCCCATTTCCCCCAGCCCGGCCCACGGTCCACCCGCTCGCCTACCGGGTCGGGTCGGGTCTGCCCGCACCCGACCCGCCGCACCCGGCCCGCTCCTTTCCCCCTCTCCCCCACGACCCGCACCCCCCCGCGTCCGCAGCCGCCTCCCGCGGCAGCCGCGCCACGTCGGACACGTCCCCGCCCGCAGCGCCTGACCCCGCCTTCAGCGCCGCCCCGCTCGGCCATCCCTCCCCCTCGCTCCTCCTATTTAATCCCCCTCCCTCTTCCCTCTCCGGCCACACCGCCCTAGCCCCGCTCCGTCGACCTCCGCCCTCAGCCGCCACCCGCGGTGGCCTCGCCCCGCCGCCGCGCCGACGCAGCCGCCTCGCCTCGCCCCGGCCCTCCTCTTCTTCTTCTCCGACGAGAGCCGCAGCAGCAGCTCCCCGCGCCGCCTCCGGCCGCCGGCGAGTCCCTAGCCACCGCGCCGCCCGCCGCCGCGCTGCCCCCGGCCCCCTCCGCCGCAGCCTAGCCGCCCACGCCGACGTCTCCGCCGGAGCTCCGTCGTCCAGCATCCCAAGCCCTAACCCTAGTTTTCGATTTTGTATCCGACACGTGTCGGACACGTGTCGGACACGATTCGGATCCCGAATTTCGGGTCCCGTTTAGGTGCGTGTATCTTCTTGCTCGTAGCTCGGATTTCGATTCCGTAAATTGCGTTGCGAAGCCTGTATGACCCTCTCGGTGCCCGGACAAACCTTTCGGGGCATCGCGTCCTGTGGTGATCGCACACCGCGATCCAAAAACAGGAAAAAACCAGACCCTGTTTCACCCCGAAACTGGGTACGCCCCGCCAAACAGGACAACTTGGTCGCGCGCGGTCTTCACAGATACGTGCGCATCGTCGATACGGACGTGTAGGATTTCGCAGAAGTCGATTCGGGTGTGCGTGCACACCGGGATCAACGCATATCCGCGGATATCGCCTCGTATTCGTACTTTCTGGAACGCACCCTAACTTTGTGGACACAAGTCGGATCGAGACGAAACTTACGCCATCGGACTCGTAGCAATACGCTGGTCCTGTGGATCAATTTTGGTTCGATTCTGAGAACGTTGACGAAATCGCGTGTCGTGGGCCCCATAGGTCCCGCTCGACGGGCGATTTTGTGATCGGCTCATCGAAATTCAATTCTGAAAGTTCCGTTGGGTTCGTATCATCGTTCTTGACCTGTTGAAACTAAGTTTGGTGAATTTGGAGACCTTTGACCCTGACACGTTTTTCGGTGCAAAGCGGGCCCACATGCTGACCCCGTTTTGACCCGAAACTGCCATTTTTGCTCTTGTCTTCAAATTGGACCCAAGGACAGGCGTTTCTAGCTGATTGATATTTTCTGGATCTGATGGTGATATTTATTTTAGCAACCGGAGTACCGCCTACAAATTCAACTGAAGTCAGAGCCGCAATTGGAACCGGACCCACAGGCAAGTGTACCTTGCCAAACCCTGCAGCTTGCTAATTATTTTTCTGGACTTAATTATGCATTAGTGGGCAAGTAAAGCTTGCCAAATCTCAGTAATTCTTGACATAGTATTTTACTTGATTTCTTGTGGAATTAAATGTAACCTTGTTTTAACTGCTTAACCTAGGAAGCGGGTGACGTGCTTAGTGTCCGATCATAGTCGGGTGCCAACTCCGTATGCGGGGTTGTGTAACGTCACATAGACATGGATATCGAGACCCGATAATTCTCGTACTTGTCCTATCAAGTACACCAGAACCCAGGACACTTGACACTATTTCATGAGACAGAGTCTTCTTGAGACATTCAAGGTAATTCTGTATAGGATGCATGTTTTATGACATAGACTTTACATTCTTAGACATTTGATTCATAGCTATCAGACTTGCTACATTAGTTATAATCGTGCGTGACATGGACATGAGGCATCGTGGACATGAGACGTAGGATTACATTGGGTGGGGAGAGACACACAGACTACAGGCTGATATTATATATATAAAATATAGTATATAACATAGTGTAGTTCATAGTTATTGCGCTGTCACGCCCCAAACTCCCGCAGCCCAATAGTCCCCACTGAACGTGAAATCACCATGTTGCAGCTCTCCCGCGGGACAATCGTTCTATTCGGGACGTGATGCCGTACGAGCCTGGAGTTGCGCTCGTACAAGGCGATGTTGTTAAACACGAAAGTTATCATCGAAACAACCAAGTTACAGCGGAAGCCAATTGTGTACCAAGCACACATCAGAGTATACGCAGCGAAGCTCACGATAGGGTCTAAATGAGATGCCCCGAGTCAATGCCACAAAGGCGATGCCACGGAGACGATGAAATAACTCTTGCTCTTTCTCTAGCCCACAAAGGTACTTACAGTTCATACATCTTGTCCCGTATATCCAAGCAGCGCCACTACGCCTGTGTACCTGAAATATTGCCCACAAACGTGGGTCAGTACACAACTGTACTGGTGAGCGGGGTAACCCACTCGTCTAAGCCGACACTAAGTAAAGTAGTGAATGCACACAGTTAAATGGTGATCTTTCTAGTTGAATCCTAGATTCGTTTCATGGCATAAGAATGACATGTTAAGGAAAGCAGTAAAGCAGTTTAAGCATGCTAGCATTCATTCTCAAACCAAACGACAAGCAGTTTAATATATATAGCCGACCCATCTAACTCAATGTCATCGCTTTCACGATAACATATCGAACCATCAGTCTCGCCTCAATATCCATTCTCAACCAAAGTTTATATATCCCACTCTCGAGTGCACACTCTTGCCGAGGCAAGGTGGCCGCGCCTACACGATGCACAAACCAACCAAAGTAAAGCAAGCCAACATCTATTCTTATATGAAGTCACTGGCCAAAGGCCATAAAGGACGTTGATCGGACAGATCAATGCGGTTCTATTCGAAACAGCACTAAGTAGCTAACCCACCTGAATCGCATCCAACCGCTGGTACCGCGCCCAAAATGCGATACCCAAATTGTCTCCTCCATGGCCGAACGGTCCCGGTGCCCCGGAGCGCCCGTTCGAGGAAACCAAATCCTGTGCCACCCAGGTTGTCCGTGACTATGCAGACACGTAGGTATGACGAGAGGATCGAAACATTCTCGCCCCACCAAGCGATCCTAGACTCGTTCCATCGATATCCAACCGAAATATCCATAACCATTCTTCCAACATGTCCTTCCAAAGAACCCAAATCTCGACCTCAAAACATAGCCCGAGGCATCAAAATATCAAGTGTTTCATAGGCACGAAGCCTCTTCTCAACACAATCCAAATTGGTGCAACACCTATGCTCGAAGCAAAACCCATGGCACAATGCCGTTTCAGTGGCACAATATCACATTCGTGGCACGATGCCCCATCAAGCGACACAACGCCCTCGCCGACACAGTTATTCGGTTTCGAACCACAACTGCCTGCTTTGCAAGACAAAGCATCCTTGTGATACACGTGCACGGATGCACGTTCGCTCGTCCGAATTCCCGATATTCTCGATATTCCCATTGCCTCAATTGTATCATTCCAACTTGTATATTTCCAACCGTCCAAGCATAATCCCAAGTAATCCAATCGATCGCCTCAAATGAATAATCCAGCTATCGTATCCCACTATCCAACGCGTAAACCATTCAAGCCACAATCCTACCAAGCCAACGACGCACACTCTATGCACGCCTCAGTGTAGTGCTTCCCGATGTTTCAGCCCAAGTGTTCAAGCCATTACGTGTTTTCCAAATTATTAGGCATGAAGGAGTAGAGGAGAAGGGAAAGAGCCCACTCACATTGTTTGAATCCGTTAGGCATCCTGTCCTGCCGATACGGCCAATCCCTTGAACCCGTGGTCCGATGCAAGCGCGATCTACTCAACTGGTATGACCGTGCGAGCAGGCCGTGCTCTCCAAATCATCCGACCGATCGGATTAAGGAAGACGGCATTATCACTTCCATTCAGCTATTCAGTACTGTTCGGAACGAACACCTGATTTCCATCGAACCCGCTAGCCATCTGCACATTGAAACCAACTCGATTAATCCTTCTTCCCGAAATTCGATATTTCAAATGTAACCAGCATTTGATTCATTCGATCCGGCTCAGCGTAACGCTCCGAGCGGTTGCGGAGCGTTACATAATATACCACTTAGAATCAGGTTCGTCCATGAACCGTGCTGGTACTCATTCCTATCACATGCCACAATCCAATTCCATGGATCTGCTCTAAGCAACTCACATATTCACGATTCTGACTCCGCATCTCGTTCTGCTGAACGCTCGAATCAATTTCACGAATTCCCACATCCTCCTTGCAGCTCAACCCAAATTTCTTGTATCGCTTAGTTTTGGATTGTACATATATTTAACCCATTCGTCTAAGCCGACACTAAGTAAAGTAGTGAATGCACACAGTTAAATGGTGATCTTTCTAGTTGAATCCTAGATTCGTTTCATAGCATAAGAATGACATGTTAAGGAAAGCAGTAAAGCAGTTTAAGCATGCTAGCATTCATTCTCAAACCAAACGACAAGCAGTTTAATATATATAGCCGACCCGTCTAACTCAATGTCATCGCTTGCACGATAACATATCGAACCATCAGTCTCGCTTCAATATCCATTCTCAACCAAAGTTTATATAACCCACTCTCGAGTGCACACTCTTGCCGAGGCAAGGTGGCCGCGCCTACACGATGCACAAACCAACTAAAGTAAAGCAAGCCAACATCTATTCTTATATGAAGTCACTGGCCAAAGGCCATAAAGGACGTTGATCGGACAGATCAATGCGGTTCTATTCGAAATAGCGCTAAGTAGCTAACCCACCTGAATCGCATCCAACCGCTGGTACCGCGCCCAAAACGCGATACCCAAATTGTCTCCTCCATGGCCGAACGGTCCCGGTGCCCCGGAGCGCCCGTTCGAGGAAACCAAACCCTGTGCCACCCAGGTTGTCCGTGACTATGCAGACACGTAGGTATGACGAGAGGATCGAAACATTCTCGCCCCACCAAGCGATCCTAGACTCGTTCCATCGATATCCAACCGAAATATCTATAACCATTCTTCCAACATGTCCTTCCAAAGAACCCAAATCTCGACCTCAAAACATAGCCCGAGGCATCAAAATATCAAGTGTTTCATAGGCACGAAGCCTCTTCTCAACACAATCCAAATTGGTGCAACACCTATGCTCGAAGCAAAACCCATGGCACAATGCCGTTTCAGTGGCACAATGTCACATTCGTGGCACGATGCCCCATCAAGCGACACAACGCCCTCGCCGACACAGTTATTCGGTTTCGAACCACAACTGCCTGCTTTGCAAGACAAAGCATCCTTGTGATACACGCGCACGGATGCACGTTCGCTCGCCCGAATTCCCGATATTCTCGATATTCCCATTGCCTCAATTGTATCATTCCAACTTGTATATTTCCAACCGTCCAAGCATAATCCCAAGTAATCCAACCGATCGCCTTAAATGAATAATCCAGCTATCGTATCCCACTATCCAACGCGTAAACCATTCAAGCCACAATCCTACCAAGCCAACGACGCACACTCTATGCACGTCTCAGTGTAGTGCTTCCCGATGTTTCAGCCCAAGTGTTCAAGCCATTACGTGTTTTCCAAATTATTAGGCATGAAGGAGTAGAGGAGAAGGGAAAGAGCAAACTCACATTGTTTGAATCCGTTAGGCATCCTGTCCTGTCGATACGGCCAATCCCTTGAACCCGTGGTCCGACGCAAGCGCAATCTACTCAACTGGTATGACCGTGCGAGCAGGCCGTGCTCTCCAAATCATCCGACCGATCGGATTAAGGAAGACGGCATTATCGCTTCCATTTAGCTATTCAGTACTGTTCGGAACGAACACCTGATTTCCATCGAACCCGCTAGCCATCTGCACATTGAAACCAACTCGATTAATCCTTCTTCCCGAAATCCGACATTTCAAATATAACCAGCATTTGATTCATTCGATCCGACTCAGCGTAACGCTCCGAGAGGTTGCGGGACGTTACATAATATACCACTTAGAATCAGGTTCGTCCACGAACCGTGCTGGTACTCATTCCTATCACATGCCACAATCCAATTCCATGGATCTGCTCTAAGCAACTCACATATTCACGATTCTGACTCCGCATCTCGTTCTGCTGAACGCTCGAATCAATTTCACGAATTCCCACATCCTCCTTGCAGCTCAACCCGAATTTCTTGTATCGCTTAGTTTTGGATCGTACATATATTTAAGGCGTCCCTAAAATACATGCATTTCAGCCAAGCTTTGCGATACCAAATTTGAACAAGTTATAAGGGTATCTTTATGTTCGAGGCGTCCATTTACTTTGCTCCCAATTGAACCAACTCGTTTCTTTCATAACCTTTTTTTTTCCCAGAATGAATTCGCCCGACCACGACGAATCCTGCCCTCCTGTCTTTCTTTCTCATTGGACCACTGGCTGGGGCGCCCCTATGAATTCAATGATTTAAGGGCCCTACCGGCTCCCTGACACAGAGCTTGTAGTGGCTTCAGCTTGAGTTCTAGTGCTGCTCTCATATTGCATATCACTTAGCTGGTTATATAGTTTACCCTGTTGTTTCATTTATCGCTGCACTCCATATATTTTGGCTTGTATTTTCTGTACCTTGTTATGTCCCCTGAGGACCTGGATCCGGATTATGTTCCCAGGTACAGCGGAAGAGAACTACCCCGAGGTGTACGGTACAGGAGCACTCCTTGGAGCAGAACCAGAAACAGAGGACGAGATAGTGGCGGAAGATTTCTCCTGAGCACCGGCTTCATCTACACAATATTTCCATTTTCAGTATTTTCTTTTCTGTCTATTCTCATTAATTGTAACAGACTAATTCTCGGATTGTTTCCCGAGATAAACTTATTTGATATTGCTCATTTATTTCTATTGTATTATTTCTGGCATTACTCTGTGTTATTCTGTGGATGAGATTAGAAATACCTGAGACTTGTAATATTTTACTGCTAGACTACAGCTTAAGCATGTCCTGATGGATCCATTAAATTGGGTTGTCCATCGGTGCGTGCTGCTGGCCATTGCTCACGTGCTCAGTCCCTCGGTATTTTGGGACTGGGGCGTGACAGTGTGACACCATGATGAGGTAAAAGATGTAAAGCCTCTGCTGTGAGCCATGTCACAGCGGCAGTAGCACCACAAATAGGAAGGTAGCCTAATGCTGAAAAGGTAGAGAGTTGTAGCATAGAAGTACTAAGAGGTCGGTGACCTCTTGCTACAGTGGGTGACACCACATAAGGTAGTCAACCTCGACTACGAGCCATGTCATATCGGCGTAGCACCGCACGGGAGCGCAAGGTGTCATGATGTGATGTAATACAATACTACTAAGAGGCTAGTGACCTCATGCTACAGTGTGTGACACCACAAGAGGTAGTTAACCTTGGTTGTGAGTCATGTCATAGCGGCGTAGCACAGCACAGAAACGCAAGGCTTCATGCTGGAAAAAGTTAAAGTCTCTTAAAAGAACTCACCTAAGTGTATGGACAGAGATATAGGCCGTCTCTTGAGAGTAAACTTGTAGACACCCAAGAAACATACATCAATACCAGGTTAGCACAAGACCTTTAATATGCGACCGAAGGCATAACTGATCTCATTATGTGAGTGGAAAGAACAGCTGCTATGGTTCAGAATTCAAGGCTTAGTCCATTATTGTATCGTACTGTTGTTTGACCTATGCAGAAAGATTCAAGTCGTGGTCGACATCTATCCTAATGCATGTTGGACAGTCACCATAAGAAATGCTCGACCATATATTGTGATATATGTGGGAAGTTGTTGGCGTTTTTTTACTTTGCTTTAGGAGTTTTATTCCCACATTGAAAAACCATAAATGTGTATATCTCAATATATAGCTTTGCTTAGTATTGGTATATGCACATGAGGTGGTGGTCTATGTGGGTTAACTTTCCTAGAGGGATTAAGTGTGAACCCCATTATGACAATCTTTATTTTGTCACCACCTTTGGGAAATTTTTCTTAGGATTTTCTTAGGAGCTAATCCCCATTGGGGCTTAGCGACTCGGATTCGGGCTCAAGGGCGCAAAGTGGCACTTTGTTGGCCCACTTTGCACTTAGCATGTCAACATCGTCGCATAGCGCTCGTGCGTTCCTTTTATGCGCGAGTTCCATGCATGGTTGCTTACTCGGGCGCATGCGGCCAGGAGACCATGAGGTCCGGAGCCCTCGCGGCCAGGAGCGCATGCGGCCATGTGCCCATGCGGTCCGGTGCACATGCAGTCCGGTGCGCATGCGGCCAGGAGCCCATGCGGCCCGGTGTGGATGCTGTCAGGAGCCCATGCGGCCCGGTGCCCATGCGGCCAGGGGTCTTGCGGCCTGGAGCTATGCGGCCAGCAAATTAGCTTGAGCAAGTCGAGTGTGGAGGGGACAGGGACTGTTGTTGACGGCTCGGTGCGGCGCAGGCAGCACATGGTTCTCTGTGCCACGTGGCTGCATCTTTCCGTGCCTGGCGGCGCTATTTTCTCAGTGCAGTACAACATGCAGACGGCGCAAGCGGCTCGTGGCTTTATTTGCTACGCGGCTGCAGCTTTCGGCGCCTGACGATGTTGTTTGCTATGTGCAGTACAACGGCGCAAGCAGCCTAATTTTTTTTCTCAGGCTCTCCTCTTTCATTTGGTTGGTTGGAAAAAATTGAGAGAGAGAAAGAGAAAAATCGAGAGCACCAGCAGGACCTGCGGCAGCAGTTAGAATCCTTCCAAAGGAATCTTCCGAGTGATCGAAAGGTGACCAAGAGCGTTCCAGAAGTTCTCGTATGAACTTGCTGGATCCTGTGGGCAGATCGTTGTATAGCGCAAATCTTGCCTTGAGCTCTGGTGGTTTTGATCACCCCAGTAGGAGTTTCCTTCTTTCTATTTCTGTTCTTGTTCTCGTTCTTCTCGGTGTAGCGTCTGCGAACGTAAGGAGAATAACAGTTTTCTGATTCTTTTTGTATTTGTATTTTTCTTTGGGTTGTCAGTTTGTAACTCGTTTCTAGTTTAGTGCTTATGTGGGGTTGTGTGTCACTGTAAATGAACTCTTGTGTGAATCTCAGTGCACAAACTTCTCTTCTGAAATTTGTAAAGACACTTGTGTAAGTATCTATTTTTTGGCTACATTTTCTTCTTTGATCTGACTTCGGAACTAACACTAACTTCTAGACTCTTTTGTACCCTGAGTTAGAACTTGAACTCAATCATTGACTGAATTTTTCCGGCCTAGCTTGGATCTAATCAGGTTTGTTTCAGGCCATTTCCAGTGGTGAACTTGGTAATGTAATAGACATATAATAATGAGATTTAATAACAATTGGGAACATATTTGGAATATATTTTAAAAAAATTTGACTTATCCTCCACTTTATTTATCAATATTTAGAGTGCATTCTACTGTTTTATCATAATGTATAAGATCATTTTATTTTGACTTATCCTCCACTTTATTTTGACTTACCTCCTCCATTTCCTCCTCCTCTGCCCTCCTCCTCCTCCTCCATTTTCTCCTCCACCCTCTCCTCCTCCATAACTGCTTACTCTTCCTCTTCTCCGTAGTGGGGATGGGGACTGCTCGCGCATGAGTCAAGGCGTTCGCGAGAGATAATTTTGTCAAAAAAATATGGTCAAACGAATTGACCGTCAGTCGAAAACAATTTCCAAAAGTGGAGGATGTTGTACATTATATTAAAACAGTGGAGTACACTCTGAATATGAGTAAATAAAGTGGGGCATAAATCAAAATTTTTATCCCCTGCTTGAAATATGGACATGAATTGTAATTTGATTCATACCAAACTGTACAAACATTGTCCGCATATTTAAAATTACAGAAAATTTCATCCAGAGCATCCAAATTTATATAAATTTCATCTAAAACATCGAAGTTTAAAAAATTACGAAAAAAGCATCAAAACGTCCATTAGAAAGACGTTTTATATTTTTTAATATTATATTTCCATCGTTAATTTCTCGCCATTAACAGACGTTAGGAAAAATAAAAATAAAAAATAGAAAACGTCCTTAGGAATGACGTTTTTTCAAGAAAAAACACCCTTCCCAAGGACTTTTTTATTTATTATTATTTTTTTCTCTCTCTCTCTGGTCTCACTCTCTCTCTCTCCTCTCTCTCACGTCTCTCTCTCTCTCTCTCACTCTCTCTCCTCTCTCTCTCTCTGGTCTCTCTCTCTCATCTTTCGTCTCTCTCTCTCTCATCTATTGTCTCTCTCTCACTCTCTCTCTTCTCTTCCTTTTTCACCTCTCTCTTTATTAAATTTGAGGAATTTAATGAAATCCAAAAAAATTCTAGATATATTTTTTTTACTTTTGCTTACTACAAAGTTTTGAGAAAAAAATATTCTGATCTTTTTTTAGAAAATTAAAAATATTTTTTTTTGTAATCCAAATACCAATCGTCTCATGGTACATGCGTTCCGTGTGAAGTATATTTTTTAGCACACGCGTCCCGTATGTCAAATTTTTAATCCATAAGAATTTATTAAATAATAGTAATACAAATAAAGAATTTATTTTAATTTTTTTAGCACACGTGTTTCATGTGCAATATTTATTTCAATAAATTTTTATGGATTAAAAATTGGACATACGTGACGCGTGCGCTAAAAAAAATATTACACACGGAACGCGTGTACCATGACACTAGTGGTATTTGGATTACATAAAAAAATAATTTTAATTTACTAAAAAAGCATCGGAATATTTTTTTTCTCAAAACTCTGTAGTGAGCAAAAGTAAAAAGAAAAAAAATCTAGAATTTTTTTGTATTTCATTAAGTTCCTCAAATTTAATAAAGAGATATGAGAATGAAAAAGAAAGAGTAGACAAAGAGTGAGAGAGAGACGAGAAATGAGAGAGACCAGAGAGAGACGTGAGAGAGAGATAGTGAGAGGAGCGAGAGAGACCAGAGAGTGAGAGAGACCAGAGAGACATGAGAGCGAAAAAAATAATAAAAAATAGAAAACGTTATTAGGAAGGACGTTTTCTTCGTTTCCTTTTTTTTTTTTCCGGCTAATGTCTGTTAACGACAAAAAATTAACGATAGAAATATAATATTAAAAAATATAAAACATACTTCTAATGAACGTTTTGATATTTTTTTTTGTAATTTTTTAAATTTTAATGTTTTAGATAAAATTTATATAAATTTGAATACTCTGGATAAAAATTTTTGTTAAAATTATTTGCAAAATTGATTTCTTCTTCTTTCTTTGTTTCTTCTTCTTCTTGTATTTTTACATAGTTTGTAGTGTACAGTAACGTTAGATCTGTATGCCTATTAATATTACCTCTCTTTTTCGACTTTATAGAAATTTTGACTTTGTTTACACATCCAAATTATTTTTATGTCCATCTACAAATCATTACATCTACTTGTCCTAACACTAAAAGCATTCCACTTGTCCATATTAGAATGCTCATAAGAAGGATAAACCGATACCGATATTAATACTGATATTGCGTAGGTCAGACCAAAAATTAAATTAAATTAAATCAAATAAGATATTTAGTTCAATTTAAAAAAAAAAAAATTTAATTCAATTTTTGTTTTAAAAATATCTATAATTTTTTATTCGGTTTCGATTTTGAATTTCGATTTCGGTCCAAAATCGAATAAAATTTATACAAATATGTAAATACCCTCATTCTATATATATTTTGTGATTAAAAATATGTATATTTTGAAAACAACAATTCTATGTGTATATTATGAAATCCAACTTTGAACACTACTTTAAAATACAACAAATATGTGTATAAAATTATAATTTTTAATATAATTTATCTACGATTTTAACTTTGGTCCGATCCATAAAATAATAGTAATAGTCCAATCAGACAAATCAAATAAACCTAATAGGTTATTCGTTTCGATTCAGTTTCGATTTTAAAATTTTAGAACTACGATTTTGATCATTTCGATCTGGTTAAAATCGGATAAATCAAATGCTCACTCACTGATACTGCGAACTAGTTAATTTCGAGGAGACACAAAGCCCAACCTCGTCGATCTTTCCAGTGGGCACTAAAAAGATTAGCTAGCATCCTACAATGTTACAGATTTTCTGAAATATGAACTGACTGAGCTACGAGTAGCAACTTGAAGATCGAACTAGGCAAGAAGGAGCTGGAGAGGGATCCACCCAAGGAAACGGATCCGATCCAGATATGGCCAAAACACAATCTCTGCGGATCTTCTTCTATATTAATGCCTGGGCCATATCAGCATCATTATTTGAGCGAAATACATACGAGTACGGTCATTGAGTTCCTAGTTACTGTACTGATCAGCTAATGTTAAATTATAGAAAAGAGATGATTGTACGGTTGGGTGATGTATTGAATAGATTGTTAGGTACGCCAGCCCATCAATCAATCATTGCGCTTGTCTTGGCGTCGTGTGCGTGCGCCGACAGTGCTTCTCCGTCCTTGCGAATTCGTGCACGCAAGTTTACCAAGGAATTAATCCGTACTTTCTTTCCATTGGTGGTGCTCCGGACTCTCAACTTGCTCCGTGTCTGGTCCATCGGATTTAAGATGCCGAGCACCCTACAATTCGCACTCAAAACTCTTTTGTCACTCAGTTGGAAATCTCAGCACATTCTACTGTGATGTCCATTGGTATTTCGAATTCTAAGAATCCGTTTGATTTTCTGCAAATATAATTATAACTATATTATAATTAAAAAAAAGTTATTTAATTTTACTACGATTACGATTACGATTATAATTAAAAAAAATCTAACTCATTGGTCATAACACCTCAAAGCTGACAGCAAACGACTACCAAATAGGAAGGTAGTAGTAGGACCTTTAAATTCTAAGCAATTGGTATGTCAATATCCACTAATTGGTTAAGGCTTCAATGTCACCCCTAGAGTACAACAGATGTAAAGATGATCAACGAGTGGTCCTATATAAATTTTGTTATTAGCTTGAGTGATTTTTTAAAAATAAATTTTCTTTCACGCCATCACATTTGTATTATTTGCAACTCAATATAGTGTACTACGCTTCAACCATAGTACATAGGTTGTTGCAACTCATTATAGTTTCCACAAAAGTTGCTATAACGCTTCAACGATACGTGCAGAGGTGTTGTCACATTATCAGTACTGCCAAATTAAATTTAACCGCAATTATGTGTAACTCGCCTCTGACCAAGATTTCTGTCTCGCTTGAATAGCATCACGATTAATTAGACATATTTGGATTGATAAGGCCCTTTAGAAACAGTTTTCAAGTGTTTCACTTTCACCAACAGTACTTTTTCTCACTTAAAAAAAAAGGGGTAACAAACAGTCTATTGCCCAAGTGGGGATACATAGCAATACTTTACAAATCCCATCTCACTTTAATATGTACATTATTTGTTCTTTCCACCACCGCAAAGTAGTTAAAAGTGTCGAAAATATGTTCCAAAGCTGTACATTGGATTGGATGCTCTCCGTGAATGGGGACCCATCCCTTATTAAAGTACCCGGGCCAGCTGACTCGATTCTCTCTTCTCCCTCTCCTCCTTCTCCTTCCAAGTGATCTCTCCACCACACATCAACCTAAGGCTCCTCTCTATTTGGTAGCCTCCTCCAAAGCTCACCTCTCTCTCCAAATGCCTACAATAGCTCTCGAACACACTCACGCTCACATGGAGCTTGAACCCCATCATGAACAGGAAATCCATCTCCAAGCTGTTCATCTCTGTCGTCGCCAATCCCCCCACCTTCGCAAAGTAGGAGTTGCGATAATTTCTGTACGAAATAATAATAATTAGATATATTAAACTGATAATATTATAACACGAAATATATATATATATATGTAACAGAAAATTGCGTATAGAGCATTCAAATTTTATAAAGTTGCATCCAGAGCATTGAAGTTTCACAAATTACACAGAAACTTTTTTTAAAAAGACGTTTTTGAACAATTATCCAAAACGTCCATTTTAAGAACGTTTAGATGCATATATATTATTAATTACTCTTCGGACTCGTTAACTATATATGATTTTTCATACGCTAATCGTTATTCAAATCCGGTGGAGTATTTAAAATTATCTAATTTGTTCAAAAACGTTAACAATTGTTCAAAAATATTTCCTTTTAAGGACATTTTTATGCACTCCTAGCAATTTGAAAATTTTCAATATTCTGGATACAATTTTATAAAGTTTCAATGCTCTGTACGAATTTTTTTTTTTTTTATGTTTATTACTCACATGTCTTCTACGAACTTGGAGGCGACCATGACGGCGGTGATGAGAAGGCGGTGGACGTTGCCAGAGTGGAGACGCAGACCGGGGTTGAGCTGGCACAGGCGGTCCAAGTAGACGTAGGCGACGACGTACACCGAGGGCGCGATACGAGCGTACTTGAAGATCCTCTCGAGGAAGGCCTGGATGGTCATGTCGAGGACTTGGTCGCAGTAGAACACGTCCTTGGGACCTACATTGTCGTGAAGTAGCCCTCTCCTCCTCCTCTCGCTCTCCCTCTCGCTTCTGGATATAGTTCTCTCCAGGAGGGACGCGAGGACCGAGATGACCAACGGGGTCGTCGGCTCGTCCTGGCTTGGGAAGTCGTAGAGGTCGGACCGCAGTGTTGTTGGAGAGATTGGATCTCGAGAGGAACAAGACATTATGGTGCAAATTATAGGAGAAGGGGGGTTTGAAGAGTGTTGGTTATATAGGACAGGGCTAGGTGTGTGTGTGTATAGTTAGTTGTTAGTGGTAGTGAAGGGAGGAAAGGAGTAGGAAGGAAACGAAATATTTAAGATTGGAGAGATTGTATTGTGGTGTCGGTTGGGGGTCAGAGTAATGTGAGGCTTTCTATTATGATGCTTACTTTATTTGGCTGCCGACGATTTTTTTGGTTGAGAGTTTCGGTGGAATAGATCTTGTTACTGAGTGTTCGATGAATGTCCTTCCAGCTTATTCTTGGGGGGGTGGTATAGGTAGTACAGAACCAGGCTACCTGTCACTTGTACGTACAAGTACTAGGCTATAACGAAAATGCTATAATTTGTCCGCAGGTCCATCCTCCTATTGACCCTCCTAGTCGCTTGGGTCATCCATCGGTTGACCTGCCAATAGGATGGCAACAGGTGGCAGACGGACCAGCCCACGGACGGATAAATGGCTTAACTTCAAGTTTTCTGAGACAGAAAATTCTGTGGTGTCTAGTTTAGCGGCCTTCCATTGGGCATTGGTGTGCTGCGTAGCGAATGATGACCAATCTTCCGCGGTCAAATTCGCGGGAAATAACATCCGTATGGTCTCATCACCACACAACGGATGAACGAAATGGGCTATGCTAGGATTACAACCAAATGCTGAAAAGAAGTGGGATCCGGTGGTTGTCCGGGTGGTCGTCACGTGGTCGAAACATCACGTGACGGTCATTCATTGGGAGAAATATGGGACCAGGAGGTGGCCCATACAGCAGGAGAACGGGGGGAGGTGAGAGGGTTGTAAGAAGATTGTAAGCATTTGGTAGTAAACTTAGCATTATTGTGAACGAAATGCATTATAGATACGGATAACGATGCTACTGTCACAACTGTCATAATAACTCGTGTTAGGGTGAACGCTTTGAATTACTTGAGACTGCTAAAAAGGTTAAAAGGGGTAATTTCGTACGACCACCTAAATTATGTACGATCTCTATCCAAATTAGATGTACTTGACTGGTTCGCGTCAGTCCCGATCCGTACTCCTCCGAATACGTCTGATGGCTAAAATCTAAAAGAAAATCAAATTCTCAGAGGGACGCAATCAGATACATAGAAGCATACAATATAAAAATAAATACTAATAATCAACAACCAGTAATATATATATATATATATATATATATATATATATATATATATATAATACTATGTTAACTGATTAAGTTAATGCAATGTGAGGATAACGTTTGTATGCATAGACATCTGACTAAATAGATAATCAACATAATTTTCATTGAAAACTAGGAACCATTATATATACTGTACCCAGACATCTATATAGTACAAAGAGTTCATAGAACGTGAAAGGCCATCTGCACAATCTTCCAAAGTCTATGGTTCATAAGAAAAAAAATGTAAAATAACTCATATGTCCAGTAACTGTCGATGCATTGATAGTGTACAAGTGAGTCCACGACTCATACAAAACCATGCAATCTGAATACGAATCCATAATCCATATAACAGATCTCAGCATCTAACCGCTACATGTCCCGCTCATATCAACCATAGACTATATTTTGAACGGTTTTTTTCATATAAAATAATATATTTATATAAAATTATAAAAAAAAGAAAAAGTTTGACGAAAATTTAGAGAGGAGGAGGACTCGCCAACTGAGTTGGCGGGACGCAGTCCTCGAGAGGCCGCTCGCCAACTCAGTTGGCGGAACGCAGTCCTCGGAGACCACCCGTCCATCCGACTCCTCCCATTCTCGGAGACCACCCCTTCCCCTTCTCGGAGACCCTCCCCTCCCTTCAACTTCCTCCCCTCCCCCTCAACTTTCCCCCCTCCCCTCCCTATAACTACCCTCAAGTCCTCCTCCTCCTCCTCACACCAATTCTTCTCCTCCTCCTCCTCCTCCTAGTCACAACACTTCTCTTCCTCCTACTCACAACACTTCTCCTCCGCCTCCTCCTCATAGCAATCCCTCTGCATCTTATAATCAATATTTTTGGAGATGGCTAACCACAATGACGCTTCTCCTCCACCTACTCACAACACTTCTCCTCCGCCTCCTCCTCATAGCAATCCCTCTGCATCTTATAATCAATATTTTTGGAGATGGCTAACCACAATGACGGTCGTATTCCTGGCGGACCGACTACCCAGCTTATTATTAAGCAACGTGAAGACCACATTTCTAGTCGGATATTTACTAGCGAGGTAATTTTTGAAATTACAAGTTTCTAAGTTTAGTAATTTACACACAAAATATAATGCATATGTTTTTTATAGTTATACGACCATGATCTTGGTTTACGAACCCGGATCCATGTACATTGGCGGACCGAAAGAAATTATCGTACGTGGGAGCTAAATTCGGTCCAAAAGGCTTTGGTGGAATCCTTTGGATTCCACTATATAGATCGTGTTAGATATTTAACCCACGATCTTCATTTAGTTGTAAGTCTTGCGGAGCGTTGGTAGCCCGAACGCAACACTTTTCAACTCCCATTCGGCGAGATGACGATCACCCTATTTGATGTGGCAAATATACTAGGGTTACATATTAAAGGTGACGGTATATATTTTGATCCGCACTTAAAGGGATCTGATCAGATCAGGAGGTATCTCGGTATTAGCCCTCCATCTGGTATAAAAGACGACAATTTTGTGAAGTTTACATGGCTTCGTGGCAACTTCATGGACCTACATCACATTATTGACGGGGTGGTTGATGTAGATGAAATGCGGGTATGTATTTTTATTAGTAAATTTGTTTATAACTTAATTTAGTGTCTATATAACACTTAATATATCCAGGTCATTCATTGCACTAGAGCGTATCTGCTCTGTTTATGTGGTACAATTCTATTTTTCGATGCATCGAAAAATATGGTAAATGTACAGCTTCTACCATTCTTGGATGATTTGACAAAACCTACTCAGCATGCGTGGGAAACTGCTACTCTTGCCTTTTTATACGCCAATCTGACAGAATTTGTGAGATCCAATCGCAAGAGTATTTGTGGATGTATTTCACTGATTCGGGTATGAATGAAAGACCTAAAAAAGTTAGAGTAATTTTATACGCAAATTTTGTTTGTACTAATGTCATATTTTTGTTTTATAGTTCTGGTCCTACGAGCACTTCTATATTGGTAGACATGTTACTAGCATTCTCAGTGATGTTGGAGTATTTTCAGTTGCTATGCGCTGGCCCATAGATGTAGTGGATTATCAACACTACCAATACATGAGTGTATCACTTTATCGTAGCCAATTTGATACACTGCAGTATAATGAGGTAATTTTTAAATATCTTTAAATTATTTAAGTTTTGCTCGTAGATAAACATCACATCTATTTGATATAATATCTTTAAATAGGTTACCTGGTTACCTTACTCATGTGAAGATGATGCTCCAGAAATCAAGAGGACATTATATGCGTTTACTTTACACAGATCTCATATTATATATGATCGGTTCACCATGTACCATCTTGCAGACCGTGTTCTTCGGCAATTCGGAATGAGCCCAATAATTTTTGATGATCCATCGACAGTCGGTTATGAGGCAGCAAATGCATTACAACGAGTGACCAGTATGCTAGAGCGGGCCCGAGTTACCAGTATGCTGGAGCGGGACCGAGTTACCTGACTGCTGGAGCAGGCCCGAGTTACCAGACTGCTGGAGATGAAAGCTACCAGATATTCACACAATTTTTTTTGACTCCATCAGCACCGTTGTCACGACCCGCACCCGGAAATTCGGGCACGAGTACGTGGGTACGTCCAGCCTACGCCGCAGAGTCGACGGTAGTACGCTGTCTAGGTCATATTCACAGTTGAAACATCTAGCTCATTCACAAATAATGAAATAGGAAAAGATAATAACAGGAAAAAGAATGCTGAGATTTCAAATAAAATAAATGTGACAACAGATCAAATGTTTAATACAGAATCCAGAAATAAAATCGGGGACAAACCCGATTACTAAGATAAAGAGCATAAATAAATAGCTACTGCTAACTACTCCGCAAAAGTAGTCTCCTGGGTGGGAACTGGCTCCTCATATGTGTCATATGTTCCCTCATAGGGGCCATAATAGGTAGGGGCAAGGTCCTCATCATCGCCTAAATCAACGGATCCAGTCAGGAAAGAAGCAAAGTACACAATGCACTACAAGATTAAACTAAATATTTATGACAATTAGAAAAGAAACTGACTAAGTGTCATATTGAGAATATGCATAAAAGAAACAACAATAACTAAGAGTTAAGGCTATAAACAGGAATATGAGTAAACAGGAATAATATGAGACAGGAAATGAAACTACAATAAGACAACAGAAACTGCAACAAGACAAGAAGCTATGTGTGTGAACTTGTGTTTATTTTAGAATACATAGTTGGCATGTAGGGGTTTATAAGGCTAATCCGGCCGTCATAGACGGCTATTAAACATGAATAATCGAGATCCGGCCGAGGGTACAGTCGCGTACCAACAGCTATTAGTCACGGCAAGGGGAAGGGTAAACTACATGCCTTCTAGTATTCTTCCACCCGACACGAAAAGCAAGACATGAACTCCAGTATTCAAGACATGAAATCCAGTACTCTAACACTACGTGTAATCATCAATGGTACTAGTAAAGCAAGGAATTAATTATCACAATATAAAGATTAAACTTGAAGTGCAGGTACTTGCCTGATGTTTGGATCCAATTATAGTTTTGTATCTGGGGAAATTTCCAGAAGTGTGTCCAGATGCTGAAATAAACATTACCATCATGCTCAGAAGATATCAAATAGCTAGAAACGTCTTTCCTTGAGTCCAATTTGGAGACAAGGGCAAAAACGACAGTTTCGGGTCAAAACGGGGTCCGCATGTGGGCCCGCTTTGCACCGAAAAACGTGTCAGGGTCAAAGGTCTCCAATTTTACCAAACTTAGTGTCAACAGGTCAGGAACGATGATACGAACCCAACGGAACTTCCAGAATTGGATTCCGATGAGCCGATCACAAAATCGCCCGTCGAGCGGGGCCTGTGGGGCCCACGACACGCGATTTCGTCAACGTTCTCAGAATCGAACCAAACTTGACCCACAGGACCAGCGTATTGCTACGAGTCCGATGGCATAAGTTTCGTCTCGATCCGACGTGTGTACACAAAGTTAGGGTGAATTACAGAAAAGTCAGATACGGGACGATGTCCGCGGATACGCGTTGATTCCGGTGTGCACGCACACCCGAATCAGCTTCCGCGAAATCCTACACGTCCGTATCAACGACGCGCACGCATCTGTGAAGACCGCACGCGACCAAGTCGTCCCGTTTGGCGGGACGTACTCAGTTCCGGGGTGAAACATGGTCTGGTTTTTCCTGTTTTTGGATCCCGGTGTGCGATCACCACAGGACGCGATGCCCCGAGCGGTTTATCCGGGCACCGAGAGGGTCATACAGGCTTCGCAACGCAATTTACGGAATCAAAATCCGAGCTACGAGCAAGAAGATACACGCACCTGAACTGGGCTAAAAACCCGAGATTTGAATCGTGTCCGACACGTGTCGGACACAGGAAATTAGGGTTAGGGTTAGGGCTTTCTCGCCGGACTCAGGCGACAGCCGGCCGGAGGAGGGCTGAGCGGCGCTGTGCTGGCCGGGGGCGGCCGGGGACGCCGAGGCGAGGCCGGGCGGAGGCACGGCGGAGCGGGGTGGCGCCGGGGACGGCGGCTGCTGCTTGCTGTTCGTGGAGAGGCGGCCGGAGGAGAAAAGACAGGGCGGCCGGGGCTAGGCGGAGCGGGGCTGGGCATGGCGAGGCGGGGCGAGGGTCAGGCGGCGCTGGCAGCGGCTGGGGAAGGCGGTGGCGGTCGGGGGATGTTGGCCGGAGGGGGATTCGAGAGGGTTTTATAGGCGGAGAGGCGTGGCTGGTCAGCCGGGAAGGGCGGAGGGAGAGGGGAACGTGGGGCGAGGGCCGGGAGAGGCGGAGGGGACGACGTGGGGGCGTGCTGGCCGGCAGAGCGGGGTGTCCGGCGGAAGAATCGGAGCCGGAGGCGGTCACGCGGGGGGGCTGGGGTGACCGGGTCAGTGGGTTGCGGGTTCCGGGTTGGGCGGACCCGCCCGACCCGCTAGGGGTGGCTGGGCTGGGCTGCTGGGCTTCGGCCCACTGGGCCGGGCCGGGCCGAAAGAAAAAATAAAAAAAAAATAATAATAATATAATAATAAAATTAATTAATTTATAATTAACTTTAAATAGTTTTTAGGTATTTAAAAATAGGTCTGAGGCCCAATAAATTTCAGAAAAATTGCCCTAAGTCCAGTTTTTCATTTTACACCCAAAAATGTTATTTTCATAATATTTTAAGGTTATTTATTAATAATTAAAAATCATTTAATAATTTAAAACCTTGATTTTAATTACAGAAAATTCTCAGAAAATTCTAGAAAATTGTGAAAAATCCAAGTTTAATAATTTTGAAAATTCAGGGGGTTTACAATCTACCCAACTTATAAAAATTTCGTCCTCGAAATTTAAGAATAACAATGGCACGAAAAAGGAAGGGCCGAGAGTTAAAATATACCTCAGGGTTCAAAAAGATAAGGGTAGCGCTCTCTAATCTCTTCTTCTCGCTCCCAGGTGGATTCGCTGGGAGAATGGTGCTTCCAAGCTACACGAACAAGGAAAATGACCTGGTTCCTTAGAACTTTCTCCGATCGGTCCAGTATCTCCACGGGTTGCTCTTGGTAAGTCAAACTTGGGCCTACTTCGAGCTCTGAATGATCCAAAATGTGACTGGGATCAGACACGTATTTTCTCAGCTGCGACACGTGGAAGACGTTATGGACTCCATCCAGAGAGGGTGGCAATGCCAGACGGTATGCCACTTCTCCGATTCTCTCCTGTATGCCAAAAGGTCCAATAAATCTTGGGCTGAGTTTTTTACTCCTTCCGAACCTAATGGTGCCACGTGTCGGAGAAATCTTCAAGAATACCAGTTCTCCAACCTTTAATAAAGTCATATTCAGTCTTAGTTCCATAATCATAATGTTTAATTTAACTTGAATTTCATAAATTTAATTACCTCAAATTTCAAGGGTCTTCGATGGCTATTTGCCCAATGTCGTTGTCTATCCTGAGCCACTCGAAGTCTTTCCCTTATTTGTTTTACCTTCTCGGTTGAATCGATCACCATCTCTGGTCCCAGTAAGGCTCTTTCTCCTACATCATCCCATGATAGCGGGGTACGACATCTTCGTCCATATAAAGCTTCAAATGGAGTCATCTCAATACTTGCTTGGTAACGGTTATTATAAGAGAACTCCACAAGATGTAGATAGTCTTCCCAGGATCCTCCAAAATCCAGGACACATGTACGGAGCATATCTTCAAGTGTCTGGATTGTACGTTCAGATTGTCCATCGGTTTGGGGATGATAAGCTGTGCTGAATTTGAGTTGCGTCCCCAAGCTGGCTTGTAAGCTCTTCCAGAAGTGAGAGGTGAATCTTGAATCTCGGTCGGAGACAATACTTACTGGAACTCCATGCAATTTAATAATATGTCTGATATATAAATCTGCCAACTTCTTCGTAGGTAGCCCTACTTTGAAGGATAAAAAATGTGCAGACTTGGTCAGTCTATCCACTATCACCCAAATTGCATCCTTTCCACTAGGTGTCCTTGGAAGCCCAGAAACAAAATCCATTGTAATATGTTCCCACTTTCACTCCGGAATGGGTAGTGGTTGAAGCAATCCCCCAGGTCTTTGTCTTTCAGCCTTGACTTGTTGGCACACTAAGCAACGAGATACAAACCTGGCTACTTCTCTTTTCATGTCATGCCACCAAACATGCGTCCTCAGGTCTTTGTACATTTTGTTGGCTCTTGGATGTATAGAGTATTGCGATCTGTGCGCCTCTTGCATAATTTCTTCTCTTATGTCTCCTTGAGGTACACATAATCTATCTCCATGCCTCAGTGATCCATCTTCATGAATTTTAAAGTCCTCCACTAATCCAGCTTGCACTTGACCTCGAATGCTTCGCAGGCCTTCGTCTTGAAACTGAGTCTCCTTGATCTTATCTATTAAGGTAGATTGAATCTGCAAGTTCATCATTTGGCCTTCTTTTCCTGGGATAATTACCTCAATACCTAAACTTTCCAAGTCCTCGAGCAAGTGTCGGTCCATAGTCAAGTACATCGCCATAGGATATCTGCTTAGAGCATCAGCAACTACATTGGCCTTCCCAGGATGATATTGAAGGGTGATATCAAAATCTTTCATTAGCTCTAGCCACCTTCTTTGCCTCATGTTCAGCTCTTTCTGAGTGAAGATATATTTTAGACTTTTATGGTCTGTAAATATTTCTACCTTTTCTCCATAAAGATAATGCTTCCATAGCTTAAGAGCAAAGATAACAGCTGCCAATTCTAAATCATGAGTTGGATAGTTCTTTTCATGAGGTCGAAGCTGTCTAGAGGCATATGCTATTACCTTCTTGTTCTGCTCCAATACACAACCTAGACCTTTTTCCGAAGCATCACTATATATAGCGAATCCTCCGGTTCCAGATGGTAAGGTCAGAATAGGGGCAGTAGTCAGCCTTTTCTTCAATTCTTCAAAAGCATGCTGACATTCATCAGTCCAGGTGAACTCTTCATTCTTCCTTGTTAATTTTGTCATGGGCTCAGCAATTCTAGCAAAGTCCTTCACAAACTTCCGATAGTAGCCAGCTAGTCCCAGGAAGCTTCTAATTTCTGCTACAGAGTTTGGAGTGGGTCATGATTCTACTGCCGCTATCTTCTTGGGATCTACTGCTATTCCATCTCCAGTCACAACATGTCCCAAGAATTCTACTTTGTCTAGGAAGAATGCACATTTAGATAACTTTCCATAAAGTTTTTCCTTCCTTAAAGTCTCCAACGCTAGCCTCAAGTGTTCTTCATGTTCTTCGGGAGTCTTGGAATAGATCAAAATATCATCAATAAAGACCACTATAAATTTGTCTAGATATTGCTGGAAGACTCTATTCATTAAGTTCATAAAAACTGCTGGAGCATTCGTCAACCCGAACGGCATCACTAAGAATTCGTAGTGTCCGTTCCGGGTATTGAAAGCAGTCTTAGGGATGTCTTCCTTCCTCACCCTTACTTGGTGGTAACCAGACCTCAAGTCAATCTTTGAAAATACCCGAGCTCCACTTAATTGATCAAATAAGTCATCTATCCTTGGTAGGGGATACTTATTCTTGATTGTTAAAGCATTCAAGGCCCTGTAGTCAATACACATTCG
Organism: Iris macrosiphon; assembly: GCA_036927795.1. Lineage (NCBI taxonomy): Eukaryota > Viridiplantae > Streptophyta > Magnoliopsida > Asparagales > Iridaceae > Iris > Iris macrosiphon. Next base: position 162,236,840 of record JAYESA010000014.1, read on the forward strand.
GGATGTTCCGTCCTTCTTGGGCACAAATAATACTGGAGCTCCCCAGGGTGAGACACTAGACCTAATGAAGCATTTGTCTTCTAACTCTTTTATCTGCTCATTTAGTTCTATTATCTCTTTCTTGTTGATTCTGTAGGGATTTTGAGATACTGGTGCTGCTCCTGGCACTAAGTCAATAGAGAATTCAACTTCTCGGTCTGGGGGTAATCCTGGGAGATTCTCAGGGAAGACATCAAGATATTCAGAGATGATCGGTAGTGGCAATTCTTCTGGTACTAGGGCTCCGCAAATTTTGTTACCACCCATTTCTCTAGAACCTCTAGCGAATTCAAATTCTGGCTTGTCAGGGGGCCTGAAGATTATACTACCTCTGTGACAGTCTATAGTGGCATGATGTTGACTCAACCAATCCATACCCAGTATAATGTCAAAACTGGGAACTGGCATTACGAGTAGCTAGGACAATTGTTACATGCATCACTAACCGGGATAATTCCTCCACCGGTAATGATCTTATAATAATTCCTAAGGGGTTCAGTGATTAAGCTATGCTTCATAAGGAAATCTACTGACATGAATGAATGCGAAGCTCCAGAATCAAATAAAGTAATGGCTGGTATTGAATTTATAAGCACAGAACCTGTGATCACGTCTGCTGTGACTTCAGCTTCTTCCAGAGTCATTGCAAAAGCATGGCCTTGCTGAGGTGCACCCCTCTGTTGCTGCTGTTGGTGCTGAGCAAAGCGTTGTTGTTGAGTTGAAAGTGGGGGTCCTCTCTGCTGTGCTGCTGGGGGCCTGGCCTGGGCTGGAGCTTTCTGTGCAGCTGGACGTCCTTGAGCAGCAGGACAGTCCCTCAATTGATGTGCTGCTGAGCCACAATAGAGACAGGCACCTAGCTTCTTTCTACAGTCTTACCAAGTGTGACCTGGTTTTTGGCAAAAGTTACAAGCGGGAGCTCGCTGGTTCTGTCCTTGAGCTTGGTGTTGGGGTGTTGTGGCTCGAGGGAGAGGACGCTGAGTTTGATGCGGGGCTCTCTGCTGTGGTTGTTGTTGAAATGGGCGTTTGTGGGGTCCTATATTTCCAGTATCTCTCTCCCGCTTTAGTTTATGCCCCATGTCTCTCTCAACGCCTTGTGCCACGCTCAAGATTTTCTCATATGTACGAGCTCGGCTAGTGGTGACAGCAAGGCGAATATCAGGAGACAACCCCTTCTTGAATCTACGGGCTCTGTCCTCCGGGGTACGAACCATGTACTCTGCAAAGTGGCTCAACCTGCTAAATTCAGCAGTGTACTCATCAACAGATAGGTTACCTTGTTCCAGTCTCTCGAATTGGCTTTCGAGAGCTTCCCGAGCTACTTCGGGATAGAATTTCTCCTTGAATAGCCTCTTGAAGTCCTCCCAGGTGAGGTCAGGAGCAGATAGTTGGGGTTCATCTCTAAACCAGGTCCGAGCTATGTCGAAAGTTGCAGGCTTGCGGACTCCACTTTGAGATCATCAGGGACCCGAGCAGTCTTCAGGAGTCACTCCACATTCTCTATCCATTCATCGTCATAGAGAATGCCTTCAGTTCCATAGAATTCTAGGGGTTTAAGGTTCTTGAAATCTTTGGCACTTCCTGGCCACTTTAGTGGTGACTCCTGGGACCGAAGAGCTTCTGAGAGGCTGGTTCGTAGAAGTGCAGTCTGTTCTTTCTGGGATTCTACGAGTCCCTGGAACACTCCGAGTAGCTGTGCCCCATCTAGAGTAACTGCTGGAGTAGATGGAGGCGGCGGGAGTGCAAGAGTTTCAGGCACAGTCTGTTCAGCTGGTTCTGATGTGCCTCCTACTGTGTTCCTTGTCTGAACCATTCTGAAAGATTAAGGGATAGGAAGATTAGAATATATTACTTGAAAATCAAGGACGATAGGAAAATTGATTAGGAATGATACCAAGAATTGAAATGAAGATCCTATTCTGTGAATGAGCTTTTCCTAGAATCCTCAATCTTATTCCATACCCTGTCCTAGGGTATTACCCTATTTAAGGATACTAGACCTGCATGGGCCACCATAAAAATGTGTCACGACCCGCACCCGGAAATTCGGGCACGAGTACGTGGGTACGTCCAGCCTACGCCGCAGAGTCGGCGGTAGTACGCTGTCTAGGTCATATTCACAGTTGAAACATCTAGCTCATTCACAAATAATGAAATAGGAAAAGATAATAACAGAAAAAAGAATGCTGAGATTTCAAATGAAATAAATGTGACAACAGATCAAATGTTTAATACAGAATCTAGAAATAAAATCGGGGACAAACCCGATTACTAAGATAAAGAGCATAAATAAATAGCTACTGCTAACTACTCCGCAGAAGTAGTCTCCTGGGTGGGAACTGGCTCCTCATATGTGTCATCTGTTCCCTCATAGGGGCCATAATAGGTAGGGGCAAGGTCCTCATCATCGCCTAAATCAACGGATCCAGTCAGGAAAGGAGCAAAGTACACAATGCACAACAAGATTAAACTAAATATTTATGACAATTAGAAAAAAAACTGACTAAGTGTCATATTGAGAATATGCATAAAAGAAACAACAATAACTAAGAGTTAAGGCTATAAACAGGAATATGAGTAAACAGGAATAATATGAGACAGGAAATGAAACTACAATAAGACAACAGGAACTGCAACAAGACAAGAAGCTATGTGTGTGAACTTGTGTTTATTTTAGAATACATAGTTGGCATGTAGGGGTTTATAAGGCTAATCCGGCCGTCATAGACGGCTATTAAACATGAATAATCGAGATCCGGCCGAGGGTACAGTCGCGTACCAACAGCTATTAGTCACGGCAAGGGGAAGGGTAAACTACATGCCTTCTAGTATTCTCCCACCCGACACGAAAAGCAAGACATGAACTCCAGTATTCAAGACATAAAATCCAGTACTCTAACACTACGTGTAATCATCAATGGTACTAGTAAAGCAAGGAATTAATTATCACAATATAAAGATTAAACTTGAAGTGCAGGTACTTGCCTGATGTTTGGATCCAATTATAGTTTTGTATCTCGGGGAAATTTCCAGAAGTGTGTCCAGATGCTGAAATAAACATTACCATCATGCTCAAAAAATATCAAATAGCTAGAAACGCCTGTCCTTGAGTCCAATTTGGAGACAAGGGCAAAAACGACAGTTTCGGGTCAAAACGGGGTCCGCATGTGGGCCCGCTTTGCACCGAAAAATGTGTCAGGGTCAAAGGTCTCCAATTTCACCAAACTTAGTGTCAACAGGTCAGGAACGATGATACGAACCCAACGGAACTTTCAGAATTGGATTCCGATGAGCCGATCACAAAATCGCCCGTCGAGCGGGGCCTGTGGGGCCCACGACACGCGATTTCGTCAACGTTCTCAGAATCGAACCAAACTTGACCCACAGGACCAGCGTATTGCTACGAGTCCGATGGCGCAAGTTTCGTCTCGATCCGACGTGTGTACACAAAGTTAGGGTAAATTGCAGAAAAGTCGGATACGGGGCGATGTCCGCGGATACGCGTTGATTCCGGTGTGCACGCACACCCGAATCAGCTTCCGCGAAATCCCACACGTCCGTATCAACGACGCGCACGCATCTGTGAAGACCGCACGCGACCAAGTTGTCCCGTTTGGCGGGACGTACTCAGTTCCGGGGTGAAACATGGTCTGGTTTTTCCTGTTTTAGGATCGCGGTGTGCGATCACCACAGGACGCGATGCCCCGAGCGGTTTGTCCGGGCACCGAGAGGGTCATACAGGCTTCGCAACGTAATTTATGGAATCAAAATCCGAGCTACGAGCAAGAAGATACACGCACCTGAACTGGGCTAAAAACTCGGCATTTGAATCGTGTCCGACACGTGTCGGACACAGGAAATTAGGGTTAGGGTTAGGGCTTTCTCGCCGGACTCAGGCGACAGCCGGCCGGAGGAGGGCTGAGCGGCGCTGTGCTGGCCGGGGGCGGCCGGGGACGCCGAGGCGAGGCCGGGCGGAGGCACGGCGGAGCGGGGTGGCGCCGGGGACGGCGGCTGCTGCTTGCTGTTCGTGGAGAGGCGGCCGGAGGAGAAAAGACAGGGCGGCCGGGGCTAGGCGGAGCGGGGCTGGGCACGGCGAGGCGGGGCGAGGGTCAGGCGGCGCTGGCAGCGGCTGGGGAAGGCGGGTGGCGGTCGGGGGATGTTGGCCGGAGGGGGATTCGAAAGGGTTTTATAGGCGGAGAGGCGTGGCTGGTCAGCCGGGAAGGGCGGAGGGAGAGGGGAACGTGGGGCGAGGGCCGGGAGAGGCGGAGGGGACGACGTGGGGGCGTGCTGGCCGGCGGAGCGGGGTGTCCGGCGGAAGAATCGGCGCCGGAGGCGGTCACGCGGGGGGGCTGGGATGACCGGGTCAGTGGGTTGCGGGTTCCGGGTTGGGCGGACCCGCCCGACCCGCTAGGGGTGGCTGGGCTGGGCTGCTGGGCTTCGGCCCACTGGGCCGGGCCGGGCCAAAAGAAAAAAATAATAATAATAATAATAATAATAATAATAAAAACAATTAATTAATTTATAATTAATTTTAAATAGTTTTTAGGTATTTAAAAATAGGTCTGAGGCCCAATAAATTTCAGAAAAATTGCCCTAAGTCCAGTTTTTCATTTTACACCCAAAAATATTATTTTCATAATATTTTAAGGTTATTTATTAACAATTAAAAATTATTTAATAATTTAAAACCTTGATTTTATTTACAGAAAATTCCAGAAAATTGTGAAAAATCCAAGTTTAATAATTTTAAAATTCAGGGGGTTTACAACCGCTGTCACGACCCGCACCCGAAAATTCGGGCACGAGTGCGTGGGTACGTCCAGCCTACGCCACAGAGTCGACGGTAGTACGCTGTCTAGGTCAATCCATATTTACTAACTAGCTCATTCACAAATAACATCGGCAAGATAATAATGAGAATTGAAACTTAAGATGGCAACTGAAAATAAATGTGACAACCGATTCAAATGTTTTAGTACAGGAATTCAATATTGAAATCGGGGACAAACCCGATAAATAAGATGAGAATATAAATGAAAGATAGCTACTACTAGCTACTCAGCAGCAGGGGTCTCCTGGGTGGGTTCTGGCTCCTCATAGGTATCATCAGTCCCCTCATAGGGACCATAATAAGTAGGGGCAAGATCCTCATCATCGCCTAAATCAATAGATCCAGTCAGGAAAGGAGCAAAGTACACAGTGCACAACAAGGTTAAACTAAATATTTATGACAATTAAATATTTGATATCATGTTGAGAAACAGCATAACAGAACATTATTATCTCAGAGTTAAACTGTAAACAGGAATATGAGAAACAGAACTAAATGAAACAGGAAAATGAAACTACAATAGCCAGCAAGAAATATAACATGACCAGAACTATCTGTGTGAACTTGTGTTTGTTTTTAGAATACATAGTTGGCATGTAGGGGTTTATAAGGCTAATTCGGCCGTCATGAACGGCTATTAAACAGGGGAAATCGAGATCCGACTGAGGTACAGTCGTGTACCAACAGCTATTAAACAGGACAAGGGGAAGGGTAAACTACATGCCTTCTAGGTATTCTTCCACCCGACATGAAAAACAAGACAGGAACTACCAATATTCAAGACATGAAATTCAACATTTCTAACACGATGTGTAATCATCAAGGATACATGTAAGACAGGGAATTAATTATCACAATATATAAAGATTAACTTGAGATGCAGGTACTTGCCTGTTGTTTGGATCTGATTAATTTTGGCTCTCGGAGAATTTCCAGAGATGAGTCCAAAAGCTGAAATAGACATTACCATCATGCTCAGAAGATGTCAAATAGCTAGAAACGCCTGTCCTTGGGTCCAATTTGGAGACAAGGACAAAAACGGCAGTTTCGGGTCAAAACCGGATCCGCCGATGGGCCCGCTTTGCACCGAAAAACGTGTCCGGGTCAAAGGTCTCCAAATTCACCAAACTTAGTGTCAACAGGTCAGGAACGCTGATACGAACCCAACGGAACTTCCAGATTTGGATTCCGATGAGCCGAACATAAAATCGCCCGTCGAGCGGGGCCTGTGGGGCCCACGACACGCGATTTCGTCAACGTTCTCAGAATCGAACCAAACTTGACCCACAGGACCAGCGTATCGCTACGAGTCCGATGGCGCAAGTTTCGTCTCGATCTGACGAGTGTGCACGAAGTTAGGGTGAATTGCAGAAAAGGTGGATACGGGACGATGTCCGCGGATACGCGTTGATTCCGGTGTGCACGCACACCCGAATCAGCTTCCACGAAAACTCACACGTCCGTATCGACGATGCGTACGTATCTGTGAAGACCGCACGCGACCAAGTCGTCCCGTTTGGCGGGGCGCACTCAGTTCCGGGGTGAAACAGGGTCTAGTTTTTCCTGTTTTTGGATCGCGGTGTGCGATCACCACAGGACGCGATGTCCCGAACAGTTTGTCCGGACACCGAGAGGGTCATACAGGCTTCACAACGCAATTTACAGAATTGGAAACAGAGCTACGAGGCAAAAGTTACACGTACCTGAAGGGGACCTGAAAATTCAGGGTCGAGTCGTGTCCGACTCGTGTCGGACACGGAAATTGGGAATTAGGGTTAGGGTTAGGGTTTCGTCGGAATCCGGTCGTGGACGGCGGAGGGCGGCTGCTGGGCGGCCGGCGAGGGCGGGGGACCGTTCGCCGGAGCGAGGCGGAGCTGCTGGCGGTCGGCGGTGGCTCAGGGCGGCCAGCAGCGGCGGTGGGAGCTGCTCGTGCTGCTGCTGCGGTTGCTGCGGGGAGGAGACGGCGGCCGGTGGCGCGCGACGAGGGAGGAGGGAGGCGCTGGCGGTGCGGGGCTGGGCACGGCGGGGGTCAACGGTGGCGGTGAGTGGCGGAGCGGCGGGTGGCGTTCTGGGGGAGGGATGGCCAGAGTCGAGGGGTTTGGGGGCCATTTATAGGGCGGAGGAGAGGGGCGCAGCCCGGGCGGAGCGGAGGACGTGGCGGTCGTGGGGCGAGCGAGGGCGGCCGGTGCGGGGGAGGGCGCGACGGAGGCGGCGCGCGACGCGTAGGCGAGGGAGAGAGGGGGGACCGGGTCGAGGGGGTGCGGGCTAGCGGGTCGGGTTCGGGTGCGCCCGACCTGACCCGTTAGGACGGGTCTGGGCTGAGGCTAACGGGCCGGGCCGCGGCCCAATGGGCCTGGGCGGCCCGCAGAAAAATAAAAAAATAAAATAAAATAAATAATAAATAATAAATAATTAAATAAATAGATAATTAATTAATAAAAATAGTTTTCAGGCATTTAAAAAATAGGTCTGAGGCCCAGAAAAATCCAAAAAAATTACCCTAAGTCCAATTTTTCATTTTACACCCAAAAATATTATTTTTATGATATTTTAATATTATTTACTGCCAATTAAAAATCATTTATTAATTGAAAATCTTGATTTTAATTACAGAAAATTTCCAGAAATTTCCAGAAAATTGGAAAAAATCCAAGATTTAATAATTTGAAATTTTAGGGGGTTTACAACCTACCCAACTTACAAAAATTTCGTCCTCGAAATTTAAGAATAACAAGGCACGAAAAGAAAGGCCGAGAAATAAAATATACCTCAGGGTTCAAAAAGATAGGGGTATCGCTCTCTAATCTCGTCTTCTCGCTCCCAGGTGGATTCGCCGGGGGAATGGTGCTTCCAAGCTATGCGAACCAGGGAGATAACCTGGTTCCGTAGGACTTTCTCCGAGCGATCCAGTATCTCCACGGGTTGCTCCTGGTAAGTCAGACTTGGGCCTACTTCGAGCTCTGAGTGATCCAAAGTGTGGCTGGGGTCTGACACGTACTTCCTCAGCTGCGACACGTGGAAGACGTTATGTACTCCATCCAGAGATGGTGGCAATGCCAGTCGGTATGCCACTTCTCCGATTTTCTCCTGAATGCCAAAAGGTCCAATAAATCTTGGGCTGAGTTTTCCACTCCTTCCGAACCTAATGGTGCCACGTGTCGGGAAAATCTTTAAGAATACCAGCTCTCCAACCTTTAATAAAGTCACAATCAAGTCTTAGTTCCATAAGCAAAATGTTTAAATTGACTTGAATTTCATAAATTTAATTACCTCAAATTCCAAGGGCCTTCGGTGGCTATTTGCCCAATGTCGTTGCCTGTCTTGAGCCACTCGAAGCCTGTCCCTTATTTGCTTTACCTTCTCAGCTGAATCGATCACCATTTCTGGTCCCAGCAGGGCTCTTTCTCCAACGTCGTCCCATGATAGCGGGGTACGACATCTTCGTCCATACAGAGCTTCAAATGGAGTCATCTCAATACTTGCTTGGTAACTGTTATTATAAGAGAACTCCACCAGATGTAGATAGTCTTCCCAGGATCCTCCAAAATCCAGAACATATGTACGGAGCATATCTTCAAGTGTCTGGATTGTACGTTCCGATTGTCCATCGGTTTGGGGATGGTAAGCTGTGCTGAATTTGAGTTGCGTCCCCAAGCTGGCTTGTAAGCTCTTCCAGAAGTGAGAGGTGAACCTTGAATCTCGGTCGGAGACAATACTTACTGGGACTCCATGCAGCCTGACAATGTGTCTGATATATAAATCTGCCAGCTTTTCTGTAGATAGCCCCACTTTGAAAGGTAGAAAATGTGCAGACTTGGTCAGTCTATCTATTATCACCCAGATTGCATCCTTTCCACTAGGTGTCCTTGGAAGTCCGGAAACAAAATCCATTGTGATATGTTCCCACTTCCACTCCGGAATGGGTAGGGGTTGAAGCAATCCTCCAGGTCTTTGTCTTTCTGCCTTGACTTGCTGGCACACTAAACAACGAGATACCAACCTGGCTACTTCTCTTTTCATGCCATGCCACCAAACATGCGTTCTCAGGTCCTTGTACATCTTGTTGGCTCCTGGATGTATAGAGTATTATGATCTGTGCGCCTCTTGCATGATTTCTTCTCTTATGTCTCCTTGAGGTACACATAATCTATCGCCATGCCTCAGTGATCCATCTTCATGAATTCTGAATTCTTCTACTAGTCCAGCTTGCACTTGACCTCGAAGGCTTCGCAGGCCTTCGTCCTGAAACTGAGTCTCCTTGATCTTGTCCATTAAAGTAGACTGAATCTGCAAGTTCATCATTTGGCCTTCTTTTCCTGGGACAATTACTTCAATACCTAAACTTTCCAAGTCCTCCAGCAGGTGTCTGTCCATAGTCAAGTATATCGCCATAGGATACCTGCTTAGAGCATCAGCAACTACATTTGCCTTCCCAGGGTGATATTGAAGAGTGATATCAAAGTCTTTCATTAGTTCCAGCCACCTTCTTTGCCTCATGTTTAGCTCTTTCTGGGTGAAGATATATTTTAAACTTTTATGGTCTGTAAATATTTTCACCTTTTCTCCATAAAGATAATGCTTCCATAGTTTAAGAGCAAAAATGACAGCTGCCAATTCTAAATCATGGGTTGGATAGTTCTTTTCATGGGGTCGAAGCTGTCTAGAGGCATAGGCTATTACCTTCTTGTTCTGCTCCAGTACACAACCTAGACCTTTTCCAAAAGCATCACTATAAATAGCGAAACCTCCGGTTCCGGAAGGTAAGGTCAGAATAGGGGCAGAAGTCAGTCTTTTCTTCAATTCCTCAAAAGCATGCTGACATTCATCAGTCCAGGTGAACTCTTCATCCTTTCTTGTTAATTTTGTCATAGGCTCAGCAATTCTTGCAAAGTCCTTCACAAACTTCCGATAGTATCCAGCTAGTCCCAGAAAACTTCTAATCTCAGCTACAGAGTCTGGAGTGGGCCAGGATTCTACTGCAGCTATCTTCTTAGGATCTACTGCTATTCCATCTCCAGTCACAACATGCCCCAAGAATTCTACTTTGTCTAGGAAGAAAGCACATTTAGATAATGTTCCATAAAGTTTTTCCTTCCTCAAAGTCTCCAATGCTAACCTCAAATGTTCTTCATGTTCTTCGGGGGTCTTGGAGTAGATCAAAATATCATCAATGAAGACCACTACAAATTTGTCTAGATATGGCTGGAAAACTCTGTTCATTAGGTTCATAAAAACTACTGGAGCATTCGTCAACCCGAACGGCATTACTAAGAATTCGTAGTGTCCGTTCCGGGTATTGAAAGCAGTTTTAGGGATGTCTTCCTTTCTCACCCTTACTTGGTGGTAACCAGACCTCAAATCAATCTTTGAAAATACCCGAGCTCCACTCAGCTGATCAAATAAGTCATCTATCCTGGGCAGGGGATACTTATTCTTAATTGTTAAGGCATTCAGGGCCCTATAGTCAATACACATTCGGGATGTTCCATCCTTCTTGGGCACAAATAATACTGGAGCTCCCTAGGGTGAGATACTAGACCTAATGAAGCATTTGTCTTCTAGTTCTTTGATTTGCTCATTTAGTTCTATTATCTCCTTCTTGTTAATTCTGTAGGGATTTTGAGATACTGGTGCTGCTCCTGGCACTAAGTCAATAGAGAATTCAACTTCTCGGTCTGGGGGTAGGCCTGGGAGATCCTCAGGAAAGACATCAAGGTATTCAGAGATGATAGGTAGTGGCACTTCTTCTGTTATTAGGGCTCCACAAATTTTGTTATTATCCATTTCTCTAGAACCTCTAGCAAATTCAAATTCTGGCTTGTCAGGGGTCCTGAAGATTACACTACCTCTGTGGCAGTCTATAGTAGCATGATGTTGACTTAACCAATCCATATCCAGTATAATGTCAAAACTGGGCACTGGCATTACAAGTAGTCTAGCATACAGTTCTCTTCCACATAATGTAATAGGACAATTGTTACAGGCATCACTAACCGGGATGATTCCTCCACCGGTAATGATCTTATAACAATTCCTAAGGGGTTTAGTGATTAAGCTATGCTTCATAAGGAAATCTACTGACATGAATGAATGCGAAGCTCCAGAGTCAAATAAAGTAATAGCTGGTATTGAATTTATAAGCACAGAACCTGTAATCACGTCTGCTGTGGCCTCAGCTTCTTCCAGAGTTATTGCATAAGCACGGCCTTGCTGCGGTGCACCCCTCTGTTGCTGTTGGTGCTGAGCAAAGCGTTGTTGTTGTGTTGGAAGTGGGGGTCCCCTCTGTTGTACTGCTGGGGCCCTGGCCTGGGCTAGAGCCTTTGGTGCAGCGGTGCGTCCTTGAGCAGCTGGACAGTCCCTCATTTGATGCGCTGCTGAACCGCAGTAGAGGCAGGCACCTAGCCTCTTCCTGTAGACTTGCCAAGTATGACCTGGTTTTTGGCAAAAGTTACAAGCAGCCGCTTGTTGGTTCTGTCCCTGAGCCTGGTGTTGGGGTGCTGGAGCTCGAGGGAGAGGACGCTGAGTTTGTTGCGGGGCCCTCTGCTGTTGTTGCTGTTGTTGTTGAAAAGGGCGTTTGTTGGGTCCTGCATTTCCGGTATCTCTTTCTCGCTTCAGTTTGTGCCCCATATCTCTCTCTACACCTTGTGCCACGCTCAGGATTTCTTTATAGGTACGAGCTCGGCTGGTGGTGACAGCAAGGCGAATATCCGGAGACAGCCCCTTCTTGAATCTACGGGCCCTGTCCTCCGGGGTACGAACCATGTACTCCGTAAAATGGCTTAACCTGCTAAATTCAGCAGTATATTCATCAACAGTCAGGGTACCTTATTCCAGTCTCTCGAATTGGCTTTTGAGAGCTTCTCGAGCCACTTCGGGGTAGAATTTCTCCTTGAATAGCCTTTTAAAATCTTCCCAGGTGATGTCGGGAGCAGATAGTTGGGGTTCATCTCTAAACCAGGTTCGAGCAATGTCGAACAGTTGCAGGCTTGCGGACTCCACTTTGAGGTCATCAGGGACCCGAGCAGTCTTTAGGAGTCTCTCGACATTCTCTATCCACTCATCGGCATAGAGAATGCCCTCCGTTCCGTAAAATTCCAGGGGTCTTAGATTCTTGAAGTCTTTGGCACTCCCTGGCCTCTTGAGTGACGTCTCTTGGGACTTAAGAGCTTCTGAGAGGCTGGTCCGCAGAAGTGCAGTCTGTTCTTTCTGGGATTCCACCAATCCCTGGAACACTCCTAGTAGCTGTGTCCCATCCAGAGTAACTGCCGGAACAGATGGAGACGGCGGGAGTGCAAGGGTCTCGGGCACATTCTGCTCAGCTGGTTCTGATGTGCCTCCTACTGTGTTCCTGGTCTGGACCATTCTGAAAGATTAAGGGATAGGAAGATCAGAATAGAATACTTGGAAATCAAAGACGATAGGAAAAATTGAGCAGCAATGATTTCAAGAATTGAAATAAGGACGCTATACTGTGAATGAGCTTTTCCTAGAATCCTCAATTTTATTCCATACCCTGTCCTAGGGTATTACCCTATTTTAGGATAGGACCTGCATGGGCCACCATAAAAACGTGTCACGACCCGCACCCGGAAATTCGGGCACGAGTGCGTGGGTACGTCCAGCCTACGCAGCAGAGTCGGCGGTAGTACGCTGTCTAGGTCAATCCATATTTACTAACTAGCTCATTCACAAATAACATAGGCAAGATAATAATGAGAATTGAAACTTAAGATGGCAACTGAAAATAAATGTGACAACCGATTCAAATGTTTTAGTACAGGAATTCAATATTGAAATCGGGGACAAACCCGATAAATAAGATGAGAATATAAATGAAAGATAGCTACTACTAGCTACTCAGCAGCAGGGGTCTCCTGGGTGGGTTCTGGCTCCTCATAGGTATCATCAGTCCCCTCATAGGGACCATAATAAGTAGGGGCAAGATCCTCATCATCGCCTAAATCAACAGATCCAGTCAGGAAAGGAGCAAAGTACACAGTGCACAACAAGGTTAAACTAAATATTTATGACAATTAAATATTTGATATCATGTTGAGAAACAGCATAACAGAACATTATTATCTCAGAGTTAAACTGTAAACAGGAATATGAGAAACAGAACTAAATAAAACAGGAAAATGAAACTACAATAGCCAGCAAGAAATATAACATGACCAGAACTATCTGTGTGAACTTGTGTTTGTTTTTAAAATACATAGTTGGCATGTAGGGGTTTATAAGGCTAATCCGGCCGTCATGAACGGCTATTAAACAGGGGAAATCGAGATCCGACTGAGGTACAGTCGTGTACCAACAGCTATTAAACAGGACAAGGGGAAGGGTAAACTACATGCCTTCTAGGTATTCTCCCACCCGACATGAAAAACAAGACAGGAACTACCAATATTCAAGACATGAAATTCAACATTTCTAACACGATGTGTAATCATCAAGGGTACATGTAAGACAGGGAATTAATTATCACAATATATAAAGATTAACTTGAGATGCAGGTACTTGCCTGTTGTTTGGATCTGATTAATTTTGGCTCTCGGAGAATTTCCAGAGATGAGTCCAAAAGCTGAAATAGACATTACCATCATGCTCAGAAGATGTCAAATAGCTAGAAACGCCTGTCCTTGGGTCCAATTTGGAGACAAGGGCAAAAACGGCAGTTTCGGGGCAAAACGGGGTCCGCCGATGGGCCCGCTTTGCACCGAAAAATGTGTCTGGGTCAAAGGTCTCCAAATTCACCAAACTTAGTGTCAACAGGTCAGGAACGCTAATACGAACCCAACGGAACTTCCAGATTTGGATTCCGATGAGCCGAACACAAAATCGCCCGTCGAGCGGGGCCTGTGGGGCCCACGACACGCGATTTCGTCAACGTTCTCAGAATCGAACCAAACTTGACCCACAGGACCAGCGTATCGCTACGAGTCCGATGGCGCAAGTTTCGTCTCGATCTGACGAGTGTGCACGAAGTTAGGGTAAATTGCAGAAAAGGCGGATACGGGGCGATGTCCGCGGATACGCGTTGATTCCGGTGTGCACGCACACCCGAATCAGCTTCCACGAAAACTCACACGTCCGTATCGACGATGCGTACGTATCTGTGAAGACCGCACGCGACCAAGTCGTCCCGTTTGGCGGGACGCACTCAGTTCCGGGGTGAAACAGGGTCTGGTTTTTCCTGTTTTTGGATCGCGGTGTGCGATCACCACAGGATGCGATGTCCCGAACAGTTTATCCGGACACCGAGAGGGTCATACAGGCTTCACAACGCAATTTGCGGAATTGAAAACAGAGCTACGAGGCGAAAGTTACACGTACCTGAAGGGGACCTGAAAATTCAGGGTCGAGTCGTGTCCGACTCGTGTCGGACACGGAAATTGGGAATTAGGGTTAGGGTTAGGGTTTCGTCGGAATCCGGTCGTGGACGGCGGAGGGCGGCTGCTGGGCGGCCGGCGAGGGCGGGGGACTGTTCGCCGGAGCGAGGCGGAGCTGCTGGCGGTCGGCGGTGGCTCAGGGCGGCCGGCAGCGGCGGTGGGAGCTGCTCGTGCTGCTGCTGCGGTTGCTGCGGGGAGGAGACGGCGGCCGGTGGCGCGCGGCGAGGGAGGAGGGAGGCGCTGGCGGTGCGGGGCTGGGCACGGCGGGGGTCGACGGTGGCGGTGAGCGGCGGAGCGGCGGGTGGCGTTCTGGGGGAGGGATGGCCGGAGTCGAGGGGTTTGGGGGCCATTTATAGGGCGGAGGAGAGGGGCGCAGCCCGACGGAGCGGAGGACGTGGCGGTCGTGGGGCGAGCGAGGGCGGCCGGTGCGGGGGAGGGCGCGGCGGAGGTGGCGCTCGATGCGGAGGCGAGGGAGAGAGGGGGGACCGGGTCGAGGGGGTGCGGGCTAGCGGGTCGGGTTCGGGTGCGCCCGACCCGACCCGTTAGGACGGGTCTGGGCTGAGGCTAACGGGCCGGGCCGCGGCCCAATGGGCCTGGGCGGCCCGCAGAAAAATAAAAAAATAAAATAAAATAAATAATAAATAATAAATAATTAAATAAATAGATAATTAATTAATTAATTAATAAAAATAGTTTTCAGGTATTTAAAAAATAGGTCTGAGGCCCAGAAAAATCCAGAAAAATTATCCTAAGTCCAATTTTTCATTTTACACCCAAAAATATTATTTTCATGATATTTTAATATTATTTACTGCCAATTAAAAATCATTTATTAATTGAAAACCTTGATTTTAATTACAGAAAATTCCCAGAAAATTCCAGAAAATTGAAAAAAATCCAAGATTTAATAATTTGAAAATTTAGGGGGTTTACAACCGCTGCCTACCCAAACTCAACAAGACGAGGAGGAGGATGAGTAGATAATTTATAACAATGTATGATTACAATATTTGTATGATTTGTAAAGGTTTTTTATTGCAATATTTGGGTATTGAACAATTCTATTTTACTCTCTCGGTTGACTAGTACATCTTCTTCGGTAGTGTCCCATAGCAACACAATTACTGCAACGTAGATCTCTCGTCGATGAATCCCGGGGTTTGATGCGGTTCTTCTTTGGTCTTCCGGCTTTGCATCTTACATCTGGTACCCTAATTTGTCCTCTAACCAAAGGAGCTTGGATCTTGTAGGGAACTGGAATTGGCTCCATTTTTTGTGCGTATACACTTTTCAAGGTCTCTGTCGAAAATACTGCAGGATAAAAATTATCAATACTAATATTGCAATATCTACAAACAAAACATGCATGTATACATGGTATATAAGTATGGTACCATCTAAAACATGTACAAGATCTGTCAGTTATATTAACAATATAGGTTCTACTTGTTGCACGGTCTATTATTTCAAACTTATAACTATCAATAGCTAATATTTCTAGGTGATTCTTCTCTTTGATAATAGAAGCCATGTTCTTTAACATCTTCAGAGAATAATCTGTGTCTATATTTTCAGCATTCTTTCTACGATTGTCATGAAGTGTAATAATCTTGGCTCTAATACCATCGAGAAGTATTGTTATTGGCTTATCTCGTAATTTCTTAATCCAGCTATTGAAACATTCAGCAAGATTAGAAGTGTTAATATCTAATCTAGGACAAGTAGCATACGCTGTTATCCAATGTTCAAATCGACGACTTTCATCGTTTACACCAATAAGCCAATCATACAAAATTATGTTCTCGGCTTTAATTATATCAAACACACTCTCTGCATCCGTTTCATTATATGATCTAGCAAGCGAGTCTAACAAGTGTTGAAATACTGGTTCTTTGGTAACTTTTTTCATGTTTTGTTTAAAATGTTGAATACAAAAAAAATGAGGAGATGCAGGAAAATAGCACGAACAGCATTTATTAATCCCTTTTGCTTGTCAGATATAAATAAAATTGTACTCCAATCATTAAAACAACTTTCAAAAGATATTTCAAGAGAATTTAAAAACGAAGACCAAGAATTACTATTCTCACCTTCAGCAACAACATAAGCTATAGGATATAATTGATAGTTAGGATCATGAGCACAAGCAATAAATAAGATACCTTGATATTTAGACGAAAGAAATGTATCATCAATACTAATAATTGGTAAACAGCCCCTTAAAAATCCATCAATACATGACTTAAAACAAATAAAAATTTGTTGGAAGCTATTGTTTTCGGCAGTTTTAATAAAACATGTACTACCTGGATTTGTCTCCATAATTCTATAACAATACCCCTCAAGACTAGCGTATGCCTCATCATAACTACCATTAATTTCAGCTAATGCTGTCTCTCGGGCTCTCCAGGCTTTGGAATAACTAACTTGTATACGGTGCTCCTTATATATATCTTTAACAATTTGTGATGGATTGTATGACTAGTTATCTCTAATAATGTCAATTATCATGGTCTTAATCCATGCAGCGGTAGCTAGTCGATGACGTCCTGTACTAAGTCTTCCTAAACAAAAATGACGATTTTCTAATGTACTAACTTTAATTATATCGCCATTTCCAATATATTTGACATATACTCTCTAATTACAATTCGGTTGATCACAACTATATATAATTCCACGAGCATTATTCATAACACTAGCTGAACAACTAAAATTATATTTAATTGCTAAATTACTTATAAAGCTTCTAAAGTGAGAACGACTAGGAAATGATTGTCCCTTAAATACATCATTAGTGATAGCTTTTACAACATCATCATCTACCGTATAATCTACATTTTCAACTAAATCATCACTATTTCCATCGTCGTTGTCACTATCATCATCATGGTTAGATTTATTTGATGAATGACCTTCTTGGATAAATGAAATAATTTGTTGAGAAGAACTAGCACCCGAACTAACATGCTGATATTCAGAAAAATATTCATTATTTCTACTATCTAAGGTTGCTGCTACTTTAATAACATATATTTTTATATACCGTGATTGTGAATTAATCTCAAGAATATAATTCCATGCATCTTCACTATCTATCAAAAAATAATTAGAACAAAAAATAGACTTCAGAATAAAATTATAATGAATAGAACAACGTTCAATAATTTGATTACGTATATTTTCAAAACTAATATTCGGATAAGTTGAAAAAATTATACTTTCTCCTCCTTCGTAATTTAACCAATTTACTTTACCGCTGTGCGAGCATACAATTCTTACGCTACGATCCATGACGGTTGAGAACTTTTGCTACAGAAAACTCAAATGAACTTTACTTGTAGGTAAAACTTTGACTGAAGCTTTGCTACCGGCAGAGAGACAGAGAGAGTATTGGAGACTTTGCTAGAGGGAAGAGAGAAAATAGAGTGTCGGAGACTAAAGCACATATACAAGACATAATGTTGGAGCGTCGCCTGAACATCGTCTGTACAATCATTCCACAATTGTAGCCACTTGGCACGCTTTTACTGTTTCAGAAAGAGAGGCTTGAGCGACTTGTAATCTCGGCTAAGCGCCGCCTGTAACACATGTTTATATCAATAAAGAGCTTGCTTTACTTCAACATGTGTTTGAATGCTTCCGCTATATTGTCAACTCAGTGAACTTGTTACCAATCGCCTATGCGTTCATGACTCCGCTGCACTCGGATAATCTGTGCGACTCTGTGGCTTAGAACTCTTACAGCCAGCCAATGAACCACGGTCTTGCACGGACGTGGCTCACGCTCGTGCGGCATTACGTCCGGATGGGTCAAGCGATTGTTCCGCGGGAGCGCTGGCGAGGGTGATTCCCGCCTAGCGGGAACGGCCGATTTGCCTGCGGGGGATCGGGGCGGACAATGCGCACCGGGCAGCATGGGCACCTGGCCGCATGCGCCCCTGACCGCATGTATCCTGGCCGCATGTGCTCCTGGTCCCGCATGAGCACCTGGTCGCATGCGCTCCTGGCCGCATGGGCACCGGGCCTCATGGGCACATGTCTGCTTGGGCCCCTGACCGTTTGGTCCCTGACCGCATGTGCTCCAAGTCGCATGGTCCCACGAAGCATGTGCCCAAGCAAGCAACCGTGCATGTAATTCGCGCATAAAAGGAGCGCACGAACGTCATACGACGATGTTGACGTGCAAAGTGCAAAGTGTGTCAACAAAACGCCACTTTGCGTCCTTGAGTCCGAGTTGCTAAGCCCCTTTGGGACTTATCTTCTAACAAAAACTTTCCAAAGATGATGACAAAATAAAGATTATCATAATTTGGTTCACATTTAATCCCTCTAGAAAAGTCAACCCACATGTGTCACCATCCCATATGCATATATCAATACTAAACAAAACTATATATAATGAGATATACACATTAGTAATTTTTTAATGTGAAATTAAAACTCCTAAGTAGAGTGAAACACACCAACACTCCCTCCTCCCCCTTCTACTGTGCCCCACCCTTCCTCGTCCGTCCGTCCGTCCGTCCGTCCGTTGGTTCACATGGGCATGCCAAATAGCAAAAAAGTTCCTCCGTGAACCGATAATTCCAAGTTCTATCCCATGCCATTCTTCCGCAATGGCACTAGACATTAATGTGGCCTCGCCCATACCATTGCCATCATCCCCATAACGTACCAATTACCAACCCTTTCCATCCCACCGCCACCGCCACCGCCAACCAAAATCTGACTCAAATTCAATGCAAGAAAACAAAAACACAATATAGTGAAACAATGATTTTATAATTACGATTAACCCATGAACATAACTAATTACACAACAGCACCGATCAAGAAACACAAGAAATTTAGGAGTA
Organism: Iris macrosiphon; assembly: GCA_036927795.1. NCBI lineage: Eukaryota > Viridiplantae > Streptophyta > Magnoliopsida > Asparagales > Iridaceae > Iris > Iris macrosiphon. The sequence goes on from JAYESA010000014.1 coordinate 162,255,955, forward strand.
CATGAGGTCTAGTCTAAACGACGAGTTGGGCTGGTGGCGATGTTGCTGCTGCTCTTCCTTCTGTCGGCGCAGCTCCACGACCTTGCGGTGCGAGTTCGAGTGCTGTGTGAGCACGAAGCTCGGGCTTGCGGCGGGCCGGTACTCGGGCACCAGGCGCCCGGACTTGTACCGCACCCCACAGGCGTTGCACAGCGTCTTCGGCCCCAGTGGGCCCGCGCGCCACTGCGGCGTCTTCTCCGACGCGCAGTGGCTGCAGCGCCGGACCCCGCTCTCGCCCGCATTCCTCTTCGGCCGGCTGTTGCCGAAGTCGGAGGACGAGGAGGAGGAGGATGTTTGCTGCGAGGGCTCGGCATGGGCTCTGGATCGCTTGCTGCGTGCGCCACCGCAGCTAGCGGCGTTGGACGTGGCATGATCTCGTGCGTTCGAGTAGAGGTGGTTTGGAATTGATGCGGGCGGGTAAGGGGCGTCCGAGAAGCTGTCCTCTACGAACTTAGACAGCCATTCCAGCTCCGCAACCTCCTCGTTCTGCGGATCAAAACAAATTACATCACTACAAAAATATAGCGACCGCCTAATCAGTTGTCAAGTTACCGCTAAAAAGAAATAGCGATCGACCTGGCAACGGATATCCTGGTGCGTCCATAAACGATTCGTCGCTATCAAGATTAATCCATCGCCAAACAGTCGAACGTTCGACGAATGAACGACTACTTGACAACACACCATTTAGCAACTATTTCTTGTCACATTAGCGGCAGAAAGCACAGATGGCTACCTTCTCATTGGACTAATTGACTACTCAGCAAAAGGATAAACGACCTATTTCTTTATATTACCAATCAATCAGAAAACAAGAAGCTCAGCTTAGCAAGCGAAGGGAGGACAATGTGCTTACAGGTACGTAGATGTCGTCCGCGAAAGATGAGGATAAATGCGGATAGAAGCAGACGGATTGGCTTCCGATGGGCGTCGACATGTTGTCCTGCTGAACCGGAAGGTGGTGTGGGTGCACGTCGGCGGCAGTCGTGGTAAAAGGGACGTCGTAGTTCGACAAGTCGAGGAGGTCGTCAATGCGCAACGTGTCGGCCGACGGAAGGCCGTACAAGTAGGCCGGAGCGAAAGGGCTAGTGTCATAGGCAGGAGTATTAGCACCACCCATTGTCATTGCACTAGTTGAAGTTGAAGTTGAAGTTGAAGTTGAAGTTGGAGTAAGAGAGTCGTCGATAGAACTACTAAATCGATACAGCACCTGCTAGCTAGCTAGCACACATTCAGCAGCAACTCCCCCTATGCTATGCTATTCTCTGCTACTGCTCATCAAAGTACTTACTGAATCAATTCCTCCTCCAATCCCCATTCACCCCTACCTATCCTCCGCTCCTGGGCTTTTAAACCCGACACTTTTAACTTGTCCCACTTAATTTTCTTTTACCTTTCGTCCCATGTGATTGCAATTTTATATATATGTAAGAATATATCACCCCAATTGATGATTTTTCACGAACTCGTCTGATAACAATATCAAAGTCAGCAGATAATTAATATTAGTGCACTGCGACACAACCAAAATTGAACGGCAAAATGAACTAAAAACATAAGCACATATGTTTACAGAAATTTAAAAAAAATTGATACATTAACTATATATTTATTTTTTGAAAATTTGGTACAGATTTTCAGATATTCAAAAGTTGTAAGAACATCATTAGTAAGGTTCATCCCAACTTCTAGATTCTAGATTCTAGATTCAGAATGTATGAACTAATTCTGTATAATAGTAAGACTTATCCTAAGTTTCAATTTCTAGATTCTCAGATTCTCTCATCAACATTAGCTATATGTTGGATCTGAGAATTTCTACATTCAAAATATAGAAAATTATTTTGTTGGAATAGTAAGTCCTAATTTCTAAATTCTAGACTTTTTATTATTTTTTTCTACATTAATTTTTTATCACGCAAACTTTGAACCAAATGTCAGTTTATCATTTTCTACTATTCTCGTACAAATCAAATCCCTGCTACATTTACTTCTTCTTTTAAAGCGGTTCCTTTTCCTCGAATAAAAATACATTCCTAGGTTCAATTTGGATTGTAATTTATATTTCACTCGAACTAGCAAAAAATGAGATAACTTTTGTTCCTAGTATGTCATTTATTTCATAACCCAAATGGACATTTTGAAACATCAGCCAACAAACAAACGTCCTAAAACGAAATAAAAAAATAACTATAATTCAAACTAAACTAGTCTTAAAACATCTTTTAAAAATATTGGCCACAAATATACTGTTAATAGATCAGGCTGCTTTCTATAATTCTATTTTTTTATATGGTTTATTTATACTAATTACTTCTAAGTTTTGAACTTATTACACGGAGTATTCCTACTTTTAAACTAATTACAATGACTACTCCTCCTTCCTTTAGAAGAAAAAAATTAAAAATAGCAATAGTTAGTGTTATAACTTTTTATTTTTATCTAAAAGTATGAGTATTTTGTATAATAAACATAAAATATATGGATGGTCAGTACAATTAGTTTAAAAATAAAAATATTTTATATAATAAGTTAAAAATTTAGGGGCAATCATGGTAAATAATTCTTGTTATATAGATGAAAATATTAAGAGAGATTGATGCTATAAAAAAATATAAAATACAAACAAGTTTGCTATCAAGAATTGAAACCGACAAGTGTCTTGAAAAATGGCGTCTGCCATTCGATAGCAAATGACCATTCCATCCACCAGCGAAAATTTCAATTGGTGCCCTCCAAACCGCCGTTTGTTTTTAGCCGTTTTTGCACGGGGGAAGTAAAATCTACGAACGCTGAAAACCAACTGCTACAGCCCCACGTATATTTTCCGACTAAAAAAAATGTAACTAAATACTGACCGTCGGATCTTCCGAATTAGACATGGAATCAAGAAGAGGAGGAGGTCCAGCTGGGCGCAGCTGCTGAGCATCGAACCACGTGAGGGAGAGGATCCCGAGACGAATCCACCAACGCACGTGCTCCCTCGTGCCGATATCAACCCCAACCCCCCCTGCACGTGACATTGAGGTAACACTTTAAAGTCAGTACGGTGCTTCGCGGAGCAATTTATGGCTACCGACGGGTTGCGGACCACCGGCACATGCGGTGTTGTCAGTAGGAGAATGGGGTTCGGTGGAGTATGGAAGGAACGTACAACTGGACCAACGACAAACTAACACGTGTCGGACCACACTTGGAAATTCTGATACGTTGCTATCAGAGAGAAGCATGGAGTGCGTCGACTTTCAGGCTTTCAGCTTTCTGCTTCACAAGTTATGACTTCCGTTTCAGCTTCTGGGTAAGGTGAAGCAGCTCGTGGTTAGTTATAATTTGTGGAGCTGCTGGAAAGCGTCTATACAAGTATAAAAAAATTATATTTATGTGTCCAACAAATATGTGTTTGATGATAAAATAGTTGACGTCAACATGGTATCTTCAGTTCGGTAACTTTCAGACAACGGAAGTCCAAGACGGAGTTATCCCGATCCCCAGAAAAACAATGGAGGATGTCAATCTCCAGTTTTCTCGTGACCAAACAGTCGGTGTTACGTCCCAGTACCGAAATACGGAGACGGACATAGCCAGCTACCCCGTACAAGATATTATACGTCGTACGACGATCACGACTATATAAGACAAGGGGATGCATGCTACAATCAAGTCTCCTTGGGTCAAGAACTTCTATGTCTCAATCATTCAAACAAGAAACAGTAAGCATAGAACATATATGATAAAGCAATAAGGCGTCCCAAAAGTTTTTCTCAAAATGTTCTGGAGACCAGCTGTGCAAAATAAGAAGCTGGAAGAGTAACAAAAGTACATGACAGTGATCAACTGTAGTCTGATTTAATACAATCATGTAAGAAAACTAATGTCCAGACGAGCCGGCTAACAGGTGCCGGTGGCTAAACGCCAAAAAGAAGTAAATGTGCAATGCCGAGCAGGGAAGAAGAAAATTCACTCACTATCCCCTGCGACCATGTTCCTGGTACGCACCATGAGTTGGGGGAAGGTACGTTGGCTACTCGGGTGCTGGCTCGAAACTTGGCCATGCAAAACCAGTGGGACTAGACCCCAAATAGCAAGTACCACAAAGGAAGCACAAAATAGAGAAATAAAAACCCAAAAAAAATATATAATAATACATAGGTTCAGTGTAGTAACTTAGGTCCATGGCATATCCTAGCGCAAAGGCCCAACCCTACAACCAAACAAGGAGAAGTGTTGAACCATCACACTATGATAGTCCACTTTTCTAGGCTATTAGCTGAGTAATACAATCACAACCAAGGTCATATCTTATATCGGTCAATCATTTGTACGGCTTGCTATTTTGTGGAGTTTGAGGTTATCTCAGAATAATGCATAATAAGTATCCTCAGACCACGCTAGTGCCGAACATGAGCTAACCGAACCAAATAAATAAAACAGGTACTTGCAGGATGCACCAGTCCCCCGTAGGGCCACTGCGCCAAAAATACGGTATTAGCGGTTCCAGTGTTCCTATATTGAAATAGTGGCTCGACATAATAATAAGTTAGATACTGCACTACACTAAGGCAGATGATATACCGTATATGTGGTGGCCAGCCCACAGCGCACTTAGAATGAATCTCTGTGGGAATGTTCGATGGCATGATCTTGGGATACCGTTCCCTCCAAATGTTACTACCACTTTTAGTTACCTAATTAGCCATATGTTGTGTTCGAAATCTCAAGACGTGGTCACGTGAGAATTTTCTTTAAGATGTCGTACAAAGTACGGGCACGTTAGATACGAATCCATGGAAGTCAAATCTGGATTCACCCGAGCGTGTATGCAACATTCAGACAATCAATATCCTAGCCACGCTTTGGTAGTTGACTCGCTTATTATGCTCGTGCTGGGAAAACAATGTATATTTATAATATCACGCGTTCTGGAATTTGGAGACATTCTCGATGCACAACCCAAATATAATTACTTAACACATGACACGATGTGTCGCACCTTGGCGCACTTAAATCATGAATAATAATCAGGCAATAATGGTATCAGCACGGATACAGTATTCGAGTCCAATTACCAATTATACATTGGGTCACAAGAGTCAAGAAAATATTCAATCAAAACAAGCAAGGCCGCATGGGAAGTCAGACCGCATGACAATCCTGGCCGCAAATGAAGTCATGTCGCATATGAAGTCAGGCCGCATGAAAAATCAGGCCGCATGAAGTCCGGCCGCATGAAAAGTCACTTGGCCACATTCTCAGGGTTAAGGTCTACTCCTTGGGACAAGTGATGAAATGATGGACAATAAATGAAGTGTCAGAGATGTGACAAGCCATAAAGTGTGTCAAAGAGAAAAGACAAAACCATAGAAATAAGTGTCAACAGTTCAGAGTCATGCGTCCAAGAAAATAGTGGTCGCATGCTCTCCAGGCCGCATGAGTGTCGGTGTCGCATATGAGTCGATGTACATGGAGGTCTTTTGGACTTAGCAAATTTCTCATTTGTTCAGCGAGTGAATGCACAAAGTGTTCAAGGACACTTGTGTAAATCAACAGTCATGCGTCCAACAAGATAGACGCATGTTGTCAGTATGCGGCAAGAGTTTAGGCCGCATAACCCTCTCGGTCCACATATGCCCACTGGCCGCATGAGAACTTCTTCTCCAACAGCAGGTTCGATCATGACGGAAAAGCTCCAAAAACTAAAATCTTGTTTTGTTCATAAAAATCTCATTTTAAGTCCAAATCGGGTGAACCAAAAGCCAAATTGCTCTAAATTGAAAGCTCTATCACGTAGCAAAAAATAGTTTTCAAAGACACAAGTTTAATAGAACAAAACCAAGAAAAATCCATTCAACCCATAAAATTCTAAGTTTAGAAATATAGATATGCACTAATCCATCCATAAAAACAGAAAACTCCAAGTACTAAAAGCGCTTAGAAACACATAATAAAAATAATAGAACAATAATATGGAGGGTTTCTCTATTCCTCATGCAAGGTGTACTTGCCTATGAAAATAGGAAGAGAAAACTAAAAAGATGGTGAGAATGGAGAAATGAAGAGAGAGAGAGAGAGAAATATTGGGTTATATATGGTAGGATTGAGGGTTGAACCAAGGGTTCTCATGACTTGAACCAACCCACAAAATAAACCATGAACCAGGTTAAACCAAAGAATGTTTCTAATCTCTATGCACATGCAACCATGCTAAAATAAAATACGTATATCGGGAACGGAGAGTGACAGCCGGGATGATACCTCTTACCACATCACGTGGGGAGGTCATGTGGGTCCATCCAGATCTTGCTCCAAACTTGATGCAGCAGGCAACGCCTTCCGCCACCAAATCCAAGGGGCAAGAAGTCCAAGTCCTGCTACACAATTTCTCTCCCTTCCGAAGAAGCCATAGAAGGAACGACAAGGTTAAGACTGACGTACAAACGAGAGTACGATATCCTGGACGATGGTGCTCTCCCAATCTCAACATCTGATCCGGGTCCGTCCTAGCCTCCAGCAGCGGACAAGCCAAGCAGAAAGAAAATCGCTTCGGCAAACCGCTACGCAAAGATACCGCTCATGGACTGAAGAAGCCATACACCTTCGACATATTGGCACAACTGGCCAATAACCCAACGAAGTTGTCACTATTCGAGCTTCTTCGACTCTCCAAAGACACTCGAGTTGCTCTAAGTGAGGCATTGCAGAATGCCGGCACCTACCTGGCACAGGTTAAGCCGCCCGCTGAGGATCCTGCTGTAGCGCCCCGTTCCCCCGGTGCGGGGAGCACGGCTAAGAAACACAAGATGGTATCGTTCGATCGGGATAGATTGAAACAAGAACTCGTCCTCGTTATGGATTTGCTTCTTCGAAATCGATTCCCATATTCAGTGGACCGTGCCCCTGGGATCGACTTAGCGGCAGAGTCAGGAGGGACCTCTCCGCTGTTATCTTTTATTGTCTCGGATTTCGATGATGCTTGTTGCTTTTGTGCTTTGAGTTGGTTTTCGGATTTGCTTGTTTTTCTTGAACGGTTTCGATGGATTTCATTATTTTCGTTCATTGAACTGCACTTCAATTCCGAGATTGGAAAGAGTGGAAGAGGTATTGATCGAGCTGTTCGTGATGTCGGTGAACGAGCAGTAGGCGGCTTACGAGCGGAGTCGTGAAGCGCCTCTTTCCTTCTCCCTTCCAACCATCTAAGTGAGTGGCTACCATCCCGATTAGCTAGCCCTGCTTCCAAGTCTTCACATCTTAATCTTGCATTCTTGTTGTCCCGATCAAGCGATACCAAATAATAACTAAAAGATGCTAAGATAAAATGAAATAGACTTGGATTATTATGCTTGTCATTCAACATGGGAACGGTTACTCATTTGCATGCTTGTTCGTTTGGAATATTCTATACATGTTTCAAGTTTAGATAGAATGCATCTTCTTCCATAAATTGTGCTAAGTATGGAATACATTTGTTATGAATTAAACTGTCAGGAAGACTATGCAAAACGGATCATGCAATGTTGCTTGTCTCATATTCATATTGCCTCAACTGCATGAATGTTTAACGTATCATGAACGATTGATCACGGACAACTTATGCACAAGGTAAATGGTTTCTGCGGACGATCGCTGGGGCACTGGCACCGATCCGGTCCGGGCGGAACATAACGTTTAGTCTCACGTGATTGACGGGATGCTTGCAGCGCACCACGTGCTTTCGCTGTATACATCCTCGTCAATGACTATTGTCCATAATGGCTTACAGCCAGTGATCCCAACGTGTATATTTAAACATGTTGCAAACTAACTTATGTCTTCGTGGCAGGGAAGGCATGGTAAGTATTTGTGCAGGTCGTTCAGACGGACAAGTAAAAGTCACCAAACGGTGACAAGTTCATTTCAGTAAATTTCTATATGCTGCTTACTTGTAAATGAACTAAGGCAAGATAGAAACCCACAAAAATATGCATGCTTCATTAAGACAACGTGTTGATTGGTATAGTTGGGTTTAGCTCGCCTTCATCAGTATATTTCGACATACTGACCCTCGTTGAAACAGGTTCTCCGCACTAAGACGAACCGAGCGAGGAGCCGAAGTCGTCTTCTCAATCCAGTCTAGCTGTAGGCGCATCCTCTTATTACGCCACTTTTGAAGTACTTGAAGAAAGAAGCTTGCAACCCAAGCATAATGCAGCTTCGTGGCAAAGCCGTCCTCCAGTCCGGAGGTCTATATCATTTTAAAGTTTAGTAAAGGGATGTAATGTACATGACTGCTATCTCATTTTGAGTCAACACTTTTGTAAGCCCGTGCGGCAAATTAGCTGACTCGTTCAAGAGTTTGTAATAGATGTTCATTATCAATAAAGAGAACTTTTCCATGTTTCAAATCTGTATTTCAATTTATCTGCGTACTCTGAATATGTGCTCGTTATGCAAAATATTAAAGCCGTGTGCGGGCGCAACCCCAGGCCCGTACGGCGGTCACGGTTCGGGGGACGCCCCAACGATTCCACGGAATCGGGTCGTGACACCTGCTGCATGTCCCCACTGTAATAATGTGATAGAGGAGATACCCAATATCACGTTCCTGCAATAAGACATGTTGCTAAAGAACAATCGGCACGATTGTCCTCTGTATTACACAGGGTACATCAACGCCATAAAGGTGGACCGGATGCACGTCGACCCTGGCTCGTCAATCAGCATCATCTCGCAGAGTCTGCTTTAAACCTTGGGCATCCCGATGCATCGCTTGGCAGCAACCAATACTCCCATCAGTGGCTTCAACGCAGGGAGAAGCTACCATCTGGGCAAGATTCGCTTGAAATGTCAGATCGGCGATTTAAAAACAGAGGTCACCTGCTAGGTCATAGACGTAGACGTATCCTACAATGTCATGTTGGGACGTCCATGGATACATCAGTATATGATCGTACTGTCGACCCTGCACTAGTACTTGAAGTACGTGGACGATCATGACATCGTCAAGACAGAATTTGCCGATGTAGATCAATTCAAAGAGGTTGAGGCCTATTACTCTGACCCGATCCTCTACAAGCAAGTCCACCAAGTTGAAGGTGGCAATGATGTCGACGAAGAGGCAGAGACTGGGACAACATCGGACGAGCCCTTGAGAGTCCATCTCAAAGTACGCGCTCCCGACACAACCCCTCCCCTCATGGTGAAACTGTACAAGAAAGCACCCGAACCTCTGGTCTTTCGTCTTCGTAGACCAAGTCGACCGTTAAAGGAAGATCCAGCACCTACTACGACTTTCAGACCTCTAGTGGTAAAGCTGCGTAGGAGACCTTCGAATCCGTAACTTGCACATGGGGTGGATCTTGGGAAAGACGAACTGGAGGAGCACCTTGTCGCTCATGCTAACGTCCCTTCTCTTGATGATATAATTCCTGAGTATAAGATACCTTATTTTATGAATAAAGGGCTATCTTTGAACTACTCAGATGTTGCATATCTCAGCATATTAAATTTCAAGGAGCGCGGTCTAGGCTTGCAACTGCATACACAGGTGACTACCACCTATGAAGTGAACCGAATTCTCTCCAGTCAAAACTCATACTTCATAGTTTCAGCAAGAGAGGGGGGAGACAAACTCATCATCTTCGGCAGGGTAAAAAATTTCCAATCCTCCGTCCCAGAGGAACTGGAGCCAGAACTCGATACCGGTGAAATGTTACTTTACCGGTACGGCTCTCAAACCAAGCACCTTATCCAGAAGATGTGATACGATCTGAAAGTCGATATGGGCTTAAACTATGGCAAAGGCCGACGGCTGCCTCTCCGTCTGCAGGCTCCTGCGGACAAGTCCGGGGATAACTACCATAAGACCAAGCATGGCTTAGGGTACGTCACGCCTCCCACAACCCTCGAAGGCTCGGATGAAGAAGATGAGTTACACTCTCACTCTTCATAATCTTTCTCTTGGGACTCCGATGTCAGTATCTGAGAGATACTCAAACAAACATTGTCCGCCAACATGGTGTTAACTGACCCTGAGGAAGACGACGAGGATCCACCTAAACTCTTTGAAGTATAATCGTGGGTCCAACGCCTATACGCACAATGGGAGATGCGGTTCGAGCAATGTGAACCTCCCACTGAGGACGAAGTTGTACAAATCGATCTGGGCGACCAATCCTCCCATAAACCTATCTTCATCAGCAAAAGTCTGTCCGATGAGGATCGAAAATCCCTACTACAGCTCGTCAGAGAATACATTGATATCTTTGCCAGGAGTTAGGAAGACATGTCGGGACTAGACCCCTAAATCGCGGTCCACAAACTCAACATCTTGTCGAACGCTAAGCCGATCAAGCAACAACAACAACGGTTCCGGCCGGACATCATGAATGTCATCAAAGCTGAAGTCAACAAATTGATAGCTAGTGGCTTTATCCGTGAGGAACAACATCCGGATTAGATAGCCAACATCGTGTCCATCGTCAAAAGAATGGGAAGATCCGGATCTGCATAGACTTTTATGATCTAAACGCGACATGCCCTAAGGACGAATTTCCCCTTCCGATCACAGACATAATGATCTAAAACACTTGTGGCTTCGAGCGCATGTCCTTCATGGACGGATTCTCAGGATATAATCAAATCAAGATATTTCCTGACGACGAGATGAATACATCGTTCCGAACACCGATAGGAGTATACTGCTACACAGTCATGCCCTTCGGTCTGAAGAACGCAGGTGCTACATACCAGCGAGCTATTAGCACCATCTTCCGTGAATATCTACGCAAGACTGTGGAGTGTTACGTTGATGACATCTCTGTCAAGAGTCGCTCTAACGATGATAACCTCCGAGACTTGAAGACTCTATTCGACCTGATGCGTGCGCATCAGCTCAAGATGAATCCTAATAAATCCTTCCTGGGAGTCTCCAGCGACAAATTTCTGGATTTTGACAAAACTTCGAAGGGTATCCATGTAGACCCTGACAGGACTAAAGCAATCCTTGAAATGCACCCGCCGAAGAACCTCAAAGAACTTTGTAGCCTTCAAGAAAGACTGGCATATATCAGGAGGATCATATCAAACCTCTTTGGAAGTTATCAATCGTTCACTCAGCTCATGACGAAGGGAGTCTCCTTTGTCTGGAATGAAGAATGCCAGCGCGACTTCAACGACATCAAGGAGTATATCATGAACCCCCAGTATTCGTGGCCTCCGTTGTGGGAAGACCCTTCTTGCTATATGTGTGTGGGCAATGGATCACTCCCTCGGAGCTCTACTAGCCCAAAAAAAATGATGCATGTCACGAACATGCCATATACTATCTCAACAGAATGATGGCCGGCGCAGAACACAGATACAACCCCGTTGAGAATGAGTGCCTCGCTCTGGTCTTCGCCATTCAAAAGACCCGGCATTACGTGCTAGGACAAATCATTCATGTGATCTCGCGAGTTAATCCTCTCAGGGTCCCCTTAACTAAACCCGGAGCGCTCAACTCTTGCCTAGCCACATGGGCAATACTACTGTCATCGTACGATATGGTATTTATTCCATAAAATGCGATCAAAGGCCAAGCATTGAAAGATTTCCTGGCAGCCCATCCTGTACCGAAAATCTTGAAACACTACGAGAAGATCCCAAACGAATTAGCGGACTCAAATATGACCACAAGCATAGAAGCCGTTTGGCGAATATTCTTCGACGGTGCTTCAAGAACAGGGCTCAAAGACGATATTGTCGTTGGCGTCGGGATAGTACTGATTTTTCCACACGATCTGGTCATAAACCACGCTTACTCCCTCACAGAGCCATGCTCCAACAATGTGGCAGAGTACAATGCCCTCGTCATTGGGCTCCAACTCGCTAAACGAGTGGGAGCAAACTACCTGGAAGCCTACGTCGATTCCAAGCTAATAGTCAGTCAGGTCCGGAATGAATACGAGGTCCGACACGAGGACTTAATTTTCTACCACCAAGTCGCACTTGGAATAATCTCCACCTTCGAGGGATTATTCATATAGCATGTCCATTGGCTGCAAAACATCGAGGCTGACGTCCTGGCCAGCCTTTTTGCCTCCTTGGAAGTTCAGGTCAAAACCTATCAACTGATCACAGTGGTCGGTCAAAAGCTCGTCTGCCCAAAAAATAATCTCCGTTTGTGCCTGAGCTACTCAGTAGAGACAAACACCAACTCCCAAGACAGGAGGCTCACATTCATCGACTACGCGGTCTATGAAATTTTTTTTGAGAATCCAAAGGAAGCCACTTCCATCAGAAGACGTTCCCTCCGGTTCTATTATGATACGGCTACCAAAATATTGTATCGTCATTCCTACGACGGTCTTCTACTACGATGCCTATCGAATGCATAAACAAAGCAGGCTCTACGCGAGGCTCACAACGAATTTTGCGGTGCCCATCAGCCCGGACCCAAGCTACAGGACCGTCTCCGGAGAATGGGTTACTATTGGCCGGCAATGGCAGCAGAGATTGTTGACTATGCGAGAAAGTGCCAAGCGTGCCAAATCTACGCAGACTTTATCCACCAGCCCTCAGAATTTCTACACCTAACGTCAGCATCTTGGTCGTTTAAAGCATGAAGAATGGACATTATCGGGCCAATCAATCCACCTTCTTCTAAGGGACATCGGTTCATCTTGCCTATCACCGACTACTTCTCCAAATGGGCAGAAGCTGTTTCACTCGCTGAAGTCAAGACCTCAAACGTGATCAGCTTTGTCAAACATCACATCTTATACCGCTTCTGCTTGCCACGGAGGATCATCCACGATAATTGTCCTAGGTTTGCAAGTCATACTTTTTACCGATTTTGTGACAAAATTCGAATCCAGAATATAGCCTCAACTGCCTACAACCCAGTAGCAAATGGTCTGGCGAAAGCATTCAACAAGACCATCATAAAGCTACTCAAGAAGTTCGTGTCATCCAATAAGCGCGTTTGAAATGAGAAGCTGAGTGAATGTCTCTGCTCCTACCGCACAGTGGTCCGGACACCTGCTGGCAGTACGTCATTCTCTTTGGTTTACAGAAGTGAAGCGGTCCTCCCACTCGAGATCCAAATTTAGTCACTCTGAGTGGCTCTGTCTAACTAATTGACCGTTGACGACAATCACTGCCGACATCTACAAGAGTTAGAAGCACTCGACGAGAAACGTCTCTTAGCTCAACAACGCATTTAGTTGTACCAAGCGCGCCTCTCAGGAGTCTTCAACAAACGGGTCAAGAAGAGGACGTACCAAGTGGGTGACCTCGTCTTGACAGTAAGAAGACAGATGGTTATGACCCACAAGACGGCAGGTAAATTCCAACCTAAATAGGAGGGTTTGTTCATTGTTGAGTCTGTGATCTCCAACGGCGCCTACCGGCTCACAAAATCCAATGGCGACTTGCTTATGATGCCTATCAACGACAAGTTCCTCAAAAAGAACTATGTATAAGCAAGACTTGTACTCCCTTTATTATCAGCTGGACAACCAAAATATACAGTGTACGTTCCCCGTTGTTCGTCCCCAGCAAGTGTGTAAGCACAATATGCACTTCTTTTCCACAAAAGTTTGATGAAAGCCATTGTCTGTATTCAGGAATCCTGAATACGCAACAGACAGTGGATCCTCAAAAGCTCCCCAGCGGAGCCACTGTCAGGTCTATCCACACTTTCGGGTAGACCACTCATAATCAGTTCCTTTGGACATTCGTTTACATCCACATCACCTCTGAACTACTCTCCTAACCGATTATCCCCAGTGGGGCTTGTCATGCCTATATTACCTCTGAGCAGACCTCTCTGTACTACTATCGATTGTCACGTCCATAATACCTCTGACATCGGTCGTCACCTAAACTTATCACCCGTACTTAACTCTAAATACGTCAACGGTGTTAAGTCCATAAAACTTGTCACGTCCATATCACCTCTGGCAGGGCTTGTCTCGAACCGATTACTTGCACTCAGGTACCAAGAAATAATGGGTCGACAAAACCTATCACTTCTATATCACCTCTGATAGGATTTTGTTTCGAACTTATTACTTGCACTCCAGTGCGCAAGAAGTAATAGGTCTACCAAAGATCTTCCAGTGGGATGTCATTAACAAATACAAACAGTTCACGTCCATATTACCTATGAACTATGAGATGTCCATTTTTTTCATCCAAAGAAAACAGCCATGTCCATATTGTAGTGCCCCGTTCCCCCTATTTGGGGAGCGCGGCTAAGAAATACTTGGTATCGTTCGATCGGGACAGATTGAATCAAGATCCTTTCCTCATTATGGATTGGTTTTTTCGGAATTAAGTCCCACATTCAGCGGATCGTGCCTCGATGAAGGACTCGACGGTAGAGTCGCGAGGGGCCTTTCCATTGCGTTGATTTCTTTGCCCATTTTTATGTCGCTTGGTTGCTTTCTTGTCGGTTTTGTGACTTGCGTTTTCTTGAACGATTTTGATAAATTTTATTGTCTTTATTCCTTGAACTTCGTATTTTTGTTTCAAAATATGGGAGACCGGGGCATGAGATATTGATCATCTGTTGGTACGTGCAGGTGATCGTGTAGGCGACGCACGAGCGGAGTCTTGAAGATCTCCCCTTTATCTTTCCCGATTCTCAAACTAGTTAGTGGCCTTACTTTCGATTAGCTCCCTTCTTCCAAGTCTCCATTCTTACAATCTGACTCGTTTGTGCATTCCGATCAACAATACCAAAGGAATAATAATAAGTGAGTCAAGATAATAAGAAGTAACTTGGAACGCTGATGCTTGTCATACAAATTTATGCACGATCACATTGTATGCGTGCTTGTCCGCTATGCATCTATCTATTTATGCTTCAGTTATAGCTAGAACTTATTATTTATAACTATGCAAATGAGTAGTGCAAAATATTTAAAATGTGATCACTTGAGCAGGTAGACTATGTTAATCGCACTGTGCTAAAGTAGTTATGTTCATTGTAATTGCTTGAAATGCTTCATTTATTAACTTAGTGTTGAGACGTCGTTTGGTCGGACAACTTGTGCACAAGGTTTAGTTCCTGCGAACGGTCTTCGGGGCATTGGGGCCGACTCGTTCCGGGCGGAACTCGGATAGCTATGCTAGTAAGACTAGCACGGGTAACGCGGGGTGCAAGGATCACCGTCTTACTGTAGCTATTGTCCACGGTGGCAATGTATGCCATGACCCAGCATATTACTGCATTATCTGTTCAAGCTAATGATGTCTTCTTGACAGAAAAAAAAATATGGTAAGTCTTATGCAGGCGGATGCAACGCCGCAGGTAAAAAGTCACTAAACGGTGACACAGTTATTCAGTCATTTTATATATATATTTTTATATATACATTGCATGATGTAACTTGAACTAAGGCAAGATAGAAAGTCCACAATAATAATCTGTTTGCCTCACCTGAATATTGTGTCGATTTTGTTAGTTGGGTTAGCTCACCCTCACTGGTACTTTTTAAAGTACTGACCCTCGTTGCAGCAGGTTTCCCGAGCCAAGGCGATGCGGCCAGGAGCTGAAGCTTCTTCCCCCAACCAGTCTATTACTCAGCACACTCCGTTCGTACCTTTTGGAACTTGTACAAAACATCTGGAGCTTGTGTACACATCTTATGCAGCTTCGAGGAAAGGCGAAAGCTTCGCCCGAAGGTGTCTATTATATTTTGAAGTTCTAGTAAAGGATGTAATGTATGGAACGGTTATCTCATTTTGCGTCCATCTTGTAAGCCCGCACGGCACCCCTTACTTTTGAGTCAAGAGTTTGTAACAAAGATATACATTATCAATAAAAAGAAGTTTTCTTCATATCAAATTGAAATATTTAGCTTCTGAACTCTGTTGTTGTGTTTATATATATATATATATATATATATATATATATATATATATATATATATATATATATAAAAGGGAGAGAGGAGGGGGTGTTTTCCGCTAACGTGGGGGGTCTGTTGCTCGCTTGGTTGGATTACTAACAAGGTGTTTGCTTATTTATTTGCTAAGGGGGGGAGAACAACAAGGTGTTTGCTTATTTATTTGCTAAGGGGGGGAGAACGGCTGCTACAAGCAGCGGATGGGCTCACAAAGCCAGTGGATGGTGTTGTTTGGCTTGGGGGTTGGTAGTAGTATAATAAGTAATAGTATTAGTATTTAATAGTTTTCTTTAATAGTTTTTTTTTTCTTTTCTTTTCTAAATTTTCTTAAAATATATATGTATATATATATTTATATATACGTATATACTCATAGGAAAAATCTAGAATTACACTAATACATAACATTAAGCTAGCAACTGCTCAAGGGGTCTGCTACATGGAATAAATTTCGAAAAATTTCTAATGGTCTCATAAATCCTCTAAGTGCACCAATACCTAAAATAAAAATTATTAAAAATCTATTTCTCCTAATTAGCCATTAATTACTATAATTAAATTAATAAAAAAATAATAAATATGGTTTTTAGAAATAGGGGTTTTACATTCTACCCAACTTACAAAGATTTCGTCCTCGAAATTGACACTAACCCATATTCATAATGATAACTATAGCTATTACACTACATTGGTATCTAGCAGGACTCCTAAAACTCATGGTCTGCCATTCTAACACTTCCTCATCTATTGTTCACATACTATTCTATCATCCTCTAACTCGTCTACACTACCCAACTTACAAGAATTCTACTAGTAGTCACATTCTTTGAAGCTATTGTCTAGGTTTGTAAGGCAAATATATTTTATTGGGTCGAGAATCTTGGGATACCTGTCTAGAATCTCATAACTATGACTTTTCCCCGTAACCGTCAAGTATCATAGTCTAATACTGCCACGCCACCTGGCCAGTATGGCTGCAAGTAATTCGACTACTCTACCAAAATCGTCTGGCTGCAAGTGTCGCTACCTCGTCAGCGATTTGTCATAGTCATCAGTTCGTAACAAGTGCCTTCAACTCTTTCCTAGGCATAGTCTAGGTTTTTAGGGAAGCACTTAAGGTCTTGACTAACTATTAGGGATATGATCTAGCTCAAATGATCTAACAATTTCTACTAGGCTACATGCTGCTACTTATGGATTAAACTAATAAAGAATACAGACATTGCTATAGTGCATATACATATTAAGAACTCATCCTTAGTTATCAAGCATTACTAACACATTTATGTTTAACTAATAAAATAGGGGTGAGGTTGATATCAAACAATTCATAATGGCACGAAAGATACAACTATGGTAGGAAGAGTTACGCACGAGATAAGGAATGAATATAAAAGGAGGAGATGAGCCACCCAAGGGCGAGATGGTGATAGGGAAAGAATACTACTGCTGCTACTCGCGCCATCTATTATCATCGCGTGTATGCCATCTGGGTAAAATAAAAATATATCCTCATAACTGCTAAACTACCATATATATAATTCTACATCTAAAATCTTGTGTCACAATGGGTTTATAAGTATGCAAAGACAATTATAACTAAAAGGTCGTACATGTATCTACGGCTTTCTGTGTCTTCTCTCCCATATTTGTCATAATGAGTGCTTGGCCTTGTCCTTGGTTGTTCAACTGGGGTCTAGTCCCCTCCATTTGTACAGACTGTAGAAGCAGTGGCGGGTCCCTTTGGTCTTCTATACTTGAGGGTGTATGCGGTATTCCTGATTCTAATGACATAGGTCTCTTGTTCTGTTTAGGACATTCTCGGACTTGATGGTGACTTGATCCACATATCATGCACAGCCCCAATCGACGATGACAGTCTCTTAGAATATGACCTGTCTTACCACAATAGTGACAAGTACGGAGCTCCTTGGTTGGATATGGTGCAGCACTATTTGATTGCTGACGTGTCAAAAGGTGTCTAATGGGTCCTCCGGGCTGTGTCCTTACTGGTCCTTGGTGACTTCTCTGTTGAATTTCGTTTCCCCTGCTGATAGCCTCCTGAATCCTGGCCTCTGTCAATAACTCGGCATAAGAGATCCGGGACTGTGAGCTAGTGTAGTATTGGAACTCCTGAGTCAGCCCACGGTGAAACCTCTTAGCCTTCTCCAATTCATTAGGTATTAGGACTGTGCCATACTTACTGAGGCGGCTAAACTCTACATCATACTCATCAACCGTCTTGTTCCCTTGCTCTAGATGGAGGAACTGATCGTACAACGCGTCCCTTACAGTGTCCGGAAAGTACTTTCTCTCAAAGCACTCCAAGAATTGTTCCCAAGTCTGACGCGTACCCAACTGGCGCTCCATTGATTCCCACCAGTGATGCGCGTTGCCCTCTAACTGAGTCCTTACGCCTATCATCCATAGGTCAGAAGGTAATTGTGAGGCCTCTAACAACTTCTTGGTATTGGCAATCCAGTTTGTGGTCTCCTCTGGACTCTCATTGCCCTTATATGGCTTAGGACCCATCTGCACAAAGTCCTTGACTGAACCAACTCGAGCTTGTGATACTGAAACTAGTGCCTGGGTTGGTGTAGGGGATAGTGCAGCCATTCTCTCAAGTGGTGCCAGAAATTCTAGCCTCTGCTCTGCTGCTTGCTGCCTCTGTTCCTGTATTATCATCTGAAAGAGTTGGAACAGATGTATCTGGCCATCCTGCGGTGCTAGTGGAGCTGGAAAAGTCCCATTAGGTATCGTAGGAGGGGTTGATAGAATTTGATTGCTAGTCAGTCCATCCGGTCCGGGAAGAAGATGAGTCGTTGAGGTCACTCCTGGTGATTAGTCATCATCCCCTGGAGACGTATTGTCCCCGGTGGCGGCATGCCCGTTATGCAAATTCATCTCTCTGCAAGAGATGGACGAAGGATTAAGAAGAGTACATGAATCAAGCAGGATGCAAGAACTTAAGTAGGACATGTTGGAAGGAAGGTAAGTTATAGTTAAGTGTGGATGAGATCTAAAATTTTAATCCTAGGTGCAGGTCCGCTCGGTACAGTTACGTAACCAAAACGGCTAACTCGACCTGCATGGGCCACCACAAAAATATGTCACGTCCCAGTCCCAAAATACGTAGGACTAGGAACACGTAAGCATGCCAGCCGTATGTATATGGCAACTCCAATATATGGATATCATAATACACATGTACGATGTAATATGAATATAAACTCACATGTGGTATAAATATTTTCACAAGTCACAGATATGCTAGTCTCATCCACACAACAAGTCATAGAAAAGAAATACTAGACAAGAATAAGGAGTCTGAAATATCCAAAATAATAGTCGGGTGGAGACAAATCTACTACCAAAGACTATATCCAAAACTAAAATGAGAGAGGATTATAAAATCTCCAATATGAAATAATGTGAAGACATAAGTGTATCAGCTAAAAGAATCCATCGCTAGATGTAATCAAGGATGCTCATAAGGTAAGACCTCATCGGCAGAAAGGAATGTGTCAGGTCCAGGCCCGTACTCCTGCGGATACTCCTGGTCGTCTATACCTGGCAAGGGACCAGGTCCTCAGAGGGACATAACAAGATACAGAAAAACGAGCCAATTTGAATACAGTAAACATGCATAATAGGTAAAAAATATGTAAGTACGCTGTACAAGACAATCTATATGAATGCAAATGAGGACAACTTTTCGACGTATAGGCAAGGGTAGGCTACTCGATCTAATCTCACACTCACACACAAGTCCATGAACATCATCAGCCGACATACCGTGGGGGTAGCGACCATCGGACACGACCACTATAAAGCGTGCTAGCGACCAGCCGACAAAAATATCATGATCGTACCTAACCTCTCGGTATAACAATCGTTTAGCTCACGTACACGTTACCTCTGAGCTATCGTCATCACATCCTCCCCAGTAGAGTTTGCTGTAATGCCCCGCTCCGCGTCGGCATTATGTATCAGGTGAGTGGGCAGAAGTTCGTTCTCTGATTCTTGCACGCCTTAATAATAACCTGAGTTTTTGCTTGCAATATTTTCATAAGAGAATGCTAGAACCTGCCTTGCATGTTAATGAACGAACTCACCTAGCTTGTCTTTGAAACAAACATGTCTGCTTAACGAAAATCCTGAAACGCTTGTCTAGAGTGCATGAACATGTTCACTATCCTATATGCTCTGAGAGAACCATACCGTGCCTGAATGTGTTCAAGTGATAAGTCGGATTGTCCCGCAACAACGATAACTGTTCTAATGGTTCGTCTCGTCTGCATACTAGAGTTTATTTGATAGTGTTCCATGCATTCGCATCGGTCGAAAAATGGCTTTTTGTGGAGAACTGAACTGCATGTGTCACGGCTGCTACCATCATAGTGAAAAGCAACCATGAGTCACAGCTGCCATTAGCATCAGATAAATGAGTCATTGGTATGTTGTACAACCAGCTGCTGATCCTGAGATACTCGAGGACCGCCTTGCATATAGCTAAGTCATTGTGTTGGTTTGGATAGATGGTGTCACGCCCCAGTCCCAAAATATCGAGGGACTGGACACGTGGCAACGGCCAACAGTACGCACCGATGGATAACCCAATTTAATGGAACCATCAGGGCATACTTAAGCTGTAAATAAGGTCTACTACCACAAGTCACACTAATCTCATCCATAAAGATAAAGAATAAACTGCATAATGAAATGGAAATAAGTAGCAACAACAAGTTAGTCGGGAAAATAATCCGACTTAGGTCTGAATACACTGGCTCAATAGGCCAGGAACAAAAGAGATAAACATAAGTAAATACTGAGTACTGGAACAGGCACTCAGGAGAAGTCTTCGGCAGTCACCTCGTCTTCAGTGTTCGGTTCTGCTCCAGCAATAGCTTCAGCTCCGGTCCCGTATATCTCGGGGTACTGTTCCTCAGCTAAACCTGGGGACATAATCCATTCCAGGTCCTCAGTGGACATAGCAAGGCACAAAATAAAACAAGCCAAATAAAAGCAGTACAATTAAATTAATTAAAACAGCAGGGTAAACTATGTAACCATCTATGTGATATGCAAATGAGAGCAACACTAGTACTCAGGCTGAGACCGCTACAAGCTCTGTGTCGGGGAGCCGGTAGCAGTAATAACACGTAAAGGGTCTAGCTCTGCTGGAGAGTCTACAACCTCACAATAATAGTAGATATATATAGAACAGCCTGTAGCCTGTGTGTCTCTCCCCACCCAATGTAATCACGCAAGTCATGACCATAACGTCTCATGCCCATGTCAGCGGGATTATAGCTAATGCAACAAGTTATACTGTCTATAAATAAAATAACTCTGTCAAGTCCTGTATCCTATACAGAATCACCACGAATATCTCAGGAGGATTCTGTCCATGATAGTGTCAAGTGTCCTGGGTTGTAGGGTACTTGATAGGTCAAGTACAAAAGTAAGGGGATCGTAAATCCATCTCTAAATGACGAACCCAACACCGCGTACGGTGTTGGCACCCGACTATGATCGGACACTAGGTACGTCACGCGATTCCTAGGTTAAGCAGTTTAAACAAGTTTATATGAATTTACACAAGACATCCAACAAAGTATTATTACAGAAAATATGAAAATAAAGACTGCAAGTTTGGCAAGGTGCACTTGCCTGATATTTGGATTCCACTTAGGTCCTGGTTTCGAAAATTTCCAGAGATGTCTCCGAAAGCTGAAATAAATAGTACCATCATGATCAGAAGGTGTCAAATAGCTAGGAACGCCTGTCCTTGGGTCCAATTTGGAGACAAGGGCAAAAACGGCAATTTCGGGCCAAAACGGGGTCCACCGGTGGGCCCGCTTTGCACCAAAAAACGTGTCAAGGTCAACTGTCTCTAAATTCACCAAACTTAGTGTCAACAGGTCAGGAACGCTGATACGAACCCAACGGAACTTCCAGATTTGAATTCCGATGAGCCGATCACGAAATCGCCCGTCGAGGGGGGCCTGTGGGGCCCACGACACGCGATTTCGTCAACGTTTCTCAGAATCGAACCAAACTTGACCCACAGGACCAGCGTATCGCTACGAGTCCGATGGCGCAAGTTTCGTCTCGATCTGACGTGTGTGCACGAAGTTATGGTAAATTTCAGAAAAGGCGGATACGGGGCGATGTCCGCGGATACGCGTTGATTTCGGTGTGCACGCACACCCGAATCAGCTTCCGCAAAATCCCACACGTCCGTATCGACGAGGCGCACGTATCTGTGAAGACCGCACGCGACCAAGTCGTCCCGTTTGGCGGGGCGTACTCAGTTCCGGGGTGAAACAGGGTCTGGTTTTTCCTGTTTTTGGATCGCGGTGTGCGATCACCACAGGACGCGATGCCCCGAGCGGTTTGTCCGGGCACCGAGAGGGTCATACAGGCTTCGCGATACAATTTACAGAATCGAAAATGGAACTACGAGCAAAAAGTTA
The DNA here is from genome assembly GCA_036927795.1 of Iris macrosiphon. Taxonomy (NCBI): domain Eukaryota; kingdom Viridiplantae; phylum Streptophyta; class Magnoliopsida; order Asparagales; family Iridaceae; genus Iris; species Iris macrosiphon. The sequence goes on from JAYESA010000014.1 coordinate 162,278,342, forward strand.
CGGGTACCTGAACTGGGCCTGAAAAACCGAGATCTACGCGTGTCCGAGTGTCCTTCGTGTCCTGTGTCGACGAGTCCCGTGTCCGCTGTGTCCGCGGTGCGTCCAGCTAGGTTAGGGTTCTGTTCGCCGGAGGAGGGCGGTGCTGCGGCTAGGGCGGGGGTCGTCGGCTCGAGGCTGAGCGGGCTGCACGGCGGGGAGGACGGGCGGCTAGGGAGTCGGCCGGCGTCGGGTTCTGGAAGCGGCGGGAAAGGAGGAGGAGGAGGCGAGTGGCGGCTAGGGCGGAGGGGTCTGATCGGAGAAGGAGGAGGCGGGATTAGGTGGAGGTCGGCGCCGGGGAAGAGGATGGCCGGAGTAAGGTTCCGGCGGCTCTAGGGTGCTGGCTTGGGGGGAAAGAGGGAGGAGATGGGGGATTTTATAGGGGCTCGGGGCGAGGGTGAGGCCGGGGAAGGCGGGTCGAGGAGGAGGACGTGGGCGCGGCTAGCGGAGGTGGAGGCGGTCGTGGCGGCCGGAAAACGCGGCGGCCGACGGAGGATTCGGGCGAGTGGGTCGGGGGAGAGGAGAAAGAGATGCGGGTCGGGTCGGGCGCGGATCCGGGTTGGGCGGACCCGCCCGACCCGCTAGGTCCGGTTTGGGCTTGCTATAATGGGCTTGGCCCACTGGGCCGGGCCGGCCCCTAATACAAAATAATAACAGTAATAATAATAAAATAATAATAATAATAATAATAATAATAACTAATAATTAATTAATTTAATTAGAAAAATAGTGTTTAGGCTTTTAAAAATAGGTCTGAGGCCCAATAAAATCCCAGAAAATTACCCTAAGTCCGATTTTCTATTTTACACCATAAAATCATATTTTCATCACATTTTAATATTATTTATTAGCAATTAAAATCCTACAATCACCACAGCATATATTGTAAATTCCTAAAAATTGCAGAAAAATTCCCAAAATTGAAATTTTTTTTTTTAAATCTAAAAATTTAGGGTGTTTACAATCTACCCCCCTTAAGAGGATTGCGTCCTCGCAATCGAAGGGTAAACTATAAAGGCAAGATTGTACAGAATTAAAGAATGCTCTGGTTTTACCTGCATCAGCAAATAAGTGTGGATAACGCTGGCGCATAACATCTTCTCGTTCCCAGGTCGATTCGCCAGGAGAGTGTTGTTTCCAAGCTACCCGAACCAGTCTGATTGTCTGCCCTCGCAGTGTCTTCTCACTGGTGTCGAGTATACCCACTGGCTGCTCTTCGTATCTCAGGCTAGGTCCCACCGAAATCTCAGAATGATCAACTATATGACTTGGGTCCGTCACGTATCTCCTCAGTTGTGAGACGTGGAATACATCATGCACTCCCTCTAAGGATGGAGGTAATGCAAGACGGTAAGCCACCTCACCAATGCGCTCCAAGATATCAAATGGCCCAATGTACCTTGGGCTTAACTTGCCTCTGCTGCCAAATCTGATAGTACCTCTAGTGGGCGAGATCCTCAAAAATACATGCTCTCCTTCCTTGAACTCCAGGGGACGTCTGTGCGCATCGGCCCAATGCTTCTGTCTATCCTGGGCTGCACGGAGATGATTCTGAATCTGCCTTACTTTCTCCACTGTCTCCGTTACCAACTCTGGACCCAGTATTTGACGTTCGCCAACGTCACTCCAGCATATCGGCGATCTGCACTTCCTTCCGTACAACGCCTCAAAAGGTGCCATCTGAATGCTTGCCTGATAGCTGTTGTTGTAGGAGAACTCCACTAAGTGCAGATGATCTTTCCAAGATCCTCCAAAGTCCAGTATACATGATCGCAGCATATCTTCCAGGATCTGAATTGTGCGCTCTGATTGGCCATCTGTCTGGGGATGATAGGCAGTACTAAACTTGAGCCTGGTGCCGAGACTCTCTTGCATGCTTCGCCAAAAGTGAGATGTAAATCTCGAGTCTCGATCTGATACAATACTAACCGGCACTCCATGAAATTTTACGATCTGTCGCATATACATGTCGGCGAGTACTTCCGTGGATTGTCCGACTCTGAATGGCAAGAAGTGAGCCGACTTAGTGAGTCGATCCACGATGACCCATACTGCATCCTTTCCACTAGGACTTCTTGGAAATCCAGTGACGAAGTCCATGGTAATATGCTCCCACTTCCATTCAGGGATGGAAAGTGGCTGCAACATACCTGCAGTCCTTTGGTGCTCGGCCTTCACCTGCTGGACTAAGCATTTTGCCACAAATCGGGCAATCTCCCTTTTCATTCCATGCCACCAGTAATATTGTCTTAAGTCCCGGTACATCTTGGTCCCTCCTGGATGAATCGAGTATATGGAGCTATGTGCTTCTGTCATCAACTCCTGCCTTAATTCTCCATTCGGAACATATAGGCGATTTTCGCACCTTAATGTCCCGTCCTCGTGGATGCGAAGTCCCGTTTGCATGCCTGCTTCGGTTCTCTCTTTCAGCCTTCGGAATCTGGCATCATTAGGCAAAGCTTCTTTGATTCTCTCCACCAGCGATGACTTTACTTCGAGGTTAGCCAGCAAACCATTTTGTCCAGGTAGAACAACCTCTATCTGAAGATCTTGCAAGTCTTGTAATAGCTGCGGCTGCTCCGTTAAGAAATAAGCCGAGGGTTTTCTGCTGAGGGCGTCGGCTACAACATTTGCTTTCCCCGGGTGGTACTGCAGATCGATGTCAAAGTCCACCATCAACTCAAGCCAACGCCTTTGCCTCATGTTGAGCTCCTTCTGTGTATAAACATACTTCAAGCTCTTATGATCAGTGAATATTTTGACCTTCTCTCCATACAGATAATGTCTCCAGATCTTCAATGCAAAAATCACTACAGCTAGCTCCAGGTCGTGCGTTGGGTAATTCTTCTCGTGGACCTTCAACTGCCTCGATGCATAAGCGATAACCTTGCCATGTTGCATCAAGACACAACCTAGTCCACTACCAGACGCATCACTATAAACAACAAAACCTCCTGACCCTGAGGGAAGAGTCAAGACTGGTGCTGTTGTTAGACCCTCTTCAATTCTTCAAAGGCATTCTGGCATTCTTCTGTCCATATGAACTCCTGATCCTTCCGTGTCAGCTTAGTCATAGGTTCTGCGATCCTTGAAAAAATTTCTACGAACCGCCGGTAATACCCAGCAAGTCCAAGAAAACTTCTCACTTCCGCAACCGAGGTAGGGGTAGGCCAGGTTTCTATAGCAGTGACCTTCTCTGGGTCCACAGACAGTCCTTCACCCGAGATAATATGCCCTAAGAATGGCACCTTGTCCATACAGAACTCACATTTGCTGAGTTTGGCATACAGCTTCTCCCTTCTCAAAGTTTCCAGCACAATTCTGAGGTGTTCCTCGTGCTCTTCGTGGTTCTTGGAGTAGACTAGGATATCATCAATGAATACCACCACGAACTTATCCAAGTACTGATGGAAGACTCCGTTCATCAAACTCATAAATACAGCAGGTGCGTTGGTTAAACCAAACGGCATTACTAGGAACTCATAATGTCCATATTTAGTCCTGAAGGCCGTCTTTGGGATATCTTCCTTCTTCACCCTAATCTGGTGATAACCGGATCTAAGGTCAATATTTGAGAATACTCTAGCACCACTCAATTGGTCAAACAAGTCATCAATGCGTGGTAAGGGGTACCGGTTCTTAATAGTTACAGCATTTAGGGCTCTGTAATCAATGCACAACCGTACAGTTCCGTCCTTCTTGGGTACAAAAAGTATAGGTGCTCCCCAAGGTGAAACACTGGGCCGAATAAATCCTTTCTCCGGAAGGTCGTCAACTTGTGCTTTCAACTCCACTAACTCCTTAGGTGCCAGCCGATATACCGATGAAGTGATAGGTTCGGCTCCTGGAGTTAGGTCTATTGTGAATTCTATCTCCCGATCAGGTGGTAAACCTGGAAGATCGTCGGGAAATACGTCCACAAATTCCGTTATGACTCTTGGGTAACTTGAATCTTCTTCTACAGTCAATACCCTAAGAGTTGGCTGGACCCCTTGTTCTACAGCTCCTCTAAGAAATTCAAACTCAGGAAGGCTAGGGGGTCTAAATATCACTTTTTCAAGCCGGCAATCCAGTGTCGCATGGTACTGACTTAACCAGTCCATACCAAGTACAATATCGTAATCAGGCATAGAAAAGATCAAGAATTGGGCTCGCATCTCTCGGCCACAGACTACCACTGAACATGATCTACAAGTATCACTAACCGGGATAATTCCACCTCCCGTTAGAATTCTCTTCATCTTCGAGAGAGGTGCGGTAGCTATTCTATGTGTGGCTACGAAGCTAGCAGCAATAAATGAATGCGAGGCTCCAGAATCAAATAATGTTACAGCAGAAATTGAAGCTACTAATATGGTACCTGCTATCACTTCGCCTGCAGTAGCTTCCTCAGTGACTGCTAGTGCATATGCCTGACCTCGTCCCGGAGCGGGACCCCTTTGCTGACGAGCTTACTGGAACATTGCTGCCTGAGGTGGTAGAGGTGGCCTGGCTCCTCCAGGCCCTGTCTGTGTTGCTCCCCCAGCTGGAAGAGCTGCAGGTGGAGCTGGTCGATTCGGAACTCCCTCCCGACGTTCCGAGCAGTCCTTTGAGAAGTGTTGTCCAAATCCGCAAACCAGGCAGAGCCCCAGCTTGCGTCTACATTCTTTTTCAATATGTCCTACCTTGCCGCAGTAATGGCAAGTAGGCAGGTTCTTAGTTGCTGCTCTTGGAGGCGGGCTCTTCTGGGGCCATTTAGCAGATTCCCCTGGTGATGACTTGGACGGTGCGGAGGAGAAGGGACGTTTCAGGCTTGATTCCCTCCGAGTAACGCGCTCCAGCCGACGTGCTGCAGCTAGGACGTCGGAGTAAGAGGTGGGCGCGACCGATCCGATTAACTTCTGAAGCTCGAACCTGAGGCCATCAAAGAACTTCTCCGCCTTCTCTTCTTCAGTAGGAATTAGGGAAGGGGCGAAGCGGCTCAGGCGAATGAATTCGGCGTTATATTCCTCCACCGTCATGTTGCCCTGGATCAGGCGGTTGAATCTGTCTCGGAGTTCTGACCGAGCCACAGCAGGGATGTACATTTCCTGGAAGAGTCTGGAGAACTCCTCCCAGGTAACCTGATCATGTCCGAGCCTTCTTTCTTCGGACAGCCACCAATGATGCGCGTTGTCCGTCAGTTGCATCATGACGGCAGTCATCCATTTATCCCTTGGTAGTTCAGCGGCCTCCAACTGATGCTGCGTGTTCGTAAGCCATTCATGAACTTCAGCTGGTCCTTCCTTGCCCGAGAAGGTACGGGGCTTGAGTTGACGGAAATCTGTGATAGATCCCGTCGCTAGCCGCCTATTTGGTGGATTTGCATGTTCCAATGCTGCGACTAGGCTGTTCCTTAGGTTCTCGGCCTCATGACGTTGGGCCTCCTGTTGAATCTGTTGTTGTGCCTGCATCATGGCGTAGAACATCTGGAACATTTGCTGGCCGTCCATTGCCTGTCCTGGGGGAAAGACAGGCATCGTAGGAGGGAACTGGGGAGGAGGCGGGATGTCATCACGCCTGAACCTGGAACTTGGCTGGCCAGTTTGATTGCTCTGAGAGGATTGTCCTCTGGTATCTGGCGTCGTTCCAGCTTCGCAGGTAACCCCCGCTTCAGGCGGTGTACCCAAGGGGGTCTCGTCACCACTTCTGGGATCCATTACTCATCAAAAAAAAATAATGAGAACGCACAAAGGAATCAAAACAGGATGTAATTCAAGCAATTAAATTGAATTCGACATAGAGTCCAAAAACGATTCAATCAATGGATGAGATCCTATAACTTATCCTATCTTATTGCAGACCTGTTCGGTCCCTAAGTTGAAACCGAACAATTTAGTTTTGACCTGCATAGGCCACCACAAAAACCATGTCACGTCCCAGTCCCAAAATATCGAGGGACTGGACACGTGGCAACGGCCAGCAGTACGCACCGATGGATAACCCAATTTAATGGAACCATCAGGGCATACTTAAGCTGTAAATAAGGTCTACTACCACAAGTCACACTAATCTCATCCATAAAGATAAAAAATAAACTGCATAATGAAATGGAAATAAGTAGCAACAACAAGTTAGTCGGGAAAACAATCCGACTTAGGTCTGAATACACTGGCTCAATAGGCCAGGAACAAAAGAGATAAACATAAGTAAATACTGAGTACTGGAACAGGCACTCAGGAGAAGTCTTCTGCAGTCACCTCGTCTTCAGTGTTCGGTTCTGCTCCAGCAATAGCTTCAGCTTCGGTCCCGTATATCTCGGGGTACTGCTCCTCAGCTAAACCTGGGGACATAATCCATTCCAGGTCCTCAGTGGACATAGCAAGGCACAAAATAAAACAAGCCAAATAAAAGCAGTACAATTAAATTAATAAAAACAGCAGGGTAAACTATGTAACCATCTATGTGATATGCAAATGAGAGCAACACTAGTACTCAGGCTGAGACCGCTACAAGCTCTGTGTCGGGGAGCTGGTAGCAGTAATAACACGTAAAGGATCTAGCTCTGCTGGAGAGTCTACAACCTCACAATAATAGTAGATATATATAGAACAGCCTGTAGCCTGTGTGTCTCTCCCCACCCAATGTAATCACGCAAGTCATGACCATAACGTCTCATGCCCATGTCAGCGGGATTATAGCTAATGCAACAAGTCATACTGTCTATAAATAAAATAACTCTGTCAAGTCCTGTATCCTATACAGAATCACCACGAATATCTCAGGAGGATTTTGTCCATGATAGTGTCAAGTGTCCTGGGTTGTAGGGTACTTGATAGGTCAAGTACAAAAGTAAGGGGATCGTAAATCCATCTCTAAATGACGAACCCAACACCGCGTACGGTGTTGGCACCCGACTATGATCGGACACTAGGTACGTCACGCGTTTCCTAGGTTAAGCAGTTTAAACAAGTTTATATGAATTTACACAAGACATCCAACAAAGTATTATTACAGGAAATATGAAAATAAAGACTGCAAGTTTGGCAAGGTGCACTTGCCTGATATTTGGATTCTACTTAGGTCATGGTTTCGGAAATTTCCAGAGATGTCTCCGAAAGCTGAAATAAATAGTACCATCATGCTCAGAAGGTGTCAAATAGCTAGGAACGTCTGTCCTTGGGTCCAATTTGGAGACAAGGGCAAAAACGACAATTTCGGACCAAAATGGGGTCCACCGGTGGGCCCGCTTTGCACCGAAAAACGTGTCAAGGTCAACTGTCTCTATTCACCAAACTTAGTATCAACAGGTCAGGAACGCTGATACGAACCCAACGGAACTTCCAGATTTGAATTCCGATGAGCCGATCACGAAATCGCCCGTCGAGTGGGGCCTGTGGGACCCACGACACGCGATTTCGTCAACGTTTCTCAGAATCGAACCAAACTTGACCCACAGGACCAGCGTATCGCTACGAGTCCGATGGCGCAAGTTTCGTCTCGATCTGACGTGTGTGCACGAAGTTATGGTAAATTTCAGAAAAGGCGGATACGGGGCGATGTCCGCGAATACGCGTTGATTTCGGTGTGCACGCACACCCGAATCAGCTTCCGCGAAATCCCACACGTCCGTATCGACGAGGCGCACGTATCTGTGAAGACCGCACGCGACCAAGTCGTCCCGTTTGGCGGGGCGTACTCAGTTCCGGGGTGAAACAGGGTCTGGTTTTTCCTATATTTGGATCGCAGTGTGCGATCACCACAGGACGCGATGCCCCGAGCGGTTTGTCCGGGCACCGAGAGGGTCATACAGGCTTCGCGATACAATTTACAGAATCGAAAACGGAGCTACGAGCAAAAAGTTACGGGTACCTGAACTGGGCCTGAAAAACCGAGATCTACGCGTGTCCGAGTGTCCTTCGTGTCCTGTGTCGAGGAGTCCCGTGTCCGCTGTGTCCGCGGTGCGTCCAGCTAGGTTAAGGTTTTGTTCGCCGGAGGAGGGCGGTGCTGCGGCTAGGGCGGGGGTCGTCGGCTCGAGGCTGAGCGGGCTGCACGGCGGGGAGGACGGGCGGCTAGGGAGTCGGCCGGCGTCGGGTTCTGGAAGCGGCGGGAAAGGAGGAGGAGGAGGCGAGTGGCGGCTAGGGCGGAGGGGTCTGATCGGAGAAGGAGGAGGCGGGATTAGGTGGAGGTCGGCGCCGGGGAAGAGGATGGCCGGAGTAGGGTTCCGGCGGCTCTAGGGTGCTGGCTTGGGGGGGAAGAGGGAGGAGATGGGGGATTTTATAGGGGCTCGGGGCGAGGGTGAGGCCGGGGAAGGCGGGTCGAGGAGGAGGACGTGGGCGCGGCTAGCGGAGGGGGAGGCGGTCGTGGCGGCCGGAAAACGCGGCGGCCGGCGGAGGATTCGGGCGAGTGGGTCGGGGGAGAGGAGAAAGAGATGCGGGTCGGGTCGGGCGCGGATCCGGGTTGGGCGGACCCGCCCGACCCGCTAGGTCCGGTTTGGGCTTGCTATAATGGGCTTGGCCCACTGGGCCGGGCCGGCCCCTAATACAAAATAATAACAGTAATAATAATAAAATAATAATAATAAAAATAATAATAAAAATAATAACTAATAATTAATTAATTTAATTAGAAAAATAGTGTTTAGGCTTTTAAAAATAGGTCTGAGGCCCAATAAAATTCCAGAAAATTACCCTAAGTCCGGTTTTCTATTTTACACCATAAAATCATATTTTTATCACATTTTAATATTATTTATTAGCAATTAAAATCCTACAATCACCACAGCACATATTGTAAATTCCTGAAAATTGCAGAAAAATTCCCAAAATTGATTTTTTTTTTTTAAAAATCTGAAAATTTAGGGTGTTTACAGATGGACTGCCCCTAAGATGTGCATTGTGTGTCTAGCTATGCATTTGACCCTGGAGTCTCACGAGACACGCTGCGCACACCCTGAAACAGAACATCGGCTTGTCTTGCTTGCTTATTCAATATGAAACTCTATTTTCTAAAGATGTTTCCAAACAACGTAATATGACTCTGCTAGAACTGCATGAAACGAACATAGGTAAAACTAGAAAGATCACTAGTAATATAATATTTTATAACATGATTACTTAGTGTTGGCTTTAGTGAATGTTTGTTTTTGTTCAGTTGTTTTATCTCACAACTACTTATAAAAGTGCTGACCCACCAACAGTTTACTTGCTTGCAGGTACTGGATCGTCCGAGGGAGCGATAGGCGTGCCACGGTCCCTAAGACCCGAAATCCTGGTTTCGATTGTGCCCCGAGATTGCTATCGTATAAGGGGACATAATGTATGGAACGAATGCCTTTGCATAAGAGAACCCAAGTCCCTCGATTGTCCCGAATACTCAGTTGGCTAAATGCATTGCATTGCAACAATGTCCATTTTTGCTGCTTACTCGATAGATGCGATGATAGCCAACAATCAACTTAAACGATAAGGCCTTGCGCGGGAGCAACCCCAGGCTCGCACGGCATCACGTCCCGATACATCCCAACCGGCCATCCCTTCCTCCCACCTGCGGGACAGGCGCGGTGATTCGCGTCCGGTGCACCGAGGCGCGGTGATTCGCGTCTAGTTCAATCCGGCTACGGGGGCGAGACGGTGGTCCGGGCGGCCCCTCGGGGCCGGGACGTGACATTTGCCATGTCCTTATTACCTCTGAGCAAACCCCCCTACTTGACTATCGATTATCACGTCCATATTACCTCTGATATCAGTCATCATCTAAACTTTTCACCTGTACTTAACTCTAAGTACGTCAACGGTGTTAAGTCCACAAAATCTGCCACGTCTATATCACCTCTGGCAGGGCTTGTCTCGAATCTATTACTTACACTCAGGTGCACAAGAAGTAAATAGTCCACAAAACCTATCACGTTCATATAACCTCTGATAGGGTTTTCTTCTCGAACTTATTACTTGCACCCAAGTGCGCAAGACGTAATATGTCTACCAAAAAGTCCCCTAGTGGGACGTCCTTAACAAACTGTGGTGTTGTACTATGTCCATATTACCTCTAGTACAATATCCAAAGTCTACAACATGCAATATGACAAATCCAAAAGAAAATTCTAGAAAATGAGAGACTTTATTGATTAATATTCAAGATCATGAGTACATATGATGAAAATCCATTTTTAAGGATTTTTCTTTAGTATTCATGGTCATGAGTACATATGATGGAAACCCATTTTTAAGGGTTTCCATAAAGTCTCGCTGACACGAACCTTTAATATTAGAAATGTTCCTCCGTGTTGTTGTTGCTACCGACACAAGTAGAGCAAGCAGCAGAGCTCAATGCTTTATGGATCATCCCTCTACAGTGCAAACCTTAGTATATGGAAAAGAACCCATACTGATGGATAGCAAGGGAGAAGCAGGAGCAGGCGCTCTACAACCGTGCGGGAAGACCGAAGACAGGAATGACAATTAATCCAAATTCTGTCATCGACACCGCAAGCCCCAACGGTAGCAAGTCGCATAAGGAGAAAAAATGCAGTTAACACGCTGCATAAACAGGGACAGCTCCACACATGACGCAGGATGTTCACCATCGTCTCCTGGATCAGTTTTTTGGCGAAAAACCACCGCGAAAGGTTGGCATTATTTTCGAATGACGGGTTCTATGATAACCTTCCATGCTCCATCATGGACACCGCGAATGGTGGTAAAACCTGCATAAAGAGAACACATATTAGTCTCAACGAAAATTGCAAAAGTGTACAACGGCCGCATGCCGCTTCCAGGTTGCAGCCACACGCAGGAGGGGACATCTCGAGATAGCTAAGTCCGCGCACATGAGCAAGAGGAGGGCTCATCCATGCGGCTAATCTACAGATAGGCTCTGTGTGCATGATGTAGATAAGTTTCCATCCAGGCGACCCAGTCTAAGCAGTCAAAAACGGTTATATATCGGTTATATAACCGATATATAATGGTATCGGTCTTGGACCGATATTTTTTTGCAGAAATATCGAAAAAATATCGGAACCGATATTATCGGCCGATATGGCCGATATTTTTCGAAATATCGGTTTACAAAAAAATCGATTTCTCACGGTTTTGGTTTTGCTACAGAAAAATCGATATTGAATGATATGACATTCTAGTTTTGCTACAGAAAAATCGATATTGAATGATATGACATTCACATCAATGGAGAATGGAGATTACATCTTCTGCCATCAAAATCTGCATGCATCAAACTTATTCAGAGATGTAGTTCCTCAAGTGATCTCCTTTATTTTGGATCTCTTGGATTTTTTGACGATATGTATACTTTCTGCATATTTTATAATAAAAAACTATTAAGTGTATTGTTCATATATAAAAATTGTGTTAAAAATACAAACCGATATTTACCGTTACAAAACCGATATATCGGTAATATATTTATAACTCTACTGGACCGTTATCATGAAAAAACCGTTATTAACTGCATAGGACCCAGTTCCATATAAGCTCTGAGCATGATTGCAGATGATTCCTCATCATGCGGCCAAGCTACAAATAGGCTCTGCGTGCATGTTGCAGATAAGTTCTCATCCATGCGACCAAGCCACATATAGGCTCTGTGCACATGTTGCAGATGATTGCTCATCCATGCGGCAGAATGTTGTTGGGGGGTACGTGTTCTATATGATTTCGCATCTATGCTGCAAGATCGTGTACTTGTGTCTCTATGTCTCTGCCATCATGACACACCCCTACCTCCAAAAAGAACGCCAACATCAGGGGGCCACAAGTCAACGCCACTCTTGACAAACCCCTCGACGAGATAGACAGCAACCCTCGGCATCTTCTTTCACAAAATAGGAGAAAATCGAGAGACAAAATTTATCTTCTCCCTAGTCCGCCTATTTATAGGCTCCTAGGGCGCGTGAGAAGATCGAAGCGATGAACCAGACAGTTATGAGGATGAACCTGATATCTCGATTTGTGTGATCCTTATTTATCTACTCGAAAACTGTCGTTGACTCAAAATCTCCAAGAAATTTTCTCGGAGATCGAGCCAAATCTCGACATTTAATGATCTGACAGTATGGCGGAAGCACCTACGCGACAACGTACCTATGCGACATGTCACTCAGATACGGCCCAAGGTCTTCTCTTTCATGCTTCTTTTTTAAAGTATTCCAAAACTTATCAGTTTGAAAACTTTGAAAGGGGTCTTGTAGAAGTATAAAAAATATAAATTCATGCGTCCAACAAACATGCGTCCCAAGATCGACAAAGAAAAAATTATGTCGCAGAACGACTATGCGACAAAAAAAGGAGCTACTATGCGCTGACCGCTAAGTAACTAGTGTTCCCATGCGCCAACAGTGCCATGCATCACTAAGTAACTAATGTCCGCATGCGCCACTACTCCCTCAAGCATCCAGGCGCTCCAATACTGGCCACATAAAGGCCTGACACAAATATTATATCTGACACCGAATCCTGACAAAAATGACTTTCTGAACGTCTCGAAAGACGTGAGTACGCTAAACGACAGAACCTAACGTCAGCATGAACTTTACTCCTCACAGGCGTGTAGGCCACGTGTACGAGGCCACATGCGTCCCAGGTCCCATGCGTTCCATGCATCTCTGGCCCCATACGTTCCAGACTCCATGCATTCCATGCGTTGTAGACTCCATGCGGTCCATGTGTCTCTGGCCTCATGGGTTCCAAACTCTACACGTTTCATGCGTCTCTGGTCTCATGCGTTCCAGACTCCATGCGTTTCATGCGTCCCAGACTCCATGCGTCCAACTTCGCATGATTTCTTGAGACAAAATCTTTTTGTTGCGACAGAAGTGATTCTCTCCAACTAAATGCAGGCCACGTGTCAAGCTGACTAAGTCATTAAAACAAAATACGAGAACCGTCCAGATCTTCAGCAACAGCAAATCGCAACAAACGTCCACGTGGCAGCTCGGCCTTGACTCAACTACATCATGTTAAGGATGTACACGTGACAGTCTGCCCATAACATGCGCTTACAGTTGCAACCGCATTCTGTTGAAAGAGTCCACTACGGCCACCAAACAGAAGCACATGCGACACCTATAGCCCATCAACCGCAACTTGGACGTTCCAATGGCTGATTTTTCTGCTTCAGAAACCATACCCCCTCCAAACGAGCTACTTATGTGCACACAAGCTCAGGAGAGAGAAAAGAGCATCACCATTCCCTCGTCGGACCTTCAACGGAGTAAAAGAGTCGCTGAAGTACTCGATCTCCATCGTCACATTACCCAGATCAAAAATATTGTACTTAAATTTTCTGTCTATGATTTCTTTGTACTATTTTTTTTTTGTTATTAAACGAAGGTTTTTCACTTCAATGGCAAACAATATTCCACTCGAAAATGGAGAAAAATAGAGGAAGAAAAAAATTGAGGAAAAAGAACTGAAAGAAAATTCAAGTGTTATAATGTTTGGAAAGAAAAAAAAAAATGGAACAGAGGATTTTAAAATTTTACGTAGGTTCCACCAAAATTTCTTATTACATGGCTCCAAAATTTACGTTTGTCTTGCATGTTTTTTCTACACCACTTTTTGTCATTCAAACCCTGAAACACCGCATTTTTTTCAAACATAACAAATAGATACATTTCTGTATGGAAGAATCTTACACAATAGACAAATGGAAGTAATAATTGACAACTTATCATGTTTCTATTGGCCCCATTACTACACGAGTGTAAGAGCACATGATCCCAATCGCTATCACGATATTATCGATCAAATTGTGAAAAAAACGGATGGATTGAAGGGTCATGGTAAATATATATGTCAATGTCCTAAGTCCATCCGATATATCATCCAAAGAGAGAATCTACAATCCGATCTAATATAAAATCCTGGCCAGACTCGTTCCTAGTGAACAAGGGTTAGCTGTAGCCAACTAATACTGTATGCAAGTCAGTCAAAATAGTTCTAGCTGTCATGCTTAGGATCTCGAGTCTCACCATATCTCAATGTGTGAGTCACAGGAAACATATGCATCATGCTTAATTCCACATGGATGGCTTATTCAATCCACAGCAGGAAACTACAGAATATCTATGCATGTCACTGTTCAACACTTTTTGTTGATCATGATACACTATCAACGACCCATGATCACACTATAAAACGATCGCACGGATCATATATATGATATGCTTGCTGTGACCATTGACCACAAAGGTTACTTACGACTATCCAGCAAACAATACCCCCCAAGTTCACGCATGGCTCAACAGCTACTGATCAAGTTCAATATTGTCAAGTACAAGAGCATATGGTTAATCGATCTTAACTATATGTAGAATAGCATTAGGTGCCATTGGAGTTCGTCTAGCTCGATTGCTACGACAGTAGTGTGAACTTGTACCTACTGGAATTTGGTCTTTAATGCTTGTTTCTATTGATTGGATTTGGACATGAGAGTGACATGTGGTACTAAAGTTGGCAACCACAAGTTATGCTTTACCATGTTCTTTTGCAACTGTAAATGGTGCAAACGCCAACCAGCAAACACGATCGACTAACCGAAATTCCCAATTTTGGTTATGTTGCAACGCAACTTGAAATGCAGGTGATTGCTTGCTAGTCGGAGACGGCAGCGGCGGCAGAAAAGACTGGTCAATGGAGGCTGAATTCTGTAAATTACGACCAGAAACAAAATACATAAATTGAGAAAGATGAACATGCATGGGGAAAAAATTAGAAATTTCTTAGGAAGGAAAGAGCCCCAAGTGATGCCTAGTTTTACTAATTCAATCTCGTCGTGGGATTGAAGGTTTTGTTACTTAAAACTATTTCTCCCATAAATCAAATGAATCATCATGAACTAACACCACCTAGATTACTGCACCAAAAACTGAAAATTCTAAACCTGCACTAGAACCCAGTTGTGTGATCAGGGCTGTCCCTACAGAGAAGCGAGGAAGCAGCCAACCTTGGCCCTCCCAATTTTTGCCATTCTTTGGATCGCCCTTTTTTTCTTTACTATGTTGGTTTTATCACATCGAGACTCCGTCACGACCCGTACCAGAAAAATCGGACATGAATCGTGGGTACGTCCAGCCTATCCTCCTTAGAAAATTTAGTTTTCGAAATTTAAAGTCGATCGCGCTTCTTCTAGGTCAAACCCTCAACAAATCTGTCCAGACGGCAAAACTCTGCTGCATACTCGTCCACCAGCATGCTCCCCTGGACGAGTGCCTCGAACTGGCTCTCCAAAGCACTGAGAGCCACATCCGGAAAAAAACTTTTCCTTGAAAAGCTTCTTGAAAGCCTCCCAAGTCAGTCCCGGTACTGCTATCCTCGTATCTGTGCGGTACAAAGTAAATACAAGATCGAACATCTGACTGCGCTTTGTCTCCTGTCGATCCTTCAACCCCTCTCTTGCTCACTCTACCCGCCTGTGCTGCTAGAACATACATGAATCTGGCAATCCACAAATCATCCTTGAATAGTGTGCAAATTTTTTTTTTCTCACATTTAATGTATTAAGGGTCAAATTTCAAGAGTTTGCCAAGACCTCCCCTCCGCTCCCATCCCATGAGCTCAGGGCAGCCATGTGTGTCATGCGTAAAGGTACAGAAACTGGAGATCTACTTGTTTTGGGTGCAACATATCATTCTTATGCTTATGATAACAGAGAAACTAACATCACAAGCATGCATAGGTTAGAAAATGATAGCCTTATCATGTGGAAGCTATAAGAAATTCAAAAATCATCATTACAGTAATGCAAATAAAAAGCTATAAGAAAGAAAAATGTTAAGTTTACAGCCAAATGCTTACAACCTCTCTCTCTCTCTCTCTCTCTCTCCGAGCAAAAATCGGTTTTGGACAGACAACCGACCTGAACCGACCCGAAATAATATTTTGGGTCGGACTTCATACAAACGGGTCGGTTGTTGGTTTTATAAACACATATATTCGGTTTATCGATTCGGATCACGGTTTTGCCATTTTGATTTTCGATCCGAACCGAAAACCGAATTAATAAATTACAGTTTTATCCCGAAAAAAATCTAACACTCTCTCCTCTCCTCACAATTTCTCACCGGCACCGCTCTCCTCTCTTTCACAGGAAACTTTCCTGAGGAAAACCCCTCTCTCTGGTTCCCACTCCCTCCACCTCCACCCCTCCCTCTTCTCCTCCATCTCCTCCGCCATCAAGTCCCACCTCGACTCCTCCCCCTCCACCGCTCCTCCCTTCACCCCGTCCTCTACTCCCTCGTCGACTGCATCGTCTTCTTCGACTACCCCTCCCTCTCCCCCTCCGCTTTCCCTCCTGGCGCTCTCTTCCTCTAACCCGTCTACTCCGACCTACCCCTCCACAAGAAGACCCCCGCCTCCGACCGCACCCTCCTCGTCGATCTCGCGTCCCTCGTCCTCTCCGCCTACCACACCCTTCTCGTCCCATCCCTCCGCATTCCTGTCTTCTTCGAAAACTCACTGCTCGTCCACGTCCGCAGTGGCACCGTCTCTGACGCCCCCGATCTCACATTGCACACGAATTCTTACAATTTAAACCGAACCGACCGAAAACTGAATCGTTTTAATTCGGTCCGGTTCTGTTCAAATTTTTTGTATACGGTTCAATTTTTCTTTTTTTAAATTGTGGTTTCGGTTTTGGTCGATTTTTCTAAATACGGTTCGGTTCAGACCGAACCGAACCGATGCTCACCCCTACTCTCCGCGCTATATGGGTCCCACCTGGCCCCACCTCTCCCCTCTCTCTCCCAATACAATTCTTTCCGAGGGACAGTTTTTGCCATAGCTATGAAATATTAAATTCACAAACCCCAAAAACTGATGGTATATTATTAGTTCTACTACATACACTCAAATATAAACTCATAATAACAACTCAATCATGTGATGACATGTGTACAATTTTTTGCATTTAGTTCCTAATCTTTTGTGGTTTTTGCAATCAAAAGTTGAGATGCATGTGATCCAACGGTTGTTAATGGCTGAGTTATTAAAATTAGGAACTCATGAGTTCCGTAGGAATTTCCGTATATTATTGGTTACTACACAGATAACAGTGCATCATCATCATCATTGACAACGTTGACATCAGTATGGCGTACTGGACATCTGTGTGTGATCGCCTTTTCCTTCATGTTTATACTAGTTGATATCCCGGGGGGGGGGGGGGGGGGGTTTCAATGAAATATAGTAATGCTGTTAAGGACTCGGGATATAAAAACTATCAGCAATTAATTATCAGAATATGTTAATCACCTATTTAACGCCTAGAATTTAGGCTCGAAGGTGCAATCAAGCATAGCTTGAATATAACACAACTGGAAGAGAAATCTGAAAGTTTGTCAACCTGAGTGATTTAGAGGCATGATGAGTGATGCAGAAGTGAAAATGGGGAGAATAATTCGGAAGGGGTGCTACAATCAAGAATTAATTAAACAAAACATTAATGGACAATATTAACTAGATGCTAAGTCAACCCGAGTGATTTTGAGACATGAGTAAGCACAAGGGGAAATGGAAGAGTAATGTCTCAGGAACAAATTGTTCAGTCATTAAGTGCAGTCAATTTTATGAACGCTCCATGCACAGGCCAGTTTTAAGATTTTAGAGTAATCAGCATCAATATTAAGTAATATTAAAGGCAAGATTAGAAGAAATCAAGAAAGATGAAAATATTACCCATCTGTTCTTAGTATTATGGTTTAGCGCAGAATTGAATTTCACGATTGTGAATCATGTGATTCACGAAACTGAGTCATAAAATCTTGCATTAATTCTTAAGTTTTTGTTGCACATTAGAATATGTTCTCATTCTTTTGGGAAGTGAAAGATACTAATGCAGATTCCACAATATTTGGAGATGGATTCAAATTATCTACCCAAAGATTTTTGACTTTTCAATGGCTAATAACCTTCGCCACCAGGGGTGAGGTCATTGGAGAGGTACTGGGTTCAAGCCCTTACCTTAAGGTACAAGAAAAAGGCTAATAACCTACTAGATTAGGAATTTCTCAAATTCACGTTCCTTGCAACCCCAACATTTTAAGGAAAATTTCATCAATTATTTAGTTACATGAGATCTTAGAACTAGGATTGGGTAGGCATAAACGAACTTCGGATGAGTTGGGAAACAATTTTTCTTAATATTACGAAGGAAAGAGCCCTTAACAGAACTGAAGGGGAAAAATGGTGGTAGCCAACTCCCAAAAAAAAAAAAGGAGAAAAGGAATTATTTGCTCAAACATTCTGATTCTCCCTACAACCGGTCAGTTTTAACTTTTAACAGGAAATCCTATCAATTTCACTCGGACACAATTAGTCTCTAAATTGATCACCTATGACAGTCCCAGCAAGTTAGACCAATGTACTTAAACTATGACTAAAATCTTAAAAGGGATGGGGGTGGTTTTGAAAATCAAGACTTGAGAACGTCCTACATTAACCAGTTGCTTTCAAAACCCAAGTTTCAGAAGATGGAATATCCTTGATCCCCCCAGCAAGATATATATAGATCCTTCCAAAGTAACCTCTAAAAAATATCCTAATTACAAAATTAATCCTCTAGATTTCAGCGTGAAACTGTACAACCTCAAATACAGAATGTAATTAACATGTTCCCACAACAATTCACTTCCATTAGAAATCAGAGGTAGAAACTCTATTCATGACACTCTTTTCTCTGGGACACGCACCTCACTATACTACTGGGTACCTTTGCCGCACTTGCTTTCAGCATGGGCTGCAACATGGGTAAACCCCTTTATTTTCACTCCATAATACATAAGTTTGACTTAAGGAGACTCAAGGCAAAGAACATCTAGTCTTTATCTTTTGTGATAAACTGCTACAAGTAAATCATCCACAAGAACAGTTTCCTACCATCCCTTAAGAACATTACTGCTATCATTTCCACTTAGACCGAGGTATAAGTTGCCATAGCCTTTGAAAGTTTTCCTCCCGCTCAACTAGCAAAAGTCAAATAAGAGCCACACATACACACGTCATGTTTTTCTCTTACTAGTTCCTAATGCAAAAAATGCTGCCAAATCATATTGCTTTCTAGATGGTAGGCAACATGGGAGAAAAGAATTAATCAACCTATAACAGAAAAAGAGAAGAGGGCCACCAACGAGAGAAATACGCTACCGAAAGCAAAAGGATACATGAGAAGATGGAAAATAAAGTGGGGTGATAAACTGTAATGACATGGATGTGGGTAATGAAAATAATCTTAATTACTTGATTTCACAATTCTGTGGCCATTTTTGAGCCACAAACTACAAACTTCTAAGCACATATCAATTTAATAACATGTAGAGGATTTGATCATATAATATTATTCTCTATCCTAGTCTGTTCGAAACAGTAAAGAAAAAGATTTGCAAACAGAAAAGAAGACGACCCTTGTATTGACCGAAACTTTACTTCTGGGACAAATGAGGCTCATTTGATTCAGAGGCAATCTGCATAGCTGCAGTTATGGTCTTCTCTAATTGTTGCTTACGGGTCTTCCCTCTCTACATTATGCCTTTTACTATCCATGAAAGGGTTTTGGTTCATGAATTGTCCTTGTGTACATTTGATGATCAAAAAGTAATCAAAAATGGGAAACAGTGGAAAGAGATCATCCATGTAATAAATAAAGGTAAAGGTACAATAAAGGCATACTGAACATGCCTATAATACTTATTGCAACTGCTTGTCACATTTATCAAAGAAAAAAATAAAATTCAAGGTCTTTTAAAATTTGCATAGTAGTATTAGAACACAACAAAATCAGTCCTGCTTACATGAATAGCAAGGTTGGTGGGGAAGTAACACAAAATTCTTCCACTTCCCACAAATAAACAAGAGGCATTTCCCCTACTGTTTGGCTTTACTGTCACCTGGGTACTGAGAGTCCGGTCTCTAGATGAAAGAAAAAAACAATATCAACATTATATATGCAGGAGAAACAATCGGAACCTTGACGTATAAGAAACCACTATTATAAGAAACTTTTCATGATATGCTAATCATTTTCTTAAAGAAATTCCCAATTTAACAATGAAAAGTATATTACAACAACAATTATCTGGTATTGGAAGCAGCAGTAAAATTCAACTTGGATGGATAACAGAACAGAACGAACACTCAAATGCAGGAGCCCACCTTCAGAAAAAGCAAATGGGTTGTAGCAAAATATTTCACGTGCCATCATTTCCATCTGGGAAAATGACAATATTGTTATACTTTAGACTATTTTTGGTGAGGGATGTGCAATAAATAATGCTTCTGTATAAAAGTTTACTCTGATCGAGTTGCTCAAGATGAGTAAACAGATTCAGTAATGAACACACTTCACCATTAGATTAATTAATATATGTTCAACTAGAATCTGCAATAACTAACCTCAGCTCAGTCATTACAAAACAGAGATACAGCCTTGACTCCTACATAATATTTTACTGACAGGCAATTCATTGATGAGAGTCTTATATTATATTCCAATTTCTGACAGGACTTGAAGAGCTGCAAATTCATGTTATCCAGCCAGTTTCAGTTTGTTGGTATGTTTCAGGTTCAGCCTAGACCTATATCCTAACATCAATGTACCACAAAGTAGAACTGATAAACTCGTGATAGAAGTTGCACATAGTTTGGACTAGAATTAGATCAGCATGCCTGCTATAGCATGACCTGCAACTGACTTCACGATAACAATAACAAAGCTTTTATCGCCAATAACAAAGACCGAGTGTTAGATGCCTTGAAGGAACAAATGTAGGATGCACTGTATCATTTTCCCTTCCTAAGATCGATTCCATCAAACAAATAAAATAAAGCAATATCCATGTTAATAAAAAGAAGTATCACTAAAAGAATATGAAAACAATACAGATTTGTAAATATTAATACTCACATATCCCCGTACCATCATAAACAAATATGAGACATGCTCCGCCTGGGTAAAAAACCTCAACATCATTCTTAGTATTATCACTCTTAACACTTATAATTAACTCTTGAAGAAATGTAAAAAAACTTGATCAAAAACTCAATGAACCAAACATTGTTTTCTTTCCTAAAGCAGCCATAGTTATTGTGATGCATTAGGAAAGAGTGGAAGAGCAAGATAAATTTGACAAATGAGTTTATATTGTAAAGGAATTTAATCTGGACCATCGGATCTAGATCCTGTTTTAATGTGACTAATCTGGACCCTTGGATTTAGATCATGTTTTAATCATGGTTCAAAAACTCGGTTCTGGTATTGGTCTCAGATCCACCTTATGAGTACCAGTCAGTTTCAGGAGTTCTGAGTCGATCGGTTTCAATATCAGTCTCGTCCGATACTTGAAACCTTAAAACCTTGGTTTTAATGTGAGTCTTCGGATCTACATTATTTAAGGTTAAACTAGATCAATTCCCTTATCCAATGTATCTTGTTGTTTCACTTTTGTTTTCCACTCTCCTTCCAGAGAAAAACACGATACATGCTACAATTTTTTTTTATCAAAAGAACATGTGAATTGAACAGACAAAGGCTAATCGAGGCAGGAATGTCCCCATGTCTCTGGTTACAAGACCAAACAAGTGAAATGAACAAGAAAAAACTATTAAGCCGTAAACTATTTCCTAATGGAAAACCTCTCTATCAATAAATCCACTATCATTTGTTTTGAATGATTAAAGTGCTTCCACCAACAAAAGCACAGCTTCATAAATGGTGTCCGCAAAAAGGTTGAAGGTGATTTCAGGTGCAGGGTAATAATATCAATTAGAAAAGGTAAGGAACACATTGCAGGCAAAAGAAATAGGCGAGTTCAACCGTTCAAATTCGATAAATGAAAGAAAGCTTTTGATTGTAGCTCAAAAGTTCCAGATTCATACAAGGCCAAAGCCCAAACTACGCTTACAAATATAAGGGTTGAATCAACTTAGTACGAGAGAGACTTTGATTGCTGAAGGGATGTCTGTCAACTAAATAAGTGAAGATGACAATATTGATAAAATGAGCTTATCAATTACTTTTCTGCATATGCTCACAGATGAAAGTCGCTAAAACCCATATCAAGATTGATATCTATTTTTTGGATAACAATATTTGTTGAAGAATGTGCCCATAGTTACTAGATCATAACTGGTGATGAAGGCAAGACCTTTCCTCAGCAAGTTTGTGGAGAAGTTTTGACAGTTTCCAAGAAAGATGTGAGTCCTTGCCTTGATTCATTACAAATAAACTAGAAAACAAAAAAGAGATGAGGTGAGGATAGGTGAGGTGAGATACCAGGAGATCAGAAGACATTAAAAAGAAGTACCATGCTATAACCAGATACTTAAGAGATGGCACATAAACTACCACGTTCTAAGAAGTGATCATTATGCCTCATGGTGACCGAAATGCTACATTGGAAAGAACCTTAGGGTATACTCTAGTTGTTGGCATTAACTTCAACATAACACCACAAAACATAAAATAACCCTGGCTGCATGACCTTGAACTATATTGATAGATCATATAATATGTATGTACACATTCATTAACTATATAGAGAAGATTGACTACAGGTGTTTTAAGTAAAATTGATTTATATTGAAACTATAATTCCTTGTTTCATTTTTTTTGGGCTCTGTGTATTCTATAATATTTACTAGTTCTACGGATAAATTTCTTCAAAATGCAAAACATATATTGATCTTGTAGCAAACAGAAATTAGCAACAACCCAAAGCCAAAGTGAATAACTTTACCTATAGTGTCATTGTCGAGTTACTATTGATGCTTAAATGTTAACGACCATAGTAGTTCAAGAAGATAAATTTGAAAGCAGAATGCCAAATTAGCACTACTTGGTCTAAGATTGCATATTAATTTGTTATATCTTTCATGACAGTATGTGCCAAATGTCCACATATTATGTAAAGTTTCTTTCCAGGGCAACCAGGATAGGATACAAACAATATAAAATCCTTAAACCGTATTCATATTGTGAAGAATATTATTGCAATCATAGGCTATGCCGCATCAGGTCTTAATAAAATTAGCTCATGAAAACTGAACTTCCACCGCTATCACGTAGTTGTCTTCCAAGTAGGGTGCGACAGGAACAGAGATAATGGATGAAGAATACACACTGCGATTTAAATGTATAATGAAAGGAAAAAATATGCAGTAAAATTTCGACACGGTGAAATGCAAAATTATATAAAATGTAAAGAATTACGGAAGGTTCTTTCGCTGAAGAAAATGTGACTGCAAGGTATAAATACGCCAAGATTTCATCCATGTTCTAATGTTTACAATCGTCGAAACTTTCTTGGTTTGTACATGAAGTTAGGAAGACCATTACATCGCAAATTACTCTTGTCACAAAATCAATAAACACTATAATAGCAAAGCATCATACTCCACAACTTGGGACGCACATATGGAGACAAGGATGCAATTTATACCTTTCAAGCACTGCGAATTCATGTGCCTGCAGGAAACAAATACCTTAAATTGGTCCTTGAAGATGAACAAGATTACTTCAATGAAGTCGTAATAGTTGTGATATAAGAAAACCCCTTAATAAAATGCAAAAAAGAGTCGTGCTTCAAATATCTATTCTACTTTATAATACGGAAAGTAGGCTTCACAGTGAAAGTTTTCTTACCAAAAATATCCTTCAATATATTTATTAATTAAAAATACCTACAATAAAGTCCATTGCTACAATTTAAGAGATGCATTAATGTATTACGAAAATCGAAGGGTTCATGCTACTTGGTAAGTCTTCTAAGTTGTTACCACGAAATTCGAATGGTTGAACCCTATGTTAGCGTAATGATTGTATCATGTTTTTGAATATGGTTAATCGATTAAGTTTAACATTGTAATATCACTAATAATCATGCTATCACTACAATGTTGTACTTAAACTTAGAATTGTCCAAATGTGTATTAAATGTTTTCATACTTGCTACAATGTAGATTGTTTGCTCGTCTAAACATGCATTTGCAGAAAAGCAATAAGTAAGATCAAACATGGACATATGCAACGAAGTAATCATCATGGACCAAAGACGATGTCATCCAACAAGATTTCTCTCAACCACCGACAACATCTTCGGGGACACGCCACTCGGGGGTTCGGGGGCTAAACTCTCGAAAGGTATATATATTTTCTAATCTGCTTATCTTTGGACTATTGCCATCAAGAAAAAAAGCTTTCTTCTTCTTCCAAAGGAAAAAAGCCAAGCCAAGCCATGCCATCATGATTTCAAGACTTTGAAGAAGCATGCATCATCTATGTATAGTATGTAATGTCTTAGGAATATTTGTAAACACAAGAAATGGATGACAAAATCGAAAGCTATGATAGAAAACATTGGATCACTTTTGGGCAGTCACACGAAATTCCGACAGAATTCCGCGGAACACCGACAGAAGTTTCGTGTTTTTCCAACAGCTTTCTATGTGGAGAAAAAGGAACTCTGACGAAAAATTTCGAGTTGTCTGTTTGAATTCCAACGATCGGATTATGTGCAGTAAATGATTCCAACAACTCTATTTCTAGCTGCTACTGTTCCGGGGAGGAACGGAGGAACAACAGACAGTATGCTGCAGAATACTGACGGATGTTCCAACTGCTAACAGAAAGTTACATTATTGCTCTTTTATTGTGCCTTTGTATAAATAGCCTTGAACCCCTTCATTCAAGGTTGATCCTTTTGAACCTAAAATTTTCTATCTACCAAAGACCTATCAACAAACAACTTTACCAAAGCTTTTACTTGTTAATCCACAAATTGTTAGTGTGTTCTTGAGTTGTAAAAGTTAGATCTTTATATTTATTGCAAGAAGATCAAAACATATTCTGTAAGGAGGTTGAAGTGTGCAAGCCTTCGGATCAAAGTTTGTGTGAAGTCGGAGAGCCTTCGGATCAAAGCTCTTGTGTAAGAAGTCGACGAGCCTTCGAATCAAAGCTCTTGGATAAGAAGTCGACGAGCCTTCGGATCAAAACTCGAGATGTAACTATTTTGATAATAGTGGATTAAAGACGAACAGAAATTTTCGAGACTGGAGTGCCTCACGAACGATACCAGGATACATCGGGTGTCAGTATTCTTAGTTTTATTTCTTGCACACTTATTTTGAAATTGGCTATTAGCATTCGTGTTGTGCTTGATTTATTAGCTTGACCCTATTTAACCCCCCATTATCTAGGGTTCTTTCACCCTAAACCTATATAATTAAAAGCAATAGAGTTAAACCAACTCATCAACATCATCCACTCCAAGATACGTGCGTATATATATACTAGTTTGGCTTATTACTGATACCATTGTGGGAGAAGATCTAGATCATGTATCGTGGATTTCATAAGCACGTGGTTTTATAATCTCATTAGCGTGAATTTTTTTATAAACTCTGTAATAGAAATTGAATGAATAAAAAAACCTTCCCACAGACCAAGTTGATAAATTTCCCATTGTTAGAAGGTCAATATTAACTCCTTAAGAATTCAAGGCTTTATGAACGCATCAAAGTAATGCATAGTATAAGGTACTATACTGTTTTTGAGCCGGATACTGGTTTTAGTAAGCAAACAATGAATGAAAACTACTTTCAGTCCGAAGCAATCCTGACAATAATAACATCCCTTATGAATAACCCTTCTAACAAGAGAGAGATGATGTATTATATAAATTCTTTTGTTCACTATGAATGGTACCATAGTTACCAGGATTGGGGGTGAACATTCGGTTTAATTGGTTCAAACCGAACCGAATTATCGAAAACCAAATAAACCTTATTTACAAAAACATTATCTGAAACCGAACCGAATTC
The DNA here is from genome assembly GCA_036927795.1 of Iris macrosiphon. NCBI lineage: Eukaryota > Viridiplantae > Streptophyta > Magnoliopsida > Asparagales > Iridaceae > Iris > Iris macrosiphon. The sequence continues at coordinate 162,304,165 of JAYESA010000014.1, forward strand.
AGGAAAAACTGAACTTAAACCGAACCGAAATAATCATTTCGGTTTATTCGGTTTATACATGTAGTTTTTTTTTAATGAGCAAAACCATAATTTACACACATAAAAAACATCTTGAGAAGCCAGGAGGGCTCTGTGGAATTAAACACAAACAAAAAATTAAACACAAAAAAAATTATAAGGAGAAGAACAGGGGCGGGGTGGAGTTGGGGTCGTCGGCCTGACACAGCGAGAGCCGCCTCAGATGCACGACTTCACTTCCCACGACCTCCTCGACACGCGACGGCACGACACGGTGGAGCTCGCCATTAACCATGTCGCAAGGGACGGCGGAGAGAGGATCATTGGGAGGAGGGAGAGGACCTCGCTGTCGCCTCCGTCGTAGCTGCTCCCTCCGTTGTCATATCCCTCGTCGGAGGAAAAGGAGGAGGCCATCGAAGGGAGTTAGGGTTTAAGGAAGTTTTAGAAATTTTTTTAGAGAGAAAAAGTGACAGAGACGGGAAGAAAGAGAGAGAGGGAGCCTCACTAAATGTCTGTGTGTCAGAATACACATTAAAAGGAGATGGCTCTCCTTACTTCACGTGAGGTCTTGACGTCTTGTCTAAAGACTTTGGTTGGGTGTGGTTTCTAGAAAAGATTTTGTGTTTGGGTATGAAGATTTTGGTTGGGTGAAGGTACATGTAACACTCTTATAAGAAGAGTGTAGCCAAAGAAAAATGATCAATCCTACTTGCATAGTTCTGATTCGGTTTCGGTTTTGGACCGAAACCGAAATTAAAAACCGAAAAGAAATTTTAGCGTTTTCAAAACCGAAATCGAACCGATTTTTTTTAAACCGAACCTATTCTCTTATTCGGTTCGGTTCAATTTTCGGTCCAAAACCGAATAATGCTCACCCCTAACCAGGATCCCTCATAAACCCTTGTGACTTTCTAGACCATCTGATCCGGATTGCGGTTCTTTTTTGACCCAGGTTTGTATGGTTCGTGATCCAGATTGGTACATTTAACAACCCAACGGAGATGTAAAGTTGATCAATTCTAGATGTCTTGTATTAATTTAACATTTTGTTCGTTTTTATGGTTTTGCTTAATTTAACATTTATATTATTTTTCATGTGTATTCAATAAATTCTACATGTCTTGTAATAAAATTTCGGTTGCGGTTTATGTTATTGTCATGTTTGTGTATGAGTTAAGCATCACACTAAATGGTAAAATTGAAGTAATATGCCATGAAGTTATGTTGTTAATTATGAGTTTTTCCTTATTTTCTTCACTTAGTCGATAATAAAAAAAATACTAATTTACTTGTGAAACTTTATTAGCAACCAAGTAAAACATTAAAATGTACCACAATCCTAAATGACTATCCAACTAAACCTACAACCTACTCCCATCGAATCATCGTATTACACAAGGTTTACATGAGTAACGTTACCCGTATCCCATATCAGAAATCGTACAGTGGACCAATATGTATCATGTTCCGGATAACTATGAATGGTACACTGAAAATACAGGGAAATACCTCAAATAATAACTAACTATAAAGAATACGAAACAAAAAACCTAGCTGAAGCAACGACATGAAGCAACAGTCACAAACATGGCCAACTGGTACGACAATCTAACTCATTTTTGTTCTAACCTTTTATTATTTTGTAAGATTGGGAAGGATGTATCAAAGGGACTACATATGCCTCGGTGGAAGTTTTAGGTTGTCATCTGTTCAACTCAAACCTTGGTGAGGTCAAGGTGGTCAAAGGTGCAAGGCGCACTCGAGACGCAAATGGTCGGTCAAAGGCGCAAAGCGCACATAAGGCGCGTTCCCAAGCAAAGCGAGACGCAAAAATAAAAATAATAAAAATATAAATAATTAAATAATTAATAGGTAATGTAAGAAGTAAAACCAAATAACATATTAAAATCAACAAAAAAACATGTTAAAATATAACCAAGTGAACAAGCAGAGTAGCATTAGCAATCAACAAAACTAACAATAATTTGTGTTTTCTAACAAAAAGCAAGTAACAAAATGAAAAGAACACAAATTATAAAACAAAAGCAGAACCAATAAAACAATCATTCATCTTCATCAAATTCCATTGAATCATCATTACCATCACTATCATCACCACCAATACTTCCATCACTATCATTCTCTGTCATGTGAGCCCATAGAGCCCAAATAAATAGCAAATACATAAGGCACGTCTAGGCTCGTCTTAGGTGCGCATGGAGTAAGAAGCCTCGCCTAATGACATGCGAGGCACGCATTTAACTACACTAGGCGAGGACCGTGGTAATGTTCATAAGCTAAGAATAATAGGAACACTAACACAGATGTTAGATTTTAGGGGGGGGGAGATGAGGAATGAGTACATAAGCAAGGGTTAAGTATGTGAAGATAGTTCACTTTGAAATGACAAAGCTTCTTTTATGTTGATATACGTAAAAGCATTTGAGGACAGGGTTATATGTATGTCCTTCACTATGCATGTAAATAGTCATACGATAGTTTTTTGTGAAATGTCCGTGTTCAAAATCATGGGGACTACATTGTCTTTACAAACATGGGTGAGTCTACAAAGCAAATAAAGCAAATTGTTAGTCTCGTCTCCCAGGAGTACATTACTCTGCAATCATCTTTAGCTATTATCAAACATTAAATGTTTACTGATTATCATACCATTTGATTTCATTTTGGAGCACCTTCTTGTTCTCATATTTATCGTTGTCATGCATATCATAGTTCTACATTGAGATTAATTATAACAGAACGAAAAGATTTTTATGGATCCTACCTTAATCTTTATCCATGACACGTGTAATCTTATAATTCTAGCCATTGATGGATGTATCAAGCCAGATACTTGATTCTTAGTTAATATCTGGAGAACTTCTCCCGAGCTGCTAGATTTGCATCCATATCATATTCAAAAATGCCTTCCTCCCTATAATGTTTCCTTTCAAAATTTAAATGAAATCCTTTTACTAAATTTAAGTGTTAACTCTGTAATCCCATAATTCAGTGATATGATAGGAGTTAGCTCCATTAGCTCACTTCCAAGAAAAATGGAACGGCAACGTGAGAACAAGAATAGCAAGGCAGAATTCTGCTCTGTGCAAATAATTGGTCAAGCCAGTTCTAGTGGGCAGTGTTTGAGTATGCCTGTGTGACTGTGGGGGTCAGCAGCATCAGCTATCTCTGACTTTTCAACAGTCCACAGTGAGCATGATGTCGGATAGGCTTAATATTCCCTGGGCTTATCCTTTGGCGTAAAAAGTACATGATTTCTTCTCCATTTGCCACTTAACAAGAACATATGTTTATATCAAGCAAATTCAAAGAGTTCCAAGTGTGTCTTTTACTGGGTCCCAAATAAGCACCAAGGGGTCTGGACGTCCAATTAAGATTCCCACTTCCCGGAGATAAATATATTACCACCCGCTCAAATTTCTCTAGCCACAGCAGCAATCGTAGCTATTGCCTCTGAACATATCATCTTAGAAAATATTCTCATTCCTTGTGCGGCATTATCTATAACTTCCCAACAAAAAATCCATTCCCTATTCAACACATCACAAATTTCTCGCTCATTCACCTTGCTTCGAAAACCACACCCAACTTCAACCCAACATCCAACCCCATCAGTTACTACCATCCTTACAACTGCCAAAAAAATCCTCCGTATTCTACTCTCTCACAAGACTCCAAGAGCAATTCACCACTCCAACCATCTTGATCCAAATCTACGAAACCCTACAACTACAATATGTATCTTATCGAATATAATACACAAAACCTATATATGCAACCAAATAGTAGTTCAAATCTATCCTCTAAGGATAAAATCGCAACATTGTTACAATTTGTATATCATTGGTTGGCCATTCAATTGCGACTAATCGTTAGCTGGTCACAAGCAAACTATTTAATACAACAGTGCAACTCATAATCGTAAAACTAAGAGAAATTAAGAAGGAAAAGTAAATTCAAAGAGTACATGATTCCTTTTCCATTTGTCATTTAACAAGAAGATAGGTTTATATCGAGCAAATTCAAAGAGTTCCAACCTTGTGGTTCGTTTACTGGGTCCCAAATAAAAGCCAAGGGGTTTGGAGATCCAATTAAGATTCCTACTTCCCCAATATAAATAAATTACCACCCTCCCTCTCAAATCCGTAGATTAGCAGCAGTTGTGTTAGCTATCTCCTTTGGAACAGAAGACCACCTGTAAACAATGCCCCCGTTCCTTGACCGGCATTATCTATAACTTCCCCACAAATAAAATTCATTCTCTACTCAACACATCGTAAATTTCTCGTTCATCCACCTTGCTTTCTCAAATCAAACCAACTTGAACCCAACATCAGGCCCCATTAATTACTACCATCATTAGATCCAACAATAAAATAATTCCTCCATACTTGGCATTTACATGACACGCCAAGAGCATTTCTCCACTCCAACCATCCTGTTCTGAATCTACCAACACCTACAATCTGCATCCTATGTAATACTAGAGACAACCTATATATACAACCATAGGTCAAAATATATCCTCTAAATGCTAAAATCACAATACCATTACAATCTGTATCTCATTGGATGCTGAGGCGGATCCACATGGACTGCACTGGGGGGCTGGGCCCCCAGTGAAAAACAAATTTAGAAAGTAGCATCTATGTAATTGTCTCTACATCATAGCCAAAATTGCGCATTGTGCCCCCACTGTAATTTTAGAAAGTAGCATCTATGTAATTTTTTTTACAAAGTAGCATTTGAGTAAAAAAAAAATAGAAAAACAAAACTTTCGGGGACGTTGCCCCCGAACCCCTTATGATTGTGCCTCACATTGGATTGTAATCCTAGATCCGCCACTGAATGGATGGCCACGCAATTGTGACTAATCATTAGACTACTCAACAGAACAGTGCAACTCGTAATCGTAAAACTAAAATAAAATTATATTAAAAAAAAACTAACATTAGAGGCCGGGATAGGTGCGGCAGAGGGTACCCTGTGAGAGATCTCTGCAGCCGCGTGCCGCCGTGCTGAGCCGCGAGGTCAGCCTCGCGGCCGCCACTGCGCTGTGCAGCGGGCACATGGACCCGACGCAGCTCGCCATTTCCACCGGAGACCTGCAATTTTTACAAGAGATCCGTACTCGCGACGCGATTCCCGGAACCACAAAGAAAGTACAAGAATCAAGTATCCGGACTGACCTGTTTAAGGAAGCGAACCGGCGAGTCGGGGACGGGCAGGCGGCGGATCCGGACCCGAAGGGGGATGAGGAGGGCTTGGCGGATGCGGGTTTGGGTTTGGGGACGTGGGTCCGAAGGGAGGAGAGGGAGGTGCGGGTTGCGGATCTGATGAAGATGGAGGCCATGGCGAGGAGGAGGAGGAATTAGAGTTAGGGTTTGGGATGGAGGAGGAATGGGAGATTTAAGGTTTAGGGTTTAATTGGAAATTTTTTGTTTTCCTATAGTGTTCGAAAAAACAAAAGTCAGCGTGAGTGTCCAAGTCAAGTTTTGGCCCATAGTTGTTTCAGGTCAAGGCACAACAAAAAAAACAAAAAAAAAAAGTTAGACAATCCAAATTTTTATTCATTATAATTATAAGTTTATCATTCCTAAAAATTATTTATAGGGTTGTCCACTCCCAATTAATTTTTTTTTATAATGAGGACTTTAAAAATTTTGATAGTCCTAATTCAAACACCCTCATTTTGGAGTAGGAGTAATTTGGTTTTTTTTTTTATTATTTTAATTTAATAGGTTAAAGTATTAATTTATAAAATTATTTTTATATATATGACACTATGCTATGGCTTGGATATTTGGAGCAATGTACAACATCTTTTCTTCCAACAAAATTCATATTACTAATCTTGATTGTACCTAGTATATTTGGGACATGGATGCTGCATTTTTTAATAAGTACAATATTCTCGGCTCATTCTTCTCCTATATTATGATATGACATTAACGTGATTGGGGATTCTATCACTGTCTTATAGATTACTAGTATATATGTTATTTTGTAAATTATTGTCAGAAAGACTATAAAATAGCTTATGTAATTATTTTAATTTTTATTAAGACTATTTAGAAATACTAAAAGAGAATAGTCTCAATTTTTTAAAAGTTATTATTATATTAGTATTATTAGATATATTACTATGTATACACAAGACAAACTATTTAGGAAGACCAAAATACAACTTTCATGATTATCTAGTTGTTCCTATTAACGTTAATAAATAATTTTAATTAGTAAATATATACAATGATATATTTGAAAATAAAGTTTTACAATAGTAGTATTATATAGTAGTATACAATGATGAGCAAATAACTTAAAGAGTTTTTAATGGAATGTTTGATCTCTCATATTCCTCAAATGGAATATGTTTGGTTCCTATTACTATTTATTTTCATTATAGAGACTCAATGGTGCGTGTTGTTTAAAATAAAACTTGTGCCTGCATTAGGATCCACACTCTAACATGCATGCAGTATAACAAAGTTAACATAACTAACGTCTTGTAGATGCTCACGATATGGATATAGAATTCACTTTGGGCCGTGTAGTTGCTTGAAAATGGAGGAAAGTGAAAAATGCAAATGAATAAAAAAATCGTTTGATAAACACTAAAATTATCAATGAAAAAACACTTTAAATTTCAAAATCCTTCAAAGTCACAAAACTTTGAATACGAAGGAATAAAACAAACTTTATAACATTGAGAAACCACTTTCAACGAAATTTTCAACTTTTATTTTGTTTTTGATGTCGGAACTGGACTCCTGATCTTCCCTCCGACCTACACAAATTTCAACGGCCGGACGAACACTTGGTGCGGATTTCCAATTTTTACTTACTTTGTAAAAAAAAAACGTTTATGAAATCAATAATAGTAATCTATACTACTGTCTAATGAAAAAAAGTTTAGCATTACCATAAAAATTTTCTTTTCAAATCTATTTTTGTATATGTTTATCATTTAAATTATTTATTAAATTTATTAGGGACATCTAAGAGCATCTCCAACTCTATTGTTTTGATTGTGTCATTAGGCACAAGATAATGTCTTTTCTAGGTGGCAAGAATATATTCACAAAAGACAATGGAAAAAAAATCAATACAAAAGTATTGTGATGATCTTTTTTTTCAACTTTCATGACAACTTCTAATTTTTTTTCTTCTTTTTTCTAAATATTTTTTATTCATAATTAATGACATAGAGGTGAAGATATTGTCAAGTGCATTGTCTAGAACTAGACAACCAACTTTATAATATCTTCTAGAACTTTTGTCACATAAGCTTCATAATTACTGACACTTGCATCGAAGAAGAATTTTTGAATAAAATATTGTCATTCTATGTGGCAACAACATTTTTCCAAAGTCGCAACAGGGTTGGAGATGCTCTAAGTAATTACAACATCTGTTATTTGATTTTCCAAAATAGCCTTACACATACGTATAAAATAATATATATAATAGTATAATAATAAATTTATAATAATTAAAATGGTCTTTTTTTTAGGTTTTTATATGGTTTAATAAAGATAAAAAATTTATAATTATAATTATATATATATATATATATATATATATATATATATATATATATATATATATATATATATATATATATATATATATATTTGGGTAAACGAGATATGTGTCATAGTACTTATATTCCTACATGAGCCATGCATGGACCGATAAGAATATAGTCTACTAGTGCACATGGATGCACATGGGATGTAGAAGTCTATTCCTAATTGGTCCACATGTGTATGACTCATGTATAAATATGAGCATGAAAAAAAGATATCGGTCTCATATTCCTACATGAGTCAATGCACATGTGGACCAATATGAATAGAATGTACTAATGCACATGGTATGTAGGAATCCATTCCTATTGGCACATGGTATGTAGGAATTCATTTCTATTTGTCCACATGTACATGACTCATGTAGTAATATGAGCCTATGGCTCATATCCTGTAACACCCTTTTTTTTAAAAATAAATTTTATGGATTTTTGGTAATTTTTAATTAATTATTATAAATGCCCTTCAGGGATTAATATTTTTAGGCATTAAACTAACTATTAAAATATTACAAAAATTATATTTTTTAGTGTATTATTAATTATTAGATGTTGTGTAATTTTTCTGAAATTTATTGGGCTCAAAAACTATTTTTAAATAGCTAAAAACCAAGTTTTAATTGAACCAGGCTCAAACCGGACTGAACAGGACTGAACCGGACTGAACCCGACCCAACTGAACCTGACCGAACCAACCCAGCCGACCCGGACCCTAGACCTAACGGGTCGGATCGGATCGGACCCGACCCGACTCTACCCGACCCGACTCGCTCCCCTCTCTCTCCCACGAACCCCTCAGCCACGGCCCCCGCTCCCCTGGAGATCCCGACCGACGCCCTGCCCCGCCCACGGCCAACCGCCCACGACCCCACACCACGACGCCCTACGATCCCCCCTGCTCCGGCCTCCCCGCTATGCCTCTCCCTCTCCCCTTCCCAATTTAAAACCCCCGCAAATCTTCTCCGCCACCGCCAAATCACCACCACCCCACCGCCTCTCCGTCGACCCCCGGCCACCGAGCTCGCCGCTGCGACCCCGGTGACGACCCTCCCCGAGCAGCCCAGCCCCGCCAGCAGCACAACAATCTCCGCCGCCGTGCCTCGCCGTCGACCGGCCGCCGCGCCGCCGCGTATACGTGAAGAATAGTCGATACCGAACCATCGTTCCGGTGAGTTTTTCTCTCTCCTCGTCGCCTTATTTTTTGTTCTATAGAATCCTGTACGAAGATCGCGTGACCCTTTCGAACCCTGTGCAAATCATTCGGGGTATCGCGTCCTGTGTCGGTGGCAAATCGCGACACAAAAACAGAAAAAAAAACTATTTCTGAAAATTCAAAAATTTGTCCCGAACTTGCAAGTTCACGACCGTTTAGCGTGCAACATGTTAACTGTTTTCAAAATCCACTTAAACAGTAATTTAGACTGTATAACCTAGTTTTAAAACCCTATTTTTGTTCAATTTTTTGGTGTTGTAGATTGTGATTAATTCGTGAGTAAAAATGGCTAAAAACTTGGTTAATTAAAACCCTGATTTTTTCGGAACTGGGTGCGCCCCGCTAAACGAGGCAACTTGGTCGTGTGCGAACTTCATCGAAAGGTGCACGCCGTCGATACGGACGTGTGGAATTTTACGAAAGTTGATTTGGATGTGCGTGCACACCGGAATCAACGCGAATCCGTCGACAACGCCCCGTATCGGCCCTATACTGAAACTTATTGTAACTTCGTGTGTGCTCATCGTTTCGAAACAAAACTTGCGCCATCGGACTCGTAGAATTTTTCTGGTCCTGTGACCCAAGTTTGGTTCGATTCTGAGAACGTTGACAAAATTCCGTATCGTGGGCCCCACGGCTCCACTTGACGGACGATTTTGTGATCAGCTCATCGAAGTCCAGTTCTGGACATTCCTTTGGGTTTGTATCGTTGTTCTGGACTTGTAGACACTAAGTTTGACAAATTTGGAGAACATTGTCTCTGGCATATTTTTTGGTGCGAAGTGGGCCACATGTGAACCTCATTTTGACCAGAAACTGTCAGTTTTGTCCCTGTGTCCAAATTGGACTTATGGACAGACAATTCTAGCTATTTGATATCTTCTGAACATGATGGTAGTATTTATTTCAGCAACCGGAGGAGTGCCTGCAGATTCTACTGATACCAGAGCAGCAGTTGGAAACCAAACCCTAGGCAAGTGTACCTTGTCATACTTGCAGTAAATTATTTCATATTATTCTCTTGATCTATTTCTATGATATATATGTTCAACCTAGGATCGTGTGATATTACTTAACGTCCGAATAATATTCGGGTGTCAACGCCGTACGCAGATTTGTGTAACGTCACTTAGAGATGGATATCGAAACCCTATACATTTTTCGTGCTTGCATTATCAAGTACAACATACCATAGGACACTTGACACTGTTCATGAGACATAATCTTCCTGAGATATTCATGGTGATTCTGTATAGGTTACAGGATTTGGGACATAGATATTACATATGCTTAGCTACCATTATGACTCACTGCATTAGTTAGAGGTCATGATCTTGCTTGTTATGGACATGAGACGTCGTGGACATGAGACGTGTGATTACATTGGGTGGGGAGAGACACACCATACTACAGGCTGATTATTGATATATATACTATACTACTTGCTTTGGCACATATACTGGAGTCGTGATACTACTTGCTTTGGCATATGTCACGCCCCAGTCCCAAAATACGTAGGACTAGGTCACGTAACCATGCCAGCTGGCCCGTATATATGGCAACTCCAATATATGGAAACCATATATACGTGCGTACGCTGTATAATGAACAATAATTCATAAGTGGTAAAACTGATCACAAGTCACAGGGTAATATCTAAATCTCATCCACAGAATCAAATATGAATAACCAATAATCATGTAACTAGATCTCAATACAGATATCTAAGAATGACAGTCAGATGAAATCAAATCTACTGCCGAAATAGAATACAAAAGGAACCAGAATACACACCATAAAGAACCACATCTGACAATCTCGAGGCTCGAAGAGAAGACCTCCTCAGGATAAACATAACATGTCCGGGTCTGTGCTCCTGCGAATACTCAAGAAAATATACACCTGGCAGGGGACCAGGTCCTCAGAGGGACATAGCAAGATACATAAAAATGACATGCCATAATGTAAATACTGAATAAATAAATAGGGTGTGCTAACCATCTAAGTGAATGCAATTTAAAAACCTTGTAGTACGCATGGGAATGTGTAGGCTTGACATATGCTGACGTAATTCACCAATCGTCATGACTGGCTAGTATATGTGTCATATGCCCCCGGACACACGGGTAGCTCTGCAATCGACCATCTCCGAGGAGCATGGTACGAAGGATAAAAGACTCAAGAAGGGGGTGTCCCATACGTCTACTAGATATCTTCCCCACCCAAGGATATACAAGTCGTGAAAACGACGTGGACATCTCGTATAATGATGCAAGTCTCCATAGAAATAAACTAAGCTAAATACCGTTACACATGTTGCTCACACCGATGGCAGTCGAATATGAGGCACGCGTCCCTACATGAACTCACTCTGTGACGTGTAATGATACGTGTCAAGGCCTGGAAGTCATATCAATAACTTCACAACTTTAGGTGGGTCTACTAGACACTAGGTCAGATACAATCATAACGTCAACGCCTTCGTTGACTGCACTCGAGTGTTCTCGGACGCGCACATTTATATAATATTAAAATAAATAAACATGTAACTAGCAAGAACTGAATTTAAACAGTACAACAAGGCAAGGTATACTTGCCTGGCAAGAGCTGCAAAATACAATGTCCAGATGTCAAGTGCCAAGAAGTCAGAAACTATGTCCTCAGAAGGAAAGTCTCCGGATGCTGAAATAAATATCACTAACAGTCTCAGAAAATATCAAATAGCTAGAAACGGCTGTCCTTAAGTCCAATTTGGACACAGGGGCAAAAATGACAGTTTTCGGTCAAAGCGGGGTCCACATGTGGGCCGCTTTGCACCGAAGAACGTGTCAGGGTCAAAGGTCTCCAAATTCGCCAAACTCAGTGTCAACAAGTCAGGAACGCTGATACGAACTCAACGGAACTTCCAGAATTGGATTCCGATGAGCCGGTCACAAAATCGCCCGTCAAGTGGAGCCTGTGGGGCCCACGATACGGAATTTTGCCAACGTTCTCAGAATCGAACCAAACTTGGCTCACAGGACCAGCGTATTGCTACGAGTCCGATGGCGCAAGTTTCGTCTCGATCCGACGTGTGTACACAAAGTTGCAGCGTGTTCCAGAACTGACGGATACGGGGCGGTGTCGGCGGATACGCGTTGATTCCGGTGTGCACGCACATCCAAATCAACTTCTCCGAACTCCTACACGTCCGTATCAACGTCGCGCACGTTTTGGTAAAGACCGCGTGCGACCAAGTCATCCGTTTGGCGGGGCGTACTCATTTCCGGGGTGAATCGGGTCGTTGTTTTTCCTGTTTTTGGATCGCGTGTCGCGATCGCCACAGGACGCGATGCACCGAGCGGGTTGCACGGGCACCGAGAAGGTCACATAGCCTACGTGTCACAACTGACGGAAATAAAAACGGAATTACGAGGAGTTAGAACGGGTTACCTGAACAGGGCTCCGTGGAAACTGAATTTTCCGTGTCCGGCCACTGTGTTGTGTCCTGGTTTGAATCTGCCTGTGTTCGGGCTGTGTCCAGTCAGAGTTTAGCGGATCTCTGGTGGGTCTCTGGTGATCGTCGAAGTCGGCTTCAGCTGCGGGTCTCCGACGATGGACAGCGGTGAGTCTCGACGGGGTGGCGTCATAGGTTCCGGTCGAGGGAAGGTGAGCAGGGAGGAGTTGGTGGGTCGGGGCACTACACTGCTGGTGGTCGGGGGCTCTGCACAAGCCGGTCGGGGAAGCTCAGTCGGTCGGAGAAGCTTCCGTTGGCCGGCCGGAGGAAGTCTGCACCGTGTGTCGGGGGAGTCGCACAACCGGCCGGACGGGGGAGGAACTGAACCGGAGTAGGGGTACAGGGGCGTGGAGCTGGCTGGATGGGGGCTGTGGTGTCGAGCCGGGGTGGCTGCTGACTCCGGCGACGGGAGGAGGAGACAAGGTCGAGGGGGAATAGTCGAGGGGGGTCCGGCGAGGGGCTCGGCTCAGCCGAGAGCAGCGAGGCTGCTTGGCCGAGTCAGGCGGAGGAGATGGAGAACAGGGAGTGGTGGTGGTGGCGAGTGACAGAGTGGAGGAGGAGGTGGAGGATGATGATGGTGGTGGTGGTGGTGTCCGGTCATGGTGGTGGCGGTGGTGACTGATGGTGGTGGTGGCGGTAGGAAGAGGAGCCGGAGGAGAAGGAGAGGAGTGGCGGGGTAGGGGAGGCGCTGGAGGTGGAGGAGGAGCTGGGGAGGAGTCGGGTCCGCCGCGGAGGAGAGCTCCGGCGAGCCAGCGGGCCGACGGGGGACGCAGCGGTCGGGGGCTCAACCGGCGGGGGTCGGGATCGGGGAGAAGTGGAGGAGGAGAGAGAGGAGAGGGTCGGGGAGGAGAGGGCCAGCGGGGGGTGGCTCGCCAAGGGGCGGGGGAGGCTCCGGCGAAGCGGCTCCGGCGGGGCTCGCCGCTCCGGCCGGGGGAGGGGGGGTGTGGCTGCGGTTGGGGGTAGGGTTAGGTTTTGGGTTTTTCTTTTTATTTTTTTTTTCTCTTTTATTTTATAGAAAAATAATTAAGGGTTAAATTGTAAATTAACAATTAGGATATTTACTTATGTAAATACATTGAATCTGGACTCCTTTTGGAATGGACGGTGCACGTTCACCGACCAATCAGGGGGTGACACCTCGCAGGGTAATTTACAGAAAAGTCCCTGTAATTTCGTAAATTGCACAGAGGTCCTATTTTGGGAAATTGCGCAATTACGAAATTGTCTGGGAAAAACACCCAATTTCTGAAAATACTAAAATTCACAGAATTGAGGGAAATTGCTGTGCGAGGGTCCCGAGGGGGTGGGGGTGAGTCTGGGCAGGGACTGGGCCTGGTTTTCTAGGGTGATACGGGCCATCGTATTAATTAATTTATAAATACTGCGCACGGTGTTCTCTAATTATTTAGAGGCAGTTAGGGTCATAATTTTTCTACGGTGTCAATACACTAAATGTAGTATACTCAGTGTAGAAAATTAACGTATTTTTGTCTGGACAAAACGGTTGCTTGTTGGGCCTCAAATCTCTATTGGAACAGGGTTGGGTACAGATCTGGGTATTAAAATAGGAATTAAATACGGGCGTTTGCAACGAGATTTGTGCGTCTCAAACGAGGCTCAAAATAAGGTATCTGGGAGTTGCACAAAGTGCAGGATAGTAGACTGACATGTCTAGGAGAGGTACGTGAACTTCGTTCGGGGATAACAGTCAGGGTAAGGCTCCAAATAATTAGGTGACGGACAGGTGCACAAGTCAATAGGATATGTAAGCAAAATAATTTTAAATATTGCAATAAATCCTAAATTGAGAAAAATACTCCTAAAATACGGGAATCTGGTCGAGGGGGTTTACAATCTACCCAACTTATAAAAATTTCGTCCTCGAAATTAAAACTAAGCCATGGTAGAAGGGAAAGACGGCATAAGATATAATTTAACCAAGTAATTTATATCTTGAGTTAAGAATAGGTTCGAAGACGTTTACGCATGTCGTACTCGCGCTTCCGAGTTGATTCTCCTGGCGCGTCATGCTTCCATGCTACGCAGATCAAGGGAAAAGACTGGTTCTTCAATACTTTTCTTGATGATCAAGGATTTCTACTGGTTGCTCTTGATACGACATGCTCGGCCTAATGGTGATATCCTCAAAAAGACATGATCGTCCACTTTGAATTCCACGGGACGATGATGACGGTCTCCTACTGCTTCTGTCTGTCTTGCACTGCTTGCTAGTGTCCTTGCATTTACTTAACTGTCTCTTCGGTTGATTATCAATTCTGGTTACGTGAATCCTTGTCTGGTACAATGCTGACTGGTATGCCGTGCCATCTTACGATCTGCCTTAAATAAGTTAGCTAAAGCTTCAGCAGACTGGTCAACTCTATAGGTAAGAATTGTGCTGATTTGGAGAGTCGGTCCATAGGAATCTTGATCCTTACAAGTCAACCTAGTCACAGGTACTGCTATCCATTCAGGAGTCAATCCATTGTTCCTTCGGTGAAATCCCTTTAGACTCCTGACAGCAAAATGATATATTCTTCATCGTAATACTTGAGTTCTGAACTTGACCCAAGTTACGAGGCAAAATAAAATTTAATGCTGTTATAGGGATGCACGTATCAGGAACGTAGGTAGGTAGGTAGGTAGGTAGGTAGGTAGGTAGGTAGGTCATTCTAAAGATAGCACCGATTTAAACTGCAATCTAATCTAATAATAGGGTTTGGTAATTACCCAGAAACAAACTAAAATGGTACAGAAACAATACACTCTCGTATTTGTACGAGGCACGAGGTTTCGTCTTTCCGAAATAAGGGAAGACGATAAACAATAATCAAGAGTTCAAGGGGGAGGTAATAGATTAGAAGTGTGGGGATCAAGGCGTTTAAAGAATTCAAGGAGAATTGTCAAAGCAGTTGTGGATTTGAGATGCTATTTTGGTAATCCCTATTCACATATTCGGATCAGCACAGTTATGTAACTGATACGATATGCTCAGGCATAACTAACGGGCAAGTACATCTATCTACTAATCACTATATATCTCAATCCACGTAAAGTAGTTATACGAAGGGCGAACCAAGTGCACTATGGTTGATCAGACCGTAATACACTGATTCTGAAATGTATTAGTGTAGTACTCCAATAATACATCTCTCAAGAACAAGCTTGACAAGGAATAAGCTTGCAAAACTAGGCTATAATAGCGACATAAGTCAAAGTAGTACGGTAAATAAGTACGCTAGATTATGATACGAGAAATTTCAAACAATTTAAATTCACATAAATACAAGACTCTACAATCTCTACAGTTATTAATCTAATTCCTTGTCTAAGACGCTAGTTGACCCAAAAGAGGTATGGCATTCTAAGTTCTACAATCTAACTATACATTATAGGTTGTCCGCCTAAAACAGAGATTTCAGGAAGTCTGCGTAAAGTAGGGGTTCGGGGTTGTCTGCGTAATGCAGAGGTAAGATAATTTGGCGTAAGGTATAAATCCGAAACTGTCTGCGTAAAACAGAATTTCAAATTGTCGAGCGCAAGGTAGGGATCCAAAGTAGTTTGGCGTAAATCAGGGATTCAAACTGTCGGCGTAAAATAGGTTTCAGAGTTATCCGCGTAAAACAGAGAAGCGCAAGGTAGAGCTTCAGAGCTGTCCGCGTAAAAGTCTGTGCGTAACAGTCTGCGCGTAAATATCTCCTGCGTTGCAGCGTAAAGTTGTACGAGAACTCATGAGTTTGTCAGCCAAGTTAATGAATCATGTCATCTGACAAAAGTACTTGCACAACGATCGAGGGGATGGTTTGATGATAATTTGCACGGAGTTCAAGGTTGTCGTTTAGGGACTTATTGGATACCAGTCATCTACGCTTGAGATGAGACAAAAACAGATGTCCTGTCAAAAGCTGTTCCTTTTTGCACAGGGCTCGAGGTGTATCTCTGCGCAGGATTTGGTCGTGGCTGGGGAAAGCTAAGGCTGTAACAAATATGCTAATATCCTATTTTTGTTATGCCTAAAACGGGTTACTCTACGCTGGTTATCTATGAATCATCAGGTTTGCGCAGGGCAGTTACCTACGTGGCTGACATGATGCGTCATACGCAGGATAAGGAAGACTAAGGGCGGCGTAAAGGGGACAAGCTTCTACAAGATTTGGTTTTTACGCCATCAGGAAAGTCATTTGGCTTTTATGCTAACTACGGTCAATTGGCTTCACGCCAACAAGGGTAAGGGGTCTCTGGCGTAACTCTGGTTATCCAAGCATAGGATGAGGGTTTCAGTCTTAGTATTCAATCTTAGATTTCTATGGTTTCCTCAAGGCTAGGGTCAACACTAGGGTCAAATCTCTAACTAATCCTAGTAGTGTTTATACTATACTCAAGTCATACATAAATATGTCAAGGGATAAGGGTAAGTTAATCTATAGGTAAGTGACGCTAGGGTTTACTTAGGAAATCAGGAAGGCTAGGGTTTACTTAGGAAGTCAGGAAGGCTAGGGTTTACTTAGGAAGTCAGGAAGGCTAGGGTTCACTAAGTAATCCGAACTTAAGGATATGTCAAAGCCCTAGTGGTATTCTTATTAGGAATGCTACCTTAATTATCATCCTATTAACCGGAGTTCCTATATTCTAGCAGGGATTATACTAAAAGAATTATCAGGGAAGCACTTGAATCAAGCAGGATGCAATTATGTAAGTAGGACAGACTGGACGGAAGATAAGTCATAGTCAATTTTTGGATGAGATCCTATGCTCTAATCCTAGGTGCAGGCTTGCTCGATACAGTGACGTAACCGAGACAATATGCTCTGAGACGCAGGCTTGCTCGGTACAGTAACGTAACCGAGACAATATGCTCTCGACCTGCATGGGCCACCACTAAAAACATGTCACGCCCCAGTCCCAAAATACGTAGGACTAGGTCACGTAACCATGCCAGCTGGCCCGTATATATGGCAACTCCAATATATGGAAACCATATATACGTGCGTACGCTGTATAATGAACAATAATTCATAAGTGGTAAAACTGATCACAAGTCACAGGGTAATATCTAAATCTCATCCACAGAATCAAATATGAATAACCAATAATCATGTAACTAGATCTCAATACAGATATCTAAGAATGACAGTCAGATGAAATCAAATCTACTGCCGAAATAGAATACAAAAGGAACCAGAATACACACCATAAAGAACCACATCTGACAATCTCGAGGCTCGAAGAGAAGACCTCCTCGGGATAAACATAACATGTCCGGGTCTGTGCTCCTGCGAATACTCAAGAAAATATACACCTGGCAGGGGACCAGGTCCTCAGAGGGACATAGCAAGATACATAAAAATGACATGCCATAATGTAAATACTGAATAAATAAATAGGGTGTGCTAACCATCTAAGTGAATGCAATTTAAAAACCTTGTAGTACGCATGGGAATGTGTAGGCTTGACATATGCTGACGTAATTCACCAATCGTCATGACTGGCTAGTATATGTGTCATATGCCCCCGGACACACGGGTAGCTCTGCAATCGACCATCTCCGAGGAGCATGGTACGAAGGATAAAAGACTCAAGAAGGGGGTGTCCCATACGTCTACTAGATATCTTCCCCACCCAAGGATATACAAGTCGTGAAAACGACGTGGACATCTCGTATAATGATGCAAGTCTCCATAGAAATAAACTAAGCTAAATACCGTTACACATGTTGCTCACACCGATGGCCAGTCGAATATGAGGCACGCGTCCCTACATGAACTCACTCTGTGACGTGTAATGATACGTGTCAAGGCCTGGAAGTCATATCAATAACTTCACAACTTTAGGTGGGTCTACTAGACACTAGGTCAGATACAATCATAACGTCAACGCCTTCGTTGACTGCACCCGAGTGTTCTCGGACGCGCACATTTATATAATATTAAAATAAATAAACATGTAACTAGCAAGAACTGAATTTAAACAGTACAACAAGGCAAGGTATACTTGCCTGGCAAGAGCTGCAAAATACAATGTCCAGATGTCAAGTGCCAAGAAGTCAGAAACTATGTCCTCAGAAGGAAAGTCTCCGGATGCTGAAATAAATATCACTAACAGTCTCAGAAAATATCAAATAGCTAGAAACGGCTGTCCTTAAGTCCAATTTGGACACAGGGGCAAAAATGACAGTTTTCGGTCAAAGCGGGGTCCACATGTGGGCCGCTTTGCACCGAAGAACGTGTCAGGGTCAAAGGTCTCCAAATTCGCCAAACTCAGTGTCAACAAGTCAGGAACGCTGATACGAACTCAACGGAACTTCCAGAATTGGATTCCGATGAGCCGGTCACAAAATCGCCCGTCAAGTGGAGCCTGTGGGGCCCACGATACGGAATTTTGCCAACGTTCTCAGAATCGAACCAAACTTGGCTCACAGGACCAGCGTATTGCTACGAGTCCGATGGCGCAAGTTTCGTCTCGATCCGACGTGTGTACACAAAGTTGCAGCGTGTTCCAGAACTGACGGATACGGGGCGGTGTCGGCGGATACGCGTTGATTCCGGTGTGCACGCACATCCAAATCAACTTCTCCGAACTCCTACACGTCCGTATCAACGTCGCGCACGTTTTGGTAAAGACCGCGTGCGACCAAGTCATCCGTTTGGCGGGGCGTACTCATTTCCGGGGTGAATCGGGTCGTTGTTTTTCCTGTTTTTGGATCGCGTGTCGCGATCGCCACAGGACGCGATGCACCGAGCGGGTTGCACGGGCACCGAGAAGGTCACATAGCCTACGTGTCACAACTGACGGAAATAAAAACGGAATTACGAGGAGTTAGAACGGGTTACCTGAACAGGGCTCCGTGGAAACTAAATTTTCCGTGTCCGGCCACTGTGTTGTGTCCTGGTTTGAATCTGCCTGTGTTCGGGCTGTGTCCAGTCAGAGTTTAGCGGATCTCTGGTGGGTCTCTGGTGATCGTCGAAGTCGGCTTCAGCTGCGGGTCTCCGACGATGGACAGCGGTGAGTCTCGACGGGGTGGCGTCATAGGTTCCGGTCGAGGGAAGGTGAGCAGGGAGGAGTTGGTGGGTCGGGGCACTACACTGCTGGTGGTCGGGGGCTCTGCACAAGCCGGTCGGGGAAGCTCAGTCGGTCGGAGAAGCTTCCGTTGGCCGGCCGGAGGAAGTCTGCACCGTGTGTCGGGGGAGTCGCACGACGGGGGAGGAACTGAACCGGAGTAGGGGTACAGGGGCGTGGAGCTGGCTGGATGGGGGCTGTGGTGTCGAGCCGGGGTGGCTGCTGACTCCGGCGACGGGAGGAGGAGACAAGGTCGAGGGGGAATAGTCGAGGGGGGTCCGGCGAGGGGCTCGGCTCAGCCGAGAGCAGCGAGGCTGCTTGGCCGAGTCAGGCGGAGGAGATGGAGAACAGGGAGTGGTGGTGGTGGCGAGTGACAGAGTGGAGGAGGAGGTGGAGGATGATGATGGTGGTGGTGGTGGTGTCCGGTCATGGTGGTGGCGGTGGTGACTGATGGTGGTGGTGGCGGTAGGAAGAGGAGCCGGAGGAGAAGGAGAGGAGTGGCGGGGTAGGGGAGGCGCTGGAGGTGGAGGAGGAGCTGGGGAGGAGTCGGGTCCGCCGCGGAGGAGAGCTCCGGCGAGCCAGCGGGCCGACGGGGGACGCAGCGGTCGGGGGCTCAATCGGCGGGGGTCGGGATCGGGGAGAAGTGGAGGAGGAGAGAGAGGAGAGGGTCGGGGAGGAGAGGGCCAGCGGGGGGTGGCTCGCCAAGGGGCGGGGGAGGCTCCGGCGAAGCGGCTCCGGCGGGGCTCGCCGCTCCGGCCGGGGGGGGGGGTGTGGCTGCGGCTGGGGGTAGGGTTAGGTTTTGGGTTTTTTTTTTTTTTTCTCTTTTATTTTATAGAAAAATAATTAAGGGTTAAATTGTAAATTAACAATTAGGATATTTACTTATGTAAATACATTGAATCTGGACTCCTTTTGGAATGGACGGTGCACGTTCACCGACCAATCAGGGGGTGACACCTCGCAGGGTAATTTACAGAAAAGTCCCTGTAATTTCGTAAATTGCACAGAGGTCCTATTTTGGGAAATTGCGCAATTACGAAATTGTCTGGGAAAAATACCCAATTCTTGAAAATACTAAAATTCACAGAATTGAGGGAAATTGCTGTGCGAGGGTCCCGAGGGGGTGGGGGTGAGTCTGGGCAGGGACTGGGCCTGGTTTTCTAGGGTGATACGGGCCATCGTATTAATTAATTTATAAATACTGCGCACGGTGTTCTCTAATTATTTAGAGGCAGTTAGGGTCATAATTTTTCTACGGTGTCAATACACTAAATGTAGTATACTCAGTGTAGAAAATTAACGTATTTTTGTCTGGACAAAACGGTTGCTTGTTGGGCCTCAAATCTCTATTGGAACAGGGTTGGGTACAGATCTGGGTATTAAAATAGGAATTAAATACGGGCGTTTGCAACGAGATTTGTGCGTCTCAAACGAGGCTCAAAATAAGGTATCTGGGAGTTGCACAAAGTGCAGGATAGTAGACTGACATGTCTAGGAGAGGTACGTGAACTTCGTTCGGGGATAACAGTCAGGGTAAGGCTCCAAATAATTAGGTGACGGACAGGTGCACAAGTCAATAGGATATGTAAGCAAAATAATTTTAAATATTGCAACAAATCCTAAATTGAGAAAAATACTCCTAAAATACGGGAATCTGGTCGAGGGGGTTTACAGCATATATACTGGAGTCGTGATACTAAATGCTGCTATAGGTTTCCCCGACATAGAGCCTATAATAGTTTCAGCCTAAGTATGATTAATGCTCTCATTTGCATATCACATAGCTGGTTACATAGTTTGCCTATTGATACATTTTATATACTGCAATTATTTTGGCATGTTGTTTCTTGTACCTTGTTACGTCCCTCTGAGGACCTGGTCCCTTGCCAGTTTTGCAGCATAGACCATTGTGGAGCCTGCCTGGAGTTGCCGATGTGTGTTGCTTTGTCACGCAGAAATTTGGTGCCAGGTACTTATATCCTTTCTTCCGGAGTCATGGTTATTATTCATATTGTTTATTCATCTATTGATATAGCCTAGTTTTATAGACTCATATTCCTTTCTCGAGTCTATTCGAGCTTATGGGTTACTGGCGGCCGACTTTAGCCCATGTAGCTCATTCTTGTATATCCTGATCATTGTGGATTGAGGTATAGATATTCATATTTACTTGATTACATAGATAATGACCATTCTAGCACAGCTTATACGTATTCGAATCGGAGCAGAGTCTGATCGAATGCGTAGCTGGCATGTTACGTATTCCTAGTCCTACGTATTTTGGGACTGGGGCGTGACATATTTTTGTGGTGGCCCATGCAGGTCCTGATTAAATCGTTTCAGTTACTTTTTGGTACTGAGCGAGCCTGTAATCAAAGTTAGCAGTGTTAGTATCTCAATCCACAACTGACTTGAAAATTCTTTGGCATTTGATTATCGCCCTTGAACTTCATAAATTGTACTCTTTGAATCCCCTCGATATCTTTATTATTGTTTATCATCTCTTCCTATTTCGGAGAGATGAATGTTCGAGCACGGTGTTTCCTCCAGAAGCAGATCCTTGTCAAGGCAGAAGAAGATATGCTGGATATAAATTTTTGAGAAAACGGTTACCCTTAGTAGGATAGTAGATAGGTTATTCCTATATGCTAGAGTTAGTATAGAGTTTAGCATGAGAATTGAATATAGTATCAAGGGCCTAGAACTAATAAAACCTTACCCTTCCTTAAGGATAGAATGTAATTTGAAAGCATTGGAAGAAGGGAAAGAGGGTTTGATTCTAATGCACCAGAATACTTTAGAAAATACATAGCTTGATGCTAGGGATCAGATGTGGCTCATACCAGGAATTGCATTATGACCTTAAGAAAAAGGAACCTTGTGTAGCAGGCCATAATGGTTAAAACCTTAGTTGTCTTGTGACTTGTATTATCAAAATTAGATCTTATGACCCAGCTGTTACACCCATACTATTTGTGCCGAAGAAGGATGAGACGGTACGCCTGTGTATTAACTACAGGGCACTGAACGCTGTAACCATCAAGAGCCGGTATCCCTTGCCACGCGTTGACCAGTTGAGTGGTGCGAGTGTATTCTCAAATATAGATCTTGGATTCGGTTATCACCAGATTAGAGTGCGTAGAGAGGATATACAGAAAACAGCCTTCACGACCAAGCATGGACACTATGAGTTCTTAGTTATGTCGTTTGGGTTAACCAACGCGCCAGCTGTGTTCAAGAGTTTGATGAACAGAGTTTTTGTACCTGGACAAGTTAGTGGTTGCGTATTGATGACATCTTGATATATTCCAAGAGCCACGCAGAGCACGACCAACACTCTTTCAGCAGGCCCAACAACAGAAGAGGGTACCACCGCAAGGGCGTGGACAGGCTTTTGCAATGATAGTGGAGGACGCACGAACTCGAGGTATAGCGAATACGAGCAAGATTTGAGTTTAGCACAACTATCTATTCCTAGTGATGCTTTAGCACGTGCCTGTTAATTCCTTTCCTTAGCCTTAAACCTAGTATTTTGAAGTGGTTAGTGATTGATACCTAAGTTTTCCTAAGATGTAGATTTTCTTGCTCTAACCAGATTCCATTACTCTTGAAATTCTTCTCTCTCAATGCCTAGGGAAAAGTTTTTCCTTTCCTATGTGTTCTGTTTAACCCTCACCCTCGATCTTTCCTTGTTCATGTTTCCTTACTCCTTGTATCGTGCTTCAACCAATATGTCTTGCAACCGCGAAATCTCTTTTGACAGGTTTGTTTTGTTTTCTTAATTGCGAGGACGCAATTCTTTTAAGGTGGGTAGATTGTAACACCCTGTTTTTTTATTTTTAAAAGAATAAAATTTCTGGATTTTTGGTAAATTTTAATTAATTATTATAAATGCCCTTCATAATATTTTTAGGCATTAAACTAACTTTTAAAATATTATAAAAATTATATTTTTGGGTGTATTATTAATTATTGGATGTTGTGTAATTGTTTTGAAATTTATTGGGCTCAAAAACTATTTTTAAATAGCTAAAAACCAAGTTTTAATTGAACCAGGCTCAAACCGGACTGAACATGACTGAACCCGGCCCAACTGAACTGGACCGGACCAACCCAGCCGACCCGGACCCTAGACCTAACGGGTCGGATCGGATCGGACCGGATCCGACCCGACTCTACCCGACCCGACCCGCTCCCCTCTCTCTCCTACGAACCCCTCAGCCACGACCCCCGCTCCCCCGCAGATCCCGACCGACGCCCCGCCCCGCCTGCGGCCAACCGCCCACGACCCCACACCACGATGCCCCACGATCTCCCCCCCGCTCTGGCCTCCCCGCTCCGCCTCTCCCTCTCCCCTTCCCTATTTAAAACCCCCGCAAATCTTCTCCGCCACCGCCAAATCACCACCACCCCACCGCCTCTCCGTCGACCGAGCTCGCCGCTGCGACCCACGACTACCGGTGATGACCCTCCCCGAGTAGCCCAACCCCGCTAGTAGCACAGCAATCCCTGCCGCCGTGCCTCGCCGTCGACCAGCCGCCGCCCCGCCGCGTATACGCGAAGAATAGTCGATACCGAACCATCGTTCCGATGAATTTTTCTCTCTCCTCGCTGCCTTGTTTTTCATTCTGTCGAATCCTATGCGAAGATCGCGTGACCCTCTCGAACCCTGTGCAACTCGTTCGGGGTATCGTGTAAACCCCTGATTTTTTTAAAATTTTCAAAACTGGATTTTTCACAATTTTCTGGATTTTTTTAGGATTTTTCAAAAATTATAAATAGGGTTTTTTTTATTAAATGATTTTTAATTGATAATAAACAATATTAAAATATTATAAAAATAATATTTTTGGGTGTAAAATAAAAAACTGGACTTAGAGCAATTTTTCTGGAATTTATTGGACCCCGGACCTATTTTAAAACACCTAAAAACTATTTATTTAATTATTTGTTTATTTATTTATTATTTGGTTATTATTATTATTATTATTATTATTATTATTATTATTATTATTATTATAATTCCAGAGCCCGGCCCAGCCCCCGGCCTAGCGGGTCGGGCGGGTCGGCCAGACCCGCACCCGACCCGGCTTCCCCTCACCCGTCTTCCCCAGTCTCCCCGTGCCCGCGTCTTCCGGCGGAGCAGCCGCCTCCGGCCCGCTCCGCCCGGCCACCTCGCCACGCCTCCGCCTTCTCCGCCACCCCTCCGCCCCGCTCGGGCCTTCCCTTTCCCTTATAAACCCTAGCTCCCCCGGCCATCTCTCCTCTCCACCGCCTTAGCCGAGCTCCGCCACCAGCCCATCTTCTCCGGCGGCCCTCCGGAGACGCCGCCGCCCGCAGCGCCGCTGCCACCCTGCCCAGCCCAGCCCCTCTCTCCTCTCCTCCACTGCAGGCCCTCCCAGCCGCCGTCCCCGAGCGTCCCCGCGTCCCCCAAGCCGCCGCAGCTCCGGCGTGGCCGCCCTCCGCCGCAGCTCCGCCTCCCCGAGAGCCGCCCAGCCCCGGCCGAGCTTTCCCCCGCTGCCCCCAGCCCTCTCCGGCGGTCCTCCGGCCGCCGGAAA
Organism: Iris macrosiphon; assembly: GCA_036927795.1. Classification (NCBI taxonomy): domain Eukaryota; kingdom Viridiplantae; phylum Streptophyta; class Magnoliopsida; order Asparagales; family Iridaceae; genus Iris; species Iris macrosiphon. The sequence goes on from JAYESA010000014.1 coordinate 162,329,118, forward strand.
CCCAAACCCTAGCTCGTGTCAGCCGGACACGGCTTGGACACAGGACACGTGTCCTGTGTCGTGTCGGACACGGTTTTATCCTCGGTCTTTCAGCCCAGTTCAGGTACTCATATCTTCTTGCTCGTAGCTCTGTTTTCGATTCCGTAAATTGCGTTGCGAAGCCTGTATGACCCTCTCGGTGTCCGGACAAACCGTTCGGGGCATCGCGTCCTGTGGTGATCGCACACCGCGATCCAAAAACAGGAAAAACAACGCCCCGATTCACCCCGGAACTGGGTACGCCCCGCCAAACGGGACGACTTGGTCGCGCACGGTCTTCACAGATACGTGTGCGTCGTTGATACGGACGTGTGAAATTTTGCAGAAGTTGATTTGGATGTGCGTGCACACCGGGATCAACGCGTATCCGCGGACACCGTCCCGTATTCGACTTTTCTGAATCGTGCCCTAACTTTGTGTACACACGTCTGATTGAAACAAAACTTGCGCCATCGGACTCGTAGCGATACGCTGGTCCTGTGACCCAAGTTCGATTCGATTCTGAGAACGTTGACGAAATCGCGTGTCGTGGGCCCCACAAGCCCCGCTCGACGGGCGATTTTGTGATCGGCTCATCGGAATCCAATTCTGGAAGTTCCGTTGGGTTTGTATCATCGTTCCTGACCTGTTGGCACTAAGTTTGGTGAATTTGGAGACCTTTGACCCTGAAGCATTTTTCGGTGCAAAGCGGGCCCACATGTGGACCCCGTTTTGACCCGAAACTGTCGTTTCTGCCCTTGTCTCCAAATTGGACCCAAGGATAGGCGTTTCTAGCTGATTGATATTTTCTGGATCTGATGGTGATGTTTATTTCAGCAACCGGAGTACCGCCTGCAATTACATCTGAAGTCAGAGCTACAGTTGGAGCCAGAACCACAGGCAAGTGTACCTTGCCAAACCCTGCAGCTTGCTACTTATTTTTCTGGACTTATTTATGCATCAGTGGGCAAGTAGAGCTTGTCAACTCGCAGTGATTCTTGTCATAGTATTTTACTTAATTTCCTGTAGATTCATATGTAAACTTGTTTAACTGTTCAACCCAGGACCGAGAGGCTTTACTTAGCGTCCGATTACCAGTCGGGTGCCAATCCCGTACGCGGAGTTGTGTAACGTCACATAGAGATGGTTATCGATACCCTTACCCTTGGTACTTGTCTTATCAAGTACATCAGAACCCAGGACACTTGACACTATTCATGAGACAGAGTCTTCCTGAGACATTCATGGTGATTCTGTATAGGATACATGACTTGACAGAGATATTTTATATGACTTGTTGCATTAACTATGATCCCGCTGACATGGATATGAGACGTTATGGTCATGGTATGCGTGATTACATTGGGTGGGGAGAGTCACACAGGCTACAGGTTGATTTTATATTATGCCGGCGTCTTAGTCTTCCATCGTGAGCTAGACAACTACATGATATCACTGCTACCGGCTCCCCGACACAGAGCTTGTAGTAGTTTCAGCCTGAGATCTAGTGCTGCTCTCATATTGCATATCACTTAGCTGGTTACATAGTTTACCCTATTGTTTTATTTATTTTCTGCGCTACATTTATTTTGGCTTGTGTTATCTGTACCTTGTTATGTCCCCTGAGGACCTGGAATGGACTATGTCCCCAGGTATAGCCGAAGAGAACCATCCAGAGATACACCGTATAGGAGCACTTCCAGGAGCTGTACCAGGACCTGAGAACGAGATCGTACTAGAGGACTTCTCCTGAGCATTGGCTGTATATAGTCGGTTATTTCTGTCTCTCTTTCCAGTTCCTTTATTTCCTGTCTATTTGCATTGATGTACCAGACATATTCTCGGATTGTTCCCCGAGACATTTATTGAGATTTGCTTATTTATTCTATTGCATTATTTTTGGCATTTAATCTGTGATTATCTGTTGTGGATGAGATTAGAATAACCTGAGACTTGTAATAATTATTCTATTTCCTGTTAGACTACAGCTTAAGCATGCCCTGATGGATCCATTAAATTGGGTTGTCCATCGGTGCGTGCTGCTGGCCATTGCCACGTGTCCAGTCCCTCGATATTTTGGGACTGGGGCGTGACATATCGCGTCCTGTGTCGGTCGTAAACCGCGACGCAAAAACAGGAGAAAAAATCCATTTCTGAAAATTCAGAAATTTGTCCCGAACTCGCAAGTTCACGACCGTTTTGCGTGCAACCTGTTAACTGTTTTCAAAATCCACTTAAACAGTAATTTAGACCGTATAACCTAGTTTTAAAACCCTATTTTTGTTCAATTTTTTGGTGTTGTAGATTGTGATTAATTCGCGGGTAAAAAAGGCCAAAAACTTGGTTAATTAAAATCCTGATTTTTTCGGAAGTGGGTGCGCCCCGCTAAACGAGGTGACTTGGTCGTGTGCGAACTTTACCGAAAGGTGCACGCCGTCGATACGGACGTGTGAGATTTTACGGAAGTTGATTTGGATGTGCGTGCACACCGGAATCAACACGTATCCGTCGACAATGCCCCGTATCAGCCCTGTTTTGAAACTTGTTGTAACTTCGTGTGTGCTCGTTGTTTCGAAACGAAACTTACGCCATCGGACTCGTAGCATTTTTTTGGCCCTGTGACCCAAATTTGGTTCGATTTTGAGAACGTTGACAAAATTCCGTATCGTGGGTCCCACGGCTCCACTTGACGGGCGATTTTGTGATCGGCTCATCGAAATCCAGTTCTGGACATTCCGTTGGGTTCGTATCGTCATTCTAGACTTATAGATACTAAGTTTGACGAATTTGGAGAACATTGTCTCTGGCACATTTTTCAGTGCGAAGTGAGCCACATGTGGACCCCACTTTGACCAGAAACTGTCAATTTTGCCCCTGTGTCCAAATTGGACTTATGGACAGACAATTCTAGCTATTTGATATCTTCTGAACATGATGGTAGTGTTTATTTTAGCAACCGGAGGAGTACCTACAGATCTACTGATACTAAAGCAGCAGTTGAAAACCAAACCCTAGGCAAGTGTACCTTGTCATACTTGCAGTAAATTGTTTCATATTATTCTCTTGATCTATTTTTGTGATATATATGTTCAACCTAGGACGGCGTGACATTACTTAACGTCCGAATAATATTCGGGTGTCAACGCCGTACGCGGAGTTGTGTAACGTCACCTAGAGATGGATATCAAAACCCTATACATTTTTCGTGCTTGCATTATCAAGTACAACATACCATAGGATACTTGACACTGTTCATGAGACATAATCTTCCTGAGATATTCTTGGTGATTCTGTATATGTTATAGGATTCGTGACATAGATATTACATATGCTTAGCTACCATTATGACTCGCTGCATTAGTTAGAGGTCATGATCTTGCGTGTTATGGACATGAGACGTCGTTGACATGAGATATGTGATTACATTTGGGTGGGGAGAGACACACCATACTACAGGCTGATTATTGATATATATATACTATACTACTTGCTTTGGCACATATACTGGAGTCGTGATACTACTTGCTTTGGCACATATACTGGAGTCGTGATACTACTTGCTTTGGCATATATACTGGAGTCGTGATACTAAATGCTGCTATGGGTTTCCCCGACACAGAGCCTATAGTAGTTTCAGTCTAAGTATGATTAATGCTCTCATTTGCATATCACATAGCTGGTTAAATAGTTTTCCTATTGATACATTTTATATACTGCAATTATTTTGGCATGCTGTTTCTTGTACCTTGTTACGTCCCTCTGAGGACCTGGTCCCTTGCCAGTTTTGTAGCATAAACCATTGTGGAACCTGCCTGGAGTTGCTGATGTGTGTTGCTTTGTCATGCAGGAATTTTGTGCCAGGTACTTATATCCTTTCTTCCGGAGTCATGGTTATTATTAATATTGTTTATTCATCTGCTGATATAGCCTAGTTTTATAGACTCATATTCCTTTCTCGAGTCTATTCGAGCTTATGGTTTACTGGCGGCCGACTTTAGTACATGTAGCTCATTCTTGTATATCCTGATCATTGTGGATTGAGGTATAGATATTCATATTTACTTGATTACATAGATAGTGACCATTCTAACACAGCTTATACGTATTCGAATCGGAGCAGAGTCTGATCGAATGCGTAGCTGGCATGTTACGTATTCCTAATCCTACGTATTTTGGGACTGGGGCGTGACATATCCCGTTTATAATATATCCCGTTTATTATATATATATATATATATATATATATATATATATATATATATATATATATAATAATAATAATAATAATAATAATAATAATATATAAAATACATACTTTAATAATAATCTATAAATTACTGCATATATACTTGGATGAGAATAAATAATTTATTGAAGCCCACTTTGAAAGCCATAGAAGGAAGATAGGTAGCCCATCCACCACCGTTACTTTTCCCTCCCATTACACAATCCAATCTCCCATAAAAATCCATGGCATTGACACCATCATCACTCTTCCTCCCCACCACTCCTCGCTTCCCCTTCTCCCCAAACCCTAACCCCCGCTCCAGACCTTCCTCCTCCCGATCGCCATCCATCTACACCGACCCCCTCCTCGCCAAGTCCAACCTCCTCAACCTAATCTCCGACCAAGAACGGGGCCTCAGGACCCAGCAGGACCCGTCGAAGCGGGACGAGATCGTCGACTCCATCGAGCGGCTGGCGGCGCTCGGCAAGGGCGTGGACACGACCGGACCGCCGCTCTCCGGCACGTGGAGGATGCTGTGGACCACCGAGAAGGAGCAGCTGTTCATCATCAGGAACGCGGGCTCCTTCGGGACCGAGGCAGGGGACGTGCTCCAGGTGATCGACATCGGGGAGGGGACCCTGAACAACGTGATCACGTTCCCGCCGGACGGGGTCTTCTTCGTCAGGTCCTCCGCCGAGCCGGAGCCGCCGCAGAGAGTGAATTTTAGGTGAAAAAAAATCGATAGTTTGAGTCGAAGTTCGCCTGTTGCTTGTTGGATTGAGGTGTTTATTGGGTTGGGTTGGGTTGGGTTTGGTTTGGTTTGGTTTGGTTTGCGCAGGTTCACTAGTGCTGTTCTGAGGGGAAGAGACTGGGAGATACCGTTGCCGCCTTTCGGGAAGGGATGGTGAGTAGTCTTTTCTCCCGAATATTTTATAGTCTTAGGTTTACACGGACACGTCATGATACGAATAAGACAACACGACTTTGATTTTGGCTATCTCATAGTGCATTTTGGGGTGTGCGGTGCCCAATATGACAAGACACGGATCCTAGGCTCTGTGAATGGTTCAATGTTTTAATTTAGGTATTATGAATTGCATGTAGTTTGGTATTTTTGATCTAAGTAGGGTTTTTTGGAATGATATAAATATTTAATTCTCAACCGTCACCAGAACTATAGGGTTTTGGTGCAATGGCAGAGACTTCAATAGAGTTTGGACTATTCGGGATACAAAAATCATAGTGTCTAAGGCAATGATTCGTATCGAGGAATACCATCCTCAAGCAAAACAGTACCATAGCCCAGAACAAGGCCGATTCCCAAAAAAAAAATGTGTAACCAACATTATGGTAGCACGGTGTAAAGACTAAACTATTTGTTAACTTTCTAAAACTCCACCAAGCTAACCAGCTCATCATATACCTCTTAATCATAGAGTATGGTCTTGGAGAAAGGGGGTAAGTCTACCTCCTAAGAGAAGACTTTAACAAAAGACCCCTCTATGCCACCATCATTGGTTATCGGATTATGTTACCGTGGATTACAAAAGAAGGTATAAGCCTCCTAATCCTTGTTACTCAATACTTTAACAATTTTGGACATTTGGCAATGCACTAACAAATTTTATCAACACTTTTTTAATATGTGGCGATAATAGAAATATTAAGTAGTTTAACACTTCTTTTTTAAGTATAATATCAAATTTTGAAGAAATTCTAGGAGGGAGTATTAGTAAACCTAGGTTAAGTACCAGTTTAATAAATTAATATCCAATCATGTGTTCCTGGGTTTACTAATTGATTTAACACTTTTAGGCCTATGGCAACGTTAATACGGGTGAACCCTCTTTATAGTACCTTTAGCCCACTGCCAAATGCCACCTAAAGTCATAATTGATAATGATAGTAGATAGAAGTTTTTTTGGGTTCATAAGTCCATCTTGGGTTACCCTTGATTCTAATATTGTCCAAATGCCCTGTACTTGTTCAAACTTGTTACTTCATTTGAAATATAGTTTATGAATGCGTGACAGATTCACAACTGTTTGATATCAACAACACCTAACCCTCACTAACAATTGGGAGACAGGCTTGTTCTCATCTTGATGATTCTCATCAATATTTCCTTGATGTCCTGATGGAAGTGCTGAAAAGACTAATGGTGTTTACTTGTCCTCTCCTTGTCTTGGCCAAAATGAGCCTACTTAATCATAATCATCATGTATTTTTATCAGAATTCTTCCCAATATACACCCATAGTCATGGTTGATGTTTGTGTATCCAATATGATCATGGGATTGGATGATCCTTAGATCAAAGGAATCTGGCTCCAACTATAATAACTCATCGGGTATTGATTAATGCAAAAGAGGCAAATTTATAATCATTATATTGTATAACAGTTTCTAGAGTTTTGTTTTATTAATTTGAGGCATTTTTATAAGTTGCAAGAAGGCAAGTTATTGGAAATGTGACTTGCTTTGGATTCTTTTCTAGATGTTGCAACATGTGTAGATGCTGCACCATGTTAGATTATGGAATACTCTAGAAACCCTGTTAGTTTCAGGGAAGACTACATCTAGAAATGGGATTAGAAATTTGATGTAGTAAGAAAAGTTGTAACTCTATATACAAGTAATCCTTTTCTAAAAGTATAATTTGCGGACCACTATAGTTATGAGTTGAGTTTCACCTCTGCAGCTTTGGGTTTTATTTGTTTATGTCACGTGACGTGATGGTAAAATCATGACTTTTTTCCAGTTTTCCTAGAGGATGCAGGTTTAAACTTTAAATCTCAATAGTCAATAACCGTCTATCAGTAAAAAGAGGGCAATGTTGCGTGCATCCTGACCCTCCTCTCTAGACCTTGCATTAGAGGGAACCTTGTCGCACTATGATTTAGTTTTACTATCATTTCTAGAGTTTTGGTTTCATCATTTTTCTCCCTCAATTTGAAGCTGTTTTGACATTATAAAGAAGTTGAACAATACTTCTTTAAGCAATAGTACCTCATTAACAATATATATTGCAATAAATGTATGTGATTTATTTGATTATCTCCCTCAGTCGTCGGCCCACACTACCTTGTTGTGTGCTTATGCATGGTGTGTGGTATGTCGCACTTTGTTGTTTGCAACCCTTGACCCTCTTTTTATGCATAAACTGCCCTTTTATTTGAGTCAACTCTTTCTTTTGGATTCATTGGTTAAAACCATACTTTGCAGTATCGTTCATTACTGAGCCGATACAGTTTGGCATGTCCCGATCCGATACCTACCGATACCGATACTGACAGATACCAACATTGGGGGTCTCTTTTGTGGTCAATTCGGCAAAAAAAAAAATGATCGAAAAATACCAATCAACATGGGTATAAAATTATAGTAAGGTTGTGAAAGCATGTAAAAGAAGAAATATTATCGCATGTAAACCAATCGGCAAGGGTGACTACTATTCATTCAATTTCAAAACTACTAAGAAACAACATCGGAAATACTTAAAATTATGCATAAATTTATAAAATATGTTTTCTAAAATGTTAAAAATTTATCAATAATTATTTGTTTTCTGATACCAAAAAATTTGATACTCCGATCTGAAACCGCCTATATTTCCGATACCGTCGATCCCGATACTCATAGGGATGGTCCAATACCGATTGTTCGAACCTTACTTAAATCATATATGAAAATCTGAAGCCAATTAATCTGTGCTAGCAAATAAAAATCTGACCCCTGATTAAACAATGTTAGCTTGCCAGCCCCATTTGCAAGTAAGTCTACTTTCATTCTTGCTGCATCCGGAGGGAAAAGGAAAGAGCGGCAGACTTCTCTTTATTTGTTATTTATGATAATTAGATTTCTGTTAGGTTGGCATGACAATTAGGTTTGAGCTGAACTTTGATAGTTGTTTTCCAGGATTTTATCTAAACTTATGTTAGAAGCCACTTTGACTTGGTTACTACTTTACTAAAAGTGGTATAATTACATTTAATAGAAAATGATGAAAGTTTAAGGAGTTAGGAATTGGGCAACTGTAGACTGTAGAGAAATATTGGAAATGGTGATATGGGATGGGTTTGGGGGTTTGCATGGATTAGTTATCTCCTTTTCCCTAACCCTTCGTTGTATCTCTTGGTATATTTTCTATATTTGTTTTCTAGGCTAAATTGTCCTAATGGCACTCTAATTACAGCGTCAAGCGTTTTTGACACATTAACTTTCGACTACTCGATTTTGGCAACTCAACTTTATAAATTGATTTTTTGAAGCACCTTTCGTCAATTTTGAAGCAGATCGAGACCGCTTTAAAGGAATATCTAGTAATATAAGTATTTAAATTGCACATTTGTACTACAAGATATTTCTTTGAAGTGATCCTGATGTGCTTCAAAATTGACGAAATGTGTTTCAAAAGATAACTTTATAAAATTGGGGTGCCAAAATCGAACAATGGAAAGTTAAAGTGCCAAAACGCTCTAGCACTATAGTTGAGGTGCCATTAGGATAATTTAGCCTTGTTTTCTACAACCGAAACCTTGGATTTCATATGAGTGAGAGATCTATAGTTATCCCTTTTTTCTTGCCTTTTATATTCTGGTCATCTCCTACTAGTCTCCTAGTTTTTGCTTTCTGATGTTTCTCTTCATTGATTTTATGATCTTATAGTCCTATCTTGCTTTACATATATTATTAACTAACGGACAACTTTTCACTGTTTTACTATTGTTAGAGTTATTTTATTTTGTTATTTATCATATGAGGGTATAATAGTAATTGTGGGTGTATTGCATATCAATATAAATAGACATGAGATGCAACCTAGGGTTTAAGGCCCTTGCAATCTCCTTTCTCATATTCTCTTTTCCCCTACTTCCTCTTCTCCTCTCTATCTCTAAACTTAACTTGGTATCAGAGCATATATTTGTAAGTACTGTACATCCCATCCCCTTGATTGCAGGGTTCGGGACGGCAGTCCCGGGAAAAAATTTTCCGCTGTTTTTCGTCTACTTTTCATGATTCGCCGTTCGTTGTTCGTGGTCGTTCGTGGTTCGTTTATGAGATCTAGGGTTTCTACAGATCTCCGTTGGTTATTCGTCGTTGGTTGAGGTTCGTTGTGAGATCTAGGGTTTCAAAGATCTCGTCTTTCTGTTGCATCTGCAAGTATGGTGGGGACCGAATCTTCTAGCGAGGTTAATAGTGGTGGTGGTAGCGGAGGTGGTTCTCCTTTTACTGTTATTCATAATGATGAATTGGAAAAGTCGATTACAGCGGTGAAACTCAATGGTGCGAACTATCTTGCCTGGTCCAAGTTTATCAAAGTGGTGTTAAGGGCGAAGAAGAAGTTGAAGTTTTTGACCGAAGAACCCCTGCCTGAAACGTTCGCTGAGTATGAAGATTGGATGAGTGCAGATGCATACGTTATGTCGTGGTTGTGGCATAGTATGGAACCACATATCGCTGCTAATGTTCAGTGGTGTGAATCAAGCAAACATATTTGGGCATCTCTGGAAGAATCTTATTCGCAGAAGCGAAACGTTGCCCGTATCTATGAGTTGTACGAGTTATTGTTCAATACAAAGCAAAATGGGAAGCCTGTGAATGAATATCTGGCTTCAAAGAAAGCTTTGTGGGAGGAACTGCTTCAATATTATCCTGTTACTACTGATTTGAAGGAAGCTCGGAGACAGAAGGAAGAGTTTCATGTTTCACTCATCCTAGCCGGCTTGGATCCTGCGCTCGAACCTTATAAAGCTCAAATCCTTGCTGGAGAGCAGTTACCTACGGTGGCAGATACTTTCTCCCGTCTCAATCGTTCCTTTCTGGGACAGAGTTCTGTGGTGCCGAGTACTGACTCTTCTGCCCTAGTTTTTAGTGCTGTTGGTCGTGGTGGTGGACGTGGTATTGGACGTGGCGGTAGAGATGGTGGTCGTAGTTTTGGTCGAGGAGGAGGCCGTGGTGGTAGAGACAATGGTGGTGGTGGTGGTGGTGGCCGCGGTGGTGGTGGTGGTGGCCGTGGTCAACCACGAAAGTGTAACTATTGTGGAATGCTCGGTCATGTAGAAGACTATTGTTGGGACAAATGGGGCAAACCAGAATATGCACATCAAGTGCATGATGAAAATATGCAGTCCCAGGATACCACTTCTGCTCCCAGAGATGATACTTCGGGTTTCAATCAGACTTCAACGTCCGATACCTCATCTCCATTTCAACAGATCCTCCAGAAGTTGAACGCGCTTGCTAGTACCACCTCCCAACCTACTGCAACCATGGCACATATAGGTAATCCTGCTTTTGTGGCAACCCAGTCACCATCCACCTCTTGGGTCATCGACTCAGGAGCAAGCTCTCACATGTCTGGTATAACATCTATCTTTCATAATCGTAGTTCCATGAAACATAATATTATCTTGGCTGATGGGTCTACTCGTCCTGTGCTTGGGAAAGGTGTCATTCACCCTACTCAATCACTATCATTATTTGATTCATTATATGTGCCTAATTTTCCATTTAATTTGTTATCTGTGAGCCAGTTAACCAAATCTCTTCAATGTTCTGTGACATTTTCTCCCAATTCGTGTGTTTTTAGGACCTCAGGACGAAGAAGACGATTGGTTCGGGGCATGAAAAAGATGGATTGTACTACTTGGATCTACCTGGAAAGGCCTTCACTTCTGTTTTTACCTCTCCGTTGCAGTGGCATTATCGTTTGGGACATCCGTCTTTGGCTAAGTTGCGTCAAGTTGTTCCTAGTTTGAGTCATGTTTCTAGTCTTGAATGTGAGGCTTGTCAGTTAGGCAAGCATCACCGTAGTTCCTTTTCTCGTCGTAGTGAGAGTCGTCAATTAGAGTCTTTTGATCTTGTTCATTCTGATATTTGGGGTCCGTCTAGAGTCAAAAGTCCGAAAGGATTTCAGTATTTTGTTATTTTTATTGATAATTATTCCAGAATGACTTGGTGTTATTTAATGAAAGAAAGATCTGAGTTTCCAAATGTGTTATCTGTCTTTTATAATGAAGTCTATGTTCAGTTTAATAAACGTATCGATATTTTGCGTTCTGATAATGCTTTGGAGTATACTCAATCTTCTGTGAACAGTTTCTGTGTTGATCGTGGTATGATTCATCAAACCAGTTGTGTCCACACCTCTCAACAAAATGGTATAGCCGAACGTAAACATCGACACATTTTAGATGTGGCTCGAACTCTCATGTTCAATATGCATGTCCCCAAACAGTATTGGGCAGATGCCGTTCTTACTGCATGTTATCTTATTAATCGCATGCCATCATCTGTATTAAATAACAAAGTTCCATTTACTATATTACATACAGATGTCGCACCCTTTTCCTTATCTCCTCGAGTGTTTGGCTGTGTCGCTTTTATTCATAACTTGGAACCTAATCGAGATAAGTTGGCTCCTAGATCTCTTAAGTGTGTCTTTCTTGGTTATCCCCGTACTCAAAAAGGTTATCGTTGTTACAGTCCACAGTCACGCAAATATTATGTCAGTGCGGATGTTACATTCTTTGAGTCTACCCCTTTCTTTCCTTCAGGAGACCGTTGTATTCCTTTTACAACAGATTTGATATCTTCCATACCACTTCCGGTCATTCCTGAATCAATTTCTGTCTCCATTTTCCATTTACAGGTTTATCAGAGATCCAAGGACAGGCCAGTGGTTCTGCAAAATTCAGCCTTCAACCAATCATCTTCCGTGCCTGAGGTTTCTGCTCCCATCACCACAGATCCAGATGATCTTCCTATTGCTCTCAGAAAAAGACAACGCATTTGTACCACAAAGAATAAGCATCCCATTTCTAACTATGTTTCATTACACCGTGCTTCATCATCTTTTCATGCATTTGCTGTTTCATTGTCTTCTACTTTTATTCCCAAAACTTACAAGCAGGCTATGTCATCTTCTGGTTGAAAAAGTGCAATGGATGAGGAGATGTATGCTTTACATCAAAATCAGACTTGGGAGCTTACATCACTTCCTGTTGGAAAACAAACAGTGGGTTGTAGATGGGTGTACACTGTTAAGTATCACCCTGATGGTTCTGTTGAGCGCCTCAAGGCACGGTTGGTTGCAAAAGGGTATACTCAGACATATGGCGTGGATTATATGGAGACTTTCTCTCCAGTGGCTCGGCTGAATTCAGTTCGGATTCTTATTTCTGTGGCGGTTAATCACCAATGGCCTATATATCAGCTGGACATAAAGAATGCTTTCTTACATGGTGACTTACAGGAGGAGGTATATATGGATCAACCACCGGGATATGTTGTAGCAGGAAATAAAAGACTCGTATGTCGATTGAAGAAAGCATTATATGGACTGAAACAATCACCTCGTGCTTGGTTTGACAAGTTCAGTTCTCATTTAGTATGGCTTTCGGCGTACCACATCAGATCATTCAGTGTTTTGCCATTCTTCCTCAGCAGGTATTATCGTGTTGATTGTTTATGTTGATGATATCATTATATCTGGGAGTGATCATGCTGGAATTGCGGACTTGAAGGCCTACCTTAGTCGTCAGTTTCATACTAAGGATTTGGGTCTTCTTCGATATTTTCTTGGAATCGAGGTTGCTCGATCTAAGAAGGGGGTGTATTTGTCACAACGCAAGTATGTTCTAGACTTGCTTTCCGAGACTGGGATGTTGGAGTGTCGGCCAGTTGAGACTCCTATGGATTATCATGACAAGCTTGATGCTGACAGGGAAGAGTTATTTGAGGATGTTGGATATTATAGACGTTTGGTTGGCAAACTTATATATCTTACTGTTACTCGACCAGACATCACATATGCAGTTGGAGTAGTTAGTCAGTTTATGCATGCCCCTCGGCAACCACATTGGGAGGCTATCTCTCGCATTCTTCGATACTTGAAGGGTGCACCTGGAAAGGGTTTGTTGTACAAACCTTCCCAGTTACTTACGGTGACTGGGTTCAGTGATGCTGATTGGGCAGGCAGTCGCAGTGATAGGAGGTCTACTTCTGGCTATTGTACGTTTGTGGGTGGCAATCTTGTCACGTGGCGTAGTAAGAAGCAGAATGTTGTGGCTCGTTCTAGTACAGAGGCCGAGTACCGTGCGATGGCTCATACAGCTTCTGAGATGATGTGGGTGCAGTCTCTTCTTCATGAAATGAGAATTATGATTCCTATTCCGATGGAGATGTATTGTGATAATCAGTCGGCAATGTTTATCGCAAGTAATTCGGTGTTTCATGAGCGCACGAAGCATATCGAGGTGGATTGTCATTTTGTTCGTGATTTGTTGCTGAAGAAACAGATTGTCACTCCTTATGTTCGGTCAGAGGATCAATTAGGTGATATCCTCACCAAACCACTTGCTCGCGGTCCATTTTCTGATTTATGTAGCAAGCTGGGCATGTCTGATCTATATGCTCCTGCTTGAGGGAGGGTGTTAGAGTTATTTTATTTTGTTATTTATCATATGAGGGTATAATAGTAATTGTGGGTGTATTGCATATCAATATAAATAGACATGAGATGCAACCTAGGGTTTAAGGCCCTTGCAATCTCCTTTCTCATATTCTCTCTTCCCCTACTTCCTCTTCTCCTCTCTATCTCTAAACTTAACTACTATTTACTTGAAATTTAATATAATCATTATTTATTCAATACTTCTTGATCCTCCTATTGGAATCTAGGAATTGCAGTGGTTGTATGTGGAGTCCATTGATTATGGTCATCTTGTTACATTGTATGGGTGTGAGTGCATATGATGGATGTTAGGAAGCAGGGAGACTCCCAAAATTGGTCCTATATCCATGTCATGTTGTACAGGGTACATATTAGACACGATGCAACCCTCTAAAATACACTAGGACATGTCAAACTATGTGCCTTGTCTATGTCGCAGTGACGCAGTGTGATATTATTGTGTCATATTCATCTGTGCTACACAGGCTGGATATAAGCCTTCTCCTAACGGGAAAGGATGTTTTTGAAGGATTTGCAATGCTGTATTTAGTCAAGCCCTTGTTAGATAGAATTAGTCTCAAGTATATTGTGAAACAATTGATAAATGTTCATTACGCTATCTTTACAAATCAGAATAGTGGACCTCTTGCTATGACTACTATTATAGCTTTTAGTTGTAGGCTTCTGAAAACATAATAGTTCTTGGCAGTTACTTTCAATCCGCATGTTACATTTCACGGCAGATGAAATTTGAATATAACATAAATCCAGTGTTACATGACTTGGATAAATTCTATTATTCTAAAATAAGTGATAACATATGCCGCCTTCTTGGTTGTCTCAAGTTTTCTTTACTGTAATCCTTTCTGATATACTCATCATGCACAAGTATGAAGTATGCTTTGCTAAAAGTTTTGTCAAGAAGGAGATGAAAATGTCATTCTTGGGATTGGGTTTTTAAGATTATCTAAGTTAACTTTCATAAATGGTCCATCATGCATCATTGCTTTTGAAAATGGCTTTGGCAGCCTGCACTAGCATTACAGCCCTAATTTTTTGTCTAGGGAGCAAAAATGAACAATTTTCCTTTACACACACTTGGCATAATCGAATCTGTTTACAATGTTGGCAAATAACATGTTGTGGCTATAAGATCAGGTGCAAGTTTTCATTTTTTTTTATCTAAAAGATTGATCGTCTCCTGTCAATTAAAGTTACTAATTGGGCCCCATCTAATGATTTTTTTAGGTTTGAATCAGTTTATCTGGATGAAGAGATTCGAGTTGCCAAGGATATTCGAGGGGATTATTTGGTCGTTGAACGTGCACCATATTCTTGGAAGGAATGAAGCCTAAAGATGGTAAAGCTTTTTATAATGCTGTGCAGTGTGCATGCTTCCCACATAGCTGAGGTGATTATGGTGATGGCTGCTAGAAGGTAACTGGATTTACTCACATTTGTGAAATTCCAATTATCTGAGGGCGAAAACATTTGGCAGTATGATTGGATTCTCTCTTGGAGGCAGTGGAGTATTTATCATTTGATATAAATGCTTGTGTTGTCATTTGTGTACCTAGTTTATTTTGTTATATATGTGGTATTCAAATGTAATATTCATAAATGTATACTAATTCGTACTTTTCTTCATTTGTATAGAAATGTAACTAGTGCAGATCTTCCTTGACAAATTGGAGAATTGTTTTCTATTGTATTAATGAGCATGTTATATATTAAAGAAAGTTTATATGGTACCAAAATTGAGTTACTGTTGGCATGTTCATATTTCCTTTACAGTATCTATATCTTGGGGCCTGTCTATCAAACTTCTACATGTAACATGTAAAAACATGATGACTGAGGTCCATTTGTTATCAGTAGTCTTGAACTGGTCGTAGGCCCACTGGACACACCTTAAATAGATTTCCAAGTATCACTAGATAAAAGGGAACACATTATGTGGTTCTTTGTCTGAGGCAAAGGACAAATAATTTAGTCGACAGTACTCTTAGGTTTAGTCTCGCCAACTCCACCTGTCTTTTGATTGTAGCGTTTCTGCTCTCTTCTGACAATTTGTTTTTTTTTTGTCTGAGGAAAGACTCCGAGAGCATCTTGTTAATTTCCCAAGCTTGGAAAGTAAAAGCCATGTCTAGATTATACATTTGATAGCTCTCACTGGTCCACCATGTGAGCGCACAAGTTGGATTCTGCAGATTAAAGCAATGAGTGACCAACTAGAAGTTGAAGCAACTTAAAATCACCATTTGGTGTAGTATCTCCATTTGCTGCAATTGGAGTTGCACTAGATTACTTCTGTAACTAATTCAGGTGCTGTAAGTGGGTGTTTGGATTGTTGTAACTTCTAGTTTCCGGCATAGTTGCAGAAGAACAGTTTATATTAGTTTATTTGTATAGGTTTTGATACTTTCACATATCATACTTAGGTGAAATCTGCATAAATTAGCAAAGACCTTGTGATTTTATTGAGATACTATAACAGTGAATATATTTAATAGAATTCTGGCAGTCCAAACATCTTATATTGAAAATTTGACATCTGATGAAGAAAACCAAACTGTCTAATGCAGCTTTTGTTTAATAACATGATCTTGCAATGAAGACTGTCTAATGTTAGCATGTGTATTGTGTCCGAGGTCACTTTCTTACTCTGCCAAAAACTGAGGTTGTCCAGATACCATAAAACTAAGCAAAATTCTAGGGCACCCTCAATGTCTAATCTAATCGGAAAGTTTCATTTGCATCAAAATTCTGATAACCTACACAAATTTATCA
This sequence comes from Iris macrosiphon, assembly GCA_036927795.1. NCBI lineage: Eukaryota > Viridiplantae > Streptophyta > Magnoliopsida > Asparagales > Iridaceae > Iris > Iris macrosiphon. The sequence goes on from JAYESA010000014.1 coordinate 162,345,610, forward strand.
AACAGACACCTTTGTCTAATCTAATCGCCTAATCTCTAGAAAACATTACTGTTCCTTCCCAGGCCAAGTAACCTCCTAGGAAAGAAACATGGACATCATAATTTAATCTACATAAAGCACATTGGAGACATTGAGTGGAGAAGGGAGCAAGGGAACTGGCTTTGGGATCAAACTTCCAAGCAATATGGCACTATAACACATGGTATGACCCATTGGTTCAGTTTCCACATGTAGCATACTTGTTTAGTTTCAGGTAGCAATATAGAAAGGGAGCTCATTAGAGACATATGTGGTCAGGTATGGTCCTCGTGCAGAAAAGTTTTTGGGAGGTACTAAAGAGCTGAGTAACAATAAAAGGCACACACAAACATACAGCACAACTCCATCAACTACACCTAGTACAGAAGACCAAAGAAAGAATCCATGTGGAAGGTGATGAATAATGCTCTGTGGGTATCTGGAGCTTTCCTCAAAAGAGGTTGCCTGGTTAAAGAAGAAAGGGACTGCCATTGTTTAACTTTAGAAAAAATGTATCAAAAGCAGTAGTAAGAGTAAGAAGTAATCACTGTAACGTAAATAGCCATAACTGCACCAAGAAGAATACTGAAACTGCTTTGGGGGCAAAAGACAAGAGTCCTACTATTGTGGCAAGAGACTACCATGAGATGAGGAAAGTGTAGCCCCTATGCTTTTACCTTTCTTCAGCACAGATGATCTGATGAACTTATATATATACATATGTAAGTTAAAGTCCCGCGCTTCAAGCCGGGCAATTGAATAAAATATTTACCTTCACCAATATATATATATATATATATATATATATATATATATATATATATGAGTCGCACTTTAAGCATTGGGTATAAAAGCTAACTACAAAGCTAGAAAAGGAAGTTACCGGAAAATTCGATAAAACTAAACTTTGCCTGAGATTTGGAAATTAAGATACTGTCTGATACAAAAAGATATCAACTTTTATTTCCAATGTGTATTAACAAATGAACGGACATGAGAACATATTGTTGCATAGCATTCTCGACATCAATAAAATCGATATTGGACATAAATTAAATTACTTCTAGGATAACTATGGAAAACCAATTCGAATTGACTGAAGAAAAGAGGTACTACAGCTTACATGGGATACTAGAACTAGAGAGCAATAAGTTGCAGAATATGTTAGTAATATTGTTAGGAAAATTACTCCACCATATACCTTCCTTCTTCACCTTCCACCATGATCAGACCCTTTACAACTTTTTCTCACAACTCATGGGAGTGCAGTGTAGAGCTTGGTCCTTTATCCTTTTTGAGACAAAGGATGGGCTCTAGGAGATCCCAGCCAAATTTCATTCATAGTAAAGCAGTAAATTCAGCAGTAGAAAATAACAACTATGGGTCACATTATAACAAGTGCAGCGCTGAGTCCTCCAAAACTGAAGCGTCTTAACTTCTACCATCAAGTTAACAGATCTAAATGAAACCTCACTAAGGAGCATAACAATGACCTTTATCTTTGTCTTAAACATTTACATCTGTGTTCAAGACCATTCAAAAATTTGAACCAATCCATATGGTCTTGATAAGCATACGTGTCTTTATGCAATGAATAAATAACAATTATTTAAGATACAATTTATAATATGTGAGGGCTTTCATACAGTACTCCAAGGAGTCCAAGCTTTAGCTACAGGCCAACCGCTATTTCTTCCTCTACAACTTCATAAAATATCTCACAACTACCATTTCTTGGAAGAAGTATCTCACATCACTAATTCAACCTTGGTGCCATTGCGCAGGGAGAAAAGGATCCTATACTTATAGCATCGTCATATCTTCCACACACAACCTATAAAGTCACATAGAACGTATGCAATGATGTCAATATAAATATAGGGGTTTGAAGTACAACATTATAGTCCTATGTGCCTTAGTGTCCAAGTCATCTATCTTCTTAGCAGTCACTGAACCTGACAATTTGCCTTCTCTGATAATATTCCCAAGCATACTTATTGCGGGTCAATATAACACTTATCATCATGATCACTTACAAACTAAGTCAAAATACTCGTCAACTTCTTCATTTTCTATTACGCGATCGACAACTTGAAAGCCAATAAGCAACTCAGGCCCAAAATTATTATGTCAGTTTCTTAGCTATTGGTACCCTTAATAGTGGAACCTGGCTCAGTTCTTCCCACATGAAGATAAGAAAATAATTACACAAAAATGCCTATGCCATGTCATGAAGATTGCGCCTTCAATTTCATGTGATGTCTTTTTCCAACGATAAACCCATTAGTACCCAGTTCTTTTGATCTCCAGCTTCATGCATTTCCATATGTATTTTAAGTATGAGACCGACTTACGTTGGAAGGATGGACTGGTCCACTGGTTTGACATTGATTTGTGCGGAACAACGTGAAGTGATCAACTTGCTAGTGTATTTCTAATGTGACTAATTCACCATAATAAAATCCAATTATGTCACTGAACTGAAATTACAAGGACTAATGATATATTAGTGGAGTGCAATATTAACTGCCAGAGTTTGAATAGGTAAAAATTGGACGTTCTCTTTTCTAGTTCTTATATTGACAATGCCTTTCATATTTTTATTTCTTGTCATTTTGCTATTGAAATCTAGTATCACTTCTCCTATGTTTATACATCTTTCGATTGTTCTGCTTCTTTGGTGGACAGCTTGATCTTTATGAAAAAAATTAATGATTTGGATGCTAATGCTAGGCAGGCTTAGGTCTTGTTACTGCTTTTGTATGTGTCGTGTATGGCTCGAAAGAAGCAAGAGAACGTTTAACAACAGTTTCACCACTGTTAATTGATAATGATGCTTTTATGCTCTATTCATGGTACTTTTATTGTTAGGAGTTGCTGATGATAAATTAAAGAAGAAGGTTTGACGGTGCTTAATTTTCTTTCATTCCCACTGATAATTTCAGGTTGCTGTCAGAAAAAGGATTCTGGGCTCATTACTGGTACCTAATTTTGTCCCCCCCTTTTATGCTACCCTGATGGTTGCTTTTTGATTTACAAATTTCTGCTATCATTATGTTGATATTTATACGTACTGTAAGATTAAACATCTCCTTCGAAAGAGTTTTATATTTACAGCTTATGGTGCAAGTTTCTTATCATAGAACTTAATTCGACTCTTATTTGCCTATGCGAGATTATGCTTACATGTGCAACCAAATGAATTCCTGAATCATGCTCCTATCTATAATCTAGTCTATTCAAGTCTGAAGCATCTTAATTTCCAACATTTGCCTCCTTTCTTGGTTCAGCTTGACTATATAGATATATGTTGTAGACATGAGATGGAAAATTGCTCACGAAAGTTTGATCAAGTCTTATTCTGCACAGCTTTCCTTGTTCTGAGTTATGTTTGGTTAAAAAACTGCAGGGCGCTGACCAAGTCACTAGTCCAGAATATGCATAATTAACCCATATGCATAACACATACACTGATACAAGTGCTTGTTTCAAAGTACAAGTGGCTAGTTCCTAGCAGGTGTTCTAATGGTTGGTCTGCAATGTTCTTTAGAGATGTGTTGTGATCAATCTAATTAATTAGGATCAGTAACTACTAGGTAGACAGTTTGCGTGTCTTGATAGGAAAATTGAAATAACCACCAGTGGGAACCTTATCTACAGATCACATAGATTGCATGTTTGCCATCACGTCTTCTTAAATAGCAGACCAAGAAGAAGGTGCAGAAGACGCGGTTTGGAAAAAGGAGGATTTGCTGATCTTTTATCTCTAAACAACAGAAATATATATATATATATATATATATATATATATATATATATATATATATATAACTCAAGTGGCTAAGGTGAGAGTCATTCCCCAAGAGGTCTTGGACTTTTGGGTTCAAGCTTTGGGGGAAGCACTTTAATTCTCAGTGGTGGCCAGCCTGCAGGCCGGATGCAGGCCAGAGTGCAGAGCAGCAGGCCTACGGGCCGAGTTGAGTAAGTTGTAAGCCTTCGGGCCGAGTAGTGTCAGTTGTGAACCTTGGGACATGAGTTGTAGGTCATTAGGTGGCCAAAATTGTATCCAATTACCCTTCTTCTTCTTCAAAAAAAAATATATGTATTAAAGATTTGTCTAGTAGTACTGATACTATGATAGTGGCTGCTAGATCAATCCACAGGTAGGAATTGAGGATATTATATCATATCACATACATTATCAAGTGATGTGATTAAGTATGCCACCTAGTATAGTTTAGATGATGATGATGATACCGCTACTAAGCATTGTTGATTGTGAGTAGTCCTGTTCAATTCCTTGTTTGGGAACAGACAAGAAACTTTTTTCCAGCTAGAGCAAGACTAGAAAGAGTGTTACAGAGATGGAGAGAGTGGTCCCTTTTAGTTTTTCAAGTCCATTTGGCGTGATCACTATTTGTATCCCACTCGCTAAAGACCAGGACACAGTTGTCCTTTTCAATACCTTTTGCTTGCTTTTATTTATATATAAAACTCTCTCTCTCTCTCTCTCTCTCTCTCTCATATATATGTATGTATTTCTCTCTCTCTCTCTCTCTCTCTCTCTCTCTCTCTCTATATATATATATATATATATATATATATATATTATGTGTGTGTGTGTGTGTGTGTGCCCTGAAAACAACTTAGAAGTTTTAATCCATGTTTATCTTTTCAGCATGATAAATATACATATGTACCAGTACCACTATATATCACTACCAAGTGCTTCCTCTTCTCCTTCCTTTCTTTGTTTCATTTGCTAGAAACATAGTGTTTCTAACTAGCTAATATTTCTCTGTCATGGCCGATACAAGCACGGAGGTGTGCTCGATGTGCGGCGACATCGGCTTTCCGGACAAGATATTCCTGTGCATCCGATGCCGATCTCGCTTCCAGCATTCGTACATACTTGCCCCTTTTATTTCAGTTCATCCTTATTTATTGCTATACCCCTGGTCCACTGTGACCGAGAGAGAAGTATGTTATGATTTTACTGCAGGTACTGTAGTAACTATTACAAGGCGGAGGAGCCTATGGAGACAGTCAAGGTCTGCGACTGGTGCCTGAGCACGGAGCGCAGTCACGTTGGCCCCCCCAAGAAGGTCGATTCGAGCCCCAGGAAGCGGTCAGAGTCGTACCCCAGCAGCAGCAGCAATAGGGTTAAGCGAGGTGGCGACCGTGAGGATAGCGGGTCGCGAGGCAAGAGCTCGTCTTCCTCGAAGACGGGTGGCCAAAGATACAAGCTGCTCAAGGATGTATTGTGATGATCAGCATGTTGGAGCAGCTAGCTCTAATCAGGTCACTTGGCATATGCAGATTCAGTTATAGCTGTTACAGTAGTTAGTGTATGGTTTCTGTGCATATATGACATTGAGCACACTGACTCCGGGCTATAGTTAATAGTTAGTTTGATAAATAATTGCATTAGACGTAGTTGGCAAACTTAATTAATTGTGAGAATGCACTTGATTATATATCCTTTTAGAATTTCTATCACCATTTGTTAGACCTGCACGAAGAATATAATCTCCAAACTGTTACTTGTGTATTACCTGCAGCAATTTTAGGAAATTTTATGTAACGAGCCAGTCTAACATTGTTGGTAGAGTCAACGGTCCTAACAAGGAACAACGAAGAGAATTGCCTCTGTACCAAAACTCGAGTCTACCACACCACATTTTCTCAGTTTGGGCCCATTAAGAGAGTGACTTGGTTAGATTAACAAGTCTTGTATCGTAATAAAACATAGGCGCAGCCCAACTGATATTGTGACTGTGTCAGACACGTGTCATACATGACAAGGATACTGCAGAATGCATGTCTACATCTGTCTGCCAGTCTGTGTCTGTATTACGTCGTTTAGAATTAGCTAGTGTCGATGCAGTATATATAGCTTTATATCCTCTTTAACTGTTCCAATGTATGTCACCGCATATATCATCAGTAAGGTCTGAACTGTCTGCATGCAGTTTTAGTATTCAACACTAGGAAGCATGGATGGATCGACACTCCAAATTGATGTCGTGTCTATGTTGGACCATATACACATTTTAAGAACACATAACTAGGACACATCAGAATCTACTGTATTTGTATGACGAACCTGTTTCGGACCTGGATGGTTAATCTGATATAGTGTTAAACTTAACTTCTGTCACTGCACCAAGCAAAAATACAGAATTTTGCTGCAGTGTCATAGGTTGAAGCCATATGATATCCTGGTGATAAATACTGGGGAATCAGGTTATCTACGTACTGTGAGCAAAGTGTCCCTAGAATCCTATAAATCATGCAACTTATCGTAGACATACTACAACATATGTCATGATGTTGGTAGCACAAAAAGACTACTACTGGACGAGGGAATCTCATATATATATATATTCCACACGAACGTGGATTCTGCGCAGCTAAAATTAACACCCCACATTCAATAGCGAAGGATCACGGTCTTCTCATGCCATAGCTTCCTTTTGGTGGGTGGGTGTGCGCGCGCCTTCGCGTGTGTGTGGGTACCTATAGAGCAGTACCAGTAACGGAGAGAGGTCTTTCCCCGTGCACATCAAGGTGTATATTGGACATGAGGGTCTGAAACCTGCTTTGGGTTCGGCCCGGTCAAACTCGGGTGGGATCTGCCCTGGCTTGGTCATCGGGCTGGTCCGATTCACTCTTACACCGAGTTTGGACTGGTTTTCTCTCCCAGGCCCGCAGGTCTGGTCCGGCCAACCCGGGCTGGCTCTCCAAGTAGTCCGAACTCCCAAAAACTGACCGACCCGGTCAGATCCGATCCCAGGTCCGGGTCGGCCGAATTTCTCCCTAATCCTGGGCCCACCACCAAGGCAACCAATGTAAATAACATTTGGAGGATAATTTTACGGATTTAAACCTCCCCCACCCATCCCCACGCCACCCCCACCGTAAAATAAAACGTTGAGAGAGTATTTGGTAAATTCTCCAAACATTCATATTAGTGTTTTTGAGAATATTTTTACTAAAATACTTTCATTTCTAGTCGTTTGTAAACGTTAATAAATAATATTTTGATCATTTTGTCAAAAATGACAAAAATACCCCTATGACAACTATATTCTAACGATATTGGTAGTCATTTGGCACCCGAATTATTTTTATAAATTAGGACTTAGTTCATCCAAATTTACCACAATTTTTCTCATTTTCTAATACTTACAAGCAATCTCGTGTTCTATTTGATGAATTAACTTATTTTTTGTTGCCATAAAAAATAAACAACTGCAAAATCGATCAACAACCTCAATTCACGCCGCAACTTCAGAGGGTACAAGTGCCTCAACTAGCATCGCAACCTCGGAAGTACAAGGACCTCAACTCGCGCAACCTTAGTGGGCACTAGGAGAAGGAATAAATCATAATTGGAATATCTTAGAAGTTTGGCACCAATTTAGCAGGATTTATAATAATCGGTATACCAAAATACCAAAATACCAAAAGAATACACTCGCGTCTAATTCTTGTTGAACGTATGCATTGTGAAAACCGAATCTAATAGAAACCTAATTGTGGCACCCAAGAAAACTATGTAGACATCTAGTCGATTGTATATAGTATCTTGCATCTTCTTGAAAAAATGTATATTTTAATTTATTTAGCTATTAGACTAGGAACTTAGGTTAGTCACAATTATCATTTATCAGTTCGAAAAATTGGCTGGAACAATTCTTCTTTACTTACTGTTTTATTTATAATTAGTATGTTATTACTGTTAGATATGTATTTTATATTTTTTGATGTGACTTTATGTTTTGCGTTTCGGCTTTCAATCTCTCTGCAAGCTTCATTTGCGGTGTTACAACGAAAGCTTGAAAGTAAAAAAATGCAAAGATAAGTCGTATCAACAAGCATTTATGTAACGAGAATAATATATATTAAAATTTATCAATTAAATATATATTTTTTACTACATTTTTATATAAGAAAGACTCAAAGCCCATAGCTCCCACAAAAGTCTAATTTTATTTTAAAAATATAACTGGGTCAACTTGGAATCGACCCGGCCCAGGCCGATTAAATCTGATCCGAAAATGGACCGAACTAGATTTGGGTTCAAGAACTTTGGGTCTGACGGAGCCCAAACTGAACTCCTAGTCAGATTGGCCCTGCACGGTTTAGATCCAATCAAAATCGGGTCTGATCCAGTCCGGCCCAATACACACCTCGACGTGCACATGTTCATATAATGGATTAGGTCTCTGAGCAGCTGTGGTGTGTATGGGTCTGGAACAGAGAGACAAAAAAAAAAAAATTTATTCTGTGTCCCTTCAAGAATGTAGAAAGAAAATTATGAAAAAAGTAACGAGGAAAAAAAAGAACGCACAAAACAACGATGAAAAGGTATAATGAGTTAATGGTCAAAGTTTAGGAATGAGTTAAAATTCCAGCGATTTTTCTACTTTCTGGCTTAATACTTTTGTTGGAGAACTTTGGTGATGTCTGCCGACGTTTCAAAGGGGGACCAGGAATTGTAAATATTCCATCCTGTTCACTCTTTTCATCCATCAAAAGCTTGAACCCTAAAATTGTTGGTGGAGCCCATGAAAAAGCTCAAGTTCCATTACACGTCAGTGAGTCCCCGCAGGGGTTGGGGGTCGATGTGGGTTTCGGGTATGTAGGAAAAATAAAAACATTACACGTCTTAGTTTACTACCAAATGCCCCCCCCCCCCCCCCCTATGTTGGCCATCTCCGGCTCCACTTCTCCTCCAATGAACAATCGTCACGTGACGACCATCCGGACAGACACTGGATCCCATCTCTCCCTCCTCCTCCAATGGACGGCCGCCACGTGGACACCACGTGACGGTTGTAAGAGGGTTGTAGGCATTTGGTTGTAGTCCTAACAATAGTTCTATTTTTCAACTTGTAAGAACATCCACAGTAGGGACACTCCAAACACATACTTCAAATTATTAAAAATTATGTAAATTATTATTTTTGGAGTGTTTTCGTGATATTGACACACGATGATACACTTCAAATAAACACTCCAAATTAATCTCTTATTTTTCCTCCCTCATTTTTTTTTCTTTATTGTCCTTCACTATTTGGTAATATTTTTCTTTTCTCTCTTCCCTCTTTATTTTTCTTTCCGATTTGGTTACTTTTTGGTGGGTCCATCAATTAATATAAATGAGCTATGGTACATTCCAAACGTAGAGTGTCTCGTACCTTTCTAACAATTTTTAAGTATGCACAAGTGTCCACTGTAGCATTCAAGTGCTACAAAATTTGACTAAAGTCAAAATGTAGTACTTGAAACCTCTTTCATTGTGGATGCTTTAACCAAACTAATAGTTAAAACAATCTCTCTCTCTCTCTCTTCTAACTGAAAACAAAATAAACAATAGTAGTATTTTTTTTTTTTTTTTGAGATGTCCGATGATACGTACGAAACTTTGTACACGTTGCATTGCATGACATACATGTCATTTGGGCCCACCCTATACTTTCTCCACGATTTGATTTCGAACTATCCGTTTAGTCAGGAAGGTTATATCTTTTCTCACTGACCACCGTGGTATATTATATATGGCTGATAAACAAGTTGGCAATCTCTTCACATCTTAACAAATTTTGCTTAGTTCTAATATTTGTTTTAGAATTTTGGTTTATAGTTTATATATTATAAGAAAAAAGAAATCATTAAAGTGTGGGTTCATGGTCATGGACGGAGCTACATATAACCCTTAGTTGAAGCTTGGATCCTAGTTCGATGGAGTCTAGGTTCAACCCATGGTATATTATTTTTTTTCTTTTTTTTCTTTTTTTTTTCTTTCTTTTTTGTGTTTTTTTCTATAGAATCTGCTTCGGGTCCAGACGAGTTTCGGTTTCTTTTTTCGTGTGATGAGTTTAGTTAGATTTCGTTTTGATTGAGTTTGGATTATGTTCAATTTGGATAGAATTGTAAAAATTAATTTATATATATATTTTTTTATGTTAATAGTATTTGAATTATATTCTCCTTAACTAACTTAGGTTATAAAAGTCACAAGCAAAATGTAATAACTATTAAATGTATTTAATCATCAATCAAAAATATTATTTTTTATATAAATTATATATTTTTAGAAATGTTTATATATTCAGAATATATATTTTTGCACAAATTTAATTAAAAAAAATTGATTTTTAAAATTTTAGAATTTTTAACTATCTAGTATTTTGAGTAACAAACGTACCCTTAATTTCTTTCCTTTGCGGTTAAGGAGCTAGAAGCTTTAATTTTCCAATTCCACTCACCACCAGGAAAAGAAATAAAAAAAAATAAAAAATGAAAGCATTGGACAGTGAAATCGGTATGAATTCTAGTTTGGTATCAAAGCAATTCAAGCCATGTTGGGGCAGATGTTTTTAAGTATAGTGAATCCACCATAACTGTGAAACAAAAATTGTTTTATGTAATGTGTGAACACACTTAAATCCTACACCGACTTCTCAAATTATTAGAGAAGCATATATATATATACACGCTAAAAAAATAAAATAAAAAATTGGACACTCCAATATATATTAAAATAATATAAAATATATGTGATGTCTTAATATAGCTTGATTATCAATTACTTCAAAGTTAAAAAAAAGACTATATTGAACTTCAAATTGCTTAAAAGCTAACCCACGTACACGGACACACATTTTTTAGAAGATTATACAACAATCACGAAGGATTACAATGAACAAACCTTCGTTTTATGCAAAATGATAGGATGAATGATAAAAGGTTTGTATATCTATACTACTATCTATAATATTTCTATATAATAATAAAAAAAGTTGTGACTTCATCGTAAAAAAAAATTATTCAAAAATTATTCTTATATATGTTTACTAATTAATATTGTTAATTGAATTTAATATAGGTAGTTAGGTTACGTATAGAGAAAGATTTGGAAATTGTTGTTTGTTCTTCTCAAAAAGTTGTTGTTCGCTCTACTTAGTAATAAAAAATGAATAAATTATTGTTTGCTCTTTTGAAGTAATATGTATGTACATATATCTCTATTATTATAATACGGCTTAGAAATAGTTCAAAAATGATAAGGCGTAAGTATATCCTCAATTATTGATATAAAAAAAATTTAAATTTTTTTTAACTACTCATATCCAAAATTTTAAAAACATAAAAATTCTAATTAAAATATATTCAAATCATATTTTAAATATTTTAAATTTTATCTAATTTTTCAATAATATTAGAAATTTTTTGTGTACGTACAACATATGTGAACGCGACTAGTACTAGTATATAATAACAGTAAAAGTTAAAACTTCACAGTAAATTTTTTTATTCTAAATATATTTTTATTTATGTTTAATGATTAAATTTATTCATTAAGTTTGACACGCACAATTAGATAAATATTTATAGAAAAATAATAATAATAGAGGCTATTGATTTTTCTTTTCGAGTAATATAAAATACGTACAGTTAAGTGCATATATACTAGTTGAAGTACGTGAGAGTTCCAAACCTAGATTTGGAGAAATTGTTAAAGTTTTGGCAATAGACAATTAGGATTTCATTTGAGAAAAAATATCAAAATTATTTTCTTCAGTCTTAAGTCCAGCTTCAAATATATATATATATATATATATATATATATATATATATATATATATATATATATATATATGTTCGGATCGGAAGTTTATTTTTTTGGAGTTCAGCAGAAGTCCCGCGATCCTTGGCCTTTCAGGCTCCGCGTGGATCTCACGCGGACCCTCCGATCCGATGATACAGAGGGGACGAAACTTCCGAAACGGAATCTTTGATCCGGATGATATATATATATCGGAAACAAGAGCTTTAAGAATTAGCCACCCCCAGAAGAACCTATGGCCGTCGTCATCCTCGTGATCTCTCCTCCTCGTTGTCTCCGGCTGCACCACCACCTGTGTCGAACCCGGCCGGCATTATGATAGTCTCGCCCGAAAGCCTGTAGGAGAAGCTGATCACACCCGTACTCTCCTCCGAGCGCGAGTCTCGAACTTGATAGCTCACGCGCTTCGCAACGTTAATATCACCAATCTCTAGTAACTCCCTCATCGGTACAGTGACCTGTCCGACGTCGCGGTCCCGGCCAAGCGCACGGTCGGTTCGGAGCAGGTCGCGCACGGTGAGCCAGGGGTCTCCGATGGGGACCGGGAAGCGGAAGGTGGAATATTCCCACGAGGGGTTGCAGCCGCCACTGCTGTCGGTATCGGTTCTCTGTTTCGGTTGCTTGGGGTGGTCGACAAAAACGTGTTACGATCCGCACCGGATGATCGGGACACGAGTACGTGGTAACGTCCAATCTAGGCCGACGTAGAACACTGTTTAGGTCAATAATAACTAACTATCAATCTCACACAATAATATAATTTCAACCTATAAATAATATCTCAATTTTACAAAGAGGACATGTGGTTGACTTGCTTGAGGTTTTCTTTGGAGATGTGGCTGAGTTCTAGTGTTCTATATTCGTCCATGTTGGATCATCGATCAATCGACCTAAGAAGAAGAATGGCAATGATGGTGGTGGTGGTGGTGGGAGAGGATTGGAGTTGTGTAGTAATTATATAGATAGGTCCTGATCAAGTGGAAGAGCAAGTTGGACACGTTGAAGACTTTGTTGGTCATGTTCTTCAACACGGCTAGCGTTTAATATGGGAGCGACAGTGTTCCTTCCTCATCATCTTTTGAACGAACTTGGTCCCGTTTTCGGTCTAAAATAAGACTCGATCACCTTGAATATTTGTTGAAGGAAAATCCTATTTGGCCTGCAGGGAGGGGTGACCGCGCGACGTGTCCCTCCTTCCATACTCCAAACACCTCCCCCTTTCCCTCGTGCTTCGGGATCCATTTCCGAAAAACTTGTCCCCCTCTCGTCCTCCAATCGTCCGTCGACACGTGTCGTGCGGGCCAAAATTGCAGGCAAATCCTGTGGTTCATGTAGTGCCGTTGTTTGTTGAATTATTCACCAACTTGAATTTATGCGGGAATCTCGAGTTTCAAAAGGTTCCCGTTGGTAAGGATGTCATGGGTGATTAACACATGAAGCTCGAGACCTCCTCCATCCGGGCATCACGATTGTGGAGATGCTAGGCCGAATCCTGTCCAAAGGAGAACAACATACTATTAGCAGATCGATGTGGAGTATATGGAAAGTCAGGAACGTCGCTATTTTCAAAAGTTCTCCGTTTGACCCAGAGCTCACCATCAAAGCAGGCCTGCGGTTGGAAGGAAAGTACAACATCCCTACATCTTGTGATATCCTACCAATTTCTACACATCACCTACAACATGGCAAGGAAAGCTGGACACCTCCTCCCCCGAACAGCTGGAAAATCAACTTCGACGGAGCGTTCTATGAAGGCCATACGGCAGGAGCAACAGTTCTCCGGGATGAAGTAGGACAGTTCCACTGTGCTTCATCTTTTCTACAGATGGGTGGTTCACCGCTGGAATCTGAGAGCTTGGGGCTCCGTTTGGCTTTGGAGCCTTTTAAATTCAAAAACATCAACAAAGCTTTCATTGAAGGTGATTGCAAAGTCCTCATTGATGCCATTAATCACACAGATTACGATATCCTTCAGCAGGCTCGCCATACTATTGAGGAGGGACGAGATATCCTCAAAACCAGCAGTGGTATCCCATTCACATATGCTCCAAGGGCCTCTAATGCTGTTGCTCATTCACTAGCTGCTTATGCTATGAATTTTAACCAATTATCAGTTCGGTGTATTCGTAATGAACCACCTTCTTTTATTTTGGAACATATCACTCACGATATGGCCAATTTCTGTAATGTTGCTTCTTCAATCAAGGTTCTTCTTATTTGCAAAAAAAAATAAAAATGAAAGCAAATAAAAAAAATTTCAAAGGCAAATCCAAAGTTACTAGGACTGTCAAAAACACTCCTTCCAATAGGTAGGACTGTCAAATTGGTAGGACTGTCAAATTTTTTAATAGTCCTAAATATTTAGCACTGTCAAAATCTTTGACACTCCTTCCACAATATAGGACTGCCAAATTTTTGAAAGTTTTACATTTTTATAACTGTCAAAAAGATTGACAGTCATTCTAATAGATATGACTGTCAAATTTTTTCACTGTTCTAATGGACTGTCATGAATAATGGATGATGTGCCTTTAGAATTAACCTTTCAAAAAAAAAAAAAAAATAAAATTTACTGTGGCGAAATTAAATTATATTAAATTAATGCAAGCAAAATAGGTTTACTAAAATTAAAAATAAAGACAGAGTCAGCCAACTGAGTTGGCGGAAAACAGAACATAGAGAACACGTATACAAAAAAATAAAAATAAAATAAAAATCAAATGTGGACCCCACAGCCCAATAAGCCAACAGTTTTGGTCGAAATTGGGCTGTGGGGCCTGCGGTTGGGTTGGGGTTGTTTGGTTTGGTTGGTAAGGTTTTATTTGATTTTTTTATTAGTTTTTTTTATTTAGTTTTTTTTTTTTATTTAGTTTAGTTTTGTAATTTGGTTTAAGAAAATTACTTTAACGAAATAAAATTAAAATAAATTAATTGTAAAGAAAAATTTAGAAATTTTTAAAAAAAAAAAGGAAACGGTTTGGTTTTTTTAGAAAATTGTAAAGAATTTTTTTTCCATTGCAATGTTTGATAAGAAAAAAAAACTAAATAAAGAAAATAAAAACTAGTATTATTTGGTGTCATCTAATTTTCTGTTTATTTTAATGGTTTAGTTTTTTTTATATGAATACAAAAAAGAAGACTAAGTAAAGAAGAAAGACAAATAATAGCTTGGGGAATGATTTGGTTTTTATTTGGGTTTGAAATTGGGTCTCGGTCTATGAATTGGTGTTGGTTTATGTCCAACGGCTATTTCACAATCGCTCTTTCAACGGCTCTTATTTTTTCAACGTTCATATCCAACGTTTGTCTAACGATCGTTTCGAAGTTACCTATATAAACGTAATATTTGTTTGATATCAGCATATCAAACATTGCAAATAAATTTTTTATTTCTTTCCATACGAATTTTTTTTCTTTCCACACAGGAGAAGCTCGGTTATATATACAATCTTTGAAGTCCATTTTCTTGTTGCCATGGATCGAAGTATAACAATACTATGCTCGCTTGGTGGTGTACTAAATGGGTTAGCTTATGAATGAGGTTTAGTTGAAGTTCTTTTAATTGATCGAAATATTTCGTTTGATAATTTACGTAATATAATAATTGAAATTTTTTTTATTGACTATGAATTTTTATTGGTACATATTTATCTATCTAATTGTATAAATTTAGTTAGTAAGGAAGCATGTAAATTTATTCTTGAAGTTAATATACAATCACCGTATATTAATATTTTTGTGACTCCACCACCACCACCACCACCACCACCAAGAATTAGTAGTGCTCCTAGTTTTTCTCACCAAATTATTTCATTTGCTGAAGAAGAACATAGAGTAGATGATGGTAATACCGACGATGAAAATAATATTTAATAGAAAATATAGATGATAAACTTGATGATAATGTTGATAGTTTACACAATTTATTCATTGGAAGAGAATTTATGAATCGTCATGCATTTAGAAGTTTTATTAGTGATATAGCAATTGCAAAAAAATTTGTTCCAGGACCACTAGAAACAATGCCAGTGGAATTGTATATAAATGTAACGTTTCTAGTTGTAATTGGAGAGTGTACGCTAAAGCCATTGGCAACGGCAAAACATTCGTCATTAGTACGCTAGAAAATGTACATTCTTGTTTAATAATACTTACAACAGAAAATTATCCATTAGCGACAACTATATGGGTTAAGAATAAGATTATTGATAAAATTCGTGATAATCAGTCGTATAGTCCATCGCATATTATAAATGATATCTATAGGGAACACCGAATACATATTAAATATTGTAAAGCTTGGAAAGCTAGAAAAATTGCTCTATCAGAAATAAATGGTAGTTATATTGATGCATATAGTAGTTTTGAAGAGTATGCTTTTACAATCATTGAGACAAATCCAGATAGCAGATGTTATATAAAGACTAAAGAAAATAATAAGTTTCAAAGAATTTTTATTTGTTTCAAGACATGCATTGATGGCTTTTTAAGGGGATGTTTACATGCGATTAGTACTGATGCTACATTTCTTTCCTCTAAATTTTAAGATATTTTATTTATTGCGTGTGTTCATGATCCTAACTATCAATTATATTCAATTGTTTATGCTGTTGGTGAGAGCAAAAATACGAATTCTTGGACTATCTTTTGAAGGTAGTTTTAATGCATGTGATACAATTTCTTTTATATCAGATAAACAGAAATGATTAATAAATGTCATGCGTGGTACTTTTTCAGAATTACCTCATTTTTATTGTATTCAATATTTTAAACAAAATTTAAAACAAGTATGTAGACTGCCTTATTTTTAACGTAAATTAGACTACACTGCAAGATGTTATAATGAGACAGATGCGAATATTTGCTTTGAAACAATTAAGGCTGAAAACATCGATGTTTACAATTGGCTTGTTAGAGTAAATGATGAAACTCGTGTTTTATCACATTGGATAACAACTTATTCTTCTTGTCCTAGATTAGATATTAACACGTCGAATCTTGCTGAATGCTTCAATAACTGGGTTAAAAACTTACACGATAAACCAATAACAACACTACTTGATGGTATTCGAGCCAAAATTATAACACTTCAGGACAAAAATTGGCAAAAAGCTAAAAATCTTGCAACTGATTATTGTCCGAAGATGTTAAATACTATGGCCAGTATCACAAGAAAAAGACACCATCTGCAAATATTGAGTATAGTTGGTTATTTGTTTGAAATACTAGATCATGAAACAAACAGAACATATGTTGTTAACTTTGATAAAAAATATTGTACATGTTTTAAATGGTATCATACTTGTCTGCCATGTGTACATGTATGTTATGCTTGTAATTCTAAAAATATTAGCATCGAGAGTTTTTATCCAGATATTTTTTCCAAAGAAGCATTAAGAAGCGTATATGAGCCGCATCTGGAGCCAATTTCAGTCCCTTACAACATTCAAAGTACATTGGTTATAGGCAACATTGGAGTACCAAATGTACGATGGAAAGCAGGAAGACCAAAGAAGAACTGCATTATGACGAAGGATCAATCTTCAAGAGATCTCCGATGTAGCAACTGTAATGGTTTAGGACACAATCGAAGAAGATGTACCAACCAACCAAGAGAATAAATGCATTGGCATAGATTTTCTAAGAAAAGTTATAAGTTCATTGATGTAATTTTATTTCTAATACATAAATTTCTAATAAAACCTAGCAGTACAAGATTCTCTACCTCTTGCCATCCTGTCATAATACCTACGAGGCCTTGGCCTAACACCAAGTCTATTTCTTCTTGCTACTGTATCCTCGGGTCTCTCCCCTGGCAATGGTGCCCATGGGTCAAATTCATCAGTCTCATGTGTTTGCACCAGCGCTGTTGGAGTCACAAATAACTGAGTAGTTGTATCAAACTAGGGTGCATCAAATATAGAAGTGACATCTGCATGTAATAATCCCAATAGTCACCACCAGGCTGTGACGTCCCCTCGCCCGCCTCTCAGTTCATCTGTAGGGTACGTGCCTGTGACGTCCCTTCGCACGCCTACTGATAAGTGCCCTAGCCAGCCTGTTGGGAAGTGCCCTGCTCAGCCTGTTGGAAACTACCTGCTCAGCCTGCTGAGGGACCTCGTCATCTTATTGAGGCGGGCTATCCATATGCCAAACATGATTATACTTTCTACGCGGACGTGCTTGCTGTCGGCTAACTAAGCCTTGAGGATAATCTGGTGGAATATGTAACAGAGGGTTTGGTGGAGTCAAAATTGCTTGCACATCATCCAAAAATGATCTTACTGTTGTGCTCAACGAGTCTCTCACTGGATGATTTTCACATGCTATATTCAAATTTGGAAGCTGAAATATTAAGTAGCATCCAATTAATTCATATAAAAAAACAACGGAGACAAACATTTTTATCAATAAAATACGTACCTTCTCAATTACACGTTGATACTATTCACGATAATTAGCATCATCAATGGCCCGATATTGGATTCACAACTCCTCATATCGGTAGGATCGGTTACTGATAAGAGGAGCTCCCCACCAAGATCTATAGGCAATATCACCTAATGATACACCATTTAAACAAATATGAGTGTATGATTTCATATAATTTTAAAAAAATTATTTTGTTCAACTTTTTAAATAACTTACCATCATTTATAGAGTCCATTAGTTGAGACGACTGTACCGCGGGCTGTGTCTCCAATCTAGAATTCCACTGTTGAATCATTTTGCTTGCTCTTTTAGTTGCACTCTCTCTACTACGATTTAAACATGGTGGTCCATCGGGAATCTTTTGTTTCACCCAGAATTGTCGCATAACGCGATCAACAGGATGATACATGATTTCACCGTCGAATATTAGGAAACAAGTATGGACACTAAGGTCATAGGCTGTTATTTGTATTTCAATAGGATTATGCTCAAGCCGGTATAGACAGCATGTCATATATTTTATGACAAAAAATTATAAGATAATGGTCATAATGGCTTTATAAAATAATAATACAGATATTTTATATCGTTATACTTCAGTGTATCAAATTCGACCCGGTATAAAGAGATAACCGTATGATCATAGTGTACTGGATCTGCTGCATTCGCAGTTCACCGTAAAGCTGACAGAAAGACACCAACGTCGATATTAATGCGGGAGACTGGCCTACCAATATGAAAGTGCTCGTAGGACCAAACCTAGAAAATACGAGCATATGATATAAGTGCATATATTTTCAATGTAAATAAAATAAAGTAAAAGTTTTCATATGATATAAGTGCACATATTTTCATACCTGTGTTAATGTCGCACAACCACTTAAATTTACCTTCGTTGCATTCATGTCTTCAAATTGTACAAAATCTGTCATAGAACTATATAAATATGCCAACACTAACGCTCCCCAAGCGTGACGCGTAGGTGCGACCAGGTCTACCAAAAAAGGTAAAAAATATAATGTCACGTCCCAGTCCCAAAATACGTAGGACTAGGAACACGTAAGCATGCCAGCCGTATGTATGGCAACTCCAATATATGGATACCATAATACACACGTACGCTGTAATATGAATACAAACTCACATGTGGTATAAATATAGTCACAAGTCACCGATATACTAAATCTCATCCACACAACAAGTCACAAAAGGAAATAACTTAACTAGAATAAGGAGTCTAAAATATCCAAATAATAGTCGGGTGGAGACAAATCCACTACCAATGACTATATCAATACTAAAATGAGAAAGAAGTATAAAATCTCCAATATAAAATAATGTGAAGACAGAAGTGTATCAGCTAAAAGAATCCATCGCTAGAGGTAATCAAAGATGCTCAGAAGGTAAGACCTCCTCGGCAGAAAGTAATGCGTCAGGTCCAGGCCCGTACTCCTGCGGATACTCCTGGTCGTCTATACCTGGCAAGGGACCAGGTCCTCAGAGAGACATAACAAGATACATAGAAGCAAGCCAATTTGAATATAATGAACATGCATAATGTTTGAAAATATATAAGTACGCTGTACAGGACAATCTATATGAATGCAAATAAGGACAACTTTTTAACGTATGGGCAAGGGTAGGCTACTCGATCTAATCTCACAACTCACACACACACGTCCATGAACATCATCAGCCGACATACCACGGGGGTAGCGACCCTCGTGACTCCATCAATCGACATATCGCGGGAGTAGCGACCATCGGACACGACCACCATAGTGCGTGCTAGTGACTACGGTGTTACCAGAGTGGTTAAAGCTCATACGCCTACTGATTGTGTCATGCCCTGGACCCGCCCGGGCCGCCGCTCCGCCCTGCCCCACCCCGTACGGCCGGGATTAACGAACCAGACACGAATCACCGTGCCTCGGCGCGCCGGACGCGAATCACCGCGCCCGTCCCGCGGGTGCGAGGGAGGAAGGGAGCTAAACGAAGGGCCCGCTCGAGCTTTCGGGGGACGTGATGCCGCACGGGCCTGGGGTTGCGCCCGTGCAAGGCCAATCGTTTAAGTTGATAGTTGGCTATCATCGCATCAATCGAGTAAGCAGCGAAAAGGGACTTGTTGCAATGTAATGCATTTAGCCAACTGAGTGTTCGGGACAATCGAGGCAACTTGGGTTTCCTTTAGCAAAGGCACACGTTCGTTCCATACATTATGCCCCCTTATACGATAGCATTCTCGGGGCAACAATCGAAACCAGGATTCCGGGTCTTGGGGACTGTGGCACGCCTATCGCTCCCTCGGACGATCCAGTACCTGCAAGCAAGTAAACTGTTGGTGGGTCAGCACTTTATACAAGTACTGGTGAGATAAATCAACTGAACAGAAACATGCATTCACTCAAACAGGCACTAAATAATCATGTTAAAAAACATTATATTACTAGTGATCTTTCTAGTTTTACCTAGGTTCGTTTCATGCAGTTCTAGCAGAGTCAATTTACTTGTTTGGAAACATGTTTGGAAACAGAGTTTCATATTGAATATGCAAGCAAGCAAACCGTTCATGTTCCAGGGTGTGCGCAGCGTGTCTCGTGCGACTCGAGGGTCAGATGCAAAGCTAGACACACAATGCACAATCTTAGGGGCAGTCACTATCCAAGCCAACACAATGACTTAGCTATATGCAGGGCGGTCCCCGAGTATCTCAGGATCGGCAGCTGGTGGAACAGCATACCAATGACTCATTTCTCTGATGCTAATGGTAGCTGTGACCCATGGTGGCTATGACGCATGCAGTTCAGCTCTCCACCAAAAGCCATTGTCCGACCGCGTGCGAATGCATGGAACACTATCAAATAAACTCTAGTATGCAGACGAGACGAACCATCAGAATACAATCGTTGTTGCGGGGCAATCCGACTTATCACTTGAACACGTTCAGGCACAGTATGGTTCTCTCGAAGCATAGACGATAGTGAACATGTTCATGCACTCTAAGCAGGCGATTCAGGATTCTCGTTAAGCAGACATTGTTTCAAAGACAAGCTAGGTGAGTTCGTTCATTAACATGCAAGGCAGGTTCTATCATTCTCTTAAGAAAATATTGCAAGCAAAAACTCAGATTATTATTAAGGCGTGCAAGAATCAGAGAACGAAGTTCTGCCCACTCACCTTGATACATAACGCCGACGCGGAGCGGGGCGTTACATACTTACCAACCAACAAAAAGTTTCGTCCTCGAAACTTCAAGGATAAACTTCTCGATATTCCGAGCAGCGATAGTGCCGTCCCTCGCCGTACTCAATCGAAACAATCAAGCAATTCAAATTCAGAAAACATTTGCACTTTGAGAATATCTATGGACTTATTGTATGAAACGCTCTTTGCAAAACCATATCGATTCAGAGTCATAGCAACGGTTTTGGGCCAGAGGATCGATTCCGCTCTGATACCATTGTCACGCCCCGGACCCGCCCGGGCCGCCGCTCCGCCCTGCCCCGCCCCGTACGACCGAGATTAACGAACCGGACACGAATCACAGTGTCTCGGCGCACCGGACGCGAATCACCGCGCCCGTCCCGCGGGTGCGAGGGAGGAAGGGAGCTAAACGAAGGGCCCGCTCGAGCTTTCGGGGGACGTGATGCCGCACGGGCCTGGGGTTGCGTCCGTGCAAGGCCAATCGTTTAAGTTGATAGTTGGCTATCATCGCATCAATCGAGTAAGCATCGGAAACGGACTTGTTGCAATGCAATGCATTTAGCCAACTGAGTGTTCGGGACAATCGAGGCAACTTGGGTTTCCTTTAGCAAAGGCACACATTCGTTCCATACATTATGCCCCCTTATACGATAGCATTCTCGGGGCAACAATCGAAACCAGGATTCCGGGTCTTGGGGACTGTGGCACGCCTATCGCTCCCTCGGACGATCCAGTACCTGCAAGCAAGTAAACTGTTGGTGGGTCAGCACTTTATACAAGTACTGGTGAGATAAATCAACTGAACAGAAACATGCATTCACTCAAACATGCACTAAATAATCATGTTATAAAACATTACGTTACTAGTGATCTTTCTAGTTTTACCTAGGTTCGTTTCATGCAGTTCTAGCAGAGTCAATTTACTTGTTTGGAAACATGTTTGGAAACAGAGTTTCATATTGAATATGGAAGCAAGCAAACCGTTCATGTTCCAGGGTGTGCGCAGCGTGTCTCGTGCGACTCGAGGGTCAGATGCAAAGCTAGACACACAATGCACAATCTTAGGGGCATTCACTATCCAAGCCAACACAATGACTTAGCTATATGCAGGGCGGTCCCCGAGTATCTCAGGATCGGCAGCTGGTGGAACAGCATACCAATGACTCATTTCTCTGATGCTAATGGCAGCTGTGACCCATGGTGGCTATGACGCATGCAGTTCAGCTCTCCACCAAAAGCCATTGTCCGACCGCGTGCGAATGCATGGAATACTATCAAATAAACTCTAGTATGCAGACGAGACGAACCATCAGAATAGAATCATTGTTGCGGGGCAATCCGACTTATCACTTGAACACGTTCAGGCACAGTATGGTTCTCTCGAAGCATAGACGATAGTGAACATGTTCATGCACTCTAAGCAGGCGATTCAGGATTCTCGTTAAGCAGACATTGTTTCAAAGACAAGCTAGGTGAGTTCGTTCATTAACATGCAAGGCAGGTTCTATCATTCTCTTAAGAAAATATTGCAAGCAAAAACTCAGGTTATTATTAAGGCGTGCAAGAATCAGAGAACGAAGTTCTGCCCACTCACCTTGATACATAACGTCGACGCGGAGCGGGGCGTTACAGATTATCCTCTATGATACTAAGTGTCAAGTGTGTGTCAACATATCTAATATATAGTAATGACTGAAAAAAACTACACATAAAATAAATATACATAAATACAATAACTATACAGAAATATACTAAGCATGCAAAATACTGTAAGCAATTTGGCAAGGTATCTTGCCTGGCAAGAAATATGCAAAATGTAGTGTCCCGATGTCAACACCAAGAGTCAGAAGCTACGACCTCAGAATGAACGTCTCCGGATGCTGAAATAAACATCACCAACGTTCCCAGAATAAGCAAAATAGCTAGAAAGCACTTCCCTTTCGTCCAATTTGGACACAGGGGCAAAACGATAATTTCGGATAAAAGTAGGGTCCACGTGTGGCCCACTTTGCACCGAAAAGCGTGCCAAGGGTAACAGTCTCTAAATGGAATAAATTATAGGTTAAACAACTCTAAATGTCAATACGAACCCAACGGTATGTCCAAATATGGATTCCGATGGGCCGAACGCAAATTCGCCCAAAAGTCAACCGTGGGGCCCGCCAATTGGTGACTTGGTCAACTATCTCAGAATTGCGTGAAAATTGGGTCACAGGACCAGCGCGTTACCACGAGTCCAGTGGCGCAAGTTTCGTCGCAATCTGACGAGCGTGCACAAAATGCGCACGACTTTCACAAAAGTTACGACACGGGGTTTGTCCGCGGATACGGGCTGATTCTGGCACGCACACGCGTCCGAATCAGTTTTTACGAACTCTCACATATCCGGTTACGCTGCGCGCACCGTTTGGTACACTTGATACACTGCAGGGCGGTCCCGTTTGGCGGAACGCGCTCCGTTTCACAACTTTTGGAAATCTGGGAAAAATATGTTCACGGGATTTTCCAACGAATTAAATTCTACCTACAACAGTTAATAATATAGGGTTATTTAACAGAAATTAAATTAGGTCAAGTGGTCTACGCATACCAAAAAGAATCATCGAATTCGGATCTCTGTGGTGGGAGATACGAATCCGGGAACATAGGTGATCACCGCAGTTTTTTGCGATCCCAGAAATTGGTCTTTTTCCGCCAACTTTGGCGCTGTTTTCGCCTATGGTTACGCGTTGTTCGAGGTCTACTATCACACTGATATGGAAGAGGGTTAAGGTTTGAGCATACCGGTGAAGACGGGGTGGCGTTTGGTTGAGCGAGGCGACGGAAAACAACGCGGGAACACAGGTACCTCGCTGCGGAAATCTGCAGTGCGCGGGGTCGCGGTCGTCAGGATTGATTTGGACGGCCTGACGGGGTTCTCCGGCTGCGGTGGCGGCGCTCCTTAAGTCTAGATGGGAAGAGGAAGAGTTTAGGGTGATCTAGGATTAGGATTTTAGTCGAAATAATGATATATATATATATATATATATATATATATATATATATATATATATATATATATATATATATATATATATGAGAGAGAGGAAGATGGGGGGTCCGTTCAACTCGCGGGGGGGGGGGGGGGGGTATGGGTTTAATTACTATTAGCAAAAAGGGGGTGTTTGCTTATGCTAAATGCACGGGTGGGTGCTGGTAGAAACTCAGTGGTTTGCTAAAAGGGAAGTGGCTGCGTGTGGTGTTATGGTTGAACGGGTGGGTAGGAATGGTTAGGGATCCATTAGGGATCCAATAGGGGTAGTTTTTAATGGTTTTTTTTTTCCTTTCCTTTTCTTTTTCTAATCTAATTCCTTTTCTTTTTCCATTTCTTTTTCTCTTAAATATATATATATATATATATATATATATATATATATATATATATATATATATATATATATATATATATATATATCCATAAAAAGTCTAGAATTATACTAATGCATACCATTAAGCTAGCAACTGCTCAAGGGGTCTCCTATATGAAATAAATTCGAAAAAATTTCTAATGGTCCCATAAATCCCCTAAGTTCACCAACACCTAAAATAAAAAATTAATAAACATTTATTTCTCCTAATTAGCCACTAATTACTACAATTAAATTATTAATTAATAATTAAAAAGGGTAATTACGGTTTCTAGGAATAGGGGTTTTACATTCTACCCAACTTATAAAAATTTCGTACTCGAAATTGACACTAACCCATATTCATAATAATCACTATAGCTATTACACTACATAGGTAAACCTAAAATATTTTGCCACATCTGCTAGTCTCTCCGAATGGTAGCTGGAAGGTATTTCGTCCGGGCCACCAACGCTCAACTAAACTGAAGATTAAGTCTCTATCGTGTTGCATAAAATGTATCTTGTCAACATAATAAAAGCCAAATATTTTTAACAGTGCCACCTGGTGGTCGTTCAACCTCCAATACCCAAGTCTGCTATCGTGACGTCACGAGACATGCTCTCGAATTGCTGCTATGTGCTCACAAGGAATGTTGTGTATTACTTCTTAGTGCACTATGTTCTTCTTCCTCCTCCCCTTCTTATAGCTCACACCTCCCACCAACTTCTCCTCTTTATTTCATTACTCATCTCATTTACTTCCTCCCTCCACGAGACATGTCTCTTCTTCTTTTTTCTTTACTCTCTCACGTCTCTTCTTTTTTCTTGTCAAGTCTTTTCTTCTTTTTTCTTGTCAAGTCTCTTGTCTCTCAGTATTTTTGTTGTGTAGTCTTTCTTGTCTCTTCCTCGTTAAACCAAACCGAAGAACATTATCCCCTTCCACGTTAAACCAAACCGAAACAATAGCCATTGGACAAAAACCAAAATCAACTCCTGAACCAACATCAATCCATAGACCCAGATCAAATTTCAAACCCAAATAAAAATCAAACCAAAATCCAAAACTAAACTAAATAAAAAAAATTAAAATCCAAAAAAAAAGAGAGAAAAAACTAAAAAAATAAATTAAAACATAACTAATTAAAAAAACTAATAAAACAAACTAATAAAACAAACCAAACCAAACCAAACCAATTCAAACCAAACCAAAACAAACCGATTCAAACCAAACCAAACCAACCAAACCAAACCGTGGGCCTCACAGTCTAATTTTCGCCACACTGTTGGTCGAAATTGTGCAAGTGTGTTGGCAGAAATTGGGCTGTGGAGTCCACATTTGATTTTTTTTTTGTATGTGTTCTCTGTGTTGTATTTTCTGTCAACTCAGTTGGCTGACTCTGTTTTTATTTTCAATTTTAGTAAACTTATTTTGTTTACATTAATTTTATATAATTTAATTTTGTTACAGTAAATTTTTTGAAAGAAAATCAAACGTTATGATGAGTTGGTTTCATTTTCTTTTTTTTACTCTCTCTCACAAGGATTTATTACCAGTGGGATTCGAGAGTACTTGTCATCCAAATCTGCTTATTGTACCACCACATCTAGAAAAAACTTGTATATAATTCTAGTATTCATTTGATGTGTTTCTTTTTAATAAGGTGCGGTTTAATTTTGGTAAACTAAGGTTCGGCTTGGTACGGCAAACAGTAGTGTATCAAACAAACAAAAAAAAGGTATCCTTCTTACAAAAACACTCTAAGGTATCGTTGGTTCACAGAATCTTGTCATTGTGAAAGTAAAATATTTTTTTAACTATGTTTAGATGTAAAATAAAGTATATATAAAAAAAAAAAATTCTATATGAAGAAAAAATAGAAAAAAAAAAATTCCTCACCCAACCAAGAAATTATTTTCGCACACTAATTTATTTTTTTTCTTTAAAGTTTTTAACATTTTCAAACACTGAAAGATAAAAATAAAAACTATAATTTAAATATATATATATATATATATATATATATATATATATATTCACGAATCAAACGATACTTAAACATACCAACAGGAACTAATTATCAAGAAAATAAGAAGAAAAATACTTGTTATCAAATAGTTATTGCGGCAGCCAAAATAAGAAATAAGAAACAAGAAACATGACATACGTTTAGAAGCTACATGCCACATCAACAAACTTGAATACTATAAACTTATAATCGAGTTTCCATTAATTTGTTGTTTTTTAAGGTGCGGTTTAGTTCTTGTAAGCTAAGGTTCGACTTGATACGGAATATTGAAGTATATAAAAAATAAAAAATAAAAAATAAAAAATAAAAAATAAAAACTATTTTCCTTACAAAGACATTCTAAGCACACCTCCTTACAAAGACACTCTGAGCACACCACACGAACAAATTTATCAAGAAAATAAGAAAGAAAGAAAAACTTGTTATTGTTAGAAAAACGTAGAAAAAGAAAGAAGAAAATAGAAGAGAAGATCTATTATTAGTGTAATCACATAGTGGGAGGCAAATATTTTATTTATACAACACAATAAGGTGTAATACTAATCTCTAACTAATATGAGACTAAAAACAAAGTAAAAATTCAACCCTTTAGTAACCCACGTTATAACACTCCCCCTTTGGATGACCACCATCTCTAAGCCTATTGCCTCGTTAAAACTTTGTCAGGAAAATCCATTAGGACAAAACTTGTGCGAAAGAAAAGAGTACAATATTTAGGATGACTTAAATAGGTGTTGGACACGCTTAATGTTGCCTCATTAAAACCTTGTCAGGAAAAACCTAATGAAAAAAAAAATCATGATTAAGGAAAAAGAGTACAACGCGTTATAGTCCATACAAAATGTATTTCCCCTTGAAAACAATTACTCCCCCTGATGATGATGATCCTGAACAGTCAGCTGATGAAGACGTCGCATTTCAATTACATGAACTAGTTTATATAGCCCCATTGGTATTGTTGACGACCTTGGTATGATAAATTATGATAAATTAAAGCTACACACAAAAATTCAGTAGAAAAGAAAAGACTTTGGTATAATAAATTATACCCATTGGTATTGTTGATGACCTTTCTCAACATAGTCGATCCTGGATGACCCAATCTGTCATGCCAAAGGATTAGATTCCTTGGATCCTTTAGTCTTTTGCTAGTGATGGGGTGAGATTCTACTACCTTCAGAGTAGTTTGATATAGCCCCGAGAAGATTAACTTGCACTTTTCTAATGTGAGATTATTGCTTCCAACATTAGAGGTGATACAAAGATACTTTTTTCTATCATCGTTCATGGTTTCAACATGAAATTCGTTCATCCGAATATCTCTAAAGTTGAGTAGATTTATATTAGATCTACTAGAGAATAATGCATTTCGAATGACTATGTGTGTTCCATTTTGCAACACAACATCGACCTTACCATAACCTTCTATAATCTGTATGGGTATAGCAATGTTGGTCACCTTGGCAGTGTTTGAGGCATATGTTATGAAAAACATCCTAGTTTTCAATATAGTGTGAGTTGTTGCACTATCTATCAAGCATATGCCATCATCATTGTTCATACCTTTCAAAAACAAAAATTAATAATATATTAATATGTTACTAAATGGTTAAACTTGACATATTGTCAATTATTACAACTTGATCTAAATGTAAATAAAACTGCTTCAAAGAAAGTAAATTACCTAGAATATTGATCATATAATGACCAGTTTATTCAAAGTGGAAAGTAAATAAACTTAGATAAACATACAATAACTATTCATTGACTTTGCCTATCATGACGTTGAACTGGTCTTCCGAAATTGCGTTTCCATCCTTATCTTGTAAGAAATCATTAAAATCCATGTGTCTTGTACCCTCCATAAGATTAGTCTCCACACCCTTTGAGGCTTCATAATCGTCCACTTTCTTTTGTGAGGTGAGACAAATTCGTATCTAATGACCAGCTTTTCCACAACGTTTGCAAATATCAGTTGGAGCAGGTGGATTAAAATTTGGGCATTATTTTTTCAAGAATTAAATGCCTTATTTTTGAACCGTGTATCGTTCCTTGGACCCGGATTGTAGCCATTTCTTTGGCTTCCACAGCGTCTGTGCCCTCTACCTCTGTAATTTTCTCGACCTCTAGTATTGGTCATATTTTTTCGAGCACTAGTCGCATTCACTTCAGCAGGAATTGGTGTAGACACAGTTGGTCTACTAGTGTGATTTTTGATTAATAACTCATTGTTATTTTCGGCCACGAGTAAGACAACAATGAGTTCGGAATACTTCTTAAAATTTCTCTCCCTATACGTCTGTTATATGGTCATATTAGTCGCATGAAATGGGGTGAATGTTTTCTTTAGCTTGGAATTCTCTGTCACTTCTTCACCACATAACTTCAATTGTGAAGTAATCCTGAACATAGCTGAATTATAGGTTGCAGCTATCTTATAATCTTGGAAACGTAGATTAAGCCATTCATGGAGTGCACATGGTAGTATGACCATTTTCTGGTGATCACATCTCTCAGTTAGAGAATTCCATAGCACCAAGGGGTCATTGATTGTTCAGTACTCAACCTTGAGATCATCATGAATATGATGTCTTAGAAAAAAATTAAATCATTCGCTTTATCTTGTGCAGATATTGGCTTATCAGCCATAATTGCATTACCTAAACTTTTTGCTTGAAGGTGCAATTCAGCAACCAATCTCCAGTTGAGAAAATTTTGGTCTTCTAAGTTTAGAGGCTTGGAATCATGCTTTGTGAGGCTCGATATATTGATGTATAACATCAATAATAACAAGTTAACATAAGAACTTGGTAAATCATCAAACAATTCATGTTCATGGTGTATGCTTCAAACAATGATGATTCATAAATCTATTTATACCAAACAAATCTTGTTCATGGTATGCTTCGAACAATGATGTTCCAGAAGTCGTAGGTAAATACCAAACACTAGATGTTCATGCTATGCTTCGAACAATGATTATGTTCAAGAAGTCTTTCAAAAATATCACATATGGTATGCTTCGAACAATGATGTTCCAGAAGTCTTATATATATATAGACCAAACAATTCATGGTCATGGTCATCAGATCTCTGATGGTTTTGATTTGAATGTATTAACATATATAAAAGAAATAAATAAATAAAGATACTCTAGCGTTCTCTCTGAGAGATCTATTTGCAATTAACATCAAAGTGCTATCAGAGTTAACTAAAAGAAGTGAGATGAACAGATAAAAATTATTCTTTTTGCCCTAGCGGTATGCCAAGAGATGTATAAACATCAACATCAGGTTGCGTCTAGGGTATGCATATGCAGGAAAAAATAAACATAAATAACCATACATATTATCGAAGTGGAGAATCCGCAAATGACGGCTTCACTGAGATGATCTCGCTTATTTCCTTCTGTTAGAGCTTCGTGCTGATAACGTGTTAGAATAAACGTAGAAGAAGGAAGAAGAAGAAAATAGGAGAGAAGATCTCATATTAGTGTAATCACATAGTGAGAGGCAAAGGTCTTATTTATACAACCCAATGAAGGTGTAATATTAATCTCTAACCAATGTGGGACTAAAAACAAAGTGGAATCCAACCCTTTAGTAACCCACGTTATAACAATTATCAAATAGTTAATTGTTGCAGCCAAAATAAGCAACAAGAAACACGACATAAGTTTAGAAGCTACATGCCACATCAACAAACTCGAATATTATTATCAAATTTCCATTTATTTGTTGTTTGTTTTTATTTTTAAATAAGGAGCCCTTTAGTTCTTGTAGACTAAGATTCGGCTTAGTACGACATACAGATCTATAAAAAAAAGTCTCCTCCTTACAAAGACACTATAAACACACCAAACGAACGAGCTTATCAAGAAAATAAGTTGAAGAAAATACTTATTATTAAAGTTTACCTACGCGATGGTCTGCATTTGCAAAACAGAGGATCAATACCTTTTCTTTTCTTTCTTCCAAAATTCGATATGAATGTGCAAATCGATGAACGCAAGCAATAAAAATCATCAAAATACCCACAATGAAAAGATCTAAGGGAGTGATTCTTATATAGAGCTATTTCTCAAGACACGATCCACTGCATATGTGATCTGATTTTGAAAAGTCAATCTAAATAGAGGAAGGATCTTAATTCAATCGGTCCCGATCAATCGATATATATATGATTGTCAATACAATGTCCTCGAATGAGGAGCGGAACACTACAATAATCACTCGAGTGCCCAAAGCAGTAGCATATCGAGCACCGAACATGTACCCACTCATATTGTATTTCTTAGTAGCAGATCTGCCCTGATGCTAACCTAAGTTGAACTTTATTTGGTAGGGTAGCATTATTCTAGTTGTCGATAAAAGCTCCCGTATATATAGGCCAACCGTTGATGGTGAGTAGTGGGTTCATCCATGCGTAATGGGATGTCGATGATACTCATAAGCTTCATAATGGCTGCTCCGTTCCAGAGAGATAGAGACAACCACATGTCGAATCAAGATAGACTGTATATCTCGTTCAAAACTCATAGACAAATCCCATCTCCACAGGATTGCAAGCTTGCCATAAAATGTCCATACGGTTGAGCCAATGACTATTCATGATTCCACCCCCACCCCCTCTCAAGAACCCGCTCCACGTATTATTCGAGAGTAAACTTGAAAAGGAAGAACCCGTTCTCCCGTGAATAAGCTGACATGGCCCCTTTTGATTTCCACGCCGATCTAGCCAATGACGAGTTTGTCCCGTAGTGTGCTCGAGACCCCACCAAGTATAAAACAATAGTGAGTCTCCAATGTGTCACGCCCCGGACCCGCCCGGGCCGCCGCTCCGCCCTGCCACGCCCCGTACGGCCGGAATTAACGAACCAGACACGAATCACCGTGCCTCGGCGCGCCGGACGTGAATCACCGCGCCCGTCCCGTGGGTACGAGGGAGGAAGGGAGCTAAGAAAATGGCCCGTTCGAGCTTTCGGGGGACGTGATGCCGCACGGGCCTGGGGTTGCGCCCGTGCAAGGCCAATCGTTTAAGTTGATAGTTGGCTATCATCGCATCAATCGAGTAAGCAGCGGAAAGGGACTTGTTGCAATGTAATGCATTTAGCCAACTGAGTGTTCGGGACAATCGAGGCAACTTGGGTTTCCTTTAGCAAAGGCACACGTTCGTTCCATACATTATGCCCCCTTATACGATAGCATTCTCGGGGCAACAATCGAAACCAGGATTCCGGGTCTTGGGGACTGTGGCACGCCTATCGCTCCCTCGGACGATCCAGTACCTGCAAGCAAGTAAACTGTTGGTGGGTCAGCACTTTATACAAGTACTGGTGAGATAAAACAACTGAACAGAAACAAGCATTCACTCAAACCAACACTAAGTAATCATGTTATAAAATATTACATTACTAGTGATGTTTCTAGTTTTACCTAGGTTCGTTTCATGCAGTTCGCTAGCAGAGTCATATTACATTGTTTGGAAACATGTTTGGAAACAGAGTTTCATATTGAATATGCAAGCAAGCAAACCGTTCATGTTCCAGGGTGTGCGCAGCGTGTCTCGTGCGACTCGAGGGTCAGATGCAAAGCTAGACACACAATGCACAATCTTAGGGACAGTCATCTATCCAAGCCAACACAATGACTTAGCTATATGCAGGGCGGTCCCCGAGTATCTCAGGATCGGCAGCTGGTGGAACAACATACCAATGACTCATTCTCTGATGCTAATGGCAGCTGTGACCCATGGTGGCTATGACGCATGCAGTTCATCTCTCCACCAAAAGCCATTGTCCGACCGCGTGCGAATGCATGGAACACTATCAAATAAACTCTAGTATGCAGACGAGACGAACCATCAGAATACAATCTTTGTTGCGGGGCAATCCGACTTATCACTTGAACACGTTCAGGCACAGTATGGTTCTCTTGAAGTATAGACGATAGTGAACATGTTCATGCACTCTAGGCAAGCGATTCAGGATTCTCGTTAAGCAGACATTGTTTCAAAGACAAGCTAGGTGAGTTCGTTCATTAACATGCAAGAATCAGAGAACGAAGTTCTGCCCACTCACCTTGATACATAATGCCGACGCGGAGCGGGGCGTTACACAATGATCTTCTGCCTCGGCAAGGTCGACATTCGTGATGTTAGCGGACTTCACTCTGTCAACCAGCACTGGCTCGACGTATTATAGATCCGAA
This sequence comes from Iris macrosiphon, assembly GCA_036927795.1. NCBI lineage: Eukaryota > Viridiplantae > Streptophyta > Magnoliopsida > Asparagales > Iridaceae > Iris > Iris macrosiphon. The sequence continues at coordinate 162,378,527 of JAYESA010000014.1, forward strand.
TACGGTTATGTTGCCTTTTCAAGCAGATCGATGTCCAGAAAATTGTTTTGTTTCCTATCGATGCCAGGGGGATGTTTGGACGTGAGGACCTCTCTCTCCCTTCTTTATAGATAGGTAAATCATCCCCACATCCTTCTTTATAGGACACATTACCCCCCAATCGTCGCTCGGTTGGTTTCTTCTCATAACGGACGGCTCGTCACTTCCCTAGTCGCGTGCATGCCTCGTCCCCGCTCCCAGGATTGGCACGTCTTCCTTAGTCCTAGAGCCTGATCATTTGCCATTCTGTGCCTCCTCTTCCGGTGATTGACTGTTGTCCATCCGCCGCTGCTAAATCCAGTCAATCTTCCTTATCTAGTGCATTAGGGTTTTCAGACGAAACCCTAACATGCCACTAGAATTCTCTATTATTAAAAATTGGCACATAGGTCCTTGGTAATTAATCTCTTCCACTACCCCACTGGGGCTCGAACACCCGACTACCTGGACTGCATGTCTCTCCACTAACCACTAGACTAGAGGAATATATATAGATTTTCTCCTCTTTCTCTTCTGGAGTCGGCGACAATTTTAGAGGTTCCTTTCCTCCTCTTGCTCATGATGAGATTGATGGGACTCGAGGGCAATTCAACCCGCTGAAGGACGGATCTATCGAATGGGAGACCAGGTGGACTTCCCTTTATTGCCGAAAACTCCAAGTGTCACGTCCCGATCTCGGAGGACCGAAAGTCACCACTGGGCGTGATATCGTGCAAGCCTAAGTTGTGCTTGCACAAGGCCAAGACTTATAAAATAACAAAATAAGCAATTCAGAGTTAGAAACAGTGGCACAATATTGCAGAAAATTGAATAAACACAATGGTATAAGGAAACAATCTCTTTATTGATAACTTGAAATAATTACAAAGCTTTCAGTACATTGCCAATTGGCTACATCTCTCTTGATAATATAGAAAATACAATGACATCGTTCCATATATTACATCCATTTATACAAAAGTATCTCAAAATATCTCAATGCATCTCCTGATTTTCGGCTCCTGAGGATAAGGATCTGCTATCGCTTCGGACAATCCAGCACCTGCAAATAGACTGGTGGAAGGTCGGCACTTTGGGGAAAGCACTGGTGAGGAACAAAAACAACACCTACTGAAACGATCACAAGTAAGCATGTGAAAAAATATTATATTATTAGTGATCTTGCTACTTTTATCTAGGTTCATTTCATGTTGTACAGAATCATAGTCAGTTTACAATTATTTGAAAACACCTTTGAAATCAGCTTTCATATTCATTTCCATGCATAAAGTAGGAACAATTCATGCATGATATTTATTTTATTTCTATATTGATGTACGCCGCGTGTTCGTCGTGAGCCATATATATTATCTGAAGGACAAGCAACAACATTCATTTATTAAGTTCTTTCTATGAGCAGTATATTATCATTTCTTATGAGGCAACTTCTTTCTGCACTAGTACGCATGAATATTAGGAGCTGTGACTCTGCTTCAGCATCTTATCCTAACATACACGAATACTAGCAACAATTCATGTAAACAAGAAGGCAACATTTCATATAAACATAGACTATTCTTAGAGGCAGTATGTATAGGAATTATAATACAATGATCATCACTTAACCAGTGATTCTTACCCACGGTCGGACGATTATCCCTGCAGCAGACAATGTTAGAATAACTTTGCATAAACATATGTATGATTCCCTGTCTGTCTCTGCATCAAGTGTTAGGTATGCAAGAAGGCTAACCTAGCATGTGCCTACATGATGGTCCCCGAGTGTTTGTGTGAGACTCATCTCACTGTTTTTGTATTTTTCATATTCGTATATGGTATAAGTGTACTATTGATCTAGGACAATTTTTCGTATTTTCTGGATTTTTTTTGAACTGCTTTTAGGTAATTTCTAGATTGTGAATAGTTTAGCTATCCCCTTGCTATATAAACCCCTTCATTTCTCTCTTTTCCTTATTCTTCTTCATTTCATTTGCTTTTCTTTCATTCTCTTTTCTCTTCCCCCATCCCCCCTCTTCCCTCTTCTCCTTCACCCAAAGCTTGGGGGCCGACCTTGGCCGTGGGTTGTGGACTTTGGTAGTAGTAGTAGTAGTAGTAGTAGTAGGTTTAGGCAAGTACATATTGCCAACCATGAAAAGCTTGCAAATTTTACTTTTGTGGTTTTTCTTACATTTTATTAGTCTATGTTAAGATCCTTGAGCTCCTTTACATGTTTACTTCTTGGCATTTTCAGATTTCATGGCTTGAATGGAGTATATCTACATTTCTATGTTAGGATTTTCATGGGTTCCTTGAGTTTTTCTTGGTTTTGATCTACTAAAACTAGTTACTTTCAAAAACTAGTAGTTCCATGAGATAGAGCATTAAATTTTGTATGATTTTGACTTTTGAATCACTTAATTTGGAGTTAAATTGAAGGTTTTATGGCAAAAATAAATTCTGGACTAATGTTCTTGGACCTGTCTGGGAACAATGCCGCGCGCAGTATGCCGTGCAAAAAAATCTGGCCGCACACAGTGCGCCGCACACAGATTTTTTGCCGCCGCAAGCTCCGCGCGCATCACTTCCATTTCGCACGCAGTGCGCCACACGCATCACTTCCTTATCGCGCGCAATGCACCGCGGATGGAATTCTTGCCGCGCGTATCACTTTCTTGCCACGTGCAGTATGCCTCGCACATCATTCCTTGCCGCACGCAGTGCGCCGTGCACATAAATCTGGCCGTGCGCAGTGCGTCGCTTGCATGTTGACCAGGATGGTTGTTTTTGTCTGTTTAGCTATTTTCGTAGCTAAAATCTCGTAAACCTCAAAACATGAAAGTTGTAGATCTTTGTCTTGGCTTTTCAAATCTTTTTGAATCGACTCATTTGAAGTTCGGATGAGAGAGTTATGTCCAATTTTCTAAATATGTCAAAATCTAGTTTTGTGCAATTTTACATGTTTGATTATTTTGTCCATTGTTGATATATTCTTCAATTGTTTTGCTTTCTTAACTTAACCTTGGGATAATGTACATAATGTTTGACTGATAGATTGTAGAGTAAACCCCATATGTCTTAGACAGCCGTGACCTTATTCTTGGGGTATTATGTACTCTAGTATACGTAGCTGGCTTTGTCTGCCCTCGCTCTCCAGTTTTCTAGTTCTGGAGCGTGATAGTTTGATCCCCGAAATTAGAAGTTGGGACGTACAAGCCCATCTTACTAATGACACAAAACGTCTATTAGCAACTGTGATCCATGGTTGCTCTGCACTAAAATATGCTCAAATTAGCAGTCGTGACCCAAGGTTCAGCTCTTCACTAATAGCCACACCCTACTAGATCCTGTAGACCGTACCTCAGAGTGTTCGATTATCTCTCCTAGGACGAATGATTTTCAGTGCCCCAGGAACCGCTCGAGAGACAATATACCTTGTGCACAAGTTGTCGGACCAATGTGTCACGTCCCGGTCCCGTAAGGGCCGATCGTCCTCGCTTGGTCCCTACGGAATCGATCGTCCTCGCTTGGGCATGATGCCATGCAAGCCTAATTTGCGCTTGCACAAGGCCAAAGCTTGAACAAGGACAAGTAAGTTATTCAAAGCGAAAACAACAGTACATATTGCATAAAGTAAAGAACACAATGGCACAAGAAAACAAGCTCTTATTAAGCATGCAGAGTCAGGTTCTATCATTCTTCTTATGAAACTATCTTCTTAGAACAAGCATTCAAAAACTCATATTCATTATTAAGGCGTGCAAGAATCAGAGAATGAAGTTATGCCCACTCACTTAGATCAATCGTCTTGTGGTTCGATCGGAAACTCTCCGAGAAGGCTTTCGCTCGAACAAGCAAAGCAATATCACTTGTACATAGTGCCTACGCGGAGCAGGGTACTACATACTTACCCACCAAGAAATAGTTTTGTCCTCGAAACTCAAGGAGAAACTTTTGTTATCCAGAGCAGCGATAGTCCTCATCCCTCACCATCCTCAATCGAAAACTCTAGCAATTAGAACTCAATAAAACTCTAGCCATCAGAAATCATAAATCATATCTCAAGTAATAAAACAAATCCACAAAACTTTTGCCGGCATCTTTGAGAATATATATGGACTTATTTTATGGAACGCTCATTGAGGCAACGATATCAAGTGGCAAAGAACATCTTGAGTTGAAGCTAAGCAGCGGAATGTCCATAGGGTCGAGTCGCTCTGATACCATTATGTCATGCCCCGGTCCCGTAAGGGCCGATCGTCCTCGCTTGGACACGATGCCGTGCAAGCCTAATTTGCGCTTGCACAAGGCCAAAGCTTGATCAAGGACAAGTAAGCTATTCAAAGCGAAAGCAGTGGCACATATTGTAGAAAAGTAAAGAACACAATGGCATAAGAAAATAAGCTCATTTATTGATATTCAAAAGTGTTACAAGCGACACTTGGCCGAGGTTACAAATCGCTCAAGCACTCTCTCGAATATAATGACATCGTTCTATACATTACATCCCTTTATACAAAAGCAGCTCAAAGCAATCTCGATACGGCTCAAGGCATCGACCCTATATTTCTGGGTCCTTGGGATGAGGCACGACTATCGCTTCCTCGTACGATCCAGCACCTGAGAACAAACAAACTGTTGGTGGGTCAGCACTTTGGAGAAAGTACTGGTGAGTATAAAATCAACGAACATAAGCAACACTCCCTGAAATCCCACACTAAGTAAGCATGTGGCAAAATATTACATTACTAGTGATCTTGCTACTTTTACCTAGATTCATTTCATGCAGCACAAGATTAGAGTCAGTTTACATCTTTTTGAAAATATGTCTTAACCAGTTTGCATATTCAATACATACAAGCAAGCTATTGAGACAGTTTCTATCGTGCAGTGTGCAACATCTATTGTGAGGCATAGTCGATCTCTTAGGAACAAAAGTTATCTCTAATGGACTGTTCATCTTAAATCAAGACAAGTGCATCAAGTGAAATATACAATTCGATTCAAAGGGGCCAGCAGCATATTCAAGTAGAACATAATATATCTCATTAACATTTATGACTAGGAACATAAGGAAATACAAGTGATCACTTATTCAATGATCCTTACCCATGGCCGAACGGTTATCCCTGCAGCAAATATACAAGTTAGCAACAATTTGTATATATATATATACATATATATATATATATATATATATATATATATATATATATATATATATATATATATAAAAACGAGATTTTCTTTCCATGTTTGTCTCTGCATCAAACAGTTAGGTATGCAAGAAGGCTAGCCTAGCATACGCCATAACTACATGATGGTCCCCTCCACAGGATTAGCAAGTGGGACGTACAAGTCCATCTTACTGATGACAGATCGGCTAATAGCTGCTGAGACGCATGGTTGCTATACACTAAAATATGCTCAAAATAGCAGCCGGAACACATGGTTCAGCACTACACTAAAAGCTACACCCTCCCGTAAATAAGGACTTCTAGCCTCAGGGTGTTCCAGATCTCTCCTAGGCCGAACGATCTCCAGTGCCCCAGGAACCGCTTGAGAGATAAACCTTGTGCACAAGTTGTCAGACCGATGCATGAATGCACTTCTATCAGATAAATACCATATGATGAACATGATCCAGAATAAGAAAGCAAGCATATCTATCAAGCTATAGAGCCGAAGCTCTCAATACTCTTGCCTAATAGCCACACCCTCCCATAAATAAGGACTTCTAGCCTCAGGACGGACTATTAGTCTAGATACACAAGTTCAAGCTATACATACAGTTCTATCTCTTTACAAGAGATCAATGAAATATGTTCAAGCAATCTAGCTCTTTTAACAAGTAACAAGCAAGAACAGTTCTATAAATCTAGCATTCAATTCTATCTCTTTTAGACAAGCATTCAAGTTCCACTCAAGTTTAGCATGCGATGGAAACATATGAACATTCTTTTACTCTTGTTTATTAGCATGGCAGCGGTTCGTTCGATAGCGGTATCGTGTAACTAAGCATGCAATATTTCTATCTTTAACAACATGTCAATGGTTCTATCTCTTTAGACAAGCATACAAGTTCTCTAGTTAGGCAAGCATATTCGTTTCAATAACAAGATATATGAGTTCTCTTATTAAGCATGCAGAGTCAGGTTCTATGATTCTTCTTATGAAACAATCTTCTTAGAACAAGCATTCAAAAACTCATATTCATTATTAAGGCATGCAAGAATCAGAGAATGAAGTTCTGCTCACTCACTTAGATCAATCGTCTTGTGGTTCGATCAAAAACTCTCCGACAATGCTTTCGCTCGATCAAGCAAAGCGATATCACTTGTACGTAGTGCCCCGCTCCGCGTAGGTATAGCTTGAACTTGTGCATCTAGACTAATAGTGCGCCCTGAGGTTAGAAGTCCTTATTTATAGGAGGGTGTGGCTATTATGCAAGAGTATTGAGAGCTTCGGCTCTATAGCTTGATAGATATGCTTGCTTGCTTGTTCTGGATCATGTGCATCATATGGTATTTATCTGATAGAAGTGCATTCATGCATCGGTCTGATAACTTGTGCACAAGGTTTATCTCTCGAGCGGTTCCTGGGGCACTGGAGATCGTTCGGCCTGGGAGAGATCTGGAACACCCTGAGGCTAGAAGTCCTTATTTACGGGAGGGTGTGGCTTTTAGTGTAGTGCTGAACCATGTGTCCCGGCTGCTATTTTGAGCGTATTTTAGTGTATAGCAATCATGCATCTCAACAGCTATTAGCCGATCTGTCATTAGTGAGATGGGCTTGTATGTCCCACTTGCTCATCCCGTGGAGGGGACCATCATGTAGTTAGGGCACATGCTATGATAGCCTTCTTGCATACCTAACTGTTTGATGCAGAGACGAACAGAAAAAGAGAACCTCGTTTATATATATATGCAAAATATTGCTAACTTGTATGTTTGCTGCAGGGATAACCGTTCGGCCATGGGTAAGGATCACTGAATAAGTGATCACTTGTATTTCCTTATGTTCATAGTCATAAATGCTAATGAGAAATATTTTGTTCTACTTGAATATACTGCTGGCCCCTTTGAATCTAATTGTATAGTTCACTTGATGCACTTGTCTTGATTTGAAATGAATAGTCCACTAGAGATAACTTTTGTTCCTAAGAGATCGAATATGGCTCACAATATATGATGCGCACTGCACGATAAAACACTGTCTCTATAGCTTGCTTGTATGTATTGAATATGCAAACTGGTTTCAAAGACATATTTTCAAAAAGATGTAAACTGACTCTAATCTTGTGCTGCATGAAATGAATCTAGGTAAAAGTAGCAAGATCATTAGTAATGTAATATTTTGCCACATGCTTACTTAGTGTTGGTTTCATGGAGTGTTGCTTATGTTCGTTGATTTTATACTCACCAGTACTTTCTCCAAAGTGCTGACCCACCAACAGTTTGCTTGTTCTCAGGTGCTGGATCGTCCGAGGCTGCGATAGCCGTGCCTCATCCTAAGGACCCGAAAATCTAGAGTCGATGCCTTGAGCCGTATCAAGATTGCTGTAAGCTGCTTTTGTATAAATGGATGTAATGTATGGAACGATGTCATTATATTCGAGAGAGCGCTTGAGCGATTTGTAACCTCGGTCAAGCCCCGCTTGTAACACTTTTGAATATCAATAAAAGAGCTTATTTTCTTATGCCATTGTGTTCTTTACTTTTCTGCAATATGTGTCGCTGCTTCCGCTTTGAATAGCTTACTTGTCCTTGTCCAAGCTTTGGCCTTGTGCAAGCACAAATTAGGCTTGTACGTCATTGCGCCCAAGCGAGGACGATCGGTTCCGTAGGGACCAAGCGAGGATAATCGGCCCTTACGAGACCGGGACGTGACACAATGCATGAATGTACTTCTATCAGATAAAACTCTATAATACACATGTTCATGAACAAGCAGACTTTTCAATCTATTCACATCTTTTCGATCAAGCGAAAGAGCCCATATCTCTTCAATTCTCTTCTTTTCAATCAATCTATAGGTTCAATAGCTCTTTCTCTTCTAATAGCATACCCTACTAGATCACAAGGACCGTACCTCGGGGTGCTATTAGTCTTCTCTTTTTCTTTCAGTACTATACAATCATTCTATACAGTTCTATCTTATTAGCAGCGATAACGAAAGTATGTAAGCAATCTCTATTTGAACAAGCATGACAACAGTTCTTCTATCTCTTGTTACTAAGCATGCGCGCAGTTCTATTCTTGTTTAGCATACGATAAGGGACATGTAGATATTCTTTTACTCTTGTTCATTAGCATGACAATGGTTTATTCAATATTAATGACCGTGTAACTTAGCATGCAGCGTTATTTTCTTGACTTAGCATGGCAGAATTCTTTCATTGACAAGCATACGAGTTTTCTTATTAAGCATACATGGCCGTGTTCATTATTCTTAGGAACATTAATATTCTTAGCAACAAGCAATTATAAAATCAGATTCTTTATTAGGCGTGAAAGAATCAGATAATGTAGTTCTGTCCACTCACCAAGATCAATCGTCTTTTGTTTCAACAAGGAGCTCTTCGTGAAGGCTTCTTCTCGAGCCAGCAAACCGATCTCTTGTTATATAGAGCCAACGCAGAGCGGGGTACTACACCAAGTGTGCTCTTGGTCAATATTAAGTCGAAGGAGACGTGTGGTCTACTTAGCAAGAGACCCAAAGGTTGAAATGCCCCCCCCACCAACAGTCGCGGTCTCAGGGGTTGGGGTTAGGCAATTGGTTCTGGCCGTCAGGGATTTCCCTCTCAAGATACTGGGCGGTGATTGATCTAGCATATTTATAACGTGTGCACGGTGGGAGGGGGTGGGGGTGTTATCACGTCCTGATTTTGCTGAATCAACAAGTCATCACCGGCCGTGATGTCGTACAAACTTAAATTGCGCTTGTACAAGACGTATTTGTTCCCATTTGTAAAATATTTTTTTATAGAATGTTATAACAGATAAACAAAGAAATTGAATAACAACATGATATATAAGGATACCTCTTTATTGATAATTTGCAACGAAGACATAGGCTTTTAAACAGTCGAGTAGAAATGTACCAACTTGGCTTACAACTTTGAAACAAAAAAAAATGATATATTGTTCCATACATCATACCCCTTTATTAAAATAAAGTAAACAAGACCTTAACTCAAATCTTCAAATTGAACTGAAAAGCTTCAAACTCTGAAGTAACTTCGATTGTGTTGAAAGAACTTCTAATGCCTATGATCATCTAATTAATTTCTGTGACCTGTAGGGACGTGGATCAGTACATTAGGAAATGCACTAGTGAGCGATATTAATCCGACTCGCCAAAATGAACACAATATTTATGTGAAAGCATATAACATTATTAGTTATTTTTCTATCTTTTCTATGATCAATTAATAATTCATAAGATAAGAATGTAAAACAAATATATTATCACACGGTGATTATTACCCACAAACGATTTTCCTTTCTTACAAAACAAGGATTATGATACTCTTCCCCGCAAAACATATCATTAGTGATATATCATGTCTATATGAAGATTGTAATGCCCCGATCCCTTGGTGTATTGAGATGGTTTGTTGGCTCGAAAGGCCATTTGGACTTGGATTCAAGCAGAGAATTTATTCAAAGATCTGCTCGGTCGAGGTAGATGAGTGTTTCTTTAGGTGGATGGTTTTGATTATTCTCTCATTTACCTTCATACTAAATAAAATGGATGTTGCATGTTAAAATTTATGCTATAAGTTTCGTTGTATGCTAATAAAAGAAGATAACCAAGATAAATAAAGAGATTAATCTTGTTTCTATAACTTGCTGCTATAGAACATGAAATTGTAAATTGATGATATATACTTGTGTAAAGTAGAACTGCTTTTATCATATCACATGGATTATTAATTTGCTGCATAGATATGGAGTATGATTCTATTGTTATGTTTTAGATATGGAGTATAGTTTGTTCTTATGTATCATGTGGAATATAGTAAGTTATTTCAGAGAAATGGAAACATAGAAAGGTTTTGGGACCGTTGGGTCACCAATGTAGTATCTTTGGACTCGGAAGAGAATATTGTGAGCGATGGCTCGAGGAATGGTATTGCAGAAAAGATGTGTTGTGTATATGCTGAGTAGAGATTATGTTGTATAGTTATTTCAGATTTTGTACCGTGCATATGCTTTATAGTTTAATTGTTTACATATTTGTATGGTCATTGGACAACTTGTGCACAAGGATTTATTCCTCAAACTGTTGTTGGGGTATCGAAACTGGGCCGGCCTAGGGGGAATGGTGCTGACGTACTAGCATGGAGTAATTCGGGACCTTTTAGTGAGACTAGATACTCGTACGTGAAAGGATTATTGTCTCACTAGAAGTCCAAGATGACTTGTGGTGTCAATGACCTTCATATAGTTAAGTTGCATGCTAATGTCAATCTTCTTGCAGGTCTATCAGAATGTTTGTAGGGACAAGTGCACGACACACTCATATTTTATAAAAGCTAATGATTTCTTCTGGAGGGACACTTGTGACACATTTATTATATCTTATGAATTGATATCTTTGTAAGCAGGAAATGATGATAAGTATATGATATCGTTGTATTGATAGGAAAGGATGGTAAGCATTTGATAAGATCAACTCGGTTGCGTGGCACTTTTATGCTTGTGGACACATGTATGCTTTGATATGTAATTGATCCTAAGATAAGATTAGAAAGACCACATATATTTGCTTGCACACACTTAATCAACGTGTTGATTTTAGTTGAGTTGGCTATATGCCACTCACCAGTGCATTCCCTAACGTACCGACCCCTCTCCCCTCCATCAGATCTTTTCAAGTATGAAGTTTTCTTGGATGTACTGAGACGTTGGAGCTCGGTTGGCAACTTGAAGCGTTGCTGCTGGAGATGTTAGCTTTGTGTATATAAAGGACATAAAGTATGGAACTTCGTTGTTTGTATAGTTCTCAAGTTGTAAGCCTTACGATATATTTTTTTGTATTGAGAGAGAGAGAGAGTGAGTGATTGTAATCGAGTTGTCCTTTGCTTTAAGTCGTTGTAATTCTGATGTGATATTATCAATAATAAGATTTTTTTTGTATATCTTTTGTCGATTTAACTCTTCTGCTTAATATTTTTACAGCAATGACTTTATATCTTAGATGTTCCATTGGCCACTTTTGGTGTTTGCCTTATACAAGTAAAATTTAGGCTTGTACGACATCACGTCCAGTGACGACTTTCGATTCTTCGGAACCGAGGCGTGACAAAGGTCACTCATGAACATACTATCTTAGACTATACATTGGAAATTATTGTGCCCCTTCAGTGCAGATAGCTGGCCTCACTAGAGGTCCCACAATACATGTGTATCATCAACACCAATTATTCATGTTGCTAGACTGAATAGTTCCGTGACCGTTGATACTATTCGAATAAACAAAATCTTATGCACAAATTGTCCATGACCATACATGTATCTTTGTTGGGAACGAAAGTTCGAAAACCGTTCCCCAAACCAGAGAGTACCTGCGAGAGAACCGCGCAAAACGCATAAACCAAAAATGCCACACACAAATCGCAGACACAGAGATTTTTGACGTGGAAAACTCTTACGAAAAATACCACGGGACGATCGGAGTCCAACCCTGAAAAGCCTCCACTAATGGAATAAGAAATACACTGACTCCTTACAAACTTCTTACCGATCCAAACAGACCACCACAACTCTTTTGGAACATAAAATAGTTATAACCACGAAGAAGAAAGACAACAAGAAATACCCGAAACTGATCTCCTTCTTCGAAACGACCTCCAATACTTCTTTCTCCTCTCTAATGTTGCAATGGCACTCTTGCCTCATTTCTTTCCTTGTTGCTATATTTTTTTTAGAGAGATATTTTAGGGCCAGGAGACACCTATATATAGCCTCAAACCCACAACTAGCAAATCCAAATCCGTTGACATATTCCTATTATATGTAGGAATATCCAATCCAAATCCAAATCCATTGACATATTCCAATTATATGTAGGAATATCCAATCCAAATCTATTGAGATATTCCTATTATATTTAGGAATATTCAATCCAAATAAATTGAGGTATTCCTATTATATGTAGAAATACTCAATCCTACTCCGGGATATTTTTCACATAGGTTGGGAACCCCACCCACTCCAACAAATCACCCCTTCACAACTATGTGGAGGGGGTCGTCATCCCGACGATCCGCCTGCAGTACTCAAACTTTTCCCTTGGTAGAACCTTTGTGAACATATCTGCTCCGTTGTCATCTGTATGAACCTTCTCAAGCCCCGCTTCATTTTTGTCAACCACATCCCGTATCCAAAAAATACCGGATATTAATGTGCTTGGACCGGCTATGAAATGTCTGATTCTTCACAAGGTGAATAGCATTCTGACTATCGCAAAGCAAATGATACTACTCCTGCTTTAGCCCAATTTTCTGCAGTAGCTTCTTCATCTACAACAACTCCTTGCAAGACTTTGTTGCCGCAATGTATTCTGCCTCTGTCGTCGACAAGGCAACACACTTCTGTAAACGCGACTGCCACGATACTGCTCCACCAGCAAACATCATCACATACCCCGAAGTCGATCGCCTCGTCTCTACATCTCCAGCCATATGATCGTCGGTATATCCAACCAGCTTCGGCTCGTCACCACCAAAAGAAAGTCTACAATCGGCAGTACCCTGAAGATATCGTAGAATCCACTTGACCCCACTCCAATGTACCCTTCCAGGATTGGAAGTGTACCTGCTAACTGTGTCGACTGCGTGAGAAATGTCTGGCCTCGTACAAACCATAGCATACATAAGACTCCCTACGGCTGAGGCATATGGAACTCGCTCAATATCTTCCTTCTCGTCCTCGGTAGATGGACAATGCTCCTCAGTGAACTTAAAGTGAGCCGCAAGGGGGTTACTCACTTTCTTTGACCCGTCCATCCCGAAACGCTGAAGTACCCGATGAATGTACTTCTTTTAGGACAAGTGTAGCAGCTTGGACTATCTCTCTCGGCTGATCTCCATCCCAAGAATAGTCTTCGTTGCACCCAAATCCTTCATAGAGAAGGTTGTGCCTAGTTGGCGCTTCAACTCTGCTATCCTAGTGGCATTCCGACCCACCAACAGCATGTCATCAACATAAAGCAACAAAATTATGAAATCATCCTCGGCGAAGTGCCTCACAAAAATACAATGATCCGATGTCGTCCGTGCATAGCCATGCTCCCCCATAAATGACTCAAACTTCATGTACCCCTGCCTCAGAGCCTGTTTCAGACCATACAAGCCATTCCTCAACCGGCAGACCAAATGTGACTTGCCCTTCTCACAGAATCCCTCTGGCTGCTCCATATACAACTCCTCCTCAAGATCACCGTAGAGGAATGTCGTCTTCACGTCTATTTGCTCGACCTCCAAGTCGAAACTGGCTGCCAATGCTAGCACCACTCGTATAGACGACTGCTTGACGACTGGCGAAAAGATCTCATCATAATCTACGCCTTTCTGTTGACCGTAGCATTTAACTACCAGTCTCTTTTTGTATCGAGGGCGAGTAGTATCATATGTCTGCTTCACTCTGAACACCCATCGATTCTTCAAAGCCTTCTTGTCATTTGGCAACCGCATCAGATCATAAGTAGAGTTGGCCTCCAAGGAACTCATCTCTTCATGCATGGCTTCCATCTACTCATGCATGTGTTCGTCTTCCATAGCCTCTGCAAAACTTTCGGGTTCTCCTCCGTCAGTCAGTAGCACATACTCACCCGGTGAGTATCTCGTAGATGGTTGACGCTCTCTATCGCTCCTCCTCAACGGAACCACTGGTGTTGGATGTATATCTACAGTCTCCTCCCCTCCAGGAATTGCCTCCTTGGCATGCTCATCCTCCTGAGGGTCACCCTAACCACCATCAGCAGGCTGGTGATCAAGGTTGGGAGCAACTCCATGTACTGGTTCTCCCATAACTGGATCCTCTGCGATGTCATCTGAAAACTGTTCGAAGCAAAATGACTCTAACTCAGGCAATTCCTCAGCCTCAGAAGGTATCTCGAAATCCTGAGTATTGGTCATGGTCTGATCCTCGACGAATACCACGTCCCTGCTTCTGTAGAGATTTCTTCCCACTGGATCGTAGAGTCTATAGCCAAACTCATCTCGACCGTAGCCGACAAAGACGCACCACCTCGTCTTTGGCTCAAGTTTGGATCTTTCGTCCTTCGGTACATGCACGAAGGCCTTATATCCAAACACTCGCAGGTGATTGTATGACGGCTCTTGTCACGTCCCAGTCCCAAAATACACGAAACCAGGCCACGTGGCAATGGCCAGCTAACATGACTTCGAAGGATTTTCCAATTTAATGGACCCGACGAAGCGTACTACGTTGTCCTAAAATACTATCAAGTCTAATATGCTAACATGCAGCAGGTAAATATCTAATCCCATCCACATAATATAAATAAGAAGTGTTGAAATAAATAATAAAAATAAGTACGGAGTCTGGATGTCATAATACAACACAAATAAGTCTGATGAGAACAAACCCACTGGATACAATGCTGAAATAAAAGTACGAAAGGACAGATAAGAATACTAGACTAGAACATCGACTAGCTAGATAAAGATGCTCTAGCCCAAAGCAGTAATGTACCCCAAATCACGGAAACTCCTCTGAAAATGCCTCAAAGTCCTCAGCCACGAATCCGGTCTCCACTCCTGCTCCGTAGATGATCGGGTACAAGTGCTCGTCCGGATCTGGAAAGGAACCAGGTCCTCAGAGGGACGTAACAAGATACAAAAAGTACATGCCATAAAGTAAATACTGTGTAAACTCGAGGGTGAACTAACCAGCTAAGTGAAATGCACTTGGAGACAACATTGGTACGTATGGGTAGGTAAAAGGTATAAAGCGTAGCGTCAAGCCAGAGGCTATGTATCTGGCATTAGTTGTAAACTGGATGCCAGAAGTATATGCTGACTACATCACCGATCATGATAGCGCGCAGCTAGTAACCTCTGTCGGATGTATCGACAAGCATATACACCCATAACCGGGTAGCACATAGCCCATAATCGGGTAACACATAGCCCATAACCGGGTAACACTGAGGCTCACGACCCCGTAGTTTACTCTGAAACTACGGTAGCCAAATGTCTGTCCCATACGCCTACTAATTGTCTTTCCTGTCCAATGCCAATGTACAAGTCGTGAATACGACGTGGACATCTCGTACTATAATGCAAGTCACTAAAGAAATATACAACAATGCTAAACACCGTCACACGTGCTGCTCACACCGATGGCCACTCAAGTATGAAGCTCGCGTTCCTACATGAACTCACTCCGTGACGTGCAATGATACGTGGCAAGGCCCAGGGAGTCATAATGATAATCTCATCAACTTTAGGTGCGTTCACTAGACACTAGGTCAAACACATGTCCTAACGTCAACGCCTTCGTCGACTGCACCCGAGTCATTCTCAGACGCACACAGTTATATAATATTAAAGAAATAAAATACGTGAACTATAATAACTGAATTTAAACAATACAACAAGGCAAGGTATACTTTCCTGGAACTCCGATGTGAACAAGTAAGGATCCGGAACCCGCAGCCAAGGTAGAACCGTCTTGTGTGCCTATAAATATATAACAATAAATATCAATCACTATATTACACTATGCTAAGCATGCACAAGAGTTCAACATACACAACGTCATGAGTCACGTAGAGTCTAGACCAAACAAGCGTTCTAACTAAGTAGGTTGGCTAATATTGACTAGTCAAAGACCAAGGAAGTATGTGTACACTTAGTCTACTAGTCCCACAACATCTACCACTCCTCTAAATGCGTAATTTCTCATATGACACAATCGCGGTCACAACTAGGATTTTTGTAGGTGCTAAGTTGCACCTCTAACACATATGTTACTAGTGTTCTCTCTCTAGGTCTCTCCGTGCACAAGTATATAAAATGGTCCTCTAACATTTGTACACAATAAGTCAAGGTTGCTAACTACACTACTAACATTGGTCTACAACTCAATATGTCATGTAACTCTAACCATGTGCACTAATTACTAAGTTAGGGTGTCTCTTATATATATATATATATATATATATATATATATATATATATATATAGACCATCACCACAACCTCTAATATATATACCATCATCAACCCTAATTCTTATACACTTGCACACAACAACAAGTGCACATAACCATAACAATTTATATCTATTCTAACTTGTTACACTAGCATGGCAACATTTCAAAATCTCATTCTATACATGTGCACAATAAATACTAATCAAATGTTGTTCCTAACATGGTATAAATTATTCTCTAGCATGACACTATTCATATATCAAACTAGTGTATAACCTAGGCAACAACCACATATACTAGTAGTTCACTAACAAGTGACTTGGTACAAAATACAACACTTAAACTAACATTCTAAACATAAATAATATTATAAAATTAATGATAAATATGGAGTTATTTAGAGTTAACGAGTGTTACAAGTGGTAAAATAGGTTAGATCCAAGTTGACAATTATGTTTGATACACATGTCAACAAGTTAATCAACATTGATGCTTATATATCTAAACCAACATGTAGCAAGATGATGGAGAGTAACAAGTTGAAGATCACAAAATATATTAAGAGGAAGAAGAACAAGATAAAGAAGGAGGATATGAGAGTTACCTAGAGTTCTCTTGAAATGGAAGAGAACTTGGAGGAGGTGCACTCGTGTAGGGGGTGTTGCTCGTTTGGGTTTCAAGGGGTTGTGCTCGAGTTGAGGACTCTCGGGTTGGAGGGGATCTTGCTCAGGTTAGAGGGAATGCACTCGGGCTCATATGGAAGAAGGAGAAGAAGGAACACAACAGTAGCAACAGAATATACAGCAGCAACAACAACATATATAGCAGCAACAACAGTTAGTAGCAGCAGCAACTACTAAGCAATGGGAGCAGCAACAGCTTGCCAAGGGGAGGGGGAGATGATGGTGGTGGTTGATGGTCGCGAGGGAGGTGGTGGCGGTGGTGAGATGATGGTGATTGGCTGTCGTGGAGAGGGAGGAGGAGATAGGAATATTGGTGGTCGTGGAGGTGAGGGTGGCGGAGGTGGAGATGGAGATCGGAATGGTGATGGTGGTGATGGAGTTGGTGGCAGTGGTGGTGGTCGTGGAGCTAGTGGCGGTGGGGGTGGTCGTGGAGCTGGTGGCAGTGGGGTGGTCGTGGAGATGAGGGTGGCGGATGGAGAAGGCAGCAGCAGTAGTCGTGGAGGTGAGGGAGGAAGGTGATGGTGGTGGTGATGTTGGCTGATGGCGGTGGTGAGGTTGGCTGATGGCGGTGGTGATGTTGGCTGATGGAGGTGGTGAGGGTGGCTGTCGTGGTGGAGTGGAAGAGGAGATGGTGGTTGGCGGTGGCTGTGTTGGAGGTGACGGTGGTGAGGGTGGCTGTCGTGGTGGAGTGGAAGAGGAGATGGTGGTTGGCGGTGGCTGTGTTGGAGGTGACGGTGGTGAGGGTGGCTGTCATGGTGGAGTGGAAGAGGAGATGGTGGTGGCTGTGAGGTGGTGATGGTGGTGAGGGTGGCGGAGGTCCGGCAGAGGGGGGCTGTGCTCAGGCAGGTGGAGATGGTGGTGGCTAAAAATGATGTAGGAGGGAAGGAGAAGAAGAATGATAAGTGAGGAGAGAGGAAAGATGTGTATTTAATGAAGAGGAAGAGCATTGGGATTAGGGCCGGCTAGGTTCTCAAGGAGAGGGTGATTTTTCATGAAGGAATGGGTGGAGGTGATGTATAGGAATTTGAATGGAGGGTGGAGATTGATTGTAGGTTATGGTGAATAGTCACATGCAAACAAGGGGGGGAAAAGTGGGACACATGACCGGTCAAGCATGTCATGGGATTTCTTTCATTTGTTCCAACCAATAGGAGGTGGACACATGGCTAGCTATTTGCACAAAAGTCCCCAATAGTTTGGGACTTGCACAAAGAGGAAAAAGTGGATTAGATGTGAAAAAATATCATGTTTGGTGTGTTATAGTGGGAGAAATTGGTGTGTGGTATTTTGTATGAACCATGAGGGTGTGAGTGAGGGTTTGAGTTGGTGTTGGATCTAATTTTGGGTTAGGTTGAGTCATTACACCAATTTAGTTAAAATTGGTGTCAATGGTGTTCTTTAATTAATAGAAAGTGCATAGAATTTAAATTGGGTGGGACACAAGTGTCATGGACGTAGTAGACTCGGAATAGATTATTGCCATAAATTTGGTTGCGAGAAAAGGGTCAAGGTTGTGTCTCCAATTTCGATTGGAACGAACAAAGATGCAAAGTTGAATTTATTTAGATTTAAAATATAGATATTTGTAACGAATATTGTGCGACTAAAATGAAGCACAATAGAGGGTATTTATGAGTGACCCAAAGGTCAAATTGGAAGACTGACATGTCAAGGTCAAGTGTGTAAAATTTGTTTGAAGGCAGAAGCTAGAGTAACGCTCCAAACATCGAAGCAACGATAAGGTACACAAAGTGAATTAAATTAAAAGAGGCAAACTAATAACTCCGTTAACTAATTCAAAATAACCGTAAATGAATCCTAATCCTAGATTTGGGTCAGGAGGTTTACAGCTCTTTGTCATACCATACTTTGTCAGGCACATCACCCTGCAAAGGAGCACTAGGAGATAAATTAATAACATAAGCAGATGTGTAAAGTGTCTCACCCCAATAGCTGTCTGGCAAGTTTGCTTCTGAAAGCAAACACCGCACCCTCTCCATTAACGTCATGTTCATCCGCTCCGCTACACCGTTGAGCTGCGATATCTTTGGTTGAGTCTTCTGGTGTCGTATCCCTTGCTCTCTGCAATAAGCATCAAAGGGATCGATATACTCGTCGTCATTGTCCGACCGAACACAAAGCAGCTTATTGCCCGTCTCCCTTTCAACAGAGGCCTGAAAATTCTTGAAAGTGGGGAGCACATGATCCTTGGTCTTTAAGGTATAGACCCAAACCTTCCTGGAATAGTCATCAATAAATGTTACAAAATAAGAAGCACTACCAATGAATTTTACCTTCATAGGACCGCAGACATCCGAGTGAATCAACTCGAGCAACGTCGACTTCCTTGAACTTGGGTGACTTTGGAAAGACACCATATTTTGCTCCCCCACCAAACAGTGCGTGCACTTCTCCAACTTTGTAGACTTTAGCCCTGGAATCACCTTCATGTTCACCAAGTAGCTCATCCCCTTCTCGCTGATATGGCTGAGCCGCATGTGCCACAACTCAGTAGACGCATCAGTAGCTGCGTTAACCTCATGTGCCCCCTGTGCACTCCCTTCCATATAGTAGAGTCCGGACCTCTTGCTTCCTCTAGCAATCACCATCGAACCTCTGGAAAGCTTCCACTGATTATTCTCGAAGAGACTGAAGAAACCCTCGTCATCCAACTTTTCAACCGACACCAGGTTGAAACTGATATAAGGGACATGACGGACATCTTTGAGAACAATAACTGCACGTCTTTGTCCTCAAATGCACATCTCCAATGGCAACCGCCTTCGACACATCTCCATTGCCCATCTTCAACACTTCACAGTCGTCTGTTGTGTATGTAGCAAATAGTGCCCTATTGTGAGATACGTGCGCTGAAGCACCTGAGTCCACCAGCCAAGAGTTGTCATCGCAGGCGAGGTTCATAACTATCTCATCACCTACAATGATCATGTCGTCTCCATGTGTTGAGGCCGCCGTTGTAGTGTTCTCACTTTGTTTTCCCTTGTCGCCCTTCTTCTCTCTCTTCCAAGCGAAACAGTTCCGCTTGATGTGGCCCTTCTTGTCACAATGGTAACACTCCGAGTACTCGTACCGACCCTTAGATCTTCCCCTTCTTTTGTTTCTGCCACCGCCTAGAACCCTGCTTTTACCTCTTCCGCGACTCTCTAAAACAAGCGCCTCTGAGTTGGATGTGGATGAAGTACCCTGAGAACGTCTCCGCATCTCTTCATTCAGTACCCCGCTCTTGGCAAACTCCCTTCTGACCACGCCTTCCGGAGCAGAAGCGATCATAGACACTCGTACGGTCTCCCACGAGTCTGACAATGTACACAGCAACCATAATTCCTGAACCTCATCGTCGAACTTGACTCCCATCGAGAATAACTGGTCAACCACACCCTGGAACTCACTCAAGTGGTCCGTAATAGACGTCCCATCTTTGTACCACAGACCCATCATTATCCGGATCAAAAATAATTTATTTACTCTGGTCTTCTTCGCATACAAAGATTCTAGCTTATCCCACAGAGTCATCGCGTGCTCAATACTGGCAACGTGGTTGTACACATTCTCGTCAACGAACTGCCTGATGTACCCACACACCTGTATATGCTCGAAATTACAGTTCTCTTCGAATTTGTCACTGGACCTCTCAGAAGCAAATACCGGCAGATGCATCTTCTTGACAAATAGCAGATCCTTCATCTTGCTCCCCCAGTAATGATAGTTGGTACCATTCAGGTTTACCATGCGCACCGGCTTCGCGTCCATCTCTCCTCCCTGGTTTGTCTGTCAACTCCTGACACCCTTCTGAAATTCCAGAACCTGGCTTTGATACTACTTTGTTGGGAACGAAAGTACGAAAATTGTTCCCCAAACCAGAGAGTACCTGCGAGAGAACCGAGCAAAACACACAAAACAAAAATGCCAAACACAAATCGCAGACACAGAGATTTTTGACGTGAAAAACTCTTGCGAAAAAAATTACGGGACGATCGGAGTCCAACCCTGAAAAGCCTCCACTAATGGAATAAGAAATACACTGACTCCTTACAAACTTCTCACCGATCCAAACGGATCACCACAACTCTTTTGGAACAGAAAATAGATTATAACCACGAAGAAAAAAGACAACAAAAAAAATACCCGAAACTGATCTCCTTCTTCGAAACGGCCTCCAATCATTCTTTCTCCTCTTCAATATTGCAATGACACTCTTGCCTCCTTTTCTCTCCTTGTTGCTATTTTTTTAGAGAGATATTTTAGGGTCAGGAGACACCTATATATAACCTCAAACCCACAACTAGCATTCCTATTATAGATAGGAATATCCAATCCAAATCCATTGACATATTCCTATTATATGTAGGAATATCCAATCCAAATCCATTGAGATTTTTTTATTATATTTAGGAATATCCAATCCAAATAAATTGAGGTATTCCTATTATATGTAGAAATATTCAATCCTACTCCGGAGTATTTTTTTACATAGGTTGGGAATCCCACCCACTCCAACATATACAACTTACTATAAAAATATAACATGCATGATAATAGAAACTTGAAATAAACTATGCATGCATTCTTATTTTGTATTCCATATTCCTCGAATCATCACTCAATTCCATACTTCCCAATCATGGCTTACCACAATTGGTGACTTAACGGTCCCCGACCTTTGCCACAATTTTTATTTCATTGTACATACTCAGAATATAATCTTTATTTGTTAAACACACTTCCTTGGCAACACGCATCATCCATTCATTTATTTGTAACATCGGTATAACATTTCCATACTTCTATATAGAAAGCTAACAACAATACAATTATTCTCTTTTATTTTGGTTCTCTTGTTAATATATCATTATTCGAATGACACAACAAAGAAATGAAGGAGATTCTTTTGTTAAGACGTGGAGAT
The DNA here is from genome assembly GCA_036927795.1 of Iris macrosiphon. Lineage (NCBI taxonomy): Eukaryota > Viridiplantae > Streptophyta > Magnoliopsida > Asparagales > Iridaceae > Iris > Iris macrosiphon. Next base: position 162,400,342 of record JAYESA010000014.1, read on the forward strand.
AAACGAGAGAATGGTCAAAGTCGCTCACTATTGGAGAATTACCAGGAGAGAAAAAAAAATTCATACGCGTCGATCAAGTCTCACCTATGTGTTCACCTGCATTTGCATCAGTAGAGATTCAATACTCTTCTTCTCTCTTTCCCTTAAAATTTGGTATGAATGCAAAAAACTGATGAAGGCAAACAATAAAAATCATACATCAAAAACATTAAAAAAAAGTCCAAAAAAACTAACAACGAAAAGCATTCAACGAAAACGAACAGTGAAAATGTCTGGAAAAAGTGACACTTATATAGAGTTCATTCTCCAAGACACAATTCACTGAATTTTAGACTCAATTCTAAAAAAAAACTAATCCATAGATGGGAAAGGGGCTAAATCTACTTTGTCCCGATCAATCGATACCGACGAAAATTTTCCACAATATTTTGATTACAACTTGCTATTCAAGCCACAAGCCCACATAGTATGCCCCTGCTAAGAATGGGGCACTACATGGGAGATTTGTTCATATGGGAGAGGGTCCAAATGGGTTGGTCGTCTCCAATTCCAGTTTGTGGTCGTGGGTTGCGATTTGTGTCCCTAAAGTGGCTGAAACTGCTTTAAATCATTGTATCTTTGTTTTCAACGATAGCCTTTCATACCAACGGTACATATGAATCAAACTGTTTCACTTTTTTTGTGTCCACTTATGATGATTCTCAAAGATCTCACCATGTCCTTCAAACAAGGGTAGAGTATTTTTTTCACCGCAACAAATGTTGAAATAGTTGGGAGAAATGATGCAACATTTGTTGCACCACTTCCATCATTTACAACAAACCAAATATCAAAAATAATGTAAATAGTACAATAAATGTTGCATAAATTTATATTACAAAAAATTTACTGTACCGATAATAAATTTATATTAATTAAATATAACGATAGAAATTTTGTAAAATTTGAAATTTCAATACATATCGCCAACCCAGATAGCAAAATTTTGGAAAACTTGATTTTCGCCAACTCAGTTGGCGAAAATCCGAATTTTGGGCGGGAATAGACAGATTTTCGCCAACTGAGTTGGCGAAAATATGGGTTGGTTGGTTCGGGTGGGTGGGTTGGTTTAATGTTGGGTGTTGGTGGGTCGGTTTAATATGTAGTGTGTTGGTGGATTGGTTTAATATGTAGTGTTGGTTGGTTCAAATATGTAGGTGGTTGGTTTTAAATGTTGGTAGGTGATTTAATATGTAGGTGGATGTTTGTGGGTGTTGATGTATTATAAGGAGAGGGAGGGAGGAAGCAACGTTACAGGAAAGTGAAGAAGAAGCAGAGAAGAAGAATAAGCAGAGAAGAGAAGAAGAGGAGAAAGTAAGCAAAGAAGAGAAGAGAAGAGAAGAAAAGAGAATGAGAACATGTTTGTAAATTTTTTTAATTATAATTGTAATTATGTAATTGTAGTTACTATTTTAACTATTATAATTGTAATGTTCGTGATAGTAGCCATGCTAACACTAAATATTTGATTACATATTTTAACACCAAATATTAAATATTGCAGATGGGTACCCAAAATGATGGACGTATTCCAGGAGGGCCTACCACAGATACGATTATCCAGCTACGTGAGTCGCACATTTCTAGTCTAGTATTTTCTGGACAGGTATATTAAAATTAAATTATTTTAGTAAATATAATTTATATTTTTTTACATGTCTAATAATAACATCGTTTATATATGTCATATATAGCAATACGATTATCCTGATACGTTTCGAGCACGAGAGCATGTCGCATGGCGTTATGAGGACGACGTTGGGTACTGGATGTTGACTGAAGAACAACATGGTATGGTGAACGTATTTTGTTTTGATCATATTGATCAGATACATTTTCAACGTCACGACCAAGACTTGATCTTCAGTTTAGTTGAGCGGTGGTGGCCCGAAAGAAATACATTTCAGTTATCGTTCGGAAAAATGACCATTTTGCTAGTAGATGTGACAAATATCTTAGGATTACCTATTACGAGTGAACCTATAATATTTGAAAATGATAAATCATTTTGTGCCAAAACTGTGATTATGAAGTATTTAGGCGTGAAGCCGTCTACCATATATGGTAAAAGTTTCGTGACGCTTTCGTGGCTCCGCCACAACTTTATGCACCTAGATAGTATTGGTGAGGAAGAAATCTTAGTGAATGCGGAACGAGTAAGTATAACATTTAATGTTATTATTTATGTAATATTTATTTTTATTTATTTAACTGATATACTTTTTTTATTATATGTTCAGGTTACTGCTTGCACCAGGGCCTATTTACGTCTAATCAACGAAATTTTATTTCCAAACTCCGGATTTAGGACAAATTTACGTTTTTACCTTTTCTGGAAAATCTGACAGAACTTACCCGTCATGCATGGGGAGCTTCTGTGTTGGCATATCTGTACAACTCCATGTCAAATTTTGTGCATTTTACTTCAGTGGATAAAAGACAAAAAAAATCTGAATGGATGTATGACATTATTACAAGTTTAAAATTTTCATATAATTTTATTTACTAAAGAAATATGCACTCTTACATGATATTTTTTTTTTAGGTTTGGTCCTATGAGCACTTCAGTATCGGTAGGCAAGTCTCCCGTATTGATACCGAAGATGGTGTCTTCCCATCAGCTTTACGCTGGATGACGGCTGCAGCTGATCCAACTCGATGTGCTCACAAGAATATCGCAGTATATCGGGGCCAATTCGATTTACTAAAGTTTAACGAGGTAAAATTTTTATAGTGTCTTATATTTTTTTTTTTGTATTTCATACAGTCAATATGTTTATTATCTTACAATTTTGTTGACATGAAATAGGTAATTTTTTTATCGTACCGGCTTGGGCAGAATCTTCTTGAGTTACAAACAACGGCCTTTGGATTGAGTCTACATAGATTTTTTATAATATTCCACGATAACATCATGTATCATCCAGCTGATCGTGTTATGCAACAGTTCTGGATGATACAACACATTCCTGATGAGCCACCATGTTTCAATGGTGGTAAAGACAATGCAACTACCAGAGCATGCAGATTGATTCCTGGGTGAAATTCTAGATTTGAGACACATCAGGTAGGACATTTGTCTCAAATGATGTCATCTATTGATGATGGTAAGTTATTCCAAAAGTTTAACAAAATTTACTACAAAATTATAAGAAATCATATGGTCATAATTTGTAATGGTGCAGCCTACGGTGATGAAGCATATAGATCTTGGTGGGGAGCTCCAGTTATCAGCAACAGATCCTACAAATTCCAAGAGTTTCGATTCCAACATCGAGCCATAGATGATTATAGTCTCCGTGGCTATTATGATTATGTAGAAGGCCTGGTACGTTATTTTTATATGAAAATGTCTATCTTCGTAGTACTTATTTATGTCATCTAATGAATTCTATTTAATATTTCATCTTCCAAATTTAAATATCGCATACCAAAATCATCCAATGGACGACCCGTTGCGCACAGCGGTTGACAAATTTTTGGCTGCTATACAACGAGGACCGACTCCTCCGAACCCTCCCTTACTTATTCTAGGAGATTATCCTCAAGGTCTTGTTGCACAGCGACAAGCACGCCCCCTAGGAAGTATACCTCAGTTTGGTATCAGGATGATAGTCTGCCCCTGCAAGATGACGATGTCCCTCAGTGGGCTGGTGAGGCCACTTCTCAGGAGACGGCTGGTGCGGACACTACTCATTGGCCTGACTGGGGCACTTCTCAGGCGACGGCCGATGCGAGCACTACTCAGTGGGATGGTGCAGGCACTTCTCAGTGGGCTGGTGCGAGCACTTCACATTGGCCTGAGTGGGGCACTTCTCAGGCGACGGTCGGTGCGGGCACTTCTCATTGGCCTGAGTGGGGCACTTCTCAGGCGACGGCCGGTACAAGCACTACTGAGTGGGCCCCCGGGGGAGATTCTTAGTGGGATAGCCTATTCGCCCCCGGAGTACCAGCTATACATATCTTGACAACTCCATCAGCACCGATGCCATCTAAAGTGGAGGACAGTCAAGGAGGTGGTAATGATGCGGCCCCGGAGAATACACGAGAAAAGAGGGACTGACTCAATCTAAGAGAGATTGATTGTCCAAACTATCGAGAATTAGCCAAGAGAGGTCGATGAAATTGTTATATCAGTACGAACTTTATTTGAATGTAACTTTCTTCTATTTCAATAAAATTACATATTGTTCTCATAAAATGAAACTATTAAAAAATCTACGACAATGCCTTCATTCTCTTGGTTGGTTTGTACATCTCCTTCTATTGTGTCCCAAACCATTGCAGTTACTACATCGAAGATCTTTTGAAGCTTGATCATTCGCTTTGATCCGGTTCTTCTTTGGTCCTCCTGCCTTGCGTCGTACATCTGGTACTCCAATGTGTCCTCTAACCAATGTATTTTGGAGGTTGTAGGGGACTGAAATTGGCTCCAAGTGCAGCTCATATACGATTCTTAATGCTTACTTAGAGAAAATACCTGGATAAAAACTCTCGATGCTAATATTTTTAGACTTACACGCATAACATGCATGTACACATGGAAACAAAGTATGATACCACTTTAAACATGAACAAAAAATTTCATCTAAGTCTACAACATATGTTCTATTTGTTTTACAATCTAATATTTCAAACAAATATGTAACTATATTCAACGTTTGCAGTCGGTGTTTTTCTTTTATGATAAGAGCCATAGTTTGTAACATCTTAGGACAATAATCAGTTTGAAGATTTTCAGCTTTTTGCCTGTTCTTGTCCTGAAGTGTTATAATTTTGGCTCGAATTCCATCAAGTAGTGTCGTTATTGGTTTATCACGTAAATTTTTTACCCAGTTATTAAAGCATTCAGCAAGATTCGACGTGTGAATACCTAATCTGGGACAAGGAGAATACATTGTTATCCAGTATGAAAAAATACGAGTTTCATCATTTACTCCAACGAGCCAGTTGTAAACATTTATGTTTTCAGCTTTTATTTTTTCCAAACAATAGTTCACATATGTTCCATTATAGCATCTAGCAAGATAGTCTAAACTATGTTGAAAATGTAAAAATCTGAAGAGTTTTTTCAAATTTTGTTTAAAATTTTGAATACAAAAAAAATGAGGCAATTCTGGAAAGATATCATGCATAGCCCTTATCAATCTTTTTTGTTTATCTGATATAAAAGAAATTGTATTCCATGCATCAAAATATTTTTCAAAAGATGTTCTCAAACCGTTTAAAAACCAAGTCCAAGAATCAGTATTTTCACTCTCAGCAACAGCATAAGCAATTGGATATATTTGATAATTTAGATCATGAGCACAAGCAATAAATAAAATACCTTGATATCTAGAAGAAAGAAAAGTAGCATCAGTACTAATCACAGGTAAACATCCCCTTAAAAATCCATCAATGCATGCCTTAAAACAAATAAAAATTCTTTTAAATCTATTGTCTTCTGTAGTCTGTATAAAACATTGGCTACTTGGATTTGTCTCCATAATTCTAAAACCATACTCTTCAAGACTACTATATGCATCAATATAACTACCATTTATTTCAGATATAGCAAATTTTCTAGCTTTCCAAGCTTTATAATATTTCATATATATTCCGTATTCTCTAAATATATCATTTACAACATGCGGTGGACTATACGACTGATTATCTTGAATCCTATCAATAATCTTATTTTTAACCCATACAGTAGTAGCTAATGGATGAGAACCTGTTATAAGTTCCCCTAAACAAGAATGTATGTTTTCTAGCGTAGTAATAACAAAACTTTCATCTTTACCACTTGCTTTAGCGTATACTCTCCAATTACAACTTGAATCGTTACATTTATATACAATCCCACTAGCATTGTTTAAAGTAGCATGATAAGTAAAATTATGTGCAATTGCTATATCACTAATAAAACATCTAAATTCAGAACGATTATCAAATTTTCTTCCAATGATTAATCCTGAAATGCTAACACTATCAATATTGCCATCAAATTAATCATCTAAATTTTCAATTAAATCATCACTGTTTTCATCGTTTTTATTACCATCATCTACTATATGTTCTTGTTCAGTAAATAAAATAACTCGATGAGAAGAACTAGAAGCAGTATTAACGTCATTAGAAGCACGTATACTACTTACAATATTATTTCTAGGTGGTGGTAAAGTTACATAAATATTAATGTACATTGCTTGTACATTAACTTCTAGAATAAATTTTCATGCTTGTTCACTAACTAACTTTATACAATTAGTTAAATAAACATGAACCAATATAAATTCATAATCAATAGAACAATGCTTAACAATTTAATTACGTAAACTATCAAACGAAACATTTTGATCAATTAAAAAAATTCAGTTAAAACTCCTTCATAAACTAACCCATTAAGCACACCTCCAACCGAACATAATATTGTTAAACTTTGATCCATCACATGAGAATGAGCTTCTAAATACAGAGTGATTGAACTGAAGTAGCTTATGTTTGAAAGTATAAGTGGATTGAGTGAAAAATGAATAACAGAAGAAGGAATTTATAGAAGAAAAAAAAATGTAGCCGTTGTACAAATATGAACGTTACAATATGAACATGTAACTCTGAACATACCCACAAAAAAAAAAAAAAAAAAACCAACACAAATAAAACCAACACAAAATAACCAAACCAAATAAAACCCTAACATAAAACCAAATAAAAAACCAAAAAACCAAATCAAAAAAACCAAAAACCACATTTCGCCAACATAGTTGGCGAAAATTAGCCCATCTTCCGCCCAAAATTTTTACACGTCGGATTCTTGTCAGATTTTCGCCAACTCAGTTGGCGAAAATCAAGTTCTCCAAAATTTCGCCATCTGCGTTGACGATATGTATCGAAATTTTAAATTTTTTCAAATTTCTATCGTTATATTTAATTAATATAAATTTATTATCGGTATAGTAAATTTTATGTTTATATTACAGCAAACCAAACACCTCCATGTCTCTGGTATGTGAGTGTATAAAGTAGAGGTTACTGTCAGGTCCCAAGCATTCCAACTTGGAGCAGTGCAGCATTTCAACCAGGAATAGTGCATGAATATTGAGAAGAAGCCTTAAAGATAAAGGTGACATAACAACTATTATAAAGTATAAACCTTGGCATTAAGGATTTTTTTTTATGACGAAAATAAAATATAGAAGCAATGTGGAGCTACTAAAATGGAATGCTATGGATGTATCGCAACTTCTTTGGCCGTTCACTCCCACGGTCCCACCAGAGCATGAATGCATGCCTATTTAGTAACCCCTAGCCACAATGATAAAAACTAAAGTTGAGATATGTAAATCCATCATGCTTTTTATCGTAGCGATATCAATATGCTAGTGTAAAGAGATCATAACAAGCAACATAACAGCACAAGTACACATGACAAAGTTGTAACTACTCCAGCGGGAAATGCATTGATGCGTGTTAAGACTTTAATTAGCAACATCAACAATATTTTATGTATGATTCATCAGACACCTACAAGAAAAGAAACAAGAGCTGATTTTCTTCTGTTTAATTAGAAAAACTGATAATAGTTTTAAAATATAAAAGTTCATGTAAACTCCAAGAAAATGCATGATGGCAGGATGATGATACTCAACAATGAGCCAAACAGAAAATAAGGAATTAAGTCAGCTGGTTTACCAGTGTATCGGATCACTTATTCAACTTCATGCGATCCAAGGAGCTCTTTCCTTCAAGTTTCGAAGATAAGAAGAGCTTCATGAAATGCTCATTGTTCAGAGTCTTATAATTTGCCTCGCCGCCTCCAACAATCTCTGGAAGTGGGCCGATCACAGTGTCAATATTTGGACTGTGGAACGCTGCTACAGAGAGGCGCTCTTTCTCTGGATTCACTACAACCCTGTGCTCAATGCTTCTATACTTACCATTGCTCAGTATCTATGCAGAGTAAAAGTGTGTTAGTAAAAGATCATACTTCATATCCAATGCCACATAACAGACAACTAAGCATCATCCCACATTTAATTTTGACAAATGTTAACAGGACTATAAAAATTACTATGAGGCAACACACTTTTGGCAGTCATTTGCATATATATGACTGTGTAGTTCGTGTTATTTATGACTGCCAAAATTTTGATATGTACAAGATTGCCAAAATTTTGACAGTCCTATTTTTTCTGGACTGCCAAAATTACTAGGAAGCAAAATCTTGACAGCCCTGTATATGCACAAAATTGTCAGAATTTTAGTAGTCCTAAAACTGTCAAAAATATATTATTCCTAGTGATTTTTTAGTACTATTAACATTTGCCTTAATTTTCTACTCCACTTGATAGCAGGTACCTCAAAGCTGTCACCAATGTTAACAACAAAAGCACCAGGAAGAGGCTTGACTGGGACCCATCTATCATTCTTCTTGACTTGCAACCCATGAATTTCATTTACTTGAAGCACCCATGTTATAAGTGAGCCATCAGAGTGTGGGGATAACCCTATAACCTTGTCAGCTTGAGGACATGGGGGATAGTAATTAAACCTCACCGACTGAACCCCATCCTCTAACATGTTGCTCATGACTTCCTGGTTAATTCCCAAGTTCATAGCCATCACATCCAGAAGAATTTTTCCCAGCAAGTATAGTTCTGACGAGTAATTATCTAATGTGTCCCTGAAGTTATCATCCAACTAATTGAGACAAAGAATATAGAAAAAATTGATATATAGTAACAATGCAGATAGAATAAAGAAGGCAAGTTTAATGCACAAAACGTAGTCCTCCTTACTGGACGTACCAGAGCAACAGTAGCAGCAAAGGAGAAGGAATGGAAAAAAGAAATTAACGCACAACACTTCATTGGGATAAATAGATCAGAAGAATAATTAGAATGAACGGGGAATGGATGAGTTTTGTCACCGAGTTCTCAGTAACCCAAGAAGCTTGCAGAGCCTCTCTGAATGAATAGTGACACATGGAGACTTCATAGGCTTATTTATAAACGCCTAGGGGAAAAAAAGCACTTCAGAAGTATAAGGCCTTCAATTTCTTTGGTATTAATAACATTTTAGGTTTTCAGCATATTTTTTCCAACATTTTAGGCAAGTTTGGGAAAGAGAAAAATTGGTCTTTCGACGCCGTCTGTGAGATTGATTGGGGAGGTTGCTAATGGAGTTGAGACTGGAAGAGGATAGTGGGAGAGGAAATCAAGACGGACACGATGCAAAATTTCGGGAATATATTACAGATCAATTTTTATGTGTGTGAGAAGAAAATCGATTCTGTAACCCCAACGGTTATATAAAAACATGTCACATGTCGGGCTTGGGTACTTCGGCTTTTCTTCAAAATAAATAAATAAATAAATAAAACCAAAAAAGTAATCCCAGGTGCACCTAGGCGCATCATCGCTTCGCCTGAGACATACATCTAGGAATCCTTTTTGATGTCTAGGTGCGCTTCATATGAAGTAAAGCGCAGACTGCGTATCGTTGTGCCTATGACAACTATAGAATCAAGAATGTATATGACACCCATGCACTGTTCCCGACCTGCAGGCCAGGACCTGATATACCCACAAACCAGATTTCTACCATTTGTGGCAAGTACTTCACTTTTTATACTTATCTTGGGTATGGATTTAGTACTACACAACGGATTAACTATCGCTCAAAAACTTAATTCTTTTTTGGACCTTTCTTGATCAATAGCCAAACCCCATTTTAATGGAAGAAACTTGGAGAGTGATAAGATAATCATTTGAATACAGGTCAATATCACTAGTCAAGAGTAAAATGAAAGTAGCTGAATTTCCTAAGATTAAGGAGACCAAAATTCTCATGAAAAGTTTACCTATGAGGGGTTGCCTGAACATGAATTGCACTTTCACAGGGGAAACGGGTGTTTGACATGGAAAATATCCAAAATCTAGATACGAGGATATTGTGAATCAAAATACATATACTCAATACGAATACTTGTATGTCGTTAAATTTTAGTCGGATATCAAGGAACTTGAACAAGTAGAAAAATGACAAAGCATGTTGAAGACCCTATAGTATTTTGCTAATTAGAGACAAAATACTCCTAGTCTTGAGAAAACTTTATGATTCATGGAAACACCACACAGATGGACATAACAAAGTTCACTACGAAGGGTCTTGACTATCATGGAATATTACATGGTAGATGGCATTTAGTATTAACGAAAGATTCATGTTGCACACCCAAATAACTGGAGATGAAGGCTTTCTTGTTGTTCATCTTGGATGGAGTTAACAAGACCCCACCCTGGAGAAGCTTGCTATAGTTTGTCTCATGGTTTAGCTTTTGGTGTTGACATAGTGGAGAAAGGACAAAAGGATTATCCAAGTGAAGCATTCTGAGCTTAGCAGTGGGAATTCTTGCAATCTTTCCAGCCAAGTAAAATGAATTGTATAGCATCTCCCTACCTGAATGTAGGTGGATGAGTAGGCCAGAGATCTTTACTCCTCTGCAGAAGTGGTTGGGTTTGGAAATACATCATATCTCCCCAGTCAAGTTTTTGATCCTTTGAAAAAACAAACAATTGGCCATAGCCTTCGAGATTGCCTGGTAACTGATTGAATTCCTTCTTTGTTTCCAAGGGAAGCTTAAAGAACTCAGTAATATCAACCTTCATTCTCTCGATCAACTCATGAGGAATGTTATGATTCATCAACTGTGAATTGCACAATCAAGCATCAATCTCACAAAACTGGAGTGATAATAGTAGCAAAGATAGAGCGGAAAGCCAACATTATTTAGATTTCCTGTCAACGAATCAGTGTACATTCCTTGTGATAGTAAAGATAATGTGCATAGTTCAGTGCAGTTTAAGACTAATTTATGAGGTAAAAAAAACAGAGAACAGGAAGACCTTCACAGCCCATCTATACTGGAAAAGTGTCATTTTGATTGACCATTTATATTGTAAATTGCCACTTCAATTGATTCCAGATAACCTTTTTTATATTGGGGACTTGGGCAGTAACCAGATAACCCGGAATTCTCTCTCATGTACAATTCCAGTTAGTTATCATAATCAAATAGAAGAGTAATGCCAGCCACTGAAGGTGATCCTCTCACCTTAAAGGAACAGATTACTGCAACCACGGACCAAAGAAACTTAGATACCAAGAAATTATGGTTTAAATTCCTGCCAAACACCATTTTGCTACACCCAGGTATTATAGTTACTCGATTTTACCTCGTTAAATGTCTCTGTTGTGATTTTGGCTTACACTTCTAGATCCTACCAAACTTTTGTCAAATAGGATGTTGGCATACCAATCTATTAATTCCTTGATTTGGACAAGCCTTCCTAATTCTTCTTTTGTACTTTTTTTGCTAATTCCTATAACACCATTTGGATAAGGAATCAGGGAATCAACAAATTGAGACTTTAGGTAGTTCTTAGGAGGAGTTAAGACCTAATTTCTAAATCAAGCACCAAGTTGGCTTCCAATAATCTAGACATTAGCAATAAGAAAATTGAAAATAATTCATCAATGTCAACCTCAAACAGGAATCTAAATTTCCATCGTCGTCAAAGAACCTAAGGAATAGTCAAAAAATACATAGGCAAGAGATTAGGAAGGTTTGCCTGGATCAAGAAATTAAAATTCATGGTATACCAAAAGTAGCAATTCATAAAGAATTAGCAAGAATATAGAACTTAGCAAATAAACACAAAGATAAACAAAAAAATTAGGAGGTTTGGCCACAATTAAATTATACTTTCTCTTCTTCTTTTTTTTTGGAACAAGTAATTATAATTCTAGGGTATGGCAAGATGGTGTTTAGCAGGACAGATGGTAATTCCTTACTTTCTTTTCTTTTCTTTTTTTCCTCTGACCAAATTCTAAGAACATTCATTGTTGAGCTTTCAAATAAGAAATAAGCATAGCCTTAGTAACCCTTATCTTTAACAGTCATCCTTATCTTTATGTAATGTCACATGCGAGGTCATTTATGTTAGCTATTGTATAATTGTCTATGTTTTGTACTATTAGTCAAGTACTCCCTTAGAGACTCCCTCATCTTTTGGAATTCCAAAAAAACATGATGTCTCCCGATGTTGTATTGAGGTTGAGTATCGTGTTGTGGCAACTGCAACTCCCAAGATTACCTAACTCCACTGCCTCCTTGCTGACATGGTTGTCTCCTTCTCAATTGTCGCTCCTATTCCTTGTGATACCACCAGTGTTCTCCAAATTGTCATCAATTCAGTGTTCCACAAAACGTACGAAACTTGTTGAGTTTGACTGTCACTTTGTATGGCAATATTGTCTCATTGCGACGATCTCTCTTCTCTTCATCAGTTTTCAGTTCAAGCTTGATAGTTTCTTCACTGAGCCTCGTACCCTTTATAAACTCTCGTGGATTGATCTCTCTCGAGTCTGAGGGAGTCTTAAATATACTCTTAGTGATCCCTATCTTTACTAGTCATCCTTATTTATATAATGTCGTGTCACTTTTGCTAGTTATTGTATAGTTATCTTTTTCTTTACTTGTCATGTACTCCATATATATATATATATATATATATATATATATATATATATATGTTCAAAAATCAACCGGATGGTTTCATATAGATGGAACCAACATATATTACAACCGTTGGATTTGGATTACAAGGAGGAAGATATTACATCTGAATCTTTTAAGTAAATACTCTCACCTTTTAATCTCAGTCTTCCAATCCAAATCCAACGATTGTAACATAAATTGGTTCCATAATATGAAACCATCAAGCTGGTTTTAGAGCATTCCTCTCTCTCTCAAAAAAAAAAAAATATATATATATATATATATATATATATATATATATATATGAAGGTCAACTTTCTCAACCAAGACAATTAGTCCATAATACCTTGTTCTTAGTTCCTAGATTTCTGGATTTAAATTCAGCGTATGGTTGAGGAATTCCTAGATTCATGGATTTAGCATTGATGAATGTCATCTAACAATCGTTAGGGAATGTTGGTGTTTTCCACTTGGCTTTGGGAGTTTTAGTCCCACATTGAAAAAGCACCAATGTGTATATCTCAATATATAGCTATGTTTAGTATTGGTATATGCACATGGGGTGGAGGCCCATGTGGGTTGACTTTTCCTAGAGGGTTTAAGTGTGAACTCCATTATGATAATCTTTATTTTGTCACCACCTTTGGGAAGTTTTCCTTAGGAGCTAAGTCACGCAGGGGCTTAGCGACTCGGACTCGTGCTCAAGGGCGCAAAGTGGCGCTTTGTTGGTGCACTTTGCACTTAGCACGTCAGCATCTTCCCATGGCGCTCGTGCGCTCCTTCTATGCGCGAGTTACATGCACGGTTGCTTGTTCGGGTGCATGCTTCGTGGAGCCATGCAGCCTGGAGCGCATGCGGCCAGGGGCCATGCAGTCAGGTGCCCATGCGGGCAGGAGCCATGCGGTCAGGTGCCCAAGCGGCCAGGAGCGCATACGGCTCGGTGCCCATGCAGCCTGTGGAGAGTCTGACGTGGAGGGGACAGGGTCTGCTTTCGGCATTTGGCGGCGCTGTCTGCCTCGTGCAGTACAGAGTGTCAAGCGGTGCGAGCAGCTGCTTTCGGCGTTTGGCGGCGTTGTCTGTCTCGTGCAGTGCAGCGTGACTTGCGGCGCCAACGGCTCTGACACCCGGATTTGGGGGATCTTGTCGGTCAACGCATATACGGCCTGGAGTTTCCTCCGGCCGCATAGGTGTTGTTTTCTTCTATATATGGACCTCCTCTTTCATTTGAGGAGAGATAATAAAAAATGGAAAACCGAGAACACCAGATCATATGTTGTCCAGAGTCTCTCTCTCTCACATGGTGTTTCTGAGTGTTTTCGAAGGTGACTTTGAGCGTTCCAGAAGTTCTTTTGTGAACTTGCTGGTTCCTGGGAGCAAATCGTCTGTACGGCGAATCTTGCTTTGAGCAACGGTGGTTTTGACCACCCCGGCAAGGAGCTTCTCTTCTGTTTTTCTTTTGCTTCGTTCTTTCTCATTGTAGCGTCTGCGAACGTAAAGAGAAGAACGTTTTACTAGTTGCTTGTTGTAATCTTCATTTTCTTCGGAGCCAGTTTGTAACAAGTTCTTGGTTCGTGCTTCATTGGAATCGAGATATATCAGATGATGAACTCTTGTGTGAATCTCTGATCTCGACGACAACTTGGGTTCCAGTAGAGAGCGGACCTTCGGGTCTCGCTAGCAGCTCTGTTATGGCCCGCGTTCTACCATCTTTGATCCGTCTCGGGACCAACAATCTCAAAGCAAGATCCGAAAAAAGATGTAGAACATCCGATCAAATATTCTCGGCAACAAGTTTTCACAAACTTGATAAGATTGACGGGATACACTTTGAACATTTTGATGAGGGAATGAGTCCTTTGTCAAATGTTGAACGTGAGTTGTCAGAACCTACCATTTTCCAGAATGGAGGAGTTAGCGTTTGAAGGATGCGCATTCCAGTTGGAAGGAAGATTACAAGTTGATCAAGGATTGCAGAGTATGTGCATAACGAGACTTAGTGCATGATAGTTCTTGGCGGTTGGCAAGACTTGGCTGCATAGAAGTCTATTGCCGCATGAAGACTCTTGTCGCATAAGAGACTCTAAACAGATCGCAGATTCTTGGCGCATTGAAGGTCCTGCCGCATGACAGAGGTGGCCATATAATGTCTTGGACGCATGGAGGCTTATGCGCATACAGGACGCATGGAGGCTTATGCGCATGGCATGACTTGGCGCATGGAGGCTTTGCGCACGAAGGTCACTGTTCTGACAGGACTTGACGAATGGCTGGAATTTGAGCTTGAAAGCAGAACCAATTCGAACCAATATAGCAAGGTATAGCTAAAACTTGGTTCCTTTGATTACTTAACTTGGTTGCTATGATTGCGCAGGTTGAGTTATCAAGCGTGGCTACTGACTGGTGGATAGACACTGGTGCATTCGGCCATGCATGCTCTGTGAATGAGCTATTCACCAAGGAAGAGCACTATCTAAGAATGAGGTCTCTGTGGCGAACAAAAGTCAAGCAGAAGATCTAGGGATCAGGATTATGATTCTGGACCTCCGGCTTGAGGAAGAGATTGCTTTTATTGAGTTATGTCGCATCTAACTAAGACATGTCATTTTCAAAGATGTCTAAGTTAAGGGATATCTCCAAGATGTGGGGGTAAGAAGGTGGAGAGACGTGTGGCTATGTTCAGACATAGGTAGTCAGGAAGTCGTTTAGACGGATGACTAGAAGTACAGATCATTTGGAGCTGGTACGCTCAGATATCTGTGACTTCTACTCTCCACAAAGGGTCGGGCTGAATTTTATCACTTCTTTCTTTGACGATTTCTCGGGAAACGCGTTCGCGTATCTTCTCTTAATCGAAGGATGAAGCGTTCGAGAACCTCAGGGACTTCAAGTTTGGAGCTTAGCGTCATATCGGTCTACAACTTAATAGACTCAGAAGTTTTTCTTTACGAAGAGCATCGTTCTTTGGATTCGCATCGTTCAGCTTAGAACATGGAATTAACTATGGAACATGCATCGTTCCTTAGATTCGCATCGTTCAGCTTGGAATATAGAATTGACTATGGAACGACATCTTTATACTCTCCCAGTCCTTTGAATATGCAGATAGAAAGGACCAGCAGTTGACAGTAATGATGATTTCTATATTGTTGTACAAATGGTCTTCCAGATTGTCTGTGGGAGAAGGTTGCACTTACGGTCATGTCCCTAGTACCGTTTGGTTCAATGTCAGATCCACATGAATATCGTTCGATTGTGGGGGCTTTCCGGAGGACCGTATCAGCCAGAGTTGTTGGCACTTCTATAAAAGAAGGCGTAGTCCAAGAAGGAATTGTCTTTTGAAAAGACAATATTTGAACCAAAATTCGAAGAACAGTCAGCTAGAAGAGTCAGGAGGTCGAAGGACCAAAGATGATCTTATCACCTATCATATGGAGGTCATACCATTCACCAATGATGAGGCGATGAAGACCAGTGACTCGATCTGCTGGGAGGAGGCAGTCCATGAAGAGATTGACCCCATAACAACACTTGAGATGTTGATCAATCTGCTGAAGGAGCTAAACCTATCAGATGCTTATATATCTTCAGTAGAAGAAAATGGAAGCAGCCAGAACAGTTGAGTTCAAGAATAGGCTTGTAGCCTAGGGGTTTTCTCAGATAACAGGGGATTGAGTTCTTAGGCACCTCGTTGAGGGTGTCATATACCATGATGATGATTGTCGTAGCTGCTATTCATTAGCTGATTGTTTATCAGATGAAGAAAGACAGTCATGAAAGATTAACGGACAACAGACATGATTATTGTCATTCAGGTTTGAAGACAGCCTGCGGGTTGGTGATATCTCGAAAACGGCCTGAAGCAAATCCCAAGATGTGACATCAGAAGTTTGACAAGCCATCTAGTTAAAGTTGTCGCAGGATCAGCGAGACAGACATGTGTGTGTACACAAAGTTCGTTGATAAGAAAAGAGTCATCTTTTGTATCTGTGTGGACGACTTGCTAAATTTCAGCTGTGGACATAGAAGTGTCACTAGAACAAAGATGCCATTTTGTCCAGTTTTAGGAAATGGGATTGCGGAGGTCATCCTAAGGATATAGGTCAATCTGGATGCCAGGTGGGCTTGCTCAGGCACAAGCTCTCTGCAGAAGATAATTGGTCACACGCTTTGAGTATCAGGGTCGATACTCCTCAGGTGTAACATTAAGATGAAGAAGCCTAATCCAAGGGAAAGCATCAGACAATTGGTGTACTCAAGCATCATCAGGTGCATAATTCAAGCTGCGAGTACCACCAGGCCTGATATAGCTCTCGCTGCAAGGATGTTGAGTTAGTTCACAAGCAGTATGTGTTTTGTTGAACACTGGAAGCTGAGAAGAGAGTCGTCAGAATTCTCAAGTAGACTCAGTAGAATATCCTAAACTACAGCAGTTATCCAGATATGATGAAAGGCTTCGGTGATGTCAGTTGGTGCTCAGGAAAGAATAATAAAAGATCCACAGGAGGACGTGACTTCTCCAGGAGTGGTACTGCTATATCATGGAAGTCGAAGAAGCAGTCTTTACTTTCAGAGTTCTATGCACTATCAGCTGCAGCATATTAAGCAGGATGGCTCTGGAAGCTCTCAGATGATCTTCCTATGGTTAGTACATAGATTCGGGTGATACCGGCGTACTATGAAAACCAGGAAGCTGCAGCAGTGGCATCTATTCATCTCTTCAAAGGTCTGAAAAGAACTGTGTGGATAAAATGCAGAACACTGAATGAGTGCAGCTAGCGTGGATCATTATACTAGTTAATGTTCGGAGCCAGGTGATTCTGGCGGATCCGTTCATAACAGGCCAGTACAGAACACTAAATGAGCACAACTAGCGTGGATCATTACTGTGGTTAATGTTCAGAACCAGGTGATTCTGACGGATCCGTTCATAGCAGGCCAGTACAGAACACTGAATGAGCGTAGCTAGCGTGGATCATTACAGTGGTTAATGTTCGGAGCCAGGTGATTCTGGCAGATCCGTTCATAACAGACCAGTACAGAACACTGAATGAGCGCAGCTAGCGTGGATCATTATAGTGGTTAAGATCGGAGTCAGGTAAATCTGGCAGATTCGTTCATTATTGGCCTCAAGCGCCAGATGATTGTAAAAACTATAAAGGAGCGAAGTACTCCATGCTACCGTGGGGTGACACCACCATGAGTTACCTCGACAGGATAAATCCTTGACTTTGGACCATGTCACAGCGACAGTAGCACCGCATATAGTCAAAGTCAAACACTATAAAGGAACGTAGTACTCTATCTTACTGTGGGGTGACACCACTATGAGGTACCTCGACAGGATAAAGCCTCGGCTGCAGACCATGTCACATCGGCAGTAACACCGCACATAGTCAAGGACCCAACAGATATGGGCTTGGAGGACCTCTGGTATTGCGTCTCTGCAATCCTACCATTTAGTTTTATGCTATTGGTTCAAAGAGAAATCTACCAGGCATCAACATATTGGTTCAAGGGAGGACCATTGACCAGGAGAATATCAGGTACAGTGGGATACGTACCCGGAACTACTATGGTCTACTATTTGTTCTTGATCAGAACATTTCCTGTGAGATGATGGCTTTAACGCCTTAATGAGTTCTCGGACAGAGTGAATGTCTGGCGTGTGTTACAGGAAGCACGAGTAGTTTCAGCACTACAAGGGACTTGTATCTCATGCTACAGTGGCGTGACACCACACGAGGGAGTGAACCTCGACTTCAGGCCATGTCACAGCGGCAGTAGCACCGCACATAGACAGGTAGCCTAATGCTGAAAGGAAATAGAGAGTGGTAGTACAATACTACAAAGAGACCTGTGACCTCATGCTACAGTGTGTGACACCACATGAGGGAGTGAACATCGGCTTCGAGCCATGTCACAGCGGCGTAGCACCGCACGGAAGCACAAGGCTTCATGCTGGGAGGTAGTACAACACTACTAAGAGGCCTGTGACCTCATGCTACAGTGGGTGACACCACATGAGGGAGTGAACATCGGCTTTAAGCCATGTCACAGCGGCGTAGCACCGCACAGGAGCGCAAGACTTCATGTTGTGTGTAGTAACGACACTACTAAGAGGCATGTGTCCTCATGCTACAGTGGTATGACACCACAAGAGGGGGATCTTGGGCCTTGGACGGCCATGTCATGCGGCGTAGCACCGCACAGAAGCGCAATGCTTCATATCGGATAATAAACTCTCTATAGTGAAAGAACTCACATAAGTGTATAGATAGAGATATAGACCGTCCCTTGAGGGAAAGCTTGTAGACGCCCAAGATACATACACTGAGACCAGGTCAGCACAGGGCCTTTAACGTACGACCGGATGGCACAGCTGAGGTCATTGTGTGAGTGGGAAGAATAGCATCTATAGTGCAGAATTCAAGGCATAGTCCATTCTTGTATCGTACTGTTGTTTGACCCATGCGGGAAGATTCAAGTCGTCGGTGATATCTATCCTAATGCATGATGGCAGTCACTGTAAGGAACGCTCAACCATATATTGTGATATATGTGGGGAACTATTGGTGTTTTCCACTTGGCTTTGGGAATTTTAGTCCCACATTGGAAAACCACCCATACGTATATCTCAATATATAACTATGTTTAGTATTGGTATATGCACATGGGGTGGAGGCCCATGTGGGTTGACTTTTCCTAGAGGGTTTAAGTGTGAACTTTATTATGACAATCTTTGTTTTGTCACCACCTTTGAAAAGTTTTCCTTAGGAGCTAAGCCCCGCAGGGGCTTAGCGACTCGGACTCGGGCTCGGCTCAAGGGCGCAAAGTGGCACTTTGTTGACGTACTTTTCACTTAGCACGTCAGCATCGTCGCATGGCGCTCGTGCGCTCCTTTTATCGGCGAGTTACATGCACGGTTGCTTGCTCGGACACATGCTTCGTGGAGCCATGCGGCCTGGAGCGCATGTGGCCTAAAGCGCATGCGGTCAGGTGCCCATGCGGCCAGGAGCCATGCGGTCAGATGCCCATGCGGCCAGGAGCGCATCCGGCTCGGTGCCCATGCGGCCTGTGGAGAGTCTGACCTGGAGGGGACAGGACCTGCTTTCGGTATTTTGCGGCGTTGTCTGCCTCGTGCAGTACAACGTGTCAGGTGGCGCGAGCAGCTGCTTTCGGCGTTTGGCGGCACTGTCTGCCTCGTGCAGTGCAGCATGACTTGCGGCGCCGACAGCTCTGACACCCGGATTTGGGGGATCTTATCGGTCAGCGCGTATACGGCATGGAGTTTCCTCCGGCCGCATAGGTGTTGTTTTCTTCTATATATAGAGGACCCCCTCTTTCATTTGAGGAGAGATAATAAAAAATGGTAAACCGAGAACACCAGATCATATGTTGTCCAGAGTGTCTCCCTCTCACATGGTGTTTCCGAGTGTTTTCGAAGGTGACTTT
This sequence comes from Iris macrosiphon, assembly GCA_036927795.1. Classification (NCBI taxonomy): domain Eukaryota; kingdom Viridiplantae; phylum Streptophyta; class Magnoliopsida; order Asparagales; family Iridaceae; genus Iris; species Iris macrosiphon. The sequence continues at coordinate 162,420,380 of JAYESA010000014.1, forward strand.
GAGCGTTCCAGAAGTTCTTTTGTGAACTTGCTGGTTCCTGGGGACATATCGTCAGTACGGCGAATCTCGCTTTGAACAACGGTGGTTTTGACCACCCCAGCAAGGAGCTTCTCTTTTGTTTTTTCTTTGCTTCGTTCTTTCTCATTGTAGCGTCTGCGAACGTAAAGAGAAGAACGTTTTACTAGTTGCTTGTTGTAATCTTTATTTTCTTCGGAGCCAGTTTATAACATGTTCTTGGTTCGTGCTTCGTTGGAATCGAGATATATCATATGAGGAATTCTTGTGTGAATCTCTGATCTCGACGACAACTTGGATTCCAGTAGAGAGCGGACCTTCGGGTCTCGCTAGCAGCTCCGCTATGACCCGCGTTCTACTATCTTTGATCCGTCTCGGGACCAACAAGGAATTCATAATATTCTCTTTCCTTCAACATTGTAACTGACGACATAGGTACCTATGTTGCACGGACACGAATATGACTCGGCGCAAAACGACCAAGGGGCCACGGACACGGCATATGCTTTGGTGCGTCCTATTGTATCGTGGCATGTGCGTGTCGTATCCAATCCGTGTCCGAATGCACTATCCTATCAAATGTTTTTGAGAAATCGAGGCAACAAAGTGCAAATATCAAATTTCGCAGGGGTCTATATGGAAGAAGAAGGAAAAAACCTGGAAGAAGCCCCAGTCCTGGCAGGCGGAGTGGAGCTTAAGGGACTCCTGGCGGGAGGAGCCGGGATCGAGCAGTCTCCCGAAATCGACGGTGGGGATCTCAAGATCGGTATCGAGGACCATCGGCACGGCGTCGGCGTCGGCGTCGGCGTCGGTCCTGACGTACCTCACCGGGACACCGGCTGCGCCGGAGGCGAGTGACTGGACGATCGGCACCGGCAGAGATTCCATGAAATTTCTTTTAACTATTTTATTCCGATGGAGTTCTCGAAGGAGTACTTTGAACTTCTGACTGTTGTGTTGACTAACGTTGTTGTGAGAGTACTAGCTAATGTAAGGGATGACACTTGGCCAGCGCCACGGGACTGCCGGCAGGGACGCTAATTTTCCTTGATGCTTGTATTACTAACATTTTGGATATATTCATTTAAATCCTCAAATAAATAATATTTCGGGGAAAAAAGGTCACAATAAAAAAAATATGAAATTTTTTGACTTGTCCTCCAATTTATTTACGACAATTCAGGATATACCCAACACAATTTCTATCCCACCCCCTCCTACTTTTGTCGAAAACTGTCTAGAACTGACAGTCAACTACTTTGACCCCGAAAAATTGACCAAAATACCTCTCCCCTCATTGTCTTCTTCCACGCCACCCCCCCCTGCCCCCGCCCTGCCGTGGCCTGTCCGTCGCGCCCCGCCGATCATCCCCTCTCCCCCCTCCCTCTCTCTCCTCCCATCGCCCCCGGCAGCACACCCCCTTCTTCGGCGCCGACAGCGAAGAGGGACATTGGCAACAGCAGCAGCGACGACGGCGTCGACGACGAGCAGCAGCAGCGGGGAAATCAGCGTTGCGGGGCGTGGAGGGGGTCAGCACAACGGGGAGGGGGCGCTGGTGGCACGCGGCGAGGAGGAGGACGGAGAAGAAGAAAATGGAAGGAAGAATATTTTGGTCAAAAATTTTGGATCAAAGTAGTTGACCATCAGTTCTAGACGATTTCGTCAAAAGTGGAAAAAAAATTTATATTATAAAAATTTGTATAGAATGCATATTGAATTATGGCAAATAAAATAGGTGGCAAGTCAAAAAAATTCAACAAATATTTGACGTGAACGAAATACTAACTATTTCAATATTAACTAACTTAACATCCTAAAGAGAGATTATAACAGATCTTAATTAAATATATTCAAAACATATTTTAATTATTTTAATATAATGTAATTTGTAGGGAATTTTTAAACAGTAGAAGAATTTTTTTTAATATATATATATATATATATATAGATAGATAGATAGAGAGAGAGAGAGAGAATAAGGGAGGTGAGATGGCACCTCACTCTAAAAACAAGGGTGGCGGTGACGTGGCACAATCTCAACCACACAAATGAGGGGAAGGGGTTAAGTGTAAATTGACAATTATGAAATGTGTGGTTGGGATTGTGCCACGTCACCGCCACCCTTGTTTTTAGAGTGAGGTGCCATCTCACCTCCCTTATTCTCTCTCTCTCTCTATATTATAGAGAGAGAGAGAGAATAAGGGAGGTGAGATGGCACCTCACTCTAAAAACAAGGGTGGCGGTGACGTGGCACAATCCCAACCACACAAACGAGGGGAGGGGGTTAAGTGCAAATTGCCAATTATGAAATGTGTGGTTGGGATTGTGCCACGTCACCGCCACCCTTGTTTTTAGAGTGAGGTGCCATCTCACCTCCCTTATTCTCTCTCTCTCTCTCTCTCTCTCTCTCTCTCTCTATATACAGAGAATAAGGGAGGTGAGATGGCACCTCACTCTCAAATGAGGGTGGCGGTGAAGTGGCACCATCCCAGCCCTCCATCTTACAATTAACACTTAAGTGACTTATTTGCACTTAAGTCCCCTAATTTGTCTCTCAAAATTAACTCACAGGGAAAATGAGTTTTCTGATTGGTTCCCTCCCCCACCCCTCGGCTGCTCACCTCCCCCACCCCGATGCTTCCCCCCCCCTCCACCCCGAACGGGTCCAGAGCCCCCTCCCCCACCTCTCGGCTTCCCCCTCCCCCTCCACTCGGCTTCCCCCTCCGCCACCTCGATGCTGCGGCCGTCCCCTCCCCCACCTCTCGGCTTCCCCCTCCCCCCCCCCCCCTCGGCTTCCCCCTCCGCCACCTCGATGCTGCGGCCGCCCCCACCCCTCGGCTTCCCCCGCCCCCACCCCTCCGCTTCCCCCTCCGCCACCTCGATGCTGCGGCCGCCCCCTCCCCCACCTCTCGGCTTCCCCCTCCCCCTCCCCCTCGGCTTCCCCCTCCGCCACCCCCTCCCCGAAGCTTCCAGAGCTCCCCCACCCCGAAGCTTCCAGAGCTCTCCCTCTTCTTCAAACCATGTCTCTCCCCAGGTTAAAATGTGAATCCTTTCAAACCCTATTTTCTTTATTCCTCTTCATTTACTGACAAATCTAGGTTTTGGTGTGTGAAGGACCGAGTATGATCGAGGAGTCAACACCTTCTCCCCCGGTGGGGAGGCTGTTCCAGATGGAGTACACCATCGAAGCCATCAGGCTGAGGACGAAGGAGGGTGTCGTGCTCGCTGTAGAGAGGAGGGTCACCTCTCCTCTGCTGGTATATCAAACGCATCCAGTCTTTCCTATCTATTGCTATTTACTTGCTTGGTGTACTTTCCAGAATGCCGTGTCCGACACACACTAAGAAACACACTATAGGCGAGTTGAAGAAAAAGTCATTCATATTTTGTTTATTCGTTATTGTGTTAAATTTTGTAGGAGATGGTGTTGATTTGGGAGATGGTGTAGGAGATGGAGATGAAGATTATTTGGACACCATTACGCCGAAGATAGGAATGGAGTTTGCTACACAGGAGGATGCGTACAATTTTTATAACGGGTATGCATTGAAGATGGGATTTGGAACTAGATGGTCATCCACTAGTAAGTCTAGGTCTGATCCCAATTTAGTCATATCCAGATTAATTGTATGTAGCAAGGAAGAAAAAAAGAGAGTCTTGAAGAAACCAATTGTGGACGAAGAGGTATATCATCGTCGTGAGATACGGGTTGATTGCAAAGCAATGATCAAGATTTATCTTACAAAGTCAGGAAGATGGAGAGTTGGAAAATTTGTTCCTGAACATAACAATCACGAGTTATCCACTCCATCGAAAGCAATAAAGCATCGGTCCTACAACAATTGATTACACCACAACAAGTCCATGATCACCTAAGAGTTGAGAGGAAGAACAATTTGGGCAAAAATTGTGCTAAAATTGTTAAGCATTTTATCGAAAAAAAGGACCAAGATTCGAAGTTTTACTCAAGCATTGAATTAGATGATGACTACACATTAAGAAGTATTTTTTGGGCTGATAGAAGATCACAAGAATCCTACCAAAAGTTTAGTGATGTAATTATATTTGATGTGACATATCGTACTAATAATTTCTGTTTACCATTTGCTCCTTTTACTGGTATCAATCATCATCGACAATCTACCTTGTTCGGATGTGCATTGTTAGCTGATGAGACAGAGCAGACGTTTGTGTGGTTATTTGAGCAGTGGCTTAAATGTATGGGGGGTAAAGCACCAGGAGCTATCATTACTGATCAGGATGCAGCTATTGGGAATGCAATTGCTAGAGTTTTTCCAAATACTATACATCGATATTGTGATTGGCATCTAGACAAGAATGTTGGAGAGCATATGGTCCATCTTAAAGCTATCCACGGATCTGAGTTTGAATTGCATTTCAATAGACTACGAAGTAGTAGCAGTATATGTGAAGCCGAAGATTGTTGGAAAGAGATGATGGCAACGTACAAGCTACGAGAAAAAAGTTGGTTGCCAAAGTTGTGGGAGCGGCGAGCTAGTTGGTTACCTTGTTATTTGAATGATAAGTTTCTTGCAGGCACGCGTACAAGTCAAAGAGCAGAAAGCATAAATGCTTTTTTCGATACATATGTTCATGCAAGTACACCCTTAACTGAGTTTGTCGTTCAATATGACAAGGCATTGGCAAGTCGTCGAAAAGCCGAGGAGGATGAAGATTTCAAAACTATCGATACTAGGCCCGTACTATCTTTAGAATGGCCACTTGAGGAGCAAGCTAGTAGATGCTATACAAGAGCCTTATTTTATATTTTCAAACAAGAAATGAAGGATGCCCAGATTTATTGGGCTGATAAAGTGCACAAAGAAGGAACAATAACTACATATCTTGTTGGACGGGCGACAAAAGAGAGAAGTAAATGGAGGACTGTGTTATATGATTCTAATGGGGTTGTAGTTTCATGCGGCTGTAGACATTTTGATTATGTTGGATTACTTTGCAGACATGCCCTGTGCATATTGTGGAAGAAACATATTCCAGAGATACCGGATCGTTATATTTTGAAGCGATGGACCATTAAATCTCGACATCGATTTGGAGATGTTGGCATGGGTGCTACTATTGAAAATTCTGAAGTGGATCGTAATCTTCATTGGGGTATTCGTTACAAATGCAACAAGGCTTTGGAGGTTGCATATAAGGTGCCTAACTTTGCTGCTGAATTTGATAGGTTTCTAACAAGCAAGTTAGAAGAATATGATAACTTAAGATTGTCTGAAGGAGATGATGTGCCATCCCAAGGAATGAATCACCAAGTTGATCCTATTGCACCAACCGTATCCCAAAATTCATCAAGTTTAATTCCTGAAATTAATATTCGTGATCCTACAACATCTCAGAGGCATAAAGGGCGACCAAGACTTCCTTCCAGATTATCTTCCGGATTAGAATTGTCTCAAAAAGAGGCTACTAAAAAAAGAAAAACATGCGGATTTTGTGGAAAAAAGGGTCATTACAGGACTGGGTGTAGCAAAGCTAAGGTATTGTATAAGTTCAATAATTTTTATCCTTGTCTCTTTTTAATGAGTTAATTGAGAATATGTTGAACTTTCAGGTAAACAATATTGTATACAGTGGTCAATCTGATCCGGCAAAGCTAAGGTATTGTATAAGTTCAATAATTTTTATCCTTGTCTCTTTTTAATGAGTTAATTGAGAATATGTTGAACTTTCAGGTAAACATATTCGAGGGTTTCAAGTATCTGTATTTGCTAGGGTTAATTTTAGTTATTACTTGAGGGTTCCTACTATTGGTACATGTTAGTGTAAGTATTAATCTTGTAAATTCTAGTGTGTTTACATTAAGATAAATTGAGTTGTAGCCTGTAGTAAGAGGGGCTGTTCAAAATCTGCTACTGGTATGGATCTTGGCAATGGTGCTAAATAATCTAATACTGATTTTAGTTATGACTTCCAAGTATCTATATTTTCTGAATATTTATAGTTAGTCAGATATACTGATGTAAATTCTAGTATATAGTTATTCAGATACAGTTTCTAAAACCTAGATTTAGACATGGATGTCGGAATCTACAAATTCTGTCTATAATTGTAACCTTATTTTAAAGGGATGTGTTAGATGACTCTAAAAATCTTGGACATTTGGTCTTCTTCTTTTCCTTCTGTTACATTAAAGACAGTGGGCAGATTATTGGTCATATATGTTGGTAATCAAATTAGGATCGATCTTATTATTTGTTTTGTTTATATCTATGCTTGGGGGAATCCAAGTTCAGTGGTATTGCATATCAGCAATGTTGTTCACAATAGTTCCCTTTTAGACATGGGCACTGATCCAATCTCGACTAAGAGATCCAGCTTCAATGCTTCTTCCATATATGTGTAGCGATAAATGAATGTTCGTAGATGTAGAGTGGAATGTACATATTTGCTGGTCTTTTCTAGATAATTGAACTTTTCTTCTTCTTTTGGTTATGTAACATGCTCAATGTCTCAAGTAGTAACATCTCCCACAATCCCTTCTCATCATATCCATAAGTGGCCCTGATCAATTTAGCACCAACATAATGATTGGCCTCCACACATTTGCCAGTATTAGTGAGTGAGTGAGCTGGTAATTGGCTTTTCTATGATGATTCAGGATAGATAAACTATTCAGATCATCACTGAGCTTAAGAATTCCATCAAAACATTGCTTTGTCAAACTTCTATATGCATTTATTAGCTTGGAACTGAGGGTTAGTGATTCAGTGTGTTTAGGTATTAATGTGTACCTGTGTGAGTGAGTGAGAAATTCCCAGGTTTTATGTGTATCTGTGTGTCACAGTGTATAGGTGTGTCCCTGTGTTAAAATGCCCTGTGAATACCTGTGTATTCCTGAGTAAATTGCTTTTTGTGCACACTGGTAGTTGCATCTGCAGACCAATGTGGTTGTAATCCTTCTGTACATTACTTTCTATTTATTAACCTACAAATATCAAACGGGTTTACCCGATCGGGCTCGGGTTTAGCCCGCCCAAGTTGCACCCCTACTAATACTTCATCTAGAGGTGATCTTGACTACTTTGATTAATGGAAGCCTGATTAATGGAAGCCTCTTCTGCTGAATCCAATATACCACTTGTTTGGTCATAACAAAAGTTAATATGGATATTTAATTGGCAGATGTGATTGTTGATCATAATGCTATTTTATTTTACACACACTGGATGAATATTACTGATTTTTTTGGAGATCTTGTAATTATATTACACGTGGTTCTTCAATTGTATTACTGAGGATCAACTTGTATTTCCGCTGTTTTAGAAAACCAGCAAAAGGATCCATTTAGTCAAGAACTTAATCAGGGAAGTTGCTGGATTTGCTCCTTACGAGAAAAGGATCACTGAGCTTTTGAAAGTTGGCAAGGACAAGAGAGCTCTAAAGGTGGCGAAAATAAAGTTGGGAACACACAAGAGGGCAAAGAAGAAGAGAGAGGAGATGGCCAATGTCCTCAGGAAGATGAGGTTAGTTCTAAATTTCTTCTGTTCCTTGTATTTGTGAAGTTATGTATATGATAATAACTCAAGATTGGCAGACCTACTAGTTTAGCACACGATGAATATTTGAGTTATAAATAACCCTATGAAACACGGGTACTTGGGTTATGATACACTTTGGGTACTCCTGAGTACTTACCACATACACAATTCAAATATTAGTTATTTGTACTTTCAATTTTAATTTTGGTTAGTTGGTATTTCTATGGTACTTTGTGGGTAGTTTCTATTGCAAGTCATTGGATATGGCCTTATCTTTTAAAATATAGTTTTGTTACTTTTATTTATGAAATCATACTTTCTATGGTACTTTGTGGGTAGTTTATTTTAGTTTCAGTAATGTTTTGTTCCCGATTTATTTCCTTAAAACTATAAAAAAGTATTCGTAAGTTTAAAATGAGAAGCAACAAATTAGAAATATATGATGATACTGAAAGGCAATTGAATTGTGTACCTACATTCTTTTGGATGTTGGAATGTTGGAATAGGAAGGCCTGTCCATAAAGTTTTTCCACCCATCACAGCTTTGTGTCTTGGTTCCCCTCACCTTTTATGATTAATTAAAATTATCTTTCATATTACATCGATTCTGTGATAGATGAGGTATATGAGTGACAGACACATTTTACTGTAAGCCTGCTCAGAAGAACTAACCATTTCTTATGGTGGTACAATTCGCAGGTCTGCTGGTGTGACAGACAAGAAGAAATGAAGTTATCATCCAGAGTAGTTTATGTGGGCAATTTATGTTTTTGGTCCTACTGTTATTTCCTTTGTTGGAATTTAGAGATTATGAGTGAGACACCTTGTTTGTATTACTAATATTTGGACCTAGCATATGCACCTTATTGCCTTAGTTATGTTGGTTTTTATTCCATATTTTTGTTGCTAGTTACATCCTTAAAATTTAACAGGGGGCTCAACTTGTTTTCTGTTTCTGGGATTGCACCTCTTGGCTTGAATTAATTTTTACTACAGTTGCAATTTAGTGGTTCACTTTGTTACTTGGAAGTATTGGTAGTCGAACAGATTCATGCCATTCAAAGCAGATCTCAATTTTTATGTATCTGGAAGGCTGGAACCTCAAAATGGTTTTTTGACTTTCTTCCTATACTTGAAGTTAAAGAGGAATGGCTTACCAGTTATGTCTTGGGTTTTGATTAGAAAACATCATGCTGCATGATTTCGAAGCTCTGGTTATAATCTATAAGAATAACGGATCAATAAATAATTCCCGATCAGAAGTTGTGCAGCCTGGAGAAATAATTCAAATTTGACTAAAAATATTTCAAAAGAAAAGAACTAGATGTTCAGGCTTGTAAAAAAATTATATTAAAGCATCCAAAAACATGCACCCTAAAATGTAAAGGACTTATGCTATGGCTACAACCAAATGACTACAACCCTTTTACAACTATCACGTGCCGTCCAAGTCCATCCATTGGAGGTGGGGGGAGAGATGGGATCCGGTGGCTGTCCGGATGGTCGTCATGTGGTAGCCGTTCATTGGAGGAAGAGGTGGGGTCGGATGTGGCCCACATAGCTCGGGGGAGAGAGGGTTGTAAGCATTTGGTAGTAAACTTAGCATTATTGAAATGTAAAACTGACGGGTTGATTTAAGGCAAAATGTTCCAGTTCTCAAGGTATCTTAGATCAATTAGTTGGTGAACATAGCGAATAGAAGAGAGCAGCATATATGGAGTTGGATCGATGTTGTTTGTCTGCAACTATATATCGGAGAATTCTTCCTCTCTATTTTGATTTTGTATCAAGGTAGGAGATGTTTTGCTTCTTTATCGCCTAGGATGCAGGAAAAATGGTTAATACAAGTTTGTGGGAGAAAAAGATATGAATACTCTGAACATAATGTGGGACAAAACTGCTGTTTTGACAAACCCTAAGTATGCAATTTCCAACAATAAAGACTTTATACCAAATTTCAGGGTCGGTTATTTGACTCTTTTTCTTCCATTCAGTTCTTTTAAGGACCACATCCCATATAAAAAACAAAAACATATCCTTTGTGAAGGAATTATTGGTGCAGGGAAATGTCTTCTTCTCTTAATGCATAGACCTCAACCATGTCATGACTCGGAGAAATTATTCGGTCTGTGGCAGTAGTGAAGTCTTGTCACGTGGTGAGACTGTTCCATTGAATAATTTCTCCATCGACTCGAAAGTCTGATGAGTATCAAACCATCGTTAGGGTTTTAAAAAGATCACAAATCAATCCATCGTTAAGGTTAAAACCACATAAGCTACCAAATCCTCACAGTTACTACAACTCTGATCTTGAAAAAAACAAAAAATAAAAATAGAATGTCTGAGAAAAGAAAGGTTCAACATCAATACTATATCAACATATTTACAAACACTTCCCCACATTCTCCTCGAAGTATCTCCGCTTCAGGCCCGCCTTGTGCTCCTCCAGTATCCGATACCACAGCGCGTTCAGCCCGATCATCGTGTCGCGTAGCTTGGACCTCAGCCCGTTGGTGACCGACGCCCGGGCACGGTCGACCGGCGTGTTCTCGCCGAACCTCGTCCGGTAGGCGGCATTGGAGGCATTGAGAGGGGCCAGCCGGGCCTTCACGACGTGGGCCTCTCAAAGGAGGATGGCGGTGACGTTGGAGTCCATCCGGTCGTGGAGCCCGCGGAGGAGCTTCGGGCTCTGGGTGGAACCCTTCGGGGTGGGGGAGGGGGCTCTGGAACCGTTCGGGGTGGAGGAGGGGGAAGCCGAGGGGAGGGGGAGGGGGAAGCCGAGGGGTGAGGGCGGCCGCAGCATGGAGGTGGCGGTGGGGGAAGCCGAGGGGTGGCGGAGGGGGAAGCTGAGGGGTGGGGGCGGCCGCAGCATCATCGAGGTGGCGGAGGGGGAAGCCGAGGGGTGGGGGCGGGGGAAGCCGAGGGGTGGCGGCGGCCGCAGCATCGAGGTGGCGGAGGGGGAAGCCGAGGGGAGGGGGAGGGGGAAGCCGAGAGGTGGGGGAGGGGGCGGCCGCAGCATCGAGGTGGCGGAGGGGGAAGCGGAGGGGTGGGGGCGAGGGGGAAGCCGAGGGGAGGGGGAGGGGGAAGCCGAGAGGTGGGGGAGGGGACGGCCGCAGCATCGAGGTGGCGGAGGGGGAAGCCGAGGGGAGGGGGAGGGGGAAGCCGAGAGGTGGGGGAGGGGGCTCTGGACCCGTTCGGGGTGGAGGGGGGGGAAGCATCGGGGTGGGGGAGGTGAGCAGCCGAGGGGTGGGGGAGGGAACCAATCAGAAAACTCATTTTCCCTGTGAGTTAATTTTGAGAGACAAATTAGGGGACTTAAGTGCAAATAAGTCACTTAAGTGTTAATTGTAAGATGGAGGGCTGGGATGGTGCCACTTCACCGCCACCCTCATTTGAGAGTGAGGTGCCATCTCACCTCCCTTATTCTCTCTCTCTCTCTCTCTCTCTCTATATATATATATATATATATATATATAGAGAGAGAGAATAAGGGAGGTGAGATGGCACCTCACTCTAAAAACAAGGGTGGCGGTGACGTGGCACAATCTCAACCACACATTTCATAATTGGCAATTTGCACTTAACCCCCTCCCCTCGTTTGTGTGGTTGAGATTGTGCCACATCACCGCCACCTTTGTTTTTAGGGTGAGGTGCCATCTCACCTCCCTTATTCTCTATATATATATATATATATATATATATATATATATATATATATATATATATATATATATATATATATATATATATATATACTTTCCAACATTACATCACCAATTAGCTTCGTACTCAATAATGAGTACTACTTTGCCTACTTACACTAAGGTATCTCACATCTTCTTCTATATTGAGTATAATCCCCATAATTGTAGCCCGTGTGCCCTCAAATATTCTCTAGTTCCGCTCTCGGCATATATGTCATACGCAGGAGCCGAGCTACTTGAAAGTTGAAACCACTATGATCCTTTGTCTTTGACCATGCAACTCTTGTGTAACCTCTACTAGCGGTTGTTTCCCAGTATTCACCAGTCCCACTTTTTCTTATTGTCTCAACCAGATTTGGCAGCTAAACCTACATTAGAATAGTGAATGATTTATCGACTTTCGTTCCCTGCACAGCGGGTACAGTTTATTCCGACATTTTGAATACCAAATCGAACCAACCTATCCATGGTGCCACAGACTGCTTATACAGGCAGCCACTGAATTTTGGTGTTGTATCTTTCATCCGTATAAATTCAGTCCACTCTTACTTGGAATATTTCTCCCTATACTTCTCGTAGGCTTTTCTCAATTTGAAGTTACCTGGCCGTGCGCGCTCCCAGAGCCAGGATTCATGTTTGTGATCTTTATCAATAGGAACTTACATGATATCCGCCCCCAGCATCCTTCCTACTCCACTGGAAATCACATTCCACTGCCCATTTTCTATTAATTTACTAACCTTCTCTCGTCGTCCCATAGCAGTATACGCATTCCATCCTAATATATCGATACAGTTCTGGTGAGCTATCCAAGAATCCCACCAAAGATCGGTTGACTCACCATTACAAATAACCTGACGGATGCACTGTTGGATCCTTGATCGCTGTTATAAGGGTGTTTTGAAGACGACCAAGTAGTTATTATTCAAGGAGTGAGTCCAGTCATTTGAATTACCCACATACATGTTGCGCATCCATTGTGCCCACAGTAACCCCCCTTCAACATATCTCCAAGTAAGTTTGACAGCAGCTAGGTCCTAAGGGTGATCAATGAGCGCAGCCCAACCCCTCCCTCATCCTTTGGCCGACATAAATCCTGCTAAGCGATAGTTTGTATACCTCTCTGCCAAACAAAGTTTGCACACTTCTTCTCTTTTTAATTGATTTCATAGGGAGTAAGATGGCCTGAAGTCAGAACAATACCATCGCGTTAATCACTGCACGAACCAATTCAACTCGTCCCCCAAACGATAGTAATTTAGTTTGCCATCCTTCAAGTCTAGACTGAATGAGATGAATAAGACGAGAGCAATCTGAGTGTCTAGCATACGAAATAGCCTACGGTACCCCCAGATATAGAACAGGAAGATGTTCTTCCTCAACTTGAAGTGCTTCTTTAGAAGTACAGGTTCTGTTAATGAACACCAAGATTTTGTTCTGTAGACCCGCAACTCTTCCAAATTCTCTCAAAACCTCCAATAAGTTGATACACTTTACCGATGGCTTAATAAATACCAGAAAATCGTCGACATAAGTGAGATGGGACAAGAGAGAAGAAACAAACAAACACTGGTTCGATCCTCTGATAATGAACAGTTGATATTCATTAAACAAGTAAAGTATTTCATCACTATAGTAAACAAATACGTGGATAATAGATCACCTTATCAAATCCAAATCCCATAGTTCATAGCTCTCATCGTATGACAGACAAAGCGCCTATTAACAGTGTCATAAGCCTTTCTCAAATTTGTTGGTATTTTTCACTTTGCTTTGGGAGTTTTAGTCCAACATTGGAAAATTACCAATGTGTATATCTCAATATATAGCTTTGCTTAGTATTGGTATATGCACATGAGATGGTGGTCCATGTGGGTTGACTTTCCTAGAGGGATTAAGTGTGAACCCAATTATGACAATCTTTATTTTGTCACCACCTTCGGGAAGTTTTTCTTAGGAGCTAAGTCCCAAAGGGGCTTAGCGACTCGGACTCGGGCTCAAGGGCACATAGAAACGCTTTGTTGACGAACTTTGCACTTAGCACATCAGCATCGGCACGGTTGCTTGCTCGGACGCATGCTTCGTGGAGCCATGCGGCCAGGGGTCATCCGGACAGGTGCTCATGCGGACAGGTGCGCATGCGGCCAGGGGCCATGCGGTCAGGTGCGCATGAGATCAAGTGCGCATGCGGCCAGGGTCCATGCGGTCTGGGGCGCACACCAGGAGCCCATGCGGTCAGGGGCGCATGCGGTCTGAACCTATGCAACCAGCAAGTTAGCTTGAGAGAGTCAAGTGTGGAGGGGACAGGGGCTGCTGTTGGCAGCTCGGTGCGGCGCAGTCTGCTCTGTGTTGTACAGCGCGCAGGCGGCGCAGTCAGCTCTATGCAGTACAACACGCAGGAGGCACAGTCTGCTCTGTGCAGTACAGCGCGCAGGCGGCGCAGGCGGCTCATGGCTCTCTGGGCCACGCGGCTGCAACTTTCGGCACCTGACGACACTGTCTGCTCTATGCAGTACAGCGGCGCAGGCGGCTCATGCGGCCTAATTTTTTCCTCAGGCCGCATGGAAGCTGAAATACTCTTTATATAGAGGCTCTCCTCTTTCATTTAGGGTGTTGGAAAAATTTAGAGGAAGAGAGACAAAACCGAGAGCACCAGCAGGACCTGCGACAGTTTTTAGCATCCTTCCAAAGGATTCTTCTGAGTGATCCGAAGGTGACCAAGAGCGTTCAAGAAGTTCTCTTATGAACTTGCTGGATCCTGGGGACAGGTCGTTGTATATCGCAAATCTTGCCTTGAGCGCTGGTGGTTTTGATCACCCCAACAAGAGTTTCCTTCTTTGTATTTTTGTTCTTGTTCCTGTTCTTCTCGGTGTAGCGTCTCCGAACGTAAAGAGAAGATCGATTTTCTGATTATTGTTGTATTTGCATTTTCTTTGGGTTGTCAGTTTGTAAAATGTTCCTTGTTCAGTGCTTTTGTGGGGTTGTGTGTCACCAAAAAGAAACTCTTGTGTGAATCTCAGTGCACAAACTTCTCTTCTGGAGTTTGTAGAGACAAACTCTTGTGTAAGTCTCTACTTTGTGGCTACCTCTTCTTCTTTGATCTGACTTCGGGACTAACAATCTCAAGGCAAGATCCAAATTAGAATGGACAACCGCTCAAACCTTCTCGATAGTAGCTTTCACAAGGTTGAGAAGTTTGATGGCGAACACTACAACATTTGGAAGAGAAAGATCTCCTTGAATCTTCGTCTTGTCAAAGTTGCTTATGTGTTGGTTGATCCTGAACCTACCATTCCCGAAGATGAAGGAGAGCTTGCAGTTGGTGTAGCGCAGGACGCGCACTCCAAGTGGAAGGAAGACAACTACCTCTGCAGGTTGTTGATTCTCAATGCTATGGATGACTCGATGGCGGAGTCCTACAGCAAGAAGGAGAAGGCAAGAGATGTCTGGGAATCTCTTGAGAAGCACTACAAAACTGACGAGAAAATGTCTAAAATTCATCTCGTCGAGAAGTTCTTCACTTTGCAATTTGAGGACGAGAAGGTGATGTTACCACAAGTTAAAGAACTTCTGAAGATGCAGCAAAAATTGGAGAAAGAAGGCATGAAGCAGGAAGACAAATTTATGGTGGGGGCTATCATCACCAAACTTCCTCCAAGCTGGATCAGGTTCAAGACTGACATGTACCGTAAAAATATGGAGATCCAGCTCGAAGATCTTCTTCACTGGATTCATTTGAAAATAAAGCCAGGGGCAACTGAAATTGGACTCCTTGTCCAAGAAGTTGGCTAAGGCCAACATGGTACATGCTAGTGACTCTAAAGGGAAGCAAGAATTTTTCTACAAGAAGAAGAAGAAGGACTTCAACCAACTGGAGGTGAAGTCGGCTCAGTTCAAGCCAAAGCTGAAGTCTGATATGACATGCTACAATTGTGGCAAGAAGGGTTACTACAAAAGCGACTGCAGGTCGAAGCCTAAACCGAAAGAGTAAGGTGAGCTTAACCTAGTTGCTATGATTGTGCAGGTTGAGTCACATAGTATGGACACTGACTGGTGGGTGGACACTGGTGCATCTTGCCACGTGTGCTCTAAGAATGAGTTGTTCGTTAAATATGAGCCTACCTCTGAGAAAGTCTCGATGGCGGATAAGTCTCAAGTTGTTGTGCTGGGGATCGGGACAGTAGTGCTGAAGCTAACTTCTGGAGAGTCACTTACAGTGGAGTATGTGAAGCACGTACCAATGATCACCAAGAATCTGGTTTCTGGGAGTCTGTTGTCCAAGGCGGGCCTGAGGATGGATATCAATGTCGATCAAATGGTGATGTCCTACAAAGGAACATACTTCGGAAAAGCTTTCGGTACCGAAGGGATGTTTAAACTGCAGCTTGTAACTCCTTCTGTTTGTATCAATGCAGTCTCTACTTCTGGTTATTCTCTTGAGTTGTGGCATAATAGATTAGGACATGTGCATTATAAACGCATTAACAAGATGTCTAGTCTACGCCTTATCTCCAAATGTGGGAGTAAGGAGGTGAAAAAATGTGAAGTCTGTGCGCAGACGAAGATCGTCAAGAAGCCGTTCAGAATAGTGAACCGAAGCATAGATCTTCTGGAGTTGGTACACTCAGATATTTGTAACTTCAAGCAATTTTCCAAAAAGGCCAGAATAAAGTATTTCATCACTTTCATTGACGATTTTTTGAAGTACGCATTCGTATATCTTCTCAAGTCGAAAGACAAAGGGTTCGAGAAGTTCAAGGACTTCAAGGCTGAAGCAGAACGTCAAACCGGCCAAAACTCAAAAGACTCAGAAGCGATCGAGACGGAGAATATCGTTCCTTGGAATTCGCATTGTTCAGCAAAGAACTGGAATTGTCAACGAAACGACTGCTCCGTATTATCTCCTATCTAATGGTGTAGAAGAAAGGAAGAACATGACGCTGACAGAGATGATGAACTCTATGTTGCTGATAGCAGGACTTCCAAAGTGCTTCTAGGGAGAAGCAGCGCTTACGGCTACATTTATTCTGAATAGAGTACCGTTCGCGACATCTGACATTACTCCCCATGAACTCTGGTTCAAGGTCAGACCCAACTTCATGTCATTCGAGTGTGGGGGTGTCTAGCGTATGTGAAGCTTCCAGACCTCAAGATTCAGAAGCTGGGAACGAGAACTACGAAGACCATATTTATGGGCTATGCTGATAAGAGTGATACTCGGAGGTTCCTTAATATCGAATCTAATCATATCATAGAATTTCACGACGCAAAATTCTTTGAAGACAAGTTTTCTGGGCACAAGAATGTTGTTCTCGCGGATGTCCCGGAGAATGTTGCTAGCACGGATGAGGCAAGTGTAATGACCCGTTCCGTTCAAGCAGACTGCTGATTCAAACGGCGCAAGTGCGACGACCCGACCCTCTTTGCACAGCGAGAAGACTCGTTTGAGGCAAAGGATTTCCAGACTTGGCCCTTCAGGAGTTCAGACTTAGACTTTCAAAGGCTCGCTCGGAGTATCGCTCGACCGAGGCGAATCATCGCTAAGATGGGTGGCTATGATGAACTTGTCTTTGCTTAGCCAGCACACTTAAAATATGGACGATATATGCTAGTGGCTAGGTGAATCACCCATTACATGCTAATAAAGAATCCAACGCACCTAGCTAAGGGAATAATCTCATCTTGTATTGCTTGTGTTAGAACATGAAAATGAAACTTGGCTTATAAATGGATCCTCGCATGCTACATTTGCTTTGTTCAAGTAGACCCCGCTATTCCTCGAGTAAGATCATTATATACTCTCTGTAGTGTACTGCTTTACTTGTTTATACTGCACGCCCATAGTTTATGTCGCTCGATATATCCCTGTACGGCTTTACTCCTCGCACTACCCCCTTAGACCGTGCCAACGTAAATGCTTATGTTTCAAATATAAATGCATGCTTGCTTGCTTACATTGTAGTTAGTACTCGTTGTCTCGTTTCAATGCTTGTCACATAATTTATGCCACAATCAAGTAACATTATACCTATCGTGCATACATCTAGTTAGCCAGAAGACTATCAAATAGTTCTTCTGTGCAATATGAACCTGTAAGTATCCGGGACCGTTAGGTCGCCAAGCCAGTCCCCGAACCAGGGGAAATGTATCAAGTTAAGTTTAACTCTGAACGAGAATCATGTCAAGTAAAGCAATGAATCACATCTCATGGAGCAATGCTCATTCAGAAAAAGAATCAAGAATTATCATGTCATGTTATGAATCTAGAATGACCCAAGACTTACATGGTCACGGATAACTCGTGCACGAGGTATCTGATTCCTCGGACGATCACCGGGGCACTGGGATCGTACCGACCTAGGAGAAATGAATGATGTATTACGTGCCAATTTCGGTTATGGTATGCGACGCCGTCTTTGGGGAAGGACAATACTCGGTATTCGGGCCTTGGTAGAGCATACTACCTTGGACTAGCCGTCTACCAATGATAGTTGTTTAAATCGACGAGATGGCGTGCAATGGCTCTTCTGTATCACTTGTTCGCCTTGAATTGCTCGTCTTGTATCAAGCGTTGCATCACATTCTGTCATGAGACTATAAATCGGTCCTTTATGGCTAAGCCAGTGACTTCATGTTCATATAGATAAGTTATCATCGCTTAGCGACAACCTGCATGCGAGTTATTGCATCGCATCCAGTAATCGAAAACACCTAAAAGGGTACGAGTATAACACACTTGTACATATTTGAACCCTTGAACATCTTCTGCAACACTTCTGGATAATCCGTATAACTCGTGCACCTGAAACAGAACCTCACTCACGACACTTGTGTTTGCTTATGCTATTGCCCCTGGATTTCATTATATATGCTCGTGCTTGGTTTAACTTAGTTTTTATTGGACAAGGAAGGACGGATGGTAAGTTGGTAAGTCTCGCCGTGTTACTCTTATATCGTACGGTGCACTGCCACACGAGTTAGGCTTTCCATTATGCCATGAAACTGATCCTAAGAAAAGATTAGAAAGATAACTTAATAGATGATGCACGGAACCTATATAACGTATTTGGATTTGTCGAGCGGACGAGAAGCCTCCCCACTAGTACATTCATGTATTGATAACCCACCAGATTGCTTGAAGGGTACGAGAGAACCTCGTTCGGTACAAAAACCTCTTCGTACGAGCTAAGACGTGGAGTTCTCTCTGGAGCCTTGGAGTGTTGTTGTCACGCCCCGGTCCCGCAGGGGCCGATCGTCCTTGCTTGGTCCCTACGGAACCGATCGTGCTCGCTTGGGCGCGATACCGTGCAAGCCTAAATTGTGCTTGCACAAGGCCAAATCTTTGAACAAGGGCAAGTAAGCTATTCAAGACGGGAGCAGCGGCACAATATTGCAGAAAAGTAAAGAACACAATGGCATAAGAAAACAAGCTCTTTATTGATATTCAAAAGTGTTACAAGCGGCGCTTGGCCGAGGTTATAGTTCGCTCAAGCTCTCTTTCTCTCGATTACAACGACACTGTTCCATACATTATGTCCCTCTATACAAAAGTAGCTCAAAGCAATCTCGATACGGCTCAAGGAATCGACTCTAAATTTTTGGGTCCTTTGGATGAGGCACGGCTATCGCTTCCTCGGACTATCCAGCACCTGAAAACAAGTAAACTGTTGGTGGATCAGCACTTTGGAGAAAGTACTGGTGAGTATAAAATCAATGAACAGAAGCAACACCCCCTGAAACCCACACTAAGTAAGCATGTGGCAAAATATTACATTACTAGTGATCTTGCTACTTTTACCTATGTTCATTTCATGCAACACATGATTATAGTCAGTTTACTTCTTTTCGAAAATATAGCTTTGGAAACAGTTTGCATATTCAAACAATAAGCATACAATCGGGATAGTGTTCTATCATGTAGTGCGCAGCATGTATCGTGCACCATATTCTAACTCTTAGGAACAAAAGTTATCTCTAGTGGACTGTTCATCTCAAATCAAAACAAGTGCATCAAGTGGACTATCATTCTTTCATGCAAACAAGAAGAACTAGCTATATAATTTCGGTCCCCGAGAAACTCATGATCAGTAGCGGTAAACCAGCTAACTAATGACTCTTTTATCTTATGCTATTAGCAACTGTGACTCATGGTTGCTCTTCACTAACATAATAGCAGCCGGGACCAAGGTTCAGCTCTACACTAATAGCCATTGTCCAACCTATGCGAATGCATGAAGCACTATCAGATAAACTCTATGATGCAAATAAAATGAACAAGCAAGCTATATATGTATACTCTTTGTATTTTTTACCCCTTGTCGAACGGTTATCCTGCAGCAGACATACAAGTTAGCAATAATTTGCATAAACACATATGTATAAGGTTCTATTTTTCTGTCCGTCTCTGCATCAAACAATTAGGTATACAAGAAGGCTAGCCTATCATGCGCCCTAACTATATGATGGTCCATGGGTAGCCTCATGATTAGCAGCGGTGACTCAAGGTTCAGCTCTTCACTAGCACGCGCATGTGTCGGCAGCTGTGACTCAAGGTTCAGCTCTTCACCAACACACACGATTACTGGCAGTTGTGACATCATGGGTTCCGCACAACACTAATAGACATATCACCCCACTAGACCCCGTAGAGCCGTATCCTCAGGGTGAAACAAAAATTTCTTCCGGAACGAGCGATTTCCAGTGCCCCAGGAACCGTTCGAGAGACAAGACCTTGTGCACAAGTTGTCCGAGACGAATGCAATGACATGAAGCATCTATAATGCAAGCAAAACAAATGATCAATCAAAACATATATGGTCGAGCAAAACATATCTTGTCAAGCAAAGCACATCTTTCACATATCTAATAGTACACCCCACTAGATCACAAGGACCGTACCTCAGGGTGCACTATTAGTCTCTGCTTATACGAATCAAAGACTTATAGCAGTTTGATATAGCAAAATAGGCAAGTGAAACATAAAATAGCAAGCACGATTTTATAACTAACATGCAATATCTATCTCTTTATTAGCATATTACAAAGGGACTTGTTCAAGCGATTCCTTTACTTATCTTTTTAGCATGGCAAGGGATCGTTCGATAGTTGTGTCAGTGTAACCTAAGCATGCAACATTTCTTATAATTCTTGACTTAGCAGGGCAAGGTTCTATCTCTTTTTCAGACAAGCATACAAGTTCTCTAGTTAAGCAAGCAGGTTCGTTTCAATGATGACAAGCTATACGAGTTCTCTTATTAAGAATGCAGAGTCAGGTTCTATCATTCTTCTTATGAAACTATCTTCTTAGAACAAGCAGTAGAAAACTCTGATTCATTATTAAGGCGTGCAAGAATTAGAGAAATGCAGTTATGCCCACTCACTTAGATCAATCATCTTGTGGTTCGATCGGGAACTCTCCGAGAAGACTTTCACTCGAGCAAGCAAAGCAATATCACTTGTACATAGTGCCTACACGGAGCGGGGCACTACATACTTACCCACTGACAAAAAGTTTCGTCCTCGAAACTCAAGGAGAAACTTACAAAATCCAGAGCAGCGATAGTCCTCATCCCTCACCATCCTCAATCGAAAACACAAGCAAATCACAAGCACGAAAGTATAACTCTCAAGCAACAAATCAAATCCAGAAAACTTTTGCGCACATCTTTGAGAATATCTATGAACTTATTGTATGGAACGTTTATTGCAGCACAATCAGGAATATCTCAGAGTCAAAGGCAACGGAATGGGCAAATAATCGAGTTGCTCTAATACTATTATGTCACGCCCCGGTCCCGCAGGGGCCGATCGTCCTCGCTTGGTCCTTACAGAACCGATCGTCCTCGCTTGGGCGCGATGTCGTGCAAGCCTAAATTGCGCTTGCACTAGGACAAAGCTTTGAACAAGGGCAAGTAAGCTATTCAAGACGGGAACAACGGTACAATATTGCAGAAAAGTAAAGAACACAATGGCATAAGAAAACAAGTTCTTTATTGATATTCAAAAGTATTACAAGCAGTGCTTGGCCGAGATTACTGTTTGCTCAAGCTCTATTTCTCTCGATTACAATAACATCGTTCCATACATTATGCCCCTCTATACAAAAGTAGCTCAAAGCAATCTCGATATGGCTCAAGGCATCGACTCTAGATTTTCGGGTCCTTGGGATGCGGCACGGCTATCGCTTCCTCGGACTATCCAGCACCTGAGAACAAGCAAACTGTTGGTGGGTCAGCACTTTGGAGAAAGTACTGGTGAGTATAAAATTAACGAACAGAAGCAACACCCCCTGAAATCCACACTAAGTAAGCATGTGGCAAAATATTATATTACTAGTGATCTTGCTACTTTTACCTATGTTCATTTCATGCAGCACATGATTATAGTCAGTTTACTTTTTTCGAAAATATAGCTTTAGAAATAGTTTGCATATTCAAACAATAAGCATACAATCGGAACAGTGTTCTATCGTGCAGTGTGCAGCATGTATCGTGCATCATATTCTAACTCTTAGGAACAAAAGTTATCTCTAGTGGACTGTTCATCTCAAATCAAAACAAGTGCATCAAGTGGACTATCATTCTTTCAAGCAAACAAGAAGAACTAGCTATATGATTTTGGTCCCCGAGAAACTCAGGATCAGTAGCGGTAAACCAGCTAATTAATGACTCTATTATCTGATGCTATTAGCAGCTGTGACTCGTGGTTGCTCTTCACTAACATAATAGCAGTCGGGACCAAGGTTCAGCTCTGCACTAATAGCCATTGTCCAACCGATGCGAATGCATGAAGCACTATCAGATAAACTCTATGATGCAAAAAAAATAAACAAGAAAGCTATATATGTATACTCTTTTTTATTTCTTTCCCTTTGCTGAACGGTTATCCTGCAGCAGACATACAAGTTAGCAATAATTTGCATAAACATATATGTATAAGGTTCTCTTTCCCTGTCCGTCTTTGCATCAAACAGTTAGGTATGCAAGAAGGCTAGCCTAGCATGCGCTCTAACTATATGATGGTCTATAGGTAGCCCCATGATTAGCAGTGGTGACTCAAGGTTCAGCTCTTCACTAGCACGTGCATGTGTCGACAGCTGTGACTCAAGGTTCAGCTCTTCACCAACACACACGATTACTAGCAGTTGTGACATCATGGGTTCTGCACAACACAAATGATAAAGCAAAACATATATGGTCGATCAAAACACATCTTGTCAAGCAAAGCACATCTTTCACATATCTAATAGCACACAACACTAGATCACAAGGACCGTACCTCATGGTGCACTATTAGTCTCTGCTTATACGAATCAAAGACTTATAGCAGTTCGATATAGCAAAATAAGCAAGCGAAACATAAAATAGCAAGCATGATTTCGATTTCATAACTAGCATGCAATATCTCTCTTTCTTAGCATATTACAAAGGGACTTGTTCAAGCGATTCATTTACTTATCATTTTAGCATGGCAAGGGTTCGTTCGATAGCTGTGTCAGTATAACTAAGCATGCACAATTTCTTATACTTCTTGACTTAGCATGGCAAGGTTATATCTTTTTTCAAACAAGCATACAAGTTCTCTAGTTAAGCAAGCAGGTTCGTTTCAATGACAAACTATACGAGTTCTCTTATTAAGCATGCAGAGTCAGATTCTATCATTCTTCTTATGAAACTATCTTCTTAGAATAAGCAGTAGAAAACTCAGATTCATTATTAAGGGGTGCAAGAATCAGAGAATGCACTTCTGCCCACTCACTTAGATCAATCGTCTTGTAGTTCGATCGGGAACTCTCTGATAAGACTTCCACTCGAGCAAGCAAAGCGATATCACTTGTACATAGTGCCTATGTGGAGCGGGGCACTACAGTTGCGTCAGGAACTGAAGCACATATACAAGACATAATATTGGAACATCGCCTATGTATCATTACACAAATGTAGCCACTTGGCACTCTTTTATTGTTTGGAGAGAGAGAGTCTTGAGCGACTTGTAATCTCGGCCTAGCGCCGCTTGTATACCTGTTCAATATCAATAAAGAGCTTGTTTTATTTCTATACTTGTGTTATACAATGCTTTCGCTATTAACGACTCTGTAAACTTGTTACCAATCGCCTGTTCGTTTCTTACTTCGCTGCACTCGGACTATCTATGTGACTCTGTGGCTTAGACATCTTACCGTCTGTTCGGATCATGGCCTTGCACGGGCACAGCTTACGCTCGTGCGGCATCATGTCCAGATGGAAAACATCGTCCAGCGCGAGCGCTGACGTGGTGATTCGCACCTAGCGGGGACGACCGATTCTTGCGGGAGATCGGGGCATGATAGCAAGTACCTCTCAGAGAGTAGTAGTCCAAGAAGAAGTTTTAGTTGATGAGACAACATTTGAACCAGAAATCGCTGAGCCGAGAGCAAAGCGAGTGAGGAGGCCGAAGGACTTCGAAGAAGAATTTGTTACCTATCATTTGGAAGCTGATCCGCTTAACTATGATGAGGCAATGAAGACCAGAGATGCTATTTTCTAGAAAGAGTCTATCCATGACGAGTTTGACTCTATAACTTCTAATAATACTTGGAAGTTAGTCTATCTTCCTGAAGGAGCTAAACCCATCAGATGCAAGTGGGTCTTTAAGAAGAAGGTGAAAGCAGACAGAACTGTTAACAAGTTCAAGGCCAAGCTAGTGGTCAAAGGGTTTTCTCAGATACAGTGGGTTGACTACTTCGATACCTATGCTCCCGTTGCACGGATGACTACTATCAGGATGCTGATTGATCTAGGTGTAATTCACAGAATGGTGATTCATCAGATGGACGTTAAGACAGCATTTCTGAATGGTGAACTGACTGAGAAGATTTACATGCAGCAGCCAGAAGGGTTTGTCGTCAAAGGTCTTGAAGAAAAAATATGCAAACTGGTAAAATCTCTGTATGGTCTGAAGCAAGCTCCCAAAAGACTCAAAAGTTTGTACTTTACTACAACGGAGATCCAACAGTGGTAGAAGGCTTCAGTGATGCTAGTTGGTGCTCAGAAAAAGATAGCGAGAGATCCATAGGAGGATATATTTTATCAATGGGAGGAGTTGTCATATCGTGGAAGTCGAAGAAGCAGACGATGCTCTCACGTTCATCGATGGATTCTGAGTTCTATGCACTTGCAGCTGCAGCAGATGAAGCAGAATGGTTTTGAGAGCTCATGTACGATATTCCAATGGTTGGTGTGCAGATTTTGGCTGTACCGATATACTACGACAACCAGGCAGCTGCAGCAGTAGCATCTAATAATCTCTTCAATGGAAAGAAGAGGACTGTGCGGCTTTGGCACAGAGCACTGAACAATGTCATCAAGACTGGTGTCATTGCAGTGGTGGATGTTCGGAGTCAGGAGAACCTAGCAGATCCGTTCACTAAAGGCCTCAAGCGCCACCTAGTCAAAGACACAGCAAGTAAAATGGGCTTGAAGGACCTCGGATATTGTGTCTTTGTAATCCTACCATTAAGTTTATGCTACTAGTTCAAAGAGAAATCTACTAGGCATCTAGCTTTTGGTTCAAGGGAGGACCATTGACTGGAAAATATCAGGTACAGTGGGTAGTCCTTATGGACAATGTGGGATACGTACCTGAAACCACTGTAGTCTACTATTTTGATCTATAGAACAACTCATGTATAAGGTTGTCTTCGATGCCTTAATGAGTTCTCGGGCAGAGTGAAGTCCTGCGTGCGCTGCAGGAAGTACGTGTAGTTCAGCACTACAAGGGACTTGTATCCCATGCTATAGTGGTGTGACACCACGATGAGGTAAAAGATGTAAAGCCTTGGTTGCAAGTCATGTCACAGCTGCAGTAGAACCGCAAATAGGCAGGTAGCCGAATGCTAAAAAGATAGAGAGTTGTAGCACCGCACTACTAAGAGGCTGGTGACCTCATGCTACAGTAGGTGACACCACATGAGGTAGTTAACCTCGGCTGCGAGCCATGTCACAGCGGCGTAACACCGCACGGAAGCGCAAGGCTTCATGCTGGGATATAGTACAGCACTACTAAGAGACTAGTGACCTCATGCTATTGTGGGTGACACCACATGAGGTAGTTAACTCGGCTATGAGCTATGTCACAGCGGCGTAGCACCGCACAAAAGCACAATGCTTCATGTTGTGATATATTAAAGTCTCTTAAATAAGGAACTCACCTAAGTGTATGGACAGAGATACAGGCCGTCTCTTGAGGATAAAATTGTAGACACCCAAAATACATACACCGAAACTAGGTCAGCACAGGGCCTTTAATGTGCGACCGGAGGCACAGCTGATGTCAATGTACGAGTGGAAAGAATATCAGCTATGGTTCAGAATTCAAGGCATATTCTATTCTTGTATCGTACTGTTGTTTGACACATGCGGGGAGATTCAAGTCGTGGGCGACATCTACCCTAATGCATGATGGGTAGTCACTGTGAGGAACGATAGACCATATATTATGATATATGTGGGGGATTATTGGTATTTTTTACTTTGTTTTGGGAGTTTTAGTCCCACATTGGAAAACCACCAATGTGTATATCTCAAAATATAGCTTTGCTTAGTATTGGTATATGCACATGGGGTGGTGGCCTATGTGGGTTGACTTTCCTAGAGGGATAAAGTGTGAACCCCATTATGACAATCTTTATTTTGTCACCACCTTTGGGAAGTTTCCCTTAGGAGCTAAGGGGCTTAGCGACTCGGACTCGGGCTCAAGGGCGCATAGTGGCGCTTTGTTGGCGCACTTTGCACTTAGCATGTCAGCATCGTCGAATGGCGCTCGTGCGCTCCTTTTATGCTCGAGTTACATACACGGTTGCTTGGGAGCATGCTTCGTGGAGCCATGCGGCCTAGAGCGCATGCGGCCAGGGGCCATGCGGACAGGTGCGCATGCTGCCAGGGGCCATGCTATCAGGGGAACATGTGGCCAGGAGCCCATGCGGTCAGGGGCGCATGCGGTCTGGACCTAGGCGGCCAGGCGCTATACGGCCAGCATGTTAGCTTGAGCGAGTCAAGTGTGGAGGGGACAGGGACTACTGTTGGCGGCTCGGTGCGGTGCAGTCTGCTTTGTGCTGCACAGCGCGCAGGCGGCACAGACGGCTTATGGTTCTCTGTGCCACGCGGCTGCAGCGGCTGCAGTTTTCGGCACCTGACGGCGATGTCTGCTCTGTGCAATACAGCGACGCAGGCGGCTCATGCGGCCTGATTTTTTTCTCTAGTCGCATGGAAGCTGAAATCCATTTTATATAGAGGCTCTCCTCTTTCATTTAGGGTGTTGGAAAAATTGAGAGGGAGAGAGACAAAACCGAGAGCACCAGCACGACATGCGACAGTTTTTAGCATCCTTCCAAAGGATTCTTTCGAGTGATCCGAAGGTGACCAAGAGCGTTCCAGAAGTTCTCTTGTGAACTTGTTGGATCCTGGGGGTAGATCGTTGTATATCGCAAATCTTGCCTTAAGATCTGGTGATTTTGATCACCCCAGCAAGAGTTTCCTTCTTTGTATTTATATTCTTGTTCATGTTCTTCTCGGTATAGCATCTCCGAACGTAAAGAGAAGAACGATTTTCTGATTCTTGTTGTATTTGCATTTTATTTGGGTTGTCAGTTTGTAACATGTTCCTTGTTCAGTGTTTCTGTGGGGTTGTGTGTCACTGAAGAGAAACTCTTGTGTGAATCTCAGTGCACCAACTTCTCTTCTGGAGTTTGTAGAGATAAACTCTTGTGTGAGTCTCTACTTTATGGCTACATCTTCTTCTTTAATCTGACTTCGGGACTAAAAATCTCAAGGGAATATCAGAGTTAGAATGGACAACCGCTCAAGCCTTCTCGATACTAGCTTTCACAAGCTTGAGAAGTTTGATGGCGAACACTACAACATTTGGAAGAGGAAGTCTCCTTGAATCTTCGTCTTGTCAAAGTTGCTTATGTGTTAGTTGATCCTGAACCTACCATTCCTGAAGATGGAGGAGAGCTTGCATTTGGTGTGGCGCAGGACGCGCACTCCAAGTGGAAGGAAGAAAATGACCTCTGCAGGTTGTTGATTCTCAATACTATGGATGACTCGATGGCGGAGTCCTACAGCAAGAAGGAGAAGGCAAGATATGTCTGGGAATCTCTTGAGAAGCACTACAAAACTGACGAGAAAATGTCTAAAATTCATCTCGTCGAGAAGTTCTTCACTTTGCAATTTGAGGACGAGAAGGTGATGTTACCACAAGTTAAGGAACTTCTGAAGATGCAGCAAAAAATGGAGGAAGAAGGCATAAAGCAGGAAGACAAATTTATGGAGGGGGCTATCGTCACCAAACTTCCTCCAGGCTGGATCAGGTTCAAGACTGACATGTACCGTAAAAAGATGGAGATCTAGCTCGAATATCTTCTTCACTGGATTCACTTGAAGATGAAGCCAGGGGTAACTGAAATTGGACTCCTTGTCCAAGCAGTTGGCTAAGGCCGACATGGTACATGCTAGTGACTCTAAAGGGAAGCAGAAATTTTCTTACAAGAAGAAGAAGGACTTCAACCAGCTGGAAGTGAAGTCGGCTCAGTTCAAGCCAAAGCCGAAGTCTGTTGTGACATGCTACAACTGTGGCAAGAAGGGTCACTACAAGAGCAACTCCAGGTCAAAATCTAAACTAAAAGAGTAAGGTGAGCTTAACATCGTTGCTATAATTTTGCAGGTTGAGTCACATAGCGTGGACACTGAATGGTGGGTGGACATTGGTGCATCTTGCTACGTGTGCTATTAGAAGGAGTTGTTCGTCAAATATGAGCCTACCTCTGAGAAAGTCTCGATGGCGGATAAGTCTCAAGTTGCAGTATTGTAGATCGGGACGGTAGTGATGAAGCTGACTTCTGGAAAGTCACTTACACTGGAGAATGTGAAGCACGTACAAATGATCACCAAAAATTTGGTTTCTGGGAGTCTGTTGTCCAAGGCGGGTCTGAGGATGGATATCAATGTCGGTCAAATGGTGATGTCCTACAAAGGAACATACTTCGGAAAAGCTTTCGGTACCGAAGGGTTGTTTAAACTGTAGCTTGTAACTCCTTCTGTTTGTATCAATGCAGTCTCTACTTCTGGTTATTCTCTTGAGTTGTGGCATAATAAATTAGGACATGTGTATTGTAAACGCATTAACAAGATGTCTAGTCTAGGCCTTATCTCCAAAGGTAGGAGTAAGGAGGTAAAAAAATGTGAAGTCTGTGCGTAGATGAAGATCGTTAGGAAGTCGTTCAGAATAGTGAACCGAAGCACAGATCTTCTGGAGTTGGTACACTCAGATATTTGTGACTTCAAGCAATTCTCCACAAAGGCCGGAATGAAGTATTTCATCACTTTCATTGACGATTTATCAAAGTACGCGTTCGTATATCTTCTCAAGTCGAAAGACGAAGCGTTCGAGAAGTTTAAGGACTTCAAGGCTGAAGCAGAACATCAAACCGGTCAACAACTCAAAAGACTCAGAAGCGACCGAGACGGTTCCTTGGAATTCGCATCGTTCTGCAAAGAACGTGGAATTGTCAACGAAACGACTGCTCCGCATTCTCCCCAATCTAATGGTATAGCAGAACGGAACGCTGACAGAGATTATGAACTCCATGTTGCTGACAGCAGGACTTCCAAAGTGCTTCTGGGAAGAAGCAGCGCTTACGGCTACGTTTATTCTGAATAGAGTACCATTCGCGACATCTGGCATTACTCCTCATGAACTCTGGTTCAAGGTCAGACCCAACTTGAATGTCATTCGAGTGTGGGGGTGTCTAGCGTATGTGAAGCTTCCAGACCTCAAGATTCAGAAGCTGGGAACGAGAACTACGAAGACCATATTTTTGGGCTATGTTGATAAGAGTGATACTCGGAGGTTCCTTGATATCGAATATAATCATATCATAGAATCTAGCGACGCGGAATTCTTTGAAGACAAGTTTGCTAAGCACAAGAATGTTGTTCTCGCGGATGTCCCGGAGAATGTTGCTAGCACGGACGAGGCAAGTACCTCTCAGAGAGAAGTAGTCCAAGAAGAAGTTGTAGTTGATGAGACAATATTTGAACCAGAACCCGCTGAGCCGAGAGCAAAGCGAGTGAGGAGGCCGAAGGACTTTGGAGAAGATTTTGTTATCTATCATGTGGAAGCTGATCTTCTTACCTATGATGACGCAATGAAGACCAGAGATGCTATTTTCTGAAAATAGGCTATCCATGACGAGTTTGACTCGATAACTTCTAATAATACTTGGAAGTTAGTCGATCTGCCTGAAGGAGCTAAACCCCTCGGATGCAAGTGGATCTTTAAGAAGAAAATGAAAGCAGACGGAACTGTTGACAAGTTCAAGGCCAGGCTAGTGGTCAAGGAATTTTCTCAGATACAGGGGTTGACTACTTCGATACCTATGCTCCCGTTGCACGGATGACTACTATCAGGATGCTGATTTCTCTATG
Source organism: Iris macrosiphon (assembly GCA_036927795.1). Taxonomy (NCBI): domain Eukaryota; kingdom Viridiplantae; phylum Streptophyta; class Magnoliopsida; order Asparagales; family Iridaceae; genus Iris; species Iris macrosiphon. The sequence continues at coordinate 162,450,083 of JAYESA010000014.1, forward strand.
TGCTATTCACAGAATGGTAATTCATTAGATGGACGTCAAGACAACATTTTTGAATGGTGAACTGACTGAGAAGATTTACATGCAGCAGCCAGAAGGGTTTGTCGTCAAATGTCTTGAAGACAAAATATGCAAACTGGTAAAATCTCTGTATGGTCTGAAGCAAGCTCCCAAATTATGGCACGAGAAGTTTGACAAAGTTATCAGATCAAATGGCTACAATGTCAGCGAAACTGATAAGTGTGTTTACACAGAGTTCGATAGAGGTGTCAGCATTTGTCTCTATGTGGACGACATGCTAATCCTAGGCACGGATGAAGAATGTGTCACTAGAACAAAGATGTTCCTATCGTCTAAATTCAGTATGAAGGACATGGGAGATGTAGATGTCATTCTTGGGATTAAGATAATCCGGACCGGAGCAGGGTTTGCTCTATCACAAGCTCACTACGTGGAGAAGATACTCACACGTTATGGATGTCGGGATCTTTCAGGGATCGGTACTCCATATAGGTGTGACAAGAAATTGAAGCCTAACCCAGGAAAAAACGTTAGACAGTTGGAGTATTCTAGCGTCATCGGGAGCTTGATGTATGCTACAAATGCCACTAGGCCTGACATTACTTTTGTTGTGGGGATGTTGAGTAGATTCACGAGTAACCCAGGTGTTGAACACTGGAAAGCTGTGAAGAGGGTGATGAGATACCTCAAGAAGACTCAGAAGTTTGTACTTTACTACAGCGGAGATCCAACAGTAGTAGAAAGCTTCAGTGATGCTAGTTGGTGCTCAGAAGAAGAGAGAGATCTATAGGAGGATATGTTTTCTCAATTGGAGGAGCTGCCATATCGTGGAAGTCGAAGAAGTAGACGATGCTCTCACGCTCATCGATGGAGTCTGAGTTATATGCACTTGCAGCTGCAGCAGATGAAGCAGAATGGCTCCGGGAGCTCATGTACGATCTTCCAATGGTTGGTGTACAGATTCTGGTTGTACCGATATACTGCGACAACCAGTACAGCGCGCAGGCGGCTCGTGACTCTGTGCCACGCGGCTGCAGCGGCAGCAGCTTTCGGCGCCTGACGACGTTGTCTGCTCTGTACAGTACAGCGGCGCAGGCGGCTCATGCGGCCTAATTTTTTCCTCATGCCGCATGGAAGCTGAAATCCTCTTTATATAGAGGCTCTCCTCTTTCATTTAGGGTGTTGAAAAAATTGAGAGGAAGAGAGACAAAACCGAGAGCACCAGCAGGACCTGCGACAGTTTTTAGCATCCTTCCAAAGGATTCTTCCGAGTGATCCGAATGTGACCAAGAGCGTTCCAAAAGTTCTCGTGTGAACTTGCTGGATCCTGAGGGCAGATCGTTGTATAGCGCAAATCTTGCCTTGGACTCTGGTGGTTTTGATCACCCCAGCAAGAGTTCCCTTCTTTGTATTGTTGTTCTTGTTCCTGTTCTTCTCGATGTGGCGTCTGCAAACGTAAAAAGAAAAACAATTTTCTAATTCTTGTTGTATTTGCATTTTCTTTGGGTTGTCAGTTTGTAACATGTTCCTTGTTCAGTGCTTCTGTGGAGTTGTGAGTCACTGAAGAGGAACTCTTACTGAAGAGGAACTCTTGTGTGAATCTCAATGCACCAACTTCTCTTCCGAAGTTTGTACAGACTAATTCTTGTGTGAGTCTCTACTTTGTGGCTACCTCTTCTTTTTTTATCTAACTTCGGGACTAACAAAATCCAATTTAACAAAGGATTTGTTGCTCCCAACTTTATTGAACTCTCACCATCTCATGTGCAAGAAGCCAGTTCTACGGGATGCTCCTCCCAACCATGAATGCATACTGATTTGAAGAAATTAGCCCAGGTTAGGATACTCATTCGCTGACAAATCAGATGGGCAATCACCTTTGCGTATCAACTTAAAATTAGAAGTGCTTTTAAGAAGACGTGATACGCTGGCTTAGTAAATTGGAAAACATTCCTACAGACATGTTCACTAGTCTAAAAACTCATTCCAGAGACGAGTATAACAAAAGCTGGTAATGAGTCAGCCCATTGCAAATCTAAAGTTCCGGAAGGTACTATGGTATAAATCACAGGGTTTGACAACTTCAACAACCAATCACCATATACAAATTAAAACCAACGGTACCTTAAACTTGTACAGATTCACAATTTCATCCACACCTGGTAACTTGGCCATGTTTATAGATGATAATAAACCGTCCTGAAAAGATGGGAGGCCATGTACGAACCCACAGAACGCAAAATTAACCTCTAGCAAGAAAGCTGCACGTACGAAGCAGAAAATGAAAATGCTTGTGATTAAGTACCGGATGAAGGTGGTGCACAGTAAAATGTTTTTGTCGCGGATACCTACCTATACTGCAAAAGGTGATCTGTGATAAACCTAAACAATAATGTTAAAAAGGAGACCAGGGAGACTAGTAGAGGTAACAAACCAACAGTGCAAAATAGAATCTGCTCAACACCAAGAAGATAAATCAACTCTCAAAAGCCACTACAGCATTTTACGGCCTGCAATATGAAATCGAAGATTTCGAGTTCAATCACCTACAACTGTATTTATGTACATAGACTGATGAAGATCAACTTTATATTCGATAAACGATAGCAAACACCATAGTCTCAGCCACGAGAGCTCCCTGTTCCAACAAGTAAATTTTATCACCAGACCTAAATCAAAAATAGAGGATGGGAAAATTAAGCTGAATGGAGAATTACCTCTTGAAGAAGATGGACCTCTATTCTTGGGACGGGCACCCCTATCATGTGAAAAGCTGGAAATCTTTGATATAATTAAGGAGCTTTGTAATCCTTCTAGTAACTGTAAGCATCATTAGTGGAGCATTAGCTAATAAAGCCGACGGGAATAAGACAAAAATCACAAACAAAGATGATTTCAAAAAAAATTTACTAAGTATTAAGATGTTTCAAAGGAGTACTTCCACAAATAATAATAACAAATACAAATAAGAACAAAAAAAGGGGTCTCTATAAGTGATCTAAATCAAGTTGAATGTTCAAGCATGATTAATAAAATAATAAAGCGTAGAATTCCCATGCTACCCAATGTACCCATAGAAAGTAAATGTGTGTTAATTGTTAACAGCATTTCAGAAAACACAAAAAGAAACGTGATTAGACATCTACTTGGCCCATGTATAAACTCATCTAAGAAATGTTTTAAGAGAGCTTGTTGACTACAATACAGGCAGCATTTTAACAGGATAGTGAAAAAAGATCAAAGAATCTCCAAAATACCCAACAATATAAGGTCAATCCGAGGCATGGTAAGGCAAAAAGGTAATGGAGGACGTCTCAGCTGTCAGGTAAAGTTCATGGTAGAAATCACAGGCAAATGATGATAGGAACTTATAGGGTAGTGGACGTTGATGAAACATAATCCATGAACAAAGATGCATGGCTCAAAATAGCTAAAAGATTGAGATCATAAAGTCCATATAATTGAAGAAAGCTTCAAAACATCAATGTAATTACTACTTGGAAATGCAAAATCCAAGGTGTTCTACACCCTAGCCAAGCGGAACATAATATTAAGGAGTTGAATTAAGACATAAAAACAATAAATTGTATACATGTAATTGTCATCAATTGGAGAGAGAGAGAGAGAGAGAGAGAGAGTAGTGACTCTTTTATAAAGTATAAATGTAATATATTTAATAATTAATGTAATACAATTAATTTGAGAATATGATATTGTTTTCAAATGGAGTAAAGACAGTAAACGAGGAGAGAAAGAGAGCAACATGTATAATAAGCTGTTTTGATACTAAAAAAAAGAAGAATATCAATAGAAATCATCTTTGTGCCTTATGTAGTAGAGAGAATGAAACTGCTTCAACATTGTTGTTGAGTGCGACTATTCTATAGATATTTAGAGAGAGAAATTAGCCTTTTGGAATATTAAAGTCATCTCGGATTAAGTACATTCATGGTGTAGTTGGAGAGAAAAACATATTCTACTAGTTATGTAGATTGTGGGATACTTCAATGGACGGTACTGTTTGGAACATACAGAGGGAAAGAAATTTGCGGATTTTGAATAAAAAGAGTATTGTGGTTAAAACATTGTTTTTTAAAGAAAGGAGCTGTGTTGGTGGCAACTATTCAAAGTGTGATAACTTGCGAAAGAGATTCAGTAACCATAAGGGCTATGGTAGATGCTTCTGGCCTTACTATTCTGGGAGAACGTGATGCTTAATAGATCAAGAAGAGGGAGTTCTAAGAGAGCTTAGAACTTTAGTTTCTTTTGGACCAAACTTCTAGTAGTCCCCAAATTGCTAAGTTGTTTTGTTAATCAAAATGTAATAGCTTTTATGTTTGTGTTGGACAAGGTCAGCGAGTAGGGTTTTTGGACAGCTATGATGCTATGGGGCAAGGGTATTGATTTTTTGGAGATTAGCAATGATATCTGATTGAACTACACAAGGTGATCATGATTTAGTGCTTACCAGTTTTACACAAAGATAAAAAATAAAAAAGCATTTATCACATCAAAAATGTCCAAAAGTTACTTTAAAGCTACCAAATAAAGCAACCTCCATATTGCTTGCCTCCTAATTACCCACTCTCACATTTGTATCTCCTATACATTGTATCTCCTATACACTTACTATGATAGTATAGAAATAGAATACATACATTTTAGGCATTGAACTTAGCATACTTACAATATATCATAGTTTACAACAATTTGGAACAGCATGGATCATGAATTTTATCAGCTATGACAAGGCAAGAGAGTAAGATATGTGTCATCTTAGGAACCTTTTGATTATTATATCAAGGCGGGTGAGGGTCAAAATGTATGTAACCATACCCCCAATATATGGAAAGGACGATTCAACGACTTCAACCACATCCTTCAGATAAATCATTACCATTTAACTACAACAGCAATTTGCAGCCGTCGTCTTATTGGTGAGGCAGTCGTCGTCATATTGGTGAGGCCGTCAACCGTCATTATACAAAGTTCAGAAGTCCTCCAAAATTTTTGAAATAAATTTAAATTTTAAACCATGGATGATATAGTTGTAAATGCAACACAATCCATGCATATTATATCAGATTTTTTCTCACTTTGATACGCATGTATATTTACGTGCCTAAATTCTCTTTATATACATAAATATAAATGGCTAATTTTCACTTAAATACTTTTTGACTTTTGGCATTTTAATAAAATAAGGGCAACATGACCATTGCCCCTACGATACTTAGTTCTTCCTTTGAACTTTCCTAAAATTGTATTAAAGAAATCTAAAAAATACTTCTTTTTTTCATTCAAAATAAATCATCTTCCTCCCTGTAGAGGGGTTGGTAACCCTCCGGTCGTCCACACTCTAGCACGGAGGGGAGCAGAGAACAAGTGGAGTAGTGACGTAGGTGGGAGGGTCGGCAGTGTAGTGGGGGTGAGGGCTAGGATTTGGTATTAGATAATTAGGAAGAATATAATGGTTTTTTAATGTAAATTAAAAAATAAACTATTTTATGGGCAGAAAGGTCATAAATGATCATATGTTTTGCGTCTGATCGTTAATTTGGATGAGACTAAAGGAGGGAGTAACTTGCCAAAACTTAAAAAGAATAGGGTATTAACTTGCTTAAAAATAGTTTAGGGTATTAAAGTGCAAAATTTGATAGTTCAGGGTACTTAAGTGAAAATTAGCTTGTGCATGTGTGTTTTGTGTGCCCCAAGAGAGTAAAGATCTCAAACTGAGCAAATCTTGCATAGAATCTACGGATATTACAAAAGCTAATTATGTGAAAATAACTTTGGTGAGATATTAACATGATTGTTTCTACCAACATTATCATTTAACAAGAAGAAAGAAAACAAATTGAACTGATGATGGTCATGCTAAGATTTCAGTGTATCCAAAATAAATGTGACTGAAGACATTTCTTTAATATTTATGTCTATAGGAACTCATTTATAAATAAACAATAGAAAGCTGCAAATATGATTAAGAATCTTATGTCTAGGAGAGCATAGTAATTAACACTAATTTCACGGTAGGCCACCAGTGCAAAAGTGAAAGGGAAAGAATGGCAACAAACTTACCCTTGAGGTAGGTTGAATTTTACGGTTGGATCTCCTTGGTTCTACGGAATCAGGTATTTCCTTAACAGAATTCTCTCCCTTGTCTTCGCTCCACGTAGGCTTATGCTGCTTATCCACAGAAGATGTAGACCTTCCTTTTGCCCCAGAATCACCCTCGGCAGCTGATGTTGACTTCTTGGCAGCAGGGACCCCTGGTAAAGCTTGCGCGCAGGAATCCAGAGACAGGCTGGCTGATGTTCCAAGAGTTCTAGGGAAGGAAACAACCTCTACAGGGTTCTTTTCTAAAGTACTTTTCTCATTGATACCAGCTCTGAGATTATGTAAAGCACCACGAGAGCTGCCTCCTCTGTTGGAAACAGTAGTAGTCGAGAGTGAAGGGATACCCTTCTCACTTGTACTTCTAGTCTGAATAGTTTGAGATTTCACAGGTTTAATCCCCCTGGTTTTATTAAATTCACCAGCCTGTTTTCCTTTAGGTTCCACCTTAGAAGTATTTTTCCACAGTCGAGATTGCTGTGGCATCAAATATTTTGCGAACTTAAGGGAATCATTCCCTTCAGTTGTCTTGTCTGTCTTATTATCTGTAACATAATGTTTGCTTACTTCCATAAATTTCCTTTTCTTTCCAGGCTTTGGAACACCAAAGACTACCCTTGATCGTTCTTTTTGGAAGCCAGTCCGTTTTACCTTAAGGGAATCAGAAATACTCTCCTCCCTCACATTCCTTCCAACAGAAAATACTCTATCTTTTGCAGATAAATTAAGGGGTATCGACTCCTCATTATGTCCAGGATCCTCGAGGGGAATTTTCTCCCTCAGCTTTCCTACTACTCTTCCTTCAAGGTCTCCATCAAAACTGGCTTCAGACCTGCCTAACTTCGGTCGTTTTTCCTTTGGTGTATCACCCTAATAATCATCAAGAGACGTAAGTGAGTAGACAAAACTAATAAACCAGGCATCACTACAAAGAAAAAAGCACAAGATGAGAGAAAAGAGTAAAAAATTCCAAGAAAATTTTGGGAACCTCATAAGGACAAAGTGTATTTTCCCTTGCTCGCAACCACTCTGTCCACTGACCGTCCTTCCAAACGAGTGATGGTCGGAGATTCCAAGATCGAACAACTGAAGAATCATCTCCAGCTACAAAACCAAAATTATACATAATGCACTTGTCAATAGCTACACCTAATTCCGGACCGGTTAATGCTAGAACTATAAATAAAGGACCAGGGTCTAGTACAATCCAATATGCCGAGTACAATAAGAAATACTGTTGAGATATAAATAAAACACCAGAAAGCACCAAACCATAAAAATATTGAAAGAAAGGACATGCTTAAGGAAATCGACCAGCAATTCCTCTATATCAAGAGCGGGCTCTGACGTAAGGAATTTGATATCAACACTTAAATAGAGATATTGTTGTATACACACAAAGTAAACAAGATCTTTTGAGTTGGGATACTAAAAAGAGTGAAGTTAGGTTGATGGTGAACCCCTCTTTCTAGGGGGTGCGAGACAAAAAATATAAGTAGGGTTTTCCATGATTTGGATTAACGAGACTAAGACAAAAAACGGTTTAGGAGCCCTCCCCTTAATCCCCTCCTGCATCAATTACCTTCCCGTAGATATCACATGACCAAGGACCGACCTCTCTCACTAGTAAGGAAAGGTCGAGCAGTGTTTCCCCCATCTCCGAATATGTCTATTAGAGTGTTACAAGTAAATATAACACTCAATCAGCCAGAAGTTCGATATTTTGAATATGTAATCACACGTTGCTTGCTATGCTCAGATAGTTGGACAAGAATAAGTTTGGAAATGTTACAAGTTCACTAATCTTTAATTGAGAAAAGAGTAAGCCCTTAGCCAAGAACACCTAAGCTAAGATCCAAACATATATAATATATAAACATATAATAAAGGCCTGACGTTCCACACTCTAAATGGGAAGAGTGTGAGTACAGATTGATTGATTAATTAATCAAAAAAATGAAAGAAGTTAATACTGGTTATTGTCCAAAAAACGTGAGACTACAGCACCATAATAAACTAAAGCTAACAGTTACATATTTTTATTTCTTTCAAGTCCATAGAGAACCATAAACCGATTGCCGTGTGAATATGGTTCTATCAACTCTTTGGCTTTCTGCTTCAGAACTGGCCGTCACAACTTGCTAAGGGATCCTACTTCCTGGAGCCATACCCAATCTAAATTAACTAGAATGTTATGAATCACCATCTATGAAATTGAAGTGAACATCAGAAAGCAATTACAGCCCCCTGACGGCTTGACCCATATTTTTCTAGACACTCCACAAAACATATACTGTAGCTTTTTGTTGCAGAACTTGCTAATGCTAATAAAATGTAGTGTTACTGAAAATCATCAATTCTGAACAAGGGAAGAAGCAACATCCAACTCAAAATTGGGAATAGTTCATAACTTTACCAATCTTTTCCCAACAAGGAATATACTTAATTAGTCATGCTCTTGTATGGCTTTTGTTATAGTGAACTATAGACTTCATTCGTTTTCTCGTTTCCCAGAAGCTAGATGCTCATATATACAAATGTTGTATGACAGAATTATATGCAATAACATGCAGGTATATCATTAATGTAACATACGAATCCAACAAGGAAACACACGATGTTTCAGAGAATTAATCATTATGCCTGCATATGAATGAACAAACCTGGAAAACGCACAGTCAGTTTTGTTTCATCTCCTTGGAATTTTTCAGTGACAATCCCTTCCCGCCATCTGAAAATAACATGTTCAGAAATGGAGGGAGAATAAGAATGATCACAGAAGAAATTCCGAAACGATAAAATTTGCAAACACACAAGCATGCACGTAATGTCAGATTTCTCCATGGGGCATGAGGACGTAAAATATTGACAGAAATGCAAATAATGTATAAAAAAAAGGGCTCGAACGGCCAAAAATGCACAAATGCAAATAAGTATCACTAAAGCCAACTCACATAAATGGCACTTGACTAACACCTAGCAGTCTCAAACTTCCATTTAAAAGAGAATAACAGCTCAAGTAAAAGACGAAGCCAAGCAAAAACATCAAAGTTTCAAATTTCCAAATTATAATGTTTGCAACATAACATAGTGTACTAAAGCATCCTAATAAAAATTGATGGTAACAAATTCAATTTCACCCCTCTAAGTAAATGACACATTGTTCCGAACTTATTAACAAGAACCTATAGCGTGTGTTATCTAAATCCGTTTCTCACAATTGATTAAAATTGAAGAATGTGATTGATAGATTAATTCATTAAGAGGAGAGGGGACTACATTATATAGGAGAGGCTAACCCCTCTCCATATTAGTCTACCCGATGTGGGACTAAACTCAACTTAACACATAACTCAACACCCTCCCTCAAGCTGGAGCATAGATGTCAATCATGTCCAGCTTGTTACAAAAAATTGAACCCGAGAACCTATAAGAGATTTTGTAAATATATCAGCTATCTGATCGCCGATCCTCACATGGTTAAACTATATCATTCCTTTCTGACACTCATCATGGACAAAGTGAATGTCGACTTCAATGTGATTTGTCATTTCATGAAATACAGGGTTAGTAGCAATATGAATAGCAGACTGGTTATCACACCACATATCTGCTGCTTTATATCCTGCTTCTTCTCCCAGTTCCTGTAGAAGATGTTGCAGATATAGCACATATGTTGTGCCATGAGCAATTGTCCGATATTCCACTTCCGAGATTGATCGTGCGATCACACTCTGCTTCTTACTCTTCCATGATACCAAGTTTCCGCCAATGAAGGCCGAGTAGCCAGATGTAGACCGTCTATCCGTAAAACTGGTATCCCAGTCAGCATCAGTAAAGCACTCAACATAAGTATGCCCCTTATTCTTCATCCGAATTTCTTTTTCCGGATTCTGAACTAGATAGCATAGAATTTTGAGAACTGTCTCCCAATGTGGAACTCGTAGTGAAGACATGAATCTACTTGCAACACTGACGGCAAAAAAAATGTCTGGACGAGTCGCAACGGCCAAGTAGTTGAGTTTCCCAACTACTCGACGATATTGTTCCGGATCGGTCATCAGTGTCCCCTCGTCGGGAAGTAACTTTATCCCTGGGTCCATGGACGAGGTTGCTCCCTAAGCTTGCAACATTCATGCATCATTTAGGATGTCAAGCACATATTTTCTCTGAGACATTACAATGTCCCGCTTACCCCGTGTGACTACTACATCCAAAAAATAGCTCAACGATCCCAAATCATTGGTTTGAAATTGTTCTCCTAGAAACTTCTTTAGTTCTGCAATGCCCTGACTGTCGTCTCCTGTGATCACAATATCGTCCACATAGACACCGAGTAGTATCCTCTCAGCTAATGTCTGACGGTAAAATACTGAATAATCTTTTTTTGATTAGCACATGCCAAACTGAGTAACCACATTTGTGAAACGACCAAACCATGCACGAGAAAATTGTTTGAGACCATAAAGGGCCTACCGCAGATGACACACTTTACCCTCCCTTGTAACAAACCCGGGAGGTTGCACCACATATACTTCCTCGTCAAGATCTCCATGAAGAAATGCATTCTTGATATCCAGTTGTAGCAACGACCAGTTATAGCGAACAGCTAAGGCCAAGAGGACGCGCACAAAGGTCATTCGAGCAACTGGGAAGAATATCTCAAAATAATCATCACCATAGGTCTGAGAATAACCTTTTGCCACCAGACGAATCTTCCGGCGATCAAGAGTGCCATCCGGTTATTGAACACTCATTTGCAACCCACTGCCTTCTTACCATGAGGTAAATCAACCAAGTTTCATGTATGGTTCTTCCGAAGTGCTTTCATTTCCTCTTCCATAACAGCACGCCAGCCGGAATGTTTAAGACCCTCCTCTGCATAATTGGGAATCCGAATCCCATCAATAGTCGCCACCAATGATTGTGTGTGGCTCGCAAGCCCTTTATAATTGTGAACGTACAATGGATGATCACGACATATATGACGAGGTCGAGCTGGCAGATCAGACGGAAGCAAATCAGTGGAGCTAGAGAAGGATGAATGCGATGTGTCCACAGACACTATCAGCGAAACTCGTTCCGGCGATGTTGGTACCGACGGAGCCGGGGTATGCGGACCATCGAATCGGAAGACTGGCTCGGTAGGGGAGGGCATCCTTACGAGGGGTTGTTGTGTTTGAACATGAAACAACAAGAAATTTTCTTCTGAGTAAACTTGTGGAGTCGGATCAGTAGTTTGTGGAAGTGAAGAAAACTCAGTTTCAACAAAGGTAACATTTCGAGAGAGAAAATACCGCTTCAAGACTAGAAAAACACCGATACCCTTTCCGATCCTTAGGATACCTAAGAAAATTATATTGGATAGCCTTTGGAACTAGTTTAGAAAGAGTTTGTCCAATATCCCTAACATAACACAAGCAACCAAAGATTCGGAGAGAGAAAAAAAACGGCTCTCGTTTGGGATATAACCGAGAGAATAGAGTATCGCCATTGAGAACAGACGACGACATGCGATTAATTATATAGCAAGACGTGAGAACGGCATCCGACCAAAAAAAAATTAGAGTACGTGCTTGGAACATAAGAGCACGCGTTGTTTCTAAGAGGTGACGATTCTTGCGTTCAGCCACACCATTCTGTTGTAGTATGTAAGGACATGAAATTTGGTGGATGATGTCATTCCGAGACAGATGTGAAACAAACTCACGAGACATATACTTACGACCATTATCACTGCAAACGCATTAAATCGGAACACCAAATTGTGTTCTGATTTCCGCATAAAAATTGCACCAAATATTAAATAATTCGGAGCAATTTTTCATGAAATAAACAAAAGTGACACGCGAGTAGTCATCAACAAAGGTAATAAAGTACTTGAATCCCATCACAGATTTAACCGGACAAGGTTCCCATATATCGGAATGCACCAACTCGAAAGGAGCGGAAGTAACTTTATTTTGACTGACCGGATAGGAAACCCGGTGATGGTTAGTCAAACAACAGGACTCACAATGAAAAGAACATGAAGCATCTAAAGAGGTACATTTTCTGGAGTGCTTGGACAGAAGGATGTCCTAACCAGCAGTGTAACTCAAAAGGATCAAGTTTCACACCAGCACAGACAACAGAGGAAGGTTCGTCAAATAGGTACAAGCCTCCAGCCACATGCCCCTTACCAATAGTCTTTCCAGTCTTTAGGTCCTGAAAGACGCAACCATCAGGAAAGAATGTTACCGAGCAATGCATATCACGAGTAATCCGACTAATTGAGAGTAAGCTAAATGGGTTTCCAGGTGTATTTAATATAGAATATAGTGACAATTCCGAAGAAAGACGGGCAAATCCTTCTCCACGGACTGCCAGCGAACCACCGTTGGCACATGTAATATTAGACATACGACCAACCGGTATATAATTTTGTATCATACATGCGTCGCCTGTCAAGTGAGCATATGCACCAGAATCAAGGGCCTACTGCTTCGACTGTACCACACATGCCGCTGAGTACCATGTGGTGGACCCAGAAGTAGAAGCTTCACCTCGACGTTGAGCTTAAAACTCAACAAAGTCTGCATATGCTTCATCAGTCATTTGTACGGATCGACCGCCAATATCAGGAATATCTGAGGTGATATTGGCGGCAAGAGTTTTAGTACACTGCCACTGGAAATGACCATGTAGACCACAGTTGAAGCAGGTGCGCAATCGACCTCCATCACGACCGCCAATGTCTCGTCCACCATCACGGCCAACATTTCGGCCACCACATCGTCCACCACGACCACCACGAAATCCAGTACGAGCGGCTCCCAGAGCAGATCGATCAGCGGGAGCATCACTTGGAGAGGTTTTGACGACCTTTGCTGCCCGTAGGACACGAAAATGAGCTTCCATTAGAGATGGAACCTCAGCTCCAGCAATGATCTGAGAGCGAGCTGAGTCTGCATCAGGACGGAGAGAAGCAAGATATGTCATGACATGAAACTTCTCCCGTTGAGCCCTTGCTTCATTGATATCCGTCGTCAGAGGTAATACACGATCAACTTCATCGACCATAGCCTTAAAGGCCCGGAAGTGATCCTTATGAGACTTGTCGCTCTGTTCCGTCCGGTAGACGCCGACGATCGAGTCGTATATACGAGACAAATCGTGTTTTCTATCAAATGTCGTCGATAGGACCGCCCATAACTCTTTTACCATGTTCGTGTTCTGAACAATGTCCTCCACCGATGGTTCCATTGAGTTCATCAATTGTTTAAACAGTCGACTATCATCCGTCTCCCACTGCTCAAATGTGGGATCAGTAGTCTCCGGAGGGTTGTCAGTCAGATGCTTGGACAACCGCATTCTCCAAAGTATTTTTTCAACCTTCTTCCGCCATGTTAAGTAGCCATCTGATCCGTCCAACCGCCGATCGACGAGTCGAATCGAAGAAATCGTCGTGCCAGTACTCGTTGGTCCCGCCAATGCGTCCCCGACACCGGTAGTATTATCACTGCTAGTTGCATCAGTGTTAGTCATCTTGCACTTGATTCAACTGTCGCTGGATCTTTCCAACCCCAATAATCACATCAACTTTACCGATGCGCTATCAACGTAGCCAGAACGGGCACGCGCATGTAAAGTAGAGATCGTATGAAAATCACACAAACCAGGTCACAGAGGTAACCCAGGTCACTCTCTGTGTAGATCCTGATATGGATATCGGGGTAGGACGGAAATAAAGATCCACGTAAACAAGCAACTTGTCTACTCTTTGTTAACTCTCGGAGCCGTAATCTAGGAACAGAGGTTGTACAAACAAATCATTGTCTACCCTCTGGCTTCGATATATGCTCCTGAAGTCGTAATCTAGGAACAGAGGTTGTGCAAACAAATTATTGCCTACCCTCTGGCTTCGATATACGGCCTTTTTTTGGAAATTAGGGTCCAGACAGAAAGGAGGGGCGGCAGCTGAGAGTTAGGACTGGTGGGCAAGGAGGGGGGGATGCGGCAGGGAGGCGCCAAGAAAGCGGGCAGGGGGGGCTGAAGGGGGGGTTGGTGTTGGCGGCTAGGGTTTGGGGTAGAAAAAAAAAAATTGTGGGGAGAGAGATGTGGATGGATTATGGCTCTGATACCATGAAGAATGTAATTGATAGATTAATTCATTAAGAGGAGGGGAGTACATTATATAAGAGAGGCTAACCCCTCTTCCCTATTAGTCTATCCGATGTGGGACTAAACTCAACTTAACATATAACTCAACAAAAATGGAAGAAGACAAAACCGAAATAGTTATGTATAGAATTATATTAACTCATCCATGGGAGATGGTGTCATCCGGTCTAGTTGTACTCGCCAACAAAGTACAAAGTATACCACCAAAGTGGATGGTCCACTCTTCACAGCGATTTGAAAAGCCCAAGTATAAACAGTATCTTGTATATTTCTAGGACTCCTAACTATTGTAAAGAATTGACTCACTATTTCTACAATTGAAAAGCCATATATTATCAATCACTTGGTCCACATAAAACATACCTAAAAAGTGTGATGTTTTAAGATGTAGCATTGAGAATGGATGTTACAGATCATCCATTGAATGGATTAAACATACATTTGACATGGAAACTGAGATGGCACATGGATGCCTTTCAATTGACACATTGTTCCGAACTTGTTAACAAGAACCTCTAGCGCATGTTATCTAAACCCAGTTTCTCAATTGATTAAATGGAAAAGGACAATCTGAAAAAGTTACGTATAGAATTATATTAACTCGTCCATGGGAGATGGTGTAATCCTGCCTAGTTGTACTCGCCAATCAAAGTACAAAGTAGACCACCAAAGTGGATGGTCCACTCTTCACAGGGATTTGAAAGGCCCAAGTATAAACAGTATCTTGTATATTTCTCGGACTCCTAATACAGAATTGTCTCACTATTTCTACAATTGAAAAGCCATCTATTATCAATCGCTTGGTCCACATAAAACATACCTTAAAAGTGTGATGTTTAAGATGCAGCAGTATCATCCATTGAATGGACTAAAACATACATTTGACATGGAAACTGAGATGGCACATGGATGCCTTTCATTGACAAAAAAAAAAGGTTTGGACATGTCCAACCCAAATATTAGTTCTTTCCAGAATGGCGAAAGTAAGACACAACTCGAACTGGAATCTAGTAAGGTTTCGAGATAGAAGCAAATAAATGGTAAATTTGATTCAATAGAAGTATAGGAATGAAATACAATATATTTGTAGTCTGTTGGTGCTTGCCTTCTACTACTACCATCCTTACTATACTAAATCACTTCCTTATGCTGCCTGTAGGTCTGTAATATCATCTTTACCTTCTAAGTTTAAAGCAGATAAAGGCATTTGAGCATTGGAGTGATATATGGAGGGGCAGACTGACATGCTGAGATGTTAGACACAGGGGTAGTTATATGGAGATCTGCAGAAGGCCAAGGATGATATTTCTAATGCAGTCAACCATAATGAGAGTTGATACTAAGTACCTCCCAATACTGAAGATAATTGTCGACTCCTTTGTATTGACGGGATACTTATCGGTTACTGACTTCTATTACTCTAATGGAAACAATTGAATAGGATGTGATATTCATGGAAGAAGTGGTTCAATGCATGAAGAATATAAGGCAAATGCACAAGACAAGCTTAATGATTAAATCTATTTCTATCATTATCCATAAGACTCGTCTGGGAGAGAGAAAAGAGGCAGTCTCAATAGTGCTCTTACATAAGTTTACCAACATACCTATATAGACAATTGACCAAGTGCACGGTTAAATTGATATATTTCTTATGCTTGCTTATTAGTTATTTGAAGAAAATAACACAGGACTGAACCACCCGATTTGGACGTGCTGACGCTTGAGGATCTTGATCTTGGTTACTTAACTCAAAGCAGGAACATTAAACATAGTAATAGGCATGTTTTATGGATGTTGCCTAGGTTTTGAATCTTACGATTGAGCTAAATGATCGTTTCTTTCCTAATTATAGATGCACACAAACTACAAAGAGAAGAAACGTAATAATAAACATGGGATTGAAGAACCTAATCTTTGTTAAGACAAAGTTCCAAATAAAATAAAGATATCTTGCCAGAAGGAATTTTAATGAAGGAAAGGTCATTGAATAGATGAAGCCTTCCAAAACACCAAAAGCCATTGGTTCAATTTCTGATGGTGAAGGTAGTCATGATGAGGGGTTTTCTGGGGAAGTATTGACCTGGAAGCCAATTAAAAAAGTCAAGAACGAAGGATAAGTTCTAAAGCCACTGCAATTACAAATGAAACTAAATAGGTTCATACTAAAAGAGTAAATACAACAAGCACCACCTTCAAAAGGAAGAGGTCAGCACCCAAGAGAGATGCTAAAGAAGATACCAGATGATCATAGTGATTCTACAAAGGAGGAAGAGCCAAATAGCTTCTGATGATTAAACAAGACTAAATCCAAAGGGAATGAATGGGGAGAAAAGATGGAAGAAGTATGCTTTCATATTTGGTTAAGATATGTACTAGTTAAATTATTTGTTAGCTACTGGCCTTTGCTTGTGTCATTAATTTGTCATGCTTTACTATGTTAAGCTTGTTCTGGTTCCGGACTCGAGTTTGGACACAGATATGTTTTATTAATTGTTGTTTGATAAAATAAACTAAAGATAATACGTGGAAACGAGGTTTTATACGAAAACCCGCCCTTCTTCGGTGTTTACAAACAAGATTGTACAATTTAATCCTATACGAGGATGTCGAGTACAATTTATTTAATCTGGGTAAATATTGCTATAGGAGTCTGATCTGCGGTCGATCACTTTGTCCCTTGGACCACACGATGATGAAAAAATGTCGTAGAAGACAGAAAGCAGCTTCGAAGGTTGCTAAAGAGAGTGGATGCCCGATGCCAAAGTCGTCGATCACTTCTCTTTGCCTGAGCTCTGGATTCTTCTCTCTCTCGACCGTTCTCTCCCAATTTCTCCTCTTTTTGTCGACATTTTCCTCTGTTGATAGAGGTCTCTATTTATAGAGTTTTAGTGACAGTGACCACTCAGTCGGTGTAGAAACCGAGTAGTGGAAAGTACAACACCCTTTTACACGACGGTTATAATAACCATTGCCCGCGTATAGATGACCTTTTGAATGAGCGTGTGACGCGTGTCCAACTAAGGGACAACGCGTATAACTGCTGCGAAGATCACGGCGTAGAAGCCACGTAGGTAGTTATCCTTTGTGTAGAAGAGGTTGGCGTAGAAGCCAGTAACTGCACCATGGCGTAGAAGCCAAGTAGGCATAGAAGCCGAGTAGGCGTAGGAGCCGAGTGGGCATAGAGGCCGAGTGGGCGTAGAAGCCGAGTGATGTGGACGTTTTAGCCGAAATTACAGCTTTTGGAGATATAATCAAATCTCTTGCATTAAATGCGGAGATCTGCCCCCATCCTGCGCATTAAATGCAGAGGCGTGTCTTGAAGATTTGCCATCATTCTGCGCCTTAGATGCAGATACGCGTCTCGAATCCTGTACGAAGAGTAACTGCTGACGTGGCAGTCTGTTTGTCTTCTGCGGAGCGTAAGAAGCTCACGTCTGCCTGTGTAAAACTAGGCAGCATATCCCCTTGTATGCGTAAGAGCAATTTACGCAAAGGGAATGTCACTAGACGACGGTTCGGTGACATTTAATCAAATCTCCTGCATTAAATGCAGAGATCCGCCATTATCCTGTGCATTAAATGCAGAGGCGTGTTTTGAAGGTCTGCCACCCTTCTGCGCATTAAATGCAGAGACGTGCCTCGAGAACCTGTCACCGCTATGCGCATTAAATGCAGAGACGTGCCTCGAGTCCTGTACGAAGAGCAGCTTTTGACGTGGCAGTCTGTTTGTCTTCTGCGGAGCGTAAACAGCTCACATCTGCCTGTGTAAAACTAGGCAGTGTATTCCTTTGTATGCGTAAAAGCGGTTTACGCCAAGGAAATGGCAGTAAATGACAGCCTGGGTTGCAGTGCCGCGCCATCATTATAGTCGTCGCCTGGGTAGTCGTGCAGTACTCTTTGTCAGGAGTCCAGACGTCAGGTTCATTGCATGATCTGACAGGTTCATTTCGAAGAATACGAAGCGTTCCTCGTACACTTCAATGTTGCATTGAAAGCAGGTGAGTTTTACGCCATAAAGGCGATGTAGCACCCTTTTTACGCTGAAGCAGCATGGACATACTGCATTACGCGGATGGTCCTTGAGCCTATATTTTACGCTGTGCTCAGCGGAAAAGCTATGTTGCACGTTGATGGCTCTGAGGTCCTCTGTTTTACGCTGCCCTACATCAACATGCTGCGTACAGCTATCCAGCGTATTTTTCATGCTTCTACAAGACCCCCTTCAAAGCTTTTAAATTCCTCGTAATTTGAAACGCTTTGAATGAAGCATGAAACGTTCCTCGTAATTTGAAACGCTCTGAATGGAGCCTGAAACGGTCAAGTCTGACACGCTCTTTCAAGGCTGACTTTATGGCAGAGTTATTGGGGATCGGTGTGATCTCTTTCGCCTATAAA
Organism: Iris macrosiphon; assembly: GCA_036927795.1. Classification (NCBI taxonomy): domain Eukaryota; kingdom Viridiplantae; phylum Streptophyta; class Magnoliopsida; order Asparagales; family Iridaceae; genus Iris; species Iris macrosiphon. The sequence goes on from JAYESA010000014.1 coordinate 162,468,779, forward strand.
AAGGCTGAGGAGTTAACCTGCTCTTCCCACATTTCCTTCACCACACAGAGATGATCGTCGGAGTTCGTCGGTTCGACTTGAGGAAGAAAAAGACCATGTTCTTCCAGCATGTAAGAAGCCGAAAAAGACGGCGTCTTCGAGAAAATGTCCTCTGCAACGATGGATCATGGAAGGATATCATAGCCTCCTCTGCTCGGGATAATCAGCAACTTTGTATGGTGGTTCTTCGGGAGAGAGGAAGGGTCGTATTAGACCACACAGCTTGAAAGCTGTATCTTCTCCCGTTACTCGTGGACGATGGACAAACTAGCCCTGTCGTTCATGGAGAGCAGACAAACTAGGCTCTGTCCTCGAGTATTGAGTTGGTTGAAATACATCAACTCAATCTGTCACGGCGTACGGAGGACGGGATCTGCATAATTTAAGCAGGCCCACTTTTGTATCCTCCCGCCGTTGATCATTTCATATCAGTCAGTTTGCGGGAACCGACTGACTGCTGGAGAAGATGGATGAAGAATTCCGCCCTTGCGAGAACCTGGCAGAACATATTCTGGGCGCGATCTTCAGACGACGATGAGGAAGTCCTTTGTAGACGGGATTTCCCTCATATGTAATCATGTTTTAAAAAAAATCGTCTTTCTTCTGTGCATATGATCATCTTGCCATATATTTTTGCTGTGAAGTCTGAATATGTGTAGCTTTGACACATCTGATACTTTACGCCGACTCTGATAGAAAGAGTGTTAGGTCATGTCCTGTCTTTTACGCATAACTAAGGATGCGCAGAAAGCCGCTTAGCATTCGAGTATTCGAACTGTCCTGCTGTTAGGAATGAGGAACCGCGTAGAATTCTGAACTGTCACTTCTGATAAACAGAATCCTTGTTCAGACTATCATCTTCAAGCATGGTTTCTCGAAAATCCTTTGGAACAGGGCGAGAAATGGATGTCAAAAACTGAGTCGCCATCTTGAACTGTAGACGAAATATTCAGACTGGATTCTGGATGAACTTCGAATCGACTCATGAAGAAGAGTAATTTTCAATGTTGAACTCTGTATGCTTTGGGTACTTGGGATATTTTGAGGTCAAGAAGGAGTATCTTCTGTGTGAACTCTTGTAATTGACCGCCTTGAGAATCGTTCAGATGTACGCGTACTCTGGCCTGCGTATCTTTCAGATGTGCGGAAAGTCATAGCATAGAATCATAAGTTCGTAGCCTCTCGAGCGTAAAAGCTGCTGAACATGAGAGCATCCGGACGTAGAATTGTAGATTTGTAGCTTCTGAAAAGGAAATCTTCCGAGCGTGAAGTTGTGGATCTGTTGCCTCTGAGCGTAAAAGCCACCGAGCGTGAAATCATAGATTTGTAGCCGCTGAGCGTGAAGTCGTAGGTTTGTAGCCTCTCGAGCGTAAAAGCTGCTGAGCATGAGAGCATCCGGACGTAAAACTATAGACTTATAGCCTCTGAGCGTAAAACCGTAGATCTGTAGCCGTCGAGCGTAGAAAGCTCCTTAGCGTAAAAACCACGAATCTGCTTCGCACGAAAACTTTTCGAATTCACTGACTGTCCGTCTTCTCTGAGTAAATAGGCTGACGTAGTCCCCAATCATAACCGAATATTAATTATGAGATTTGGTTCGAGATTCGAGGAGTCCATCCGAACTCTATATATATACCCCAAGTTTCTGAGAGAAAAACTTTTCATCCGTCTTCTGCAAAAGAAAGCCTTCGACTGTTCGAGTTCTTCTTCGTTTCTTCTCCGAGCCTTCAAAGTTTCCAGTAATGGCCTCGAAACAACTCTCCTCCTCTAAGGGAAAGAAGGTTGATTCTTCTTCTCGTTCTTCAGCTCAAGCGAGAGCATCTTCGGTCGGGCAAGGCGAACTTCATTCTGAGCGAAGTATCCCGCCGACGAGCAGTGCACCCGGCCTTAAAGGTAGAGCTTTTGGGACAAAAAAGAACGACTGAAAATCCTTCGCACACGTTGTACGTGAACGCGCTAGGTCGTCTTCTGTGCTGATAGCCTCTTCGAGGAAGATGATGCACAGAGATATTTCATCTTTTACGCCCACATTTCTAATGTTTCAGCGCAAAAACTCCATATTTTCGCAGTCTGGCGTAAAAGCTTTGACTGTCGAAAGTTGGCGTATACTATATAATTTGAGTGTTACGCAGGGATGAAAATTCCGGCGTAATAACTCAAATTTAGGCAGTCTGGCGTAAAACACAGACTGTCGAAAACTTTCCGTATACTGCCAGTCTTGAATTTTACGCCTCGGAATGGGATTCCAGCGTAAAAGCTCAAGTTTTTGCAGTCTTGGCATAAAGCACACACTGTTGATTTTTGGCATATGCTGCAAGATTATAGAAACTGACTTGTCTTTCTTGCATTTTGCAGTTAACTTGCACGCGTCTCCATTGGCTGAGGTGATGGGTTCCGTTGCCGGGATGCTGCACTCCAACTAACTGGAGGATTTGTCCCACGTGACATTTCCCATCTCTGGACCCCAGTATCCCGAAGGAAGGAAAATTTTGATATCGGCTCAAGGAGAGCGGATGTTGTTGAGCATGATCAACGGAGAGTCCCTGACGTATATAGACGGGGACCAATACATAAAGCCGACTTTCCTCTTCGGGGACATGATTGACAAGCAGTCTCAGACGAAGCCCAAGAAAGAACTCTGGATTTTCCCTGCCGGGAGCTTGGTTTTGTATCTGTCCAAGATGCTGAGAGACTATCCCATCTCGGCATTCTTCCATGCTACACATCCCAGGAGGATGTCGTGAACGCTGACTCCCGATCTTCACGGCAGGCCGGGGAAGATATTTCATCTGAAAGGAGCTGACCAGGGGTCGTTTGTCAGCCGCCCTTCCAGCTCTGTGACGACGTTCAGGGGATTGTACCCGGACAGTGTCCCGAGTGAAGACAGTTTAGTGATCCAGCCGGTCCAATTACCGACTTTCTGCAATGATTTCATGGGGCACGGGGGAGTATACCCTAAGGTGAACCCTCGGACAAGTGGGTGGATCGCCCCTACAAATCTTCGATGGACTCGCTTAGCTGAATGGGCCCTGAAGCATTTTCAGACCGAACTGGAGGGCATTGGTCTGTTTGCAGCTGTGAGTGCCACCAGTGTTGGGTTACCTCTCAACCCCAACCTGTTTCTGGCACTGATGGAGCGATATATCTCACTCACCGGGACTTTCGCCACTCCACTGGGGGAGTTGGGATTGGCCCTCCACGAGATGGCAGAGATCTCGAGACTGCCGATGGAGGATACTCCATATAAAGAGTATGTTCCCACGAACCGGGAGTTAGGGAATTCAGACCCTCGGGTAGTGGAAGTGTACCAGGAGCTGATGTGCCACTACCTCGCTTGCACCGCCTTTTATGGTGAGCCCTCAGATTTGGCTCACATTAATAAATGGACGCCCTACCTCTTCTTTCACCGGTCCAGGACTGCTAAGCCGGAGAAGGTATTGGAAGGCAAGGATCAGCCTTTGAATCCTCTGAGCGTGCTTAATGCTCAGGTAGTCGACGATCTCATGGAAGACGCTGGGGCTCCGGACTGGATCCTCGACGAAGGGATAGGGAAGTATCCTGTAGGCACTAAGGCCTATAGTTATTTGAGGCGTTGCTGCAGGCCTCTGTCCAGGGAAGCTCAACTGGGTGGCTTCCTCTCCATATGGCTGCGCCGACTGGTGGTACCCGGCATCGCATCTGCGGACCGCATTCACCGTAACACGCTATGGCCTGCAGTGCGTCTGGTGTTCGGGGCAAGACTGGGCTTGTTCCCTGCCATGGTGTGCCGCATACAAGCTAGCCTGAGGGCCATGACTGACGGGCTGCTCGTCGATGAAACTCGGCGTGATAGCTTTCCCAGGGTAGAATTACCATACATGTATCTGATGGGATGGTTAATTCTTCATAACCCCAGGATTATGTCTCCCGGCTCTGGCAGTAGTTCGGGGGCTAGTTTCCTGTTGAACTACAAGAATTCCTCCTGGAACGTGACCACAGTTATAGACTGTCGGCGGGTGCTGAATTTCAGTCACAGCTGGAAGCTCTTCTGCACTGTCCCCCCTGTACATCTCAATCAACAGGGGATCAGACTTCAGGACGTAGGCGACGGGAAGACCGTTCTTTCTCCTGAGGCTTTGGTTGGTCTGTATCAGACCTTCCCATCTACTGTACAGAAGTGAAGACCATTGCTTCTTCGAGCCCTACTTGCCTAGTCGGTTTGCCAGGCAATTCGGGTACGACCAGTTGCACGTGGGCAACGCCGTCACCAGCTTCAGGTTCAGAGGCGGACTCATTGATGGAGCGAGAGGATGGCGATACTTAATCATGGGTTGCATTGAAGCAATTTTTACCGTGCCCGTCATTTCACTCTCCACGGAGCTGCGCATTCTACACTCGTATGCCCAGTTCTATGTGGCAACGAACACCTTCCATCGCGATTTTGATATGCATGGAAGTTTTATGGTGCCCTCTTCCAAGCCTAGGGGAAGAGTCGAAGTCCCCTCGGTTTCTTCTGACGAGGGTGAGGAGTCCGTCAATCCAGATGAGCCTCTGTTGGCGGTACCGAGGGGTGAAGTACCTCCGCCCACAGGGGCTTTGGTTATCTCTGGGAAGCGAAGGGCTCCTGCTCCGAAGGAGACTTCCCCTCGCAAGAGGAAGAAGAAGGTTACTCGTCCTCTCCGAATTCCCGGCAATGAGGCTCCTGGAAGTGAGCATGCATCTCCCCCTGTTGGGGATGATTCTTTAATTGGAGGTTCCTCGTCTTTTAGAGAGGGAACCTCGACAGTCCCGGCTGGCGGTGCCGGAGAAATCCTGCTGGAGGCTGCTGTCGCTGCTACCACTTCGGGCAGTGGAACGAGATCGCCTTCGGGCCCGAGCCGGATGAGGATATCTTTATCCAGGTCAGTATCGGGAGAAACTCCCGCCGTGTCTGTAGGTGCACCCAGCGAGATTCCAGCCGATGAACCTCGGTTGGAACTTGACGAGGACCTACAAGAGCATTTGTCAATGTTCGTTAGCGCACCCCCCTTCTCCAGGTATGACAGCTTGCCTAGCATCACTAAGAAATGATTTAGCTGTACTGGCCGCGGACGCGACATATACACCATTGGCCATGGGTAAATGTCGTCTTTTATGCTTCTTTAGAAAAATTAACATTATGTTGATATTAACTTCCTTTTGTCTTCTTTTCAGGGGAAGACATCTTCGGGGAGGGCAGTGTAGATGCGCCCTTTGGCTCTGTGTCAGGTCCTGGCGGCGACACGGAGGTGCCTGATTTTGAAGAGACACTTTCGGGTGTCGGCTCGCCTGTCGAAGAAATTCCGACATCTCAAGAGGAGGACGAGCCTGTGATTGCGACAATGCCTCCTTTGAGTACGTCGGTCACTTCGTCCGGTGTTGGCGCTTCTTTTGTCGCACCACCTATTGAGGCGATGGCCGTGGCAACATCGTCTGCGGTTGTTCCTGGAGGAGAATTCGCCAATATCGGGGCCACTCCCAGCGTCCATTCGGATCTAGCTGCGCTGACCGAGCAGTACACTAGTATCTTCTACACCACCTTGAAAATGTTAATATCCATGGTGTTGGAGAAGAATTTGAGCTTTGCGTCGCTGAGGAGGTCCTCCCGGTCCGCGATATTGCCAATCCGGGAATTCAACGACACTGGGGTAACTGACACGCTTGAGGAGATAGTTAATGGTTTGGAGCAACCTATTAACGAATACTTGCAGCTAGCTCGAGTCAACATTGACGGTCTCGTTCAAGCTAGGTACGACTCCCTGACTGCGCAGCTTGCTGAACAGATGGAGTCTCTGAATAAGTCCATCGAGGCTCAGCAGCAGGAGATGGATCGTGAGCGTGTCCAATTGAAGTATAACGTTCCCGAGTTGACCCGGTGCGAAGCCGAATATGAGGAAGTGGCAGCGAAGGCCCGCATATTGAAGGATGAGCTCGTTCGAGTAGAGGCGAAGGCTCTCTTTGTCGGCAGCCCAAGATGTGCAGCGACGGGCGACTGTTCAGCAGAATCTGACGCGTGTGGGTGCTTTCCACTCAGGTTTTGTGCGGGCTCGGTCTGAGCTAGCTGCTTTGAACAACAATGCGACAAGGATGGAACGGGCTCACGCCGACGTCTTGAACTCCCGGGATGAGAGAATGGTTGCTCTGGCGCAGCAAATTCGCGACCTAACCGCTCCCCCCAAATGATGTACCTTTTTGCTCTTTAATGTACTTTCGCTCTTTTTTGGGAATAATAAAGAGGCTTTCATCTGACTTTGTGGACCCATCATTTTGGAATATAAATGACAGGTTTGGGTAAAAGTGATATCAGAGGTAATATGGACGTAATATACTCTCGGTAAGTTTTAGCAGGATATATCTATTCAGAGGTTATATGGACATGATAGAATATGCTTTTAGCTAAAATTTGTACGCAAAACACTATCAGAGGTAGTATGGACGTGATAGGTCTTGAAGTTCCAAATTAGTTAAACATATCTATTCAGAGGTAATATGAATATGATAGAACATGATCCAACTAGTTTCGTTTTGGAAGTAGTTTTGTCAGAATGAGATTTTCGCCTTATTCCACTTGAGCAAAGGAGGTTAAGCATGGTACCTCTTCAGGAATTTGCCATTGATGGGAGCCATCAACAAGTCTCCATTAGGCTTGGCCAACCTGTAAGCGCTGTTTGAGAATGTCATCTCGATCACATAAGGACCTTCCCATTTGGGCTGGAATTTACCCTTACTTCTGTGAGTAAGAATCATCGGCCTTCTCACAGCTAAGACTAACTCGCCAACTTTGAACACTATTTCCTTTACTTTTTGATTAAAAGCTCTGGAAATGCGTGCTTGGTAGAACGCGATGCGCTGTTGAGCTTGGAGGCGTTTCTCGTCTAATCCTTCTAGCTCTTGAAGCCTTAAAAGGTCGTTCTTTTCTTGAGTCAGCTCATTAGCCACGGCTATCCTGAGTGACGGAATCTGGATTTCGATGGGGAGAACTGCTTCGCTCCCGTAAACCAGTGAGAATGGGGTGCAACCTGTCGGTGCTCGTACCGTTGTGCGGTATGCCCAGAGACATTCTCCCAGCTTCTCATTCCAATCCCTCTTGTTCGAAGAGACGAACTTTTTCAAGAGCTTGATAATGGTTTTGTTGAAAGCTTCCGCCAAACCATTAGCAGCAGGATTATATGCCGTAGAGGCCACATTTTGTATTCGATTTTTATCGCAAAATCGATGAAACGCTTGGCTGATGAACTGAGGTCCATTGTCATGAATTATCCTTCGGGGTATCCCAAAGCGATAAATGACATGATGCTTGATGAAGCTGATCACATTAGATGCCTTCACCTCAGCAAGAGGGATCGCCTCTGCCCATTTGGAGAAATAATCCGTGATGGCCAGTATGAACCGGTGACCTCTGGAAGAAGATGGGTGAATAGGACCAATGATATCCATACCCCATGCTTCGAAAGGCCAGGATGCAACCGTAGGATGTAGATGTTCATCGTCGTCCGGGAAATAGGTGTAACACCATCCGGGACTTCTTGGGGAGACAGATTGCCAAATTGCAGAGAGATCATGTTGGCTGTGACCGTCTTCTCGCTGTTGCGCAGAGTGATGGCCTTAGCATCGATCAGCTCCTGGATCTTCCTCTTTAGTACATAACACGCCTTTGTGGGGTGGTGTATGTACCTATGGAAGATGCAGTACTTGGGGTTATTGGTACTGCCGGCTTCATTGGGCCGTCTCACCTCAGGAAGGGTAATCTTGCCGCTTTTGACGAGACATTCGAATATGCTCGAAATATCGTCGTCGTCGAAAGAGTACACTTCAACGGGCCTGGAAGTCCCAGGTTTCGTCTGCGTGGTAGCCACAGTCTTTTGCCTGGACGTGTTGATCGCCAGAGCTTCTTTACCCTTGGTACCACGAGGGTGGTCGGTGTTGGAGGATGACCTCTTGCCTTTATCAGAGGCTGAGATCATGATGCCATTATCGCGCGCCTTCTGACTGTTGTCCTCCGCGGCTACAGCTGAGATGATGAACGAGGGTCAATCATGGAACTGATATGGTCCTATGAACACCGAGATCACGGGAAGAAGGTTCTTCCTGCAAATGTCCACCAATGCCGAGTCTGGAACTAATGGAGGCATTTGCAAAGTGGCTTGACGAAAACGTTCGATGAAAGTACGAACATTCTCTTTTTCCTTCTGCTTGACTTCGATGAGAGAGGACAAAGACATGTCCATCCCTCCCTCGTAGAATCGCGTGAAGAATAAAGCCTTGAAGTCTTCAAAGGAAGTAATGCAGTTGTCCACCAGACTTCGATACCACTGATAAGCTACCCCCGAGAGACAGCCCTTGAACACCCGAGTGAGGAGGGCGTCGTTCCCTTGTAATAACACCGTCATCATACTGAAGTAGTTCATGTACTGACTCGGTGATGTTTTTCCCTCGAACAAAGTCACAGTCTGTGGTTTGTATCTAGGAGGGAAAGGGACCTCTTCCCAGATAGCTGGGTAAGGTTGGTTGATTCCCAATTTCTTGAGCTAATCTTTGTGCTTCAGGGCATCAAATTGGGCTTTCAACTCCCGTACTGCCTGCATCGGATCTTCAGCCGGTAGCGGGACCACGGAGTAATGAGGAATCGATTGCTTCGCGACTCCAACGAGAGGTAATACATTCTCCGAGTGAGGAAGTGGAGGAACTGCTGACTCCTGATCTAGAGCAGGCTCCTGGATCGCGTTGGATGGTGGTAAGTCCACCCCCACACGTATCTGAGTTGGAGGGACCGATGGTTGAGTCATAGCAGCTGTCTGTTGAGTCAGCATCATCCGGTGCATGTTCTCCATCATGGATTGCATTTCTTTCAGAGATGTCTCCAGTACAGTAATGCGCTGCTCAGCGCTCCCCGATGGGGAAGCTTCCTCGTGTTCATCTCCAATGGCATAAACTCTCATCTCCCTGGGTGTCATTGAAGGATTAGTATAGGTCTCTGTTGAAGTTGACTCTATACTTTCGGCGTCTGATTCGTCTGATTCGGGAGACTGGCGACCCCCAGCTTCGGAATCAGAAGAGTACGAAGTCGGTTGTCGCGACCTCGAACGGGTGTTTCGGAACACCCCAGCTTCAGTGTTTCTAAGGAGCTGGTTGAATCTCCTTCGGCTCGGAGCTCTAGAGGGATGACGTCTTGAGCCCGATCTTCCTCTAGGTATGTGTGAAGCCATGTTCACTGATGCATGTGTGGGCTCTTCCTCTTGGAAAGACGGAGAGTAGCTCAACCGGTCGAAAACCGACCGTTTTGCTTCAGAGCAGCAACAATTAATTACAATCCTATGACTATTACAATAGTGCTCGTTAGGAGGCGTAATAGACATGCTAGAAGATCCCCTATCCTTGCGTTTCTGGATGAGGTACCCACGCAGGTCGGAAGAGGAAGAAGAAGATGGCTTGTTCCTTCTGTTCACATCAGTGGGCATGCGGATGTTGGGAACCATAGTTTTTCCTGTGCCACCTGTATACAACAGGTTGGCCATCTGGGTGGCGGATAATCCCCGAGGAGGGTGTCTTTCCGCGAATTGAGCCTTCTTACGCTGAGGGACTTCTCCTGGCGTAATTCGGACTGGCGTAAAGCCGAGGAGGTCCTCAGTCGGCAGTCAGCTCCTCGCGTAATCCGGAGGGCTGGCAGATTCTTCTCTTGCTGGCGTAAAGGCCGAGAAGTTGAGCAGTCCGCCACTTGCTTTCCCTTGCGTAGATTGCAGGGATCATCTGCTTTTCCGCGGAAGGCAGATGCATTTCTACGCGCGGAGCGCGTTTGGGATTCCTGATTTGGCGCTGAGACATTATCAGAAATTTTGTCTGTTCCGCCAGGGACGGGAGACTGGTTTCTACGCGCAGAGCGCGGTGTATGCTTTTGGACTAGCGCTGAGGCATTGTCCGAAGTTTCGTCTGTTCCGCCAGGGACGGGAGACTGAATTTTACGCGCAGAGCGCGGAGTATACTTCTGGATTAGCACTGAGGCATTGTCCGAAGTTTTGTCTATTCCGTCAGTGACGGGAGACTGAATTTTACGCGCAAGGCGCGGAGTATACTTCTGGATTGGCGCTGAGGCATTGCCAGAAGTTTTGTCTATTCCGTCAGTGACGGGAGACTGAGTTTTACGCGCAAGGCACGGAGGGAGCGATGCTACCACCTCGTTGGTCGGAGAGTCGACAGGAATGGTAGGGGATGTCTTGGGCATCCAGACCTTACGCAGTTTCCTGTTGTCTTGGACAGAGAGAGAGTGAGAGCTACCCCCTGTTCGAAGCATGTCTTCGTAGGCAGACTGGTCGAATTGGACGACCAGAATCTTCTTTACGGATCCCACGGATACCGCATCGTGTTGAGCAATTGCTTCCTCATCAGAAGAGAAAGATGTCCCCATCAGAGTCGCCATCTTGTTGTTTGATAAAATAAACGAAAGATAATACGTGAAAATGAGATTTTATACGAAAACCCGCCCTTCTTCGGTGTTTACAAACAAGATTGTACAATTTAATCCTATACGAGGATGTCGAGTACAATTTATTTAATTTGGGTAAATATTGCTATAGGAGTCTGATATGCGGTCGATCACTTTGTCCCTTGGACCACACGATGATGAAGAAATGCCGTAGAAGACAGAAAGCAGCTTCGAAGGTTGCTAAAGAGAGTGGATGTCCGATGCCAAAGTCGTCGATCACTTCTCTTTGCCTGAGCTCTGGATTCTTCTCTCTCTCGACCGTTCTCTCCCAATTTCTCCTCTTTTTGTCGAACTTTTCCTCTGTTGATAGAGGTCTCTATTTATAGAGTTTTAGTGACAGTGACCACTCAATCGGTGTAGAAACCGAGTAGTGAAAAGTACAGCACCCTTTTACACGACGGTTATAATAACCATTGCCCGCATATAGATGACCTTTTGAATGAGCGTGTGACGCGTGTCCAACTAAGGGACAACGTGTATAACTGCTGCGAAGATCACGGCGTAGAAGCCACGTAGGTAGTTATCCTTTGTGTAGAAGAGGTTGGCGTAGAAGCCAGTAACTGTCACCATGGCGTAGAAGCCAAGTAGGCATAGAAGCCAAGTAGGCGTAGGAGCCGAGTGGACATAGAGGCCGAGTGGACGTAGAAGCCGAGTGATGTGGACGTTTTAGCCGAAATTACAGCTTTTGGAGATATAATCAAATCTCTTGCATTAAATACGGAGATCTGCCCCCATCCTGCGCATTAAATGCAGAGACGTGTCTTGAAGATTTGTCATCATTTGTGCCTTAAATGCAGATACGCGCCTCGAATCCTGTACGAAGAGTAACTGCTGACGTGGCAGTCTGTTTGTCTTCTGCGGAGCGTAAGAAGCTCACGTCTGCCTGTGTAAAACTAGGCAGCGTATCCCCTTGTATGCGTAAGAGCAGTTTACGCAAAGAGAATGTCACTAGACGACGGTTTGGTGACATTTAATCAAATCTCCTGCATTAAATGCAGAGATCCGCCATTATCCTGTGCATTAAATGCAGAGGCGTGTTTTGAAGGTCTGTCACCCTTCTGTGCATTAAATGCAGAGACGTGCCTCGGGCATCTGTCAGTATTCTGCTTATTAAATGCAGAGACGTGCCTCGAGAACCTGTCACCGCTATGCGCATTAAATGCAGAGACGTGCCTCGAGCCCTGTACGAAGAGCAGCTTTTGACGTGGCAGTCTGTTTGTCTTCTGCGGAGCGTAAACAGCTCACATCTGCCTGTGTAAAACTAGGCAGTGTATTCCTTTGTATGCGTAAAAGCGGTTTACGCCAAGGAAATGGCAGTAAATGATAGCCTGGGTTGCAGTGCCGCGCCATCATTATAGTCGTCGCCTGGGTAGTCGTGCAGTACTCTTTGTCAGGAGTCCAGACGTCAGGTTCATTGCATGATCTGACAGGTTCATTTCGAAGAATACGAAGCGTTCCTCGTACACTTCAATGCTGCATTGAAAGCGGGTGAGTTTTACGCCATAAAGGCGATGTAGCACCCTTTTTACGCTGAAGCAGCATGGACATACTGCATTACGCGGATGGTCCTTGAGCCTATATTTTACGCTGTGCTCAGCGGAAAAACTATGTTGCACGTTGATGACTCTGAGGTCCTCTGTTTTACGCTGCCCTGCATCAACATGCCAGCGTATTTTTCATGCTTCTACATTAATGTTGTACTATAGCTTTCCATAGTAGTTTATAACTTTGCTTATTATTATGTTTATATCATTTTACATTAACATCGATGTTGAGTATATATATATATTGGAATATTGATTCTGTTTTTAATGCCATTATGTTTATTTTAATTTTTCTCTTAATACGAATATGGTAGAAATCATTAGGGCTAATTATAGTTTAGACCCCGGATTTTATACCAGCTTAGAGTTTAAGCCCTAACATGTCCAACTGAAAAATTTAGACCCTGGATTTTTATTTTTTGTTTTATTTTTCCCATTATATCCTCCCTAGTCTACATAGGGAGGTTTTATTGTCAAGCATGGAAGGGAGGGTATAATGGAAAAAATGAAAGAAATAATAAAAATCTAGGGTCTAAACTTACTAATTGGATAAGTCAGGGCTTAAACTCTAAGCTGGTAGGGGCCCAAATCATTATGAGTCTATAACCAACTAGCTTTTTCTTTTTCCAGATACTGTCAAATATCCTCTTTGGTGATGAACAGCAGAGATAAGTCATTTAATTTTTTTTTAAATCTTAAAGCATGGAGTGGTATTTCCCTTTATTATGATATGATCTTTCCATAGAACCCTATAAGGCATCCAATAAAGATGTCCATTCTCAAGGCATCACCAACAATATGTCCGTTATTCCCAATCGAACATATGCCAGAATTCAATCCGCAATGACATAGATCCCTAAAATTTAGAACCTAGCATTGAACATTTACAACACATACAGAAATGACCATATATGCTCAAGTGATACAAATAAACAGATATAGCTTTGCAGTGTGTACTTATGAAATCCTTATCTCAAAAAGATAAACATACATACTTATGGAATAGAAGAAATAGTTTCCGTAAATTAACAGATATTGTTATTATGACAGCAGAAAGAATGTATAAGGGGCGACTGGTATGCATATTTCAATTTTCCCCCGAAATTCCATCTTCCTGAGAATTCTATCCCAGGCATCAAATTCATGTTCATGGGTGTTTGGTATAATATGTAGCATTCCCCCAAATATAGAATTGTTACGCAACACGCCAACGGCAACCTTGGCCCTCTATCTTCATTAGTGGGGATGGGCCCTTATGGGGGGTGTTCTGTACCGAAAGGTCTGGACCTTGTTCGTGCCAGCGACTTTTGTATAGTTACAAAGGTAACCGGTAGGTGACTTTGGAATCTCTCGTGGTCCAGGAATTCCTGCTTCCGTGAAGTCGGTTTGGGTAAGCAGCTGTAAGGGGTAACCTGAAGTCGACTACGACTTGTCATGTGTTTAAATAAGTAAATTATGGACATTTCGTGGCATAATTCCTGAATCACCCCTGACACAATGTATCTTTCTCGTGGTTTTTGGCTCCAGAGAGGGGTCATTCCGGCCGCATTTGGATTAGATTAGGTTTGGGTTTGGGTATGATATGGTCAAGTCAGATCTTGCTTGGATCGGGTCAGATCCGATCAGGTTTGGGACCAACAGATCCTGTTCGGGCCCGAGTCGGTCAGCTCCAGTTTCGGATTGAGTTCGGATCCGAGTCAGGTTGTGCTTCATCGGGTCAGGTTCATATCCAGTATAAACTCGGGCCGGACATGATTCGGTTAGGGCTCAGTCAGGTCGAGCTCAGACCAACATTCAAGCTCGGGTTCGCATTCAGGTATGTGTGAGGTTTGTTTGAGTGGTCAGGTTCGGCGAGCTCGAGCCGCATCATGTGGAGTTTGGTATGGATAAGGCCAGGTTTGGATCTAGTCAGGTCGGGTCCCATCCAGATCGTAATCATGGTAGTTTGGTTAATATCTAAACTGTAAGTATTCTCAATAGAAGGGTATACATAATACTACATCTCACCCTAGGAACAGTGTTCCTCCGTATGGTGGGAATATGATGCCCAAGGGAATTTATTATTCCCATGAAATTTTAACTTGGCCTATGCCAAAGGCAATAATATGGATGGGAACAATATTACCACGAATCATATGCCCCTAAAATGCTTGACACATTACTATAATTTTAAGAACTCCCTAATCATCAAAAGGTCCTAGGAAACAATTTGGAAAATATAAAAAATGCTCACCTGTCACGCATCCAGGCATCTACATGATCTCCAACTTCCCATACATAATTCCCAACAGCCTCCCGGCGACGCTTCCTTGTGCCTTCATGTTTTGATGTTGTCATAGGATGGGCCATGCGTATTCTAGGAGCTGTGTTTCCTTCACCTTCAAGCGATAACCATTCCTTTAGCTGTCCAGAACCTGCGTAGAGAAATTTATAGCGGTAAATGTTACCAATCCCAGAAGAATGTGGTCAAAATAGTTGGTGTGCACCTTATTAAAGGAGACAAGAAGTCGCGATTAGAAGTGTTGCTATTATAATCGCTTGCTTACCTTTGTCGGTGAGAAGATTATCATAGCAAACATATGCTTTATTATCTTTTAGATCAAGGACATGAGCAGAAAACCAAGCTCCTCTAAGACCATCAGCATCAGATACAACCTAAAATAGATTTCATAGTAAAGATTTCAGTAAAGGACTAGTACAAACTAAAATAGATACAACCTAAAATAGATCAAAGTGAAAACAACAGGTCAAAAGATCATTAAAAAATGGGCATTTCTACAACACATATTCAAAACATTAAACCTGTTCAGCTTCGAAGAACATATTATAATGTAAAACCTCAAAGAGAGCAATGTGAAATACAGCAGACCAATATATTGTCGAAAAATGGGCACTCCTAAATTATAAATACATACAATCAGAACATTAGATCAGTTCAGCTTCGAAGAACATATTAACGAGAGCAAAGTGAAATACACTAGATCAAAAGATTGTCAAAAAATGGGCACTTCTAAATTACAATTAAAGACATTGAAAACATCAAACTTGGTCAGTTTCGAAGGACCTATTAAAATGCATATACCTCAACAAGAGATCCCGGTTGTATGTCACTTTCCATCAGATTGGTCGACAATTGATCTCTTTGATGCCTATCATTTCGAACATTTACAGAATTTACCAATTCATCTGCTCAAATAAAGCCAAATTCGTTATCAGAAATCTAACACCTTTCATACATAAATTAACATTGTTTGGTACTCGAAAAGTAACAGAATAGTTGCTTATTATACCTTGATAGTTTCCAGCCAATGTATCACTATTAGAAACTCTATATCCAGTACCAGTTTTCTGTATGCCTTTATTGTTCAAAGGCTTTTCATTAGATTGTTTTACCACTCGATCATGATGATCACTGTGGTTCAAACCCACATCTCCTGCTCCAAGCAGGTTGTTTGTATTGAGATTTTCAGTGCCAGTCTGCGGTACTTTCCAGAAAGCCTCCGGACCAGCATCTACCAAATCACTCAATCTGAAAGGCAAGGGATCACCCATTGCAATGATGGCTCCTGCTTGTGATACAGCTTCTGCAGCAAGTTCTGCAGCTTTTACTATGGCATCAATATTCTCTGCTCGTTTTGTTGCAGCAGAAGCAGCTTCAACTCTTCTCCCGGCAGCCTCACATGCAGCGGAAATGACTGAACTAGATCCATTGATCTTGTCCTTTCCCTTTACTGAATCAGGTGTTAACCTTCCCAAGTTTTTTCCTGTATCAGAACCACTTTCTGGAATCTGAGTCAGATTTCCTTTTGTTGCCAAACCCAGAGTTTCATCAGCCATCATCTTTGCCTGTAAAGCTGCATCCAATGCAACTTTAGCAGCTGCCGCAGCTGCCTTTGCAACAGATGCAGCAGCAGCAGCAGCTACTGCTACAGAAGCAAGTTTTACTTCAACTTCTGAAGCCAATCCAGTATCTCTCTGGGCAGCTAACTGGCTCCATATGTCTTGACTGTGCCTGACGGAAGCAGCAGCAAGGGAAGCAGCATCCTCAGCTTGCAGCTTAGCCTGCTCGATTCTACTGTTTGTCTCTTCTGAAAAGATGGCCCTCTGCTCAGTACTATTATTGCTTACTATCTGATAAGGGGCAGGAAAGATGTTAGGTGTAGTTGTGAAAAGGTTACCAGAGGCAACCTTAGTTGGCATGCTGGAAGGCGAGACCAAGTCTGTAGATGCAAGTGGAACAATTTCAGCAATAGCAGTAGAACCGGGTTCTGTGGTAGATTGAGAAACAGGAATAGTTGAACTAAGGTCCTCAGATCCTGCAGCCTTCTTTCTTTTTCTGGGCTTCTGACTATTGGAGGCATTCTTATTGGTCCCTGGGCTTGCGGTCTTCCTTTGAGTTTCATTCTTCATAACTGTCACTGCAGTTACATTCGAGGGACTTGAAGTTGGCAGTAAAGCACTAGGGGCCACAAGCTGAATATGCGGAGAACGTGGCATGGATGAGTCTCTAACAGGAGTTACTTGGACTGTTTCGACAAAAGAAACTGTTGAATATTTTGTCACAGCATTAAGTGTTGAACCTTGGATTGGGACACCTCCTGGTCCATTATGAGGGGCTTGAGACGACCACGGTATACTATTGTTCGCAAATTGCCTTGTCTGTGAAGAATAATAAGATTGCAATGGAGACAAAGCCTGATTGAAGTCAAGGTGAACGCCTCTTGGCTTATTAGGGTTTAGCACATCATTAGTAGAGATACTCCACACAGGAGATGGCAAAGGAGTGGAATTTTGAAGAGCTGACGGTACAACCTTGCCACCACTTTGATTAGCAGAAGTATTGGAGACTTTGCTTTGAAAAGAGCTGCTTCTCGCCACATGTTCAGGCATCCGTACAGCTGTATTCAGTCAATACCAGATAAACCTAAATCCATTCAGTTCACTACAACAGTTAGTTTAAAAGAGCATTTAGTGAAATACCTGAATGAGTATGTTTTGTCTCAGAATTAACAAGAGGTGACTTCTGATTCTGATATTTTTCTGAAGACAAACGCCACACAATTTCCCACAAGCTTCTTCCCCTATCTGTTTGTACGAAATAATAAGCAACTAAAATTAAAGCGTAAATTAACAAAAGATGACAAGATGAGAAGTGATGATAAAAAAGAGATTAAATAGACCCACCAGTTCCTCCAAAGGCCGAAACCATACAAGCCTCATCCGGTGGGATACCCTGACTGCAACAATAAAATATGAAAGTATCATTTGATGAATACAATGGAAATTAAGGATGTGATTTATTCAGTTAAAACCAAATAATTGAACCAAACTGACCAAGTTTATTTGATTAAGTGTAGTCAGGTACAGCTAGGTGTGTTTTTTTTTTTTTTTTTTTTTGAAAATAAGGTACAGCTAGGTTCACTTTTCACTCTTCCACTATTTGGTTTTCCTATGGGAAAAAGTTAATCGACCAACCAAATAAAACCAAACTGATGGCCAATGGGATTATAAATCTATCCTTCAATATCCCTTTATTCTTCTCTATAAATATCAACATAATCCCTACTGCGCTACCACTAAGCTATGTTTCTGAGTTTCTTTCCTGAGAAAACCTGCAAGCTCTCCTCTCCTGATGTCCACCTGTAAATCATGCAATCCATCGATTCCCAACTAAATCAGTGACTGCTGAACCCTTCTTATCAGACTTTGTCTCCATTGCCATCATCTGCACCTATGGCACTGACCCTTCAAGTCCAAACCTCCATGCTTCTCTTTCATCCTTCTAACCTTTCCATTTCTCGCTTTTTTTTTCAACATCCCGTCCACTCCATGAGATGCACTACCATGAATCTCCATATGAATCTCATGAACTTCATGCTATACCCAGTAGGAATTTTATCATATTTTTATATAGCCTGAATAAAGCACATTTATCTCGTGGGCCATATCAATAAGATTTTTTTATACATTTTTATACATGTTCTCTATTGATAGGACCACGCCAGGCACATGATACAAACAAGAAAGTATGAGAAAATAAACTCTCTAATTTTGGGTGAATTTCCTTCCTTTTCAATGTTTTGAAAAGATTACTCCAGTTTCTCAAAGAACCAAAGAAATTTCAATATGGTAAGTTTGTGAAAGAAACAGGTCATGAAGGACAGAAACAACCAAATAACAATCCTAATCGGAAGGAAAAATAAAGATAAGTATCCAGTACTTACATTAGAGATCCATATACAAAGATTTGTGCACGCAATTGCACTTGCTGTAGATCTGTGAAAGGTTGGTAAAACAATGTTGTCGCTGCAACTGATGAGTTCAAATCAGGCAAACCAGATGTCTGAACGATTGGCGAACAAGATGCCTTCATTTCATTGCTTTTGCACTGTCGACTTTCTTCCAACTGTGTGTCGCTCACAGTTCCAACAGACGTATAAGTGACACTGAATGATCTTGCATCCTTATCAACAGGCTTCTTTACTATTGGTGTTCCTTTAACAGACTTCCCTTTTGGCGTCGATAGACTTTCATTTGAGGATACAGTCACACCAGTAGTTTTATCCGCATTAGGTGAGTTTCTCCTGACACCATGTTGTTTCCCTTCTTTGGATTTTGTATGACTTCCATGAGACTTCTCTTTTGAAATCTAAATATCAATAAAAACAACCAAAACTTACTTGCCATTCACCATAATCTAGGACGACTAAAAACTAGTGTTAAAATATTCTAGGCTAAATTTCAACTTGATACCCTCAACTATCCATATTTGGCAACTTGATACCCTAAACTTTCAAAATAGCCAACTTGATACCATCAACTATTGAATATTGTCAACTTCATACCCTAAAAATAAAATCCGAAAATAACCCTGCCCTCTCCATTCCCCCCCCCCCCCTCTCTCTTCGGCGACCCCCCAGCAGCAGCAGCGGGCGTGGCAAGCGCGCATGTGGGCGAGGCGGGAGGAGGGGGTGGGGTGGGGGGGTTGGGGGTGCGAACGGCGTGAGGAGAAGAGGGGGTTGGGGGAGGAGGGAGGGGCTGGGGAAGAGAGAGAGAGGGGGGGGAGGGTATTTTCATAAATTTATTTTTCAGGGTATCCAGTTGGCTATTTTGAAAGTTTAGGGTATCAAGTTGCCAAACATGGATAGTTGAGGGTATCAAGTTGAAATTTAGCCAATAATCTAATAAGGTGATAAATTACCTTGGGAAGTTCAGAAGTCTGCATACTAGGGAAAGGTTTCCATTCGCTGCCAGGATGTTTTTTAGAATGATCTGCTAGTGAGCCAACCTCAAATGTGAAGCTTCTATCATCCTCTGCTTTTAACTGGACTTTATCGCCACTATCCCCTGTTTCAGAAGAAATCTGAGGAGCGCTATTAGAAGCAATGCATGCTCGATCTGAGAGAACCATACTCCCTTCTTGGTCTTGTACATGTCCACTGCAACTGATAAACGTGGGAGAACCACAGTTTGGTTCCAAGGAACTTGGTTTGCCACTATCGGCTTCTACCAAGTGGTCTTCAGCATCGCTTCTAGATGAAGGGAATGCAGATACATTCGTAAAACGATTTTGAGCACCACCTGCAGTACATAACCCATGTAGCTATCTAAAATAACTTAATAACTAATGAGTCCAGTACGAAATGCAGATAGAAGGTGGGGAATAGCAGGTATTATACGGAGAATTGGAGACATTATAAGCATTGCTTCAAGACAGGGTAAAGGTAGAAATGTCTGTAAGAACAATCTGAGCACCCCATGCAATACATAAGCATTGTACATATCTGAAAAAACTAGTACAGGATATAAAATAAAATAAAATAAAGCAGATAGACACATAAAATATGGCAGACAAAAATGTTTACACATGGGTTGTAAGTTCATCCCAGCTAGACATAGATATCACTCAATATGAACTGATTCAAATTATTAAAAGTAGGAAATTTCATGGGTTAATGGTATAGCATGGCAGAAGTCCAAATACATGTGATGCATCTGCTTCTTTAAGTTCAATTTTCAGCACAAGACCATGCATGTAACGGTGTAACCTATTGAGCACACACAGATTGATGTTGCATCTATCATCTTTTCAACATTCAGATTCTAGAAACTCGAGCAAAACTGTCATAACGCTAGTAGAGTATGTGATGTGTATTTAAAATCCATTTAACACATGATAATATAGATAAATAGCACCCATTGAGCATGGATGAAATTTTACTGATACATGGTATTATGATCTCATATATTATGTTTTTTGATATCTCACCTCCATAAAAACATCAAGATAAGGAAAAGCATTTACAGCTAGCTTTTATTTGCAAAACGCAATCAAAATTCATTCAAGTAGTTATGCAGACATGTCAAAGGTAAGATATTCTGGCTATCAGTCTTCTCCGAGAATAAACTATTCATATCACATTGTTTTCTTGTTTTCTGGAAAAGCAATTACCTGAAGAATTTTTCTCAGAAGATGGAGTTTCAAGCAATGTTTGTCCCTCATCATTACTAGCAAGTCCCACTGAAAAGGAAAATATAAAAGGTTCAACTATAAACAGATAATAGAAGATCACCATAAGCTACTTGGAAGCAGCACCACCTTAAAACTACAAAAAAGAGGAGGGCGGTGTCACACCACAATCTTTCCATAAAAATCTGAAGGAAGAGGTTTCCAAATAAGAACAAAAAGACAACTAAACGAATATAAGATTACCAGAAACATTGACACCTATCTCCTTGTCTACCGAGGTAAAAACTGCCGGAGAAACAGAGCCATCCTTTACATTTGAAGCAGAATCATTAACAACAAGAACCCCTTCAACGACCACAGTACTTTCCTGTGAGATTGGTTTATTTGTCGACGATTGAGGCTCATTCTGACACGAGGGATCAACATTGTCCACATAAGATGAAGACTGCCCATCTATAATAGTTTGTGATTCCGTTGTAGAGTCGATAGGACTATGATCATCAATAGTAGGTTTGGTAACTGGTCTACTTGATAATTGGGTCGGCAAGTTTCCCTCTGGATGTGATAAACAGGCACATGTAGAATATGTGATTTCCTTCTTATGGGGCTGAACCAACTCTGATGCAAGTGGGCTTGAGTTAGTTTCATCGTTCTGTTCAACAGCAGATATATCTTGGCGGTCAAGAGAAGCAACCTCGGTACCTACCATGAAAATCCCATCAGTGTCGGGCAGTGCATATTTTTTTTTTTGTAATCCATTTCCATAAATATTTTGACAGTAACAGCTAGAGAGAGAGAGAGAGAGAGAGAGAGAGTAAAAGCAAGTCACCTGACTCGTTATGGAGCTCTCCTTTGGAATGCGAGCTGCTAGTAACAACTGGATCAATAATTGCAACTAGTTCATTTGGTAAATGTGCATCTATACTCTTTCCTTTTTGTTCAACAACACCATCCACAAGATTAGAAACATCAGAATGTGACTGCTGAATATTTGTATCTTTCTCGAGGGGAACCAATACAACATCAACCAAGGCATGACCAATTACTGCAGAAAAACCTATGCTTAACACTTTCAATATTTAAAAGCATTTAAGAAAATTAGTAGAAGTTCAAAAATAATAATAATAATAATCGTTAGTAGTCACCTGATTCATGACCAGTTACTGCAGAAAATTACATGCATAACACTTTCAATATTTAGAAGCAATTTATAAGAAAATTAGTAGTAGTAGTAGTAGTAGTAGTAGTAGTAATAATAGTAGAAAATTTGTTAGTAGTCACCTGATTCGTCCTTTGTCATCTTGGTAACTGTATCAGTCGAAACTGAGGTAGTATCAGCATTTTTCCCAGAAGATGATGTGTCTTCTGCCTTCTCCGTGGAAACACCACCATCATTATTCTCACTAGTAACATCAGGACGGATAGAAGGCACCAGTTTGTCCTTCCCATTCAAATCATCAGCAATAGGAGAAGTGATCTTAACATCAACATCGGAAAGAGCAGCACGCATGTGAGCATCATTTGGTTTAGCATCTGAGACACACACTTCAGCTTCGACTTTCTTAGTAACTTCATCTTCAAAATGCTTTTCTACAACAGCAGGCTCAGGATTTTGTGATTTGAAGCTTTCCAAGTCATTGACATCTTTCACTTCATTAATCTGTGTTTCAAAATCCACGGGAGCTGCAACATGCACTTCCAATGCCATTTCGGGTGTATCTCCTACATCACTATTTTCAGTCAAGTGGCATTCAGGGGATTCTTCTCCTCCAGTTACTTCTAAGAAAGAATCGAGTTGTTCCTCTCCATGATTCTTGGCAGTACGAGTTGGCAATTCAGCATGGAGATACTCAACCTTAGAGCCAGGATCTGATTGCTTATAGCACACATCTTCAGAATTTTCACCCAGATGGGACAAAACAGTAACATGTTCATTGCCAAATTTGAGACTTTGTGGACCAATAGATGTATTGCCTTCCTTCATCAGTGAACACATATCCCTTGCAGGTGTTGAATTTCTCTCACTTGCTTCAGTGTCCTTGTTCAAAGCCTTTACTGGGAAAGTAATAGCTTCTAGCAACCCATCAGGGTTCTCACAATAACCAGATTTGTTGCATTCTTGATCCATTGGCACCATAGAATCCTTAATAGGGTCGAGAAAAGAAGAATATTTTCCGCTAGAAAGGCGACTCATCACTTCCTGCCCCCTGAGATACTGCTCATTCACTTCATCCCTTCCCATGATATGACTCGTCTCTTTCCGACCATCATCAGGTAGAAAATCTGACCTCTCGGTCATGCTAATCTGAATGTCTTCTTCCACTATTTGATCAGAAAGAACTGTAATGTGGATCTCTCCAGAGCCCACACTAAGGTTACCGAATGAAGATGAAGGATCATCTTGAGCACTGGTACAAGTAATACAATGAGAACTTTTCTGAACAGCACTACCTGCACCGGAGCAATAACCGTCAGATATTGTCGCATGTGCAACAATAACAAAGGCCATTCTGAACTAGCTTGTGTGACGTTTAATTGATTACCTATGTCCACTGAAATGGATACAAAAATACAAACATGTCGATCCATATGTATATATAATATATATATATATATATATATATATATATATATATATATATATATATAACTCTACCGGATAGTTACGGGACTTCTAAAAAAATACGTAGAATTTTTCTTGAAAAATCTAAAACTCTATTTAAAGATAGTTTATTTTTTAGATTTGTTTTTAAAGATAGATTTTAAAGATATATTTGTTTTTAAAGATAGAATATTTTTAAAAGATAGATTATTTTAAAAAATAGACTATTTTTAAAACATAGATTATTTTTTACCATTAATATTAAATTAACATTAATACTAACAATAATATTAATGTTAATTTAATATCAATTTAATATTAAAATTAATATTAATATTAACACCAAAATTAATATTAACATTAACGTTGAAATTAATATTAAAATTAAAATTTAAAATTTAAAACTAACATTAATGTTAATGTTAATTTAAGGCTAAATTTTAACTTGATACCCTCAACTATCCATGTTTAACAACTTGATATTCTAAACTTTCAAAATAGCCAACTTGATACCCTGAATTTTTTTCTTCCAAAAATGTCCCTCCCTCTTCCCCTACCCTGCGTTGCCCTCAGCCCGCTGCCCCCGGCGGCCCCCTCTCGCGCCGCCCTCCCTCTTCCCGTCGTCGAACCGAACCCCCCCCATCGTGCCCTCCTGCCGCCGTTGCTGTTGTTGCTGCCGCCAGCACTGCCACTGCCACTGTGCTGCCTTCGTCGTTGTCGCGCGTCGTCGCATACACCACCGGAGGGAGGAGGGGGGAGAGGGGGTGCATCACCGGCCGGAGAGGGAGGGGGGTCGTCGTCGGCCGGAGAGGGGGGAAGAGTAGGGGCATCACCGGCCGTAGAGGGATGGGGGGGAGAGGGGGGGTAGTTTGGGATTTTTTTTTTATTTTTTGGGGTATTAAGTTGAAAAGATTTAAAAGTTGAAGGTATTAAGTTGTTGATAAAAAAAATTTAGGGTATTAAGTTGAAAAACTTAAATAGTTGAGTGTATCAAGTTGCAATTTAGCCTTAATTTAATATTAATATTAATTCTAATTCTAATTTTAATTTAATTTTCAAATAATAATATATCTTTAAAAAACAATCTAGCTTTTTTTAAAAATTATCTAGTATTTAAAAATAATATATCTTTAAAAATAATCTATCTAAAAACAAATCATTTTTAAAAAATAATATATCTTTAAACAACAAATCTAAAAAACAATATATCTCTAAGGAGAGATTTAGATTTTTTTTTTTCAAGAGAGACTACGTATGTTTTTTAGAAGTCTCGTAAGTATCCCGTAGAGAATGCTCCATAAGATAGTCTACAACGCTTACTAAAGCAGAATTGTATATATATATATATATATATATATATATATATATATATATATATAATCCTAAATATCTAAAAAAAACATAATTCGAAGCATTTTGAGTCCTCTTGCTTATCCATGAAGTGCCCCAAAATTGTTAGATCAAGAGATTGGAGTACATTAAATCAACCAAAATGTGTTCTTCAGTTTACTTGATAATTGGAACATGATACATGGCTTGAATCTCATTGTCTTCGAAATTATGAACCAATTCACCTTGTTGTCAACCATGCACATTGGTACCACGTGGTTAGGCAAGAGAATTCCAAATCACTCAAATAATGTACAACAAGATATATGCAGCAGATTTTCAATACGAGTGGGTTTTCTTTGGTTTTGGGGCTCAAATCCTACATCTGTCTCTATCTGTAATGTATCTCTCTCCATATACATCTCTAGTTACTTGGTTCTTTTTTCTATTTATCTATCTACACAAGCACACGTGATACATATATTCTATATGTTATATGCATTGAAGACTTGATGTTATATATCCCCACTCTTTGGCCTAGTGCTTTATATATATCGACAGATATCAAGATTTTTTTTAAAAATACAGGTAGCTGATGATTTAACATCACATACAATAATACAAATTAACAAATAAATTACCAAACATACATCTAACACATCTAACTTGTCCTGACAAGGGCATACCAAGCAATGCATAAATTGCACTGCCACACGGAGTTGCATACATTCAACTCTTCTTCCAATGCTCAAGTATGAAACTATAGTGCCATCTGTTTTCTCTTTCCCATAAATCAAATTAAAGAAAGAAACTATGTTCCCTCTTGCAGTTTCAATTTAACATTAAAAAAATCAGGGTCATCTAAGTAATTTCTGGTTTCACTAATAAATACTCCACATCCTGTAAAGAAACACTTCTGACTTCCCAGAACCAACTCCAATCCTCTCCCTCTCCAGTCTCTACCCAAAGGAAAACTGTAAGACCATTTTGAGGTAAGTGTAAGACCTGAAGTTAGGGCCTAACACCCCCCCCCCCCCCCTTCTCCCTCAGAATTGTGGAGGCTCAAAAGAGAGAACTCGCAATTTAAATTATTGGGGCGGAGCACCTGTTAATTGTACAGAAACAAACTCAAATCGTATACTTATGAGTGCAACTGACCCAAAAAACACCAAATCCGCCCCTGCCCTCTTTCTCATCCAAATTCAAAGTAAATCTGGTTGCATCCATGTCCCGTTCATCTGTCACGGACACTTATATTTCGGAGCCCAACTGACCCAATAAAACACAAGAACTGCCTCCTCACCGAGTCCACCACAATGTTATCCTGTTTTTATCCAGAAACAAACTCAAATCTTATACTTATGAGTGCAACTGACCCAAAAAACACCAAATCCGCCCCTGCCCTCTTTCTCATCCAAATTCAAAGTAAATATGGTTGCATCCATGTCCCGTTCATCTGTCACGGACACTTATATTTCTGAGCCCAACTGACCCAATAAAACACAAGAACTGCCTCCTCACCGAGTCCACCACAATGTTATCCTGTTTTTATCCAGAAACAATCCAAGTGTGAGCTGACACAGATACGGACACCGACAGTGAAGGTTTGTCAACTAGTTGGTTTGAGTATTCAAACATAACCAGAATCAAACCAAATAAGTATATCGTTTGCCCAATTTTGAATCCAAACCCAATAAGGACCGTAGAATCCCTATCCTATCCAACCCACTTTAGAAACGCGTGTTTGGGTCCACTTTTGGGTATCCTTTGGCTCGTCTTCTTTCCTTATTCTTGTAAGGTCGAAAGTTGTGGAATAATATAGGATTCTAAAAAAACATAAATGATCATATCTACAAAAACAAACCGGCCCACACCGGAACAGAATTTAAAATACCGACAGAATCGATGTGATCCAGGTTCCATTTTCACATCCGATCCAAATTCGAAATACATATTCGCTTATTACATTGAACCTAATTATTCAGTAGAAATTGGATTTTGTTATTAGCTATCATTCAAAGGCCTTTCTTGGGCGTTACAATGCAACCTAGTGGATTGCTGTCTGAGTCATCTAATGGTGAGTTACATTTTTCACTTATATTGCAGAGCTCAACAATAAAGTCCCGTAAGAGTTCCACTTTGCACCCGAGATACTTGAGCTCAGCTTAACTCCAGATCTTATCATCATAAGTATGAGATGTATACCTATCTAAAGACAAAGTTTGACACATACCTTCAACCAGAGTCTGAACTACAATTGTGTCTTCATCTACCATCGTTAAGTTACTCATGCATTTACTAGGTGGTGGCGATAGGTCATTCTGTCTGGTATCCCCCATCTTCAAGTTATGGTCATCATCTTGCTTTAAAGTGCTATCCCTTTCCACTTTGCATTTATCAGGTGGTAGTGATGGGTCATTATGTCTGGTATCCTCCATCTTCGAGTTATGGTCATCATCTTGCTTTAAAGTGCTATCCCTTTCCTCTTTCTCGCCGGTTAACCCATCATGTGCAACTGCCTCCATGTTTCTGTCAGTCATCTCATCCTCTGCAACAGATTTCAGTAACATTTCAACTGATTCAGACGATGTAGCTTCAGACCATACATTGTTGTGCCTAGAAATCGAGCAAGACTCAGCAGCAGTCGAACTGAATTCAATTGCGGTCGTTCCAGATGAGAAGTCCTCAATCCAATTGTTGTCCTGACCTTGTATGCCTAGTAAAACATCTGTATCAACTAAGCTATCAAACCTAAGATGTACCTGAAGGTGTTCATCAATATCAATTTTCGGTAGAGCAAATGACTGTAAGCTTGAAGGACATTTGTTGCTCTCTTCTCCTACTAGCTGAAAACTATGGTTTTGAAATTCGCTGTCATCATAATCCATGTGAGTTCCCCTGAAAAGGTTTTGAAGTAAAAGGTTAGATATCGCCTCCAAGAGGCTACAACTCATATGACAAATGAGGTATGTAATAACTTAATGGAAGTTACAATTATAAAATTCAAAATGGGTTCTGTAAACTTCGATTTTTAAAATCCAAGCAATGATTAATCCCATCCAAACCAACCAAGAATCCTCATCCGCCGCCAAAAGTGGCAACAAAATTCCAACTTTAAGCTCGTTAGAGTGAATAAACTCCCGACAAAGCCAATTCTTCAAATTTTCAAACGAAACCATAATTGTCACAAAAAAACAACAACAACAACAAAAGAAAAGAAAAGAAATCGCGTTTAAACCAATCAATTTAAGCCCAAGAACCCCCAAAACGGCAGGAAAATAGCCAAAAAGATCCCAACTTTAATCTTACTCGAAACAATCGAACTCCCGGCAAAGCTAATTTTTCAAATATTCGAACGAGACCCTAAATTTTCGAAGGAGGACAGCCCGCGAAGGAATCAAAGGGAAAATAGCTCAAAACTTACAATTTGAGAAGCGCGGATCGAAAGCCCTAATGTTATTCCAAAAGAAAATTAGAGGAATTCATATAGAAAGTGAAGTGGAAAAAGAGAGTGACTTTATACAAAGATATAGAGAGAGAGGAAGACCTAGGTCGCTGCTGCTTCCCTCCATCCGTGGACGAGATCGTGGCCGTTGGCAGAGAAGGCCCGGGATCCAACGGCAGCGGGGAGGGGGCTCATTTCCCGAGATCCCGGAAGCGGATCCGGGCGCAGGACCGCACCGGCGGGGATCCGGCGGCGATCGACATGGATCCAACGGCTGTAATTGCCGGCGAGGGGGTTACGACGGCGGAGATAGGAGAATTCGCCGGTGGTGGAGGAGTCGCTCGCGTAACCCTTTCTTTTTCGTGGGGCTCTCCCGCTGTGTGAGCGTTGCTCTCGCCGTTCGCACGCGTTTGATTCGAATGGGGAAATTTTGCGGTTGGGTGAGGTTTAAAGAAACGACGTTTGCGATAGAGAGAGAGTTACCATATTACACTTTGGAGTTACCATATTACATCTTGAAAACCGTCGTCTGCACCAAAATTATAAACTGAACCAACCCAATCCAACGTTTTATTTTTTATTGGGTTTTTTTTCGAATTACAACTTGATATCCTCAACAATTTTACTTTTTGAACTCGTTGGCCTAATTTAATATTTTTTAAAGATTATTTACACTAACTATTCTTAAATTTTGAACTTATTATACGAAATATTTCTATTTTTAAAATTAATTACACTGACCATCCTTATATTTTATGTTTATTACACGGGGTACATCTAATTTAAGAAAAAAAAAAGTTATAACACTAACTATCCATTTTTTTTTTTTTCTAAAGGAATGGGTGGTCAGTGTAATTAGTTTAAAAATATGGGTACCACATGTAATAAGTTCAAAACTTAGGGATAGTTAGTATAAATAACCTTTTTTTTAATTAACAATTTGATACCATCAAATATTTTGATATCCAAAATAAAAATAATAAAAATAAAACTACCCCTCTCTTCCCAACTCAGTCCTCACCCTGCCTCTCCTCTCTCGGCTGCCCCAACAATCCCTCCGCCCCCATTCCGATGCTACCCCCTCCCCCAGCACATACTTCACTCTGCACGGGGAGGCACCACCCTCACCCACTTCCCTCTCTCTCCGCGCGCGGTAGCAACGACGAAAGCAGTGGTGGCAAATATAGCGGCGACAGTAGTTGCAGCAGCTACAACATCGACATGATCGGAGAGGGGGGAAGGGGCAGGGTGGTGCAGTCGGCCGAGATGAGAGAGAGGTGGGGTGGATGGGGGGAGGAGAGAGAGTGGAGTGGAAGATGGGTAGGAATAATTTTATCATTTTTTTATGAAGTTGATGCATATCAATGCTTAAGTTATCAAGTTCAAAAAGTAGAATAGTTTAGAGTATCAATTACAATTAATTTTTTTTTAACATAACAATAAATTATATAAAAAATATTTAAAAAATAATATCAAATAAATAATGTCCTAAATTTATTAAAACATGTCATCAACAAAAAAATGGCATAATCAATATCAATTTAATATAAAACTCATGATCAATCGTTAAATGAGCCATCACAGTTTTAATTCGTAAAATTATTTTAGTAAACCTAGTCAAGTTTATTTTGAATCGAAATATATTTTTTAGGTTCTCAATTATAAATCGATATAAAAGATATTAAAAAATTAACCAAGAGCATTGGAAACCAACCCGATCTGACCCAACTTTTTTTTATTTTGTTCGATTTTTATTTTTCTTTCACACCTCTAGTTGCATGTGGTCCTAGCTTTTTTTTTACATTGTCACGGTCCTTAGGCATGGTTTGAGATTCCTTGAGCTTGTGTTTAGGATTATTGCTAGTTAAAAAAAAACTAAATAAGCAACTTTTTTATAGCATGTAGAAATTTGACGACAAAAAAACCTAAAAATTGAACTAATTTTTCAAAACATATTAAATAGTTGGTGTTATCAAAAATAATCTTGGACCATTTTTCAAACAATTTAATCAAAATGAATCTCTAATAGACAATAAAAAAATAATCTTATTGAGGGGTGCTTATGTTTTTTATTCTCTTAAAAAAGATTCCAAGATTGTCACAACAGCTTAAAAAATAAACTTTTCAAAAGTTAAATTCAATTTTGACAACAATCTCTCATTTCGTTAAAAGTTGTTTTTGTTGTGAGTTTTTAAAAAACATTAACAATTTAAACTGTGTTGCTCCTTATTTAGAATTTGTTTCACAATTATTGAGTAGTTGTTATGAGGTCTTTTTAAAGTTTGTGTCTATAAATGGTTAGATTTTTGTCCTTTTTTAAATCAATCTCACGCATGTTTAGTAATTCATAAAAAAATGGTTTTGAATGTTTTTAATAAGAATAAAATTACTTTATACCCATACATAAATAAATGCGCTTTCGAAGAAAGATTATTTCATTAACCTCCCAATAGCTTATAAACTAACATAATTTGCAAGCATAAGATGGTTTTGTAAGTAGTAAATCATAAATATTGAGATATAAAATTCACTACAACAATAATTGAACCTCAAAATTTAGAGAATTTTTTATTTTTTTTAGAAAGTAGTTGTGTCAGATAGGACCTTTAAGAGAAACACATACGAGAAAGAAGAAATATGATAGGATATTAGTAGTTACAGTTATATTTTTTTTTTATAAGGATATAAATGGAATAAAAAAATAGAAACTCTCATAATATTTCTATTTGGGATGTTTATAAAGACACCATAAATTACATTGCACTTAATTTGGAGGATTTTCTAGCCGATCAAAATCAGTGGGTGAAAAATTTACCAAAAAAGAAATTTTTTTTAACACTCAAACAATTGGCTCAAAACTCTCGAAAATCAGTAAAATATTATTGTTAAGCATGCTGTAACGATATTTTCAGCGGTTTGTAAAGTTTTTTAGCCGGCCATTTGTGAATTGTTTAAAAAAATAGTTTGGTATTTTTTTTAGGCACTAGTTTTTGTCGACTTACAAACTCGTAAAAATCGGTGCTATAATTAAGTGTAATGGAGGCGATGAAAAAAAAAATCTCTTCATGTAGCATTCATGAATTTTATTTTGTTATTGTCGAAGTCGAACATGGTATAATATACGCCCACAGAGACATCTCCAAGAATTATGTATCTAACAGACTTCGATATCAGAAATAAAACTTTGGAAGTGAATTTGTTTTGTATATATATATGGACATATAGATAATTTTATTATTGTAAACAACTTTCTTTACTTTTTTTTAATGAGTTATTAAACATGAGTTTGACTGATTTAAATTAAAATCATCCAAGATCGGACACCTCGTAACCGCTATTATAACAATTGACAAACAGATCCTTAGGCATTTTTTAAAATTAAATTTTTTTTTCAAAAGTTGACATGAGATTTTTTTTTATTTTTATTGGAGGAGGATATTTTTAAAATCTTTTTATTGGATGAAGCAGGTATTGGGGAAGAATAGGGAAGGTCGAGCGACGTTTGGTACTAAAGCGATATGGTTGGGAAGGACCCAGACAGAGGGATCCATGGGTCCCGAGCAATTTTATAATGAAAAACCTTTTAACCAAAGCGTTACTCCCTTTCATCTACACAAAAGTATGACAGCAGGAGTCTGGTTGCTTCTATGTAGAGCTCACTGACTGGATTCTGTAATTCTAAAAGAAGATTGAACGCGGGGTCAGCACCCAGGCCCGCTGGAGTTGCCGTATTTAAGCTCTCCAGGTGGAGAGCTACGTCCAAACAGGTGCGTTCCAAAGTATTGGCCCGCAAAAAAAAAAAAAAAATTATGGTTTGAACTATATTGTATTTGTGCAATTTAGTATAACTAGTATATATGCACGTGCTTTGCACGTATATTGGAGTGAATGATGTTGATGAGTTAGTTTATTTCTACTGCTTTTAATTATATAGGTTAATGGTTCAACCCTTCGAATTCTTTGGTAACAATTTAAAAGACTTAGCAAGTAGCATGAACCCTTTGATTTCCGTAAATGGTTGTCATTATTGCATCTCTTAAATGGTTGTCAGTGGAATTTATTGTAGGTATTCTTTTTAATTACTAAATATGTTGAAGGGTATTTTTGGAACGAAATTTTTTTACGGTGAAGCCTAGTTTTGGCATTATATAGTAGAGATGAATGATTAACGGGGTTCATCATAAGCACATTGGATTGTGAGTTTCAGAGTTTGTGAACAAGCTCTATTATCGGTCAAAAAAAAAAATCCCCCCTACGTATTACATGTAAAGGGAAAAGAAAACAATTTACTGAGTAATAAAATATACCAAAATTAGCTACTTTAGATCCAAAGAAATAAGTTTGAGAATATTATTTTTTAAGAAACTTTCCACAACTTGTATAATTCTTGTGTATACTTTTGTTAAAAGTTAATAATTATTTGTGGCTCAATGATAGCACATCTAAGGTTGCTTGTTGGGTTCAAATCTTATTTATGTATTTTTTTTATTACTTTGACAAAATTTAAAAAGAAAAAACTAAAACTTTCAATTTAACTCAATTTTTGTCTTTGTTTATTATGTCCCTCTTATTAATTATGCAGTTTTTTAAACGTATAAAAGCTGCAAGTTGTATCAAAACAATAATTAGCATATATATATATATATATATATATATATATATATATATATATATATATATATATATATATATCTTCCCAGGAGTTTATTAGTTCGAACAAAGTTGGTGGCACTTGAGGAATTAAATGTGCGAGTGCGGTGCGGAGGACTTTGGATCATGATGTGGCATTCGGGTCGTCTTTGTAATAAGATATTCAGATAAGAATAATATTTACTACTTCGAATATATATATATATATATATATATATATATATATATATATATAGAGAGAGAGAGAGAGAGAGAGAGAGAGAGAGTGAGTGTGGAATGTTCTAAAATCAGTCGGGTTGTTTCATATTATGAAATTAACCTATGCTACAACCGTTGGATTTGAATTACAAAGCTGAGATTTTGTTTAACACTTATAATATATTATAAGCGTTGGATTCTTCGCGAGTAGTGCTTGCTTCAAGCGAAGATAATTTTAAATATTTTAACACTTTTTCAAAGTAATAAAATTTATGAAAGTTGTTTTCAAAGAAATATGTTTGACACAATTGTATTCTAAAAAATATTTCACCAAACGTTTCATGCACAAATTATGCGGATCGAAATTCTACCAGATGGTTTGGCTTAATTCGCGAAGAATCTATTGTAAGTGTTGAGACAAAACAATGACTTCCCGCCACAGACTGAGAGATTTTTCATTTTATTAGGAAAATGGGCTATTGGTTCGGCGAAGTGGAGTGAACTAGAAAAATTTGAAAATCGATATTTTGTGTACGCATTGTGGTTAAGTGATTTTTTTCTGTTTGGAGAGGGGGGGGGGGGGGGGAAGCGGAGGTTAGAAATGAAAAATCCTAAATTTTGGTGGTAGTTGGTTATTAAAATGAGTGAGAAAGTGAATTTTTTTGTTGAAGTAACGTGAATAGTAAATCCATCACCCCACTGTAGTGTCCCGCTCATAACGGTTAACTATATAAGACTTGTGGCTCGATTGACTCAGTCAAAATTGAGTATGGAGAAACTTTATGGCGGAATCGATCACGAACAATGCAATGAACCTTTCCAATTGATGGATCGGCTTATGTTGGAATGAGTCCAATAGTTTTGGTTGGCTTTTTGGTTGGCTTTTTTGGATTTTTGTTGCTTGGTTTTGATGAATGCGTTTTCGTGATTGATTTTTGATGATTGATTGTTTAGTCCATTTTTATTGATTGCATGCATTCATTACAGAGAACTCTGAGAGAAATGAAGATGGTAGTTTAACCAAATGTTGGTGCCAATGCAGATAGACACGTGAACGGAGCATGAGCGATCATGCGTCCTCTTCTCTCGGCATTCTCGATTTGGTGAGCGGTTCTGTCCCTTCTTTTGTAATGCCCCCGCTCCTAACGGGTTACTTATGGAACACTTGTTACTTTGACTCGGTTGAGAATTGAGTCTCGGAAAAATCTTACCGCCAAATCAACACGGACGAAATGCAATGAACCATTCAAACTGATGTAACAACTTCTATTAAAATAAGTCCAAGAATTTTCGTTGGTTGTTTTGCTGCTTTGTTTTATGTTGCTCTGTGTTTTATCTTGTTTTCGATGACTTGGTTTTCATGATTCGCTTTTATCGCTTATGCATTCATTTTAAATCGTAAGAGAAATAGATCAAAGGATGCTAAACAAGTATTGTTGCAATTTTAGGACGCATAACCAAGGAGTGATCGTTGCATAATGCTTCCCCATCCTCTCGTTTAATTCAATCGGTGAGTGGCTTTGGCCCTTTGATGAATCATTTAGTCTGCACGCCTAAATAAAAGAATCTCTAGTCCACTCAAAATGCCTTCCCCTATGCTCAATCTGATACCCCAGTAACAAGATAAGTTAATGAACATGATTCACATGTTAACTTAGTATTGCTACTACTTATTGCATGACATGGAATTGTAATATTTGAATCATAGAATAATTACTATAAAATGTTCGAGAATTGATGCACATTACTTATCTTATGCTGCACTTTGAACCTACTGAAAACCTTTTATGGTTTGAATGATCGATATTGAACTTATTAAAGAGCCACGACTCTATCGAAAAGAAGATAGTCCACATAGAAGCTTTTTGTTTAACTGTTGCAATAGAACTGATTAATTGATAGAACACATTCATTGCAATCGGTCTTGGACAACTTGTGCACAAGGTCAGTCTCTCGAGCGGTTCCTGAGGCACTAGGGATTGTTCGGCCTGGGAGAGATAATCGAAATACCCTTAGGCGTGTAGTCCTCGCGATTAGGGGGGTGTCATGTCTAATAGTTAGCCTTGGTTTGCAGTCCCAGTTGCTATTCATGGGTTTTCCCGTGGACCATTATTTAGTTAGGGGCATGCTAGGTTTACCTTCTTGCATACCTAATACTTGGTACCAAGATTGATTCATAAGTTTATTCATATATATAAATTATGGCTAACTTGTGTGTCTGTTGCAAGGATAACCGTTCGACCGTGGATACGAATTAGCATAGACATGATTCAATTTATCGTTTATGTTTCTTTACATGAATTGTTAAAAAGAAACTAGACAACTAGAAAGATCACCTAATAATGCTAGCTTCACATGTTTACTTAGTGTGGATTTCTAGGTGAGTTTGGCCACGGTCGCTCGCCAGTACATGTTGTAGTACTGTCCTACGTTTGTGGGAATCTCCAGGTTCTGGTAGCGAGAGCTTGGCAAGTATTTTGAACCAGTATTATCGCATCCATCCAGCAGAACCGTGCTCGTGCTGCTTCCTTAGCTTTCCTCTCCTGTGTGCAAGCTCTTATTCTGCTAGTTGTTTTGATTTTTGGTCATACTACAAGGACATGATGTATGGGCGTTGTGGCTAGTTTTGGGTTTGTAAAAAGGGATGTAGCCATCTATGGTATATTTTGTAACTCAGCCAAGCAAGTACTTTATAATCCAATCTTAAAACATTCAATAAAGAAAGTATTTTGTGTTCCTATTAAATGTGTTCAACTTTGGTTCTCTGCATTTTGAATTCAGTGCCTATATATATGTATATTTTGTCTAACTTGTGTCTTGTGCATGTACTATGCCTGGTGCAAGCGCAACTTAGACTTGCACGGTATCACGCCCCAAGCGAGGATGATTGGTTCCGTAGGGACCAAGCGAGGACGATCGGCCCTTACGGGACCGGGACGTGACATCTTCTCTACTCCTTCATGCCAATAATCAATAAAGTTCTCTTGTAACATTGCTAAGTCCAATGATCGATAAAGCCATTAATATCACAAGTTTAATACCACTGTTGCATCTTGATGTGACGCAAGTTGAGTACATATTCATAACTATAAATAGTATTCTATGCTGTAAACAATTTATAAAGAAAGGCATGAATGTACCGTTTAAGTCCCCATAAAGAAAGTGAGAAAGCAAGTAAGAATGGACTGTATAAGCCTCAAATCGAGAAAAGTATGGACTAAGAAGTCACCATTGAGAATATGTCGGTTGTGAATATTTTATTTCTTTACCATGCAATATGTTTATAACCTAGTTATTTATGCATTCTCATAGTCATGGACAACTTGTGCACAATGTAATAAGTTTCCTCGATCTGGACCCGGGGCACCAGGGACTACTTCGTCCTAGGGGGAAACATTCGGACGTGCTATAGGCACGAGGTATTGTGCGATTCTCAGAAGAGGTTAGCTATCTTCCAGAGGAGGCGCACCGCATATCGTGGAAAAGTTATATATGGTGAAATAACACCAATGACCCTAAGAGAGTGGCATGCTAATGATGTCTTATAGAGGGGCGGTAAGAACAATCATGTACTTTATACAGTAACGACCATTGGCCGGGGTAAGATTCATATGTTACAAAAGATTATATATTTTACTGCTTTCTGTTGCATATTAATCTGCTGCTTTAATTTAGAAGTGTTGGTTTAGGTGAGTGGGCCAATTCTGCTCACTAATACAAGTTAAGTATTGACTCACGTCTCTGTGGGCAAACCAGGTGACCAGGGTACCACGGGCGCTCAAGGGAGATAAAGCTTTTGTTGCAGTCTTTTCAAGCTTTTGTTGCTTTCAAATTTTCAAAAATGTAATAATGGAACACAATGTATGGGATAAGAACATTATTTTATGTCAATCTATCAGTCTTTTCTTTATGCAAAAGCTATGTAAGTCGTTCAGACATTTCTATTTCAGTACTGAGAAAATTATACTCCGTTGCAATGAATCAATAAAGAAATATTTTTTTTCTATACAAATGTGTGTTTCATAATCTGATATTGTGTTGTTGAATTGTTTACAAAATATTTTGACACATGGGCACATTCTTGCCTTGTACAAGTGCAACCCTAGACTTGTACGATATTATGCCCTAGCGAGAACGAATGATTCTGCGGAACCGAATGCGAGGACGAATTGGTTCTGCGAAATCGGGACGTGACAAGTTGGTATCAGAGCACGGTTTAAAGTTCCTCGAATTTTAAAATTGGTTTTCAAGTAAAGTTCTCAAACAATAATAATTTTCTCAGATGATTTACTTTTTGATAGCGCTGCATGAAATAATGTTCCATACAATAAACCCATAAATATTTTATGAGTGCTAATGGAAAAAAAAATTGTGTGCAGATAACTAAGGGTGATAACTCTAAGGCAACATCGTCATCTGACCCAATGGAGCAAGTAAGAAAAATGTTAGAGGCGCAAAAGAAGCAGAGCGATACATATCGTAAGATGATTGAGGCACAGCATCGTGAGCTTCGAGAGCAGCTAACAACCCAGTTCCAGGCGTAATTTGATGCACAACAGCAGCAAGTCGATAACTTGACTCAACTAGTCACTTTTATGACCGACAACCACGAGGTGACCGATGTGGCTGCTGTTAAAGAAACAGTGGTAGTCAAAGCAGAGAAAACTGAACAACCTCCAATAAGGCGACCAACGTTCAAGTTTTCTAAATTCAAAAGCTGCAATCTGCCTGAGTTCAATGGCAGGGGGAAACCAGAGGAAGTGATGGGCTTCCTAAAGACCTTGTAGGAAATCTTCTGTATGTTGGATGTTCAGGGCACAAAGAGAGTGGACTGCGCAGCTTCGTCTCAAAGCAGAGGACTAATGGGAGTCCAAGAGTCTTTTGGGAGACATTTAAACAGGCATTCATCGCACAGTTCATCCCACCAGCTATCCGACACAAGAAGGAGAAGGAGTTCATAACGCTCAAGCAGGGAAATATGTACGTCTAGGACTACGAAGCAGAGTTCCTAAATAGATCCAAGTTCGGTGGCTACATGATACCGAATGACAAGGCAAAACGGCTACGGTTCATTGAGGGTCTGAACGAAGAACTGCAGCATGACGTTCTCAACCGAAAGTGTGCAACGTACAGGGAAGACTATATCTAAAACCCATGATTCGTTTGAACATTTCTAAGTCGACCAATACACCACTCAAGATTCGAGCTATATCTATGAATCTTTATAACTTATTTTTATTCTTAATTCGCTTACTCGATCCTGAGACTATCGAATACACCACTCAGAAATTGAGTCATCTTATTAACTCCTGAATCGCGTTCGCGTCGTTCACTCATATATCCAATTTGTTCCTTAGAACTCCAGCATGGAGATCAGGTGCAAGTATCAGAGGAGGAGGAGTTGCCCTTCGCCTCATGCTACTCAACTAGAAAGCTTTCCGCCACCAAGGGAAGAAAGCAGTCAAACACCTCTAATTCTGCGCTCTCTACCACTGCATCGCGAAGGCGGTTACCTGGAAGGATGACGACGGTACCCGCAGAAGGCATCTTCCAAGGCACCCGCTCAAGGAAGAATCTGTCAGCCCCTGGGGGTAGTTCATCCTTAGAACCCCTGGGGTAGCCCAAGATGGGGGTAGTGTCCCTTGGACGTATACGATAACTCGACGTTCCGAGGAGACTATGATCCTCAAGGAACGGACTCCGAGATCCCGGAGGGTAGCTACTCCCACCAGGATGATGCAATCTTCTACGCTGAGGGTAGTATCCCCTCCGAATCCGAGGAAGACATAACGACTCCCGCCCTCCTTGAAGACCACTCACTACAAGAATATGAAACAGGGAACACGATATCCACTGCCCCCTCCATTTCTCCCCGTGTGAGGACGGTGTACATGGCCGGAGACGACCATGAAGGCCCCAGTGACCGGTAGTTCCTCGAGTGCTCGAATCCATGATGCACACGATGAGTGCATCAATACAAGCTTTGACCCAGACAATGCTGGAAATTAAGGCAAACATGGTCTCCCAGCCAGCAAGGGTCTCTAGGCAAGCAAACTTGGACCCCGGGACCAACGGGAATTCAAATACTACCGCTCCACCCGCGGGCGGCGATCCTCTCCTACCTGGCTCGTTGACGCCTTCGACAGGAGATGAATCTAAGGAAGCAAGGAGGGAGGTCCGAGAATTTTGGGTTCGCCTAGACTCCATGAGCAATCGGGACTCACTCCGTGATCTTGGGGTGCGACAACCATACCCGATAGAGTGGAGGGACGTACCGTATCCGCTCAAGTACAAGCCCTTCAACATTAACATGTTTGACTGAAAGTCCTCCCCTCGCCGCTTCATGAGCTACTTCGAGATAACCACGGGACACTTACCCCACAATGACGCTATCCTTACCAGGCTCTTCGTCGGATCATTGGCGGGGGTAGCTTTCGATTGGTTCTGTAGTCTCGAAGATAACCGCATCTCATCATTCGATGACCTCAAGTGTCTGTGTCACGCCCCAGTCCCAAAATATCGAGGGACTGGACACGTGGCAATGGCCAGCAGCACGCACCGATGGACAACCCAATTTAATGGATCCATCAGGGCGCACTTAAGCTGTAAAAGAAGGTCTACTACAACAAGCCACAACTAATCTCATCCATAAAAGATAAATATAATCAACTTCATAATGAAATAGAAATAAGTAGCAACAAGTCTCAACAAGTAGGTCGAAGAAACAATCCGACATAAGTCTGAATATACTGGCTCAATAGGCCAGGAACAAAAGAGTCGAACACAAGTAAATAACGGGATCAGGTACTCAGGAAAAGTCTTCAGCAGTCACCTCGTCCTCGGGGTTCGGTTCTGTTCCAGTATTAAGTCCAGCAATAGCTTCAGCTCCTGTCCCGTATACCTCGGGATACTGCTCCTCAGCTAAACCTGGGGACATAATCCGGATCCAGGCCCTCAGGGGACATAGCAAGGTACAGAAAACACAAGCCAAAATAAATGCAGTGCAGCAGAGAATAAAATAAATAGGGTAAGCTATATAATCATCTATGTGAAATGCAAGTGAGAGCATCACTAGAACTCAGGCTGAGACCGCTACAAGCTCTGTGTCGGGGAGCCGGTAGCAGTAATAACAGGTAAAGGGTCTAGCTCTGCTGGAGAGTCTACAACCTCACAATAGTAGTGGATATATATATATGGAACAGCCTGTAGCCTGTGTGTCTCTCCCCACCCAATGTAACCATGCATATCATGACCATAACGTCTCATGTCCATGTCAGCGGGATCATAGCTAATGCAACAAGTCATAGAATATCTAAGAATATAATGTCTATGTCAATCCTGTATCCTACACAGAATCACCATGAATATCTCAGGAAGATTCTGTCTGCATGAATAGTGTCAAGTGTCCTGGGTCCTGATGTACTTGATAGGACAAGTACAAGAGAGTAAAGGGTACCGCATGTCCATCTCTAGATGACGTACCCAATACCGCATACGGGGTTGGCACCCGACTATGATCGGACACTAAGTACGTCACACATTTCCTAGGTTGAGCATGTACGACAGTTATATTTAATACAAGTAATATAAAAATAAAGACTGCAAGTTGGCAAGGTACACTTGCCTGATGTTTGATTTCCAACTACTATTCTGTTACTCGAGAAATTTCCAAAAATGTCTCCGGTTGCTGAAATAAATATTACCATCATGCTCAGAAGATATCAAATAGCTAGAAATGCCTGTCCTTGAGTCCAATTTGGACACAGGGGCAAAAATGACCATTTCGGGTCAAAACGGGGTCCGCATGTGGGCCCGCTTTGCACCGGAAAATGTGTCAGGGTCAAAGGTCTCCAAATTCGTCCAACTTAGTGTCAACAAGTCAGGAACGCTGATACGAACTCAACGGAACTTTCAGAATTGGATTCCGATGAGCCGGTCACAAAATCGTCCGTCGAGCGGGGCCTGTGGGGCCCACGACACGTGATTTCGTCAACATTCTCGGAATCGAACCAAACTTGGGTCACAGGACCAGCGTATTGCTACGAGTCTGATGGCGTAAGTTTCATTTTGATCCGACGTGTGTACACAAAGTTATGACG
Source organism: Iris macrosiphon (assembly GCA_036927795.1). Lineage (NCBI taxonomy): Eukaryota > Viridiplantae > Streptophyta > Magnoliopsida > Asparagales > Iridaceae > Iris > Iris macrosiphon. The sequence continues at coordinate 162,509,632 of JAYESA010000014.1, forward strand.
CATTCCAGAAAGGGCAGATACGGGACGGTATCCGCGGATACGCGTTGATTCCGGTGTGCACGCACACCCGAATCGACTTCTGCGAAATCCCGCACATCCGTATCGACGGCGCGCACGTATCGGTGAAGACCGCACGCGACCAAGTCGTCCCGTTTGGCGAGACGTACTCAGTTCCGGGGTGAAACAGGACGTTATTTTTCCTGTTTTTAGATCGCGGTTTGCGATCACCACAGGACGGGATGCCCCGAGCGGGTTACACGGGCACCGAGGGGTCATGCAGGCTACGCGTTGCAACTGACGGAAATGAAAACGGATAAACGAGCAGGGAGATACGCGTACCTGAACAGGGTCCGAAAAACCCGAAATTTTTGTGTCCGACACACGTGTCTAGGGTTAGGGTTTGGGTGCTGTTGGGCGGAGCTGCGGCGGAGGGGCGGTGCTGGCGGCACGCCGGAGCGGGCGGGGGACGCCGGACGGCTGCTGTGGCGGCTGAGGCTTGATGCTGGCGGAGCTGGAGGGCTTGCTGCGGGCGAGGCTCTGGCGGCGAGGCGGGGTCTGGAGGCGAGGAGGAAGGCGGGGCGGCGTCGCGGCGAGGCTGGGAAGGAGGAGGAGGAGGTCGCCGGGCTTGGGGTGGCCGGAGTCGGGGTCGGCGGGGGTCTTAGGGTTCAGGTGGTTGGCCGGAGTCGGGGGAGAAAAAGGGGTTTATATAGGGCTACGGGAGCCGGGGGTGGCGCTGGGTCGGGGGCTACGTGGCCGGAGGAAGCGGAGTCATGGACCGAGGGACGTGGGCCGCGCGAAGCTGAGCGGGGCGGGCGGAGCGCCGGAGGACGCGGGCGGCCGCCGGAGAACGCGGGGGGGGGGGGGGTGCGGGTCGTGGGGGAGAGGGGTGATAGCGGGTCCGGGTTAGCGGGCGGGTTCGGGTCTGACCGACCCGACCCGATCGCCCACGGGTCGGGTAGGGTTAGTTGGGCTGGGATGGGCTCGGTTTAGGGCTGGGTTTAATAATTTAAATAATAAAATAAATAAATAGATAAATAATAGTTTTTAGGTGATATAAAATAGGTCCGGGACCCAATAAATTCCAAAAAAATCACCCTAAGTCCGATTTTTAATTTTACATCATAAAATCTTATTTTCATAATATTTTAATATTAATTAGCATCATCTAAAAATCCTTTAATCCCAAAATATCTTAGTTTTAAGTTCCACAAATTACAAAAAAACTGTGAGAAAAACGTATTTAAAAATTTTGAAAAATCAGGGGGCTTACAGTCTGTTCCTTAACATATTCTATGAGGCAGAAAATGATATGACGATGTCTTCTCTGATGGACGTCTCCCAGGGAGAGAAGGAACTGACGAGAAACTACATCGAGCGGTTCTGTCAGGCCGCACTAAGGTTGCCTCCTGGCAATCCGAGACTATACTCATGGAGATGTGCCGGAAGAACATGCTCCCGCCAGTCAGCCTCTGGATGGACGAGAGCCAGTTCAAGGACTGGACAACGTTCATTGTAAGTACTGTCAACGCTGAAAAAAGCTCAAAGACGCTCGACACTTGGGGATCCATATCCCTACTGCTGAGGAAAAGGAAAAGCGTCCCAACAGTAACAACAACAACAACAACAGCAACAATGACGGCAATAACAGTCGCGACAGAAAGAGAAAACAGGCTATGGTTGCTACCTTGACCAAGAAGCTTGAGAAAAATCTGGTAGAGCCTCCAAAACCAAATGAAACTTATTCTTTCGAAGATGTTGATGTCAAATTCATCTTTGACATGCTGATACAGGGAGGCAAAATCTGGCTCCCCGACGTCAGATGCAAGCCTGAGGTGGCAGAGATTGCCAACCCAAAGTATTGTCACTTCCACCGCTACGTCCATCACCCGACGTAGGAGTGCTATACCCTGAAGTGGTACATCCAACGTCTGATAGACACCAAGGCTCTTTCCCTGGACTTTGATGACGTGAAGGTCGCTGCCAATATGGTGTCCCTCCAGTTTGGCAACTTTCCACCGACGGAAGTCCAAGACGGAGTAGTCCCGGTCCCTAAGGCGACTATGAAAGTGGTCAACCTTCCACCAGCTCGAGACCAGACGGCCGAGCTAATACCTCTTGCCACACCGCGTGGGGAGGTCATGTGGGTCTATCCCGATCTCGTGCCTGACTTGACGCAGCCGGCGGCATCCTCCACCGCCAAGCCCAAAGGCAGAAAATCTAAGTCCTGTTACACAGCTTTCTCCTCGGCTGAAGAGCTGGAAGTAGGTACAACAAGGTTAGGTGCAATATACCAACCGATGCACCGCGATACGACCCCGGTTGTCGCGCCTACCGTTACTGGACCCGGGTCATCTCAGCCCCCACCGGTGGACAAGTCCAAACAGAAGGAGACGCGCTTCGATAAACCATTGCGCAATGATGCACCGTAAGGGCTGGAGAGGCCCTATCATTTCAATATCTTAGCACAATTAGCCCACACTCCGGCGAAATTGTTACTATTTGAGCTTTTGCGGCTCTCTAAGGACACTCGGGCTGCCCTGAATGAGGCACTGCAGAACGCCGATGTCTACCTAGCGCAAGTTAAGTCGCCAACCGAAGATCCTGCTGCTTGTCCACATTGCAACAACGTCATGGATGTGATACCCAATATCATCTTCTCGCAACAGTTGGATATCCATGAGGATAGCCATAATAGGGCTAAGCTTGCTAATCTTCTTAGGTTCCGTTCCACCAAGAGTGGTGAGGAATTAACCAGTCTCAAGGACTACGTGACCAGGATAAATATTTGGGATCCAGGAGGCAACAATTTGGCATTACAAGCAGTGTACAAGGAGCAACATGGTATCAAAGAACATTTAGCTAGTAGCAGTGAGAAGTACTTCAATGTTCTATAATATCAAGAGAATATTTTAGCTGTTCTTAGTGTTGCAATTAGACATGGGTGCCTTATGAAAAGTTTGAGAAAGACTTTTCCTACTTTGACCTTGAGACAAGGTCAAAATAAGGAGAGGGTATTGATAAGAACCCAGTTGAGACATTCCATATTTGGCCTGCATTTACCTTGGCTTACACTGGATGATGACAGTGGCTCAGTAAAATACTTTAGTATAACATCACAACAACAGCAATTGTGTAGCATAACATATGAAGGCTAAGAAGAGAGAGGAGCAGTTCAAATATAGTTCAGAGGTATTTTCCAGGCTCAGTTCAAATATGGTTCAGATGTACTCTTTAGTATCCGAGTGTAAAATGGATCTCCAAGTTTCAGAGCCCAAGTATCAGAAACAGAGTCTTGATCACAATGTCATCCACTTCGTCATTGCCTTATCAGCTCAGAAAGCCACGTCATTATTGTTACGCCATCACAAATCCAGCTCAGCTATGTCGGTAATTATCTGTAACACATAGCCTGGCCATTATAAACAGTGGAGAGAGAGGGAACAGGGGTGGTGGTTGATTTGTCTGTTGTCACTTTCTTTGTCTTTAGTGTAATCGTATCCTCTTCTCTAATGTTTCTTCCACTGAAATTTCTTCTTTCCTATGACTAATTTGTATGTTTCTACTCTTCATCTGGATTCCTACAAAGAGGACCTTATCAGTGAGTTCGTCTCTTCTTCTTCTTCCCTTTTCCCCGATACTGTGCTTCCAAGCGATGGAAACCCTAAGATCTAGGTTTCTTTCCGTAGCTGAAGACCAAGAACACCTTTATTGCTCTGTTCGAACTGAACAATCACTGCTGCGAATCCATGGCTGTAGTTGTTCCTGATCTAAAGAACTCCTTTGTCCAGTATCCGGCTCAATTGTTGTGTCGGCATTTGAGTAGCAGTAGCTAATCGGTACTAGGTAGGTACTTTTGTAAAGCTATGATCTTTCCGTGTGTCCATCGCGAATTATGAGTTTGCTCCCTGCCTAGCGTTCCGCGAATCTGCTAGCCAAACTATGCCCTTAGAGTTTATTTGTCACAGATTTGTTGGTCTTATGAAGCCAATGTGAAGGAGCTGTTCTTGATGGCAGCAGTCCGTGCTGGTAATTGCTCCGTAACCTGGGGTGGGGGGTGGGGTGGGGAGGCTTCTAGTTTGGGCCGTGGTTAAGCATTCTGGAGTATTATGGTTGCACACATTATTTCGTCAGAGATCTTTAGTTTTTCATCTCTATTTGGTTATTGTAAGGATGTTTTATGATTGTTCAAATGTGATTTACTCATTACAGATTGCACATATGTGTACATTTTTGTGTTGGTTTGCTGTTTGTATTCCCAAAATTCTCCCTTTAAGCCATAATAACTCTATTATTGTTCTGGACAGTAGTGTTTACGGATTTGTAGCGTGCTGTTGTACTGATCACAGATTTGCTTTCTTTGTTTTCACTCCCTTATCCCATTTGGATCCAAAAATTTAGCTCTAGCATCCAATATCCAATTGGCTTGAAAGTTGACACCCCTAGTAAAATGTAGGGAGCCATTATGTAAGTGTGACATGGTAATACTACCCTGCATAAACTTAATAAGGAGCAATAGTGATCCGAAAAGTATTGGAATCCCGAATTTGAACAATAAATTTACTCCATTTTGACATATGTCCAACAATGAGCTCTAGAGGAATTTTAGGATTTAGTATGATATCATAGCAATGGAGTCTTATTGAAAATCTGATACCTAACTTTCATGATTGTCATTGGCATGATCTCTCTCTAGTTGAGATTGTAGACCCAAATTTTGTTATGGTATGGTGACATTTATACAAAAGAAGCTTACTGCATCGTAAACTCCGGTCGTGTCAAATAATATGTATACGAGTACAACAACCATTTATGTGGCAAATCAAGGTGAATATCAAATGAATAATTTCTTAGTTTCTAGATGAGCAAGGAACTATGGGAATGAAAGGCAATATTAAGCTCCAAAGTCAAGACATTTTTGTATGAACCATTTAGGTACCCGTCAATAATTGTTCTTGCCCATAAGTCCAATAGATTGGGGTTAGGTTCTGGACATTCTTTAACTGTTGTCGTCTGTTGGGGCCAGATGTTTTAAATTAGGAGTTTGAATGGAAGTAATCAAGAAAGATTGAAGTCAATTAATATGGACAATGATCAATGCTTGACCTTTTATCACAATTTTAGATTTAGCCTGATCCACTGTGAAAAACTTGCCTTACAATATGATAGGTATCTCTTGGAAACAAGGTTATATAACACATCCTGATATTAATAGATACCCTCTTTGTTGCTATGGTTCTGATATAGCGGTTTGCAAAGATTAATGCCATATGCACAATAAGCTTCATGTTTTGGTGAATATTGTTAAAAATATTCATTGGCTATTTCCAGTGATTTTAAATCCAGCGATGTGTATATCTTTGAAGATTTAAACATATGTTCTTTGCTCTTCTATCATGGATATGTTTTCAACTTTTTCATGTATTTAAGTTGTTGTGACAATGAAATTTACTGGTAATTATAGTGGTTTAACATTATGCACTATAGCAACTACTAAATGTAGGAAACAATTTTTGTGCTGATTCATATTTATTATTTGTTGCGTTGAGATAAACTCATATAATGGCGACTGTTTACAGATTTTGACTGTTTACATATTTATTATTTGTTGCGTTGAGATCGACTCATATAATTTTTTTGCTAAAGATACCTTTCATATACTTTGTCTTTACCATGCTAATTGTAAATCATTTAAATTGCAAATATTCTCCCTATATTTTATTCAAGGTTTGCAGTACGAAATCAATATTTGACCTTTCCTGTGAGTATCGATATTGGAAATATATTCCCTCTCGGGTCGGAGTATCGGAAGTTTTGGCATCGAAAATCAAATAATTATTAATAAGTTATTAAAAATTTAGAATTTTTTTACATTTAGGCATAATTTTAAGTATTTTATGTCTGGTTCCATAGTAGTTTTGAAATTGAAAGAAATAATAGTGACATTTGTTGATTGGTGTACCTGCTATAAATAACTTTTTTTTATTTACATGCTTTTATAACCTTACTATGCTTTTACACCTTGTTGATGGTCTTTTTCGTTCAATTTTTCTTTACTGAATTGACCAGAAAAGAGACTTACGACGTCGGTAACGGTAGCCGTCGGTGTCGGATCGGGGCATGCCAAACTGTATTGGCCGTATCGTATCGGTATTGGCCGATACTGCAAACTATGATTTTATTTTCCAACCTTACTATCCTCCGGCCCCATCACGAGACTCGTTTCAGAGAGCATTTCGAGGCGACGCATCCACAAAAAGTTTTGAGACCTGTTTAATCAAACCATATTCCTAGTAGGTGTATGTTTTTTATTTGGGCAAACAATTTTTACATAGTAGGGTACATTTTTAACACCATATGTGCAAAACTTATGTCAAGTATGAGTTTTTTTTTGGATTGTAGTTTATAACAACTAATGACCAAACTACCCACTTACGAACTCGAGAGCACGCTAAATCTCAACAAAAACCCTCTTCTTTCTGTCTTCTCAAGACACACAATCCCCCATCACTCGTGCTAAATTTAGCATTACCGTCCACTCCAATCGAGCCTGACTCCCTCGAGATCCGCAATCACATTAACATCCTTAATCTGATAGTTCTTCAACTCTTTTTTTTTTTTTTTAAACTTTTATCTTCTTTTCTTGTTCATCTTTGTGTTTCTACATATCTAATTACTCATAAATGAGCAAGACATAAATTCTGACAGATCTTTGTTATTTGAACATTTTGGAGTTGGTACTTGGTAGTGGCTACATTTTATGTTTCTTGATAAGCAAATAGTTGCTACTTTCTTTATTGTCGAAATGTTTAATCTTGGTCCCTTATGAGTTACTAGTCTGACTCTTAAAGATTGGTCTAAACAGTTTAATAATTGTCCATAGAAATTTGGATCATATGCTTAACTTATGTTTTATTGTTGAATATTTTCATTTGTTTTTCAGTATTTTATATATATTATAAAAATTTAGATTAAAAATTTTAATATCCGAAAACTTGCGCCCCATGCCTTGGGACTAGTGCTTCGTGCGGAGGAGGGACCTATCTTCTTCATCTTTTAAAACATTGGCTACAAGTGACTTGTTTCTCCAAAACTTACCACATAATCTCTCTATGACCCTGTCATGTAGTATTCTCTAAATCAGTGAGAACCATATGTTGCTCTCTTTTCTTTCTAAATTAGTAAATAAATAGCTTCCATTGCAAACCTCCACTGCATAAAACAAAAGTAACTGCTGTAAATATTTGCTTCTTTTTGTTCATAAATGTTTAATTACACCCTCTCAGAATTTCGTTATGTCAATGATAAAAGATTAATACCTCTCTTGTTAGTGCAACTTTGCATGCTTCCCTTATTTTACAAATTGGTACCAAAATACTTCTCTTGTTAGTACAACCTTGCATGCTTCTCTTATTTTACAAATTAGTACCAAAATACTTCTCCATTCATCGTGAAAGTGATAGGCTTGGTGCCTCTCTAGTTAGTACAATTTTGCACGCTTCCCTTGTTTTTAAATTGGTACTAAGATACTTCTCCATACATCGGACATTTTTTCTCTTTTAGATTTGGTTAAATGGGTTAATTAGCCACATCAATTTGTACCCCAAACATTTCCATACCTTAATAGGGATATCATCAAGTCCAATGGCTCTTACACTTTTTATTTTCTTGAGGCACCTGTGTTGATATGGTATGTTGGGTGTCATATTTAAGTATAGTATAAGCACATGGGAATATCCTGAGGACATATTTGGGATGCCAAAATATGTCACAGGATATTCCATTATGAGATTATTGTCATAATGATTGAAATCATTGTATTAATGACTGTAAGGCTATATAATGCCAATGAGACAATCAATAAAATTATCAACTAATTTCAACATGGTATCAGAGCCAAGTTTTCACAAACCCTAGCCGTCACCAAGCTTCCACAAACCCACAGGAGGATTTCCTAGATCTCCTCCACCGAACTCTTCCACGCCCCCCCCTTTTTTTTCCTCCTCTCCTCTTCTCCGCCCTTCGCAGGCCGCCTTTCGCTGTTGCTGTCCCGTCCCGCTACTGCTGCGGCTACTACTGCTGCTGCAGCTGCTGCGACTGCTGCTGCTGCGACGGCGGTTGTGACATGCGTGCTGCCGCCTCCGCCGCACCAGCACGAGGCAGCGCCTAATAGGGATGCCTAGATCTGAAAAAAGGGGGGACATGTTCGGATCTAGGAGCGGACGACGAGGACAAGCGTGAGTCGTGGAGCGAACGTGACGTGACTGGATAGACGACGCATCGATGGAGGAGATCATCAAGAAGCTAGATTCTGCAGAGGTGGCGACGTTGATGAAGTTGTTGACGATGTCGGCTGGTGAGAACACGACACGAACGTCGCCGGAGTTGAAGCTTTCCTCCATCGATCTGAAATTAGATGGACCAGCCACCTATCTGAGTTGGTCACGACGGGTGAGAAGAACCCTCGGAGGAAAAAACATGGAGGGGTTCCTGACGGGCGAGACGACAGAGCCGGACGAGGGCTCGACAGGACACGATGAGTGAAAGTCCACTCATATGATGATCTACATCTGGCTTCTCAACTCCTTAGTCTAGTCTATTGCCGCCACAGTAGACGGTATTGAGATGGTGAAAGATGTGTGGGAGAAGTTGAGAAGGACCTATGATGGTGTGGGGAACAACTTACGGGTCTTCCAGATAAAAGGGGAGATTGATGACACCGTACAGGGAGAGAAGACGGTGCAGGAGTATGCCACGGAGTTGGAGCGTCTGTGGTTGGATTATGATCACTCCTCAGATCGGACGAGCTGCGGGGACCCTAAGTGTAAGGAGAGACAGGTGTGTCTGCAGGAGAGGACGATGAAGTTCCTCAAAGGGCTGACTGCAGCTTTCGCACAGAGGACGGCCCTACTTCTAGCCCAACCAAAGATCCCTAGCCTTAAGGAGGCTATCTCAGCCATGATCCAGGAGGAGACACGCATCAGGCTGCAAGCCGGGACAGGTGGTCCCCCCGAAGCAAAGTCAGCACTAGCGATCACCAGCTCAGGTAACACAGGATCTAAGGGAGAGCCCTGGCAGCATAACCGGCAGTGCTACAACTGTGGGAAGATGGGTCATCATCGGTATGCTTGTACCAAACCACCTAGGAAGGGAGATTCAGGTGGTGGACGAGAACCGTTCGGCGGACGAGGATATAATGGAGGACGTGGTCGTGGTCGAGGGGATAGACGAGGCGGCCGAGGAGGTTATCGGGCAAACCTCCTGATATCAGAAGGGAATGTAGAAGCTGATGACACCTTTACTGTGGAGGACCAGGCACTGGGAGACATGAGGAGTAGAACAGAGGAGGCGTCCACCTCATTCTTTGTTAGGGGCAACGCTGCTATGTATGCCCATCCATCAGAAGGTACTGACGAATCACTTGCCCTTGCGTCTATCTCTTCCCTTAAATCATCAGACTGGATTATCGACTCGGGAGCATCTCGGCATGTGACGGGGAATGCTAGTGAGTTTTCTTCCTACACTCACCTAGCATCAGCAGACAGCATTCAGACAGCTGATGGCACTTTCCAGGCAGTGGTCGGTAAGGGTACTGTTAATTGTACAGGTTCAGTAAGATTATCCAATGTTTTACATGCTCCATCCTTTCCAGTCAGTCTCTTGTCCATTAGTTCTATAATCCTCCAACTTAAATGCATTGTTTCTTTTGATATTCCTAAGGTGACCTTCCAGGAGAAAGGGACAGGACGAAGACTTGGGACTGGCACTTGGCATGAGGGACTGTGGTACCTAGATCGAGAAGGACTGGACTCAGCATTAGTATCTATGGCAGAGAAGGCTGGCATGGAAGGACTACAGCAGAGGACTGAGGATACCTTGATACTCCATCATCGGAGGATGGGACATTCTTCCTTTGATACTCTAAGTAAGTTGTATCCAGAGATTTATGCAAAAACAAATAAAGAGAAATTAGTATGTGATGCGTGCGAGTTAGGAAAACTTACTAGGAGCTCATATGTTGGCACGGGTCATAGGAGCACTTTTGCTTTTGAGGTAGTACATTCTGATGTCTGGGGTCCATGTGCTACTAACACTATGAATGGTTATAAGTACTTTGTTTCTTTCATTGAGTGTGCCTCTCGTGTTACCTGGTTATATTTGATGAAAAATAAGAGTGATGTACCTGCTTGTTTTCGGGATTTCCATAAGCATGTCCAGACTCAGTACAAAGCAGTTGTGAAGGTACTGAGGTCTGACAATGGAACAGAGTATACCAATAGGACGCTTGCAGAATACTTGTCAGCACACGGAATACAGCATCAGACCACCTGTGCATACACACCAGCACAAAATGGAGTTGCAGAAAGAAAAAACAGACACCTTCTGGAGGTCGCAAGAAGTATGATGATCGACATGAATGTCCCACAGAGTCTGTGGGGGCATGCAGTGTTGACAGCAGCTCAATTCATCAACATGATGCCCTCGAAGGTCCTCGGATGGAAGTCCCCATGTGAGGTATTGCAAGGCAATAATAGTGGGATACTCCCACTGAAGGTGTTTGGGTGTGTGTGTTTTGTGAAGGACAACAGGCCATCAGTTGGAAAACTTGACCCTAGAGCGGTCAAATGCATCTTCGTAGGCTACTCGGCGACCCAAAAGGGGTATGTGTGCTGGAGTCCAGTAGAGAAGAAGAAGTTTGTCAGTATGGTGTCCACTTTCGGGAGCATGAGCCATACTACCGCCAGGACGAAACTTCACACAACACGCCTAATACTGCCAGTATTAGGCGAGAGGGAGAGATGGAGAACTTTGTGGTAACCGATTTAGAAGTTTGGCATGGAGGCACGGAGAAGGGACAAGAAGGTGAAGGTGTTAGGCCTACGGCTCAGGGAGAGTTACTTACCTACAGCAGGAGAGAGAAGCAAACTGCAGGACCAGTACCGACAGTGCCAATGCCAAGTCCCTTGCCTGCGTTCGTCCCAACTCCTGAGGCACCGACACCAACCCCCTTCAGGTGATACCCCCTCCTTCACAAGATATCATTCCTCCTACTACTACTCCTCCCACACCACTATCTGTACGGAGGACCACTCACAGCAATGCAGAAAATCCTCCAAACAAATATGGTTGGGATATTGCTCAGTTTATTTCTTATGACCATATCCCTTCTTCTCATGGAGCATTTATAGCATCTTTGGATAGTATTACTGTACCTAACAATTGGCAGGTTGCCAAGAACGATCCAAAGTGGAAAGCGGCAATGCACGAGGAGTTGGGAGCTTTGGAGAAGAACCACACTTGGGAGCTTGTGAGACTGCCAGAGGGGAAGAGAGCAGTTGGATGCAAGTGGGTCTTTACCGTGAAGCAGAACCCAGATGGACAGATTGATCGCTACAAAGCTCGACTAGTAGCCAAAGGATACAGTCAGACGTACGGCATCGACTATGACGAGACATTTGCACCAGTTGCAAAGATGAGCACTGTCAGGACTCTGATTTCTCTGGCAGCGAATGGTGGATGGAAGCTACACCAACTGGATGTGAAGAATGCGTTTCTTCACGGAGATCTAGTAGAGGAGGTGTACATGGAGATACCACCAGGATTTGGCACCAATCAGACAGTAGGCAAGGTCTGCAGGTTGAAGAAGTCCCTCTATGGACTGAAGCAGTCTCCTCGAGCGTGGTTTGACAGATTCAGAAGGGCGATGATAGGGATGGGATATCAGCAGATCAATGCTGATCATACTGTGTTCTTCCGTCGGAGTGGAGGCCACATCACCATGCTTGCGGTGTATGTGGACGATATGATTATCACAGGAGATGATGAGCAGGAGATCGCCCAACTCAAAGGAAAGCTTGGCAAGGAATTCGAGGTGAAGGATCTCGGGCTTCTTCGGTATTTCCTTGGGATTGAGATTGCTCGAGAAGCAGAGGGGATTGTTCTCTCTCAAAGGAAGTATGCACTGGACCTTCTCACAGAAACTGGGATGTTGGGGTGCAAACCTGCAGCGACACCAATAGATCAGAGGTTCAAGATTGATACTGAGGCTGGAGAACCAGTTGATCGGGACAGATACCAGAGACTGGTTGACAAGTTGATCTATTTGAGCCACACACGTCCTGATATCTGCTTTGCAGTAAGTGTGGTGAGCCGCTACATGCATGACCCACGAAAGGGTCATATGGATGCAGTGTACCAGATTCTGAGGTACTTGAAAGGTGCTCCCGGGAAGGGACTAATATTCAGGAAGAACAATCACGTGAGCATCGAGGGCTACTGTGATTCTGACTGGGCTAGTTGTGCTGATGACAGGAGGTCTACCTCGGGATATTACATATTTGTAGGAGGTAACTTGGTCTCCTGGAGGAGTAAGAAGCAGTCTGTGGTGGCCAGATCGACAGCTGAAGCAGAGTACAGAGCTATGGCCTTGGGAGTTGCAGAGCTGCTATGGTTGAAGAATATGCTGGTGGAGCTGAAGCTGGATCAAGGAGCTAAGATGAAGCTGTGGTGTGACAATCAGTCAGCTATTAGTATCGCCAACAATCCAGTACAGCATGACAGGACCAAACACATCGAGATTGATAGATTCTTCATCAAAGAGAAGTTGGATAGAGGATTACTGGAGCTTGGCCATGTTCCAACCAGGGATCAAGTAGCAGATGGACTAACCAAGGGACTCGCCTCAGTGAGCATGATTAGAGGATGTGACAAGATGGGCTTAGTGAATATCTTTCACCCATCTTGAGGGAGAGTGTTGATATGGTATGTTGGGTGTCATATTTAAGTATAGTATAAGCACATGGGAATATCCTGAGGACATATTTGGGATGCCAGAATATGTCACAGGATATTCCATTATGAGATTATTGTCATAATGATTGAAATCATTGTATTAATGACTGTAAGGCTATATAATGCCAATGAGACAATCAATAAAATTATCAACTAATTTCAACAACCTGACTTCAGAAACCATATTTTTAAATATAGTTCCATTTAAGGATATATGAGAAAAATTGTTTGAGATGTTTCGAACATTTGCAAGCATGATTTGATATGTGTCCCGACTTGAAGGTACTCCTAGTAGGAGGAAGAATAATATCCAGGATTTTTAGAAGGAGATTTGACCTTTGTAGAGATTAGATGGAATTGGAAATGTTTAATATAACTGAACCTAAATTTAGATCAAGGCCTTGTTATTCTAGTGCCATTTGATCATTTCTTGTTTCACGAATATGTAACTTAAGAACACTCTGGGATTAAATCTGCATATGAAAGTATACAACTGGTAAAATTCCAAGCTATCCTGTGGTTGAAAGAGAATATGCAACCAGATGTTTGTTTTGTAGTTGATTCTCAATTACCTTTTCTGTGGATGCCCAATATCGTTTATGAAGAAGCTCCATAATATTCAATGCATTCTATATAATTCAAGAATTTGCTGTGGAGGTTAGAACTATTTCTGTTTTGATACGTGTTTCAGTTTTTGTTTCATGAAAGTGTTGTCTTGGCGAGAAACACAACTTTCATCCTCTAGGCTGGGTTTGGGATTGCATACTAGAGGCTGCTTATGCTTCCCCCCTTCGGAAAGCGATCCAAGGCTATTTGGTAACAACATCTTATAAAAAAAAAAAAAAAATTTTAAAGTCTGTTCAATTTTGGGGCAGCTTTTGACAGCAGTCTCCCACGTACTGTCAAAAGTTGCTTCTGCTGTGGCTTTTTGGGAAGCAGCAGAAAAGCCTAAATAACATTGTTACTGCTTGGAGTTATGTTGCTGAAGTTACTACTCTTTCATCCCAACTTTTTAATATAGAGCTTGATCTGACTGGAGTCGGTGTACTCTAGCGGCTTTGTCAAATATCATTCTTTGACCATTATCTGATAAAATCCATTCTTTGTGTAGAGCTTGACCTGTCTATTTTCATATTCTATTATGAAGCTTGGGTGTAATTTTTCCTAAAACTATATAGTCCTTAGTATACCCCGAGACATCCTATATAGTCCTTAGATATACAGCCAGCACCAGTGGTTCCGTTGAGAAGGAGCAATAGCGTCGACCATCTACGAGATACTCACCGAGTGAGTATGTGCTACTAACTGATGGGGGAGAACCCGAAAGTTTCGCAGAGGCTATGGAAGACGAACACAGGCATGAGTGGATGGAGATCATGCAGGAGGAGAGTTCCTTGGAGGCCAGCTCTATTTATGATCTGGTGCGGTTGCCAAAGGGCAAGAAGGCTTTGAAGAATCAATGGGTGTTTAGAGTGAAGCAGACAGATGATGCTACTCGCCCTCGATACAAAGCGAGGCTGGTAGTTAAAGGCTACGGTCAGCGGAAATGCGTAGATTATGATGAGATCTTTTTGCCAGTCGTTAAGCAGTCGTCTATACGGGTGGTGCTAGCATTGGCAAGCAGTTTCGACTTGGAGGTTGAGCAAATGGACGTGAAGACGACATTCCTCCACGGTGATCTTGAGGAGGAGTTGTACATGGAGCAGCCAGAGAGATTCTGTGAGAAGGGAAAGTCATATTTGGTTTGCCGGTTGAGGAAGAGCTTGTATGGTCTGAAACAGGCTCCGAGGCAGTGGTACAGGAAGTTCGAGTCGTTTATGGGGGAGCATGACTATGTACGGACGACGTCGGATCATTGTGTTTTTGTGAGGTACTTCGTCGAGGACGATTTTATCATTTTGTTGCTTTATATTGATGACATGTTGTTGGTGGGTCGGAATGCCACCAGGATAGCAGAGTTGAAGCGCCAACTGGACGCGACATTCTCTATGAAGGATTTGGGCGCAGCGAAGACTATTCTTGGGATGTAGATCAGTCGAGAGAGAGAGAGAGTCCAAGCTGCTACACTTGTCCCAAAAGAAGTACATTCATCGGGTACTTCAGCATTTCGGAATGGACGGGTCGAAGAAAGTGAGTAACCCCCTTGCGGCTCACTTTAAGTTTACTGAGGAGCAGTGTCCATCTACCGAGGACGAGAAGAAAGATATGGAGCGAGTTCCATATGTCTCAGCCATGGGGAGTCTTATGTATGCTATGGTATGTACGAGGCCAGACATTGCTCTCGTAGTCGGCTCAGTTAGCAGGTACACTTCCAATCCTGGAAGGGTACATTGGAGTGGGGTCAAATGGATTATACGATATCTTCAGGGTACTGCCGATTGGAGACTTTCTTTTGGTGGTGACGAGCCGAAGCTGGTTGGATATACCGATGCTGATATGACTGGAGATGTAAAGACGAGACGATCGACTTCGGGATATGTGATGATGTTTGCTGGTGGAGCAGTATCGTGGTAGTCGCGTTTACAGAAGTGTGTTGCCTTGTCGACGACATAGACAGAATACATTGCGGCGACGGAGGCTTGCAAGGAGTTGCTGTGGATGAAGAAGCTGTTGCAGAAAATTGGGCTAAAGCATGAGCAGTATCCTTTGCTTTGCGATAGTCAGAGTGCTATTCACCTTGTGAAAAATTACCCGGTTCAAGCACATTGATACCCGGTATCATTGTATACGGAATGTGGTTGACAAGAAGGAAGCGGCGCTTGAGAAAGTTCATACAGATGACAACGGAGCAGATATGTTCACAAAGGTTCTACCAAGGAAAAATTTTGAGTACTGCAGGCGGATCGTCGGGATGACGACCCCCTCCACATAGTTGTGAAGGGGAAGGTTTGTTGGAGTGGGTGGGGTTTCCAACCTATGTGAAAAATACCCCGGAGTAGGATTGAGTATTTCTACATATAATAGGAATAACTCAATTTATTTGGATTGGATATTCCTAAATATAATAGAAATATCTCAATGGATTTGAATTGGATATTCCTACATATAATAGGAATATGTCAATGGATTTGGATTTGTATTTGGATTGGATATTCGTATCTACAATAGGAATGCTAGATGTGGGTTTGAGGCTATATATAGGTGTCTCCTGCCCTAAAATATCTCTCTCAAGAAAAAAAAAATAACAACAAGGAGAGAAAATGAGACAAGAGTGCCATTGCAACATTAGAGAGGAGAAAAAAAGGATTGTAGGTCGTTTCGAAGAAGGAGATCAGTTTCGGGTATTTTTGTTGTCTTTCTTCTTCGTGGTTATAATCTATTTTCTGTTCCAAAAGAGTTGTGGTGATCCGTTTGGATCGGTGAGAAGTTTCTAAGGAGTCGGTGTATTTCTTATTCCATTAGTGGAGGCTTTTCATGATTGGACTCCGATCGTCCCGTGGTTTTTTCCGCAAGGGTTTTTCACGTCAAAAATCTCTCTGTCTGCGATTTGTGTTTGGCGTTTTTGGTTTGTGTATTTTGCTCGGTTCTCTCGTAGGTACTCTTTAGCTTGGGAAACGGTTTTCGCACTTTCGTTCCCAACATGGACCCGTGCTGAGAAGCACACATTCCTTAGACAAAGAGTGGAGGCTCGCCTTGCAGCTCTTCTGATGGAGAACAAAGAGTACTCTGAAGCCCTAATTCTTCTCTCCAGCTTGGTAAAAGAAGTGAGAAGATTGGATGACAAACTGTTTCTGGTGGACATGGACCTTTTAGAGAGTAAGCTCCACTTCTCTTTGAGAAAATTTCCCAAGGCAAAAGCTGCACTAACTGCAGCGAGAACAGCTGCCAATGCCATCTACGTTCTCCCAGCGCAGCAGGGCACCATAGATCTACAGAGTGGTATCCTTCATGCCGAAAAGAAAGACTACAAGACAACATACAACTACTTTGAAGCATTCAAAATCTTCAATGCACTTGAGGATCCTCGGGCAGTCTTTAGCCTCAAATACATGCTCTTGTGCAAGATTATGGTTAACCAGGCTGTAAACTCCCAGATTTTTTAGAATTTAAAAATCAATTTTCAGAATTTTTTTTGTAATTTTTTGTATTTTTTCACTAATTAAAATCAAGGTATTCTGGTTATAAATAATTTTAAATATTTTTATTAAATATTAAAATAGTATGAAAATAATATTTTTTTGTGAAAAATAAAATATTAGACATTGGGTAATTTTTCTGGAATTTATTGGACCCAGAACTATTTTTTAAAGACCTAAAAATTAATATTTTTAATAAACCAAAATAAATCAATTTAAACCGGTTTAATTCTAAACCAAACCGGTTTGGTTTGCTAAATAAACTAATCCAACCCAAATCCTATTGGATCGGGTCGGATCCGAACCCAGAATTCGACCCAACCCGCTAACCCGACCCGATAGTTACTGCACAGTAATTGAAAGAAACTGCGGCCGTTCCCGACTCCACCCGCCGCCGGCCGTTACGTCCTGCCCCCGCGGCGGTTTCGACTCCCCAGCTCGCCGGCCTCCCTATAAAACCCCCTTCACCTCGGCCCCTACATCGCCATCACCACCGTAATCTCCAGCCACCCTCTCTGCCATTTCCGGCCGTCTCCGCCCGAGCCCTCCGCTGAGCTTTCCACCAGGCAACCATCCCCCAACTCCGCCTCCACCTCCACGATCGTCCTCCGCCGACCCAGCTTGTAAACTCCCAGATTTTGCAAGAATTTTAAATTGGGATTTTTCGCAATTTTTTAGAATTTTCTGTAATTAAAATCAAGGTTTTAATTATTAAATGATTAATTGTTAATAAATAATATTAAAATATTATGGAAATAATATTTTTGGGTGTAAAATGAAAAACTGGACTTAGGGTAATTTTTCTGGATTTTTCTGGGCCTCAGACCTATTTTTAAATGCCTAAAAAACTATTTAACTATTTATTAATTAATTTATTATTATTATTATTATTATTATTATTATTATTATTGTTATTATTATTATTATTATTATTATTTCCGGCCCGTTCCCTAGCCCGGCCCACTGGGCCTGACCCGGCCCAGCCCCTACCGGGTCGGGTCGGATCCGCCAGACCCGACCCGCCCGCAACCCTCACCCGGCTGACCCGTTCCGCTTCTCCCCGCAGCCCGCGCCTCCGCCGGACTCGCTGCCGACCTCCGCGCTGCCACGGCCACGCGCCTCTCTCTCCGTCCTTGCAGGCTGACCAGTCACCGCCCTCTCCCCTTAAATACCCTCCCCCACCGACTTTCCCCCTAGCCCGGCCAGCCCTAGCCCCCTGAACCCCACCGCAGCTCCCCTCCGGCGCCACCGTCCCGCTCGCCGCGCCCAGCCGACTCCCCCGGTCCCTCCTTCTTCTTCCTCCCCTCTCTCCGCCTGCCTCCGGCCTCGACGAAAGCCGCAGCGAGCCGCAGCAGCGCCCCTCCCCTCGCCTGAGCCGCCACGGCGCCGCCCGGCTGCCTCCGCCTCGTCCCGCCTTGCCGCGCAGCCGCCCAGCCCCGGCCGGCCTCCCCCGCAGCGACGCCGCCCTCCTCCGGCCGGAGCTCTGCCGTCCAGCTTCAAAACCCTAACCCTAGCCCTAATTCTCCTTCCTGTGTCGGACACGGGACACAGGACACAGTGTCCTGTGTCGTGTCGGACACGTTTCAGACCCCGGTTTTCGGGCCTCGTTCAGGTGCGTGTATCTTTTTGCTCGTAGCTCTGTTTTCAATTCCGTAAATTGTGTTGCGAAGCCTGTATGACCCTCTCGGTGTCCGGACAAACTGTTCGGGGCATCGCGTCCTGTGGCGATCGCACACCGCGATCCAAAAACAGGAAAAACCAGACCCTGTTTCACCCCGGAACTGAGTGCGCCCCGCCAAACGGGACGACTTGGTCGCGTGCGGTCTTCACAGATACGTGCGCGTCATCGATACGGACGTGTGAGATTTCGTGGAAGCTGATTCGGGTGTGCGTGCACACAGGAATCAACGCGTATCCGCGGACATCGCCCCGTATCCGACTTTTCGGCAATTCATCCTAACTTCTTGTACACTCGTCAGATCGAGACAAAACTTGCGCCATCGGAATCGTAGCGATACGCTGGTCCTGTGGGTCAAGTTTGGTTCGATTCTGAGAACGTTGACGAAATCGCGTGTCGTGGGCCCCACAGGCCCCGCTCGACGGGCGATTTTGTGTTCGGCTCATCGGAATCCAAATCTGGAAGTTCCGTTGGGTTCGTATCAGCGTTCCTGACCTGTTGACACTAAGTTTGGTGAATTTGGAGACCTTTGACCCGGACACATTTTTCGGTGCAAAGCGGGCCCACCGGCGGACCCCGTTTTGACCCGAAACTGCCGTTTTTGCCCTTGTCTCCAAATTGGACCCAAGGACAGGCGTTTCTAGCTATTTGATATCTTCTGAGCGTGATGGTAATGTCTATTTCAGCTTTTGGACTCATCTCTAGAATTTCCCCAAGAATAATTAATCGGATCCAAACAACAGGCAAGTACCTGCACTTCAAGTTTAATCTTTATATTGTGATAGTTAATTCCCTGCTCTACTAGTACCCTTGATGATTCCACGTAGTGCTAGAATACTGAATTTCATGTCTTGGATACTGTATTTCATGTCTTGCTTTTCATGTCGGGTGGGAGAATACTAGAAGGCATGTAGTTTACCCTTTTCCCATCATGTTTAATAGCTGTTGGTACGCGACTGTACCCTCAGCCGGATCTCGATTGTTCATGTTTAATAGCCGTCTATGACGGCCGGATTAGCCTTATAAACCCCTATATGCCAACTATGTATTCTAAAATAAACACAAGTTCACACAGATAGCTTCTGGTCTTGTTATAGTTCTTGCTGACTGTTGTAGTTTCATTTCCTGTCTCACTTATTTCCTGCTTTCTCATATTCCTGTTTATAGCATTAACTCTGAGATATTAATGTTCTTCTATGCAACTTTCTCAACATGATACTCAAGTTAATTGTCAAGAATATTTAGTTTAATCTTGTTGTGCATTGTGTACTTTGCTCCTTTCCTGACTGGATCCGTTGTTTTAGGCG
The DNA here is from genome assembly GCA_036927795.1 of Iris macrosiphon. Classification (NCBI taxonomy): domain Eukaryota; kingdom Viridiplantae; phylum Streptophyta; class Magnoliopsida; order Asparagales; family Iridaceae; genus Iris; species Iris macrosiphon. Next base: position 162,529,482 of record JAYESA010000014.1, read on the forward strand.
ATGATGAGAACTTTGTCCCTACCTATTATGGCCCCTATGAGTTAGCAGGTGACACATATGAGGAGCCAGTTCCCACTCAGGAGACTACATTTGAGGAGGAGTAGCCAGTTAGTTATTATTTTATTTCCTTTCAGCATAAACTCGGGTTTGTCCCCGATTTATCTTCTGGCTTGTATTAACTGTGGATTGGTTGTCACAGATTAAATATTATAAAATCTTAGCATTCATATTTTCTGTGATTATTCTTACATGTTCATTATTGTGGATGAGATAGATACTTATTGACCCCAGAAATGACCTAGACAGTGTACTACCGCCGACACTACGGCGTAGGCTGGACGTGCCCACGCACTCGTGCCCGAATAACCGGGTGCGGGTCGTGACACAGCTCCCCGACTCCACCTCCACGATCGACCCCCAGCCGACTCCCCGCCACCGAGACCAGCACCTCCTTCGCCGAGCTCCTCCGGCGAGCAGCAGAAACCCTAGCCGCCTCCGCCGTGCCCTAGTCGGCCGTGCCGTGTCGTGCCGCCCCGCGAGGACGCAATTTCAGTCATCTTCGGAGCCCTGTTCAGGTGACTGTTTTTCTCTCCTCGCTGTCTCATTTTCTGTTCCGTCTGCTGTGACACGAACCCTGCGTGACCCTCTCGATACCCGTAAAATTTGTTAGGGGTATCGCGTCCTGTGGCGGTCGCAAACTGCGACCCAAAATCAGAAAAATAATTGTCCTATTTTTTTCAGAAACCGAGTGCGCCTCGCTAAACGGGATGACTTGGTCGTGTGCGGACTTCACCGAAAGGTGCGCGCCGTTAATACGGACGTGTGAGATTTCGCGAAAGTTGATTTGGATGTGCGTGCACACCGAAATCAACGCGTATCTGTCGACAATATCCCGTATCGGCCCTGTTCTGGAACTCGTTGTAACTTCATGTACGCACGTCGTATCGAAACGAAACTTGTGCCATCGGACTCGTAGCAATACGTTGGTTCTGTGACCCAAGTTTGGTTCGATTATGAGAACGTTGACAAAATCACGTATCGTGGGCCCCACGGCTCCACTTGACGGACGATTTTGTGATCGGCTCATTGGAATCCAGTTCTGGATATTCCGTTGGATTCGTATCGTCGTTCTGGACTTGTTGACACTAAGTTTGACGATTTTGGAGAACATTGTCTCTGACATGTTTTTCGGTGCGAAGCGGGCTACATGTGGACCCCGCTTTGACCAAAAACTGTCATTTTTTCCCCTGTGTCCAAATTGGACTCAAGGAGAGGCAATTCTAGCTATTTGATGTCTTCTGAACATGATGGTAACATTTATTTCAGCAACTGGAGGAGTACCTGCAAATCTTGCTGATACCAGAGTAGCAGTTGGAGCCAGAACCCCAGGCAAGTGTACCTTGCCATACTTGCAGCATTTGTTTATACTATTATCTTGATTTAATATTGTATTATCTCTGATCAACCTAGGACCGTGTGATATTACTTAGCGTCTGAATAATATTCGGGTGTCAACGCCGTACGCGGAGTTGTGTAACGTCACCTAGACATGGATATCGAGACCCTATACATTCTCCTGCTTGTCTTATCAAGTACGTCATACCTCAGGACACCTGACACTATTCATGAGACAGAATCTTCCTGAGATATTCATGGTGATTCTGTATAGGATACATGTTCATAACATATACTTTATTCATATGCTTAGATCTCATTATGACTTGCTGCATTAGATATGATCTTGCGTGTCATGGACATGAGACGTGTGATTACATTGGGTGGGAAGAGAATTACCATACAAAAGGCTGATTTTATATATATATATATATATATATATATATATATATATTACATTACTGGAGGTGCCTTAGACTCTGACACAGAGCTTTGGTACATTACTGGCTCTTCGAGAGAATACTGCTATGGGTTTTCCCGACACAAATCCTATAGTAGTCTCATCCCAAGTATGATTAAAACTCTCACTTGCATATCACTTAGCTGGTTATGTAGTTTACCTTATTGATTCATTTATTGCTGCACTGCATTTATTTTGGCTTGAGTTATTTTGTACCTTGCTATGTCCCCTGAGGACCTGGATCCGGATTATGTCCCCAGGAATAGCAGAGAAAATCTATCCCGAGGTATACGGGACATGAGTATTAGCAGGAGCAGAAGCAGGAACATGAGTAGGCACTGGAGCAGTACCAGATCCAGAATACGAGTGATCGTCGAGGATTTCTTTTGAGTATATGCTTTATCCATACTCAGTATTTGCTGTTGTTATCTTTATTCTTGACTATTGTATCAGACTCATTATCAGGTTGTTCCCCGCGTTATGTTTTATTGAGATTTGATATTGCTTTATATTCTGATATTGTTGTATTCATTTCTGTGGATGAGATTAGTATATTAGACCATTATTGTTGTATTACAGCTTAAGTACACCCTGATGGGTCCATTAAATTGGATTTGTCCATCGGTGTGTGCTGCTGGCCATTGCCACGTGTCTAGTCCCTCGATATTTTGGGACTGAGGCGTGACAAGGCTGATGATGTTGCAGGAATTATCTCTTCCAAGGCTGGCTTGCTATCTTGGTCCAGATCTGGATGCTATGAAAGCTGCTGCAGATGCACACTCCAAAAGATCTCTGAGGTTCTTTGAGACTGCTCTAAAAGATTACGAGGCCCAGTTGGAGGAAGATTCAATTGTTCATAGGCACCTTTCATCTCTCTATGATACTCTTTTGGAGCAGAATCTGTGCAGGTTGATTGAACCCTACTAAAGAGTGGAGATTGCTCTTGTTGCAGAGATGATAGAGTTACCAATGGATTGCGTGGAGAAAAAGCTGTCTCAGATGATACTGGACAAAAAGTTCGCAGGGACACTGGATCAAGGTGCTGGCTGTCTTATTTCTTTGATGACCCCAAAATGGATGCCATATCTTCCCTGCAACGCTTGAGACGATATCCAATATTGGTAAGGTTGTAGATAGCCTCTGTTGGTTTTGCTTTACTTGCAAAAGCTCAACTTCTTCTTCCTTTCTTTAGTCCCACATCGGATGGAGCAAAGCTCTCTTGTGTACATATATTAGTTTCTATTCTTTGCTCTATTAAGTTGTTGTGTGGGGAACCCCTTGGGCCACACGCGCGCGCCGCCACCGCCGCCCGGCCCGGTTCGGCGCGCATAACGGGTGCGGGTACGCGCCCACATCTGCGGGCGCCGAATGCCGATCCGATTTCTCTTCGGGTTCGAGCTGGGACCCTAAAATTCTTTTTGCTCCTCTTCATTCTTTCATTTATTTTTTCTGAACGTTGGAATTAATTTCTGAACGTTACAATTGTTTTGAACCGTTACAATTTTCAGTGTCCAGGTTCATTCTTTTAATTCTCCTGTGTAACGGCTGAATTAATCGGAAATTAATTCAGACCGTTACACATCAGTCTTATATATTCGTCTGTGTTTCTTTGTAAACGACTTAGAAAAAAATTCTTTACGAAAAACCTCTGTCAACATTCTGTTCAATCTTCATCGTCTCCAAGCTCTGGGCAGAGCTAAGTTCTGGTCGTTCTCTCCAAGTCGTGTGCGGCAACGAGATACCGGTAGTGCGGGGGTTTTACCACTAGGAGCTTCGGGAACGTCTGCACACAGATCCCGAATAAACTCTTAGGGCAGTGCTTCGTGCACGACTTCCCCAGAGGCCGGTAACATATGTTTAATTTTATTTTTGTATTCTGAAATTTTTAAAAAGGAAAACAACAAAATTCTAACATTCTAAGAGTTTATTATTTGTTAGAATTTAAATAGTTATTGATAAATACTTATTGTTGATTTATTCTAGAGAAAATAATATATATATATATATATATATATATATATATATATATATATATATATATATATATATATATATATATATATATATATATATATATATATATATATACATACTGTGCTTTAATACTTACTGTGTAAGAAATAGTTACTGTACTTTAATAGCAAAATATACAAGTTGATAGCAAAATATTCTAAAGAATTGAATATAATCAACATTACTTAGTATTTTTGAAATTTCTAACCAATAGTTACTGTTACTTCTAGCTAATAGTTGATTTATTCTTTCATAGTAAAATATACAAGTTGATTTATTCCCTTCATAGTTACTGTTACTTCTAACTAATAGTTACTGTAACATACAATTTGCTTCTCACTATTTGTTATAATTGTTTTATTCGAAAAAATTGATAGTTACAGTGAAAGGAAAATAGTTTGTCAATTTGTCAATTGCAATTGCAATTTTGTCTATTTGTCAATTGCAATTTTTATCACAAAATTTCTTTCAGTTGTAACATACAATTTGATTCATTTTAATCACTTAGTATTTTTGAAAGCAATCTAGGACCAAAAAAAAAATAGTTTAGTAAAAAGGAAATTGCAAATAAAATCTTCAAATCTAAAGTTTCAAAGTAGAGACAAACTCGGGCACAAGCCGAAAGAGTCCTTCTGTCAACCGGGTGTAAATAACCCTAAGCGACACGGTACTTAAGAGTCTTCGGACCGCCGCTAGCTGAAAACCGGCCCCTACAGCTAACCTGAGTTGATCAACACTTGGAAAACTAAAGATTTTAAGATTGTTTAGCAAAGACCACCTAAACTATTATCTTAGACATTGTTATTAAATAAATTTATATTTTTTAGACTGCAATCATGACTGGTAAGGAGGAATCCTCTACTGCAAAACCTGCTAAGTTTGATGGCTCATACTTCAAGAGATGGCAGAGCGAAATGAAATTTTGGCTCACGACCTTAGGACTTATTTCTGCCATTGATGGGTCCACACCCATCACAAATGATTCTGATGAAACTGAGTCTGACATAGGAGTGTCCACCTCATCGAAACCAAAAACCCCTAAAGAGATAGACTTCCACTGTTTTCATAGAATTCTAAGCGCATTATCTGAATCCTTGTATGATATATTTTTTGAATACAAGAGCGCTAAAGAACTCTGGAAAGCCTTGGAAGATGAATACGGCTGTGATGATGCCAGAATAGAAAGGTTTAATTCTTCAACCTTTAATAGGTATTTCATGGTAGATGACAAACCTATGAATGACCAGCTCCATGAATTCCAAGAATACCTTAGACATATTCAAGCCAAAGGGACATCTTTCTCCAATGAACATAAAATAGCATGCCTAATAGACAAGCTACCTCCCTCTTGGTCTGATATGACTAAGGATCTTATCCATACACAAGGAGATCTTACCTACAATTAAGTCCTAAAGAAAATTAGAACCGAAGAACAAATTAGATTGAGGTCTAAGCCTAAGACTGAATCTAAAGATAAGGTAAACCTTGTAGAAGGCCAAGGAAAATCCAAGTCTAATTTTCCTTATAAACCCAAAAAGAATTTCTTCAAGAAGAAGAAAAATTTTCAGCCTAACCACCAAAACCATCATCACCAAAACCAAAAACCTAGAAACTTCAGTCAGACTCAGGATCAAAAGAGATTTTGTTTTGTGTGTGGTAAAACAAACCATATGGCCATCAACTGCTACCATAGGAAGAAGGAAGCTGTCCAGAACTCCTACAAAGGAAAGGGCTCAGTTAGACCAGAAGCGAACATGCTTCACAAAGGTTCTTCGAGTTCCATCAGGTCTGTAAGCTTTCAACCCCTTATTAACCTCTCTTACCATTCTGATGATTGGTGGTTGGATTCTGGAGCTAATGTTCACGTTTCGTTTGATCGCTCCTGTTTTTCAAACTATCAGGAATCAAGTGGAGGAGGTGTGACCCTAGGAGATGGCTCAACGGCACAAATTATTGGAAGAGGAAAAGTTAACCTGAAGATGACATCAGGAAAAATCTTAACTCTTCATGATGTTCTTCATGTGCTGTCTGTCAGGAGAAACCTAGTTAGTGGATCCCTTCTTGTAGCCTCATGATACAAAATTGTAATGGAGGCTAATAAAGTAGTTTTTTCTAAGCATGACTCTTTTATAGGAAAAGGCTTTGTAAAAGACGGTCTTTTCATTTTAAGTACAATGAATAAAATGTCTGATTGTTCTCTCATTGTCTCTAATATAGAATCTTTAAATGTTTGGCATGGCAGACTAGGTCATGTAAACCTAGGTTCTATTAAAAGAATGATGACTTTAGATCTTATTCCCAAGACTCCAATAGATGACAAACACAAATGTGAGATTTGTGTTCAAGCCAAACACACTAGATTACCATTCAAATCTGTAGAAAGAAATTCTGACCTTCTAGAACTTATCCATAGTGATGTATGTGACTCAAATAGGATTTTGACCAGAGGCGATAGAAAATACTTTGTTACGTTTATAGATAATTATTCAAAGTATTGTTACATCTACCTTCTCAAAACCAAAGATGAAGTTCTAGATAGATTTAAGGTCTACAAATCTGAAGCTGAGAATCAATTAGAAAGAAAGATTAAGATCTTTAGATCTGATCGTGGTGGAGAATATACCTCAAATAAAATGATTAACTTCTGTGAAGAACATGGAATAATTTATGAGGTAACTGCTCCATATTCACCTCAGTCTAACGGAGTTGCTGAACGCAAGAATCGCACTCTGTTAGATATGGTGAATGCCATGCTTCTCAGCTCTGGTGCTCCTGATAACTTGTGGGGAGAAGCCCTTTTAACTGCCTGTTACATTCTTAATAGGATTCCTAGTAAGACAAAAGATAAGACTCCCTATGAGCTGTGGAAAGGTAGAGCACCTAGGATTAATTACCTTAGAGTTTGGAGATGCCTTGCTAAAGTCGGAATTCCCGAACCTAAAAAGAGGAAGATTGGTCCCAAGACTGTAGACGCTGTTTCCATAGGATATGCCTTAGACAGCTATGCCAATAGATTTCTTGTGACTCACTCAGAAGTGAATGAAATCTCTAACAATACCATTATAGAAGCAAGAGATGCAGTTTACTTTGAAAACATATTTCCTTTTAAGGATAGAAGTTCTATCTCTTCCTCCATACCCTCTACTAGTTCTCAAGTCCAAATACCTAGCTCTCAATCTGAACAAGACTTAGAACCAAGACGGAGTAAAATGAATAGGATTGAGAAAAATCTAGGAGAAGGATTCTTCACCTTTTTGATAGAGGGTGATCCCTCAACTTATGAAGAAGCAATGTCGTCTCCTGATGCTCCCTTCTGGAAAGAAGCCATTAACAGTGAATACAACTCCATCATGGAGAATAACACTTGGTTTCTAACAGATCTACCTTTAGGTAATAAACCAATAGGTTGTAAGTGGATTTTCAAGAAGAAACTCAGAGCCGATGGTACTATAGAGAAATACAAAGCTAGATTAGTTGCTAAGGGTTTTACTCAGAAAAATGGTTAGATTATTTTGATACCTACTCTCCTGTAGCTAGGATCACATCCATTAAAACTCTCTTGGCCTTAGCATCCATTCATGATATGCTAATCCATCAAATGGATGTAAAGACAGCATTTTTGAATGGAGATCTAGAGGAAGAACTTTATATGGACCAACCTGAAGGTTTCATTGCTAAAGGTCAAGAAAAGAAAGTTTGCAGACTAGTAAATCCCTCTATGGCTTGAAACAAGCTCCTAAACAATGGCACAACAAATTTGACAAAGTAATTTGTGAATATGGTTTCTTGTCAAATGAGTATGACAAATGCATATACTCTAAAGGTACATATAAAAGTTGTGTCATTTTATGCTTGTATGTGGATGACATTCTTATCCTAGGTTCATCACTGGAATTGATAAATACTACGAAAAACTATTTATCTAGCCAGTTTGATATGAAAGACCTAGGAGAAGCCAACTTAATTTTAGGAATGCAAGTGACCAAAGGCAAAGATGGTTATACTCTATCTTTAGCACATTCAATTGAAAAAATGCTAAAAAGATTTGAGTTATTTGATAAGAAACCTGTCCTTACTCCTTATGACAGCAGTATTGTACTAAAAAAGAATGAATGATCACCTTTGGAACAACATAAATATTCACAGATGATAGGCTCCCTTATGTATATAACAAACAGGACAAGACCTGATATTGCATTTGCTATTGGGAGACTAAGTAGATATACCAGTAACCCAAATCAGTCACATTGGACTGCCTTGGATAGGGTATTTAGATATCTCAAGGGTACCCTAGACTACAAACTTCATTTTACTAGGCACCCTGATATCATAGAAGGTTATTCAGATGTAAACTGGGTAACCGACTCACATGATATAAAATCTACTACTGGATATGTATTTACTCTAGGAGGAGCTGCAATCTCCTGGGGCTCTTGCAAGCAAACTATCATAGCTAGGAGTACAATGGACTCCGAAATGATAGCTTTAGATACAACTTGCACAGAAGCTGAATGGCTTAAAAATCTTATTATGCATATACCTGTTTCTCTTAGTCATGTTCCTACAATTTCTATAAATTATGATAATAAATCTGTTATTGAACTACTAAAGCATGATTCTGTGAATGCTAAGATGAACATGCACCTGCAGCCGCGCTTCAAGTCAATAAAAAGCCTACTAGGCAAATATGTGGTTCTTGACTATATAAAGTCAGAAAAGAACCTTGCATATCATTTGACGAAGGGTCTATCTAGCTAGGACTTTGATCCTAGAATCATCGAGGGGGATGGGGTTAAGCCCATAAGTTAGTCACCAGCAGTGGCAACCCAACCGAGTCTGACTGGAGATCCCAAGAAGCCGGTTCAATGGGTAGAAACAAGCTGAACTTAGGTGACTTTATGGAACACTGACTCGAGATTAAAGTCTCATTAAAATAAAGTCCAAGCGGCTGTACATGTGTACAATGAATCCCCATTCCTATGGTGACAGTGTTCCTGTGTGATATGGTTAGGATGAGTTTAAACTCTTAATAGGTCCAAGCTGTAATGCTGGTGTAAACACCCTGATTTTTCAGAATAATTTTAATATAATTTTCCCAGATTTTTCGGTATTTTTCTGGAGGAAGAACCAAGGTAATGGTGATCAAAGAATTTTATAAATGCAATTTATTGGTATTAAAATATTATGGAAATAATATTTTATGGTATAAAATGGAAAACCGGACAGGTGGTAATTTTCGGCGAATTTATTGGACTCCGGAGTAGCGTTTTAGGCCTAAAAGACTATTGGTAGTGTAAACCGAAACTAAACCCAGATTAAACCAAACCAATCCTGATCAGACTGAACCGAACCCATTTTGGCAGAACCAAACCGCTGCTGAACCAAGCCCATCACTTGACGGGTCGGGTCGGATCCGAGTCAAACCCGACCCGGATCCAAAACCCATTAGGTAAACCCTAACCACCATTGTTATTGTAGCTATAAATCCTCGTGAACCGTGCCCAGCCGCCGACTCCACCGCGCCGTCACCCGACCCCAACTCGTCACTGCCGGAACCCTAGACCACCGCTCGTCGACTACTCCCTCCTTCCGTACACACGGCCGCCGAGTTGACCCCGACTTCCCCCTCAACACCCCGCCGCCGCTGCACATCACCCATCCCCGCCGACAAATCCAGAACCCTGGACCCTTCCCCGCGAGCGCCGCCCGCGTCCGCCCTCGGCTCCTCACTTCGAGCCGCCTCCAGAGTCCCCCTCGCCGTCGATCAGCCCCGCCGACTTCACCGCTCCGCCGCAACCCCGAGTCGACCCAACAATCGACAGACCGAGGCGGCCTTCCCCGAACCGACGACAGCCCCTGGACCCCGCCGCCGCCAGGTCGTCGACACCCGAGCCCGACCCCTTCGGCGGAACTCCGTTGTCCCCTGATCCGAACCCTAGCTCGGACTCACAAGGACACGAGGACACGGGAATCCTCGACCAGGACACAAAGTGACTCTCGGACACGTGAAAAATAGATTCACGGGGCCCTGTTCAGGTACCGATTTCTCTCACCTCGCAACTCCGTTTTCGATTCTGTCAGTTGCTACGCGTAGACTGTATAACCCTTTCGGTGCCCGTGCAACCCGCTCGGTGCATCGCGACCTGTGGTGATCGCACACCGCGATCCAAAAACAGGAAAAATAACGCCCTGTTTCACCCCGGAACTGAGTGCGCCCCACCAAACGGGACGACTTGGTCGCGTGTGGTCTTCACAGATACGTGCGCGTCGTTGATACGGATGTGCGAGATTTCGCAGAAGCGGATTCGGATGTGCGAGCACACCGGAATCAACGCGTATCCGCGGACAACGCCCCATATTCGTCCTTTCTGGAATACGCTGTAACTTTGTGTACACACGTCAGATCGAGACAAAACTTACGCCATCGGACTCGTAGTAATACGCTGGTCCTGTGACCCAAGTTTGGTTCGATTCTGAGAACGTTAACAAAATCGTGTATCGTGGGCCCCACAGGCTCCGCTTGACGGGCGATTTTGTGATCGGCTCATCGGAATCCAATTCTGGAAGTTCCGTTGGGTTTGTATCACCGTTCCTGACTTGAAGACACTGAGTTTGAGGAATTTGGAGACCTTTGACCCTGACCCGCTTTTCGGTGCAAAGTGGCCCACCTATGGACCCCGCTTTGGCCCGAAAATGACCTTTTTGCCCTTGTGTCCAAATTGGACGTAAGGACAGGTATTCTAGCAGTTTGATATCTTATGAGACTATTGGTGATGTTTATTACAGCTTTTGGAGGAGTACCCACAGGATCTACTGATACCGGGACGATTGTGGATATTCAAACATCAGGCAAGTGTACCTTGCCAAACTCTGCAGTATTGTTACATATTTTCCTTGCTTTATTATATTGCTGTGCATGCTTAACCTAGGACCGTTTGACGTACTTAGCGTCCGATTATCAGTCGGATGCCAACACCGTACGCGGTGTTGTGTATTGTCATCTAGAGATGGATACTCGTGACACTTTATCTTCTCGTACTTGTCTTACCAAGTACACTATGACCCAGGACACTTGACACTGTTCATGAGACATGATCTTCCCGAGATATTCGTGGTGATTCTGTATAGGATACATGACTTGACAGAGATACTATATTCTTAGATACATTATGACTTATTGCATTAGTTATGACCCCGCTGACATGGACATGAGACGTTATGGTCATGATATGCGTGGTTACATTGGGTGGAGAGAGACACACAGACTACAGGCTGATCATATATATACACCCCTACTATTGTGAGGCACAAGACTCTGAAGCCCGAGCTTGGCCCATTACTCATTATTACCGCTGCTACCGGCTACCCGACACAGAGCTTGTAGTGGCTTCAGCCTGAGTTCTAGTGCTGCTCTCATCTTGCATATCACTTAGCTGGTTATTTAGTATTCCCTTATTGTTCCATCTATTGCTGGAGAGACCCACAGGCTACAGGTTGATTATGTTATGCCGGCTACTCAGTCTCCCGCTGAGCTAGACCACCTCATGATATCACTGCTACCGGCTCCCCTACACAGAGCTCGTAGTTGTTTCAGCCTGAGTACCATTGATATTCTCTCTTGCAGTTTATACAGATGTTTACATACTTGCCCTATTTATTCTATTTATTTTCTGCACTGCATTTATTTTGGCTTGAGCTTTCTTGTACCTTGCTATGTCCCCTGAGGACCTGGATCCGGATTATGTTCCCAGGTTTTACCGACGAGATCTATCCCGAGGTATACGGGACCGCAGCAGGAGCTGATCTAGGAGCTGTACCGCCATCCGAGGATGAGGTGTTGGCCGAAGACTTTTCCTGAGCATCCATGTTTCATGCTCAGTATTTACTTATTTATTTCAGTCTTTTATATTCTGGTCTGTTGAACCATTGTACTAGATATTTATCGGGTTGTTCCCCGAAGTACTTTGTTGAGACTAGCTGATGATTTACATTCCTTATTTATTCTGTGGATCACATTTTATATCTTGTGTGGATGAGATTAGTTGTGCCATATTATCGTAGACTTGTTTTACAGCTTAAGTATGCCCTGATGGATCCATTAAATTGGGTTTGTCCATCGGTGCGTACTGCTGGCCATTGCCACGTATCTGGTCCCACGGTATTTTGGGACTGGGGCGTGACAGCTGGGTTGATTCATATCACCAACCATTAAGGACTTACCTATATGAGAGGTCGTGAAGGCCGCGACTATGGGACAGGGCGATCCCAGACAACTCTCATGAATGTGGAAAGAGCGCATGACCATTTAAAAGCGCCACCCGATAGACCAAGGACCTCTAGCGTACTATGTGTGCTATTTTTCTAAATCTGGTTCAAGAAGTCTGATTCAAGGCATAGTCCATCAAGCACTTCTTCAGATTAAGGCAATAGTTACTACGTGAGATTCAAGGCTGTAGTCCATCTCATCTATGCATAGTATTTTACTGCCCAGATGCTCTCTCTCTCTCTATTTACTTCACTCTTATCTCTGTTTCGGAACTTGACCTTTTGGGGGGTGGATTGTTGGTTTTGCTTTGCTTGCAAAAGCTCAACTTCCTCTTTCTTTCTTTAGTCCCACATCGGATGGAGCAAAGCTCTCTTGTGTACATATATTAGTTTCTCTTCTTTGCTCTATTAAGTTGTTGTGTGGGGAACCCCTTGGGCCACACGCGCGCGCCGCCGCCGCCGCCCGGCCCGGTTCGGCGCGCGTAACAGGTGCGGGTACGCGCCCACATCTGCGGGCGCCGAATGCCGATCCGATTTCCTCTTCGGGTTCGGGCTGGGACCCTAAAATTCTTTTTGCTCCTCTTCATTCTTTCATTTATTTTTTCTGAACGTTGGAATTAATTTCTGAACGTTACAATTGTTTTGAACCGTTACAATTTTCAGTGTCCAGGTTCATTCTTTTAATTCTCCTGTGTAACGGCTGAATTAATCGGAAATTAATTCAGACCGTTACACATCAGTCTTATATATTCGTCTGTGTTTCTTTGTAAACGACTTAGAAAAAAAATTCTTTACGAAAAACCTCTGTCAACATTCTGTTCAATCTTCATCGTCTCCAAGCTCTGGGCAGAGCTAAGTTCTGGTCGTTCTCTCCAAGTCGTGTGCGGCAACGAGATACCGGTAGTGCGGGGGTTTTACCACTAGGAGATTCGGGAACGTCTGCACACAGATCCCGAATAAACTCTTAGGTCAGTGCTTCGTGCACGACTTTTCCAGAGGCCGGTAACATCTGTTTAATTTTATTTTTGTATTCTGAAGTTTTTAAAAAGGAAAACAACAAAATTCTAACAGCCTCTACGTGAGGTCGGCTCGGATAATGGCCTGAGATTTGCATCTGGTTATTCACTCACACTACCATGGCCTGCTCGATCTAATTTGCTTGTACTGGTGTTTTATCATGGCTATAAATTACTGTGATACTTGAGCGACGCAATAGACTTGTTCTTCTTATATCATAATTCTTTCCTATTAGATTTATCTCTTTAAACTTTTCAGGTGCAGTCTTCAATGCTTCTGTCACGAGAGTTGTTTATCATTTATAAACTAAATTATGAGGACATTTGTTCAGCTCCATGAGAGTGAAAACTTTGCTGGTCATGGTTTCTCGATATGTCATGTATACCAATCTGATTACTAGTCTAAGCTGTACTTCATACACGAATCTTGGTGTGTTGGCTTCTATTTGTGGATTGACCATCATGGTTCTATATTCTTGCAGTTGTACTGTAGTTAATACGTATCACACATGCTTGTACACCATCTAATGCTACCAAGGTACAGAAAATGGAGAGCATAAATAGATTGTTATTTGTTATAATGTGAGTTGTGTTTGTATTCCGAAAGGTATTTGTGATGATGGATAACAACTGGCAAACATTGCTTATGCTTCCCCACATGCTCTTCTGTAAATGATGTTATAGCGTTGAAATTTATTGTATTATTGTGATCCAAGCATGTTCTCATGTAATTTGAAATTAATTCCGTTTGAAGCGTGCTCCCATGTAATTGGAAAGGAATTAATTAGGGTTGGAGTTATTGCGGATTTTGGTGCAACATCTTCTTAACACTTGCAACAGGCTCTTGAAAGTTATTGACAGCAAGCAGAAGGTAATAATTGGTTCTCGCTTTGCCTTCTTTCTTGAGAGCAATGATGAGGATGCTGTTCATCTGGGCCTTTTGCATGATACAAGAAACAGTGTCCTAAATGCACGTGGCTGCCTTTTGCACCAGCATCGTTTCTGAGCGTGCTGCGATCGTACACACACATACCATATCGAAAGAGTCTAAAAAATTTTAAATTTTTTTTATCTACCTCCTATTTTATTTATCCATATTCTAAGTTATATTTTACTGTTTTATATTAATGTACAAGATATTTTATTTTTGACGGAAACCGTCTTTTCTTATTTGTCAACTGCTTTGACTAATTTTTTTGACTAAAGTGTTCCTCCTATTCACCCTCTCCGTCGGCAGGTTACCGCCGCAGCCGCGGCTCCCTGTCGCCTCCCTCCCTGCCACCGCCCCCTCCCCCCCTCACCCTTCCTCCCCTCCCCGCCATCGCAACGGTAACGACGAGTGGCCGTACGAGCAGCGCGACAGCACGCTCGAACAGCAACGAGCGATCGCGCGAGCAGTGAGAAGAGGGCAAGGAAGGGAGCGGTGGCAGGGAGGGGAGGCGGGGAGCGGCGGCAGCCTGCTGACGGGGGGGAGGGGGCGTTGGGGAGGTGGATGAGTGGGAGGGACATTTTGATAAAAAAAAATTTGGTCAAAGCAGTTAACCGTCAGGAAGAGACGATTTCCGTCAAAAGTGAAGGATCTTGTACATTAATGTAAAACATTGTGGTGCATCCTGAATATGGATAAAAAAAATAGAAAGTAAGTCAAAATTTCTCAAAAATTTAACCTTTGTATATATTACATCTCCAATTTTTAGATTTAGATCTCCTTATTTTTAGAAACTGCAGTAACATAATATTTAAAATATAAAAAAAACTTATAGCAGTTAAAAAATATTATTTTTTAGTATTTGTACATGACCTTTAGAATGTCAGAAACGGTAATGTTTGTAGTTTTGGAGATTAATCTGGTAACACTGAGTCTATTAGATGGTGATCTTCGTTTGAAGTGAGCTTTGTGATTTTTAGCTGTTGCATATTCAGAAAAGAACTGTTAACTAGGGATGTGCATTGGTCGGTGGTCTATCTATTTGGTCACAACTGCATTGGTCGGTGGTCTATCTATTTGGTCACAACTGCAGTTGAATCAAAGTAATTCAGAAAGAATTGTCCCACCCAAAATTGTACTATGTGGGTTTTAGCACAGTGATTTGTTATCGTATTTGAGTTTATTTTTGTTCATCCACAAATACTAGAGTGTTTGTTCACTCTTCAATAGAAAATACACACGTGGCATCTTCATCCAAACAAAACCATCTTGCAAGTGGTTTTGTTGGTGGTTTTGACTTTGAAAATGTCACGTGTACATTTTTTATTGGAGGATGAACAAACACTATAATATTTGTGGATGAATAAAAATGAACTCTTAAAGAGTAGAGTAGTAGTTGCATAAAGCAAATATAATACAAACCCTTCCTTCTCCGGCCAAGGCCGAATTAGTTCAATAATTACTCCTAAAAAGGATTATAATTGCATGGCTGATCCAAAGGCTCGTCACAGAAATAGTTTAGAGTTGCGCACACCCAACAACTTTTGGACACACACGTAATAACCACTAGTTAACCATTAATTAATCTCTTGGTGGACAACGTGTTGCACGTTATTAAAATCGTTCGAACAAATTAAACAAACCTACTTATAATAATCTCAAATAATGATCAGCACGACGACAGATTTGTAACCACTACTAAAGCAAAATTAAGTATATCTTTGAAATTATTTTATGTCGATGCGAATCAGAGATCTAACAGCAAATCCTCAGATAAAACAGAGCTTCTTTACAAAATCGTAGTGGAACATGGGAAGCATCCACAGCAGTAAAAGAATATCCTCCCTTTCTAATTGCAGTAAGTAGCTGCGTATTATATTATACTAATAACATGCACGATTTTTTTTCTTTAATTTAAATTTAAAATTTATTATATATATCATTGTTTCGTGAATCAAATCCATCCAGCTAAAGATAATGTCTTCCATGTTATCCATATGAGTTAGAAATATTTGCCTATAGTTAGATAATATTAGATAGTTAAATAATTAGTTAATTTTTTTTTTTAATTTTATGAGAATATATACATACGACCTATACAACTTATATTGAGCCGTTTCAAGTTTTTTTTTTTTTTTTATAGAGAATAGAGATGGTTAACTACAAAATTTGAAGCCATAGTCTTAGGGACTTTGCAACATTTATTTATTGCGACATTGCATCAGTTCTACTGTTTATTTTACTGTAACTAGTATACTTACAACAATAAAAGATACAATAAATATTTGGGTTATTTAAATTTAGGATCTTCTATAATATTAAAAGTTTATATTTATGTCTCGATACTATCCAAAAGAGAATTTGGATCTCGTACCAATAGTTGATATGACTGACCGTCAAAAATGAAGACCTAAATGTAAAATTTTAATATTATACGAGACCCTAAAACTAAATCAAAATACGTGAGAGTTGTTTGACTTTGAGTTATTTAGTTTTGCACAATAAGGATCGTGTGAATTTAATTATTTAGTTTTTTCATGACCAATCAATTTCGCCTTTTGACAATATTGTTTGCTTCTATCTTAATCTCAGCAACCACACAACCCTTCGAGACTCTTGAATTACAAGCTTTCAACTGGAACGAGAGACATGGCGATATACGATGACCATGAATTTGTCCCTAACGAAAATGTTGCTGGAAGAATTGTGTGGTTGCTGAGATCATGATAGAAGCATACAAAAATGTCACAAGTCTTATGATAAAGCTAAATAATTCAAATCATACAAGTCACATATTTCGTTTAGTTTTTAGAATCTCGTATAATGTTAAAATTTTACTTTTAAATTTGTATTTTGGACGGCCAGTCAAATCAACCGAAATATACGACCTAAACTCTATTCTAAATAATTTAGAATATAAATATACATTTTTAATATTATACGATATACTAAAACTAAATAATCCTAAATATTTTAATTCTTCCACAACACCGAGTATAATAATAATAATAATTGCTGTACTGAATTTTCTATTACAGACAATTACTAGTAATTGTTTGCTGCTATAGTCACTGTTGACTTTTGGTTAAACTTGGGATATTCAGCTACCTCCACTAGAAGTGATTTTTCGTAATTTTATTTTAAGCACCAACAGTTTGAAGTCATTATTTTCTCCAAGTAAACTACTTCCTACGAGACATTTTCATCGTTAATCTTAATATGCAGTCTCAATCTGCAAGCTTAAGTTGTTAAGCTATGAATATAATTTTGGGCTAATTAGCCTTTAGACCCTCAATTTTATATCAGCTTAGAATTTAAGCCTTAAGATGTTAATTTGAAAATTTCGAATCATAATTCTTTTTTTCAACATAGATTGATTGTTATAGTCCCGATGGTTGGCATAGTGATAATGTCAATGGTACATATGTGGGAGGTCGGGGAATCGAATCCGAAGGGATGTGGGGGCTGAGGCCTTCAAACCAATTTTTTTTTTTTTTTTTTTGTACCCAGTGGTTGAGGTCGGAAAATGTCTTCACACATGCACACACAAAAAATAAAAATAAAAATAAATTGATAAACAGTTATAAAAATTCAAATCTAAATTTTACAATTGAACCTGTCAGACTTAAACTATAAACTGGTATAAAATCCGGATAATTAGCCCATATATTTTTGTTATAATATCTTTAATCCTCCTTCCCGTTCAAATATTGATACACCTCACTCCTACTACTAACTTTCTGCTTGTCGTCTAACAATCCTCATCGCCACCACTAAACCTCGCATGATTGTCGTAAGTCACCTCCGAACTCGATTCCAAAGGAAAATAAATATATGATCATGTAACTGTCCTGACATCCATTAAAGCGATTAAATCAAAATTAGGGCGGTTGGTCGGCAATAACTTAATCATTCATAATAGACACTAATTATCCTTATAGTGATTAAGCCCTCACCGGCCACATTATTCTAAACGCCCCACTACCAATTATAGAACCTTGACCTCTCAGAGTGGGCCTTGTGGGCCTTGTGTGGAGCTTCCAAGGCCCACTCGGTCCTTATATAACGCCCATGAAACTGTGCTACCATTGTGCAATTGTGGAATAGTTCTTGTCCCCCTCTTCTATTTCTTTCTAGTCCATCCTCCCGACGTCGGAAAAAAATGGTGAAGATAGCCATCGGTAGCCTCGGGGACTCGTTCAGTGCGGGGTCGCTCAAGTCCTACTTGTCCGAGTTCATTGCCACCCTCCTCTTCGTTTTCGCCGGAGTAGGGTCCGCGATCGCCTACGGTGAGTCGAATTGGACATGGACTGGAATGAAAACTTCGGACGCTTTAGGGACTGGAAGTAATTTTTTTGATTTTTCGCAGGTAGCCTCACCAAGGATGCCGCACTAGACCCGGCAGGGCTGGTGGCGATCGCCCTCGCCCACGCATTCGCGCTCTTCGTCGGCGTGTCGATGGCTGCCAACATCTCCGGGGGGCATCTCAACCCTGCAGTCACCTTGGGCCTGGCCGTGGGCGGCAACATCACCATCCTCACCGGCCTCTTCTATTGGATTGCCCAGCTCCTCGGCTCCACCGTCGCTTGCCTCCTGCTCAAGTTCGTCACCGGCGGCTTGGTAATATATACATTCTTTAACTACATTTCTATAATTACATGCATACTTCTGTAGAGTATATATAATAATGAACAATCATCTGTAACTGTCGGAGTTTTAATAATTTTTATTTTTTTTTTCCAGGCCGTCCCGACCCATGGAGTGGCGACGGGCATGACCGAGCTGCAGGGAGTGGTGATGGAGATCGTGATCACCTTTGCTCTGGTGTACACCGTGTACGCGACCGCCGCGGACCCGAAGAAGGGCTCGCTCGGCACCATCGCGCCCATCGCGATCGGATTCATCGTGGGCGCCAACATCCTCGCGGCAGGCCCCTTCAGCGGCGGCTCGATGAACCCGGCCCGGTCCTTCGGGCCGGCGGTGGCCGCGGGGGACTTCTCCGGGAACTGGGTGTACTGGGTTGGGCCGCTCATCGGGGGCGCGCTGGCCGGGCTGGTCTATGGGGACATCTTCATTGGGTCCTACGAGCCAGTAGCCCAGGAATATCCTTAAGTACTGCACTGGTTGTGTTTGTTCAGGTTGATCGGTTGTTTGTTTCTTGTGCTTTGGCTGGCATTCCTGATTGATTGCTGCTTCTTAATCTAAGAAATAAGTGTGCATAGGGGGAGTACCATGTTGTTCGTCTCGAGTTGGAAGAGGCACTAGGTCAAGGAATTGTTGTACTTGTTACTTTCGTTTCATGGACTTTGTTTGAGTTGCAAGTTATTCATTTCATCTCACCTTATCTGGGGAAAAAAAAAAAACAGAAACAAAAATCTTCTCTTGTTTGTGTTAGACACTATGATTCAATGGCTACCTTATATCTTTTAGTAAAATAACTTGATGCCGAGGGAAAAAAATTTCATCAGAACAGAACATAGTTATTAGGCCATCTCCAATGGTTATTTTCTAAAATTAAAAAAATTTCTATCCTAGTTGGTTGAGTTTCTACATAGAAATTGTAAAAAAAAAAAAAAAAACACTCAGTCAATGATTATCCATTTCTATCCTAGGTGTCACAAAATAAAAAGAACCAATTTAATGGTGTGGGACCCACTACTAATTGATATGAGAGGAAAATTTCTATGAGAGTTCCTATATGTATAAACAAATTTTCTATCCTATGACCATCTAGGATAGAAATTATGATGGAAACCATCATTGAGAGACCACCTTTCTAAAAATGATTTCTATCTACCATAGAAATAAGGAAGATAGAAACTCCCATTGGATATAGTTTTATGATCCCTCTAATCTCTAGAAACCGTGTTCTACACATAGTCCACAGTATCGACCTATACCGATTTGATACGGCTGATACCGATACAGTTTGGCATTATCTCGATCCGATACCGAAAAGTCTTTTTTCAGTCAATTTGACAAAGAAAATTGAATTGAAAAAAAAAACGACAATGGTGTAAAAGCGTAATAAAGCTGTAAATGTATGTAAAATAAATTTTTTTTATCTGTTACAGATAAATCAATCGACAAATGTGATTATTATTTTATTTAATTTTAAAATTACTAAGAAATAACATAGAAAATATTTAAAATTATACTTAAATATATAAAATATTATTTTCTAAAATTTTAATAATATATTAATAATTAGTGATCTTTAGATACCAAAAAATATAATATTTCTATCCAATACCGCTAATACTACTGATATTCCAATCTCAATACTCATATAAAGGATTCGTAACCGATACTGTGAAATCTTGGTTCCGGATCCTATGATTTCAAAATTTTCAGTTTTCCGAGATATACACAGCCAAATGTGACAACTCAGCAAATCTATATAAAAGGTAAACAAAAATATTCAATTAAATGATAACATAAAATAAAATAAAAATTAACGCTCGAAACTTTGTGCACAATATATTGCATGTCTTTGGATTCACTGTCCCCAAACTCTCACCATTATATATAAATAGAAGGAATAATACGTCCCCGTGGTTCGATCAACTGATCTTCTGCCACCCAGCCGATATCTTATACCTCTTCTCAGTAACCACAAAGCCACTCGAGTTTGGTGCGTTTGTAGAATTACAAATTCTTTCGTGTTTGGTTTGAGATAAATATACATTTACACACAAAATAACTATTCTTATGTAAACCAGTAAAAGGTTAAACGTAACACTTCCATGTTGCATACATTGAAAGTAGGGTACCACGTATTATTATTATTGTGTAATGAGCCGGACTGGGCCGGCCCGGAAGCAGAATTTTGAAATTCAGTTCGGACCCATGACCCGGTCGAAGGCGGGCCGGACCGAACCCGGTTGTGTCCGGATCGGTTCAGTGCTAGATCTGGACCAGTCCGCTTATTTAAAAAATTAAATTATCCAAAAAAAATGTAGATGAGAAACTTAGGATCCGTTTGGTTCACTGCAATGTAATCGTAATTGAATCGAATGAAAAAATATATTTTTTCATTCGATTCCATTACGATTACATTGCAGTGACCAAACGAAGCCTTAATTCACATCTTCTGTTTTACTGACGTTGTAATACTGGAAAAAGACAACTACTACCTGAAAATAAATAATAATAATAAAACAAAAACAAAGTAACTGAAGTTTGAATTCAAATTCATTCTTAAATACTATCCATTAAATACAGAAATATATCAACATTAAAAACTTTCTTAAAACGAAAATAGAAACTTTTCAAAGAATAATTCATGTAATCAAACATTCAATTCACCTTGTATTCCCATTAAATTCCTTTAATTTCCTATTATAGTCACCACATTTGTTTGTTACACCATATCCGCATTTATTCAATTCTACATTATTACCACAGGCAACTGCACCTGTATATAAGCAAGCCATCACTCACCAAAGTCCATGCATCCACTCCACTAGCAATGGCCATGGCTTCCTTCACCTCCCTCTCCCTCATCTCTGCCATACTTTTCTTCCACTCGTATCTGTCTATAGTGCAATGGCGTAACCTCGTCGTTCCTTCGTGTCACGTCCCATACCGAAATACGAAGACAAACATAACTAGCTATCCCGTACAAGATACAATATGTCGTATACGACGATCACGGCTGTAACTAGACAAGGGGGTACATAATACAATAAAGTTTTTCTAGGGTCTCAAGGAACATTTATGTCTCAATCAGTCAAATAGTTAGTAATAAGATATGAACATATATGATAAAGCAGTAAGACGTCGTCGACGCTCTATCAAAATGGTCAAGATTAGCCTTTACAAAATGTCGAGCTAGTTGTCATGACCCGCACCCGGTATAGAGACACAAATAAGTGGGTACGTCCAGCCTACGCCGCAGCATCGACGGTAGAACGCTGTCTAGGTCATCAACATCTGGCTATCAATCATATTAATACAACTTGATCTATCATGTATTCAATCACAATAATCTAAAAGAAGAATGAGAAGAAGGATAAACCAAATAACATTCTAAGGGAACAAAACTAGACATGATATGAAATAAGAAACACTAGCCTAGATCTCTACAATTGTCACCTCAAGGTCCATAGTGTAAGAGCAGTCATGTTTATAGCATCACTCTAAAATTCCGGAATGTGGTGCACTACAATCACTAAAAAATATTATCCATTCAGGATTGGAGCGAAGTACAAAACTCTGAAAGCAGTTCCAATTACATGGTAGAGAATATATGACAAGTACTAGAAAAAAATACAAGATGTACATGTAGCTAGAAAATTGAGGTATAACTAAAATAAGCAGATAATCACGATAAATAACTGGAAAGATAAATACAGGCAATATGGTGTGAACTGTAAATGAGAGAAACTAGAATACTGTCTATGTGATTTAAAGCATAAGTTCGTTATGTGATCGGCTTGGGTTGTACACGAATATACTAAGGTAACACGATTATACGTAGGGTGTATAATCGACATGTAAATGAATACACTAGGGCTTGATCACATAACCAACTTCTACTCTCCCACCCCAACCAATACTCATGGATCCGATCACGACACGTTACGTACACGATTATAATATAAGTACACGGAGTACACGAATATGACATGAACACACGGGTCCCACGAAAATAATATAAGTACACGGAGTACATGAATAAACACGAGCATAAGAAATACCCGATGCACACGATAAAGTATATGTGTAAGGAGTACCCGATGTACATGATAAAGGGATAATATGTCACGACCCGCACCCGGATATTCGGGCACGAGTGCGTGGGCACGTCCAGCCTACGCCGCAGAATCGGCGGTAGTACGCTGTCTAGGGCATGACCACAAGCAATAAATCTAGCTCATTCACAACAATTAAATAGGCAAGAAAATAGCAGGAAAGGAATGCTAAGATTTTATAACCAGAATATGAAAATCAGATCCAGAGTTTATTACAGAACCAAAGATTTATATCGGGGACAAACCCGATTACTAAGATGAAAGGAAATAACAACTAATGCTAACTACTCTGCAGGAGTAGTTTCCTGGGTGGGAACCGGCTCTGCAACTGTACCACCTGCTGGCTCATAGGGTCCATAATAGGTAGGGACAAGGTTCTCATCATCGCCTAAACAACGGATCCAGTCAGGAAAGGAGCAAAGTACACAATGCACAACAAGATTTAAACTAAATATTTGTGACAATTAAACTGAGTATCATATTAAGAAAATAGCATAAAGGAAACATTAATCTTTCAGAGTCTAAATGCTATAAACAAGAATATGAGAAAGCAGGGAATAAATGAGACAGAAAATGTAACTACCATAGTCAGCAAGAAATGTAACAAGACTAGAGACTAGCTGTGTGAACTGGTACTTGTTTTAGAATACGTAGTTGGCATGTAGGGGTTTATAAGGCTAATAGGGCCGTCATAGACGACTAGTACACAGTGAATACGGGAATAATCAAGTACAAGGCTGATGGTACAATCGCGTACTAACAGCTGGTACACAGTGAATACAGGGGGGAAGGGTAAACTACATGCCTCCTAGTATTCTCCCGCCCGACACGAAAAGGAAGACATGAAATATATTATTCAAGACATGAAATCCAGTGTTTCAACTCTACATATAATCAGCAATGGTACTATATAAAGCAGGGAATCTATTTATCACAATATAAAGGTTAAACTTGAAGTGCAGGTACTTGCCTGATGTTTGGATCTGTTTAATGTTCTAGGGAAAGTTTCCACAGATGAGTCCAAAAGCTGAAATAGACATTACCATTATGCTCAGAAGATGTCAAATAGCTAGAAACGCCTGTCCTTGGGTCCAATTTGGAGACAAGGGCAAAAACGGCAGTTTCGGGTCAAAACGGGGTCCGCCGTTGGGCCCGCTTTGCACCGAAAAACGTGTCCGGGTCAAAAGTCTCCAAATTCACCAAACTTAGTGTCAACAGGTCAGGAACGCTGATACGAACCCAACGGAACTTCCAGATTTGGATTCCGATGAGCCGAACACAAAATCGCCCGTCGAGCGGGGCCTGTGGGGCCCACGACACGCGATTTCGTCAACGTTCTCAGAATCGAACCAAACTTGACCCACAGGACCAGCGTATCGCTACGAGTCCGATGGCGCAAGTTTCGTCTCGATCCGACGAGTGTACACGAAATTAGGGTGAATTGCCGAAAAGGCGGATACGGAGCGATGTCCGCGGATACGCATTGATTCCGGTGTGCACGCACACCCAAATCAGCTTCCGCGAAATCTCACACGTCCGTATCGACGCTGCGCACGTATCTGTGAAGACCGCACGCGACCAAGTCGTCCCGTTTGGCGGGACGTACTCGGTTCCGGGGTGAAACAGGGTCTGGTTTTTCCTGTTTTTGGATCGCGGTGTGCGATCACCACAGGACGCGGTGCCCCGAACAGTTTGTCCGGACACCGAGAGGGTCATACAGGCTTCACAACGCAATTTGCGGAATTGAAAACGGAGCTACGAGGCGAAAGTTACACGTACCTGAAGGGGACCCGAAAACAGGGTCGAAATCGTGTCCGTGTCGTGTCCGACACGACACGACGAGTCGGGGCTAGGGTTAGGGTTTCAGGGAGATTTCCGCCGTGGACGGCGGAGGGCGGCCGGAGAGACGCCGGAGGGGGCGGCGGACTGCTCGCCGAGGGGCGGCGCGTCGATTGACGGCGGCGGCGGCGGGTCAGGGCGGCGGCCGGAGGCGCTGCGGCTGCTGCTGTGTCTGCTGCTGCGGCTGTCGGCTTCGGGGACGGCGGAGCGGGGCGCCGGAGGGGGAGGCGACGGTCGGCGGGGCACGGCGAGGAAGCTGCGGCCGGTGGCGGAGCGCGTGGAGCGAGGCGGCGGTTGCTAGGGTTTGGGAATGGGGGAGACGGCCGGCTCGGGGGGCTTTTATAGGGAGCGTAGGCGGTTGCGGGGGCCGGCCAAGGCGGGGGCGAGGGGGACGTGGGCCGCGGGGAGCGGCGCAGCGCGCGGAGCGCGGCGCTGCGCGCGGAGGGCGGCGGAGGACTCGGCCGTCGTGGGGGCTGGGTCGTGCACGCGGGCGGGTCAGCTGCGGCGGGTCGGGTTGGCTGACCCGACCCGACCCGATACGAGCGGGTCTGGGCTGGGCTGGGTAGCGGGCTGGGCCGCGGCCCGATGGGCCGGCCCAGAAAGAAAAGAATTAAAAAAATAAATTAATAAATAATAATAATAATAGATAATTAATTAGTTAAATAATTAATTAGTTAGAAAATTAGTTTTTAGGCATTTAAAAATAGGTCTGAGGCCCAGAAAAATCCAGAAAAATTACCCTAAGTCCAATTTTCTATTTTACACCCAAAAATATTATTTTCATAATATTTTAATATTATTTATTAACAATTAAAAATCATTTAATAATTCAAAGCCCTGATTTTAATTACAGAAAATTTCCAGAAAATTCCAGAAAATTGTGAGAAATCCCAATTTTAATAATTTTGAAAATTCAGGGGGTTTACAACCTACCCAACTTATAAAAATTTCGTCCTCGAAATTTAAAATTATAGCAGGGTTCTCTTGGTCCAATCTCACTTGATTGCGGTCGCTACCCAACTTAGAATTTACCCATATCCTCTAAGGCTGTACAACTAGTAAAGCTAGGTCCAACTTAATAAATCATGGTATTGAAATTTTTTAGTCTGCAACACAAAACACATCACCTAGGGTATTGCCTTAGTCATAAAGGGTTATCATCTAGCACTACAAATCAAACACAGAATTTGTCTTTCCGAAGTGAGGGAAGCCGAGGATCAGTACTAAGAGTTCAAGGGTAGGTGGTAGAACAGAGGTATAGGGATCAAGGCGTTTAAGGAATTCTAATGGGGATTGTCAGGCGGTTATGGATTGAGATTCTATTCTGGTAATCATTTATCCGCATGTTCGTATCAGCATAATTATGTAACTGATATGATATGCTCGGACATGTTTAGGGGCAAGTATACTAGTCATTATATCTCTCAATCCACGTAAAATAGTCGTGCGAAGTGCGAATCAAAATGCACTAAGGTTGATCAGACCGTAGTACACTGATTCTGAGTAGACACTTGTATTAGTGGGGTTGATCAGGCCTCAATAATACATGTGTCATGAACAAGCCCGATAAAGGGTAAGCTTGCAAAACTAGGCTATAGAATAGCAGCATATGTCAAGCTCAGCAAAATTAAGTGCGCTAGATGATGATGAAAAGGAGGTACAAAATTATTGAAGTTCACAAACTAACACAAAAGCACAATAGCAAAAGCCTCTAAAACAGTTATCAAATTTTAAAAGCATACCAGTTTATTTAGCAAGTTCAAAATTACTAGGTTGAGGCTGAGGTCACGAACCAATAGGCATGAGCTAAACAATACTAGGAAAGGTATCTACGAATCACTTACGCGCATTAGCTGCTTCCAGAGTTTGCGCGTTCTCCACGGTCATCACGTAAGCTTGTCCGCGTCCTGGAGCAGCGGCACAGTCCCTCACGCGATGTTCTGTTGATCCACAGTACAGACAGGTACCTAGTCTCTTCCTACAAACTTGCCAGGTGTGACCTTGTTTTTTACAAAAGCCACAAGTGGGAACTCGTTGGTTCTGTCCTTGAGCTTGGTGTTGGGGTGCTGGAGCTCGAGGGAGAGGACGCTGGGCTTGCTGCGGGGACCTCTGCTGTTGTTGTTGTTGAAAAAGGCGTTTGTTGGGTCCCGTATTTCCGGTATCTCTTTCTCGCTTTAGCTTATGCCCCATGTCTCTCTCAACGCCTTGTGCCACGTTCAAAATTTCCTCATAGGTGCGAGCTCGGCTGGTGGTGACAGCAAGGCGAATATCCGGAGACAGCCCCTTCTTGAATCTACGGGCTCGGTCCTCCGGGGTACGAACCATGTACTCCGCAAAGTGGCTTAACCTGCTAAATTCAGCAGTATATTCATCAACAGACATGTTTCCTTGTTCCAGTCTCTCGAATTGGCTTTCGAGAGCTTCCCGAGCCACTTCGGGATAAAATTTCTCCTTGAACAGTCTCTTGAAGTCCTCCCAGGTGAGGTCAGGAGCAGATAGTTGAGGTTCGTCTCTAAACCAGGTCCGCGCTATGTCGAACAGTTGCAAGCTGGCGGACTCCACTTTGAGATCATCGGGAACCCGAGCAGTCTTCAGGAGTCTCTCGACATTCTCTATCCACTCATCAGCGTAGAGAATGCCCTCAGTTCCGTAGAATTCCAGAGGCCTAAGATTCTTGAAGTCTTTGGCACTTCCTGGCCTCTTGAGTGGCGACTCCTGGGACTTAATAGCTTCTGAGAGGCTGGTCCGCAGAAGTGCAGTCTGTTCCTTCTGGGATTCCACCAATCCCTGGAACACTCCAATTAGTTGTGCCCCATCTAGAGTAACTGCCGGAACAGATGGAGGCGGCGGAAGTGCAAGAGTCTCGGGCACGTTCTGCTCAGCTGGTTCTGATGTGCCTCCTACTGTGTTCCTGGTCTGGACCATTCTGAAAGATTAAGGGATAGGAAGATCAGAATAGGATACTTGGAAATCAAAGGCGATAGGATAATTGAGCAGAAATGATATCAAGAATTGAAATAATGACCCTATACTGTGAATGAGCTTTATCCTAAAATCCTCAATCTTGTTGCAGGCCTGTTCGGTCCCTAAGTTGAAACCGAACAATTTAGTCGTTTGACCTGCATGGGCCACCATAAAAACGTGTCACGACCCGCACCCGGATATTCGGGCACGAGTGCGTGGGCACGTCCAGCCTACGCCGCAGAATCGGCGGTAGTACGCTGTCTAGGGCATGACCACAAGCAATAAATCTAGCTCATTCACAACAATTAAATAGGCAAGAAAATAGCAGGAAAGGAATGCTAAGATTTTATAACCAGAATATGAAAATCAGATCCAGAGTTTATTACAGAACCAAAGATTTATATCGGGGACAAACCCGATTACTAAGATGAAAGGAAATAACAACTAATGCTAACTACTCTGCAGGAGTAGTTTCCTGGGTGGGAACCGGCTCTGCAACTGTACCACCTGCTGGCTCATAGGGTCCATAATAGGTAGGGACAAGGTTCTCATCATCGCCTAAACAACGGATCCAGTCAGGAAAGGAGCAAAGTACACAATGCACAACAAGATTTAAACTAAATATTTGTGACAATTAAACTGAGTATCATATTAAGAAAATAGCATAAAGGAAACATTAATCTTTCAGAGTCTAAATGCTATAAACAAGAATATGAGAAAGCAGGGAATAAATGAGACAGAAAATGTAACTACCATAGTCAGCAAGAAATGTAACAAGACTAGAGACTAGCTGTGTGAACTGGTACTTGTTTTAGAATACGTAGTTGGCATGTAGGGGTTTATAAGGCTAATAGGGCCGTCATAGACGACTAGTACACAGTGAATACGGGAATAATCAAGTACAAGGCTGATGGTACAATCGCGTACTAACAGCTGGTACACAGTGAATACAGGGGGGAAGGGTAAACTACATGCCTCCTAGTATTCTCCCGCCCGACACGAAAAGGAAGACATGAAATATATTATTCAAGACATGAAATCCAGTGTTTCAACTCTACATATAATCATCAATGGTACTATATAAAGCAGGGAATCTATTTATCACAATATAAAGGTTAAACTTGAAGTGCAGGTACTTGCCTGATGTTTGGATCTGTTTAATGTTCTAGGGGAAGTTTCCACAGATGAGTCCAAAAGCTGAAATAGACATTACCATTATGCTCAGAAGATGTCAAATAGCTAGAAACGCCTGTCCTTGGGTCCAATTTGGAGACAAGGACAAAAACGGCAGTTTCGGGTCAAAACGGGGTCCGCCGTTGGGCCCGCTTTGCACCGAAAAACGTGTCCGGGTCAAAAGTCTCCAAATTCACCAAACTTAGTGTCAACAGGTCAGGAACGCTGATACGAACCCAACGGAACTTCCAGATTTGGATTCCGATGAGCCGAACACAAAATCGCCCGTCGAGCGGGGCCTGTGGGGCCCACGACACGCGATTTCGTCAACGTTCTCAGAATCGAACCAAACTTGACCCACAGGACCAGCGTATCGCTACGAGTCCGATGGCGCAAGTTTCGTCTCGATCCGACGAGTGTACACGAAATTAGGGTGAATTGTCGAAAAGGCGGATACGGAGCGATGTCCGCGGATACGCATTGATTCCGGTGTGCACGCACACCCAAATCAGCTTCCGCGAAATCTCACACGTCCGTATCGACGCTGCGCACGTATCTGTGAAGACCGCACGCGACCAAGTCGTCCCGTTTGGCGGGACGTACTCGGTTCCGGGGTGAAACAGGGTCTGGTTTTTCCTGTTTTTGGATCGCGGTGTGCGATCACCACAGGACGCGGTGCCCCGAACAGTTTGTCCGGACACCGAGAGGGTCATACAGGCTTCACAACGCAATTTGCAGAATTGAAAACGGAGCTACGAGGCGAAAGTTACACGTACCTGAAGGGGACCCGAAAACAGGGTCGAAATCGTGTCCGTGTCGTGTCCGACACGACACGACGAGTCGGGGCTAGGGTTAGGGTTTCAGGGAGATTTCCGCCGTGGACGGCGGAGGGCGGCCGGAGAGACGCCGGAGGGGGCGGCGGACTGCTCGCCGAGGGGCGGCGCGTCGATTGACGGCGGCGGCGGCGGGTCAGGGCGGCGGCCGGAGGCGCTGCGGCTGCTGCTGTGTCTGCTGCTGCGGCTGTCGGCTTCGGGGACGGCGGAGCGGGGCGCCGGAGGGGGAGGCGACGGTCGGCGGGGCACGGCGAGGAAGCTGCGGCCGGTGGCGGAGCGCGTGGAGCGAGGCGGCGGTTGCTAGGGTTTGGGAATGGGGGAGACGGCCGGCTCGGGGGGGCTTTTATAGGGAGCGTAGGCGGTTGCGGGGGCCGGCCAAGGCGGGGGCGAGGGGGACGTGGGCCGCGGGGAGCGGCGCAGCGCGCGGAGCGCGGCGCTGCGCGCGGAGGGCGGCGGAGGACTCGGCCGTCGTGGGGGCTGGGTCGTGCACGCGGGCGGGTCAGCTGCGGCGGGTCGGGTTGGCTGACCCGACCCGACCCGATACGAGCGGGTCTGGGCTGGGCTGGGTAGCGGGCTGGGCCGCGGCCCGATGGGCCGGCCCAGAAAGAAAAGAATTAAAAAAATAAATTAATAAATAATAATAATAATAGATAATTAATTAGTTAAATAATTAATTAGTTAGAAAATTAGTTTTTAGTCATTTAAAAATAGGTCTGAGGCCCAGAAAAATCCAGAAAAATTACCCTAAGTCCAATTTTCTATTTTACACCCAAAAATATTATTTTCATAATATTTTAATATTATTTATTAACAATTAAAAATCATTTAATAATTCAAAGCCCTGATTTTAATTACAGAAAATTTCCAGAAAATTCCAGAAAATTGTGAGAAATCCCAATTTTAATAATTTTGAAAATTCAGGGGGTTTACATAATATTTTCTATCAGGATCTATATAGTACCGGTCCGTGTAACAATGTGTCAGAATCAAGTATAAAAGTTCTAGAATATAAATATACACTAGCATATAATAAAAACTAACAAAGAGATGTACTCGCCTATGGTCCAAGACAATGAATGCAAATTAATGTCCGAACTGGTGTCACACAGACCTATATATGAAATATCATGTCATTTGGGTGTAATAAAATATTAAAAAACTAAAATGCACTAAAGTATGATTTTTCTAGGTCAAGAGTAGGTCTTACTAATCAAACTAGGTTAAACTAGCTATAGGGTTGACTTTTAGGGTCAAACCAGTCAACACTAGCCAAAACTAGGTTACCTATATTTCTAGGCCAATATTAGTCAATCTAGTTAATATCACTAGGTATCTTTATATAACTTATAATATACTAGTTATCTAATATCTAATATCTAATATTACCTTAGTATATGAGTTATTACCCAATACCTTAGCCCATTTACCCTTATATCTAAGTAATACCTTAGATTACCTAATACCTAGGATACTAGGTAACCCAAGGATATTTATATATTCCCAATTACCCATATATATATATATATATATATATATATATATATATATATATATATATATATATATATATATCTTAATACTTTAAACACTTATCCCATCCTCACTTCATTTACCTTACCC
Source organism: Iris macrosiphon (assembly GCA_036927795.1). Classification (NCBI taxonomy): domain Eukaryota; kingdom Viridiplantae; phylum Streptophyta; class Magnoliopsida; order Asparagales; family Iridaceae; genus Iris; species Iris macrosiphon. The sequence goes on from JAYESA010000014.1 coordinate 162,560,744, forward strand.
TCATATAATACTACTCAATACCTTGGTGCCCCCAAAGTATCATGATATCACCTTATCTCCTAGCCTCAATACTTAGGTATCTTGTGATACCAAGTATACACTCTCTATGATACCTTAGATTATCACACAAAGAATTGATACTCAAAGGATACCCAAAGACACTAACTTAATACACTAACACCCATACATGATACTAACACATACCCTTACTCATTTGGCATTGCCCTCAACCCCACTTACCTGCTGCTGTTACCTACTGCAATGCAGTCCTATGATATATTGGAACTTGCCAATTACCATAACAGACCCCTATATATATATATATATATATATATATATATATATATATATATATATACTCCACACAAGAATACTCAAGTTCCTATATTGGGTCACCTAACCATTATTTCCTAATATTTTCAGTTTCCCCTAACACTCACTTACCAACCCTCAAGACCCACATCACTGACATCTTGATAACTGATACATTCTTCCACATGCTTCCACATCTGAATTAAAAAAATGACTAGTGCACCTCTGATTCACACCTGAACACAGTTGATACCATTACCCTATGTTGCACAGTAAATCATCTCGAGCTCCCAAGTCTGTACATACTGGACATACAAACACCAACATATGGAACATGGCTGATACTAACACTTCTTCATCACAGTGCACAAGCACTTGATTGCTACCCCCCATCAACAACACCTACAACAACCATTACACCACCGATATATATATATATATATATATATATATATATATATAGAGAGAGAGAGAGAGAGAGAGAGAGAGAGAGAGAGAGAGACTTAAACACAAGTCAAAATCATAAACACATTGTGCCCAACCTCCACGATACACATGAGACACACCTCAACACCATGGTACGCAAACTTAAATGAAGGAACACATATAAATATATCATATTACAACAAATAATTGATTATATAACAATTAAAAGAAACATTACACTAGCATGCTCAAAAGCCCCCAAATTGCTCCTCGTATCCTAGCGTATCATAGTGTATCATGATACGCTCTAATTGTATCTAATTATGGACATGTAGCTAGTACCACACTACCAATACAAATCCAATTAGACCTAATTGACCAAATATCAAACACTTGGTACACCAATCTCAGAATTTTCCCAAATTGGACACAAATCTCAATGTAGAAGTCACAATAGGGCTCAAATAAACCTAGTTCTTCTTCCTATGGGTAGTCATAAGCTATAAAAGTGTTTCTAATGGTCAAATACATAAATTAGAGTATAAATTGAAGAAAAAAAATTAAAATTATACCTATTGGGAGATGGATTACCAATGAATTGCTCAAATGGACACAAATTAGGACACAAACTTCTAGCCAAATCATTCTTCTCCAAGTACTCCTTATAATCCAAGCTCCAATGATCCTTAGATGATAAAATAGAAGGGAATAAGGATAATTTAAGAAAATTTGGTGGAGGGATGAGTCAATTTGGGGAAGAACACAATTGGGAATCTAAATTAGAGTGAATAAATAGAGAGGAGATAGAGACCCCTTCTATAGTGGTCGACCATAAACCTCTCTTCCATGCAATACCAAATATCCTATTTGCCCTTATTAATTATTCATAAATGATATTTAATTAGGAAGGCTAATTATGGAAGCTTCTAGCCTAATAAAAGTTTAATCTAATCTTCTAACTAATCAAGAGGGGATGACTTAAGTTAGTCCAAAGTAACTAGTCTAGTTGTTGGGCTCATATGTCATGCCAAGTCTAGTTCGATCTACTAGTGTTAAGTCCAAATGATTAATCCAATCCACTAATCAATAAATACCAAACACATTAAATAAATATAGATACTATATATAAGTAATGCAAGATGAGAAAATTATTTCTATCTAGAAAAGTGGCAGTGACAATCCTACCCTCCTTAGAAAAATTTTGTCCTCAAAATTTAAGACGTCTCGCTCTCTCTGTTTTGGCTAATCATAACTGTAAGCCCCCTGATTTGCAGAATTGTTAATTTGGATTTTTCTGCAACTTTTCGGGATTTTTCTGTAATTAAAACCTAGGCTTTATGTAATTGAATGATTTTTAATTGCTGTTAATTAATATTAAAATATTATGAAAATAATATTTTATGGTGTAAAATGGAAAAACGGACATATGGTAATTTTCTGCGTATTTATTGGACCCCGAAAACGCGTTTAAAGCCCTGAAAACCGATGTAGAATTAAACCGAATTAAACCCGTGCCACACGCCCGACATCCCCATGAGAGCCGAAGCCAAGCCCAAGGAGCGTTTGTAACGCCCCGCTCCGAACGGTTACTTATGGAACACTACGCTGCTTCGACTCGGTTGAGAATCGAGTCTCGGGAAAACCTTACCGAATCAACACGGACGAAGTGCAATGAACCCTTCGAATTAATCGAGCGGCTTCTATTGAAATGAGTCCAAGAGTTTTCGTTGGTTGTTTTGCTTTTTGGTTTTGTGTTGCTTTGTGTTTTGAGTTGCTTTCGATGACTTGGTTTTCATGATTTCGCTTTCTCGCTTGCGCGTTCTTTTCGAATCGTAAGGGAAAGAGATTGAAGTATGCTAACCAAGTATTGTTGCATTTTCAGGACGCATAACCAAAGAGTGAACGTCGCCTAGGCTTCTCCATCCTCTCGTTCGATTCATTCGGTGAGTGGCTTAGGCCCTTCGATGAATCCTTTAAGTCTGCATGCCTAATAAAGAATCTCTAGTTCACATAAATATGCTGCCTCACTAAAAAGATAAGCTAAAAGAGAAAGAAAGTATTGCATGCTTCAAGTATAGAACTGCTAACTTACTAGTTGCTTATGGAATGCTTAACTGTCCCTTGTATGCTGTGCATTGAGTATTGTGGCGAGAAAACTCTGGACTTGAGCTTGAAAATGAGAAAAAGAGATAGACTTGTGTGCTTGGTTCATCAGTTGCATGATAGCATATTTTTCTGATAGGGCTTGCATTCATGCATTTGGTCAGGACAACTTGTGCACAAGGTTTATCTCTCGGGCGGTCCCTGGGGCACTGGGGATCGTTCGGCCGGAAGAGATCTAGATACCTGAGGCTTGTATGTCCTTGGGTAGACCGAGACTCGTCTATTAGTGAGATGGGCTTGTACGTCCCAACCACTAATCCCGTGGAGGGGACCATCATATAGTTAGGGCGCATGCTAGGTTTACCTTCTTGCATACCTAACACTTGATGTCTTTATTGATTCATAAGTTATTCATATGCAAATTGTGGCTAACTTGTGTGTCTGCTGCAGGGATAACCGCTCGGCCGTGGGTAAGAAATATCATATGCGCATGCTTTATATTGTCTATGTTTCCTTGCATGAATTGTTAAAAAGAAACTAGACAACCAGAAAGACCACTTAATAATGCTAGCTTCATATGCTTACTTAGTGTGGATTTCTAAGGTGAGTTTGGCCACGGTCGCTCACCAGTACATGTGGTAGTACTGACCCACGTTTGTGGGCAAATATCCAGGTGCTGGGAGCGAGAGTTTGGCAAGCATCCTGAACCTGAATCAGCGTGTGCGCACCCTTCCTTAGGACTGTGTTCGTGCTGCTTCCTTCGCTGCTTACCTCTCCAGTGGGCTACTCTCCTTCTGCTAGATGTTTTGGTTATTTTGGTCCTACTACAAGGGCATAATGTAATGGGCGTTGTGGCTAGTTTTGGGAATGTAAAAAGAGTTGTAAGCCTTCTAAGGCATATTTTGTAACTCAGCCAAGCAAGCATTTTGTAATCCAAATCTTCAGTATTCAATAAAATGGAAGTATTTTGTGTGCTTATCAAATGTGTTCAACCTTGGTTCTCTGCGTTTTACTCTGTGCCTATATATGTATATTTTGTCTAACTTGTCTTGTGCAGGTACGTTGCCTGGTGCAAGCGCAACTTAGGCTTGCACGGCATCGCGCCCAAGCGAGGACGAACGGTTCCGTAGGGACCAAGCGAGGACGAATGGTTCCGTAGGGACCAAGCGAGGACGATCGGCCCTACGGGATCGGCCCCTACGGGATCGGGGCGCGACAGCATTGACCCAGCCCAAATCTTAGGTCAAACCCTAATCCAATTTCTGCATGTATAAATACATGTTTTCCTAGTTTTCTCCACAAGAATAAAAAGAAAAAAAGAAAAGAAAAATCCCTAATCCTAATTATCCATAACCCTAACCCTAATCCTAAGCCGCCCCCAATCCCAGCCGGTTCCTCTGCCACCCCCTCCGGCGAATCTCCGGCGCCCTCCGCCTCGCCCGGCCCAAGCAGCGCCCGACTCCGCATCGCTCAGCCTCCCCTCTCCTCCGCTCAACCGACGCCCGAGCGCCTCTCTCCCGACCAACTCCCCTCCACGCTGTCCGCCACGACGAGCCACCACTTGCTCCGCCTTCCCCCTCCTTCCTCCTCCCCGCACTAGACGAACCGAAGCTCCACCCAGCCTCCTCCTCAACTCCCTCGGCTTCGTCCCCTCCGGCGAGTCAGCAGCCCGCCGACCGCTGCCCCAACGCGACGAGCCCCTCTCCTTCTTCCTCCTTCCCAGAACCCTCCTCCCTCCTCAGCGCAGCCATCGGCGCCCTAGACTCCACTTCCTCCTCCTCCCGCTCGACCATCCTCTCCTTCCCTGTGCCGAACCCTCCGCCGACAAGGCCACCTCCCGCCGGAACCGATCATCTCCTCCCACCGCACTCGACCCCATCAACTCCTCTCCCTGTTCTCTCCTCCCTCCCCTACCGGAACGAGCAGCGGCAGCAGCTCTCCTCCCATCGCCTGGCTCCTCCGGCAGGACCCGACCGGCCGACCACGAGACCCGCTCAGCCGTCCTCTGCAGCCGCTCCGGACTGTCCTTCGACCGCCTGACAGACCGGCACGGCCCCGTCAAACCGCAGGACACAGCAGCCGATCTCCGGCCACCGTGTTCTCCCGTCCGACCCGCAGCCAGGCCGTTGACGACCCCGAGCACAGCCCCTCTCCGACGGTTCGTCGACGGGATCCTGAACCCTAGTCTGAACACAGCAACCCGATACGCAGGACACGGAGTTGACTCTCGGACATGTGGAATTCAGCGTTCACGGAGCCCTGTTCAGGTATCGTTTTCTCTCGCCTCGCAACTCCGTTTTAGTTTCCGTCAGTTGCTACGCATAGACTGTATAACCCTTTCGGTGCCCGTACAACTCGCTCGGTGCATCGCGTCCTGTGGTGATCACACACCGCGATCCAAAAACAGGAAAACCAACGCCCTGTTTTACCCCGGAACTGAGTGCGCCCCGCCAAACGGGATGACTTGGCCGCGTACGGTCTTCACCGATACGTGTGCGTCGTTGATACGGATGTGCAGGATTTCGTAGAAGCTGATTCGGATGTACGAGCACACCGGAATCAGTGCGTATCCGCGGACAACGCCCCGTATCCGACTTTTTTGGAACACGCTGTAACTTTATGTACACACGTCAGATCGAAACAAAACTTGCGCCATCGGACTCGTAGCAATACGATGGTCCTGTGACCCAAGTTTGGTTCAATTCTGAGAACGTTGACAAAATCGCGTATCGTGGGCCCCACAAGCTCCACTTGACGGGCGATTTTGTGATCGGCTCATCGGAATCCAATTCTGGAAGTTCCGTTGGGTTCGTATGATCGTTCCTGACTTGTTGACACTAAGTTTGGCAAAATTGGAGACCTTTGACCCTGACACGCTTTTCGGTGCAAAGTGGCCCACGTGTGGACCCCGCTTTGACCTGGAAATATCGTTTTTGCCCTTGTCTCCAAATTGGACTCAAGGACAGGCGTTTCTAGCTATTTGATATTTTCTGAATCTAATGGTGTTGTTTATTTCAGCAACCGGAGTAGTAGCAGCAGATCACACTGAGACCAGAGCTACAGTTGGAGCCAGGACCCCAGGCAAGTGTACCTTGCCAAACTCTGCAGTATTGTTATATATTTTCCTTGCTTCATTACATTGCTGTGCATGCTTAACCTAGGACCGTGTGACGTACTTAGCGTCCGATTATTAGTCGGGTGCCAACACCGTACGCGGTGTTGGGTATTGTCATCTAGAGATGGACATTCGTGACACTTTATCTTCTCGTACTTGTCTTATCAAGTACCATATGACCCAGGACACTTGACACTATCCATGAGACAGGATTTTCTCGAGATATTCGTGGTGATTCTGTATAGGATACAGGACATGGACATTATATTCTTAGATATGGTATGACTGGTTGCATTAGCTATGATCCCGCTTGACATTGACATGAGACGTTATGGTCATGATATGCGTGGTTACATGGGGTGGAGAGAGACACACAGGCTACAGGCTGATCATATATATATAAAACCCCTATTATTGAGAGGCACAAGACTCTGAAGCCCGAGCTTGGCCCACTACCGGTTATTACTGCTACCGGCTCCCCGACACAGAGCCTGTAGTGGCTCAGCCTGAGTACTCGTGATGCTCTCATCTTGCATTTTCACATAGATGGTTATATAGCTTACCCTATTTATTTCATTATTGCTGCACTGCATTTATTTTGGCTTGTATTATCTGTACCTTGTTATGTCCTCTGAGGACCTGGATCCGGACTTTGTCCCCAGGATTAGCAGAGGAGATCCACCTAGAGTTATACAGTACAGGAGCAGTTACTGGAGCAGAACCAGGATCTGAGGACGAGATCATACCAGAGGACTTCTCCTGAGTATTGGTGTGAGATACTCATTTATTTCTGTCTCTATTTACTTTATTTCCAGTCTATTGTATTGATGTATCATACTTGTTCTCGGATTGTTCTCCGAGACACTTTTATTGAGATATGTCAGTTTATTTTATTTGCATTATTCTGGCATTAGATCTGTGATTATCTGTTGTGGATGAGATTAGTATAGACTGTGACTTGGATCATTGGACCTACTTATTGTTACATTACAGCTTAAGTATGTCCTGATGGATCCATTAAATTGGGTTTGTCCATCAGTGTGTGCTGCTGGCCATTATCACGCGTCCGGTCCCACGGTATTTTGGGACTGGGGCGTGACAATAACCTATTCATTGTATTCCTCACTATAGTCGCAACCCCAAGCTACTCTTGGTCTAAGAAGTCCTATCTAATATCATTCAAACATACAATTCTATTCAAATGAATCATTCACGGGTTATCAAATATGTATGGCTATAATCCTATTAGTTCTGATATTGCAGCCTCTATCAAGGTCACTTGCTAACTATACTAAAGCACAAAATTACTAATGTAATAATAGAATACTATAGAACCACGCAGATCCATATATGGAAAAGAAATGGATGGAGAAACTCAAACCTACTAACCTAATACCTGTAGCATTGGTCTCTCGATCGTCATCACAAAAGCCCTGCCTCGCTGGGGTGTCTCCCTCTGCTGGTGCGAAATAATTTGCTGTGCCACATGTGGTCTAGCTGGACCTCCTACTTATCTCGGATACTTACACCAGTTATTCACTAACCATTAATCTAGCCAAAATATTTAATACCAAGGGTTACCACTTCTAACACTAATGATATACTATGATTCTAGGCCATGGACACAACTTAACTCACTGGCACATCCTAACCAGGATACTATACTAATACTCCTAAGATACTACATTCTGGTACTAGGGGGCACCCTACCAACACTCATATTTTTTATACGTCCCTTGAGACATATGGACATATTTACTAATATGTCAACTCTTATTCTAGCTCACTTTTTGACACAGCTAAGGTCTCATATCTGTCTCAGTTCTTGCAGGCACCTGAACACTGCTCAACCACTTTATATTTTGCAAATGAACACTCGTATTCCCTCACACTCATGTACCCTATTGGTACACCCTTGCCAATATAGAATACTCTCTATAGGGTGCCTACCCAAGTCTTCACAGTATCTTTATAAGGCACTAACTCCTATATGTTACACTTAGATGATACTATCATACTAGATTACTCATGTTCTCATCTATACCTAGTACACTAGCCACTAGGATGCTTGTACCATAAACCTCCATATTACTTGAGGTACTCTGGATCTTGCCATTAAGGCACTCCTCCCATTTAGATATATGGCTGTATACCCAATTTTAACACTTAACAATAACTCTAGGATACTTACCCATATCATGGCAATATAAACATATAAATATTTTCTACCCACTATGACACCAAACACTAGACATTGCTATCACACTATTACCGTTCTAACCTTCGTATAGTTCACTGGTACATAACCACTCATATATCCAATATACTGGCAATGTATCCACATTTGTTGAAGCTTACCCCTACACAAGTTACCCTTCATCTCTTACTGCCCTGAACACTTGTACTCCTACTCTCCCTGATACTCCTAACTGATATTATTACTCATAATAACACTCTATCACCCTCACTTTCCCAAATAGGGATAATTTAGTAATTTGTCATGGTTATTTTATTTTTAGAGATTATATTTAATTAGAGTTCTATGTATATTTATTTGTGTTTTATATTAATTATTTATAGTTAGTGGGCTAGCCTATTATTTAGACTTGACACTAGTGAACCCAACTAGACTTGTCATGACAACTAGTGAGCCCAACATGAACTAGGCATATTAGACCCATTTCCACTAATTAATTAAGAGGATTAGACTAATTTATATTAGTGTAGAAACTTCCCAAAAAACTATCCTTAATTATTCTCCATAATTCTTTATGTAGGGGCAACTTAGACATTTGGTAGTGACTTGGAGAGGGGAAAAGGGCCGGCCACTATAGAGAGGCTTTTCTCTCTCTCTTCTCTTCATTTGCACTCATTTCTAGATCCTCAAATTTTTAGATACCCAATTCACTTCATCCCTCTATCAATCTATCTCAATTCATTCATATTTCCTCTCATTCTCATCACTCAAGGAGCATTGGAGCTTGGAGTAGCAAGGAGCACTGGGAGAATGAGCTTTGGCAAGGAGATTGTGTCCGGATCGTGTCCGTAGAAATAATTTATTCGGAATCCATCTCCAAATTGGTACAATTCTGAATTCACCTTCATTCTAGGTTCCAAATCATACATTTGACCATTAAAAATCATTCTATGGCATAGGACTACCAATAAGAAGAAGTTCTAGGCTCTTTGGTTGTGTATTATGATTTCTACATGGTAATTTGTGTCCATTTTGGAAGAATTACGAGATTGATGCATTAAGTGTATGTCATAAGACCAATTAGATATAATTAGACTTCGATTGGCGGTGTGCGACTAGATACGTGTTCACAAATAAATACGGGTAGGCCGTATCACGATATAGTGTGATACCGTGTGATATAGAGCCCATTTTATGTGATTTTGTACTATAGCCTAATATGGAGAATTGGTGAATTTGGGCATTTGATTGGTGTGTTTATCATGATTTTCCTAGGTACACACTCTAGGTGTTTGTTATTATGTCCTTAATATATATATATATATATATATATATATATATATAATGTGAGTATGAGTGTAGTGTATTCTGTGACTGTGTTATTACCTGTGTGCAGAGGGTGACTGTGCAGAGTGTGTGTCTCATTTACATGTGTTCAGGTGTGTGGATATGTATGTGTGTTGGAGGAGATGTTTGATACTATAAGGTGTTGTGGAGTCTTCTGATATACTAGTTATTAGCAGTGAAGTGAAGGATTCACTGTGTTCAGGTGTGAGGGTGTTGCAGTTTGGTTTTGTGACTGGGTGGCCAAGCACTGCAATGGCAGTTTAGTGTGGGACTGTTTTCAGTTCACTGCATAGTGGCTAGGGTGGCTAGGACTGATGGCTGTGCAGTTTAGCAACCACAAAGTGCAGGGTATACTGCATTATGGTACAAATTTGGGGGAATTCAGTACTCGAACACTAGTAGTGAGTACTATTATGTGTGAGTAGGTTGATGCACACTGGTGTATCAATGTGGACTCAAGCAAACTTGGAAGCCAAAAGTGGTAGTAGTTAATAGGTATAGGTATTAGTGTCAGTTACTTGATTAGCTAGCAGTGGGTATTTTAGATTCTAGTTAGTGTATGATTTTCGTCATGGTTGATTAGCTTCAGTTAGTTCTTCAATGCTTAGTTAGTGAATTAGTGAATACCCTATTCTGCATCTAGTTATATCAGTTTTGACTGTGCATAGACAGTTTTAGTAGCAGTTTTTGTATCATATGTGATACCAGGCATAACAACTGGAAAGGGACCTTTATAGATGATATGCAATGTATCAGTTGCATCGATTTGGTTGGTAGTTGTTGGTGTGTTTAGGTGAGTAAGAGTGAGGTGAATATGGTAGGTGTGTATCAGTTTTGACTGTGCTTTGTTTCAGTCACTACTCATATGCTGAATATTAATTAGTTAGTTATATGTGTATCAGTGGGATAATGGTTAGTAACATATCAGTTAGTAATTACCTATGTCAGTTTCAATCAGTCAGTTTATATAGTGTATGTTGGTTGGTATCAGCTAGCTAATCATAAGGTTGTTAGTTATATATAGTCTAGTTAGTTATAAATATACTTTATCTAATGTTATATATATATTTATATATGTACTAGTTAGTAATTAATATTATTGGTAGCAAGGTAAGTTAGTAAATGATTAGGGTATTTACTAGAACTAGTTAGTATTGACTTAGTAACCTAGTTAATAACCTAGTTTAGCTAGTATGGGCTAATTAGTGACCAATATACACCAATAAACCTAGAATGGACCTAGAGACATGCATTAGTGTATTTTTAAAACTATTTCTCTCTTATTACACAAATTAACATTATGTTTCCTAAATAGGATTGTGTGACACCAGCTTGGGCATCGAGAGAGACCTTTGCTCAGGACCCGAGGCGAGTATATCTCTCTGTTAGTTTTTTATTTAATGATAGTGGATATATCACATGTTCTAGAACTGTTTACTTGATTTCGACATACTGGTTACACGGACTGGTACTAAGTGTATCCTGTCATGGGATGTTATCCCCTACCGTGTTCAGCGGGTACTCTTTCACATGTATTTTACCGTGTGTATCAGGTATTGATTATCATGTACTTCGTGTTCACACACTGCTAGTGTTCAGTGTGCTTATTTTCATGTTCGTAATGTGTCGTGATTGGATCCATAAGTATTGGTTGGGGATGGGAGAGTAGGAGTTGGTTATGTGATCAAGCCCAGTGTATTCGTATACATGTCGATTACATATCACACATGTAATCGAGTTACCATATCATATTCGTGTTCAACCTAACCCGATCACATAACGAATTTGTACTCTAAGACACATTAGCTAGTTTTATCTATTTCCATTACTTGTAGTTATTTTATATTGTCTGTTCTTTCCTTTTCAGTACATTACTAGTTTACTATAGTTCATTTCCATTTTATGTTGCTAGTTATCTTATATTCTTTAATATTATTTATCATATATGCTCTACGATGTATTTGAAACTGCTTTCAGAATTTTGTACTTCGCTCCAATCCTGATTGGGTATATTTTTCAAATGATTGGCTTGAGGAACAGTGTCCCACTTACTATGGGCCGTTAGGACAGCGAACCATTAGAGGATAATCCCCTTAGAGCAGGAGAACCTAGTGCTAGTGACTGAGGAAGATTTTAGACTTATATTGTTTATACATTGTATTAGTCTCATTTAGACTCATGGCATATATATATTTTGGGAGTTTCATCGTGACTAGACTTATAGTGTCGACTTGTGGATGTATTTGTGTTTGTTATTTTATCTTTCTATTCTATATCGTGCTCTATCTTCCTTAGTTTGAGATTGTGATTGAGTATTGATATCTTATCATGTCATTATATTTGTTTCTTCGTTTGGAGTTGAGATGACATTGACAGGTACCTTATATATATATTGTATGAGATATTTAGATATTATTGTGGACCTAGACAACGTTCTATGTTATTCTTACGATGTAGGCTGTACATTGTTCACGTACTCGTACCCTCATTCTGGGTGCGGGTCGTGACACATTTTTAGTGGTGGCCCATGTAGGTCGAGAGATCGCAAGTAGTACGATTTTGTAGTAGTGCTCAGACTTAGAGTACTGCTACGACCCTGCTTTAGGATATATGATATATGCTGAGAGTATACTCAATCATAACTAGGATACATTTTAAAAATATCTGTTTTGCTATCCTTGTCAATTTGAATGCTTGTTTTACTTGAATAATTCTGTCATTCTTTGATGATATCGTACCGTACTCAATATTGATTCCTTTGTTTTAATATATCCTTAAGATGCCGACGAAGATGCGATCCCAGCGCTCAAACGCAGTGTCAGCAAGGTCGGTCACTTCGTCGCCTCAAAGGAGGGCACCAACATACACTGCTCCATCAACTCCATCTCAGAGGGCAGCTTCACCGGTCCAGGTGGGCATTACGATAACAGCTTTCGGGGGTGTTCCACCTCCAGTCCAGAGGACAGTGCCCACAGCTTCACAGAGAACGGTGCCAACAGGTTCAGAGGAGCTACAACCACCACCACTAGCAGTTGATCCGACGCAGGTGTTTGTGCTCTTTCAGCAGATGATGGAGGCACAGAGGGCCCAGACGGAGGCCTAGCAGCGGCAGTCCGAGGTCATGAGGTAGGGCATTGAGAATGCCCACCAGCTTGCACTCGCCAGAGTCGAGAGAGTTGCCTTGGTCCCGCCACAGGTAGCTCCACCTCAATCTGCCCATAGCAGTCGAGGCCGGGGACTATCATTGACTTCAAGAGGATAGGGCCCAAGGACTTTAAGGGCACCGAGGGAATTTTGTATGCGGATGATTGGATCGAGGACATTGAGCGAAACCTGCTCCCGGAGCAGATTTTAGAGAGACTACAGGTGGAGGCAGCAAGGAGCATGATATATGACATTGCATTAACATGGTTCAGGACCGACCCGATGATCACAATACCGAGACTTACTTGGGAAGCTTTCAAGGAGCTTTTTAAGAAAAAGTTCTTTCCAGACGTGGCTCTGACTTCTCTAGAGAGCCAGTTTCAGTACCTCGTCCAGGGCAACATGACAGTGGACGACTACGCAGCAGAGTACTGCAGATTGGGTCGCTTTGTGGAGGGGCAGAATCTCCAGGGGATGGCTCGAAAGTTCAGAAAGGGTCTGAACATGGAGATCGAATCCCATACTAGTGGACATTACACCACTATATTTGAGGAGATCCTGGCGCAGGCACAACAGGCAAAGGATGATTTGGAGCATGGTTCCAAGACAATGAGGGATCCTTCAGGAGCTAGTAGTAGTGCGGACCCAGCAAAATGGTCTCACTTTCAGCAGCAGCCTCAGAGACACTTCCAGCAGACGAGGCAGCAGTTCCCCGCACCAGCTTGAGCGCCAGTACAGTAGGCACACCATATTTAGAGGCCAGATCAGCCAAGTATTCCTTTTCCATTCTGTAAGAAGCCAGAACATGGATGTGATGCGTACAGGATGAGATTGGGCTAGTGCTTGTTCTGCGGATCATGAGACTACCAGTTGAGGGCTTGTCCTAGGGCTCTGGCTCGTCCAGCTCAGGCAGGGCCCAGGCACAGAGAGCATCCGTAAGACCACCAGTGGGACAACATAGATGACCTCCGTTGCCGACACAACATCAGAGGTTCACACAGCACCAGCAGCAGTAGAGAGGTGCGTAGCAGGGGTTAGCTTTCACGTTGACCGTCGAGGAGGAGGAGCCAGTTGGTGATGTCATCTTAGGTTCAGTCTATCTTGATTCTTTTTCAGCTCATGCTTTATTTGATTCCGGTGGTTCACATAACTTTGTATATGTATCATTTTCCTTGAAGCATCATCTTGAAACTGAACCATTGGCGAGGACTTACAAGATCACGACCGGGGGTGCATTATCCTGGTTAGTGATGTTTGCAAGGATCAGAGAGTTTATTTGGGAGGTCGAGAGTTGAGCGTGTGTCTACTCGTAATGCCTCTTCCGAGCTACTACATAGTACTCGGGATAGATTGGTCGAGTAGGCACCATGCTAGTATCGATTATCGAGTAGGCAGCATTTTATTTCAGACGCCATGAGAGCCAGAGTTTGATTTCGTCAGAGGAGTAGCGGAGGAAAATAGGGTTTGATGTAGACCTAGGGATTAGGGTTCGGTCAACTACTCATTAGGATGGGGTTTGTTTTCTACCTGAAGAATTTGAAGGCTAGGATTGATTGTGTTTGGATGGACGGCTAAAGTGGTGAGGGGGAAGATGTTGAGTGTTGCACACTCCAAAAATATGGAGAAAAATCACATGTGACTGGTCAAAGAAGAAAAATGATGCTTCTTCATGTGTTGGGTTCAATGGGATGTGGACACCTCACTGCACTTTTGCATAAAGGTCCCCAATAATTGGAAAATTGCACAAAAAGGGGTTTAAATATAATTGTCTGTAACGAATATTGTGTGACCAAAATGAAGCACAAATGGACATAGTTGTGAGTTACACAAGTATCAGAATGGATGACTGACACGTCTAGGACAAGGGTGTAAAATTTGTTGGAAGGCAATGGCTAGTGTAGCGCCCCAAATATAATCCCTAATATTAAATCTCAAAAATGCTAATTAAAGTTCATAGTCCTATATTTTGGCCAGGGCTCATCTAGTGGATTTCTAGGTCCAGTCCGCTAACTCTGCATTTAAGGAACACTATATATAATATATAAATATTATGCAATATATTAACATATTAAATTAAATAAATGAAAAGACAAAAATATCTCTATTCTGGAATGTGGTAGTGACACTCCCCTATCTCCGGTCAAAATAGCAAAGTCGGGGGGCCACAGATCAAGGTCGGCCCTGACAAATTCCTCGACGAGAGGGAAGGCAGCCTGCGCCATCCTTTGCGGAAAACAGAGGAAGAAGGCAAGAGAGATAAAAGTTCTCTCCCGCTCTCTACCCAGACTGCCTATTTATAAGGCTCCAAAACCGCGTAAAAGGATCGAGGCAATGAACCTAGTATTTAATGGGATAAACTTGACGCTCAATCTGTGTGATCCTCTTTAATCTCCTCGAAAACTGATGCCTCGAGCCACGTGTCAGGGGACGGCACAAAATCCCAAGAGATTCGTGCGAGAATCGAAGCAAATCTTCTCATCTAATGAGCGGACAGCCCGTCAGAAACAATTATGCGGCTATGCGGCATGCCATGTATATGCGGTCAATCATACTTCTTTAAAAGTATTTCAAACTTGTCATTTTGAAAACTTTGAAGGAGGTCTTGAAGAAGCATAAAAAATTATGCAGGCCGCATAAAGGTCATGCCCCCTAACCAGAACAACCAAGCCGTAGAAAAGCCACATGCGGCCAGAACAATCAAGTCGCAGAGAAGCCACATGCGGCCTGGACAATCAAGTCGCAGAGAAACTACATGCGGCCTGAACGACCACAGAGCAGGGAGGCGGCATAAAATTCCCCTGACACATATTTCGATGTATGTTAGAAGCTCTGACACATTACTCATCACTTTGAGACGCTTCGAGACTATATGCGGCCACATAGTATACTATATGCGGCCTGAACGATCACAGAGCAGGGAGGCTGCATAAAATCCGCCTGACATAGATTTCGATGTCTGTCAGAAGCTCTGACGCATCACTCATCACTCTGAGCCGCTTCAAGACTCGTGAAGACGACGGTTCAGGAAAAGACAACAAGTCACATTAGTGCATTAATTGCTTCGAACCGACAGTCAAGCGAGAGAAAAGAGCTTTCTCATCCTGCATCGGATCGTCCACGGAGTAAAGAGAGTTGCTACACTCCTAAACCTCGATCGTCATCCTCCAGAATCAAAAAGTTTGTACTTAGATTGTCTCATAGGACCTCTTTGTACTTTCTTTCGTTTGTTGATTAAATTAGGCTCTTTCTTTAGACTTTTGAATTTAATGACGAATAGGACCGACCTAGATAGGTGTTGACTAGGTCGGACCTGGCGGGTTTCCGGGCTGCCTGGCCCATTATACACCTTTCACGTATTAAAGTGAACCATGTCCTAAATAACTATGAAGTATGAATCGATAAAGTAACACATATTTAACTTCACATGTAGCCTAGCTCGGCAGAAAATGAAATGAGGCTTGGTTGATATCACCGAAAAATAAGTCAAACGGTAAAACACATGTATACAATTGTTATTGTCAAATATATATCTTGCACCCGATTGCCAAATGGCAAAGTTGAAGTCGAAATCCCAAGTCAAAACTGAAATGCAATATTTTTTTTCTAGTATTTCAAAACCGAAATAGAAGGATTTTTTCCCAAACTAAATTGTATCACTTATTATATTCGATTCAAATCTCGGTCCAAAATCGTATAATGTTTACTTCTACCTCCAATGGCCAAAATTTATTTATAATAGCACTATATGAATCGCAGAAGCAGCCTGCAGCCACGTGTCGCTTACCCATTGGAGGGGAGTTCGAATTTTCAGGTTCGGATTCCGCACGAAACGAATAGGGGTTGCAGGCTGTTTGCGGTCACAAACTCTGCGGTTTAATTTACTTTAATTTTATTTCGTTTGCATGAATTTATTTTATTTTGTTAATTCATGCAAATGATATAAATTCATGCAAACGAAATAAAATTAAAATAAATTAACAGAAAATTTATTTTGTTAATTTTTTGTTAATTTATTTTGTTAAATTGGTGGGGGGCCAATTTAGTTTGTTAATTTTCAGTTTTATTTAAGAAAATATATTTTAATGAAATAAAATTAAAATAAATTAACAGAAAATTTACTGTATCGGAATTTCAAAATTAACAAAAAATTAAAATAAATTAACTCAATTGTCGATATGTATCAAAATTTTAAAATATCCCAAATTTCTATCCCTAAAATTTGTTAAAGTATTCCTTTATTTAAAATATCCCAAGATTTTATTAACAATAAATTTATTATTGGTACAGTAAATATTTTGTAAAAAAAAAATTACAAAAAAAAAATGGAGGTCGAAACTTCGTTTTTTTGCGATTCTAAAATTTGGGAAGTCCGTCAAACGATGAAACGGTTTATCCCGAATTACTTTTCTATACGGTATTTTGGCACAAACTGGGCCTTGTTTCGATCTCCCAGTCAAAAGTTATGATACTTTAAAATTTTATATTTTATATTTTTGCATGTAATATGTACGTCTTACTTCGGATGAAAATTCTCTCTACACGAATTGTGTTACTCTCGTCGAAAACATACAAATCGACCTATTGTGTGACGAAAAATGATTTGAAAACAAATAGTTATGGCCGTTCGAAGCCTGATCGACGGCAGACGTAATATTCGTACGGTAGATTTTTTTTTTGTGGGTTCAATGATAACATATTTTATTTTGGATGTTAAACTAAATAAAATAATCAAAATCCAAAACTAAACTAAATAGAGCTAATATATATATATATATATATATATATATATATATATATATATATATATAACTAATTGAAAAAACTAATAAAACAAACCAAACAAACCAAACCAAACGACCCAACTGAACCGTGGGCCCACGCCAATTTCCGCCAACACTGTTGGCTGAAATTGTCCCCCCCCCCCATTTCAGCCAACAGTGTTGGCGAAATTTGGGTTGTGGGGTCCACTTTAAATTTTTTTTAATTTTTTTTTGCCTACGTGTACGTTTATTGTGTTTTCCGCCAACACTGTTGACGGACAATATTTTTATTTCAAAAATTAGCAAACTTGTTTCGTTTCCATGAATTTAATATAAATTTATTTTGCTACAGTAAATTTTCTGTTAGTTTTACTGTCAACACTACTGGAATGTGGCTACAGATTTCTTATTTTGAATCATTTCTCCTCTACAAAGGAGGTTGTTTTCAATCACATTATTTTGACGACATCAAGTTTGCATCTTTATGCTAGTAAGCATCGTCAATGTATTATTAAATTTTATTATTATTTTAATAGTAAATGTTGTATTTTTTAGATAAAAATTCTAGCTATGCACGTATGGCTTATGGAAATTCCACAAAATTTATCTCGGACACAAGAGTCACTTAGAAAGGGAAAAAAAAAACTCCATATAGAAGTCTCAGACAACTTATGATCTTTCTAAAATTGAACAATTGCACTAAAAGGAAATAGTGGAGAAAAATAGTAGAGGTCCAATCTACAATTACATGATATTACAAATTTAAACCAGAAATTTCCTAAACACACTAACAAAGTAGAGCCCGACTACTCAAATGACCACAGCCTCCCCAGGCCCATTCCTCGAACCGGCCGAGTTGATCCCGGCCGAGGGATAAACAAGATTCTGGTGAACCAAACCGGCCAGGGCTGCACCGATCAATGGACCCACCCAGTAGACCGCTTGGTTCTTGAAGTCTCCACTCACAACGGCCGGACCGAACGACCGGGCCGGGTTCATGGATGCTCCCGTAAGCGAACCGGCTGCCAGTACACATGCACCGGCCACAAGACCGACCGCCAAGGCCCCCACTGCGGAGCCGGTGCGATTTTTCTTCGCGCTGCCGACTCGTGGGTCGGCTGCCACGTAGACGGTGTAGACGAGGGCGAAGGTGATCACGCTTTCCAGAATTGTCCCTCCGAATCCTGTCATTTCATGGGCTATGCGGGTGGTCGGAATAGTCTGCCACAAGGACGTTTGAGTCAATTTAGGCAGAATTTTTTTAAGGACAACTTTTGGACAAATATTTTTATGGAATTTTTAGTTAAAACATTAAAGATATAAAAATTTGCAATGGAGAATTTTTTTTGGTAAGAATTAGTAAGAATGTACCGAAACGCTCTTAGAAAAGAAGTTTTAACTAATTTCTTTTCCTCTCCTTAACAACAAAAATTTAAGAGAGAGAGAGACATCCTTATAATAATGTGATAAAAACAACTTTGTTAATGATGTTTCTTTAAAAATTACTTGTAAAGTGGTATAATATATTTTTAAAATTAAAAAATAAAAAGGCCAAAAAAAGTCTTTACCAAGACCATTTTTGTGTGTACTTTAAGTTTTTTTAAAACTCTCTTACTAAGCGAGATTTTTGCACGAAAAACACCTTTACAGAGAAAAATTTTTGCACAAAAATCTCTTACCAAATAAAAAAGTTCTTACTAGTATGGGTTGTTGCAAATACGCTCTCAGTAAGGACTTTTTTTTTATTTACCGAATAAAAACATCTTTACTATGAGTATTTTTTTAGTTCTAACCATGATTAAGTGAGTTTAGTTATATTTAGGTGAAGTGTAATTTAAAATTAACTATAATGTTCTTGGTGTTTGATTTTTATTATTAAAATTTTGGCAAAATTCTTCTTCCGTATGCAATTTAGTGCAACTTTCTCAGGTTAAAATTTATGATATTTGTAAAACTGTATTTGACATACCGTAATAACACGGAGAAGATAATCAAACAGCAAACCAATATTTTTGCATATCCTGTTATATTTTAGAGTATTCGTTATATGTGTCCGACACAACATGGTCTACATATTTGGATACATTGATTTTGGAGTTGTGCATTCCTAATGTACTAAGGTAACAATTTTCTAATTCGAACTAGCGGTTAAGATTTTGCAACAGAAGAGAATATGCGACTTATTGATCCAAATTTTCAGTAGATTGGCACAAGTTTAAGTACACGCAATTAAAAATCCTCTACTTGTGCATAATTTCGTCCGTAATTACCAGTAGTACTGACCTGACCGGCAGACGCGACCCGGAGCAGCAGGCAGGCGAGGACGGAGCCCAGCATCTGCGCCGCCCAGTACAAAACGGCGTTCAGGATCGGGACATGCCCGCAGACGGCCATCCCGAAGGTGACGGCAGGGTTCACGTGCCCGCCGGACACGCCGCCCGCGGCGAAGACCGTCGCGAACAGCGCGAAGCCCTGCGCCAGCGCGGTCGCGACGAGCGACGATGCCTCGGACGTCACGTCCGGCGTCAACATTCCTGCGTTTATTAATTGATCAATCAAACAAGAAACGAGGATGCTACTTGGCCAGCGGGCCCCACACTACAGGGAGAGATAATAATGCTAAGTTTACTACCGAATGCTTACAACCTTCTTACAAATCTTTTTTCCTCCTTCTATATGGACGACATCGGATCCCACATATCTTCTCTCATTCAATGGACGGCCGTCACGTAAACGTCACGTGACGGTTGTAAGAAAGATGTAAACATTTGCTTGTAGGCATAACATTGCCGGAGGGAGAGAAAGTAGTTTGTGTGTGCAGTTGACTTACCGGCCAGTTTTGCAGTCCTCGGTTGCGGGCCGAATATTATTTTCCAACAAAAAATAGTTAGGGCGACCATGTCGATAAGACGATAAGTATGTAGTTGGGGGATGAGAGTAAGTAAGTATACGTACGGGCAGAGATGGTGGAGCCGACAGCGGCGAAGACGAAGAGGAATGTGGAGATGAACTCGGCGAGGTAGGAACGGAGGGCGGGGGCGGAGAAGGATCCGGCAGCGACGGAAGCCATTGTTGTTTCTTTCTTCTTATCACTAGTGAAATCAATGGAAGAGGAACGTTTAAAGTAGGGAGAACTGGGCTGTGGGCGGGAACGGTAGAAGAATGGCGGTTATACAAGTTAGTTATATGCGGCTTCTGTCGGTTATTACGTACGGTTATTGTCTATTGGGGAATAGGTGTGCAAGAGTAACAAAAGTCTAATATGCATTTTTTTTTTTTTTTTGGTTTAATTTCAATTTGGGCTAAATTATAATTTGATACCCTCGACTAATTTAATTTTTTTTAACTTGATATTCTAAACTTTAATAGTTACCACTTGATAATCTAAAAATAAAGGACAAAACTATTTATGCACAGTCCTTTCTCCGTCATCCCCACCCCCTCTATCTCCGTCAACCACCTCTACTCCTCTTCTCTCGTCGACTCTCGGTAGGGAGATCACCTAAAATAGAAAATGCACACGTGACATTTTTAAAGTCAAAACCACATTGGTTGGTGAACAAAATCACATGCAAGATGGTTTTGTTTGGATGAAGATGCCACGTGTGCATTTTCTATTGGAGGGTGAACAGACACCATAGTATTTGTGGTGAATAAAAATGGACTCTTACAAAAAGAGTCCACTTTTGTTCACCCATAAATACTAATGTGTTTGTTCACCATCCAATAAAAAATGCACACGGGACATTTTTAAAGTCAAAACCACATTGGTTGGTGAACAAAACCACTTACAAGATGGTTTTGTTTGGATGAAAATGTCACGTGTATATTTTCTATTTGAAGGTGAACAAACACTATAGTATTTATGGATGAACAAAAATAAAATTTATATATATGAACGTCAAACACCTGTAGATGAGAATGCGCAAAGCGATCGATGCACGAGGCTGTCGAGAGCCTTTGTCCCCACGCCATCCTGCAGCTAGACCCTTCCGTTCTTGTGCTCTGTGTTCCCTCCCTATATATACCAACCGCAAAATTAGGAACAAAGTCACAACAACAGTCATATATACTTCGAATATAAGTTTCAGCTGAGTAGTTAGTACTATTATATAGGGAGGGTCATTGTGGGGAAGAAAGAAGAGCGGCTGCACACTTAGTTTGGAGGAGGTGGCAGAGGAGGAGGAGGAGGAGGAGGAGGAGGTTACGAAGATGCCTTCGATTCCTCCGCCACAGACGCCGACGGAGCCCATGGAGTTTCTGTCACGTTCGTGGAGCGTGTCTGCCGCGGAGATATCGAAGGCGCTGCTTCTCAATGGGATCAACAAGAGGACCTTTGTTGTAGACAGCCGGCCCGATAAGCTCCTTCTTGATACGCTGGCCATCACTGCTGCTGCTGCTGCTGCTGCCTCTCAGTCGTACAATAATGCGAGTGTAAGCATTAAACAAACACCTATTATTTTAGTAAATTTTTAGGCTGAATTGTAACATGATATTCTTAATTATCTTTAACTGTTTCAGTTCTTGAACTTGATATCTTATACTTTAATATTGTTGAAATTAGTTGATGATTTTATTGATTGTCTCATTGGCATTATATAGCCTTACAGTCATTACTACAATGATCTCAATCATTATGACAATAATCTCATGATGGAATATCCTGTGACATATTCTGGCATCCCAAATATGTCCTCAGGATATTCCCATGTGCTTATGCTATACTTAAATATGACACCCAACATACCATATCAACACTCCCCCTCAAGATGGGTGAAAGATATTCACTAAGCCCATCTTGTCACATCCTCTAATCATGCTCACTGAGGCGAGTCCCTTGGTTAGTCCATCTGCTACTTGATCCCTGGTTGGAACATGGCCAAGCTCCAGTAATCCACTATCCAACTTCTCTTTGATAAAGAATCTATCAATCTCGATGTGTTTGGTCCTGTCATGCTGTACTGGATTGTTGGCGATACTAATAGCTGACTGATTGTCACACCACAGCTTCATCTTGGCTCCTTGATCCAGCTTCAGCTCCACCAGCATTTTCTTCAACCATAGCAGCTCTGTAACTCTGCTTCAGTTGTCGATCTGGCCACCACAGACTGCTTCTTACTCCTCCAAGAGACCAAGTTACCTCCTACAAATATGCAATATCCCGAGGTAGACCTCCTGTCATCAGCACAATTAGCCCAATCAGAATCACAGTAGCCCTCAATGCTCACGTGATTGTTCTTCCTGAATATTAGTCCCTTTCTAGGAGCACCTTTCAAGTACCTCAAAATCTGGTACACTGCATCCATATGACCCTTCCGTGGGTCATGCATGTAGCGGCTCACTACGCTTACTGCAAAGCAGATATCAGGACGTGTGTGGCTCAAATAGATCAACTTGCCAACCAGTCTCTGGTATATGTCCCGATCAACTGGTTCTCCAGCCTCAGCATCAATCTTGAACCTCTGATCTATTGGTGTCGCTGCAGGTTTGCACCCCAACATCCCAGTTTCTGTGAGAAGGTCCAGTGCATACTTCCTTTGAGAGAGAACAATCCCCTCTGCTTCTCGAGCAATCTCAATCCCAAGGAAGTACCGAAGAAGGCCGAGATCCTTCACCTCGAATTCCTTGCCAAGCTTTCCTTTGAGTTGGGCGATCTCCTGCTCATCATCTCCTGTGATAATCATATCGTCCACATACACCGCAAGCATGGTGATGTGGCCTCCACTCCGACTGAAGAATACAGTATGATCAGCATTGATCTGCTGATATCCCATCCCTATCATCGCCCTTCTGAATCTGTCAAACCACGCTCGAGGAGACTGCTTCAGTCCATAGAGGGACTTCTTCAACCTGCAGACCTTGCCTACTGTCTGATTGGTGCCAAATCCTGGTGGTATCTCCATGTACACCTCCTCCACTAGATCTCCGTGAAGAAACGCATTCTTCACATCCAGTTGGTGTAGCTTCCATCCACCATTAGCTGCCAGAGAAATCAGAGTCCTGACAGTGCTCATCTTTGCAACTGGTGCAAAGGTCTCGTCATAGTCGATGCCGTACGTCTGACTGTATCCTTTGGCTACTAGTCGAGCTTTGTAGCGTTCAACCTGTCCATCTGGGTTCTGCTTCACGGTAAATACCCACTTGCATCCAACTGCTCTCTTCCCCTCTGGCAGTCTCACAAGCTCCCAAGTGTGGTTCTTCTCCAGAGCTCCCAACTCCTCGTGCATTGCTGCTTTCCACTTTGGATCATTCTTGGCAACCTGCCAATTGTTAGGTACAGTAATACTATCCAAAGATGCTATAAATGCTCCATGAGAAGAAGAGATATGGTCATAAGAAACAAACTGAGCAATATCCCAACCATATCTGTTTGGAGGATTTCTTGTATTGCTGCGAGTGGTCCTCCGTACAGATAGTGGTGTGGGAGGAGTAGATGTAGGAGGAATGATATCTTGTGAAGGAGGGGGTATCACCTGAAGGGGGGTTGGTGTCGGTGCCTCAGGAGTTGGGACGAACGCAGGCAAGGGACTTGGCACTGACACTGTCGGTACTGGTCCTGCAGTTTGCTTCTCTCTCATGCTGTAGGTAAGTAACTCTCCCTGAGCCGTAGGACTAACACCTTCACCTTCTTGTCCCTTCTGCGTGCCTCCATGCCAAACTTCTAAATCGGTTACCACCAAGTTCTCCATCTCCCCCTCTCGCCTAATACTGGCAGTATTAGGCATGTTGTGTGAAGTTCCGTCCTGGCGGTAGTATGGCTCATGCTCCCGAAAGTGGACATTTATACTGACAAACTTCTTCTTCTCTACTGGACTCCAGCACACATACCCCTTCTGGGTCGCCGAGTAGCCTACGAAGATGCATTTGACCGCTCTAGGGTCAAGTTTTTCAACTGATGGCCTGTTGTCCTTCACAAAACACACACACACCCAAACACCTTCAGTGGGAGTATCCCACTATTATTGCCTTGCAATACCTCACATGGGGACTTCCATCCGAGGACCTTCGAGGGCATCCTGTTGATGAGTTGAGCTGCTGTCAACACTGCATGCCCCCACAGACTCTGTGGGACATTCATGTCGATCATCTTACTTCTTGCGACCTCTAGAAGGTGTCTGTTTTTTCTTTCTGCAACTCCATTTTGTGCTGGTGTGTATGCACAGGTGGTCTGATGCTGTATTTCGTGTGCTGACAGGTATTCTGCAAGCGTCTTGTTGGTATACTCCGTTCCATTGTCAGACCTCAGTACCTTCACAACTGCTTTGTACTGAGTCTGGACATGCTTATAGAAATTCCGAAAACCAGGTAACACGAGAGGCACACTCAATGAAAGAAACAAAGTACTTATAACCATTCATAGTGTTAGTAGCACATGGACCCCAGACATCAGAATGTACTACCTCAAAAGCAAAAGTGCTCCTATGACCCGTGCCAACATATGAGCTCCTAGTAAGTTTTCCTAACTCGCACGCTGTAAGCCCCCTGATTTTCAGAATTTTAAATTTGGATTTTTCGCCAAATTATCTGAATTTTCGGGAATCGTGACCTAGGCGTTGGTAATTAAAGGATTTTTTTAATTACGGTTAATTCATATTAAAATATTATGGAAATAATATTTTATGGTGTAAAATGGAAAACCGGACATAGGGTAATTTTTCGTGAATTTATTGGACTCCGAAATCTTTTTAAAGCCCTAGAAACTATTAAATAATTAAACCGAATTAAATCCGTGCCAAACGTCCAACATCCCCATGAGAGCCGAAGCCAAGCCCAAGGAGCGTTGACCCAGCCCGAATCCTAGGCCCAACCCAGGAGGGGTTGACCAGTCAACCCTATTCTAGGTCAACCCAACACCATACTCATATATATATATATATATATATATATATATATATATATATATATATATATATATATATATATATATATATATATATATATATATTATTCTTCCCTATTTTCTATTCCTAAACCCAAAAAGAAAACACAGCAGCCGACATAACCATCATCCCTCTTCCTTCCCCCGCTCGGCCAAGACCCTCCGGCCGACTCCGGTGAAGCAGCGACTTCACTCCGCTCCGGCAGGCCCTCATCCGACTGACCGACCTACTCGACTCCGGTCGGTGCACGGCTCCTCCCCCGCGGCTGAACCCGCTCCGGCAGTGCTTCCCCGCCCGGTCCGACTGACCGCTTCCCCACTCCTTCTTCCCCTTCGTCCTCAAGGCATGCACCTGCCTCTGTGACCTCAACTCCGGCATCCGCATCCATACCCACATCCTCAAGTCCATCTCCAACGACGATGCCTACGTAAAGAAATATGGTGTCTTGACTAGTGCATGCATCCTGTTCGACAAAATGCTAGAACAAAATGTCGTCTCAACATGGCTTCAAGCAGAATCATGCGGGGGGAGATCCCGTTGTTCGTTGCTGCGGAGTATGTGTATGTTGATATAGTGAGATTGATCCAGTATCACAATGCAAGGACGGCCGGAATAAAGACAAAGAATGGTTTGCACTGTGCTGCCAAACGAGGAGATGTAGCACGGTTTTGCAAAGTTGGATTACAGAAAAAGTAGTATCTTGCCCTAGTAGAGGGAGCATTGAGTCAGAAAACTGCACTATGCTTTAGTGAGTGTAAGAATTTTCTGTTATATGATCTTTCCACATTGAATATTTGGCAAGTTACACAAGTTGATCTCCATAGACATTTCCATAGTCTTGGTACTGGAGTGACTGAAGAGGTTCGTATTCAGCGTGAAGAGGGATTCGGCTTTGTGAAATACAGTAACCATTCAAAAGCTGCCATGGCCATTCAGTTGGGGATATCCAAATTCTTTATTGGAAACCAATCCAGGTGCACACAGGCCTAAGGAAGTGGATTCAGACAAACGTGGGTGGTGAAATTGCTGCCTTTACTAGGATTATATATGGAGGTATATCCAAGAGCAAAGAAGGCTTGCGTTGGTGGCAATTCTCCACTCAGCAGATAGCAGGCATACTGAATAATACAGGAGGCTCGAGGTGTTGATGAACACATTTGGTAGTTGTTGCTGGTGGTCTTGGTGTCCGTAATACACACCCAATGTGCCTTCGGAACAACTTTATGCAACACAACTTAGCTTCGTGAAATGGGTCTCTTAGACCCAGGAGAATATCTGTGCGTTGAGTGCTACTACAGGAAATGTCCAAGTTGCGTTGAGCAGCTCCTGGCTCCATGCAGCTTTTGGAGGAGTACCTGCAGGATCCACTGATACCAGGACGTCAAATTGGCTTTCGGACGCGCAGAGAACAGAATTCACGGGGCCCTGTTCAGGTACCAATTTCTCCCTCATCGCAACTCCGATTTCATTTCTGTCAGTTGCTATGCGTAGACTGTATAACCCACTCGGTGCCCGTGCAACTCGCTCGGTGCATCGCGTCCTGTGGTGATCGCAAACCGCGATCCAAAAACAGGAAAAATGACACCCCGTTTCACCCCGGAACTGAGTACGCCCCGCCAAACGGGACGACTTGGTCGCACGCGGTCTTTACCGAATCGTGCGTGACGTTGATACGGACGTGTGAGATTTCGCAGAAGTCGATTCGGATGTGCGTGCACACCGGAATCAACGCGTATCCGCCGACACCGCCCCGTATCCGTTGATTCTGGAATACACTGTAACTTTGTGTACACTCGTCGGATCGAGACGAAACTTACGCCATCGGACTCGTAGCAATACGCTGGTCCTGTGGGTCAAGTTTGGTTCGATTCTGAGAACGTTGACGAAATCGTGTGTCGTGGGCCCCACAGGCTCCACTTGACGGGCGATTTTGTGATCGGCTCATCGGAATCCAATTCTGGAAGTTCCGTTGGGTTCGTATCATCGTTCCTGACTTATAGACACTGAGTTTGACGAATTTGGAGACCTTTGACCCTGGCACGCTTTTCGGTGCAAGTGGCCGCATGTGGACCCCGCTTTGACCCGGAAATGTCGTTTTTGCCCTTGTGTCCAAATTGGACTCAAGGACAGGCGTTTTTAGCTATTTGATATTTTTTGAATCTAATGGTAATATTTATTTCAGCAACCGGAGTAGTACCTGCAGACCACACTGAGACCAGAGCTACAGTTGGAGCCAGGACCCCAGGCAAGTGTACCTTGCCAAATCCTGCAGTCTTTGCTACTTATTTCCTTGACTTAGTTATGCATCAGTGGGCAAGTATACCTTGCCAACTTTACAATTCTTGTTGCATTTCCTTGATTCATTATATTGCTGTGCATGTTTGACCTAGGACCGTGTGACGTACTTAGCGTCCGATTATCAGTCGGGTGCCAACACCGTACGCGGTGTTGTGTATTGTCACCTAGAGATGGACATTCGTGACCCCTTTACATTCTCGTACTTGTCTTACCAAGTACACTATAACCCAGGACACTTGACACTATTCATGAGACAGGATCTTCCTGAGATATTCATGGTGATTCTGTATAGGATACAGACTTTATGGCATTGACATTATATTCCTAGATACTCTATGACTTCTGCATTAGATACGATCGTGCGTAACATGGACATGAGGCATCATGGACATGAGACGTGTGATTACATTGGGTGGGGAGAGACACACAGACTACAGGCTGATTATATATATATACACCCCTATTATCGTGAGGCACAAGACTCTGAAGCCCGAGCTTGGCCCATTACTCATTATTACTGCTGCTACCGGCTCCCCTACACAGAGCTTGTAGTATGCTTCAGCCTGAGTTCTAGTGCTGCTCTCATCTTGCATATCACTTAGCTGGTTATTTAGTGTTCCCTTATTGTTCCATCTATAGCTGGAGAGACCCACAGGCTACAGGTTGATTATGTTATGCCGGCTACTCAGTCTCCCGCTGAGCTAGACCACCTCATGATATCACTGCTACCGGCTCCCCTACACAGAGCTTGTAGTTGTTCAACCTGAGTACTATTGATACTCTCTCTTGCATTTTACACAGATGCTTACATACTTACCCTGCTTATTTCATTATTTGCTGCACTGCATTTATTTTGGCTTGTATTTTCTGTACCTTGCTGTCCCCTGAGGACCTGGATCCGGATTATGTCCCCAGGATTAGTAGAGGAGATCCACCCAGAGTTATACAGTACAGGAGCATTAGCAGGAGCTGATACAGGAGCTGTACCGACACCTGAGGACGAGATTGTGCTAGAGGACTTCTCTTGGGTATTGCCTTGAGATACTCATTTATTTCTATTTCCAGTTCCTTTACTTCCAGTCTATTGCATCATTGTATTAGACTTGTTCTCGGATTGTTCTCCGAGACTCTTTATTGAGATATGCTAGATTCTTTTTACTTACTTTTACTCTGGCATTTGATCTGTGATTATCTGTTGTGGATGAGATTAGTATAGACTGTGATTAGGTATTATTGGACCTGCTTATTGTTATATTATAGCTTAAGTATGCCCTGATGGATCCATTAAATTGGGTTTATCCATCGGTGCGTACTGCTGGCCATTATCACGCGTCTGGTCCCTCGGTATTTTGGGACTGGGGCGTGACATGGTTTTTGTGGTGGCCCATGCAGGTCTACGACTAAATTGTTCGGTTTCAACTTAGGGACCGAGCAAGCCTGCAATAAGAATAGGATAAGTTTCTAGGATCTCATCCACTTGCTTGAAACGTTCTTGATATCTATATCAGATTCGAATTTAAATTCTTGACTCGCATCCTGCCGATTCTTGTGCGCCTCTTATTGTTTATTTTGGTTGCAGAGTTATGGATTCACGAACAAACAACGAGACTCCTGCCAGATCACCACGAGATGATGTGGTAACCAACAGAGATGAAGTGACACCAGTTAGTGAAGGTCCATCATCACAGCAAGCAAGTCAGCATGCCTCGAGAATCCCGGAAGATGACGTTCCACCATCGACGCAGTTGGCTCCACCGACGCCTACCATTCCACAAGGGCAGGCTATGGACGAACAACAGATGTTTCGCATGTTCTATGCGATGATGCAAGCCCAACAGAAGGTTCAGGAAGAAGCCCAGCAAATCCAAGCGGAGAAGTTCATCGACAGATTTAGCTCGGAGCTACGGAGATTAATCAGCCCCACTACAACTACCTTAGACGAGAATGTTCTTGCTACGGCACAGGCCATGGAGTGCAACACAAGGATAGAGCCCAGCCAGAAGCGGCCGTATACATCAGCACCAGAACAAGCACAACAGGAAAAAGCTGCAAAGCGACCGCAGATAAATCCACCACCGAGAGCAGCACCCAGAGCCTCATTCCTTCCTACTTGTTACTATTGCGGCAAGATAGGCCATATTGAAAAAGAATGCAGACGCAAGTTAGGATTATGCTTGATTTGCGGAACCAGTCAACACTTCGCTAAGGACTGTTCTCAGCATCGAGAGAAAGCAGTGATGATTCATCAACCAGCCACACCAGCACCAACGCCAGCCTCTCTAGCATTGGAAGTACCGCAAACGAGAATTGAAGGAATCACACCACCAGCCCCAGGAGGGAATCAGCCGAGGCCACCCTTGGCACCACAAGCAACACTCTTCCAGCAGGCTCAACAACAGCAGAGGAATCAACTGCAAGAACGTGAAAAGCTCCAGCGATGACTTTGGAAGACGCGCAGACTCATGGAGTAGCTAATGCGCGTAATTCTTCGTAGTTTTCTGTTTCTAGATTTGTTTTATCTCGTGCATAATGGTTCGTGACCTCAGACTTAACATATGTAATTTTGAACTTGCTTATAATTGATAAACAGTAGAGATCATAGAGTCTTTTGTGATTGTGCTTATCTTGTGATTGTTTTGTGAACTTGAATTAAGTTGTACCTTCTTTCATCATCATCTAGCGTACTTCTAATTGTTGTACTACCTTGACTTATGCTGCTAATATAGCCTAGTTTTGCAAGCTTATCCTTTTATCGAGCTTGATCATGACATCTGTATTATTGGACGCGTACACTAATACAGTTGTCTATTCAGAATCAGTGTATTACGGTCTGATCAACCTTAGTGCATTTTGGTTCGCCTCTTCGCACGACTACTTTACGTGGATTGGAATATATAGTTGACTAGTATACTTGCCCTCTAGATATGTCTGAGCATATCATATCAGTTACATAACTGTACTAATACGAGCATACGAATATGATTTTACCAATAGGATTTCAATCCACAAACTGCCCTGACCACTCTCCTATTTTTGAATTCTATAATCTCCTTGAACCTAGTACTTGTATTATATTACCAATCCCTTGAACTCCTTATTAATGATCTCCGTCTTCCCTTGTTTCGGAAAGACGAAACCTCGTGCCTAGTATAAGTTGATATATAGACAGTACTAGATATACCCCACAGGCCAGTCGCATTGTGACGACCCTTTTATATATGATTAAGGGAGTACCATAGGTGGTATGTTTGGTTTTAAATACTTGAGGATTCAATAACATGATTCAATAAGTTGGGGCATAGCTTTCTTAGATATATAGCCTTAGATGATAGATGGGTAAAATCTAAGTTGGGTAGAGACCGCAATGGTTACTTGAGAGGAATTCTTTGAACCCTACTCTATTTTAATTTTGAGGACGAAATTTTTATAAGTTGGGTAGATTGTAAGCCCCCTGATTTTCAGAATTTTAAATTTGGATTTTTCCCCAAATTATCTGAATTTTCGGGAATCGTGACCTAGGCGTTGGTAATTAAAGGATTTTTTTAATTGTGGTTAATTCATATTAAAATATTATGGAAATAATATTTTATGGTGTAAAATGGAAAACCGGACATAGGGTAATTTTCCGTGAATTTATTGGACTCCGGAATCTTTTTAAAGCCCTAGAAACTATTAAATAATTAAACCGAATTAAATCCGTGCCAAACGTCCAACATCCCCATGAGAGCCGAAGCCAAGCCCAAGGAGCGTTGACCCAGCCCGAATCCTAGGCCCAACCCAGGAGGGGTTGACCAGTCAACCCTATTCTAGGTCAACCCAACACCATACTCATATATATATATATTATTCTTCCCTATTTTCTATTCCTAAACCCAAAAAGAAAACACAGCAGCCGACATAACCATCATCCCTCTTCCTTCCCCCGCTCGGCCAAGACCCTCCGGCCGACTCCGGTGAAGCAGCGACTTCACTCCGCTCCGGCAGGCCCTCATCCGACTGACCGACCTACTCGACTCCGGTCGGTGCACGGCTCCTCCCCCGCGGCTGAACCCGCTCCGGCAGTGCTTCCCCGCCCGGTCCGACTGACCGCTTCCCCACTCCTTCTTCCCCTTCGTCCTCAAGGCATGCACCTGCCTCTGTGACCTCAACTCCGGCATCCGCATCCATACCCACATCCTCAAGTCCATCTCCAACGACGATGCCTACGTAAAGAAATATGGTGTCTTGACTAGTGCATGCATCCTGTTCGACAAAATGCTAGAACAAAATGTCGTCTCAACATGGCTTCAAGCAGAATCATGCGGGGGGAGATCCCGTTGTTCGTTGCTGCGGAGTATGTGTATGTTGATATAGTGAGATTGATCCAGTATCACAATGCAAGGACGGCCGGAATAAAGACAAAGAATGGTTTGCACTGTGCTGCCAAACGAGGAGATGTAGCACGGTTTTGCAAAGTTGGATTACAGAAAAAGTAGTATCTTGCCCTAGTAGAGGGAGCATTGAGTCAGAAAACTGCACTATGCTTTAGTGAGTGTAAGAATTTTCTGTTATATGATCTTTCCACATTGAATATTTGGCAAGTTACACAAGTTGATCTCCATAGACATTTCCATAGTCTTGGTACTGGAGTGACTGAAGAGGTTCGTATTCAGCGTGAAGAGGGATTCGGCTTTGTGAAATACAGTAACCATTCAAAAGCTGCCATGGCCATTCAGTTGGGGATATCCAAATTCTTTATTGGAAACCAATCCAGGTGCACACAGGCCTAAGGAAGTGGATTCAGACAAACGTGGGTGGTGAAATTGCTGCCTTTACTAGGATTATATATGGAGGTATATCCAAGAGCAAAGAAGGCTTGCGTTGGTGGCAATTCTCCACTCAGCAGATAGCAGGCATACTGAATAATACAGGAGGCTCGAGGTGTTGATGAACACATTTGGTAGTTGTTGCTGGTGGTCTTGGTGTCCGTAATACACACCCAATGTGCCTTCGGAACAACTTTATGCAACACAACTTAGCTTCGTGAAATGGGTCTCTTAGACCCAGGAGAATATCTGTGCGTTGAGTGCTACTACAGGAAATGTCCAAGTTGCGTTGAGCAGCTCCTGGCTCCATGCAGCTTTTGGAGGAGTACCTGCAGGATCCACTGATACCAGGACGTCAAATTGGCTTTCGGACGCGCAGAGAACAGAATTCACGGGGCCCTGTTCAGGTACCAATTTCTCCCTCATCGCAACTCCGATTTCATTTCTGTCAGTTGCTATGCGTAGACTATATAACCCACTCGGTGCCCGTGCAACTCGCTCGGTGCATCGCGTCCTGTGGTGATCGCAAACCGCGATCCAAAAACAGGAAAAATGACACCCCGTTTCACCCCGGAACTGAGTACGCCCCGCCAAACGGGATGACTTGGTCGCACGCGGTCTTTACCGAATCGTGCGTGACGTTGATACGGACGTGTGGGATTTCGCAGAAGTCGATTCGGATGTGCGTGCACACCGGAATCAACGCGTATCCGCCGACACCGTCCCGTATCCGTCGATTCTGGAATACGCTGTAACTTTGTGTACACTCGTCGGATCGAGACGAAACTTGTGCCATCGGACTCGTAGCAATACGCTGGTCCTGTGGGTCAAGTTTGGTTCGATTCTAAGAACGTTGACGAAATCGTGTGTCGTGGGCCCCACAGGCTCCACTTGACGGGCGATTTTGTGATCGGCTCATCGGAATCCAATTCTGGAAGTTCCGTTGGGTTCGTATCATCGTTCCTGACTTGTAGACACTGAGTTTGACGAATTTGGAGACCTTTGACCCTGGCACGCTTTTCGGTGCAAGTGGCCGCATGTGGACCCCGCTTTGACCCGGAAATGTCGTTTTT
Source organism: Iris macrosiphon (assembly GCA_036927795.1). Lineage (NCBI taxonomy): Eukaryota > Viridiplantae > Streptophyta > Magnoliopsida > Asparagales > Iridaceae > Iris > Iris macrosiphon. The sequence goes on from JAYESA010000014.1 coordinate 162,594,204, forward strand.
GCCCTTGTGTCCAAATTGGACTCAAGGACAGGCATTTTTAGCTATTTGATATTTTTTGAATCTAATGGTAATGTTTATTTCAGCAACCGGAGTAGTACCTGCAGACCACACTGAGACCAGAGCTACAGTTGGAGCCAGGACCCCAGGCAAGTGTACCTTGCCAAATCCTGCAGTCTTTGCTACTTATTTCCTTGACTTAGTTATGCATCAGTGGGCAAGTATACCTTGCCAACTTTACAATTCTTGTTGCATTTCCTTGATTCATTATATTGCTGTGCATGTTTGACCTAGGACCGTGTGACGTACTTAGCGTCCGATTATCAGTCGGGTGCCAACACCGTACGCGGTGTTGTGTATTGTCACCTAGAGATGGACATTCGTGACCCCTTTACATTCTCGTACTTGTCTTACCAAGTACACTATAACCCAGGACACTTGACACTATTCATGAGACAGGATCTTCCTGAGATATTCATGGTGATTCTGTATAGGATACAGACTTTATGGCATTGACATTATATTCCTAGATACTCTATGACTTCTGCATTAGATACGATCGTGCGTAACATGGACATGAGGCATCATGGACATGAGACGTGTGATTACATTGGGTGGGGAGAGACACACAGACTACAGGCTGATTATATATATATACACCCCTATTATCGTGAGGCACAAGACTCTGAAGCCCGAGCTTGGCCCATTACTCATTATTACTGCTGCTACCGGCTCCCCTACACAGAGCTTGTAGTATGCTTCAGCCTGAGTTCTAGTGCTGCTCTCATCTTGCATATCACTTAGCTGGTTATTTAGTGTTCCCTTATTGTTCCATCTATTGCTGGAGAGACCCACAGGCTACAGGTTGATTATGTTATGCCGGCTACTCAGTCTCCCGCTGAGCTAGACCACCTCATGATATCACTGCTACCGGCTCCCCTACACAGAGCTTGTAGTTGTTCAACCTGAGTACTATTGATACTCTCTCTTGCATTTTACACAGATGCTTACATACTTACCCTGCTTATTTCATTATTTGCTGCACTACATTTATTTTGGCTTGTATTTTCTGTACCTTGCTGTCCCCTGAGGACCTGGATCCGGATTATGTCCCCAGGATTAGTAGAGGAGATCCACCCAGAGTTATACAGTACAGGAGCATTAGCAGGAGCTGATACAGGAGCTGTACCGACACCTGAGGACGAGATTGTGCTAGAGGACTTCTCTTGGGTATTGCCTTGAGATACTCATTTATTTCTATTTCCAGTTCCTTTACTTCCAGTCTATTGCATCATTGTATTAGACTTGTTCTCGGATTGTTCTCCGAGACTCTTTATTGAGATATGCTAGATTCTTTTTACTTACTTTTACTCTGGCATTTGATCTGTGATTATCTGTTGTGGATGAGATTAGTATAGACTGTGATTAGGTATTATTGGACCTGCTTATTGTTATATTACAGCTTAAGTATGCCCTGATGGATCCATTAAATTGGGTTTATCCATCGGTGCGTACTGCTGGCCATTATCACGCGTCTGGTCCCTCGGTATTTTGGGACTGGGGCGTGACATGGTTTTTGTGGTGGCCCATGCAGGTCTACGACTAAATTGTTCGGTTTCAACTTAGGGACCGAGCAAGCCTGCAATAAGAATAGGATAAGTTTCTAGGATCTCATCCACTTGCTTGAAACGTTCTTGATATCTATATCAGATTCGAATTTAAATTCTTGACTCGCATCCTGCCGATTCTTGTGCGCCTCTTATTGTTTATTTTGGTTGCAGAGTTATGGATTCACGAACAAACAACGAGACTCCTGCCAGATCACCACGAGATGATGTGGTAACCAACAGAGATGAAGTGACACCAGTTAGTGAAGGTCCATCATCACAGCAAGCAAGTCAGCATGCCTCGAGAATCCCGGAAGATGACGTTCCACCATCGACGCAGTTGGCTCCACCGACGCCTACCATTCCACAAGGGCAGGCTATGGACGAACAACAGATGTTTCGCATGTTCTATGCGATGATGCAAGCCCAACAGAAGGTTCAGGAAGAAGCCCAGCAAATCCAAGCGGAGAAGTTCATCGACAGATTTAGCTCGGAGCTACGGAGATTAATCAGCCCCACTACAACTACCTTAGACGAGAATGTTCTTGCTACGGCACAGGCCATGGAGTGCAACACAAGGATAGAGCCCAGCCAGAAGCGGCCGTATACATCAGCACCAGAACAAGCACAACAGGAAAAAGCTGCAAAGCGACCGCAGATAAATCCACCACCGAGAGCAGCACCCAGAGCCTCATTCCTTCCTACTTGTTACTATTGCGGCAAGATAGGCCATATTGAAAAAGAATGCAGACGCAAGTTAGGATTATGCTTGATTTGCGGAACCAGTCAACACTTCGCTAAGGACTGTTCTCAGCATCGAGAGAAAGCAGTGATGATTCATCAACCAGCCACACCAGCACCAACGCCAGCCTCTCTAGCATTGGAAGTACCGCAAACGAGAATTTAAGGAATCACACCACCAGCCCCAGGAGGGAATCAGCCGAGGCCACCCTTGGCACCACAAGCAACACTCTTCCAGCAGGCTCAACAACAGCAGAGGAATCAACTGCAAGAACGTGAAAAGCTCCAGCGATGACTTTGGAAGACGCGCAGACTCATGGAGTAGCTAATGCGCGTAATTCTTCGTAGTTTTCTGTTTCTAGATTTGTTTTATCTCGTGCATAATGGTTCGTGACCTCAGACTTAACATATGTAATTTTGAACTTGCTTATAATTGATAAACAGTAGAGATCATAGAGTCTTTTGTGATTGTGCTTATCTTGTGATTGTTTTGTGAACTTGAATTAAGTTGTACCTTCTTTCATCATCATCTAGCGTACTTCTAATTGTTGTACTACCTTGACTTATGCTGCTAATATAGCCTAGTTTTGCAAGCTTATCCTTTTATCGAGCTTGATCATGACATCTGTATTATTGGACGCGTACACTAATACAGTTGTCTATTCAGAATCAGTGTATTACGGTCTGATCAACCTTAGTGCATTTTGGTTCGCCTCTTCGCACGACTACTTTACGTGGATTGGAATATATAGTTGACTAGTATACTTGCCCTCTAGATATGTCTGAGCATATCGTATCAGTTACATAACTGTACTAATACGAGCATACGAATATGATTTTACCAATAGGATTTCAATCCACAAACTGCCCTGACCACTCTCCTATTTTTGAATTCTATAATCTCCTTGAACCTAGTACTTGTATTATATTACCAATCCCTTGAACTCCTTATTAATGATCTCCGTCTTCCCTTGTTTCGGAAAGACGAAACCTCGTGCCTAGTATAAGTTGATATATAGACAGTACTAGATATACCCCACAGGCCAGTCGCATTGTGACGACCCTTTTATATATGATTAAGGGAGTACCATAGGTGGTATGTTTGGTTTTAAATACTTGAGGATTCAATAACATGATTCAATAAGTTGGGGCATAGCTTTCTTAGATATATAGCCTTAGATGATAGATGGGTAAAATCTAAGTTGGGTAGAGACCGCAATGGTTACTTGAGAGGAATTCTTTGAACCCTACTCTATTTTAATTTCGAGGACGAAATTTTTATAAGTTGGGTAGATTGTAAGCCCCCTGATTTTCAGAATTTTAAATTTGGATTTTTCCCCAAATTATCTGAATTTTCGGGAATCGTGACCTAGGCGTTGGTAATTAAAGGATTTTTTTAATTGCGGTTAATTCATATTAAAATATTATGGAAATAATATTTTATGGTGTAAAATGGAAAACCGGACATAGGGTAATTTTCCGTGAATTTATTGGACTCCGGAATCTTTTTAAAGCCCTAGAAACTATTAAATAATTAAACCGAATTAAATCCGTGCCAAACGTCCAACATCCCCATGAGAGCCGAAGCCAAGCCCAAGGAGCGTTGACCCAGCCCGAATCCTAGGCCCAACCCAGGAGGGGTTGACCAGTCAACCCTATTCTAGGTCAACCCAACACCATACTCATATATATATATATTATTCTTCCCTATTTTCTATTCCTAAACCCAAAAAGAAAACACAGCAGCCGACATAACCATCATCCCTCTTCCTTCCCCCGCTCGGCCAAGACCCTCCGGCCGACTCCGGTGAAGCAGCGACTTCACTCCGCTCCGGCAGGCCCTCATCCGACTGACCGACCTACTCGACTCCGGTCGGTGCACGGCTCCTCCCCCGCGGCTGAACCCGCTCCGGCAGTGCTTCCCCGCCCGGTCCGACTGACCGCTTCCCCACTCCTTCTTCCCCTTCGTCCTCAAGGCATGCACCTGCCTCTGTGACCTCAACTCCGGCATCCGCATCCATACCCACATCCTCAAGTCCATCTCCAACGACGATGCCTACGTAAAGAAATATGGTGTCTTGACTAGTGCATGCATCCTGTTCGACAAAATGCTAGAACAAAATGTCGTCTCAACATGGCTTCAAGCAGAATCATGCGGGGGGAGATCCCGTTGTTCGTTGCTGCGGAGTATGTGTATGTTGATATAGTGAGATTGATCCAGTATCACAATGCAAGGACGGCCGGAATAAAGACAAAGAATGGTTTGCACTGTGCTGCCAAACGAGGAGATGTAGCACGGTTTTGCAAAGTTGGATTACAGAAAAAGTAGTATCTTGCCCTAGTAGAGGGAGCATTGAGTCAGAAAACTGCACTATGCTTTAGTGAGTGTAAGAATTTTCTGTTATATGATCTTTCCACATTGAATATTTGGCAAGTTACACAAGTTGATCTCCATAGACATTTCCATAGTCTTGGTACTGGAGTGACTGAAGAGGTTCGTATTCAGCGTGAAGAGGGATTCGGCTTTGTGAAATACAGTAACCATTCAAAAGCTGCCATGGCCATTCAGTTGGGGATATCCAAATTCTTTATTGGAAACCAATCCAGGTGCACACAGGCCTAAGGAAGTGGATTCAAACAAACGTGGGTGGTGAAATTGCTGCCTTTACTAGGATTATATATGGAGGTATATCCAAGAGCAAAGAAGGCTTGCGTTGGTGGCAATTCTCCACTCAGCAGATAGCAGGCATACTGAATAATACAGGAGGCTCGAGGTGTTGATGAACACATTTGGTAGTTGTTGCTGGTGGTCTTGGTGTCCGTAATACACACCCAATGTGCCTTCGGAACAACTTTATGCAACACAACTTAGCTTCGTGAAATGGGTCTCTTAGACCCAGGAGAATATCTGTGCATTGAGTGCTACTACAGGAAATGTCCAAGTTGCGTTGAGCAGCTCCTGGCTCCATGCAGCTTTTGGAGGAGTACCTGCAGGATCCACTGATACCAGGACGTCAAATTGGCTTTCGGACGCGCAGAGAACAGAATTCACGGGGCCCTGTTCAGGTACCAATTTCTCCCTCATCGCAACTCCGATTTCATTTCTGTCAGTTGCTATGCATAGACTGTATAACCCACTCGGTGTCCGTGCAACTCGCTCGGTGCATCGCGTCCTGTGGTGATCGCAAACCGCGATCCAAAAACAGGAAAAACGATACCCCGTTTCACCCCGGAACTGAGTACGCCCCGCCAAACGGGACGACTTGGTCGCACGTGGTCTTTACCGAATCGTGCGTGACGTTGATACGGACGTGTGGGATTTCGCAGAAGTCGATTCGGATGTGCGTGCACACCGGAATCAACGCGTATCCGCCGACACCGCCCCGTATCCGTCGATTCTGGAATACACTGTAACTTTGTGTACACTCGTCGGATCGAGACGAAACTTATGCCATCGGACTCGTAGCAATACGCTGGTCCTGTGGGTCAAGTTTGGTTCGATTCTGAGAACGTTGACGAAATCGTGTGTCGTGGGCCCCACAGGCTCCACTTGACGGGCGATTTTGTGATCGGCTCATCGGAATCCAATTCTGGAAGTTCCGTTGGGTTCGTATCATCGTTCCTGACTTATAGACACTGAGTTTGACGAATTTGGAGACCTTTGACCCTGGCACGCTTTTCGGTGCAAGTGGCCGCATGTGGACCCCGCTTTGACCCGGAAATGTCATTTTTGCCCTTGTGTCCAAATTGGACTCAAGGACAGGCGTTTTTAGCTATTTGATATTTTTTGAATCTAATGGTAATGTTTATTTCAGCAACCGGAGTAGTACCTGCAGACCACACTGAGACCAGAGCTACAGTTGGAGCCAGGACCCCAGGCAAGTGTACCTTGCCAAATCCTGCAATCTTTGCTACTTATTTCCTTGACTTAGTTATGCATCAGTGGGCAAGTATACCTTGCCAACTTTACAATTCTTGTTGCATTTCCTTGATTCATTATATTGCTGTGCATGTTTGACCTAGGACCGTGTGACGTACTTAGCGTCCGATTATCAGTCGGGTGCCAACACCGTACGCGGTGTTGTGTATTGTCACCTAGAGATGGACATTCGTGACCCCTTTACATTCTCGTACTTGTCTTACCAAGTACACTATAACCCAGGACACTTGACACTATTCATGAGACAGGATCTTCCTGAGATATTCATGGTGATTCTGTATAGGATACAGACTTTATGGCATTGACATTATATTCCTAGATACTCTATGACTTCTGCATTAGATACGATCGTGCGTAACATGGACATGAGGCATCATGGACATGAGACGTGTGATTACATTGGGTGGGGAGAGACACAAAGACTACAGGCTGATTATATATATATACACCCCTATTATCGTGAGGCACAAGACTCTGAAGCCCGAGCTTGGCCCATTACTCATTATTACTGCTGCTACCGGCTCCCCTACACAGAGCTTGTAGTATGCTTCAGCCTGAGTTCTAGTGCTGCTCTCATCTTGCATATCACTTAGCTGGTTATTTAGTGTTCCCTTATTGTTCCATCTATTGCTGGAGAGACCCACAGGCTACAGGTTGATTATGTTATGCCGGCTACTCAGTCTCCCGCTGAGCTAGACCACCTCATGATATCACTGCTATCGGCTCCCCTACACAGAGCTTGTAGTTGTTCAACCTGAGTACTATTGATACTCTCTCTTGCATTTTACACAGATGCTTACATACTTACCCTGCTTATTTCATTATTTGCTGCACTGCATTTATTTTGGCTTGTATTTTCTGTACCTTGCTGTCCCCTGAGGACCTGGATCCGGATTATGTCCCCAGGATTAGTAGAGGAGATCCACCCAGAGTTATACAGTACATGAGCATTAGCAGGAGCTGATACAGGAGCTGTACCGACACCTGAGGACGAGATTGTGCTAGAGGACTTCTCTTGGGTATTGCCTTGAGATACTCATTTATTTCTATTTCCAGTTCCTTTACTTCCAGTCTATTGCATCATTGTATTAGACTTGTTCTCGGATTGTTCTCCGAGACTCTTTATTGAGATATGCTAGATTCTTTTTACTTACTTTTACTCTGGCATTTGATCTGTGATTATCTGTTGTGGATGAGATTAGTATAGACTGTGATTAGGTATTATTGGACCTGCTTATTGTTATATTACAGCTTAAGTATGCCCTGATGGATCCATTAAATTGGGTTTATCCATCGGTGCGTACTGCTGGCCATTATCACGCGTCTGGTCCCTCGGTATTTTGGGACTGGGGCGTGACATGGTTTTTGTGGTGGCCCATGCAGGTCTACGACTAAATTGTTCGGTTTCAACTTAGGGACCGAGCAAGCCTGCAATAAGAATAGGATAAGTTTCTAGGATCTCATCCACTTGCTTGAAACGTTCTTGATATCTATATCAGATTCGAATTTAAATTCTTGACTCGCATCCTGCCGATTCTTGTGCGCCTCTTATTGTTTATTTTGGTTGCAGAGTTATGGATTCACGAACAAACAACGAGACTCCTGCCAGATCACCACGAGATGATGTGGTAACCAACAGAGATGAAGTGACACCAGTTAGTGAAGGTCCATCATCACAGCAAGCAAGTCAGCATGCCTCGAGAATCCCGGAAGATGACGTTCCACCATCGACGCAGTTGGCTCCACCGACGCCTACCATTCCACAAGGGCAGGCTATGGACGAACAACAGATGTTTCGCATGTTCTATGCGATGATGCAAGCCCAACAGAAGGTTCAGGAAGAAGCCCAGCAAATCCAAGCGGAGAAGTTCATCGACAGATTTAGCTCGGAGCTACGGAGATTAATCAGCCCCACTACAACTACCTTAGACGAGAATGTTCTTGCTACGGCACAGGCCATGGAGTGCAACACAAGGATAGAGCCCAGCCAGAAGCGGCCGTATACATCAGCACCAGAACAAGCACAACAGGAAAAAGCTGCAAAGCGACCGCAGATAAATCCACCACCGAGAGCAGCACCCAGAGCCTCATTCCTTCCTACTTGTTACTATTGCGGCAAGATAGGCCATATTGAAAAAGAATGCAGACGCAAGTTAGGATTATGCTTGATTTGCGGAACCAGTCAACACTTCGCTAAGGACTGTTCTCAGCATCGAGAGAAAGCAGTGATGATTCATCAACCAGCCACACCAGCACCAACGCCAGCCTCTCTAGCATTGGAAGTACCGCAAACGAGAATTGAAGGAATCACACCACCAGCCCCAGGAGGGAATCAGCCGAGGCCACCCTTGGCACCACAAGCAACACTCTTCCAGCAGGCTCAACAACAGCAGAGGAATCAACTGCAAGAACGTGAAAAGCTCCAGCGATGACTTTGGAAGACGCGCAGACTCATGGAGTAGCTAATGCGCGTAATTCTTCGTAGTTTTCTGTTTCTAGATTTGTTTTATCTCGTGCATAATGGTTCGTGACCTCAGACTTAACATATGTAATTTTGAACTTGCTTATAATTGATAAACAATAGAGATCATAGAGTCTTTTGTGATTGTGCTTATCTTGTGATTGTTTTGTGAACTTGAATTAAGTTGTACCTTCTTTCATCATCATCTAGCGTACTTCTAATTGTTGTACTACCTTGACTTATGCTGCTAATATAGCCTAGTTTTGCAAGCTTATCCTTTTATCGAGCTTGATCATGACATCTGTATTATTGGACGCGTACACTAATACAGTTGTCTATTCAGAATCAGTGTATTACGGTCTGATCAACCTTAGTGCATTTTGGTTCGCCTCTTCGCACGACTACTTTACGTGGATTGGAATATATAGTTGACTAGTATACTTGCCCTCTAGATATGTCTGAGCATATCGTATCAGTTACATAACTGTACTAATACGAGCATACGAATATGATTTTACCAATAGGATTTCAATCCACAAACTGCCCTGACCACTCTCCTATTTTTGAATTCTATAATCTCCTTGAACCTAGTACTTGTATTATATTACCAATCCCTTGAACTCCTTATTAATGATCTCCGTCTTCCCTTGTTTCGGAAAGACGAAACCTCGTGCCTAGTATAAGTTGATATATAGACAGTACTAGATATACCCCACAGGCCAGTCGCATTGTGACGACCCTTTTATATATGATTAAGGGAGTACCATAGGTGGTATGTTTGGTTTTAAATACTTGAGGATTCAATAACATGATTCAATAAGTTGGGGCATAGCTTTCTTAGATATATAGCCTTAGATGATAGATGGGTAAAATCTAAGTTGGGTAGAGACCGCAATGGTTACTTGAGAGGAATTCTTTGAACCCTACTCTATTTTAATTTCGAGGACGAAATTTTTATAAGTTGGGTAGATTGTAAGCCCCCTGATTTTCAGAATTTTAAATTTGGATTTTTCCCCAAATTATCTGAATTTTCGGGAATCGTGACCTAGGCGTTGGTAATTAAAGGATTTTTTTAGTTACGGTTAATTCATATTAAAATATTATGGAAATAATATTTTATGGTGTAAAATGGAAAACCGGACATAGGGTAATTTTCCGTGAATTTATTGGACTCCGGAATCTTTTTAAAGCCCTAGAAACTATTAAATAATTAAACCGAATTAAATCCGTGCCAAACGTCCAACATCCCCATGAGGGCCGAAGCCAAGCCCAAGGAGCGTTGACCCAGCCCGAATCCTAGGCCCAACCCAGGAGGGGTTGACCAGTCAACCCTATTCTAGGTCAACCCAACACCATACTCATATATATATATATATATTATTCTTCCCTATTTTCTATTCCTAAACCCAAAAAGAAAACACAGCAGCCGACATAACCATCATCCCTCTTCCTTCCCCCGCTCGGCCAAGACCCTCCGGCCGACTCCGGTGAAGCAGCGACTTCACTCCGCTCCGGCAGGCCCTCATCCGACTGACCGACCTACTCGACTCCGGTCGGTGCACGGCTCCTCCCCCGCGGCTGAACCCGCTCCGGCAGTGCTTCCCCGCCCGGTCCGACTGACCGCTTCCCCACTCCTTCTTCCCCTTCGTCCTCAAGGCATGCACCTGCCTCTGTGACCTCAACTCCGGCATCCGCATCCATACCCACATCCTCAAGTCCATCTCCAACGACGATGCCTACGTAAAAAAATATGGTGTCTTGACTAGTGCATGCATCCTGTTCGACAAAATGCTAGAACAAAATGTCGTCTCAACATGGCTTCAAGCAGAATCATGCGGGGGGAGATCCCGTTGTTCGTTGCTGCGGAGTATGTGTATGTTGATATAGTGAGATTGATCCAGTATCACAATGCAAGGACGGCCGGAATAAAGACAAAGAATGGTTTGCACTGTGCTGCCAAACGAGGAGATGTAGCACGGTTTTGCAAAGTTGGATTACAGAAAAAGTAGTATCTTGCCCTAGTAGAGGGAGCATTGAGTCAGAAAACTGCACTATGCTTTAGTGAGTGTAAGAATTTTCTGTTATATGATCTTTCCACATTGAATATTTGGCAAGTTACACAAGTTGATCTCCATAGACATTTCCATAGTCTTGGTACTGGAGTGACTGAAGAGGTTCGTATTCAGCGTGAAGAGGGATTCGGCTTTGTGAAATACAGTAACCATTCAAAAGCTGCCATGGCCATTCAGTTGGGGATATCCAAATTCTTTATTGGAAACCAATCCAGGTGCACACAGGCCTAAGGAAGTGGATTCAGACAAACGTGGGTGGTGAAATTGCTGCCTTTACTAGGATTATATATGGAGGTATATCCAAGAGCAAAGAAGGCTTGCGTTGGTGGCAATTCTCCACTCAGCAGATAGCAGGCATACTGAATAATACAGGAGGCTCGAGGTGTTGATGAACACATTTGGTAGTTGTTGCTGGTGGTCTTGGTGTCCGTAATACACACCCAATGTGCCTTCGGAACAACTTTATGCAACACAACTTAGCTTCGTGAAATGGGTCTCTTAGACCCAGGAGAATATCGGTGCGTTGAGTGCTACTACAGGAAATGTCCAAGTTGCGTTGAGCAGCTCCTGGCTCCATGCAGCTTTTGGAGGAGTACCTGCAGGATCCACTGATACCAGGACGTCAAATTGGCTTTCGGACGCGCAGAGAACAGAATTCACGGGGCCCTGTTCAGGTGCCAATTTCTCCCTCATCGTAACTCCGATTTCATTTCTGTCAGTTGCTATGCGTAGACTGTATAACCCACTCGGTGCCCGTGCAACTCGCTCGGTGCATCGCGTCCTGTGGTGATCGCAAACCGCGATCCAAAAACAGGAAAAATGACACCCCGTTTTACCCCGGAACTGAGTACGCCCCGCCAAACGGGACGACTTGGTCGCACGCGGTCTTTACCGAATCGTGCGTGACGTTGATACGGACGTGTGGGATTTCGCAGAAGTCGATTCGGATGTGCGTGCACACCGGAATCAACGCGTATCCGCCGACACCGCCCCGTATCCGTCGATTCTGGAATACACTGTAACTTTGTGTACACTCGTCGGATCGAGACGAAACTTACGCCATCGGACTCGTAGCAATACGCTGGTCCTGTGGGTCAAGTTTGGTTCGATTCTGAGAACGTTGACGAAATCGTGTGTCGTGGGCCCCACAGGCTCCACTTGACGTTCGATTTTGTGATCGGCTCATCGGAATCCAATTCTGGAAGTTCCGTTGGGTTCGTATCATCGTTCCTAACTTATAGACACTGAGTTTGACGAATTTGGAGACCTTTGACCCTGGCACGCTTTTCGGTGCAAGTGGCCGCATGTGGACCCCGCTTTGACCCGGAAATGTCGTTTTTGCCCTTGTGTCCAAATTGGACTCAAGGACAGGCGTTTTTAGCTATTTGATATTTTTTGAATCTAATGGTAATGTTTATTTCAGCAACCGGAGTAGTACCTGCAGACCACACTGAGACCAGAGCTACAGTTGGAGCCAGGACCCCAGGCAACTGTACCTTGCCAAATCCTGCAGTCTTTGCTACTTATTTCCTTGACTTAGTTATGCATCAGTGGGCAAGTATACCTTGCCAACTTTACAATTCTTGTTGCATTTCCTTGATTCATTATATTGCTGTGCATGTTTGACCTAGGACCGTGTGACGTACTTAGCGTCCGATTATCAGTCGGGTGCCAACACCGTACGCGGTGTTGTGTATTGTCACCTAGAGATGGACATTCGTGACCCCTTTACATTCTCGTACTTGTCTTACCAAGTACACTATAACCCAGGACACTTGACACTATTCATGAGACAGGATCTTCCTGAGATATTCATGGTGATTCTGTATAGGATACAGACTTTATGGCATTGACATTATATTCCTAGATACTCTATGACTTCTGCATTAGATACGATCGTGCGTAACATGGACATGAGGCATCATGGACATGAGACGTATGATTACATTGGGTGGGGAGAGACACACAGACTACAGGCTGATTATATATATATACACCCCTATTATCGTGAGGCACAAGACTCTGAAGCCCGAGCTTGGCCCATTACTCATTATTACTGCTGCTACCGGCTCCCCTACACAGAGCTTGTAGTATGCTTCAGCCTGAGTTCTAGTGCTGCTCTCATCTTGCATATCACTTAGCTGGTTATTTAGTGTTCCCTTATTGTTCCATCTATTGCTGGAGAGACCCACAGGCTACAGGTTGATTATGTTATGCCGGCTACTCAGTCTCCCGCTGAGCTAGACCACCTCATGATATCACTGCTACCGGCTCCCCTACACAGAGCTTGTAGTTGTTCAACCTGAGTACTATTGATACTCTCTCTTGCATTTTACACAGATGCTTACATACTTACCCTGCTTATTTCATTATTTAATGCACTGCATTTATTTTGGCTTGTATTTTCTGTACCTTGCTGTCCCCTGAGGACCTGGATCCGGATTATGTCCCCAGGATTAGTAGAGGAGATCCACCCAGAGTTATACAGTACAGGAGCATTAGCAGGAGCTGATACAGGAGCTGTACCGACACCTGAGGACGAGATTGTGCTAGAGGACTTCTCTTGGGTATTGCCTTGAGATACTCATTTATTTCTATTTCCAGTTCCTTTACTTCCAGTCTATTGCATCATTGTATTAGACTTGTTCTCGGATTGTTCTCCGAGACTCTTTATTGAGATATGCTAGATTCTTTTTACTTACTTTTACTCTGGCATTTGATCTGTGATTATCTGTTGTGGATGAGATTAGTATAGACTGTGATTAGGTATTATTGGACCTGCTTATTGTTATATTACAGCTTAAGTATGCCCTGATGGATCCATTAAATTGGGTTTATCCATCGGTGCGTACTGCTGGCCATTATCACGCGTCTGGTCCCTCGGTATTTTGGGACTGGGGCGTGACATGGTTTTTGTGGTGGCCCATGCAGGTCTACGACTAAATTGTTCGGTTTCAACTTAGGGACCGAGCAAGCCTGCAATAAGAATAGGATAAGTTTCTAGGATCTCATCCACTTGCTTGAAACGTTCTTGATATCTATATCAGATTCGAATTTAAATTCTTGACTCGCATCCTGCCGATTCTTGTGCGCCTCTTATTGTTTATTTTGGTTGCAGAGTTATGGATTCACGAACAAACAACGAGACTCCTGCCAGATCACCACGAGATGATGTGGTAACCAACAGAGATGAAGTGACACCAGTTAGTGAAGGTCCATCATCACAGCAAGCAAGTCAGCATGCCTCGAGAATCCCGGAAGATGACGTTCCACCATCGACGCAGTTGGCTCCACCGACGCCTACCATTCCACAAGGGCAGGCTATGGACGAACAACAGATGTTTCGCATGTTCTATGCGATGATGCAAGCCCAACAGAAGGTTCAGGAAGAAGCCCAGCAAATCCAAGCGGAGAAGTTCATCGACAGATTTAGCTCGGAGCTACGGAGATTAATCAGCCCCACTACAACTACCTTAGACGAGAATGTTCTTGCTACGGCACAGGCCATGGAGTGCAACACAAGGATAGAGCCCAGCCAGAAGCGGCCGTATACATCAGCACCAGAACAAGCACAACAGGAAAAAGCTGCAAAGCGACCGCAGATAAATCCACCACCGAGAGCAGCACCCAGAGCCTCATTCCTTCCTACTTGTTACTATTGCGGCAAGATAGGCCATATTGAAAAAGAATGCAGACGCAAGTTAGGATTATGCTTGATTTGCGGAACCAGTCAACACTTCGCTAAGGACTGTTCTCAGCATCGAGAGAAAGCAGTGATGATTCATCAACCAGCCACACCAGCACCAACGCCAGCCTCTCTAGCATTGGAAGTACCGCAAACGAGAATTGAAGGAATCACACCACCAGCCCCAGGAGGGAATCAGCCGAGGCCACCCTTGGCACCACAAGCAACACTCTTCCAGCAGGCTCAACAACAGCAGAGGAATCAACTGCAAGAACGTTAAAAGCTCCAGCGATGACTTTGGAAGACGCGCAGACTCATGGAGTAGCTAATGCGCGTAATTCTTCGTAGTTTTCTGTTTCTAGATTTGTTTTATCTCGTGCATAATGGTTCGTGACCTCAGACTTAACATATGTAATTTTGAACTTGCTTATAATTGATAAACAGTAGAGATCATAGAGTCTTTTGTGATTGTGCTTATCTTGTGATTGTTTTGTGAACTTGAATTAAGTTGTACCTTCTTTCATCATCATCTAGCGTACTTCTAATTGTTGTACTACCTTGACTTATGCTGCTAATATAGCCTAGTTTTGCAAGCTTATCCTTTTATCGAGCTTGATCATGACATCTGTATTATTGGACGCGTACACTAATACAGTTGTCTATTCAGAATCAGTGTATTACGGTCTGATCAACCTTAGTGCATTTTGGTTCGCCTCTTCGCACGACTACTTTACGTGGATTGGAATATATAGTTGACTAGTATACTTGCCCTCTAGATATGTCTGAGCATATCGTATCAGTTACATAACTGTACTAATACGAGCATACGAATATGATTTTACCAATAGGATTTCAATCCACAAACTGCCCTGACCACTCTCCTATTTTTGAATTCTATAATCTCCTTGAACCTAGTACTTGTATTATATTACCAATCCCTTGAACTCCTTATTAATGATCTCCGTCTTCCCTTGTTTCGGAAAGACGAAACCTCGTGCCTAGTATAAGTTGATATATAGACAGTACTAGATATACCCCACAGGCCAGTCGCATTGTGACGACCCTTTTATATATGATTAAGGGAGTACCATAGGTGGTATGTTTGGTTTTAAATACTTGAGGATTCAATAACATGATTCAATAAGTTGGGGCATAGCTTTCTTAGATATATAGCCTTAGATGATAGATGGGTAAAATCTAAGTTGGGTAGAGACCGCAATGGTTACTTGAGAGGAATTCTTTGAACCCTACTCTATTTTAATTTCGAGGACGAAATTTTTATAAGTTGGGTAGATTGTAAGCCCCCTGATTTTCAGAATTTTAAATTTGGATTTTTCCCCAAATTATCTGAATTTTCGGGAATCGTGACCTAGGCGTTGGTAATTAAAGGATTTTTTTAATTGCGGTTAATTCATATTAAAATATTATGGAAATAATATTTTATGGTGTAAAATGGAAAACCGGACATAGGGTAATTTTCCGTGAATTTATTGGACTCCGGAATCTTTTTAAAGCCCTAGAAACTATTAAATAATTAAACCGAATTAAATCCGTGCCAAACGTCCAACATCCCCATGAGAGCCGAAGCCAAGCCCAAGGAGCGTTGACCCAGCCCGAATCCTAGGCCCAACCCAGGAGGGGTTGACCAGTCAACCCTATTCTAGGTCAACCCAACACCATACTCATATATATATATATTATTCTTCCCTATTTTCTATTCCTAAACCCAAAAAGAAAACACAGCAGCCGACATAACCATCATCCCTCTTCCTTCCCCCGCTCGGCCAAGACCCTCCGGCCGACTCCGGTGAAGCAGCGACTTCACTCCGCTCCGGCAGGCCCTCATCCGACTGACCGACCTACTCGACTCCGGTCGGCGGCTCCTCCCCCGCGGCTGAACCCGCTCCGGCAGTGCTTCCCCGCCCGGTCCGACTGACCGCTTCCCCACTCCTTCTTCCCCTTCGTCCTCAAGGCATGCACCTGCCTCTGTGACCTCAACTCCGGCATCCGCATCCATACCCACATCCTCAAGTCCATCTCCAACGACGATGCCTACGTAAAGAAATATGGTGTCTTGACTAGTGCATGCATCCTGTTCGACAAAATGCTAGAACAAAATGTCGTCTCAACATGGCTTCAAGCAGAATCATGCGGGGGGAGATCCCGTTGTTCGTTGCTGCGGAGTATGTGTATGTTGATATAGTGAGATTGATCCAGTATCACAATGCAAGGACGGCCGGAATAAAGACAAAGAATGGTTTGCACTGTGCTGCCAAACGAGGAGATGTAGCACGGTTTTGCAAAGTTGGATTACAGAAAAAGTAGTATCTTGCCCTAGTAGAGGGAGCATTGAGTCAGAAAACTGCACTATGCTTTAGTGAGTGTAAGAATTTTCTGTTATATGATCTTTCCACATTGAATATTTGGCAAGTTACACAAGTTGATCTCCATAGACATTTCCATAGTCTTGGTACTGGAGTGACTGAAGAGGTTCGTATTCAGCGTGAAGAGGGATTCGGCTTTGTGAAATACAGTAACCATTCAAAAGCTGCCATGGCCATTCAGTTGGGGATATCCAAATTCTTTATTGGAAACCAATCCAGGTGCACACAGGCCTAAGGAAGTGGATTCAGACAAACGTGGGTGGTGAAATTGCTGCCTTTACTAGGATTATATATGGAGGTATATCCAAGAGCAAAGAAGGCTTGCGTTGGTGGCAATTCTCCACTCAGCAGATAGCAGGCATACTGAATAATACAGGAGGCTCGAGGTGTTGATGAACACATTTGGTAGTTGTTGCTGGTGGTCTTGGTGTCCGTAATACACACCCAATGTGCCTTCGGAACAACTTTATGCAACACAACTTAGCTTCGTGAAATGGGTCTCTTAGACCCAGGAGAATATCTGTGCGTTGAGTGCTACTACAGGAAATGTCCAAGTTGCGTTGAGCAGCTCCTGGCTCCATGCAGCTTTTGGAGGAGTACCTGCAGGATCCACTGATACCAGGACGTCAAATTGGCTTTCGGACGCGCAGAGAACAGAATTCACGGGGCCCTGTTCAGGTACCAATTTCTCCCTCATCGCAACTCCGATTTCATTTCTGTCAGTTGCTATGCGTAGACTATATAACCCACTCGGTGCCCGTGCAACTCGCTCGGTGCATCGCGTCCTGTGGTGATCGCAAACCGCGATCCAAAAACAGGAAAAATGACACCCCGTTTCACCCCGGAACTGAGTACGCCCCGCCAAACGGGATGACTTGGTCGCACGCGGTCTTTACCGAATCGTGCGTGACGTTGATACGGACGTGTGGGATTTCGCAGAAGTCGATTCGGATGTGCGTGCACACCGGAATCAACGCGTATCCGCCGACACCGTCCCGTATCCGTCGATTCTGGAATACGCTGTAACTTTGTGTACACTCGTCGGATCGAGACGAAACTTGTGCCATCGGACTCGTAGCAATACGCTGGTCCTGTGGGTCAAGTTTGGTTCGATTCTAAGAACGTTGACGAAATCGTGTGTCGTGGGCCCCACAGGCTCCACTTGACGGGCGATTTTGTGATCGGCTCATCGGAATCCAATTCTGGAAGTTCCGTTGGGTTCGTATCATCGTTCCTGACTTGTAGACACTGAGTTTGACGAATTTGGAGACCTTTGACCCTGGCACGCTTTTCGGTGCAAGTGGCCGCATGTGGACCCCGCTTTGACCCGAAAATGTCGTTTTTGCCCTTGTGTCCAAATTGGACTCAAGGACAGGCGTTTTTAGCTATTTGATATTTTTTGAATCTAATGGTAATGTTTATTTCAGCAACCGGAGTAGTACCTGCAGACCACACTGAGACCAGAGCTACAGTTGGAGCCAGGACCCCAGGCAAGTGTACCTTGCCAAATCCTGCAGTCTTTGCTACTTATTTCCTTGACTTAGTTATGCATCAGTGGGCAAGTATACCTTGCCAACTTTACAATTCTTGTTGCATTTCCTTGATTCATTATATTGCTGTGCATGTTTGACCTAGGACCGTGTGACGTACTTAGCGTCCGATTATCAGTCGGGTGCCAACACCGTACGCGGTGTTGTGTATTGTCACCTAGAGATGGACATTCGTGACCCCTTTACATTCTCGTACTTGTCTTACCAAGTACACTATAACCCAGGACACTTGACACTATTCATGAGACAGGATCTTCCTGAGATATTCATGGTGATTCTGTATAGGATACAGACTTTATGGCATTGACATTATATTCCTAGATACTCTATGACTTCTGCATTAGATACGATCGTGCGTAACATGGACATGAGGCATCATGGACATGAGACGTGTGATTACATTGGGTGGGGAGAGACACACAGACTACAGGCTGATTATATATATATACACCCCTATTATCGTGAGGCACAAGACTCTGAAGCCCGAGCTTGGCCCATTACTCATTATTACTGCTGCTACCGGCTCCCCTACACAGAGCTTGTAGTATGCTTCAGCCTGAGTTCTAGTGCTGCTCTCATCTTGCATATCACTTAGCTGGTTATTTAGTGTTCCCTTATTGTTCCATCTATTGCTGGAGAGACCCACAGGCTACAGGTTGATTATGTTATGCCGGCTACTCAGTCTCCCGCTGAGCTAGACCACCTCATGATATCACTGCTACCGGCTCCCCTACACAGAGCTTGTAGTTGTTCAACCTGAGTACTATTGATACTCTCTCTTGCATTTTACACAGATGCTTACATACTTACCCTGCTTATTTCATTATTTGCTGCACTGCATTTATTTTGGCTTGTATTTTCTGTACCTTGCTGTCCCCTGAGGACCTGGATCCGGATTATGTCCCCAGGATTAGTAGAGGAGATCCACCCAGAGTTATACAGTACAGGAGCATTAGCAGGAGCTGATACAGGAGCTGTACCGACACCTGAGGACGAGATTGTGCTAGAGGACTTCTCTTGGGTATTGCCTTGAGATACTCATTTATTTCTATTTCCAGTTCCTTTACTTCCAGTCTATTGCATCATTGTATTAGACTTGTTCTCGGATTGTTCTCCGAGACTCTTTATTGAGATATGCTAGATTCTTTTTACTTACTTTTACTCTGGCATTTGATCTGTGATTATCTGTTGTGGATGAGATTAGTATAGACTGTGATTAGGTATTATTGGACCTGCTTATTGTTATATTACAGCTTAAGTATGCCCTGATGGATCCATTAAATTGGGTTTATCCATCGGTGCGTACTGCTGGCCATTATCACGCGTCTGGTCCCTCGGTATTTTGGGACTGGGGCGTGACATGGTTTTTGTGGTGGCCCATGCAGGTCTACGACTAAATTGTTCGGTTTCAACTTAGGGACCGAGCAAGCCTGCAATAAGAATAGGATAAGTTTCTAGGATCTCATCCACTTGCTTGAAACGTTCTTGATATCTATATCAGATTCGAATTTAAATTCTTGACTCGCATCCTGCCGATTCTTGTGCGCCTCTTATTGTTTATTTTGGTTGCAGAGTTATGGATTCACGAACAAACAACGAGACTCCTGCCAGATCACCACGAGATGATGTGGTAACCAACAGAGATGAAGTGACACCAGTTAGTGAAGGTCCATCATCACAGCAAGCAAGTCAGCATGCCTCGAGAATCCCGGAAGATGACGTTCCACTATCGACGCAGTTGGCTCCACCGACGCCTACCATTCCACAAGGGCAGGCTATGGACGAACAACAGATGTTTTGCATGTTCTATGCGATGATGCAAGCCCAACAGAAGGTTCAGGAAGAAGCCCAGCAAATCCAAGCGGAGAAGTTCATCGACAGATTTAGCTCGGAGCTACGGAGATTAATCAGCCCCACTACAACTACCTTAGACGAGAATGTTCTTGCTACGGCACAGGCCATGGAGTGCAACACAAGGATAGAGCCCAGCCAGAAGCGGCCGTATACATCAGCACCAGAACAAGCACAACAGGAAAAAGCTGCAAAGCGACCGCAGATAAATCCACCACCGAGAGCAGCACCCAGAGCCTCATTCCTTCCTACTTGTTACTATTGCGGCAAGATAGGCCATATTGAAAAAGAATGCAGACGCAAGTTAGGATTATGCTTGATTTGCGGAACCAGTCAACACTTCGCTAAGGACTGTTCTCAGCATCGAGAGAAAGCAGTGATGATTCATCAACCAGCCACACCAGCACCAACGCCAGCCTCTCTAGCATTGGAAGTACCGCAAACGAGAATTGAAGGAATCACACCACCAGCCCCAGGAGGGAATCAGCCGAGGCCACCCTTGGCACCACAAGCAACACTCTTCCAGCAGGCTCAACAACAGCAGAGGAATCAACTGTAAGAACGTGAAAAGCTCCAGCGATGACTTTGGAAGACGCGCAGACTCATGGAGTAGCTAATGCGCGTAATTCTTCGTAGTTTTCTGTTTCTAGATTTGTTTTATCTCGTGCATAATGGTTCGTGACCTCAGACTTAACATATGTAATTTTGAACTTGCTTATAATTGATAAACAGTAGAGATCATAGAGTCTTTTGTGATTGTGCTTATCTTGTGATTGTTTTGTGAACTTGAATTAAGTTGTACCTTCTTTCATCATCATCTAGCGTACTTCTAATTGTTGTACTACCTTGACTTATGCTGCTAATATAGCCTAGTTTTGCAAGCTTATCCTTTTATCGAGCTTGATCATGACATCTGTATTATTGGACGCGTACACTAATACAGTTGTCTATTCAGAATCAGTGTATTACGGTCTGATCAACCTTAGTGCATTTTGGTTCGCCTCTTCGCACGACTACTTTACGTGGATTGGAATATATAGTTGACTAGTATACTTGCCCTCTAGATATGTCTGAGCATATCGTATCAGTTACATAACTGTACTAATACGAGCATACGAATATGATTTTACCAATAGGATTTCAATCCACAAACTGCCCTGACCACTCTCCTATTTTTGAATTCTATAATCTCCTTGAACCTAGTACTTGTATTATATTACCAATCCCTTGAACTCCTTATTAATGATCTCCGTCTTCCCTTGTTTCGGAAAGACGAAACCTCGTGCCTAGTATAAGTTGATATATAGACAGTACTAGATATACCCCACAGGCCAGTCGCATTGTGACGACCCTTTTATATATGATTAAGGGAGTACCATAGGTGGTATGTTTGGTTTTAAATACTTGAGGATTCAATAACATGATTCAATAAGTTGGGGCATAGCTTTCTTAGATATATAGCCTTAGATGATAGATGGGTAAAATCTAAGTTGGGTAGAGACCGCAATGGTTACTTGAGAGGAATTCTTTGAACCCTACTCTATTTTAATTTCGAGGACGAAATTTTTATAAGTTGGGTAGATTGTAAGCCCCCTGATTTTCAGAATTTTAAATTTGGATTTTTCCCCAAATTATCTGAATTTTCGGGAATCGTGACCTAGGCGTTGGTAATTAAAGGATTTTTTTAATTACGGTTAATTCATATTAAAATATTATGGAAATAATATTTTATGGTGTAAAATGGAAAACCGGACATAGGGTAATTTTCCGTGAATTTATTGGACTCCGGAATCTTTTTAAAGCCCTAGAAACTATTAAATAATTAAACCGAATTAAATCCGTGCCAAACGTCCAACATCCCCATGAGAGCCGAAGCCAAGCCCAAGGAGCGTTGACCCAGCCCGAATCCTAGGCCCAACCCAGGAGGGGTTGACCAGTCAACCCTATTCTAGGTCAACCCAACACCATACTCATATATATATATATATATTATTCTTCCCTATTTTCTATTCCTAAACCCAAAAAGAAAACACAGCAGCCGACATAACCATCATCCCTCTTCCTTCCCCCGCTCGGCCAAGACCCTCCGGCCGACTCCGGTGAAGCAGCGACTTCACTCCGCTCCGGCAGGCCCTCATCCGACTGACCGACCTACTCGACTCCGGTCGGTGCACGGCTCCTCCCCCGCGGCTGAACCCGCTCCGGCAGTGCTTCCCCGCCCGGTCCGACTGACCGCTTCCCCACTCCTTCTTCCCCTTCGTCCTCAAGGCATGCACCTGCCTCTGTGACCTCAACTCCGGCATCCGCATCCATACCCACATCCTCAAGTCCATCTCCAACGACGATGCCTACGTAAAGAAATATGGTGTCTTGACTAGTGCATGCATCCTGTTCGACAAAATGCTAGAACAAAATGTCGTCTCAACATGGCTTCAAGCAGAATCATGCGGGGGGAGATCCCGTTGTTCGTTGCTGTGGAGTATGTGTATGTTGATATAGTGAGATTGATCCAGTATCACAATGCAAGGACGGCCGGAATAAAGACAAAGAATGGTTTGCACTGTGCTGCCAAACGAGGAGATGTAGCACGGTTTTGCAAAGTTGGATTACAGAAAAAGTAGTATCTTGCCCTAGTAGAGGGAGCATTGAGTCAGAAAACTGCACTATGCTTTAGTGAGTGTAAGAATTTTCTGTTATATGATCTTTCCACATTGAATATTTGGCAAGTTACACAAGTTGATCTCCATAGACATTTCCATAGTCTTGGTACTGGAGTGACTGAA
The DNA here is from genome assembly GCA_036927795.1 of Iris macrosiphon. NCBI lineage: Eukaryota > Viridiplantae > Streptophyta > Magnoliopsida > Asparagales > Iridaceae > Iris > Iris macrosiphon. The sequence continues at coordinate 162,617,275 of JAYESA010000014.1, forward strand.
GAGGTTCGTATTCAGCGTGAAGAGGGATTCGGCTTTGTGAAATACAGTAACCATTCAAAAGCTGCCATGGCCATTCAGTTGGGGATATCCAAATTCTTTATTGGAAACCAATCCAGGTGCACACAGGCCTAAGGAAGTGGATTCAGACAAACGTGGGTGGTGAAATTGCTGCCTTTACTAGGATTATATATGGAGGTATATCCAAGAGCAAAGAAGGCTTGCGTTGGTGGCAATTCTCCACTCAGCAGATAGCAGGCATACTGAATAATACAGGAGGCTCGAGGTGTTGATGAACACATTTGGTAGTTGTTGCTGGTGGTCTTGGTGTCCGTAATACACACCCAATGTGCCTTCGGAACAACTTTATGCAACACAACTTAGCTTCGTGAAATGGGTCTCTTAGACCTAGGAGAATATCTGTGCGTTGAGTGCTACTACAGGAAATGTCCAAGTTGCGTTGAGCAGCTCCTGGCTCCATGCAGCTTTTGGAGGAGTACCTGCAGGATCCACTGATACCAGGACGTCAAATTGGCTTTCGGACGCGCAGAGAACAGAATTCACGGGGCCCTGTTCAGGTACCAATTTCTCCCTCATCGCAACTCCGATTTCATTTCTGTCAGTTGCTATGCGTAGACTGTATAACCCACTCGGTGCCCGTGCAACTCGCTCGGTGCATCGCGTCCTGTGGTGATCGCAAACCGCGATCCAAAAACAGGAAAAATGACACCCCGTTTCACCCCGGAACTGAGTACGCCCCGCCAAACGGGACGACTTGGTCGCACGCGGTCTTTACCGAATCGTGCGTGACGTTGATACGGACGTGTGGGATTTCGCAGAAGTCGATTCGGATGTGCGTGCACACCGGAATCAACGCGTATCCGCCGACACCGCCCCGTATCCGTCGATTCTGGAATACGCTGTAACTTTGTGTACACTCGTCGGATCGAGACGAAACTTGTGCCATCGGACTCGTAGCAATACGCTGGTCCTGTGGGTCAAGTTTGGTTCGATTCTAAGAACGTTGACGAAATCGTGTGTCGTGGGCCCCACAGGCTCCACTTGACGGGCGATTTTGTGATCGGCTCATCGGAATCCAATTCTGGAAGTTCCGTTGGGTTCGTATCATCGTTCCTGACTTGTAGACACTGAGTTTGACGAATTTGGAGACCTTTGACCCTGGCACGCTTTTCGGTGCAAGTGGCCGCATGTGGACCCCGCTTTGACCCGGAAATGTCGTTTTTGCCCTTGTGTCCAAATTGGACTCAAGGACAGGCGTTTTTAGCTATTTGATATTTTTTGAATCTAATGGTAATGTTTATTTCAGCAACCGGAGTAGTACCTGCAGACCACACTGAGACCAGAGCTACAGTTGGAGCCAGGACCCCAGGCAAGTGTACCTTGCCAAATCCTGCAGTCTTTGCTACTTATTTCCTTGACTTAGTTATGCATCAGTGGGCAAGTATACCTTGCCAACTTTACAATTCTTGTTGCATTTCCTTGATTCATTATATTGCTGTGCATGTTTGACCTAGGACCGTGTGACGTACTTAGCGTCCGATTATCAGTCGGGTGCCAACACCGTACGCGGTGTTGTGTATTGTCACCTAGAGATGGACATTCGTGACCCCTTTACATTCTCGTACTTGTCTTACCAAGTACACTATAACCCAGGACACTTGACACTATTCATGAGACAGGATCTTCCTGAGATATTCATGGTGATTCTGTATAGGATACAGACTTTATGGCATTGACATTATATTCCTAGATACTCTATGACTTCTGCATTAGATACGATCGTGCGTAACATGGACATGAGGCATCATGGACATGAGACGTGTGATTACATTGGGTGGGGAGAGACACACAGACTACAGGCTGATTATATATATATACACCCCTATTATCGTGAGGCACAAGACTCTGAAGCCCGAGCTTGGCCCATTACTCATTATTACTGCTGCTACCGGCTCCCCTACACAGAGCTTGTAGTATGCTTCAGCCTGAGTTCTAGTGCTGCTCTCATCTTGCATATCACTTAGCTGGTTATTTAGTGTTCCCTTATTGTTCCATCTATTGCTGGAGAGACCCACAGGCTACAGGTTGATTATGTTATGCCGGCTACTCAGTCTCCCGCTGAGCTAGACCACCTCATGATATCACTGCTACCGGCTCCCCTACACAGAGCTTGTAGTTGTTCAACCTGAGTACTATTGATACTCTCTCTTGCATTTTACACAGATGCTTACATACTTACCCTGCTTATTTCATTATTTGCTGCACTGTATTTATTTTGGCTTGTATTTTCTGTACCTTGCTGTCCCCTGAGGACCTGGATCCGGATTATGTCCCCAGGATTAGTAGAGGAGATCCACCCAGAGTTATACAGTACAGGAGCATTAGCAGGAGCTGATACAGGAGCTGTACCGACACCTGAGGACGAGATTGTGCTAGAGGACTTCTCTTGGGTATTGCCTTGAGATACTCATTTATTTCTATTTCCAGTTCCTTTACTTCCAGTCTATTGCATCATTGTATTAGACTTGTTCTCGGATTGTTCTCCGAGACTCTTTATTGAGATATGCTAGATTCTTTTTACTTACTTTTACTCTGGCATTTGATCTGTGATTATCTGTTGTGGATGAGATTAGTATAGACTGTGATTAGGTATTATTGGACTTGCTTATTGTTATATTACAGCTTAAGTATGCCCTGATGGATCCATTAAATTGGGTTTATCCATCGGTGCGTACTGCTGGCCATTATCACGCGTCTGGTCCCTCGGTATTTTGGGACTGGGGCGTGACATGGTTTTTGTGGTGGCCCATGCAGGTCTACGACTAAATTGTTCGGTTTCAACTTAGGGACCGAGCAAGCCTGCAATAAGAATAGGATAAGTTTTTAGGATCTCATCCACTTGCTTGAAACGTTCTTGATATCTATATCAGATTCGAATTTAAATTCTTGACTCGCATCCTGCCGATTCTTGTGCGCCTCTTATTGTTTATTTTGGTTGCAGAGTTATGGATTCACGAATAAACAACGAGACTCCTGCCAGATCACCACGAGATGATGTGGTAACCAACAGAGATGAAGTGACACCAGTTAGTGAAGGTCCATCATCACAGCAAGCAAGTCAGCATGCCTCGAGAATCCCGGAAGATGACGTTCCACCATCGACGCAGTTGGCTCCACCGACGCCTACCATTCCACAAGGGCAGGCTATGGACGAACAACAGATGTTTCGCATGTTCTATGCGATGATGCAAGCCCAACAGAAGGTTCAGGAAGAAGCCCAGCAAATCCAAGCGGAGAAGTTCATCGACAGATTTAGCTCGGAGCTACGGAGATTAATCAGCCCCACTACAACTACCTTAGACGAGAATGTTCTTGCTACGGCACAGGCCATGGAGTGCAACACAAGGATAGAGCCCAGCCAGAAGCGGCCGTATACATCAGCACCAGAACAAGCACAACAGGAAAAAGCTGCAAAGCGACCGCAGATAAATCCACCACCGAGAGCAGCACCCAGAGCCTCATTCCTTCCTACTTGTTACTATTGCGGCAAGATAGGCCATATTGAAAAAGAATGCAGACGCAAGTTAGGATTATGCTTGATTTGCGGAACCAGTCAACACTTCGCTAAGGACTGTTCTCAGCATCGAGAGAAAGCAGTGATGATTCATCAACCAGCCACACCAGCACCAACGCCAGCCTCTCTAGCATTGGAAGTACCGCAAACGAGAATTGAAGGAATCACACCACCAGCCCCAGGAGGGAATCAGCCGAGGCCACCCTTGGCACCACAAGCAACACTCTTCCAGCAGGCTCAACAACAGCAGAGGAATCAACTGCAAGAACGTGAAAAGCTCCAGCGATGACTTTGGAAGACGCGCAGACTCATGGAGTAGCTAATGCGCGTAATTCTTCGTAGTTTTCTGTTTCTAGATTTGTTTTATCTCGTGCATAATAGTTCGTGACCTCAGACTTAACATATGTAATTTTGAACTTGCTTATAATTGATAAACAATAGAGATCATAGAGTCTTTTGTGATTGTGCTTATCTTGTGATTGTTTTGTGAACTTGAATTAAGTTGTACCTTCTTTCATCATCATCTAGCGTACTTCTAATTGTTGTACTACCTTGACTTATGCTGCTAATATAGCCTAGTTTTGCAAGCTTATCCTTTTATCGAGCTTGATCATGACATCTGTATTATTGGACGCGTACACTAATACAGTTGTCTATTCAGAATCAGTGTATTACGGTCTGATCAACCTTAGTGCATTTTGGTTCGCCTCTTCGCACGACTACTTTACGTGGATTGGAATATATAGTTGACTAGTATACTTGCCCTCTAGATATGTCTGAGCATATCGTATCAGTTACATAACTGTACTAATACGAGCATACGAATATGATTTTACCAATAGGATTTCAATCCACAAACTGCCCTGACCACTCTCCTATTTTTGAATTCTATAATCTCCTTGAACCTAGTACTTGTATTATATTACCAATCCCTTGAACTCCTTATTAATGATCTCCGTCTTCCCTTGTTTCGGAAAGACGAAACCTCGTGCCTAGTATAAGTTGATATATAGACAGTACTAGATATACCCCACAGGCCAGTCGCATTGTGACGACCCTTTTATATATGATTAAGGGAGTACCATAGGTGGTATGTTTGGTTTTAAATACTTGAGGATTCAATAACATGATTCAATAAGTTGGGGCATAGCTTTCTTAGATATATAGCCTTAGATGATAGATGGGTAAAATCTAAGTTGGGTAGAGACCGCAATGGTTACTTGAGAGGAATTCTTTGAACCCTACTCTATTTTAATTTCGAGGACAAAATTTTTATAAGTTGGGTAGATTGTAAGCCCCCTGATTTTCAGAATTTTAAATTTGGATTTTTCCCCAAATTATCTGAATTTTCGGGAATCGTGACCTAGGCGTTGGTAATTAAAGGATTTTTTTAATTACGGTTAATTTATATTAAAATATTATGGAAATAATATTTTATGGTGTAAAATGGAAAACCGGACATAGGGTAATTTTCCGTGAATTTATTGGACTCCGGAATCTTTTTAAAGCCCTAGAAACTATTAAATAATTAAACCGAATTAAATCCGTGCCAAACGTCCAACATCCCCATGAGAGCCGAAGCCAAGCCCAAGGAGCGTTGACCCAGCCCGAATCCTAGGCCCAACCCAGGAGGGGTTGACCAGTCAACCCTATTCTAGGTCAACCCAACACCATACTCATATATATATATATATATATATTATTCTTCCCTATTTTCTATTCCTAAACCCAAAAAGAAAACACAGCAGCCGACATAACCATCATCCCTCTTCCTTCCCCCGCTCGGCCAAGACCCTCCGGCCGACTCCGGTGAAGCAGCGACTTCACTCCGCTCCGGCAGGCCCTCATCCGACTGACCGACCTACTCGACTCCGGTCGGTGCACGGCTCCTCCCCCGCGGCTGAACCCGCTCCGGCAGTGCTTCCCCGCCCGGTCCGACTGACCGCTTCCCCACTCCTTCTTCCCCTTCGTCCTCAAGGCATGCACCTGCCTCTGTGACCTCAACTCCGGCATCCGCATCCATACCCACATCCTCAAGTCCATCTCCAACGACGATGCCTACGTAAAGAAATATGGTGTCTTGACTAGTGCATGCATCCTGTTCGACAAAATGCTAGAACAAAATGTCGTCTCAACATGGCTTCAAGCAGAATCATACGGGGGGAGATCCCGTTGTTCGTTGCTGCGGAGTATGTGTATGTTGATATAGTGAGATTGATCCAGTATCACAATGCAAGGACGGCCGGAATAAAGACAAAGAATGGTTTGCACTGTGCTGCCAAACGAGGAGATGTAGCACGGTTTTGCAAAGTTGGATTACAGAAAAAGTAGTATCTTGCCCTAGTAGAGGGAGCATTGAGTCAGAAAACTGCACTATGCTTTAGTGAGTGTAAGAATTTTCTGTTATATGATCTTTCCACATTGAATATTTGGCAAGTTACACAAGTTGATCTCCATAGACATTTCCATAGTCTTGGTACTGGAGTGACTGAAGAGGTTCGTATTCAGCGTGAAGAGGGATTCGGCTTTGTGAAATACAGTAACCATTCAAAAGCTGCCATGGCCATTCAGTTGGGGATATCCAAATTCTTTATTGGAAACCAATCCAGGTGCACACAGGCCTAAGGAAGTGGATTCAGACAAACGTGGGTGGTGAAATTGCTGCCTTTACTAGGATTATATATGGAGGTATATCCAAGAGCAAAGAAGGCTTGCGTTGGTGGCAATTCTCCACTCAGCAGATAGCAGGCATACTGAATAATACAGGAGGCTCGAGGTGTTGATGAACATATTTGGTAGTTGTTGCTGGTGGTCTTGGTGTCCGTAATACACACCCAATGTGCCTTCGGAACAACTTTATGCAACACAACTTAGCTTCGTGAAATGGGTCTCTTAGACCCAGGAGAATATCTGTGCGTTGAGTGCTACTACAGGAAATGTCCAAGTTGCGTTGAGCAGCTCCTGGCTCCATGCAGCTTTTGGAGGAGTACCTGCAGGATCCACTGATACCAGGACGTCAAATTGGCTTTCGGACGCGCAGAGAACAGAATTCACGGGGCCCTGTTGTCACGCCCCAGTCCCAAAATACCGAGGGACTGGACACGTGGCAATGGCCAGCAGCATGTACCGATGGACAAACCCAAGTTAATGGATCCATCGGACATACTTAAGCTGTATAACATCAGTCAGGGTTTACTAATCTCATCCACAAATATAAGATAGCATAATGAAAGATTAAACATCCACAGTCAAGTAATTAAAATCGGAGAACAATCCGATATTAAGTCTGTTACACAAGTGTTCTCAAAGACAGGAAATAAAGAGTTCATTTAAACAGGAATAAAGTTTATTTGCAATAAACTGAGCAGGGCGAAGCATTTGTTCAGGTGAAGTCCTCAGCGGTCACCTCGTCCTCAGGATCAGGTACTGCTCCGAGTAGTGCCCCTGTTCCATACACCTCAGGGTAGCTCTTGTCTGCTATAACTGGAGAACAAAACCAGGTCCTCAGCGGGACGTAACAAGGTACAGAAGAATACGAGCCATAATACAGTGAATGAGCATGCAAGTCAACCAAAATGTTAAACACAAGAGAAGCACAAAAATTAATAAGTTTAAGACAGTGGTATGCCGATGTTACTATCAAACAAATCCAGTTAAATAATTAAAACCAGCTAAGTGATCATGCAAGTGAGAGTTATTATTCATACTCAGGCTGAGACTACTACAGGATCAGTGATAAGAAACCATAGCAGTGTTTTCTCGAAGGGCCAGTACAGGTGCCAAAGCTCTGTGTCAGAGACTAGGACACTTCCAGATAACCAGATATATATATATAATATAATCAGCCTTGATATGGTAATACTCTCCCCACCCAATGAATCTCACGTCACAGATCTCAATGTTCATGTTACGCAAGATTGAAGCTAATGCAGCTAGTCAGGATAAAACATAAAGCTCAAGTTATGAAATCTATATCCTAAACAAAATCCCCTTGAATAATCAGGAAGATTCTGTATCATGCTTTGTGTCAGGTGTCCTGGGGATAATTTACTTGATAGGGCAAGTACCACAGTCACAGAAATTAGAGCAAGAGATTCAAAATGAATTAAATACTGCATTTAATGGCAAGGTACACTTGCCTGGATTTTCTGTTTCAGTTGTAGCTCGAGCTTCAGCTGGATTTCCAGGCAGTACTCCGGTTACTGAAACAAACATCACCATCAGGTCCAGAACACATCAATCAGCTAGGAACGCCTGTCCTTGAGTCCAATTTGGAGACAAGGGCAAAAACGTCAATTTCGGGTCAAGGCGGGGTCCAGATGTGGGCCGTCTTGCACCGAAAAATGCGTCAGGGTCAAAGGTCTCAAAAACAGTCCAACTTAGTGTCAACAGGTCAGGAACGATGATACGAACCCAACGAAACTTCCAGAATTGGATTCCGATGAGCCGTTCTCAAAATCGCCCGTCGGGTGGAGCCTGTGGGGCCCACGACACACGATTTTGTCAACGTTCTCAGAATCGAACCAAACTTGACCCACAGGACCAACGTATTGCTACGAGTCCGATGGCACAAGTTTCGTCTCGATCTGACTTGTGTACACTAAGTTACAGCAAGTTCCAGAAGGGTCGGATACGGGACGTTGTCCGCGGATACGCACTGATTTCGGTGTGCACGCACATCCGAATCAGCTTCCGCGAAATCCCGCACGTCCGTATCAACGACGCTGACGTATCGGTGAAGACCGTACGTGACCAAGTCGTCCCGTTTGGCGGGGCGTACTCGATTCCGGGGTGAATCAGGGTCTGGGTTTTCCTGTTTTTGGATCGCGGTGTGCGATCACCACAGGACGCGATGCCCCGAGCGGTTTGTCCGGGCACCGAGAGGGTCAAACAGGCTACGCGATACAATTTACGGAATCGAATTCCGAGCTACGAGCAGTGAGATACAAATACCTGAACTGGGCTTAAAAAAATCAGGGTTTCCTTGTGTCCGACACAACTCTGTGTCCTGAGTCTGGCCGTGTCCGGCCGTGTCAGAGTACTGTGTCTGATGCTGTGTCTGCTGCTCCTAGGGTTTCTGTGTCGTCTTGATCGTCGGAGAGTCGCTCTGCGGCGGGGGTGGCCGACCGGGCTAGGGCGGGGCAGCGCGGCGCGGCGAGGAGGTCGGACGGCGGGCTGGGGACAGCAGCTCACCGGAGGCGGAGGAAGTTGGGCTCTGGCGGAGTCGGGGCGAGGTCGAGATTCTGGAGGAGGCGGACCCGGCGGAGCAGAGGCGACTGGAGGGTGGCGGATGGTTCGCCGGACAGAGGCGGGGCGATAGGGGAGCTCGGCTGGGCTAGGGCACGGCGGCGGAGGGGGAGAACTGGGAGGAAGGAGGAGGAGAATTAGGTTTCCGGCAGGGTTTATATAGGAGAGAGGGCAGGGGAAACGGCGGAGGGTCGGGATGCGAGCGGGCAAGCGTTGCGGAGGCGAGGCGGCGCTGGGAGGCCAAGCGGCGGCGGTTAGCCGGCCGGAGGAGAAGGCAACAGTCGGGGAAGAGGGGTTTCAGTTAACGGGTCTACGGGTTGGCGGATGGACGGGTGCGGGTTGGGCTAACCCGCCCGACCCGCTCGGCTAGGGGATGGGCCGGTTTAGGTTAGGCGGGCTGGGCCGGATTCAATTTAAATAACTCATTTAAATAATTAACTTAATGATTAAATAATTAAAAATTTAATAATTGTTTTTAGGGTATTTAAAAATTTATCCGGGGTCCAATAAATTCCCGGAAAAATACCCTATGTCCAGATTTTTATTTTACACCATAAAATATTATTTTCATAATATTTTAATACCATTTAATATCAATTAAAAATCCTTCAATAATTTAAAGAACCTGAATTTAATTAGAAAAATTCCCGAAAATTTCCAGAAATCAAATTTTAAAATTCTTTTGAAAATCAGGGGGATTACAATATACCCCCCTTAAGAGGATTGCGTCCTCGCAATCAAAGAATAACCGGTCAACAGAGATGACACGGTTACCAATTTTATTCGAATAAAGAAAATCAAGGTTCAGATCTTGAACACATAGGAAAATCATTTCCCTAAGTAGAAATTATGCAATTTCCCAAATGTGGAAAATCTAGAAGATTACAGTTTTAGAAAACCAGGTTATATAACAATTAAAAATTACTAGGTTATTATCAAGTTCAAAACTAGGTTATCAATTGTTAGCAAGTTAAAATTATCAGGTTTTAAGGTTATCAGGTCAAGGTTATCAGGTCAAGTCTGGGGTCACGAACCAGCAGGCACGAACTAAACAATGCTAGAAACGGAACAACTACAAAGACTTACTCGCATTAGCAGCTCCTTGGTTCTGCACGTCTCCCACAGTCATCGCGAAAACTTGGCCACGTCCTTGAGGTGGTGCTCTCTGCTGTTGCTGGACTTGCTGGTAGGGTGCTACTTGATGTGCCAAGGGTGGCCTTGGTTGTTGTCCTCCTGGTGCTGGTAGAGCTTGTTGGTTCGCCCTTGGTGCTTCCCTACGATCAGGGCAGTCCTTCACTGCATGCTGTCTGGATCCGCAACCTAAGCACAGTCCGTGCTTACGTCTACACTCCTTCTCAACATGGCCTATCCTGCCGCAGTAATAACAAGTAGGAAGAGTCAGGGCTTTGGATGCAGATCCCTGTGGTGCTTGTTGCAGATGAGGTTTCTTGGCAGCTTCTCCATTGTTTGCTCTGGCTGGTACTGATGTGGAAGGCCTCTTCAGACTGGTTTCTCTCCTGGTGACGCGCTCCATGCGTCGAGCTGCAGCAAGGACGTCCGTGTACGAAGTTGGTGCGACAGATCCAATCAGTTTTTGTAGTTCGATGTTGAGTCCGTCGAAAAACTTCTCGGCCTTCTCTTCTTCAGTCGGGATCAAGGTAGGAGCGAAGCGACTCAGACGAATGAACTCGGCGTTATACTCTTCTACCGTCATAGCTTCCTGAGTGAGGCGATTGAACTTGTCCCTCAGTTCTGATCGAGCGATGGCCGGAATGTACATCTCCTGGAAGAGTCTGGAGAACTCTTCCCAAGTAACTCGGTCTGGTCCGAGTCGGGTCTCCTCGGACAGCCACCAGTGATGAGCATTGTCCGTCAATTGCATTCTGACGGCGGTCATCCAGCGTTCCTGGGGAAGCTCAGCTGCTTCTAGTTGATGTCGTATGTTGGTAAGCCATTCATGAACTTCTGTTGGTCCCTCCTTGCCAGAGAAAGTACGGGGCTTCAGTTGGCGGAAGTCTGTGATAGAGCCCGTCGGTTGCCTTCTAGCTGGTAGGTTGGTCTGCTCCAGTGCATTTACTAGACTGTTCCTCAAGTACTCAGCCTCGCGACGTTGGGCCTCAGTTTGGACTTGTTGCTGAGCTTGCATCATTGCGAAGAACATCTGGAACATCTGCTGTCCGTCCATTGCTTGGCCTGGTGGAAAGGCAGGCATCTGAGGAGTGAACTGGGGCGGAGGTGGAATATCATCACGCCGAAATCTAGAATATTGCGGATCTGCTTGTCTGCTTCGGTGAGTAGAGGGATCTCCTCTCAATAGCGTCACTTCGTCTTCTCCGTAGGTGGCTTCAGCACCTATTGGTGTCCTTGCTGGTGTTTCGTCATTTGTTTGTGAATCCATATCTCTGCATCAAAATAAACTATAAGAGGCACACAGGAATCAAGGCAAGATGCAAATTCAAAAATGAATACGATACAGATATCAAGAACATTTGCAAGCAAGTGGATGAGATCCTAAAAACTTATCCTATCTTTTTGCAGGCCTGTTCGGTCCCTAAGTTGAAACCGAACAATTTAAGTCGTTGACCTGCATGGGCCACCACAAAAACCATGTCACGCCCCAGTCCCAAAATACCGAGGGACTGGACACGTGGCAATGGCCAGCAGCATGTACCGATGGACAAACCCAAGTTAATGGATCCATCGGACATACTTAAGCTGTATAACATCAGTCAGGGTTTACTAATCTCATCCACAAATATAAGATAGCATAATGAAAGATTAAACATCCACAGTCAAGTAATTAAAATCGGAGAACAATCCGATATTAAGTCTGTTACACAAGTGTTCTCAAAGACAGGAAATAAAGAGTTCATTTAAACAGGAATAAAGTTTATTTGCAATAAACTGAGCAGGGCGAAGCATTTGTTCAGGTGAAGTCCTCAGCGGTCACCTCGTCCTCAGGATCAGGTACTGCTCCGAGTAGTGCCCCTGTTCCATACACCTCAGGGTAGCTCTTGTCTGCTATAACTGGAGAACAAAACCAGGTCCTCAGCGGGACGTAACAAGGTACAGAAGAATACGAGCCATAATACAGTGAATGAGCATGCAAGTCAACCAAAATGTTAAACACAAGAGAAGCACAAAAATTAATAAGTTTAAGACAGTGGTATGCCGATGTTACTATCAAACAAATCCAGTTAAATAATTAAAACCAGCTAAGTGATCATGCAAGTGAGAGTTATTATTCATACTCAGGCTGAGACTACTACAGGATCAGTGATAAGAAACCATAGCAGTGTTTTCTCGAAGGGCCAGTACAGGTGCCAAAGCTCTGTGTCAGAGACTAGGACACTTCCAGATAACCAGATATATATATAATATAATCAGCCTTGATATGGTAATACTCTCCCCACCCAATGAATCTCACGTCACAGATCTCAATGTTCATGTTACGCAAGATTGAAGCTAATGCAGCTAGTCAGGATAAAACATAAAGCTCAAGTTATGAAATCTATATCCTAAACAAAATCCCCTTGAATAATCAGGAAGATTCTGTATCATGCTTTGTGTCAGGTGTCCTGGGGATAATTTACTTGATAGGGCAAGTACCACAGTCACAGAAATTAGAGCAAGAGATTCAAAATGAATTAAATACTGCATTTAATGGCAAGGTACACTTGCCTGGATTTTCTGTTTCAGTTGTAGCTCGAGCTTCAGCTGGATTTCCAGGCAGTACTCCGGTTACTGAAACAAACATCACCATCAGGTCCAGAACACATCAATCAGCTAGGAACGCCTGTCCTTGAGTCCAATTTGGAGACAAGGGCAAAAACGTCAATTTTGGGTCAAGGCGGGGTCCAGATGTGGGCCGTCTTGCACCGAAAAATGCGTCAGGGTCAAAGGTCTCAAAAACAGTCCAACTTAGTGTCAACAGGTCAGGAACGATGATACGAACCCAACGAAACTTCCAGAATTGGATTCCGATGAGCCGTTCTCAAAATCGCCCGTCGGGTGGAGCCTGTGGGGCCCACGACACACGATTTTGTCAACGTTCTCAGAATCGAACCAAACTTGACCCACAGGACCAACGTATTGCTACGAGTCCGATGGCACAAGTTTCGTCTCGATCTGACTTGTGTACACTAAGTTACAGCAAGTTCCAGAAGGGTCGGATACGGGACGTTGTCCGCGGATACGCACTGATTCCGGTGTGCACGCACATCCGAATCAGCTTCCGCGAAATCCCGCACGTCCGTATCAACGACGCTGACGTATCGGTGAAGACCGTACGTGACCAAGTCGTCCCGTTTGGCGGGGCGTACTCGATTCCGGGGTGAATCAGGGTCTGGGTTTTCCTGTTTTTGGATCGCGGTGTGCGATCACCACAGGACGCGATGCCCCGAGCGGTTTGTCCGGGCACCGAGAGGGTCAAACAGGCTACGCGATACAATTTACGGAATCGAATTCCGAGCTACGAGCAGTGAGATACAAATACCTGAACTGGGCTTAAAAAAATCAGGGTTTCCTTGTGTCCGACACAACTCTGTGTCCTGAGTCTGGCCGTGTCCGGCCGTGTCAGAGTACTGTGTCTGATGCTGTGTCTGCTGCTCCTAGGGTTTCTGTGTCGTCTTGATCGTCGGAGAGTCGCTCTGCGGCGGGGGTGGCCGACCGGGCTAGGGCGGGGCAGCGCGGCGCGGCGAGGAGGTCGGACGGCGGGCTGGGGACAGCAGCTCACCGGAGGCGGAGGAAGTTGGGCTCTGGCGGAGTCGGGGCGAGGTCGAGGTTCTGGAGGAGGCGGACCCGGCGGAGCAGAGGCGACTGGAGGGTGGCGGATGGTTCGCCGGACAGAGGCGGGGCGATAGGGGAGCTCGGCTGGGCTAGGGCACGGCGGCGGAGGGGGAGAACTGGGAGGAAGGAGGAGGAGAATTAGGTTTCCGGCAGGGTTTATATAGGAGAGAGGGCAGGGGAAACGGCGGAGGGTCGGGATGCGAGCGGGCAAGCGTTGCGGAGGCGAGGCGGCGCTGGGAGGCCAAGCGGCGGCGGTTAGCCGGCCGGAGGAGAAGGCAACAGTCGGGGAAGAGGGGTTTCAGTTAACGGGTCTACGGGTTGGCGGATGGACGGGTGCGGGTTGGGCTAACCCGCCCGACCCGCTCGGCTAGGGGATGGGCCGGTTTAGGTTAGGCGGGCTGGGCCGGATTCAATTTAAATAACTCATTTAAATAATTAACTTAATGATTAAATAATTAAAAATTTAATAATTGTTTTTAGGGTATTTAAAAATTCATCCGGGGTCCAATAAATTCCCGGAAAAATACCCTATGTCCAGATTTTTATTTTACACCATAAAATATTATTTTCATAATATTTTAATACCATTTAATATCAATTAAAAATCCTTCAATAATTTAAAGAACCTGAATTTAATTAGAAAAATTCCCGAAAATTTCCAGAAATCAAATTTTAAAATTCTTTTGAAAATCAGGGGGATTACACCTGTTCAGGTACCAATTTCTCCCTCATCGCAACTCCGATTTCATTTCTGTCAGTTGCTATGCGTAGACTGTATAACCCACTCGGTGCCCGTGCAACTCGCTCGGTGCATCGCGTCCTGTGGTGATCGCAAACCGCGATCCAAAAACAGGAAAAATGACACCCCGTTTCACCCCGGAACTGAGTACGCCCCGCCAAACGGGACGACTTGGTCGCACGCGGTCTTTACCGAATCGTGCGTGACGTTGATACGGACGTGTGGGATTTCGCAGAAGTCGATTCGGATGTGCGTGCACACCGGAATCAACGCGTATCCGCCGACACCGCCCCGTATCCGTCGATTCTGGAATACGCTGTAACTTTGTGTACACTCGTCGGATCGAGACGAAACTTGTGCCATCGGACTCGTAGCAATACGCTGGTCCTGTGGGTCAAGTTTGGTTCGATTCTAAGAACGTTGACGAAATCGTGTGTCGTGGGCCCCACAGGCTCCACTTGACGGGCGATTTTGTGATCGGCTCATCGGAATCCAATTCTGAAAGTTCCGTTGGGTTCGTATCATCGTTCCTGACTTGTAGACACTGAGTTTGACGAATTTGGAGACCTTTGACCCTGGCACGCTTTTCGGTGCAAGTGGCCGCATGTGGACCCCGCTTTGACCCGGAAATATCGTTTTTGCCCTTGTGTCCAAATTGGACTCAAGGACAGGCGTTTTTAGCTATTTGATATTTTTTGAATCTAATGGTAATGTTTATTTCAGCAACCGGAGTAGTACCTGCAGACCACACTGAGACCAGAGCTACAGTTGGAGCCAGGACCCCAGGCAAGTGTACCTTGCCAAATCCTGCAGTCTTTGCTACTTATTTCCTTGACTTAGTTATGCATCAGTGGACAAGTATACCTTGCCAACTTTACAATTCTTGTTGCATTTCCTTGATTCATTATATTGCTGTGCATGTTTGACCTAGGACCGTGTGACGTACTTAGCGTCCGATTATCAGTCGGGTGCCAACACCGTACGCGGTGTTGTGTATTGTCACCTAGAGATGGACATTCGTGACCCCTTTACATTCTCGTACTTGTCTTACCAAGTACACTATAACCCAGGACACTTGACACTATTCATGAGACAGGATCTTCCTGAGATATTCATGGTGATTCTGTATAGGATACAGACTTTATGGCATTGACATTATATTCCTAGATACTCTATGACTTCTGCATTAGATACGATCGTGCGTAACATGGACATGAGGCATCATGGACATGAGACGTGTGATTACATTGGGTGGGGAGAGACACACAGACTACAGGCTGATTATATATATATACACCCCTATTATCGTGAGGCACAAGACTCTGAAGCCCGAGCTTGGCCCATTACTCATTATTACTGCTGCTACCGGCTCCCCTACACAGAGCTTGTAGTATGCTTCAGCCTGAGTTCTAGTGCTGCTCTCATCTTGCATATCACTTAGCTGGTTATTTAGTGTTCCCTTATTGTTCCATCTATTGCTGGAGAGACCCACAGGCTACAGGTTGATTATGTTATGCCGGCTACTCAGTCTCCCGCTGAGCTAGACCACCTCATGATATCACTGCTACCGGCTCCCCTACACAGAGCTTGTAGTTGTTCAACCTGAGTACTATTGATACTCTCTCTTGCATTTTACACAGATGCTTACATACTTACCCTGCTTATTTCATTATTTGCTGCACTGCATTTATTTTGGCTTGTATTTTCTGTACCTTGCTGTCCCCTGAGGACCTGGATCCGGATTATGTCCCCAGGATTAGTAGAGGAGATCCACCCAGAGTTATACAGTACAGGAGCATTAGCAGGAGCTGATACAGGAGCTGTACCGACACCTGAGGACGAGATTATGCTAGAGGACTTCTCTTGGGTATTGCCTTGAGATACTCATTTATTTCTATTTCCAGTTCCTTTACTTCCAGTCTATTGCATCATTGTATTAGACTTATTCTCGGATTGTTCTCCGAGACTCTTTATTGAGATATGCTAGATTCTTTTTACTTACTTTTACTCTGGCATTTGATCTGTGATTATCTGTTGTGGATGAGATTAGTATAGACTGTGATTAGGTATTATTGGACCTGCTTATTGTTATATTACAGCTTAAGTATGCCCTGATGGATCCATTAAATTGGGTTTATCCATCGGTGCGTACTGCTGGCCATTATTACGCGTCTGGTCCATCGGTATTTTGGGACTGGGGCGTGACATGGTTTTTGTGGTGGCCCATGCAGGTCTACAACTAAATTGTTCGGTTTCAACTTAGGGACCGAGCAAGCCTGCAATAAGAATAGGATAAGTTTCTAGGATCTCATCCACTTGCTTGAAACGTTCTTGATATCTATATCAGATTCGAATTTAAATTCTTGACTCGCATCCTGCCGATTCTTGTGCGCCTCTTATTGTTTATTTTGGTTGCAGAGTTATGGATTCACGAACAAACAACGAGACTCCTGCCAGATCACCACGAGATGATGTGGTAACCAACAGAGATGAAGTGACACCAGTTAGTGAAGGTCCATCATCACAGCAAGCAAGTCAGCATGCCTCGAGAATTCCGGAAGATGACGTTCCACCATCGACGCAGTTGGCTCCACCGACGCCTACCATTCCACAAGGGCAGGCTATGGACGAACAACAGATGTTTCGCATATTCTATGCGATGATGCAAGCCCAACAGAAGGTTCAGGAAGAAGCCCAGCAAATCCAAGCGGAGAAGTTCATCGACAGATTTAGCTCGGAGCTACGGAGATTAATCAGCCCCACTACAACTACCTTAGACGAGAATGTTCTTGCTACGGCACAGGCCATGGAGTGCAACACAAGGATAGAGCCCAGCCAGAAGCGGCCGTATACATCAGCACCAGAACAAGCACAACAGGAAAAAGCTGCAAAGCGACCGCAGATAAATCCACCACCGAGAGCAGCACCCAGAGCCTCATTCCTTCCTACTTGTTACTATTGCGGCAAGATAGGCCATATTGAAAAAGAATGCAGACGCAAGTTAGGATTATGCTTGATTTGCTGAACCAGTCAACACTTCGCTAAGGACTGTTCTCAACATCGAGAGAAAGCAGTAATGATTCATCAACCAGCCACACCAGCACCAACGCCAGCCTCTCTAGCATTGGAAGTACCGCAAACGAGAATTGAAGGAATCACACCACCAGCCCCAGGAGGGAATCAGCCGAGGCCACCCTTGGCACCACAAGCAACACTCTTCCAGCAGGCTCAACAACAGCAGAGGAATCAACTGCAAGAACGTGAAAAGCTCCAGCGATGACTTTGGAAGATGCGCAGACTCATGGAGTAGCTAATGCGCGTAATTCTTCGTAGTTTTCTGTTTCTAGATTTGTTTTATCTCGTGCATAATGGTTCGTGACCTCAGACTTAACATATGTAATTTTGAACTTGCTTATAATTGATAAACAGTAGAGATCATAGAGTCTTTTGTGATTGTGCTTATCTTGTGATTGTTTTGTGAACTTGAATTAAGTTGTACCTTCTTTCATCATCATCTAGCGTACTTCTAATTGTTGTACTACCTTGACTTATGCTGCTAATATAGCCTAGTTTTGCAAGCTTATCCTTTTATCGAGCTTGATCATGACATCTGTATTATTGGACGCGTACACTAATACAGTTGTCTATTCAGAATCAGTGTATTACGGTCTGATCAACCTTAGTGCATTTTGGTTCGCCTCTTCGCACGACTACTTTACGTGGATTGGAATATATAGTTGACTAGTATACTTGCCCTCTAGATATGTCTGAGCATATCGTATCAGTTACATAACTGTACTAATACGAGCATACGAATATGATTTTACCAATAGGATTTCAATCCACAAACTGCCCTGACCACTCTCCTATTTTTGAATTCTATAATCTCCTTGAACCTAGTACTTGTATTATATTACCAATCCCTTGAACTCCTTATTAATGATCTCCGTCTTCCCTTGTTTCGGAAAGACGAAACCTCGTGCCTAGTATAAGTTGATATATAGACAGTACTAGATATACCCCACAGGCCAGTCGCATTGTGACGACCCTTTTATATATGATTAAGGGAGTACCATAGGTGGTATGTTTGGTTTTAAATACTTGAGGATTCAATAACATGATTCAATAAGTTGGGGCATAGCTTTCTTAGATATATAGCCTTAGATGATAGATGGGTAAAATCTAAGTTGGGTAGAGATCGCAATGGTTACTTGAGAGGAATTCTTTGAACCCTACTCTATTTTAATTTCGAGGACGAAATTTTTATAAGTTGGGTAGATTGTAAGCCCCCTGATTTTCAGAATTTTAAATTTGGATTTTTCCCCAAATTATCTGAATTTTCGGGAATCGTGACCTAGGCGTTGGTAATTAAAGGATTTTTTTAATTACGGTTAATTCATATTAAAATATTATGGAAATAATATTTTATGGTGTAAAATGGAAAACCGGACATAGGGTAATTTTCCGTGAATTTATTGGACTCCGGAATCTTTTTAAAGCCCTAGAAACTATTAAATAATTAAACCGAATTAAATCCGTGCCAAACGTCCAACATCCCCATGAGAGCCGAAGCCAAGCCCAAGGAGCGTTGACCCAGCCCGAATCCTAGGCCCAACCCAGGAGGGGTTGACCAGTCAACCCTATTCTAGGTCAACCCAACACCATACTCATATATATATATATATATATATATATTATTCTTCCCTATTTTCTATTCCTAAACCCAAAAAGAAAACACAGCAGCCGACATAACCATCATCCCTCTTCCTTCCCCCGCTCGGCCAAGACCCTCCGGCCGACTCCGGTGAAGCAGCGACTTCACTCCGCTCCGGCAGGCCCTCATCCGACTGACCGACCTACTCGACTCCGGTCGGTGCACGGCTCCTCCCCCGCGGCTGAACCCGCTCCGGCAGTGCTTCCCCGCCCGGTCCGACTGACCGCTTCCCCACTCCTTCTTCCCCTTCGTCCTCAAGGCATGCACCTGCCTCTGTGACCTCAACTCCGGCATCCGCATCCATACCCACATCCTCAAGTCCATCTCCAACGACGATGCCTACGTAAAGAAATATGGTGTCTTGACTAGTGCATGCATCCTGTTCGACAAAATGCTAGAACAAAATGTCGTCTCAACATGGCTTCAAGCAGAATCATGCGGGGGGAGATCCCGTTGTTCGTTGCTGCGGAGTATGTGTATGTTGATATAGTGAGATTGATCCAGTATCACAATGCAAGGACGGCCGGAATAAAGACAAAGAATGGTTTGCACTGTGCTGCCAAACGAGGAGATGTAGCACGGTTTTGCAAAGTTGGATTACAGAAAAAGTAGTATCTTGCCCTAGTAGAGGGAGCATTGAGTCAGAAAACTGCACTATGCTTTAGTGAGTGTAAGAATTTTCTGTTATATGATCTTTCCACATTGAATATTTGGCAAGTTACACAAGTTGATCTCCATAGACATTTCCATAGTCTTGGTACTGGAGTGACTGAAGAGGTTCGTATTCAGCGTGAAGAGGGATTCGGCTTTGTGAAATACAGTAACCATTCAAAAGCTGCCATGGCCATTCAGTTGGGGATATCCAAATTCTTTATTGGAAACCAATCCAGGTGCACACAGGCCTAAGGAAGTGGATTCAGACAAACGTGGGTGGTGAAATTGCTGCCTTTACTAGGATTATATATGGAGGTATATCCAAGAGCAAAGAAGGCTTGCGTTGGTGGCAATTCTCCACTCAGCAGATAGCAGGCATACTGAATAATACAGGAGGCTCGAGGTGTTGATGAACACATTTGGTAGTTGTTGCTGGTGGTCTTGGTGTCCGTAATACACACCCAATGTGCCTTCGGAACAACTTTATGCAACACAACTTAGCTTCGTGAAATGGGTCTCTTAGACCCAGGAGAATATCTGTGCGTTGAGTGCTACTACAGGAAATGTCCAAGTTGCGTTGAGCAGCTCCTGGCTCCATGCAGCTTTTGGAGGAGTACCTGCAGGATCCACTGATACCAGGACGTCAAATTGGCTTTCGGACGCGCAGAGAACAGAATTCACGGGGCCCTGTTCAGGTACCAATTTCTCCCTCATCGCAACTCCGATTTCATTTCTGTCAGTTGCTATGCGTAGACTGTATAACCCACTCGGTGCCCGTGCAACTCGCTCGGTGCATCGCGTCCTGTAGTGATCGCAAACCGCGATCCAAAAACAGGAAAAACGACACCCCGTTTCACCCCGGAACTGAGTACGCCCCGCCAAACGGGACGACTTGGTCGCACGCGGTCTTTACCGAATCATGCGTGACGTTGATACGGACGTGTGGGATTTCGCAGAAGTCGATTCGGATGTGCGTGCACACCGGAATCAACGCGTATCCGCCGACACCGCCCCGTATCCGTCGATTCTGGAATACGCTGTAACTTTGTGTACACTCGTCGGATCGAGACGAAACTTGCACCATCGGACTCGTAGCAATATGCTGGTCCTGTGGGTCAAGTTTGGTTCGATTCTGAGAACGTTGACGAAATCGTGTGTCGTGGGCCCCACAGGCTCCACTTGACGGGCGATTTTGTGATCGGCTCATCGGAATCCAATTCTGGAAGTTCCGTTGGGTTCGTATTATCGTTCCTGACTTGTAGACACTGAGTTTGACGAATTTGGAGACCTTTGACCCTGGCACGCTTTTCGGTGCAAGTGGCCGCATGTGGACCCCGCTTTGACCCGGAAATGTCGTTTTTGTCCTTGTGTCCAAATTGGACTCAAGGACAGGCATTTTTAGCTATTTGATATTTTCTGAATCTAATGGTAATGTTTATTTCAGCAACCGGAGTAGTACCTGCAGACCACACTGAGACCAGAGCTACAGTTGGAGCCAGGACCCCAGGCAAGTGTACCTTGCCAAATCCTGCAGTCTTTGCTACTTATTTCCTTGACTTAGTTATGCATCAGTGGGCAAGTATACCTTGCCAACTTTACAATTCTTGTTGCATTTCCTTGATTCATTATATTGCTGTGCATGTTTGACCTAGGACCGTGTGACGTACTTAGCGTCCGATTATCAGTCGGGTGCCAACACCGTATGCGGTGTTGTGTATTGTCACCTAGAGATGGACATTCGTGACCCCTTTACATTCTCGTACTTGTCTTACCAAGTACACTATAACCCAGGACACTTGACACTATTCATGAGACAGGATCTTCCTGAGATATTCATGGTGATTCTGTATAGGATACAGACTTTATGGCATTGACATTATATTCCTAGATACTCTATGACTTCTGCATTAGATACGATCGTGCGTAACATGGACATGAGGCATCATGGACATGAGACGTGTGATTACATTGGGTGGGGAGAGACACACAGACTACAGGCTGATTATATATATATACACCCCTATTATCGTGAGGCACAAGACTCTGAAGCCCGAGCTTGGCCCATTACTCATTATTACTGCTGCTACCGGCTCCCCTACACAGAGCTTGTAGTATGCTTCAGCCTGAGTTCTAGTGCTGCTCTCATCTTGCATATCACTTAGCTGGTTATTTAGTGTTCCCTTATTGTTCCATCTATTGCTGGAGAGACCCACAGGCTACAGGTTGATTATGTTATGCCGGCTACTCAGTCTCCCGCTGAGCTAGACCACCTCATGATATCACTGCTACCGGCTCCCCTACACAGAGCTTGTAGTTGTTCAACCTGAGTACTATTGATACTCTCTCTTGCATTTTACACAGATGTTTACATACTTACCCTGCTTATTTCATTATTTGCTGTACTGCATTTATTTTGGCTTGTATTTTCTGTACCTTGCTGTCCCCTGAGGACCTGGATCCGGATTATGTCCCCAGAATTAGTAGAGGAGATCCACCCAGAGTTATACAGTACAGGAGCATTAGCAGGAGCTGATACAGGAGCTGTACCGACACCTGAGGACGAGATTGTGCTAGAGGACTTCTCTTGGGTATTGCCTTGAGATACTCATTTATTTCTATTTCCAGTTCCTTTACTTCCAGTCTATTGCATCATTGTATTAGACTTGTTCTCGGATTGTTCTCCGAGACTCTTTATTGAGATATGCTAGATTCTTTTTACTTACTTTTACTCTGGCATTTGATCTGTGATTATCTGTTGTGGATGAGATTAGTATAGACTGTGATTAGGTATTATTGGACCTGCTTATTGTTATATTACAGCTTAAGTATGCCCTGATGGATCCATTAAATTGGGTTTATCCATCGGTGCGTACTGCTGGCCATTATCACGCGTCTGGTCCCTCGGTATTTTGGGACTGGGGCGTGACACACGCATCACATACTAATTTCTCTTTATTTGTTTTTGCATAAATCTCTGGATACAACTTACTTAGAGTATCAAAGGAAGAATATCCCATCCTCCGATGATGGAGTATCAAGGTATCCTCAGTCCTCTGCTGCAGTCCTTCCATGCCAGCCTTCTCTGCCATAGATACCAATGCTGAGTCCAGTCCTTCTCGATCTAGGTACCACAGTCTCTCATGCCAAGTGCCAGTCCCAAGTCTTCGTCCTGTCCCTTTCTCCTGGAAGGTCACCTTAGGAATATCAAAAGAAACAATGCATATAAGTTGGAGGATTATAGAACTAATGGACAAGAGACTGACTGAAAAGGATGGAGCATGTAAAATATTGAATAATCTTACTGAACCTGTACAATTAACAGTACCCTTACCGACCACTGGCTGGAAAGTGCCATCAGCTGTCTGAATGTTGTCTGCTGATGCTAGGTGAGTGTAGGAAGAAAACTCACTAGCATTCCCCTTCACATGCCGAGATGCTCCCGAGTCGATAATCCAGTCTGATGATTTAAGGGAAGAGATAGACACAAGGGCAAGTGATTTGTTAGTACCTTCTGATGGATGGACATACATGGCAGCGTTGCCCCTAACAAAGAATGATGTGGACACCTCCTCTGTTCTACTCCTCATGTCTCCCAGTGCCTGGTCCTCCACAGTAAAGGTGCCATCAGCTTCTCCGTTCCCTTCTGATATCAGGAGGCTCGCCCGATAACCTCCTCGGCCGCCTCGTCTACCCCCTCGACCACGACTACGTCCTCCATTATATCCTCGTCCGCCGAACGGTCCTCGTCCACCACCTGAATCTCCCTCCCTAGGTGATTTGGTACAAGCATACCGATGATGACCCATCTCCCCACAGTTGTAGCACTGCCGGTTATGCTGCCAGGGCTCTCCCTTAGATCCTGTGTTACATGAGCTGGTGATCGCTAGTGCTGACTTTGCTTCGGGGGGACCACCTGTCCCGGCTTGCAGCCTGATGCGTGTCTCCTCCTGGATCATGGCTGAGATAGCCTCCTCAAGGCTAGCGATCTTTGGTTGGGCTAGAAGTAGGGCCGTCCTCTGTGCGAAAGCTGCAGTCAGCCCTTTGAGGAACTTCATCGTCCTCTCCTGCAGACACACCTGTCTCTCCTTACACTTAGGGTCCCCGCAGCTCGCCCGATCTGAGGAGTGATCATAATCCAACCACAGACGCTCCAACTCCGTGGCATACTCCTGCACCGTCTTCTCTCCCTGTACGGTGTCATCAATCTCTCCCTTTATCTGGAAGACCCGTAAGTTGTTCCCCACACCATCATAGGTCCTTCTCAACTTCTCCCACACATCTTTCACCATCTCAATACCGTCTACTGTGGCGGCAATAGACTGGACTAAGGAGTTGAGAAGCCAGATGTAGATCACCATATGAGTGGACTTCCACTCATCGCGTCCTGTCGAGCCCTCGTCCGGCTCTGTCGTCTCGCCCGTCAGGAACTCCTCCATGTTTTTTCCTGCGAGGGTTCTTCTCACCCGCCGTGACCAACTCAGATAGGTGACTGGTCCATCTAATTTCAGATCAATGGAGGGAAGCTTCAACTCCGGCGACGTTCGTGTCGTGTTCTCACCAGCCGACATCGTCAACAACTTCATCAACGTCGCCACCTCTCCAGAATCTAGCTTCTTGATGATCTCCTCCATCGATGCGTCGTCTATCCAATCACGTCACGTCCGCTCCATGACTCACGCTCGTCCTCGTCGTCCGCTCCTAGATCCGAACATGTCCCCCCTTTTTTCAGATCTAGGCATCCCTATTAGGCGTTGTCTCGTGCTGGTGCGGAGGAGGCGGCAGCACGCATGTCACGGCCGCCGTCGCAGCAGCAGCCGCAGCAGTAGCGGGACGGGGCAGCAACAGCGAAGGGCGGCCTGCGAAGGGCGAAGAAGGGGGGGGGGTGGAAGAGTTCGGTGGAGGAGATCTAGGAAATCCTCCTGTGGATTTGTGGAAGCTTGGTGGCGGCTAGGGTTTGTGGAAACTTGGCTCTGATACCATGTTGAAATTAGTTGATGATTTTATTGATTGTCTCATTGGCATTATATAGCCTTACAGTCATTAATATAATGATCTCAATCATTATGACAATAATCTCATGATGGAATATCCTGTGACATATTCTGGCATCCCAAATATGTCCTCAGGATATTCCCATGTGCTTATGCTATACTTAAATATGACACCCAACATACCATATCAACAAATATGCATAAACTTGACTTCCTAAAAGACCTGCCTATCTACTTTTCTCTCTCTCTCTCTCTCTCTCTCATCTCTCCGTGCACGTTGGTGTTGGCACTGCCACCACCACTGTGATTTTTTAATTTTGTGTATCAAGTTGAAAATATTCTATAGTTGATAGTATCGAGTTGTCGAGTAAAAATATTTAGAATATGAAGTTCAAAAACTGAAATAAGTGAGGGTATCAAGATGCAATTCAGCCAAAATTTTTAGATAGACAACTGTTTGATGATCTAGGACATAGGGACTACAAAAAATGGTTTTGTGTCGTCTCTAATATACTAGGACACATTAAAATCGTTCACGTCTCGTCTCGTCAGTGTAACATATGTTACTTATGATTGATGCTATTACGATGATATTGATTCTGCAGCTAGCCAAGGCTGAGAATTCCGTCGTGCACAACCATGCCAATCATCATCGCATAGCCGTCGGCAAATGGTTTCACCGGAAGGAGCCAAGCAAGAACAGGGCGAGGCAGAAGAAAGAGAAGGCCCGTGCCGAGAGGGCCCGCATCCATGCTGCAGTGTCGGTAGCCGGAGTGGCAGCCGCGGTCGCTGCCGTGGTAGCCAAAACGAGTGCAGAAATTAGCACGAGCTCATATATGTGCTCGGCCCTGGCCTCTGCGACCGAGCTCTTAGCTTCCCACTGCATAGAGATTGCGGAGCAGGCCGGAGCTGATCTGGAGCACGTTGCATCCGCGATCGGGCCGGCAGTAGATGCCAGGAGCCCCGGAGATTTGATGACTCTAACAGCTGCAGCAGCTACAGGTTGGGTACCTAATCGACAATATAATTGAACTTGATCTTGATGTATTTTTTTTTCAGTCTTATATTCTCTTGATCAGCGTTGAGAGGAGCCGCGACAATGAAACTGCGAGTGCAGAGGGAGGCAAGGAACAATGCCTCGGTGATCCTTTGCGAAAAGAGCCATTGTGGCAGCCCGGACATCTGGTGCAAAGAAGGGGATATTCTCGAGCATTCGAGCAAAGGTTCGGCCAAATTTAGAATCTCAGTGGCAATATCTACGACTAAGCTAAGCTTACGATTTGCTGACAAAATATGTCATGACTCTTTTACTCCCCAGGAAGTTTACACTGGAAGAACGTCTCGGTCTATATTAGTTAAGTTTTACAATATGAAAAATACCATGGCATCTAATTCAGCAGCGAACAAATTTCAGGTCATAGTCAAGACCAAAAGCAGTCACATTGGAGGAGCATTCTCAAAGAAGAAAAAGAGTAAGCTCATCAAAACTGAAGTAAACTTGACGCGTAATTATAAGAGGTATGATCTAAACTACTAATTAACATGTCGCTGTTGATGTTTAGGTGTCGTTTATGGAGTTGACCATGCGGTTCGAGTATCGACCCTGCGGCAGGGATGGGATGCGGATGCACGAGAGGCGTGTTGTTTCCGACTGAGAACAGCAGAGGGCGTACTGGAGTTCGAGTGCGAGAACAGGATCAGTAAACGGAAATGGGTGGCTGGGGTGAAAAATCTACTGCAGCATGCAAGTGAAAACCAACGGTAGTGACGTTGCTGATGAAACAGAGTGAGCAGGCTTTAGAATTGCTCGAGATCAGTTAGAATGTGTTAATGTATATGTAATTTTTCCGAGAGTGGTTTGTGTAAATGAGACTATGAGAGGAGAGGGAAGTGTGTAGTGTGAA
This sequence comes from Iris macrosiphon, assembly GCA_036927795.1. Taxonomy (NCBI): domain Eukaryota; kingdom Viridiplantae; phylum Streptophyta; class Magnoliopsida; order Asparagales; family Iridaceae; genus Iris; species Iris macrosiphon. The sequence goes on from JAYESA010000014.1 coordinate 162,643,904, forward strand.
ATTTCTGTTCCTTCTTTGGAAAGATGAAGTAGACTATAAATTTGCCAAATAAAGAGAAGTTAGTAACTTGTAAACTACTCTTCACGTAAGGTTGTGATTGAATTAAGCAAGATAAGAGTCGGTCGGAGCTCAAAGTATGATTTTGTTGCGGCTGCAGAGAACATGGCAATGTATCGTACTTCACATTTGCAAGAAAGCATCTACAAAACATAGGCATCGTTTGGTTCATTAAAGTATAGAAATTCCCTGCTATTTTCTTTCTTTGAATATTAAAATTTCTATTGATTTTTTGTTCGTTGTTTGAAAATGCCAAAAAATTTAAAAAGAAAAATGAATTCTTGGATGGGCGGAGTTATAACACCTAACCATCCCTATGTTTTATAATTTTTACGGAAATTTTTACCTAGAGCAAAATATTTTAATAAATTTGCAATAAAATCATTAAAGTTTCAAAAATTTCTGTGAAAGCATCAAAACGTCCTTACAAAGGGCGCTTTATGTTTTCCCGTTAATTATTGTTAACTCCGTTAACGGAGGAAAAAAAAAAGTATATATACATAAAACGTCCTTTGTAAGGACGTTTTATATTTTTTATTAATTTTTTAAACCTCTCTCCTCTCTCCTATCTCTCTCAAACTCTCACCGGCGGGAAATTTTTGTTATTAAAATAAGGTAAAACGTCATTCACAAGAACGCTTTACAATTTTTTTATTTTTTAAATCCTCTCTCCCCCTTCTCTCTCGAAAAAAAAAATATAAAATGAAAAACGTCCTAGGAAAAACGTCCTAGGAAAAACGCCATTCACAAGGACGTTTTTTATTTTATATTATTTTTTTTGGAACCCTCTCCTCTCTCTCTCTCTCTCTCTCTCTCTCTCTCTCCTCTCCGCTCTTCTCTCCCGCTCCCCGCTCCTCTCTCCTCTCTCCCTCTCCGCTCTTCTCTCCTCTCTCCCTCTCTCCCCTCTCCGCTCTTCTCTCCCGCTCCTCTTCTCTCTCTCTCTCTCTCTCTCTCTCTCTCCCCTCTCCGCTCTTCTCTCCCGCTCCTCTCTCCTCTCTCCTCTCTCTCTCTCTCTCTCTCTCCTCTCTTCTGTCTCTCCTCTCTTCTCCTCTCTCTCTCTCTCTCTCCCCTCTCCTCTCTTCTCTCCCTCTCTCTTGTCCTGTTCTCTCCCTCCCCCTCTTCTCTCCCTCTCTCTTGTCCTGTTCCCACTCCTCTCTTCTCTCTTGCCATGTTACCACTCCCACCCGTGACTCTCCTTCTCTCTCTCCTACTTTCCACCCGTGACTCTCCTCTCCCTCTCTTGTCTTGTTCCCACAGGTGACTTTTATTCTCTCCCTCTCTCTTGTCTTGTTCCCACAGGTGACTTTTATTCTCTCCCTCTCTCTCTCTCTATTGTCCTATTTACATCCGCGACTCTCTTTCACTGTGAATCCGTGAACAATTTTGTCATATAATGTATTGGAATGCCTATAAGAACGAAAAATTCTTCACAGAAGGAGAGTCTCACAGAAGAAAGAAAAAATTCTTCACAGAAGGAGAGTTTCACAGAAGAAAGAAAAAATTTCTAATAGTTTCTCCAGTTAGAGCACTCAAAATACAGATGGCTTCTCAAAATGACGGACGCATACCCGGTGGACCTACAACTCCGGCCATTCAACGTGAACGAGAGTCTCACATTTGTAGTCTGGTTTTTGCAGGACCGGTAATGTAATCCCTAGATAAATAATATTATTGTTGTTAAGCGTATTATATTGTACTAACGTTATGATTATCCAGATGTAAAATTAAGAGAGCATGGTGAATGACGGGCATCATGGGAGTTGACTGAAGCACAAAATATCTTGGTGGAGGCTTTTGGTTTTCACTGGGTTGACGCTATACGAATGAAGCGTCACGATAGAGACCTGATATTAAGTATCGTTGAGCGATGGTGGCCAACACGCAATACATTTCAGTTACCCTTCGGGGAGATGACGATCACATTAGCAGATGTGGCACAGATTCTAGGATTACCTATCGAAGGTAATCCTATATATTTCTATGAAAAATTAGAAGTAAAACAGCTCATTAGAGAATACCTCGGTGTGCAGCCCCCTTCTGACATGGGACAAACCATTGCTGTCAAACTCACTTGGCTCCGGTCAACTTTCATGCATGTTGATCATATCGGCTCTACAAAAGTTCCTGTCGATAATTCGCGGGTAATTATTTACATGTATTAATTATTGTTAATATTTATTTAATATAAATGATATGAATATTCAATTATATTTTTAGGTGATATATTGCATCAGAGCTTACTTGTTGTGTCTATGCGGTGCTTTTTTATTCCCCGACGCTACGGAAAATATGGTCAACGTGCGACTGCTTCCATTTTTGGCGGACATTCATTCCTACACAAGACACGCATGGAGTGTAGCAGTGTTAGCAAATTTATACCGCTCTATGACATCTTTTGTGAGTAAGGTATCACAGGGTAGAACAGCCAAAAATATAAGTGGATGTCTAACACTTATACAGGTATGAATAAAAATAAATAATATATGTTATATTTATTTGGATCTTATTTGTGTTCTTCTTTGTAGTTCTGGTATTACGATCACTTCGAGATTGGTAGACCAGTTAGTATATATAGCACTGAACAACCAGTATGGCCAGCAGGCATTCGCTGGATTACTGAAAATACAGATTATGTGCATTGTATGACCAAAGTGATATCTCTTTACCGGCATCGATTTGACACATTAACCGCCTATGAGGATAGTGTATAATTATTAAATTAAAATTTAAAAATATATTATTGTGGCTACCATTTATTACTTGTTGAATGTCAAATAGGTTGTTTGGCAACCTCCAAATGTGGCACAAGAAGTGAGAGATGATGAACGTGTCCGCAGTCTCCATAGGTATTATATCATGTACAACAGATCTATCATATTTCATACAGCGGATCGTATTTTGTGACAGTTCGGACTGAAACAGATGATACCCCTGGAGCCTTTTGTAATCCCCCTGATTTTTCATAAATTTAAAATTCGGATTTATCACAATTTTCTGGAATTTTTCTGTAATTAAATACAAGTGTTTTAATTACTAAAGGATTTTTAAATGTTAATAAATAATATTAAAATATTATTAAAATAATATTTTATGGTGTAAAATAAAAAACTAGACATAGGGTATTTTTCCGGGAATTTATTGGACCCCGGGTGATTTTTAAACACCTAAAAAGCTATTTATTTATTTTGTATTTATTTTTTATTAATAGATTATTTATAAACCAACCCGGCCCAATAACCCCGGCCCAGCCCGCTCCCTACCGGGTCGGGTCGGGTTCAACCGCCGCCCGACCCGCACCCTGAGAACCCGACCCGCCACCCTTTCTCTTCCAACTGACCCGACGCCTGACCTCCCCGCCGCCACCGGCCGCCGCCTGGCCTCCCGTCGCCTCCCCAGCTCCTCCTCTCCCCGCAACCGACGTCTTCTCGCTTCGCCTCCCCCTCGCCGGTCGCCGTTCCCTCTCCCTAACTCCTCTCTATAAAACCCGTCGACCCCGCTGCCTCGCAGGCTGTCGACCTCCTCCAGCTCCGACCGCCATCCGCCGTGCTCCTTGCCTCGCCGTCCTCCATAGAACCCCGCACCAAGCCGCCTCCCTCCGGTCTTCCCTCTCCCTCAAGCCCCCACCTCTCCGACGAGTCAGCGCCTCCGCCTCCGCAGAGCTCGAGCGCCGGCCACGACCCAGCACCGCATCCCTCCTCCGCACGGCTCCGCCCCTCCCCGCCTCCGTCGACCGAGCTCGATGCCCTAGCAGCAGGCCGCAGCCCTCCAGTCCGCTGCCCAGCACGCCGCCGGCCGCCTGCGCTGCCCAGCCCGCCGCCTCCGGCCGTCCGAGAGCCGCCGCCTCGCCGCCAGACTTTGTCGAGAGCCGCTCGCCTCCGCCGTGCTCAGCCAGCACCGGCCAGAGCCTAGAAACCCTAAACCTAATTTGGACTCGTGTCGGACACAGTGTCCAGGACACAGGACACGAAACGGATACGAAAACCCGGTTTCGCGGAGCACACTTCAGGTACTTGTATCTTCTTGCTCGTAGCTCGGATTTTGATTCCGTAAATTGCAATGCGTAGCCTGTATGACCCTCTCGGTGCCCGGACAAACCGCTCGGGGCATCGCGTCCTGAGGTGATCGCGAACCGCGATCCAAAACAGGAAAAAACCAACGCCTGTTTCACCCCGGAACCGAGTATGCTCCGCCAAACGGGACGACTTGGTCGCACGCGGTCTTCACCGATACGTTCGCGTCGTTGATACGGACGTGCGAGATTTTGCAGAAGCTGATTCGGATGTGCGTGCACACCGGAATCAGTGCGTATCCGCGGACACCGCCCCGTATCTGTACTTTCTGGTTCTTGCTGTAACTTAGTGTACACACGTCGGATCGAGACAAAACTTGCGCCATCGGACTCGTAGCAATACGCTGGTCCTGTGGGTCAAGTTTGGTTCGATTCTGAGAACGTTGACAAAATCGCGTGTCGTGGGCCCCACCGGCTCCACTCAACGGGCGATTTTGAGATCGGCTCATCGGAATCCAATTCTGGAAGTTCCGTTGGGTTCGTATCATCGTTCTTGACCTGTTGACACTAAGTTGGACTGATTTGGAGACCTTTAACCCTGACTCGTTTTTCGGTGCAAAGCGGCCCACATCTGGACCCCGCCTTGACCCGAAAATGACGTTTTTGCCCTTGTCTCCAAATTGGACTCAAGGACATGCGTTTCTAGCTGATTAATATTTTCTAGATCTGATGGTGATGTTTGTTTCAGCAGCCGGAGTACTGCCTGCAAATCCAGCTATTGCCAGAGCTACACTTGGAGCTGAAAACCCAGGCAAGTGTACCTTGCCAATCTCTGCAATTTTGCTATTTATTTCCTTGACATATATACATTATTTTACATGCTTGACCTAGGACCGTGTGACTTACTTAGCGTCCGATTACAGTCGGGTACCAACATCGTACGCGGTGTTGTGTAAAGTCATCTAGAGATGGATACCTATACTTCTCGTACTTGACTTATCAAGTACTTTATACCCAGGATACCTGACACTATTCATGATACAGAATCGTCCTGATATATTCATGGTGATTCTGTATAGGATACAGATTTTTATGACTTATTCCTTTGCTTATATATTATATGACTAGATGCATTAGTTATGATCCTGTATGGCATGGACATGAGACGTCGTGGACATGAGATGCATGATTACATTGGGTGGGAAGAGTCACACAAACTACAGGTTGATTATATATATATTATGCCGGCGTCTTAGTCTCACTACGAGCTAGACCACCACATGATATCACTGCTACCGGCTCCCCGACACAGAGCTTGTAGTGGTTTCAGCCTGAGTTCTAGTGCTACTCTTATCTTGCATATCACTTAGATGGTTATATAGTCTACCTTATTATTTCATTTATTTTCTGCACTGCATTATATTTTGGCTTGTGTTTTCTGTACCTTGCTATGTCCCCTGAGGACCTGGAATGGATTATGTCCCCAGGATTAGCAGACGAGTTCGAGATATACAGGACAGGAGCATTAGCAGGAGCAGAAGCAGGAACAGGAGTAGGCACTGGAGCAGTACCCGATCCAGTAGACGAGTGATCTCTTGGGGTATCTTCTGAGTATTTACTGTCTCCATACTCAGTATTTTCTGTGGTTATCTTATTTCTTGTATCTGACAGTTGTATCTGACTTGTATCGAGCTTGTTCCCCGAATGATTTACTTGAGACTTGATGTTGATGTTTATATTTCTTTTGTTGATATTGATATATTCTTCGGTGGATGAGATTAGCCAAACCCTGATTATTGTTGAAATACAGCTTAAGTATGCCCCGATGGATCCATTAAATTGGGTTTGTCCATCGGTGCGTGCTGCTGGCCATTATCACGCGTCCGGTCCCTCGGTATTTTGGGACTGGGGCGTGACATAGTTTTTGTGGTGGCCCATGCAGGTCTACGACTAAATTGTTCGGTTTCAACTTAGGGACCGAACAGGCCTGCAATAAAATAGGATAAGTTTTAAGGATCTCATCCACTTGCTTGAAACGTTCTTGATATCTATATCGGATTCGAATCAATTTCTTGAATTGCATCCTGCCTTGATTCCTGTACGCCTCTTATTGTTTATTTTGGTTGCAGAGTTATGAATTCACAAGCAACCGATGAGACTCATGCAATATCACCACGAGACGTTTTGGTAACCAACGAAGATGAAGTAACAATAGTGGATGGAGGACAATCAGCTCAACAACACAGTCAAGTGAATCAGCATGCCTCAGGAATCCAGCAAAATAACATTCCAACATCGACGCAATATACTCCACCAATGCCCGTATTCCCACAAGGGCAGGATATGGACGGGCATCAGATATTACAAATGATCTATGCAATGATGCAAGCTCAACAACAAATTCAACAAGAGGCTCTGCGTCAGGAGGCAGAGAACTTGAGGAGCAGCCTAGTAAGCACACTGGAGCAGGCAGATTTACCAGTACGACGGCCAATGACGGGCTCTATCGCAGACTTCTGCCAGCTGAAACCCCGTACCTTCTCAAGCAAGGAGGAGCCTACTGAAGTTCATGAGTGGCTCACCAACACTCAACATCAATTGGAAGCAGCTGAGATTCCACAAGAACGTTGGATGACTGCCGTCAGAATGTAATTGACGGACAATGCTCATCACTGGTGGCTATCTGAGGAGACCAGGCTCGGACCAGACCGAGTCACTTGGGAAGAGTTTTCTAGACTCTTTCAAGAGATGTACATTCCAGCCATTGCTCGATCAGAACTTCGGGACAAGTTCAATCACCTCACTCAGGATGCTAAGACGGTGGAAGAATACAACGCTGAGTTCATTCGTCTGAGTCGTTTTGCCCCTACCTTGATTCAGACAGAAGAAGAGAAGGCCGAGAAGTTCTTCGACGGACTAAACATTGAGCTACAGAAATTAATTGGATCCGTTGCTCCTACATCCTACCCGGACGTCCTTGCTGCAGCACGACGCATAGAGCGCATCATCAGGAGAGAGACCAGTCTGAAGCGATCATCCACATCAGCACCACCACAGGAAGAAGCTACAAAAAGACTTCACAGTCACCAGCCACCAGAAGCATCTCCACGGGCAATACCTGTCTGTCTATATTGTCGTAAGCGAGGCCATAAAGAGATCGAGTGCAGACGAAAGAAGAGATTATGCATAATTTGCGGATCCAGTCAGCATTTATTAAAGGAATGCCCTGAGCATCGAGACAGAGCACCAAAGGGTAACCAGCAAGCGAGGCCAGCCTATCCAGCATTAGGAGCACCGCAAACGGAAGTTCAAGAAGTCCTACCACCAGCTTCAGGAGGGTATCAGCCGAGGCCACCCTTGATACCCCAGGCACTGCTCTTCCAGCAGGCACAACAGCAGCAGAGGAATCGACGACAAGGACGCGGACAAGCCCTGACGATGACCTTGGAGAATGTGCAGAACCATGGAATAGCTAATACGCGTAAGTTTTGTAGTTCCGTTTCTAGCATTTCTTTAGTTCGTGCCTGCTGGTTCGTGACCCTAGACTTACCCTGATATTTTTTTTTAAATGCTAATCTAGTGATAACTTAGAATTGTTAATTATGTTTTTAAAGAATAACTTAGAATGTTTTAGAAATGTTAACCTGTTATGTTTTTAAAGGATAAACTGGTTTTCTACAACTGTAATCTTCTAGATTTTCCACATTTGGGAAATTCATAAATGCTTGGGGAAAATAACTTTTCCTAGGTGTCCCTCTCAACCTTGATTTTCTGATTCAAATAAATTTTGCAGCCGTGTCATCTCTATTGACCGGTTATTCTTTGATTGCGAGGACGCAATCATCTTAAGGGGGGTATATTGTAATCCCCCTGATTTTTTATAATTTTAAAATTTGGATTTATCACAATTTTCTGGAATTTTTCTGTAATTAAATACAAGTGTTTTAATTACTAAAGGATTTTTAAATGTTAATAAATAATATTAAAATATTATTAAAATAATATTTTATGGTGTAAAATGAAAAACTAGACATAGGGTATTTTTTCGGGAATTTATTGGACCCCGGGTGATTTTTAAACACCTAAAAAGCTATTTATTTATTTAGTTATTTATTTTGTATTTATTTATTATTAATAGATTATTTATAAACCAATCCGGCCCAATAACCCCGGCCCAGCCCGCTCCCTACCGGGTCGGGTCGGGTTCAACCGCCGCCCGACCCGCACCCTGAGAACCCGACCCGCCACCCTTTCTCTTCCAACTGACCCGACGCCTGACCTCCCCGCCGCCACCGGCCGCCGCCTGGCCTCCCGTCGCCTCCCCAGCTCCTCCTCTCCCCGCAACCGACGTCTCCTCGCTTCGCCTCCCCCTCGCCGGTCGCCGTTCCCTCTCCCTAACTCCTCTCTATAAAACCCGTCGACCCCGCTGCCTCGCCGGCTGTCGACCTCCTCCAGCTCCGACCGCCACCCGCCGTGCTCCTGGCCTCGCCGTCCTCCATAGAACCCCGCACCAAGCCGCCTCCCTCCGGTCTTCTCTCTCCCTCAAGCCCCCACCTCTCCGACGAGTCAGCGCCTCCGCCTCCGCAGAGCTCGAGCGCCGGCCACGACCCAGCACCGCATCCCTCCTCCGCACGGCTCCGTCCCTCCCTGCCTCCGTCGACCGAGATCGATGCCCTAGCAGCAGGCCGCAGCCCTCCAGTCCGCTGCCCAGCACGCAGCCGGCCGCCTGCGCTGCCCAGCCCGCCGCCTCCGGCCGTCCGAGAGCCGCCGCCTCGCCGCCAGACTTTGCCGAGAGCCGCTCGCCTCCGCCGTGCTCAGCTAGCACCGGCCAGAGCCTAGAAACCCTAAACCTAATTTGGACTCGTGTCGGACACAGTGTCCAGGACACAGGACACGAAACGGATACGAAAACCCAGTTTCGCGGAGCATACTTCAGGTACTTGTATCTTCTTGCTCGTAGCTCGGATTTTGATTCCGTAAATTGCAATGCGTAGCCTGTATGACCCTCTCCGTGCCCGGACAAACCGCTCGGGGCATCGCATCCTGAGGTGATCGCGAACCGCGATCCAAAACAGGAAAAAACCAACGCCTGTTTCACCCCGAAACTGAGTACGCTCCGCCAAACGGGACGACTTGGTCGCACGCGGTCTTCACCGATATGTGCGCGTCGTTGATACGGACGTGCGGGATTTCGCAGAAGCTGATTCGGATGTGCGTGCACACCGGAATCAGTGCGTATCCGCGGACACCGCCCCATATCCGTACTTTCTGGTTCTTGCTGTAACTTAGTGTACACATGTCGGATCGAGACGAAACTTGCACCATCGGACTCGTAGCAATACGCTGGTCCTGTGGGTCAAGTTTGGTTCGATTCTGAGAACGTTGACAAAATCGCGTGTCGTGGGCCCCACCGGCTCCACTCAACGGGCGATTTTGAGATCGGCTCATCGGAATCCAATTCTGGAAGTTCCGTTGGGTTCGTATCATCGTTCTTGACCTGTTGACACTAAGTTGGACTGATTTGGAGACCTTTGACCCTGACTCGTTTTTCGGTGCAAAGCGGCCCACATTTGGACCCCGCCTTGACCCGAAAATAACGTTTTTGCCCTTGTCTCTAAATTGGACTCAAGGACAGGCGTTTCTAGCTGATTAATATTTTCTGGATCTGATGGTGATATTTGTTTCAGCAGCCGGAGTACTGCCTGCAAATCCAGCTATTGCCAGAGCTACACTTGGAGCTGAAAACCCAGGCAAGTGTACCTTGCCAATCTCTGTAGTTTTGCTATTTATTTCCTTGACATATATACATTATTTTACATGCTTGACCTAGGACCGTGTGACTTACTTAGCCTTCGATTACAGTCTGGTACCAACATCGTACGCGGTGTTGTGTAAAGTCATCTAGAGATGGATACCTATACTTCTCGTACTTGACTTATCAAGTACTTTATACCCAGGACACCTGACACTATTCATGATACAGAATCATCCTGATATATTCATGGTGATTCTGTATAGGATACAGATTTTTATGACTTATTCCTTTGCTTATATATTATATGACTTGATACATTAGTTATGATCCTGTATGGCATGGACATGAGACGTCGTGGACATGAGATGCATGATTACATTGGGTGGGAAGAGTCACACAAACTACAGGTTGATTATATATATATTATGCCGGCGTCTTAATCTCACTACGAGCTAGACAACCACATGATATCACTGCTACCGGCTCCCCGACACAGAGCTTGTAGTGGTTTCAGCCTGAGTTCTAGTGCTACTCTTATCTTGCATATCACTTAGATGGTTATATAGTCTACCTTATTATTTCATTTATTTTCTGTACTGCATTATATTTTGGCTTGTGTTTTCTGTACCTTGCTATGTCCCCTGAGGACCTGGAATGGATTATGTCCCCAGGATTAGCAGACGAGTTCGAGATATACAGGACAGGAGCATTAGCAGGAGCAGAAGCAGGAACAGGAGCAGGCACTGGAGCAGTACCCGATCCAGTAGACGAGTGATCTCTTGGGGTATCTTCTGAGTATTTACTGTCTCCATACTCAGTATTTTCTGTGGTTATCTTATTTCTTGTATCTGACAGTTGTATCAGACTTGTATCGGGCTTGTTCCCCGAATTATTTACTTGAGACTTGATGTTGATGTTTATATTCCTTTTGTTGATATTGATATATTCTTCGGTGGATGAGATTAGCTGTCACGCCCCAGTCCCAAAATGCCGAGGGACTGGAGAAGCGTGAGCAATGGCCAGCAGCACGCACCGATGGATAACCCAATTTAATGGATCCATCAGGGCATGCTTAAGCTGTAATCTAGCAGTACTAAGTACAAGTCTCAGGTATTTCTAATCTCATCCACAGAAAAGTCACAGATTAAAAGCCAGAAATTATGCAATGGAAATAAATACTGATATCTCAAATAAGCTATCTCGGGAACAAATCCGAGAATTAGTCTGTTACATTTAAGAAAAGACAGGAATTTAAAATGCTGGAAATGGAAATACTGTATAACTGAAGCTGGTGCTCAGGTGAAGTCTTCGGCCACTATCTCGTCCCCTGTTCCTTGTTCTGCTCCAAGGAGTGCTCCTGTACCGTACACCTCGAGGTAGTCCTCTGCAGCTATACCTGGGGACATAGTCCATTCCAGGTCCTCAGGGGACATAACAAGGTACAGAAAAATACAAGCCAAAATATATGCAGTGCAGCAATAAAATAAACAGCAGGGTAAATATATAAACCAGCTAGTGATATGCATGTGAGAGTTTAGTCATACTCAGGCTGACTACTACAGGATCAGTGTCGAAGAAACCATAGCAGTATTTTCTCGAGGAGCCAGTAAGGAACCAAAGCTCTGTATCAGAGTCTAAGGCACCGCCAGATATAAGTATTTATATTATATTATATTCAGCCTTGATATGACAATACTCTCCCCACCCCATGAAATCTCACGTCACAGTTCCAGAATATATCAGGTACCAGTCACGCAAGTTTGAACTAATGCAACGAGTCAGGCTAGAATCTAAGCATTTAAACGGAAAATGACATGAAAATGTAACCTATACGGAATCACCCAGTATATGTCAGGTAATTCCGTCACATGAATAGTGTCAGGTGTTCTGGGTTAAGCAGTTAAACAAGTTACATGGGAGTCTACCAGAAATCAAGTAAAATACTATAACCAGAAATATCTGAGAATTGACAAGCTTTATGTTCCTACTGTTGCAAAATTAACCAAGAAAATATATATCAAGCTGCAGGGTTTGGCAATGTATACTTGCCCTCTGATGTATAACTAAGTCCAGGAATTATTTAGCAAGACTGCAAGTTTTGGCGAGGTACACTTGCCTGTGGTTCCGGCTATGTTCGCGGTTCTGACTTCGGCGGGGATTGTAGGCGGAGGTCGGGGGTGGACGTGGGTGCCGGAGTGGGCGGGGCGGAGTCGTGGCCGCGGGCGGGGCGGAGTCGTGGCCGCGGGCGGGGCGGCGGAAATCGCGGGGACGGGGGCTGGGTAACTAGCGGGTCGGCGGGTTCGGGTCGGGCGGCGGCGGATCCGACCCGACCCGCGGGGAGTTGGGCTGGGTCTGAGTTCGGGCTGTTGGGCCGGGCTGGGCCGGCCCAACGGGCTGGGGGGCCAAAAATAAAAAGATAATAATAATAATAATAATAATAAAATCAGGAAATTAATTAATTAATAGGTAAATACTTTTTAGGCATTTAAAAATAGGTCCGGGGCCCGATAAATTCCAGAAAAATTGCCCTAAGTCAAGTTTTTCATTTTACATCCAAAAATATTATTTTTATAATATTTTAATACTGTTTATTATCAATTAAAAATCATTGAATAATAAAAACCCTGTTTTTAAATTACAGAAAATTTCCAAAAAATTCCAGAAAATTGTGAAAAATCTAATTTTTAAAATTTTAAAAATTTAGGGGGTTTACAATCTACCCCCCTTAAGAGGATTGCGTCCTCGCAATCAAAGAATAACCGGTCAGCAGAGATGACACGGTCGCAGGTATCGTTTGAAAACACATCACAAGAGGCTTAGGGAAATACCGTTTCCCAAAAAAATCGAAAGTTATACACTTTCCAGGAAGATCTAGTTAAAACTGTAACTTTTATCAAAACCAGGTTATTATTAACAAGTTGCAAATTTACTAGGTTGGGGCTGAGGTCACGAACCAATAGGCACGAACTACAACAAGACTAAAAACGGATAACTATAAATCACTTACTCGCATCGGCTTCCTGCACAGCTACCGCGTAAGCTTGCTCTCGTCCTTGAGGTAGATTTCTCTGCTGTTGCTGAGCTTGCTGGTAGGGTGCTGCTCGAGGCGCTGGTGGAGTTTGCTGGTTCGCCCTTGGTGCTCCTTCTCTTCGCTCAGGGCAGTCTCTTACTGCATGCTGTCTGGATCCGCAGCCTAAGCATAGTCCGAGTTTACGTCTACATTCCTTCTCGACATGGCCTATCTTGCCGCAGTGGTAACAGGTAGGAAGGTAGAAGGCTTTTGGTGCTGCTGCTGGTGGTGAGCTTACTTGTTGACGCTTTGCAGACTCCTCTTGTGCTGCTTTGGCTGGTGCGGATGGGGACGGCCGCTTCAGTCTGGTCTCTCTCTTGGTGACGCGCTCTATGCGTCGAGCCGCGGCAAGAACGTCCGAGTACGATGTTGGTGCGACGGACCCAATTAGTTTCTGCAGCTCAATGTTCAGTCCGTCGAAGAATTTCTCGGCCTTCTCTTCCTCAGTCGGGATCAGTGTTGGGGCGAAGCGGCTCAACCGAATGAACTCAGCGTTGTACTCTTCCACCGTCATAGCCTCCTGAGTGAGGCGATTGAACTTGTCCCGCAGTTCTGATCGAGCGATGGCAGGTATGTACATCTCCTGGAAGAGTTTGGAGAACTCCTCCCAAGTGACTCGGTCTGGTCCGAGCCGTGTCTCCTCAGACAACCACCAGTGATGGGCGTTGTCCGTTAATTGCATTCGGACGGCAGTCATCCAGCGTTTCCGTGGAAGTTCAGCTGCTTCAAGTTGATGCCGAATATTTGTGAGCCACTCGTGAACTTCTGTGGGCTCCTCCTTGCCAGAAAAAGTGCGGGGCTTCAGTTGGCGGAAGTCAGTGATTGAGCCTGTAGTTGGCCGTCGAGCTGGTAGGTTGGCCTGCTCTAGTGCAGTCACAATGCTGTCCCTCAAGAAATTAGTTTCGCGACGCTGAGTCTCGTGCTGGACTTGTTGTTGTGCTTGCATCATCGCGTAGATCATCTGAAATATTTGCTGCCCGTCGATCGGCTGTCCTGGTGGGAACACGGGCATTGGTGGGACAAACTGCGGCGGAGGTGGGATGTCGTCGCGCCAGAATCGGGAGGTAGGTTGACCTGCTTGCTGGCTCTGTTGAGTTGTGGGGATTCCTCCGACTGGTGTCACGTCGTCGTCGTAGGTGACACCTGTAGCTTGTGGCGTTCTGACGGGAGTTTCGTTGCATTCTTGTTGGTCCATTTCCCTGTATCCAAAATAACCAATAAGAGGCACACAGGAAACAAGGCAAGATGCAAGTTCAAGTTAGTTCGAATACGATACAGATATCAAAAACGATTCAAGCAAGTGGATGAGATCCTAAAACTTATCCTATCTTATCGCAGGCCTGTTCGGTCCCTAAGTTGAAATCGAATAATTTAGTCGTAGACCTGCATGGGCCACCACAAAAACCATGTCACGCCCCAGTCCCAAAATGCCGAGGGACTGGAGAAGCGTGAGCAATGGCCAGCAGCACGCACCGATGGATAACCCAATTTAATGGATCCATCAGGGCATGCTTAAGCTGTAATCTAGCAGTACTAAGTACAAGTCTCAGGTATTTCTAATCTCATCCACAGAAAAGTCACAGATTAAAAGCCAGAAATTATGCAATGGAAATAAATACTGATATCTCAAATAAGCTATCTCGGGAACAAATCCGAGAATTAGTCTGTTACATTTAAGAAAAGACAGGAATTTAAAATGCTGGAAATGGAAATACTGTATAACTGAAGCTGGTGCTCAGGTGAAGTCTTCGGCCACTATCTCGTCCCCTGTTCCTTGTTCTGCTCCAAGGAGTGCTCCTGTACCGTACACCTCGAGGTAGTCCTCTGCAGCTATACCTGGGGACATAGTCCATTCCAGGTCCTCAGGGGACATAACAAGGTACAGAAAAATACAAGGCAAAACATATGCAGTGCAGCAATAAAATAAACAGCAGGGTAAATATATAAACCAGCTAGTGATATGCATGTGAGAGTTTAGTCATACTCAGGCTGACTACTACAGGATCAGTGTCGAAGAAACCATAGCAGTATTTTCTCGAGGAGCCAGTAAGGAACCAAAGCTCTGTATCAGAGTCTAAGGCACCGCCAGATATAAGTATTTATATTATATTATATTCAGCCTTGATATGACAATACTCTCCCCACCCCATGAAATCTCACGTCACAGTTCCAGAATATATCAGGTACCAGTCACGCAAGTTTGAACTAATGCAACGAGTCAGGCTAGAATCTAAGCATTTAAACGGGAAATGACAAGAAAATGTAACCTATACGGAATCACCCAGTATATGTCAGGTAATTCCGTCACATGAATAGTGTCAGGTGTTCTGGGTTAAGCAGTTAAACAAGTTACATGGGAGTCTACCAGAAATCAAGTAAAATACTATAACCAGAAATATCTGAGAATTGACAAGCTTTATGTTCCTACTGTTGCAAAATTAACCAAGAAAATATATATCAAGCTGCAGGGTTTGGCAATGTATACTTGCCCTCTGATGTATAACTAAGTCCAGGAATTATTTAGCAAGACTGCAAGTTTTGGCGAGGTACACTTGCCTGTGGTTCCGGCTATGTTCGCGGTTCTGACTTCGGCGGGGATTGTAGGCGGAGGTCGGGGGTGGACGTGGGCGCCGGAGCGGGCGGGGCGGAGTCGTGGCCGCGGGCGGGGCGGAGTCGTGGCCGCGGGCGGGGCGGCGGAAACCGCGGGGACGGGGGCTGGGTAACTAGCGGGTCGGCGGGTTCGGGTCGGGCGGCGGCGGATCCAACCCGACCCGCGGGGAGTTGGGCTGGGTCTGAGTTCGGGCTGTTGGGCCGGGCTGGGCCGGCCCAACGGGCTGGGGGGCCGAAAATAAAAAGATAATAATAATAATAATAATAATAAAATCAGGAAATTAATTAATTAATAGGTAAATACTTTTTAGGCATTTAAAAATAGGTCCGGGGCCCGATAAATTCCAGAAAAATTGCCCTAAGTCCAGTTTTTCATTTTACATCCAAAAATATTATTTTTATAATATTTTAATACAGTTTATTATCAATTAAAAATCATTGAATAATTAAAACCCTGTTTTTAAATTACAGAAAATTTCCAGAAAATTCCAGAAAATTGTGAAAAATCCAATTTTTAAAATTTTAAAAATTCAGGGGGTTTACATTAGCCAAACCCTGATTATTGTTGAAATACAGCTTAAGTATGTCCCGATGGATCCATTAAATTGGGTTTGTCCATCGGTGCGTGCTGCTGGCCATTATCACGCGTCCGGTCCCTCGGTATTTTGGGACTGGGGCGTGACACCTTTGGCTTCTAGCAGTACAAAATCAGCATGACAGTGACACATCCCAGAGTTACGAGACCACATCCCAGAGCAACGATGCCACGCCACAGGGTGCTTCTCAACAATAGGATTAGAATTAATACATGCAGGAGACTGCCACTTCGTTGTTTGGCTCACCCAGCCTTGATCCAGACTCCCATTTATATTTGCCACCACCGGAGGGTACAGAGGAAAGGAGAGATAGGCTAGGTCTTAGGCGAGTTGATCGTATAAATTATAGAAGAGATGACAGAGGGGGCTAGTAATTTTGTTGGTATCCATAAATAAATGTATGACAATATTTTGTTGGTCTTACAATTTCAGTAATATGATGTTTATTTTATTCGAAAGTTCAGCAACTTCAATTACAACATTGTAACAACGTTAAATCAAAATGATAATTACTCAAAAAGGATACAATAATGATATTCACTGCCTCGGTTGGTTTCTACAACTCCTTTTGTTGTGTCCCAGCCTGCCACAATTACTGCAACGAAGATCTCTTGTCGACGGTTCTCTTGTCATTATACGATTCTTCTTCGGTCTGCCAGCTCTACGTCCAAGAAGTGGTACTCCAATTTGACCTCTTATAGGTTCACTTTGTGGATTATAGGGGACTGGAATCGGTTCCATACATGGCATGTATACAGCTCTAAGTGTTGCAACAGAAAATTCAACAGGATAAAAACTTTCAACTGGTACGTTAGAAGAATGACATGTAAAGCAAGCATGTTCACATGGTAATAGAGTATGTTGCCATCGACCACAAGTACAACAATTATGGTCTAGTTCAACCACATAACATCTACTTGTTTCATGATCCCATATTTCAAATTTATTATTATTAAAAAGCAATAATTGAAAATGGTGTGACTCCCGTCTAATACGTGCTATAGTGTTCATCATCCTTGGACAAAACTCTGTTTCCATCTTTTCAGCATTTGTTCGATGCTTGTCGTGAAGTGTTATTATTTTTGCTCTAATACCATCAAGCAATGTTGATCTAGGTTTGTCACGCAAACTTTTAATCCAATTGTTAAAACATTCAGCAATGTTCGAAGTATTAATATCTAATCGTGGGCACGGTGCATAAGCTGTTATCCAGTGAGAAAAATTACGGTTTTCATCGCTTGACCCTACAATCCAATCGAAAACATTTACATCTGCAGATTTAATTTTTTTCAACCAACCATTGGCATCAACCTCATTATAAGATCGGGCAAGTTTGTCTAACCATTGTAGATATGTCGGTGTACGAGGACACATATTTTTAAATTTTATTTAAAATATTGAATACAAAAAAAGTGGGAAGAGTTTGGAAAAACTGTTCTTCCACGAATTAATCCTTTCTGTTTATCAGATATAAATGAAATACTATCCCAACGTTCAAAATAAGTTTTG
This sequence comes from Iris macrosiphon, assembly GCA_036927795.1. Classification (NCBI taxonomy): domain Eukaryota; kingdom Viridiplantae; phylum Streptophyta; class Magnoliopsida; order Asparagales; family Iridaceae; genus Iris; species Iris macrosiphon. Next base: position 162,661,510 of record JAYESA010000014.1, read on the forward strand.
TAAGCCACCTGATTTTCAGGAATTATTAATTTGGACTTTTCATAATATTCTGGAATTTTCTGTAATTAAATTCAGGATTTTAATTTTTAAATGATTTTTAAATGATGATAAATTATATTCAAATATTATAAAAATAATATTTTTGGGTGTAAAATGAAAAACTAAACTTAGGGTAATTTTTCTGGAATTTATTGGGCCCCGGACCTATTTTTAAACACCTCAAAACTGTTTTTATTATCCTAAAACTATTATTTATTTATTATTGATTGATTGATTGATTTAATTAATTATTAAACCCAAACCCATAGCCCAGCCCATCGGCCCAGCCCAATCGGCCCAGCCCAACCGGCCCAGCCCAAGGCTCCCTAGCTATCGGGTCGGGTCGGGTCCGCCCTATCGAACCCGACCCGCACCCGCCCGCGAGCCCCTCTCCCCTGACCCGGTCGAACCCCCGCGTCTCCCGCCGGATCCGCCGGCCGCTCCGCCCGCTCCGCTCCACCCGGCCACGCCTCCCCTCGCCTTCGACTTCCCCGCCACGACGCCCGCCCCACTCGCACCCTCTCCTCTCCTCCTCCCCTATAAAGGAGCCCTAACCCCTCTCTTCTCCGGCCAATTTCCTCCCCCGCCACCACCGCAAATCACCACCGGCTCCGCCTCCGGCCACCGCCCTCCTCGCCTCGCCGCCATCCCCGCCCACCTCAGCCGAGCCCAGCTCCTTCCTCCCCGCGCCAGCGCCGCACGGCTCACCCAAGCCCTAGCAGCAGCTCCTTCCTCCCGCGCGTCGCCGCCGTGCTCCACCTCCGGCCGCCTCCCGCGCGTCGCCGCCGCCTCCGCCAGCGTCGCCCCCAGCTGCCCTCGACCCCCTCCGGCCAGCCTCCCCCGCCGCAGTGCCGCCGGAACCCCGGCAGAACCCCCAAACCCTAACCCTAGGTCTCTGTGTATCGGACACGTGTCGGACACGGAATATTCTGGATTTTCGGACCCTGTTCAGGTACGCGTATCTCCCTGCTCGTTTACCCATTTTCGATTCTGTCTTTTGTATCGCGAACCCTGCATGACCCCCTCGGTGCCCGTGCAACCCGCTCGGGACATCGCGTCCTGTGGCGATCGCGAACTGCGATCCAAAAACAGGAAAAATAACGCCCCGATTCACCCTAGAACTGGGTACGCCCCGCCAAACGGGACGACTTGGTCGCGTGCGGTCTTCACAGATACGTGTGCACCGTCGATACGGACGTGCGAGATTTTGCAGAAGTCGATTCGGATGTGCGTGCATACCGGAATCAACGCGTATCCGCGGACACCGTCCCGTATCCGCCCTTTCTAGAATACGTCCTAACTTTGTGTACACACGTCGGATCAAAACGAAACTTGCGCCATCGGACTCGTAGCGATATGTTGGTCCTGTGACCCAATATTGGTTCGATTTTGAGAACGTTAACAAAATCGCGTGTCGTGGGCCCCATAGGCTCCACCCGACGGGCAATTTTGTGACCGGCTCATCGGAATCCAATTCTGGAAGTTCCGTTGGGTTCGTATCATCGTTCATGAACTGTTAACACTAATTTGGACAGATTTGGAGACCTTTGACCCTGACACATTTCTCGGTGCAAAGCGGGCCCACATGTGGACCCCGTTTTGACCCGAAATTATCATTTTTGTCCTTGTCTACAAATTGGACTCAAGGACAGGCGTTTCTAGCTGATTGATATTTTCTGGATCTTATGGTGATGTTTGTTTCAGCAACTGGAGTACGGCCTGCAAATCCCGCTGAAGTCAAAGCCACAATTGGAGCCGAAACCACAGGCAAGTGTACCTTGCCAAACCCTGCAGCTTGCTACTTATTCCAATTCCTGTTATAGTACTTGCTTGAGTTCTTTGTGTAAATATATATAAACTTGTTTAACTGTTCAACCCAGGACCGAGTGACTTTACTTAGCGTCCGATTACTAGTCGGGTGCCAACCCCGTACGCGGAGTTGTGTAACGTCACATAGAGATGGATATCGAGACCCTATGTATTCTCGTACTTGTTTTATCAAGTACAACATAGCCCAGGACACTTGATACTATTCATGAGACAGAGTCTTTCTGAGACATTCAAGGTAATTCTGTATAGGATACATATTTTATGACATAGATATTACATGCATAGACATTGGATTCATAGCTATCAGACTCGCTGCATTAGTTATAATCGTGTGTGACATGGACATGAGGCATCGTGGACATGAGACGTATGATTTCATTGGGTGGGGAGAGACACACAGGCTACAAGCTGATCTCATATATATATAAAACATTGTATAGTTCATAGTATAATTCATAGTTATTGCTGCTACCGGCTCCCCGACACAGAGCTTGTAGTGGCTTCAGCCTGAGTTCTAGTGATGCTCTCAACTTGCATATCACTTAGTTGGTTACATAGTTTACCCTGCTGTTTCATTTAATTTCGGCACTGCTTATATTTTGGCATGAGCTTTCTTGTACCTTGCTATGTCCCCTGAGGACCTGGATCCGGATTATGTCCCCAGGTATAGCTGAAGAGAACTACCCCGAGGTGTACGAAACAGGAGCACTTCTCGGAACAGAACAGGAACCTGAGGACGAGATCGTGGCAGAAGACTTCTCCTGAGTACCGGCTCCATATACTCAGTATTTCTATTTCCAGTTGATTTATTTTCTGTCTATTTGCATTCGATGTACCAGACATATTCTCGGATTGTTCCCGAGTCACTTATTTGAGATTGCTTATTTATTCTATTGTATTATTTCTGGCATTTAATCTGTGATTATCTGTTGTGGATGAGATTAGTATAGACTGTGACTTGTACTGTTGGATCTATTTATTGTTAGACTACAGCTTAAGCATGCCCTGATGGATCCATTAAATTGGGTTGTCCATCGGTGCGTGCTGCTGGCCATTGCCACGTGTCCAGTCCCTCGGCATTTTGGGACTGGGGCGTGACAAGTTTCGAAAGACATTTTCAAACAGTTTAAAAACCATGTCCACGACTCAGTATTTTTATTCTCAACAACACAATAAGCGATATGATATAGTTGATAGTTTGGATCGTGGGCATAAGCAACAAATAAATTACCTTAGAATCTAGATGTAAGAAAAGTAGCATCAATACTAATAACAGGTAAACAACCACTTAAGAAACCATCCATACAAGCCTTGAAACAAATAAATATTCTTTGAAAGATATTATTTTCTACAGTTTTTAAAAAACATTTGCTACCGGAATTTGTTTCCATAATTGTAAAACAATATTTCTCAAGACTACCATACGCATCAACGTAACTGCCGTTAATATCAGATAATGCAAGTTCCCTAGCTCTCCAAGCTTTGGAATATGTAATATGTATCCGATGTTCTCTAAGTATATCGTGTAAAATGTGTGCCGGACTATACGAGTTGTTATCTCTAATTTTACCAATTATTTTATTTCTTACCCATGCGATGGTGGCTAGTGGATGGTGCCCTCCTGTAAATCCACCTAAACATGAATGTCTATATTCAAATGTACGAATTTTAAATGTACTACCATCACCAATAGCTTTAGCGTATACTCTCCAACAACAGTTTGGAGAATCACAAGTATACACAATTCTTTGATGATTGTTATGTTTAGATGAACAACTAAATTTATATGTAATTGCTAGGTCGCTAATAAAATTACGAAAATCCTTAGGAGAATCAAAATGTCTGCCAACAAATAATTCGGGAATACAACCATGTACATTAGCATCATTATCATCTAAATAGTAATCTAAATTTTCAACCAAATCATCACTGTTTTCATCGTCAACATCATTGTTTTCTGTATCAGAGTTACTTTCAGTGTGATTTATACAACTAGGACCAACATTGAAATCTTGGTTATCATTAAAATGTTCACTAGTTGATATGATAGTTGTGTCCATATTTACTTGTGATGGGATGATGTAAATTTTAATACAAGCTGAAACTAAATTACTTTGAACAATAAAATTCCATATTTCTTCACAATCTACTATTACCAACGCATCTTCATAAAACCACCTTATTGTAAATTTATAACTTATGCAAAAACGATCAGAAATTGTACTACGCAAACTAGCTAAAGTAATATTTCTATAAGTGCTTATAAGATGAGTATTACCTTCATGGTAAGATAATCCATCTAGTATACCTCCATGGTAGCAAATTGTTACTAAATTTTGATCCATAGTAAAAACTGTCGTCTGAATTAAGACTTACAGAAGTTTATCAGGAAAAAGCTGAGACGAAAATGGTAGCAGATTAGGGATGAAAGTTCTTCTTCTAACTTCAATTTAAGATAAATAGGATAAAGAGAGAGTGGATGAGATATACAAAACTCATACGCATGAGGCATATATATAGAAACTAAATCTAACCGTTAGAATATAAACGTTAGCTATTATACTACTACTACTACTATCTACTTCCCTAGCATAAGTAACGTTATAAATTTAACGTTATAAAGTTAACGTTATATTTTTTACACCTAGTACTATCTACTTTACTGGGAAGGAGAGAGAAATGAGAGTGATAAGATAGAGCGCAAATGTATGAAGAGAGAGAGAATGAAGTAAAAAATCAGAGGATATATATATATATATATATATATATATATATATATATATATATATATATATTACTTTGACTAGGAGAGAGGAGAGGAGAGGAGAGAGAGAGAGATCGGAGGGGAGAGTAACGGGTGAGGAGAGGAGAGGAGAGAGGAGGGGAGAGTAACGGGTGAGGAGAGGAGAGGGGAGTGTGAGAGTGAGAGAGAGAGAGAGAGAGAGAGAGAGGAGAGGAGGGGAGCGGGAAAGAGAGGAGGAGAGAGAGGGGAGCGGACGGACAGGAGAGAAGAGAGAAGAGAGAGAGAGGAGAGAAATTAAAAGAAATAAAAAATATAAAACGTCCTTTGTAAGGACGTTTTACCTTATTTTTATTATTTTTTTTCAATTTAGTCCGTTAACGGAGTGAACGGAAAAGCATAAAACGCCCTTACAAAGGGCATTTTGATACTTTTATAGTAAATTTGAAAACTTTTATGATTTTATTATAAATATACGAAACTTTTTTGCTCTGGCTGAAATTTTTTGTAATTTTTATAAAGCTGAAGAGTAGTCTGTATAATTAGTTTCAAAATAAGAATAATTTTTTTTAATACCCATAAAATATAGAAGGTTAATGTATTTATTTCTTTTGTGGCAGATCCCTATTTCTGGTCGACAACCTCGATAGTACAAGATCCGGCAGACATGAATCATGTGAAGCTAGTGATTCATGATCCCCTTTGCGTGTCCACAGATTGGACACGAGCACAGTAGGAACCAAAATGATTTTGATCCAACAGGCCCTGCACTCGAAAAGCAAAAGGAATTAAATCGGTCAAAGTAAAGGCTGGAGATCTCACTAGACTTAAAGGTCTCTTGCGGCGGGTCTAGGCGCGACCAGAATGATTTATCATGCTAACACAAAAGGTTAAACTACTTATTTTTATTAATTATTTTGTTTTGAAGAAAAGTTGGTATATGTCCACCCATCCACAAATTCTACAACCTTCAAAGGTTTTAAAAAGGATTTTTTTAAAAGGCAATACAAAAGTTACTCAGGTTGTTAAAATTTGTAGAACTGTCAATATTTTTGACAGTCTAAATATTGTTATCAGATATATTGTCATTTTCAAATAAATAGAACTATTAATATATTTTTTACAGTATGTCTACTTTAGGACTGTCAAATATTTTGACAGTTCTGTCAAATTTTTTTGACAAACTCTTGAATAAGAAATATAGTGTTTCTAAAAAAATCTTTAGAAAAACATCATGGGTTTTCTATGACAAGAAACTCATGTACTACTAACAAAGAATAGATCGAGAACTCTCACAATACAACATAACTGAAATGGATTTGGTCTTTTTTGAATACATACGCACATCATTATACTACGAAGTTAGTGACCTATTATAACTTGTGTAAATGATAGAGACCAACTATTACTCATGGTAGATGTGTGTGCTGAAGTGTAGGGAATCTGAAATGTTGTTGTAGTACAGAAAGTTAAGGATAGATAAATCCGGGGAATGCCAACTATAAGGAGCGTGAAAAGAGCCACATTTTTATTCTTTCGAATAAGAGTTTATTTTTGTTATCCATCAAAATTAGAATAGATGTTCACTGTTGCATTAAAAAATTATTATGTGTCAAACTATTAGTCAAAACTTGTGGAGTATAAAAAGTTAAAAAGAAAATTAATCAGACAATTATTCCTCTTTGCCAACTAGATTTTATATTTATTATTTGCGGTGCCCACTTGATATACGCAGTTTTTTTATTAGAAAAATTTTGGTGGATATTTTTTTTTTGAATGTCCGAAAAAGAATATTTCGATGAATACAAAAATCTTATTTCTCTCCAAATGGATGGATATATTAATTTTCAATGAAAATAAATTTGATTTTTATCAAATTTGAGTTTGGTCCATGGGGATAAATTGGATTTAGCTCAAATTCAGCAAGTTTGGTCGAGTACAAATTTGAGTCGGATCATATTCGGATTAAAAATTAATTATTAAATAATAAATTATGATGTCAATAAAAATTAAACTATATTCTCTTGAATATGATCGTATTATTTTTAACGAACTATACTATAAAAAGATATATAAAAAATTATTAAATATATTAATCATCAAAAATTTTATAATTTTTATTTTACTATTAATTTCCAGAAATATTAATATATTCACCACATATTATAATTTTTCCTGTAAATCTAAAGAAGATCTGGAAGTCATTCGTCTCAAGTTGGTGGCAAGAGAGACGTATAGTACCTTGTACTGGATAGTTGGTCATGTTCGTCTCCGTGTTCTGATATTGGGACGTGACAAAATGAGAAGTTTGTTCTCTTAATTGTTTTAATCTCAGTCGTCCGCGCCAAAACGCATTCAACTGATAATTAGGGTTGTGCATCGATCGGTGGTCGACTTATTTAGTCATAACCATAACCAAACCGAAATTATTCGGTTGTGAAATAATGACAAGCCAAATCAAACCAACCAACTGGCTGGTTCGATTTTGAAACCGATTGACTTGGTTCAGTTTGGTTCGGTCGAGCTGATCGATTTTGTATTTGAACACAAAATATTTAAAATCAATAATTTTTTTAATATTTTGGCAACCCCTTGCCACATTTTTGCCAATAATTCATTTTCATCATTCTATCATTACATCTCCAACAAGTACAATAGCTTATTTTTATCGTTCTAATTCGATAAAAAAAAAAGTCAAAAAATAACAAACAATAAAATAAAATAATAAAAATACATAAAGTTTATCGGTTGATCGATTTAGTTCATTTTTTTTTCTCAATTTTTAATAGTATCAACTCATTGACTGGACCAAACTATTTGGATCGGTTTAGTCTGTTCGATCCGAATTTACACAGCCCTAATGGTAATATTGAAGAGTACACTCTTTTGTATTTCTGCAGAGGACAGGAAGGATCCGGATCCGGATCCTATTGAAGGTGCTCTTAGTAAACAACATTGGTATATTTCTTCGAAATGTTTTTAACGTTTGAGTACATATTCCTACAACTCTAATCATTAATGGGACTGAAGTACCGTTCTTTAAGTTGCGACATGTAAATAAACACGCCCAACTTTGGATAAATTAGAAAAAAAAAATATGGTAAACCAAAATGATGCAACGAGCATCATTGCAAACTGCAACGTAATCATGAGTAAAACAACATTATCAAGATGTGCACCGTGACTTCATAAGTGCGCTTCTTGACCGCTTTTACAACTCGAAAAGCGACAGAAAATATGAGAAACGGGACAAGATTTACACGTCTGAACTGTTTGGTTCCGCAAAATATGTCGTAGTAAATTTTTTTTAGAAATGGATATTTTGTATATATATATTGCATATGTATGTAATGCTTATAGCTATATTTTTTTTCTTTCGATTATTTTATTTGGGTGTTTGAGTACTTTAAAAAAGTAGAGAATAGAAATAAAAATAAAATCTCAAATGTTGAAGTTTGGATGATGGTTGAAATAAGTTAAAAAATATAATTTTTTTTAGTTCTTATAATTTTAAAAGTGTTAAACTAATGATGATTAATCTTCCAAAATGATAAAAATGTTAGCAGACAGAGTGGTAGGAATGGGAAAGCATGTACTTAGAGGTTGGATAAAGGACTATGTCGGGACTACAACCAAATGTGTACAATCTTCTTCCAACAGTCACGTAACGACCGTCTATTGGAGGAGGAGGGAAAGGTGAGATCCGGTGACTGTCCGGATGGTCGTCACGTGACAGGAACGCCACATGACGATCGTTTATTGGGAGAGAGGTGGGGCCGGGATGGCCCACATAGTAGGAGGAGGTGAGAGGGTTGTAAAAAAGTTGTAAGCATTTGGTAGTAAACTTAGCATTATTGTTGGATAAAGGAAGAGTGGTTAAGAGCATCTCCAACTCTGTTGTGGGTTTGAAAAAAATGGTTTTCATAAGAATCACAACTTCTTATTTCAAAAAAATTTCTCCAATGCAAATGTGAAATTGGTTATGAAGTTGCCATGACAAGGATAATGTGAAGTTGGTTATCTAGATCTAGACAATGGACTTCACAATAATTTTATTTCACATCATCAATTATGAATAAAAATATTTATAATTTTTTTTTTTTGAAAAAGTTGTCTTGGAAGTTGAAAAAATTAGCTTTTCAATACTTTTTTGTATTGGAGAACACTTTTCTATCTCATTGTCTTGTGTGAATATAATCATTATATAGAAAAGACATTGTCTTATGTCTTATGTCACATAAAAATTATAACACAAAACAAGATAATAATGTTGGAAAAGCTCTAAGGAAGTATGTGGTGGAGCTTGGTTTGAGAGGGAAGAACAAAAGTAATGAAGAGGAAAGGAAAATAAAATAAAACCTCCATAAATCAGTCATGCAGAGGTCATAAAACTTGAAATAACGATTTCGAGAAGAAAATAAACGACATATGCTAAACTAACATTAGGAGAGAGAGAAAAGTTCAAGAAAAAAAAAAAATTTTCTTCCATATGAAAAGTTTTTTTTTCTTTGTGTTTGGTAGAAAAAAAGAAAAAAGAAGAGATATACGTTCCATTGTTTGATATGGAAGAAAAAGTTGAAAGAAAAAAAAAAAATATATATATATTTTACTAATTCTATTTTCAACTAAATATATTTATTTACAATTTAACTTCAGGAATAAATTTTAAATAATGCAATTAATATGAGGGTATAATTGTTAATTAATATGAGCCTTCACTTAATCCTTTCACTTTTCCACTTTTGGAGGAATTGAATTTCCTAGGTTACGAACGAAAAGTAATTCATTCAATTTTTTTTTCCTCCCACTTTTTCTTTCATATCAAACAAGTGAAAATGAACCATTCCCTCCATTTTTCTCTCCTCCATTTTCTTTCCTCTCACTTTTCTCTCCTACCAAACACACATTAGATCTCCAACCCCGTTGTGAGTTTGAAAAAATGGTTGCCACATAACAATCACAACTTGTTATTTCAAAAAAAAATTCCCAATGCAAATGTGAAATAAATTGTGAAGTTGATATGGCAATGACATGTCAAAGACACTGTGAAGTCGGTTGTCTAGATCTCGGACGAGATCAGCTGTCCAGCTAATCCAGTCCTAAAATTCTGTCCCCTTCCCCTATGATCTGTGAGTCCCGCTAGCAATTAAAAAATAAAAATAAAATCAGTCGGGGGACAGAGTTGGGACTGGTTTAGCCGGACAGCAAATTTGAGTTTTCTAGATCTAGACAATGGACTTCACAATGTATTACTTCCACATCATCAATTATGAATACAAATATTTATAAAAAAAAGGAGTGAAAAAGTTGTCTTGGAAGTTGGAAAAAAGTAGATTTTATTGTTTTTTCAATACTTTTGCATTGGAGAACAATTTTATATCTCATTGTCTTGTGTGAATATAATTTTGCTATATAGAAAAAATATTGTCTTGCGTCTCATGTCACATAAAAATCACAATACAAAATAAGACAATAGGGTTGTAGATGCTCTAAGCTGGGTTTGGAATTGCTTATTAAAGGCGCTTGTGTTTTTTTTTTAGCTGTTTAAGGTGTTTGTTAAAAACTAAATGTTTTAAAAAAAATTTGTTGTAGTTTATTAAATTGAATTTACATAATGTCCATTATTATTTATTGAAATTCCCAACATCTAATCTTAGTGCATGTCTAGTTTCATTATAGAACTGATTGGCATGTTTTATCAAATATTCTACTACTTTTAAAAACAAATTTTAATAATAATATATATATATATATATATATATATATATATATATATATATATATATATATATATATATGTTTTTTCTATCGAATTAGGTACTATGTCTCGTTTGGTTCACGGAAAGGAAAAAAATAAATCAAATTCTTATTCTTTCCTTTCCTTTAGAAAATTATAATTTCTATCGATTTTTCTTTCCGGTGTTTAGAAATGCTAAAAAATTTGGAAGGAAAAGTGAATACATAAAGGTAGAAAAGTGAATCCTTGGGTTGGTGGAGGGAACCACTTTCCTCTCTATTTTTCTTCCAATACTGTTACCCAAACCTAGGGGACGACCACGCGGCAGACCGCGCGTCACGTGTCGCCCCCCTATTGGTCGGGCTCGGGTTACGAAAATAGAAGGGAGGCTTAGTTTTTGGGAGAACGGTCCCGACCAATCAGGAGCCGCCATGTGTCTCTTTCGGTACAATTTTTGGTCTCGGTTTTAGACCGACAATCATTTTCCTTTTTCTTTCCAATGAATCACTTTCGTTTCCTCCTATATTCCTTTGATATATTCCTTTGATATCCAAACATTATAGGAACTAAATGACTTTCCTTTTCTAATGCTTTGATTCCACGAACCAAACGAGATCTAAGTTTCCAAGAAAGATTCGAACAATACCCATCTCCACAGGATCCCCCATAGATAAAAAAAGGGGGAAATTTCGTTCAGAGCAACGAAACTAAAAAAAACTCCACTCAAAGCATATAATTTTGTAAATTTACAAAGAAAGCATCAGAACGCCATTTATAAGGACGTTTTACGCTTTTCAATAACATTTCCGTCCAACTCCGTTACTCCGTTAAAAAAATAAAAATAAATAGGAAAACGCCCTTTGGAATGGCGTTTTTTCTAGGGGCGTTTTTCTTTCTCCCTCTGTTGACTCTCTCACTCACTCACTCACTCACTCACTCTAATCTCGGACTGCGAGAGCGCGACGAGCGGCGGTATTGTCCCCTCGCGCACGAGCAGGGCCGCGGTTGCGCGGGGTGTCCGCGCACAGCTGCAACAGTGCCGTCACCGCGAACTCCCTCCACCGGGCGGGTCCCTCCTGGACGGCCTCCACCAGCGCCGCGATCCCGCCTTCCCCACGATCGCCTCCCGCCCCTCCTCCGCCGCCCCGAGGCTGCTCAGCACCACCATCGCCTTCTCCGCCACCCCTCCCCCCTCTCCCCCACCAGTGCCACCAGCGGGCCCACCGCCCCCGCGCTCACCGCCCTCCCCTTGTTCTGCGGCGCCGAGCACAGCTTGTATAGCGTCGCCAGTGCGTCCTTCTTCCCCCTCGCCGAGCCGCGGACGAGCAGGGACGCCAGCGGCGGGATCGCGCCGAGGGCTCCGATCGTCGTCCGGTTGTCCTCGACCATCGACAGGCTTAGCAGCGCGCACGCCGCGTTCTGCTTGCTGCCGCGGTCCCCGTGCGCAAGGCGTAGACGAGAGGCTTGATCGTGCCGGCGGCGGTGAGCGGACCCTTGTTGGTCTCCTGCAGGGACTGGTTGAGAGAGAGAGAGAGAGAGAGAGAGAGAGAGTCAACAGAGAGAGAAGAGAGAGAGAGAGAGAGAGAGAGAGAATTGAGTGGACGTAAAAAAAAAAAAAAAAAAAAAAAAAACGTCCATAGGAAGAATGTTTTTCTTATTTCCTATATATATATATATATATATATATATATATATATATATATATATATTAACGGAGTTGGACGAAAATGTTATTGAAAAGCGTAAAACGTCCTTATAAAGGATGTTCTGCTGCTTTCTTTGCAAATTTATATGCTTTGAGTGGATTTTTTTTTTTTTTTAGTTTCGTTGCTCTGAACGAAATTTTTCGTTAAAAAAAATTTAATTTTTTTTTTTTCCTATTATCCAAAATTACAAAAGCTCCCTTAACAGGGTCCAACCGGCACCCCAACAGCACCAGTGCTTCCGAGAGTCGAAAACTTCCGAACCCAACCTCCAAATTCTCCGTCAACGATCTAACGGATGCCGGTAAGCACACTCACCTCTAGCCCAATAATTAGGGTTTCCACGACAAAATCTAGGGTTTCGTCGACCCCTCTTTCTTCTTCTTCCTCCTGCAGCTGAGGAAGCTGATGGATCTGGATCCGCCGCCCCCCCTCCGGTTCCTGATCGGCGCCGCCATCATGATGGCCGGCGTCGTCCTCCCCCTCGGCTACATGATGTTCCGCACCAGGCGCGGCTCCCTCTCCTCCTCTTCCTCCTCATCCTCATCATTCTCCAAGCAGACGTAGGTGTGATCGATCCCAATCTCTTCCTAATTAATTACTTTAATTTTGTTTTTAAAAAAATTAGGTAAATGTTCTTGATGTTTTGTTTACAGGAACAAGGGGCAGATGTAGTAGAGAGTCGAGGGGATGCGCTTTTCTTGAATTCGGTTGGTAATGATGCTACATTTGTTGCGAGTTTTACGGCATTGTAGAGGAGAATTTGAATTTTGTTGTTATATACTCTGTTTCGGTTTGTTGAATGAATAATTCGTGATTGGAAACAAAGTTTCTTGTCTGTAGAGATTTTCGAACAACTGTAGTTGCTACAAGTAAGTAGTGTAGTTGGCTGCTTATTCACATTAAATAAGCTATGTTGCACAGACACGGGAAGGACACGACGACACGGATTCGGCAACTTTTTTGGAGTGTCCCAGCAGATGTTTGGAGTGTCCGTACTTCCTAGGAAACAATTATTAGGGTGACATTGGTGTGATTTTTTTTTTTTTTTCTTATTTCACACTGGAAGACACATTTCATATGAAGATACCATCTTTTATTAGATTGATAAGAAAAATGTCAATTGTGTCAGTAAACTAGAGGAAATCGTTATCTTAGTGTTGGGTGATACAGGTAGACTCTCCTCGTGCGTATCTTGTCCTGCAATCTCAACATTAGAGGCGGCTAGTAGATTTCTCTCTAGTGTGTCAACAAGCCCTGCCCTTGGGAGGACATACTTTGGAGAAGGAAAGTACTCAAATAGTTGATTAAATTGAACTTCATCTTGTTGATTTATTTTAGGGATCCGGTAAATGGAAAGGAGACGCTCCTAAAAGCCTTATAAGCCCAAATTTTCTTTTGATACGACAATTTAAAACCTGTCCTGTACGACACAAGATAATACAATAAACAAGAAATTGCAACCTCACCCTCACGCTCATGTAAACCATGTCGTTCCTCCCACCCCCACCCCATCCCAAGTTTTATTAGTCTAAAACCAAGCCTACACAATGTAAGATGATATATATGTTATATGCTTATAGCCTTTTAGGCAATTGCATTCATCTCTTTGACACAGGACAATTAGTGAAATGGAGTGGGATCCCCTCAAAGTGGTCTCATAACCTAGGCTACCATAATAGAATTAGGTCGCATCATAAATTTAAGGAATGTAGACATATATGCATAGGTATTATATAATCATTGGAATGTCAAATATTCTTATTTGGCCTGCAAGACATCCCATTTGTGTCCCTGAGTTATTGGTATTGGAGGCTTGTGGACTCGAAATACTTGACACTTCTGTCCCATGTTGTAAAGGAACTTTGCTGACTAGATCCCATGGTATCTCATTTCCTTGAAGAGCACCTGATATTTCAAATTTAAAATCCTTTTTATATCCTAGATGTTCTCATATGTTGAACATGCCTAGCCACTCTCTTACAGAAATGATTAAGAACAGTACTAGCACAATCTTTATCCCAATCTTGTATGAATTTTTTTCTTCCATTTAGCTCTAAGGCCATCTCCTGCAATGTTTCTACAAATTAATAGAATTAAGCAACACAACCTCTAAACCAAGTCTTTTGGGGTTGGCTACATGATATATATATTCCTTTTTGGTTCTATTCAGCTCATTCCAGTTTGTTTTGGTCTACCCTAACTGTAGCAAACCCCTAAGTACAAGCCTATCACTCCTAAAATGAGTATCTATTCTCTCCGTTGCACGTGTGCAAACCAATCTCAACAAGACTCACCATTTTGTTCTCATTCTAAGTCTCTAACATCCATGAATCTGTTCATTTCCTACCCTATCTTTTATTCTTTTGCGTCCAATCCCTATCAACAAATTCTCATTTCTAGTATGCTCATTCTTTTGCACATGGTTTAATTGAATTGAAATAACTCATTAATGAAGTCCTTTTATAATTTTGTTTCTACCTGCTATGCCATACTATATCATCTAAAATGCTCTTTGCTTTGAGTCTGTTCTATAGAGAACTTTGTACCAGTGCATATGAAATGATTGAAATATCATTAAACCCCACCATTGTTTGCAAAAATATGGAAAATTATTTTCTAACATAGTATTATGACTGAAAAAATAATTTGTTTTCCACATGATGGACCTTGTATGGTTTATCTCTAGGCCTTACTACTGCTCTTTAGTGGAGGCAAACTTGGAGTTGTAAAGAGGAAGAGAGGAAACAAGGCCCAGGTTCAAAACCGAAGAGGAGTGGCCTTTGCCTTATTATATAAAACTAGTGATCTGCTGTAGAAGATGTAGAGGGCGGCAGAATTAAAATACCTGTTTGTAAACTCGTTTTTTAGCACCAATCAATTTCTATCTTGAAAAGTTCCCTTTCAGGGTTGGTGAAATCTTAGTATTCAACGTTTTTTTTAGCACCAATCAATTTCTATCTTGAAAATTCCTTTCAGGGTTGGTGAAATCTTAGTATTCAATATTAGTATGCAGTTGAATTGTTGGAGTGGGACTTTTCTTCTTGTGGACCGATATTGTAATTTTGGTAGGTGATCAAGCTCAAAAGTTTTGTGAGGAGCAGACCTCACTCTACAATCAGTAGTCACATGTAAACTCAGGAAGTATAACTTAACACATATTTGTTCCTGATAGAAGATGAATTGGCTTTAGTAAGCAATATATCGGGTAATTACTGATAGTTTTGTAAGCAGATAATGATTGTACAGTAAGAAAACCAATTTCTGGTGATAATCAAGCAGTTTAGGTTGAAGTCTTCAACCTTTCGAACTTAATACCAATATGTGGGTAATTCTTATAATCCTATCTGCAACTATTCTTCTCCTATTCAATGTTCAACAGTTGACTGAAAATTAACAAAATTGTTATTATCCTATTCTGGTGAAATACACGCACCTTAGATATCCCTAATTTATCTGATCAAGTCTTCTATGACATAAATTATTATAGTAACTAGTGTGTTCTTTGATCTGATAAACTTACTAATTCTATTGGTATGCAGTATCATTATATGCCTCGTGCCACCATATATGAGGAAGATCAGGCCTGGCTACAGGAAGAAAATAAGTAGCAGTATCCTATTCACACTAATGAGAAGCTACTTCTGTATCAAAGACTACATCATATATGTTTTGTTAAGTGGAACAGTAGTCCTGATGCAGCTCAACAACACATTAAGAATTTTTTTTTTTTTTTTTACTATCACAAGCACTTGATCGGCCAAAAAATCTTTTGCCCCAGCACAAAACTACAATGTTTCTGAAGCTCGTGACTATTCCATTCTTACAAGAGTATGCCATTTACAAGGTAAAAACCACAGAATAATAATAGAAACACAAGTTCTCAGCTTATTAGGATTCTTCCATCAATTATATTTTTGATAAAATAAAACACGAAAGAAAAAACCAGGAAGGTAGGATGGGAAATAGACTCTGAAGGAACATGGCAATAATGATGGGTAGATTGGAATAGGCAACAAAGAGAATATGTACATTAAGATCATAAGGAATGTTTAGTTTTGCAGCATCAGGATGAATTCAACAATCTAGTAGAATAGGTTGTGCCTGTGTGAGATTGTGCGAGGGAAGATTTGTTGCAGAAATAATTCTTAAGAATCTAAATTGTAAGAATATTAGAAAGATGGTAAGATACGAAATTGAGTTGAAGGTTTAGTTTGCTCAGAAATATCAGCTTATTGAGAGTGGTAGGATTTAGCTTGTGATTGAATATTATTGTCTATTTCCTAAAGATAAAAAGCAAACAAATAAATTTTTTTATAGGAGGAAAGAGAATAGAAATCTATATTATATATAATTAGTAGATATAGGAAATACTTGTGTATTGTGTGGGTAGACATTAAGTTTTCTTCCTTAACATAATTTACGATCGCAAATCAACGAAAGGAAATTAAGTAGGAGTTAAGAGTGTAAATTAACCCATCAGTATATGTCACAAAGCATAGTTACTGGAAACCATAATACAAGTAGCCTAGTTACACAAAAACAAACCATAGTTACTATGAATCATAACATAAGTAGCATGGCTACACGTCTTCCTTTTCCAGATCAAGGCCAACGAAAAGAGACGTAACACCCACCCAAAAGAGCACCTGATTTCTCCTGATATAAACAAAAAACAACAACAGACAATGCATAAGTTTCATAAGTTCATCTAGCTCAAAATACTAAAGCTAGATCAGTCCTTTTTGTGGAAACTCATTTCATTGACCTGCCACCAAAAGAAAATTGCAGGATGTTATTGTCACTTTTAGAAAGAGTAAATTCCATTGCATGTGACCTTCCTAATTCATGTACATACACAAGTCAAGAATCCTTAGACTTCGTTTGATATGGAGGATGAAAAAGTAAAGAGGAAGTAAAAAGAGTTGAGAGATAATTTTCTTTCTTAATGGAAATGAAATACCATTTCTTTTCTTTGTGTTTGGTTGGCAAGATGGAAGATAGAAGGAATGCATTTTTTTTTTTTTTTTTTGGTAAAGAAGAAAAAGTGGAAGGAAAAAAAATAAAAAGAGTTATTTGTATTTACCCTCCATTCCCTAATACAAACTCTATTATCCCCCATTTTAAAATTAATTAGTATTACCTCCCATTTCTCACAAATAAGGCAATTTTTTTTGGGTAGTAGAGTTTGCATTAGGAAATGTGGAGATAAATACAAATAACTCAAATAAAAAAAATAGGTTTTACCAATTATATTCTCAACTGAAAACATTTATTTATCATTTGACTTCATTGAACAATTTTTAAATAATATAATTCCAATAGAATATGATTGTAAATTAGGATATACTTCCACTTTTCTCACACTTTTGGAGGGATTGAATTTCTTAGTTAGGAGGAAAAAAGTAATATCTTCACTTTTTATTCATTACACTTTTTCTTCTATACCAAACAAAAAATGTATCACTCCTTACACTTTTTCTTCTTCTCCGTTTTTTTCCTCCTACCAAACCAACCCTCTCTGTTCTGTTTGCTGGTCTTATTTCTTTTCATTTTATATTACAAGTGGAGGTTTTCATATCATATTTTCTAGTTGGTTTATATTTCAGAGTATGAAATTTCTGGGTACACAACTCTCTCAAATTTACAACAGTACTGATAGCCGCAACCCAAATAGATTTCTGGAGGTAATTTGTGGGTCTGGACTTGCGTGTAGGATACTACATGCCACATAGGAATCACAACTTAGTTCAAAAATCCATCTCCAATTCAAATGTGAAGTTGGTTGTGAAGTTGACATAGCAATGACATGACAAGGACAATGTGAAATTGGTTGTTTAGATCTAGACAATGGACTTCACAATAATTTTATTCCACATCATCAGTTTTGAATAAAAATATTTATAAAAAAAGGAAGTAGTGGAAAAGTTGTCTTGGACGTTGGAAAAAAGTAGTTTTTATTGTCTTCTGAATAATTTTGCATTGGAGAACACCTTTCTATCTCATTGTTATTGTGAATATAATCTTGCTACATAGGAAAGACATTGTCTTGTGTTTCATGCCACATAAGAATCACAATAGAAAACAAGAAAATAGGGTTGGAGATGCTATAATAGGAATATGAATGTTGTTTTTTTCAAAGTTGGATGTAAACTTATAGGAAGCAACAGAGTATATTGAATGCGACAATTTGCAGTGGAAGTGTCAATATGTTACCATTCTAACGTATGTCGATTCTAAAAAAAATTAGGGAAAGTAAACTCTTATGACTTTATGTCGATTATGCGTCTAACTATTAATTAAAGGACAAGACATCAATTTATATGCACAGTGCACATATCACAGGGAGAATCGAAAATGCAGACTTTTTATTCATCTTTGAATGCGTAAGTTTGAATTGTCTGCTTTAGAATATTTACTATTCTCGGAATTCTCCTGATAGAAATGTGATTTTTTTTTTTTTTTGACATAGGAACATAAACTTCTATTAATCATTCAGACATGATGAATCCATACCCTTCTGGATGGGATCCATTAGACATATAGGAGGTTCTCGAAATACAAGAGTAAGAGGACACTCCTGAATCTGAAGCCACCAGATTTCGAGCTTCATCTAAGATATGTCTGGTCTGCGATAGTGAAGGAGCACACGCCATGTTGATGGCATCGATTAACATCTTGCAGTCATCCTCCAGAATCATATTTGAGTACCGTTTTCTCTTGCACAACTGAATTCCAAGAAGAAGAGCTTCACCTTCCGCTATCAGAGGGGACTAGCTCCATAATGTGAAAGTTGAATCCTGCTATGGTGTTATTATATTGATTGAGACTTTTATTTTCCGTGAAATTCCACCCAACCCTGGACAAACGACGTTGAGAGAAACTTTGATGCAGATGGCTGTATATTACTCCCTTGAAGCAAATTTTGTTAAACATTACCCTTATAGCAAATTTGCCCATACTTTTGCGTGCGCGCACACACAAAGAGCCACCCCCACCAAAATTTCTGGTCTAAAACTGACGCCTTGTTCAACAAATCATTTATTGGCTTTTATGTATATCCATAAATTCCTTGTATTTCCATTTTATTTATTTATTTATTATATAGTAACGCAGATCATCTGTGCGAGTACTCTTGTTTTTGTTATTAGGGTTTTAAGGACTTTGAGTCACTATATCTATGCCAAGTAAAACAAAAAATATTTTATTTCTTGGATATCTTTTGGTAGTCCATTTTTATTCACCTACCAAAGCTAGATGGATGTTTACAATTCTACTCAAAGATTGGCACGTGTCATTTTCAACAAAACTAAAATTATTTTGAGAGTGATTTGGTCAACATTCACACTAGTTTTGATCAATCCTTTGGTGGATGAATAAAAATGCCTTATCATTTGGAAAGCAAATAGGAGGCTACATTTGTTTCTGCAACAAATACTAAATCTAGAGGGCTAAAACTCAAGTTGTGTAGTGGGTCGGCCCGGTTCGGCCCGAGGCTCGGGTTTGACTGGATTCAGGTCGGTTCGGGCCAAACTCGATGGAGAGAGCAGGCCGGCCCAGTCCGGCCCGGTCGGTTTGGCAGCCGACCCAGTCCGGACCGATGATTCGGTCTGCGGTGGACCGGACAGAACCGTTTTGGATCCGGGCCGGTTCACGGTCGCGCCGGGCCGACCCAGTTTTTATTTTAATTTTTTAACGTTTATTTATATATATTTAATATATAATCAATTTTATTAAAAAAGATAATAAGTTCAAGTTAAAATTTATAGGTTTTTTGTTACTAAGTTAATTTTGTATAATTTAAAATTTATAAGTTATTTGTTAGATTTTTTTTTGTATAATTTATGTAAAAATTTATATAAACATTAAGTAAGAAAATTTTATTTGATTTCTTTATATCAATATTTATATAGCTTTAAAGATAAATTAAAATCTAAATATTTAGATGTTAAAAAAAAATTTTGAATTTTTTTTTAATAACTTAGAAAGAAATGTATATATTTTTTTTGAATTTAAATATAAATTTATAACGAGAAATTTAAACATTAAGTAAGAAAAAAGCTAATTTTTTTTTTATTAATGGCAATAAAATAATAAATGCATTATAACATTAAGTAACCAAAAAAAAAATAGAAACTTGTAAATGATATTTTATTTGCATAAAGCTTGTAAAAAATGTACAAGTCTTTTAAAAGAATTTCGTCGTCCGTCTTTCGTTGAAGTTTATTGCTCAGCTCCTCCTTCAGTAGTGTCATCCATAGTAAGAGATTGAAAGTCCAGCTCTGAGATATCGACACTTTCATCTCACCAGTCTTGAGTTCTTTTTTCATGTAAACACCCTAAATTTTTCAGATTTTTAAAATCAATTTTTAGGAATTTTTCTGAATTTTTCAGGAATTTACAATATGTGCTGTGGTGATTGTAGGATTTTTAATTGCCAATAACTAACATTAAAATGTAATAAAAATATGATTTTATGGTGTAAAATAGAAAACCGGACTTAGGATAATTTTCTGGGATTTTATTGGGCCTCAGACCTATTTTTAAAAGCCTAAAAACTATTTTTCTAATTATTAATTAATTTCTGTTTTATTATTATTATTATTATTATTATTATTATTTATTCTGTTTTATTGGTATTAGGGGCCCGGCCCGGCCCAGTGGGCCGAGCCCATTAGTAACCCAGCCCAGCCCTCTACCAGCCTAGCGGGTCGGGCGGGTCGGCCAGACCCGAACCCGCGCCCGACCCGACCCGCATCTCCATCACCCCCAACCCCACGCCTGCCCGCGTTTTCCGGCCGGATTCTCCGGCCACGTCGCCGGAGAACCGCCCCCTCTACCCCACGACCTCCCCCCAGCCCCGCCTAGCCCGGCCACGACCCCCCCCCCGTGGATCCCCCTATAAAAATCCTACCCCTCCGGCCCCTTTCTCCCCCAAACTCAACCCTCGCCGCCGGCCACCTCCCACAATCCCCTCCCCTAGCTGCTGCCCTCCGCCGGACCACCGCCCCGGCGCCATCCTCCTCCCGCCGTGAGCCACCCCGAGCCCAACCGGCCTCCCCCTTCTCTTCCTCTCTCCTCCCAGATCCGCCCGCCGCCGACTCCCTAGCTCCCCGACCACTCAGCCGGCGCCGCCACGTCCCGAGCCCCGGCGCCGCGTGTCCCCGAGTCCAGCCGCCCGAGTCCGGCCAGCCAAGACACGGCAGAGCCCAGCCCTAGGCTGGACACAGCTCGGACACATTGTCCAGGACACGAACTCGCGTGTCGGACACAGGAAAACCCCGGTTTCTCGGGTTCCCTTCAGGTACTCTTATCTTGCACCTCGGATCTCCGTTTTCGATTCTGTAAATTGCGTTGCGAAGCCTGTATGACCCTCTCGGTGCCCGGACAAACCGCTCGGGGCATCGCGTCCTGTGGTGATCGCACACCGCGATCCAAAAATAGAAAAAACCAGACTCTGTTTCACCCCGGAACTGAGTACGCCCCGCCAAACGGGACGACTTGGTCGCGTGCGGTCTTCACAGATACGTGCGTCTCGTCGATACGGACGTGTGGGATTTCGCGGAAGCTGATTCGGGTGTGCGTGCACACCGGAATCAACGCGTATCCGCGGACATTGCCCCGTATCCGCCTTTTCTGCAATTCACCCTAACTTCGTGCACACTGTCACGCCCCAGTCCCAAAATACCGAGGGACTGGATGCGTGATTATGGCCAGCAGCATGCACCGATGGACAAACCCAATTTAATGGATCCATCGGGCATACTTAAGCTGTATTACATCAGTCAAGGTTTTACTATTCTCATCCACAGATATAAGATAGCAATAATATCAAAAGAAATATCAAACAACAATAGTCAAAGTAAATAAAATCGGAGAACAATCCGATATTAGTCTGGTTACACAAGTTCTCAAAGACAGGAAATAAAGAGTTTAAATTAACAGGAATTAAAGTCTATTTGCCATAATACTGAGCAGGGCGAAGCAATTGTTCAGGAGAAGTCCTCAGCGATCACCTCGTCCTCAGGTTCAGGTACTGCTCCGAGTAGTGCCCCTGTTCCGTACACCTCAGGGTATATCTCGTCTGCTATAACTGGAGAACAAAACCAGGTCCTCAGAGGGACGTAACAAGGTACAGAAGAATACGAGCCAAAATACAGTGAATGAACATGCAAGTCAATCAAGATGTTAAACTCAAGAGTAGCATCAGAAATTAATAAGTCTAAGACAGTGGCATGCCGATGTTGCTATCAAACAAATTTGGATAAATAATTAAACTAGCTAAGTGATCATGCAAGTGAGAGTTATTATTCATACTCAGGCTGAGACTACTACAGGATCAGTGACAAGAAACCATAGCAGTGCTTTCTCGAAGGGCCAGTACAGGTGCCAAAGCTCTGTGTCAGAGACTAGGACACTTCCAGATAACAGTATATAATATATATTCAGCCTTGATATGGTAATACTCTCCCCACCCAATGAATCTCACGTCACAGATCTCAATATTCATGTTACGTAAGATTAAATTAATGCAATCGGTCATGTTCTAAGGAAATAAGCTTAAGTCATGAAATCTATATTTTATACAAACCCCCTTGAATAATCAGGAAGATTCTGTATCATGCCTTGTGTCAGGTGTCCTGGGTATAAAATACTTGATAGGGCAAGTACAACATTCACAGAAATTAAAGCAAGAGAATTAAAATGAATCAATAACTGCATTTTATGGCAAGGTACACTTGCCTGGATTTCCTGTTCCAATTGTAGCTCGAGCTTCAGCTGGATTTCCAGGCAGTACTCCGGTTGCTGAAATAGACATCACCAACAGATCCAGAAAATATTAATCAGCTAGAATCACCTGTCCTTGGGTCCAATTTGGAGACAAGGGCAAAAACGTCATTTTCGGGTCAAGGCGGGGTCCAGATGTGGGCCGCTTTGTACCGAAAAACGCGTCAGGGTCAAAGGTCTAAAAAATAGTCCAACTTAGTGTCAACAGGTCAGGAACGATGATACGAACCCAACGGAACTTCCAGAATTGGATTCCGATGAGCCGTTCTCAAAATCGCCCGTCGGGTAGAGCCTGTGGGGCCCACGACACACGATTTTGTCAACGTTCTCAGAATCGAACCAAACTTGGCTCACAGGACCAGCGTATTGCTACGAGTCCGATGGCGCAAGTTTCGTCTCGATCCGACGTGTGTACACTAAGTTACAGCGAGAAACAGAAGGGTCGGATACGGGGCGGTGTTCGCGGATACGCACTGATTCCGGTGTGCACGCACATCCCAATCAGCTTCTGCGAAAACCCGCACGTCCGTATCAACGATGCGCACGTATCTGTGAAGACCGCACGCGACCAAGTCGTCCCGTTTGGCGGGGCGTACTCGATTCCGGGGTGAAACAGGGTCTGGTTTTTCCTGTTTTTGGATCGCGGTGTGCGATCACCACAGGACGCGATGCCCCGAGCAGTTTGTTCGGGCACCGAGAGGGTCATACAGGCTACGCAATACAATTTACGGAATCGAATTCTGAGCTACGAGTCAAAAGTTACGGGTACCTGAAGTGGTCCAAAAAATCGAGTAGTGTCCTGTGTCCTGGACACTGTGTCCGACACGAGATTCAGAAATTAGGGTTTACTGTGAACGGCTTCTGTGTCAGTGTCCAACCTGTGTCCGTGTCTGAGACTCACCGGAGTTGGCTGGGGCGGCTCGTCGGCGCAGGAGGGTGGCGCTGGGCGGAGCAGCGGGTCGACGGCGAGCCCAGCGGAGGTAGGGCCGGGGCTGTGGAGGTTCGGGGAGCCCAACACGGGGAGGCGGGTGGCCGGCTATGCTCCGCTGCTGATGGTCGAGGCTGTCCGGAGGGGCGGAGGGCCGGAGGGTTTCAGGCGCTGGGCAGCGGTGGCAGACCGGCGAGGCGATGAGGAGCGGTGGCTAGGGTTCAGGGGAGGAGGAGACGACGGGTTTATATAGGCGACCGGGGAGGGTGAGCGCCGGCGGGTGAGGGAAGAAGAAGGGAGGCGGTCGGCGGTTACGAGGGAGGCGAAGGGGAGGCGACGGGAGGCCAGGCGGCAGCCGGTGCATAACGGCCGGCGAGGGAGGCGGGCAGTCGGGGCTGCAGGCGTTTGGGGGAGAAGAGATGCGGGTCGGGTGGTGGACGGGTTCGGGTCTGACGGACCCGACCCGACCCGATAGCCCCACGGGCCGGGCGGGTTCAGATGGGCTGGGCTGGGCTCTATGGGATGGGCCGGTTTGGTTTTAAATAAAAAAATTAACTTTATTAATTAAATAAATAAGTAATTTAAATAATAATAGTTTAAAAAAAATCCATCCGGGGTCCAGTAAATTCTCGGAAAATTACCCTAAGTCTGGTTTTCTATTTTACACCATAAAATATTATTTTCATAATATTTTAATACTATTTAATATCAATTAAAATCCTTTAATAATTAAAACACCTAAATTTAATTACAGAAAAATCCAGAAAATTTCCAGAAAATTTCAGAAAAATCCAAATTTATCAAATTTTGAAAATCAGGGGATTACAATCTACCCCCCTTAAGAGGATTGCGTCCTCGCAATCAAAGATTAATCGGTCAGCAGAGATGACACGGTTACAACCATTGTTCGAAGCACATCAAAATCAAGGAGCACCTAGAAAAAATTATTTTTCTAAGCATTAAAAGTTATGTAATTTCCTAAATGTGGGAAATCTAGAAAATTACAGTTTTAGAAAACCAGGTTATCTTTCAAAACTTATCAGGTTAACAATTCTAGGTTATTATCAAGTTCAAAATTACTAGATTAATACTAAGTTATCAATTATTAACAGGTTTAAAGTTATTAGGTTAAGGTTATCAGGTCAAGTCTGGGGTCACGAACCAGCAGGCACAACTACAGAAATGCTAGAAACGGAATAACTATAAAGACTTACGCGCATTAGCAACTCCATGGTTCTGCGCATCTCCCACAGTCATCGTCAAAGCTTGTCCGCGTCCTTGAGGTGGATTCCTCTGCTGCTGCTGGACCTGCTGGAAGAGTACGGCTTGGGGTATCAAAGGTGGCCTCGGCTGATTCTCTCCTGAAGCTGTTGGTAGGACTCCTTCCTCTTCCGTTTGCGGTGCTCCCAAAGCTGGACAGGCTGGCCTTGGTACTGGTAACGCTTGTTGGTTAACCGTTGATGCTTCTCCTCTGTGCATCTTGCAACTTCTGGCTAAATGGTTACTGTCACGACCCGCACCCAGTTATTCGGGCACGAGTGCGTGGGCACGTCCAGCCTACACCACAGTATCGGCGGTAGTACGCTGTCTAGGTCATAATCACAGGTAATTTTAAATCTATCTCATCCACAATAAATAGACAAGGAAAGTAACAGAAAATAGGAATGCTAACTTTTATAAAACAAATTGTGACAACAGATCCATAGTTAATACAAAGCCAGAAGATAGATCGGGGACAAATCCGAGTATATGCTGAAAGAAAATAAATAAGCAGCTACTGCTAACTACTCTGCAGAAGTAGCCTCCTGGGTGGGAACCGGCTCCTCATATGGGTCACCTGCTAACTCATAGTGGCCATAAATAGGTGGGGGCATAGTTCTCATCATCGCCTAAAACAACGGATCCAGTCAGGAAAGGAGCAAAGTACACAATGCACATTCAAGATAAACTAAATATTGGTGACAAGTAGGAAAAGACTGGCTAAGTATCATAATCAGAGTATGCATAATGAATAGTAAGATTAACTGAGAATTAATGCTGTAAATCAGGGCTATAAGTGAAACATGATTAATTTCTCTAAACCAGGAATAAGAGTAAAACAGGAATAAATGTGACAGGGAATGTAACTATAACCAGGCAACAAGAACTGCAACACGACAAGAACTATTGTGTGTGAACACGTGTTTTTAGAATACATAGTTGGCATGTAGGGGTTTATAAGGCTAATCTGGCCATCATAAACGGCTATTAAACAGGGAAAATCGAGATCCGGCTGAGGTACAGTCGCGTACCAACAGCTATTAAACAGGGCAGGGGAAAGGGTAAACTACATGCCTTCTAGTATTCTCCCACCCGACATGAAAAACAAGACATGAACTCCAATATTCAAGACATGAAATCCAACATTTCTAACACTAGGGGTAATTATCAAGGGTACTAGTAAAGCAGGGAATTAATTATCACAATATAAAGATTTAACTTGAAGTGCAGTTACTTGCCTGTTGTTTGGATCCGATTAATTGTATTCGGGAAAATTTTCCAGAGGTGAGTCCAGATGCTGAAATAAACATTACCATCACGCTCAGAAGATATCAAATAGCTAGAACGCCTGTCCTTGGGTCCAATTTGGAGACAAGGACAAAAACGGCAGTTTCAGGTCAAAACGGGGTCCGCCGGTGGGCCCGCTTTGCACCGAAAAACGTGTCAGGGTCAAAGGTCTCCAAATTCACCAAACTTAGTGTCAACAGGTCAGGAACGCTGATACGCCCAACGGAACTTCCAGATTTGAATTCCGATGAGCCGAACACAAAATCGCCCGTCGAGCGGGGCCTGTGGGGCCCACGACACGCGATTTCGTCAACGTTCTCAGAATCGAACCAAACTTGACTCACAGGACCAGCGTATCGTTACGAGTCCGATGGCGCAAGTTTTGTCTCGATCCGACGACTGTACAAGAAGTTAAGGCAAATTGCAGAAAAGTCGGATACGGGGCGATGTCCGCGGATACGCGTTGATTTCGGTGTGCACGCACACCCGAATCAGCTTCCGCAAATTCTCACACGTCCGTATCGACGATGCGCATGTATCTGTGAAGACCGCACGTGACCAAGTCGTCCCGTTTGGCGGGGCGCACTCAGTTCCGGGGTGAAACAGGGTCTGATTTTTCCTGTTTTTGGATCGCGGTGTGCGATCACCACAGGGCGCGATGCCCCGAACAGTTTGTCCGGACACCGAGAGGGTCATACAGGCTTCACAACGCAATTTGCGGAAACGAAAACGGAGCTACGAGTAAGAAGATACACGCACCTGAACGGGACCGAAAAACCAGGTAAAATCGTGTCCGATACGACACAGGACACTGTGTCCTGTGTCCCGTGTCCGACACAGAGAAGAATTAGGGCTAGGGTTAGGGTTTTGGATGGCGGAGCTCCGGAGGCTAGGCCTCGCCGGAGCTGAGGCGGAGGGAGGCTGGGGCTTCGCCGGGCGGCTCGCGGAGGCGGTCGGCTACTCGGCTGCGGCTGCTGGAGCGACGGGGACGGCCGGAGGAGTGGCTGCGGGGAGGGAGGAAGGAGGCTGGGGCTGCGGGGACCGCTGGGACGGCGGAGGCGGGCTGCCGGCGTCGGGCGGAGCGGAGGCGGCGCGTGTCGAGGTGTGGCGGAGGAGAGGTGGCTGGAGGCGGTGGAGAACGACGGGGGAGGGCTTTAAAAAGGGTAGGGAGGTGGTCGGGGAGGCCGGGCAAGGCGGCTAGGGCCGCGGGATCGGGCGCAGCGGGCGGAGGCGTTGGCTGCGTGGCGCGGCGGCCGCGGGTGGCGGCGCCGGACGCGGGGGGGGGGGGTGGGAGACGACCGAGTGTGGGGGTTGGGTTCGGGTCCGGGCGGGTTCAGGCGGACCCGACCCGACCCGCTAGGGTATTGGGCCGGGCTCGGAGCGGTTGGGCTGGGCCGGATTAATAATAGAATTAATAATAATAATAATAATAATAATAATAAATCAATTAATTAATTAAATAGTTTTAGGTGATTTAAAAAATAGGTCCGGGGTCCAATAAATTCCAGAAAAATTATCCTAAGTCCAGTTTTTCATTTTACACCCAAAAATATTATTTTCATAATATTTTAATGTTATTTATTAACAATTAAAAATCATTTAATAATTAAAACCTTGATTTTAATTACAGAAAATTTCCAGAAAATTCCAGAAAAATTGCGAAAAATCCCAATTTAAAATTCTTGCAAAATCTGGGGGTTTACAGTTACTGGATCCGCAAATCAAGCACAGTCCCAACTTGCGTCTGCACTTCTTATCAACATGGCCTACCTTACCACAATAGTAACAAGTAGGAAGGAATGAGGCTCTGGATGCTGCTCTCAGTGGATTCTTCTGGGGTCGCTTTGCAGCTCTTTCCTGTTGTGCTTGGTCTAGTGCATGCAGCCGATTCTGGCTTGACTCTATCCTGGTGATGCACTCCATGGCCCGTGCTGCAGTAACAACATCCGTTGCAACGGAGCTGATTAACTTTCGTAGCTCTGAGCTAAGTCTGCAAATGAACTCCTCCGTTTGGCTTTGTTGTGCCTTCTGATAAGCTTGCATCATCGGGTAGTACATTTGAAACAGCTGTTGCACGTTCATAGCTTGCCTTTGTGGGACATTAGGCGTCGGTGGAGCAAACTGCGTCGATGGTGGAACGTCATCTTCCTGGATTCTCGAGGCAGGCTGACTTGCTTGACTGCTTTGTTGAGCTGATTGACCTTCATCAACTGGTGTCACTTCATCTTCCTGGGTGACCACAGCACCTTGTGGTATTTCTGCAGGAGTCTCGTCGTTTGCTCGTGAATCCATATCTCTGCACCCAAAATAAACAATAAGAGGCGTACAGGGATCAAAGCAGGATGCAAGTCAAGAATTAATTCGAATCTGATACAGATATCAAGAACGTTTCAAGCAAGTGGATGAGATCCTAAAAACTTATCCTATTTTATTGCAGGCCTGTTCGGTCCCTAAGTTGAAACCGAATAATTTAGTCGTTGACCTGCATGGGCCATCACAAAAACTATGTCACGCCCCAGTCCCAAAATACCGAGGGACTGGATGCGTGATTATGGCCAGCAGCATGCACCGATGGACAAACCCAATTTAATGGATCCATCGGGCATACTTAAGCTGTATTACATCAGTCAAGGTTTTACTATTCTCATCCATAGATATAAGATAGCAATAACATCAAAAGAAATATCAAACAACAATAGTCAAAGTAAATAAAATCGAAGAACAATCCGATATTAGTCTGGTTACACAAGTTCTCAAAGACAGGAAATAAATAGTTTAAATTAACAGAAATTAAAGTCTATTTGCCATAATACTGAGCAGGGCGAAGAAATTGTTCAGGAGAAGTCCTCAGCGATCACCTCGTCCTCAGGTTCAGGTACTGCTCCGAGTAGTGCCCCTGTTCCGTACACCTCAGGGTATATCTCGTCTGCTATAACTGGAGAACAAAATCAGGTCCTCAGAGGGACGTAACAAGGTACAGAAGAATACGAGCCAAAATATAGTGAATGAACATGCAAGTCAATCAAGATGTTAAACTCAAGAGTAGCATCAGAAATTAATAAGTCTAAGACAGTGGCATGCCGATGTTGCTATCAAACAAATCTGGGTAAATAATTAAACTAGCTAAGTGATCATGCAAGTGAGAGTTATTATTCATACTCAGGCTGAGACTACTACAGGATCAGGGACAAGAAACCATAGCAGTATTTTCTCGAAGGGCCAGTACAGGTGCCAAAGCTCTGTGTCAGAGACTAGGACACTTCCAGATAACAGTATATAATATATATTCAGCCTTGATATGGTAATACTCTCCCCACCCAATGAATCTCACGTCACAGATCTCAATGTTCATGTTACGTAAGATTAAATTAATGCAATCGGTCATGTTCTAAGGAAATAAGCTTAAGTCATGAAATCAATATTTTATACAAACCCCCTTGAATAATCAGGAAGATTCTGTATCATGCCTTGTGTCAGGTGTCCTGGGTATAAAATACTTGATAGGGCAAGTACAACATTCACAGAAATTAAAGCAAGAGAATTAAAATGAACCAATAACTGCATTTTATGGCAAGGTACACTTGCCTGGATTTCCTGTTCCAATTGTAGCTCGAGCTTCAGCTGGATTTCCAGGCAGTACTCCGGTTGCTGAAATAGACATCACCAACAGATCCAAAAAATATTAATCAGCTAGAATCGTCTTTCCTTGGGTCCAATTTGGAGACAAGGGCAAAAACGTCATTTTCGGGTCAAGGCGGGGTCCAGATGTGGGCCGCTTTGCACCGAAAAATGCGTCAGGGTCAAAGGTCTCAAAAATAGTCCAACTTAGTGTCAACAGGTCAGGAACGATGATACGAACCCAATGGAACTTCCAGAATTGGATTCCGATGAGCCGTTCTCAAAATCGCCCGTCGGGTGGAGCCTGTGGGGCCCACGACACACGATTTTGTCAACGTTCTCAGAATCAAACCAAACTTGGCTCACAGGACCAGCGTATTGCTACGAGTTCGATGGCACAAGTTTCGTCTCGATCCGACGTGTGTACACTAAGTTACAGCGAGAAACAGAAGGGTCGGATACGGGGCGGTGTTCGCGGATACGCACTGATTTCGGTGTGCACGCACATCCGAATCAGCTTCTGCGAAAACCCGCACGTCCGTATCAACGACGCGCACGTATCTGTGAAGACCGCACGCGACCAAGTTGTCCCGTTTGGCGGGGCGTACTCGATTCCGGTGTGAAACAGGGTCTGGTTTTTCCTGTTTTTGGATCACGGTGTGCGATCACCACAGGACGCGATGCCTCGAGCAGTTTGTCCGGACACCGAGAGGGTCATACAGGCTACGCAATACAATTTACGGAATCGAATTCCGAGCTACGAGTCAAAAGTTACGGGTACCTGAAGTGGTCCAAAAAATCAAGTTGTGTCCTGTGTCCTGGACACTGTGTTCGACACGAGATTCAGAAATTAGGGTTTATTGTGTCCGGCTTCTGTGTCAGTGTCCAACCTGTGTCCGTGTCTGAGACTCACCGGAGTTGGCTGGGGCAGCTCGTCG
The DNA here is from genome assembly GCA_036927795.1 of Iris macrosiphon. Classification (NCBI taxonomy): domain Eukaryota; kingdom Viridiplantae; phylum Streptophyta; class Magnoliopsida; order Asparagales; family Iridaceae; genus Iris; species Iris macrosiphon. The sequence goes on from JAYESA010000014.1 coordinate 162,692,378, forward strand.
GCGCAGGAGGGTGGCGCTGGGCGGAGCAGCGGGTCGACGGCGAGCCCAGCGGAGGTATGGCCGGGGCTGTGGAGGTTCGGGGAGCCCAACACGGGGAGGCGGGTGGCCGACTATGCTCCGCTGCTGCTGGTCGAGGCTGTCCGGAGGGGCGGAGGGTCGGAGGGTTTCAGGCGCTGGGCAGCGGTGGCGGACTGGCGAGGCGAGGAGGAGCGGTGGCTAGGGTTCAGGGGAGGAGGAGACGACGGGTTTATATAGGCGACCGGGGAGGGTGAGCGCCGGTGGGTGAGGGAAGAAGAAGGGAGGCGGTCGGCGGTTACGAGGTGTCACGCCCCGGTCTCCCGCGAGCTCGATCGTCCCCGCTGAACGTGAATCACCACGTTACAGCTCTCCCGCAGGATAATCGTTCTCATCTGGACGTGATGCCGTGCAAGCCTAAAGTGCGCTTGCACAAGGCCAAAGCTTTGAAACAAGGACAAGTAAGCTATTCGATACTGAAGCAGCGGCACATAACATTGCAGAAAAGTAAAGAACTCAATGGCATATGAAAAACAGTCTCTTTATTGATAATCGAAAGTGTTACAAGCGGCGCATGGCCGAGATTACAAATCGCTCAAGCACTCTTCTCTCGATTACAATAACACCGTTCCATACATTATGTCCCTCTATATAAAAGCAGCTCAAAGCAGGCACAACTCGATGCGGCTCCAGGCATCGACTCCAGATTTCCGGCTCCTTGGGATGAGGTACGGCTATCGCTTCCTCAGACGAACGAGCACCTGAGAACAAGCAAACTGTTGGTGGGTCAGCACTTTATGCAAGTACTGGTGAGATAAAACAACTGAACAGAAGCTACACCCCCTGAAACCCACACTAAGTAATCATGTGGCAAAACATTGCATTACTAGTGATCTTGCTAGTTTTACTTAGGTTCATTTCATGCCGTTCTATAGCAGAGTCATATTACTTTGTTTGGAAACATGCTTTGAAAACATAAATCAAACAACCAACCAATCGAGGCAACCAATTCAAGCACGAGGAATCCTGTTCGGGTGTGCGCAGCGTGTTCGGTGAACTATATACACGGATTCTAGGGACAGGCAGCGTTTAGGGACCATCAATCAAGCACACAAGTTAACTATCAATCAGAGGTCGGTCCCCGAGTAACTCAGGATCGGTAGCGGTAATCCAGCTAACCAATGACTCACATTCTGATCCTATTAGCAACTGTGACTCATGGTTGCACATTACTGCCAAAGCAGCCGTAGCCAAGGTTCAGCTCTGCACTAATAGTCTCATTGTCCGACCGAATGCAATGCATGAAACGCTAACAGGTGGTCTCTATGATGCAGACAAAATGAATAAGCAGGCTTATGTATAAACTGATATTTCTTACCCCACGGCCGAACGGTTATCCCTGCAACAGACATACAAGTTAGCAACAATTGCATAAACATATATGTTTTACCGTTCTTTAGTTCCCTGTCCGTCTCTGCATCAAACGGTTAGGTATGCAAGAAGGCTACCCTAGCATGCTCCCTAACGACCTGAATGCAGCTTATCTCCATACACTTCTCTAATGCAGACTCGACTCTTCTCAACAGAAGCACCGCCTCCCTCTAATAGCCACGCTGTAAAACCCCTTCCTAGAAAATCGTATAAACCCTTTTAATTATTAATTATTAATTAAATTATAGTAATTAGGTCTAAATAGGAGAAATAGATTTTTAATAATTTTTATGTTAGGTGTTCGGGCACTTAGATGACTTGTGGGACCTTCAGGAATTTTTCGGAATTTATTCCATGTAGGAGACCCCTTGAGCAGTTGCTAGCCTAACGATGTGCATACCCTATTTTATAAATTTTCTTATGAGTATATATATATATATATATATATACAAATATATATATGTATATATATTTTAACTAAAGAAAGAAAGGAAAAGAAAAGAAAAGAAAATAAGAATTTAATAATGAATATAATAATAATAATAATAACAACAGACAACTACCCTTCCTTAGTATACTAAATAACCCTTATAACCCTTAGTATACTCCTTCAGCCAACTATGACCCGCTCCTAGGCAACATTCAGCAACTTTCCTTCATCCGACCCTTCAGCGCCGTATTGACTATTCACCCGCGGAGAACTCATCCGCACCCCCCCTCGCTCTCTAATATATATAGTATATATATATATATATTAACCCTTAAAATCCTAACCTAATATTCCCAGACTTCCTCTTCCCATCTATAGCCGTCACCACAGCCAGAGAAGCCTCCCCAAGCCATCCAACCATCCCGTCGACGCCGACATCGCGAACTGCAGTCTCCCACTCGAGGCACCTTCGCTTCGGCACGAATTCCCGTTGACTTGCTCGACCAAACGCTGATCCGTTTTCATAGGTATGATCTTCTCTCAACCCTCTCCAGTATTTGTTTTATAGTCAACTTCGGAAAATGTGTGCTCCTAGGTGTAAATCAGCGTCCAAAATGGACGGACAGGCAGAATTCTGCAATCGCAGAATTCCAGATTGACCACCCGTATTGTCGAGTTCGTATCTCCCACCACAGAGATCCGAATTCGATGATTCTTTTTGATACCTGTAGAATACATGACCTAGTTTAATTTCTGTAAAATAACCCTAGGATAATAGTTACTGTGGACATAGTTATGTTCGTCACAAAACTGTGCGCACCCACTTTTTCCGGTTTTCCAAAAGTTGGAGATCGGAGCGCGCCCCGCCAAACGGGACCGCCCCGCCGTGTGCCAAAGGTACCAAATGGTGCACACAGCATAACGGGACACGTAAAAATTTGTGGAAACTGATTCGGACGCGTGTGCGCGCCGGAATCAGACCGTATCCGCGGACACATCTCGTGTCGCCACTTTTGTGGAACTCGCACGTATTTTGTGCACGTTTGTCAGATTGCGACGAAACTTGCGCCACTGGACTCGTGGTAACGCGCTGGTCCTGTGACCCAAATTTCACGCGATTCTGAGACGGTTGACCAAATCGCCAATTGGCGGGTCCCACAGTTGACTTTTTGGACCAAATTTTGTTCGGCTCATCGGAATCCAAATTTGGACATACCGTTGGGTTCGTATTAACATTTAGAGTTGTTTGACCCATAGTTTGTCCCATTTAGAGACTGTTACCCTCGGTACGCTTTTCGGTGCAAAGTGGGCCACACGTGGACCCCACTTTTACCCGAAATTACCGTTGTGCCCCTGTGTCCAAATTGGACGAAAGGGATGTGCTTTTTAGCTATTTTGCTCATTCCGGAAACGTTGGTGATGTTTATTTCAACATCCGGAGACATTTGTTCGGAGTCCTTAGTTCCAGGTTCAGTGTCCTTGACATTTGGGCGCGTACACTTTACAGATTTCTTGCCAGGCAAGTATACCTTGCCATTGTACTGTTTTTATATTCCATATGAGGCATGCATGTTTATTTTCTGCTTATTTAGTTCATTTATTTTAACTGCTATATAAACTGCGCGTCCAAGGAAACTTGGGTGCAACGACGGTGTCGTCGTACTATGTTTTTATTTATGTACATGCATTGGACCTACTTTATGAGACTACCCCATCTTCATGAGGCATTTATGTTTCATTGGCCATGACACTATTCTTACACGAGTGTGAGTCACATGTAGGACACGGACTTGCGTACTCGGCTGGCCACTGGTATGTATAGGTCGTGCGGCGGATAGGGATAACTGCCAATAGAAACTTTTCATGCTAGTAGACCTGGCGGTTATTAGAGGTTTATCGTGTCATGGACATGACATGCTTAGAGCATTGGGTGGGGAGAACAACAAGTACCGCATTTGAGCTCCTTTGCACTTTTTCTGTGAAGCCCGGATTCTCCGCTGGAGATACGGGTGATGATGACCACTATATATTATGTACTATCAGGCGGGCCACCGGCGTTCAAAAGACGACGTGCCTTTTAGGCCCCTGGCTCTTCAAAAGAGAACCATGCCAAATCCCAGTTTTCAGCCAGATAGCTCACTTGTGGGGAAATGTGTTCTTAACTGCATTCACTTAGATGGTTAGGCGACCCCATGGATGTTTATTTTCAGTACTTTATTGGCATGTGCTTTTTGTATCTTGTTACGTCCCTCTGAGGTCCTGGTCCCTTCCAGATATAGGTGAGCAGGAGTACCCGCAGGAGTATGGACCTGGACCTGATGCTACCTATCAGCCTGAGGAGATCTTACCTTCTGATTATATGTGATTCATTTGCAGCTGTTTAGAGATTTTAGTTGCTATTCTTTTCTAGACATTTATTCTTATATTAGAGTTTATTCTCTTCTCTCTTTAGTAGTTTATTATAGTCGATTTGCAGTGGATTTGTTTCCACCCGACTATTGCACTTTGAGATTACTATTTGAGACTACTTCTTTGATATTCAGTTATTGATTTCCTTTATTCTATTATTGGTGTTGTGGATGAGATATAGAACTGCATGTGACTTGTTGTGACTTATATTTACCACTGTGGATTGGATATTCATGTACAGCGTACGTGTGTATATGGTTTCCATATATTGGAGTTCGTATACATACGGCTGGCGTGTTACGTATTCCTAGTCCTACGTATTTGGGACTGGGGCGTGACACACGCCCCCCGAGATCCCGAAGGACCGACCCTCAGGGCGCACTATTAGTCTCACCCCATCGCATCATGTAAGCCCCTGATTTTTTAAAAAATATTAAAATTGGGATTTTTCACAATTTTCTAGAATTTTCTGGGAATTTTCTGTAATTAAAATCAAGGTTTTAAATTATTACCTAATTTTTTTAATTGATATTAAACAATATTAAAATATTGTGAAAATAATATTTTTGGGTGTAAAATAGAAAACTGGACTTAGGGTAATTTTTTTGGATTTTTCTGGGCCTCAGACCTATTTTTAAATGCCTAAAAACTATTTATTTAATTAATTAATTAATTATCTATTTATTTAATTATTTATTATTTATTTTATTTAATTATTAATTAATTATTTATTTTTATTTTTTTCTTGGGCCCGGCCCGGCCCAGTGGGCCGAGCTCAGCGCCCAGCCCAGCCCGCTGCCTTTCCGGGTCGGGTCGGGTCAGGCAACCCGACCCGCTAGCCCCCGCACCCGCACGACTCCCTCTTCCCGTTCCCGCGGCCGCCGCCGCGTTTTTCGGCCGGCCACGTTGCCGTCCCCGCCTCAACCCTCGGCCCACGACCCCCTCTCCCCTCCGCCTCGCCCGGAGCCAACCCCTCGCCGCCCCAGCCTATAAAACCCTACCCCCGACCCTCCGCCGCCTAGCCACCACCACCTCGCCCGCTCCGCCGCTGCTCGCCTCCGCTCGCCCAGCCACCGCACCGCACCGCGCCGCCCGCCTGAGCCCGCAGCCCCCGGCCAGCGCCGCCGACGCCCTCCCCGACGAAGACCAGCCACAGCAGCAGCAAGCAGCTTCCCACCGCCGCTGCCGGCCGCCCTGAGCCGCCGCTCCGCCCGTGGACGCCGCGCCGCCCCTCGGCGAGCCGTCCCCCGCCCTCGCCGACGTCTCTCCGGCCGCCCTCCGCCGTCCACGGCCGATTTTCCCCCTGAACCCTAGCCCTAATTCTTCCCCGTGTCGGCGTGTCGGACACGACACGGACACAGTAAAATTCGGGTTTTTGGACCCTGTTCAGGTGCGTGTAACTTTCTCCTCGCTGCCCCATTTTCAATTCCGTAAATTGTGTCGCGAAGCCTGTATGACCCTCTCGGTGTCCGGACAAACTGTTCGGGACATCGCGTCCTGTGGTGATCGCACACCGCGATCCAAAAACAGAAAAAACCAGACCATGTTTCACCCCGGAACTGAGTACGCCCCGCCAAACGGGACGACTTGGTCGCGTGCGGTCTTCACAGATACGTACGCATCGTCGATACGGACGTGTGAGTTTTCGTGGAAGCTGATTCGGGTGTGCGTGCACCCCGGAATCAACGCGTATCCGCGGACATCGCCCCGTATCCGCTTTTTCTGCAATTCGACCTAACTTTGTGTACACACGTCGGATCGAGACGAAACTTGCGCCATCGGACTCGTAGCGATACGCTGGTCCTGTGGGTCAAGTTTGGTTCGATTCTGAGAACGTTGACGAAATCGCGTGTCGTGGGCCCCACAAGCCCCGCTCGACGGGCGATTTTGTGTTCGGCTCATCGGAATCCAAATCTGGAAGTTCCGTTGGGTTCGTATCAGCGTTCCTGGCCTGTTGACACTAAGTTTGGTGAATTTGGAGACCTTTGACCCGGACGCGTTTTTCGGTGCAAAGCGGACCCAACGGCGGACCCCGTTTTGACCCGAAACTACCGTTTTTGCCCTTGTCTCCAAATTGGACCCAAGGACAGGCGTTTCTAGCTATTTGATATCTTCTGAGCATGATGGTAATGTCTATTTCAGCTTTTGGACTCATCTCTGGACTTTTCCCCCAAGAACCTAACTAATCAGATCCAAACAACAGGCAAGTACCTGCACTTCAAGTTAATCTTTATATATTGTGATAATTAATTCTCTGCTATACATGTACCCTTGATATTTACACCTAGTGTTAGAAATGTTGAATTTCATGTCTTGAATATTGGTAGTTCCTGTCTTGTTTTTCATGTCGGGTGGGAGAATACTAAGGAGGCATGTAATTTACCCTTTCCCCTGGATTGTCTAATAGCTGTTGGTACACGACTGTCCATCAGCCGGATCTCGATTGTATTGTCTAATAGTCGTTTATGACGGCCGGATTAGCCTTATAAACCCCTACATGCCAACTAAGTATTCTAAAAACAAACACAAGTTCACACAGATAGTTCTGGTCATGTTATATTTCTTGCTGGCTATTGTAGTTCATTTCCTGTTCCATTTATTTCTGTTTCTCATATTCCTGTTTACAGCTAACTCTGAGATAATAATGTTCTGCTAATGCTGTTTCTCAACATGATATCCAATATTTAATTGTCATAAAATATTTAGTTTAATCTTGTTGTGCACTGTGTACTTTGCTCCTTTCCTGACTGGATCTGTTGTTTAGGCGATGATGAGAACCTTGCCCCCACCTATTATGGCCCCTTTGAGGCAGCAGGTGATACAGTTGCAGAGCCAGTTCCCGCACAGGAAGCTACTTCTGCTGAGTAGTTAGCAGTAGTTATCTTAGTTTTGCTCTTTATCTTATTTAATCGGGTTTGTCCCCGATTTCATTTTGGAATTCCTGTACTAAATATTTGAATTTGTTGTCACATTTATTTCAGTTGCAATCTTAAGTTTTATTTCTCATTATTATCTTGCCTATATTGTTGTGAATGAGCTAGTTAGTAGTTATGGATTGACCTAGACAGCGTACTACCGCCGACTCTGCGGCGTAGGCTGGACGTGCCCACGCACTCGTGCCCGAACTTCCGGGTGCGGGTCGTGACACATTTTTATGGTGGCCCATGCAGGTCAAACGACTAAATTGTTCGGTTTCAACTTAGGGACCGAACAGGCCTGCAATAAAATTGAGGATTCTAGGAAAAGCTCATTCACAGTATAGCGTCCTTATTTTAATTCTTGATATCATTGCTGCTCAATTTTTCCTATCGCCTTTGATTTCCAAGTAATCTATTCTGAACTCCCTACCCCTTCATCTTTCAGAATGGTCCAGACCAGGAACACAGTAGGAGGCACATCAGAACCAGCTGAGCAGAATGTGCCCGAGACTCGTGCACTCCCGCCGCCTCCATCTGTCCCGGCAGTTACCTTAGATGGGGCACAGCTACTAGGAGTGTTCCAGGGATTGGTGGAATCCCAGAAAGAACAGACGACACTTCTGCGGACCAGCCTCTCAGAAGCTATTAAGTCCCAGGAGTCGCCACTCAAGAGGCCAGGAAGTGCCAAAGACTTCAAGAATCTTAGACCCCTGGAATTCTACGGAACGGAGGGCATTCTCTATGCCGATGAGTGGATAGAGAATGTCGAGAGACTCCTGAAGACTGCTCGGGTTTCCGATGATCTCAAAGTGGAGTCTGCAAGCCTGCAACTGTTCGATATAGCTCGGACCTGGTTTAGAGACGAACCTCAACTATCTGCTCCTGACCTCACCTGGGAGGACTTCAAGAGACTGTTCAAGGAGAAATTCTACCCCAAAGTGGCTCGAGAAGCTCTCGAAAGTCAATTCGAGAGACTGGAACAAGGTAACCTATCTGTAGATGAGTATACTGCTGAATTTAGCAGGTTAAGCCACTTTGCGGAGTACATGGTTCGTACCCCGGAGGACAGAGCCCGTAGATTCAAGAAGGGGCTATCTCCGGATATTCGCCTTGCTGTCACCACCAGCCGAGCTCGCACCTACGAGGAAATCTTGAGCGTGGCACAAGGCGTTGAGAGAGACATGGGGCATAAGCTAAAGCGAGAAAGAGATATCGGAAATGCGGGACCCAACAAACGCCCTTTTCAACAACAACAGCAGAGGGCCCCGCAACAAGCTCAGCGTCCTCTCCCTCGAGCTCCAGCACCCCAACACCAGGCCCAGGGACAGAACCAACAAGCTGCTGCTTGTAACTATTGTCATAGACCAGGCCATACTTGGCAAGTTTGCAGAAAGAGGCTAGGTGTTTGTCTACTTTGTGGCTCAGCAGCACATCAAGTGAGGGACTGTCCCGCTGCTCAAGGATGCGGACAGGCTTACGTAATGACCGTGGAGAACGCGCAGACTCTGGAAGCAACTAATGCGCGTAAGTGATTCGTAGATATCTTTTCTAGTATTGTTTTCGTGCCTATTGGTTCGTGACCTCAGCCCCAACCTAGTAAATTTTGAACCTGCTAAATACCTGGTATGCTTTTAATTTGATAACTGTTTTAGAGGATTTTGCTATTGTGCTTATTTTGTGTCATTTTGTGAACTTCAATAATTTGTACCTCCTTTTCATCATCATCTAGCGCACTTAATTTTGCTGAACTTGACTTATGCTGCTATTTTATAGCCTAGTTTTGTAAGCTTACCCTTTATCGGGCTTGTTCATGACACATGTATTATTGAGGCCTGATCAACCCCACTAATACAAGTGTCTACTCAGAATCAGTGTACTACGGTCTGATCAACCTTAGTGCATTTTGATTCGCACTTCGCATGACTACTTATGTGGATTGAGGTATAGTCGACTAGTCTACTTGCCCCTAAATACGTCCGAGCATATCGTTTCAGCATTACCAGAATAGAATCTCGATCCTAAACCGCCTGACAATTCCCATTAGAATTCCTGAAAAACGCCTTGATCCCTATACCTCTGTTCTACCACCTCGCCCTTAAACTCTTTATTATTGATCCTCGTCTCGGGAAGACAAAGACCTGTGGTTGGTATAAGATGATTTGTAGTGCTAGACATACCCCTCAGACCGGACGAATTGATGATAACCCTTTATGACTAAGACAAGACCCTATGTGCTGTGTTTTGTGTTGCAGACTTAAGATTCAATACCATGATTTATTAAGTTGAGACCTAGCCTCACTAGTTGTACAGTCTTAGAGGATATGGGTAAAATTCTAAGTTGGGTAGCGACCGCAATGTTCACCTGAGAGAAACCCGCTGGACTGTAATCAAGTGAGTTTGGACAGAGAGAACCCTGCCATAATTTAAATTTTGAAGACGAAATTTTATAAGTTGGGTAGATTGTAAGCCCCTGATTTTTCAAAAAATATTAAAATTGGGATTTTTCACAATTTTCTAGAATTTTCTGGGAATTTTCTGTAATTAAAATCAGGGTTTTGAATTATTATCTAATTTTTTTAATTGATATTAAACAATATTAAAATATTGTAAAAATAATATTTTTGGGTGTAAAATAGAAAACTGGACTTAGGGTAATTTTCCTGGATTTTTCTGGGCCTCAGACCTATTTTTAAAAGCCTAAAAACTATTTATTTAATTAATTAATTATCTATTTATTTAATTATTTATTATTTATTTTATTTAAATATTAATTATTTATTTATTTTTATTTTTTTCTTGGGCCCGGCCCGGCCGAGTGGGCCGAGCCCAGCGCCCAGCCCAGCCCGCTGCCTTTCCGGGTCGGGTCGGGTCAGGCAACCCGACCCGCTAGCCCCCGCACCCGCACGACTCCCTCTCCCCGTTCCCGCGGCCGCCGCCGCGTTTTCCGGCCGGCCACGTTGCCGTCCCCGCCTCAACCCTCGGCCCACGACCCCCTCTCCCCTCCGCCTCGCCCGGAGCCAACCCCTCGCCGCCCCAGCCTATAAAACCCTACCCCCGACCCTCCGCCGCCTAGCCACCACCACCTCGCCCGCTCCGCCGCTGCTCGCCTCCGCTCGCCCAGCCACCGCACCACACCGCACCGCGCCGCCCGCCTGAGCCTGCAGCCCCCGGCCAGCGCCGCCGACGCCCTCCCCGACGAAGACCAGCCACAGCAGCAGCAAGCAGCTTCCCACCGCCGCTGCCGGCCGCCCTGAGCCGCCGCTCCGCCCGTGGACGCCGCGCCGCCCCTCGGCGAGCCGTCCCCCACCCTCGCCGACGTCTCTCCGGCCGCCCTCCGCCGTCCACGGCCGATTTTCCCCCTGAACCCTAGCCCTAATTCTTCCCCGTGTCGGCGTGTCGGACACGACACGGACACAGTAAAATCCGGGTTTTTGGACCCTGTTCAGGTGCGTGTAACTTTCTCCTCGCTGTCCCATTTTCAATTCCGTAAATTGTGTCGCGAAGCCTGTATGACCCTCTCGGTGTCCGGACAAACTGTTCGGGACATCGCGTCCTGTGGTGATCGCACACCGCGATCCAAAAACAGGAAAAACCAGACCCTGTTTCACCCCAGAACTGAGTACGCCCCGCCAAACGGGACGACTTGGTCGCGTGCGGTCTTCACAGATACGTACGCATCGTCGATACGGACGTGTGAGTTTTCGTGGAAGCTGATTCGGGTGTGCGTGCACCCCGGAATCAACGCGTATCCGCGGACATCGCCCCGTATCCGCTTTTTCTGCAATTCGACCTAACTTTGTGTACACACGTCGGATCAAGACGAAACTTGCGCCATCGGACTCGTAGTGATACGCTGGTCCTGTGGGTCAAGTTTGGTTCGATTCTGAGAACGTTGACGAAATCGCGTGTCGTGGGCCCCACAGGCCCCGCTCGACGGGCGATTTTGTGTTCGGCTCATCGGAATCCAAATCTGGAAGTTCCGTTGGGTTCGTATCAGCGTTCCTGACCTGTTGACACTAAGTTTGGTGAATTTGGAGACCTTTGACCCGGACGCGTTTTTCGGTGCAAAGCGGGCCCAACGGCGGACCCCGTTTTGACCCGAAACTACCGTTTTTGTCCTTGTCTCCAAATTGGACCCAAGGATAGGCGTTTTTAGCTATTTGACATCTTCTGAGCATGATGGTAATGTCTATTTCAGCTTTTGGACTCATCTCTGGACTTTTCCCCCAAGAACCTAACTAATCAGATCCAAACAACAGGCAAGTACCTGCACTTCAAGTTAATCTTTATATATTATGATAATTAATTCTCTGCTATACATGTACCCTTGATGTTTACACCTAGTGTTAGAAATGTTGAATTTCATGTCTTGAATATTGGTAGTTCCTGTCTTGTTTTTCATGTCGGGTGGGAGAATACTAAGGAGGCATGTAATTTACCCTTTCCCCTGGATTGTCTAATAGCTGTTGGTACACGACTGTCCATCAGCCGGATCTCGATTGTATTGTCTAATAGCCGTTTATGACGGCCAGATTAGCCTTATAAACCCCTACATGCCAACTAAGTATTCTAAAAACAAACACAAGTTCACACAGATAGTTCTGGTCATGTTATATTTCTTGCTGGCTATTGTAGTTCATTTCCTGTTCCATTTATTTCTGTTTCTCATATTCCTGTTTACAGCTAACTCTGAGATAATAATGTTCTGCTAATGCTGTTTCTCAACATGATATCCAATATTTAATTGTCATAAAATATTTAGTTTAATCTTGTTGTGCACTGTGTACTTTGCTCCTTTCCTGACTGGATCTGTTGTTTAGGCGATGATGAGAACCTTGCCCCCACCTATTATGGCCCCTTTGAGGCAGCAGGTGATACAGTTGCAGAGCCAATTCCCGCACAGGAAGCTACTCCTGCTGAGTAGTTAGCAGTAGTTATCTTAGTTTTGCTCTTTATCTTATTTAATCGGGTTTGTCCCCGATTTCATTTTGGAATTCCTGTACTAAACATTTGAATTTGTTGTCACATTTATTTCAGTTGCAATCTTAAGTTTCATTTCTCATTATTATCTTGCCTATATTGTTGTGAATGAGCTAGTTAGTAGTTATGGATTGACCTAGACAGCGTACTACCGCCGACTCTGCGGCGTAGGCTGGACGTGCCCACGCACTCGTGCCCGAACTTCCGGGTGCGGGTCATGACACATCACCATCCTCCCCCCAATATCCACGCCCCCTCAATGATCCCGAAGGACCGGACAAGGGCGCGTTATTGGACTCCCACATTTTGTTTGTCCTCCATCCACCGCAAGCACCCACATATCTCTTGGCACATCTCTTTCACACAACACAACATGATAAGCACATTCCTAATAGCCGCACCCCCGAGATCCCGAAGGACCGACCCTCGGGTGGGCTACTAGTCTAGCACATACATGACAAGCATTTACTCTCGCATCGAAACAAGCATTCAAGACAAGCCATATAAACACGATGACAAGCAAACATATAAACGATCCTTTAGTTGAGACTAGCATGGCACGGGTCTGTTATCACATCAAGTAAATCATGCAGTTATATCTTCTTAGCATAGTAATGGTTCTATCTCTTTTTAGACAAGCATACATATTCTCTTAGCTAGGCAGCATATTCGTTTCAGTGACAAGCTATGTGAGTTCTTTTATTAGCATGTTGAGTCGGTTCTATCATTTTTTTATGAAAACATTTCTTCTTAAGCAAACAAGCATTTAAAACTCAGATTCATTATTAAGTTGTGCAAGAATCAGAGAATGCAGTTCTGTCCACTCACCTTGATTAATCGGTCGGGAACTCTCCGAGAAGACTTTCGTTCGAGCAAGCAAGTCGATCCCACTTGTACATAGTGCCGACGCGGAGCGGGGCACTACACGAGGGAGGCGAAGGGGAGGCGACGGGAGGCCAGGCGGCGGCCGGTGCGTAACGGCCGGCGAGGGAGGCGGGCAGTCGGGGCTGCAGGCGTTTGGGGGAGAAGAGATGCTGGTCGGGTGGTGGACGGGTTCGGGTCTGACGGACCCGACCCGACCCGACCCGATAGCCCCACGGGCCGGGCGGGTTCAGATGGGCTGGGCTGGGCTCTATGGGATGGGCCGGTTTGGTTTTAAATAAAAAAATTAACTTTATTAATTAAATAAATAAGTAATTTAAATAATAATAGTTTAAAAAAAATCCATCCGGGGTCCAGTAAATTCCCGGAAAATTACCCTAAGTCTGGTTTTCTATTTTACACCATAAAATATTATTTTCATAATATTTTAATACTATTTAATATCAATTAAAATCCTTTAATAATTAAAACACCTAAATTTAATTTCAGAAAAATCCAGAAAAATTCCAGAAAATTTCAGGAAAATCCAAATTTATCAAATTTTGAAAATCAGGGAATTACACACACACGTCAGATCGATACGAAACTTGCGCCATCGGACTCGTAGCGATACGCTGGTCCTGTGGGTTAAGTTTGGTTCGATTCTGAGAACGTTGACGAAATCGCGTGTCGTGGGCCCACAGGCCCCACTCGACGGGCGATTTCGTGATCGGCTCATCGGAATTCAAATCTGAAAGTTCCATTGGGTTCATATCAGCGTTCTTGACCTGTTGACACTAATTTTGGTGAATTTAGAGACCGTTGACCCTGACACGTTTTTCGGTGCAAAGCGGGCCCACCGATGGACCCCGTTTTGGCCCGAAACTGTCGTTTTTGCCCTTGTCTCCAAATTGGACCCAAGGACAGGCGTTCCTAGCTATTTGACACCTTCTGAGCGTGATGGTGCTGTTTATTTCAGCTTTCGGAGACATCTCTGGAAATTTTCGAAACCAGGACCTTAGTGGAATCCAAACATCAGGCAAGTGCACCTTGCCAACTTGCAGTCTTTATTTTCATAATTCCTGTAATATTACTTTGCTGAATGTCTTGTGTAAATTCATATAAACTTGTTTAAACTGCTTAACCTAGGAAACGCGTGACGTACCTAGTGTCCGATCATAGTCGGGTGCCAACACCGTACGCGGTGTTGGGTTCGTCATTTAGAGATGGATTTACGATTCCTTTACTTTTTGTACTTGACCTATCAAGTACCCTACAACCCATGACACTTGATACTATTATGGACAGAATCCTCCTAAGATATTCGTGGTGATTCTGTATAGGATACAGGACTTGACAGAGTTATTTTAGTTATAGACAGTATGACTTGTTGCATTAGCTATAATCCCGCTGACATGGACATGAGACGTTATGGTCATGGCTTGCGTGATTACATTGGGTGGGGAGAGACACACAAGCTACAGGCTGTTCTACATATATATCTACTATTATTGTGAGGTTGTAGACTCTCCAGCAGAGCTAGACCCTTTACGTATTATTACTGCTACCGGCTCCCCGACACAGAGCTTGTAGCGGTCTCAGCCTGAGTACTAGTGTTGCTCTCATTTGCATATCACATAGATGGTTACTTAGTTTACCCTGCTGTTCATTTATTTATTGCACTGCTTATTCATTTGGCTTGTTTTATTTTGTGCCTTGCTATGTCCACTGAGGACCTGGAATGGATTATGTCCCCAGGTTTAGCTGAGGAGCAGTATCCCGAGGTATACGGGACATGAGCTGAAGCTATTGCTGGAATAGAACCGAACACTAAAGACGAGGTGACTGCCGAAGACTTCTCCTGAGTGCCTGTTCCAGTACTCAGTATTTATTTCATGTTTATCTCTTGTTCCTGGCCTATAGAGCCAGTTTATTCAGACTTAAGTCGGGTTGTTTCTCCGACTGACTTGCTGTGATTATTGTTGCTACTTATTTCCATTCCATTATGCAGTTATTTCTTTATGGATGAGATTAGTGTAACTTGTTGTAGTAGACCTTATTTACAGCTTAAGTACGCCCTGATGGCTCCATTAAATTGGGTTATCCATCGGTGCGTGCTGCTGGCCATTGCCACGTGTCCAGTCCCTCGACATTTTGGGACTGGGACGTGACATGGTTTTTGTGGTGGCCCATGCAGGTCCCAACTAAATTGTTCGGTTTCAACTTAGGAACCGAGCAGGCCTGCAATAAGATAGGATAAGTTATAGGATCTCATCCATTGATTGAATCATTTTTGGACTCTATGTCGAATTCACTTTAATTGCTTGAATTGCATCCTGATTTGCTTTCTCTGTGCGTTCACATTGTTTTCTTTTTATGCAGAGTAATGGATCCCAGACGTGGTGACGAGACCCCCTTGGGTACACCGACTGAAGCAGGGTTTACCTGCGAAGCTGGAACGACGCCAGATACCAGAGGACAATCCTCTCAGAGCAACCAAACTGGCCAGCCAAGTTCCAGGTTCAGGCGTGATGACATCCCGCCTCCTCCCCAGTTCCCTCCTACGATGCCTGTCTTTCCCCCAGGACAGGCAATGGACGGCCAGCAAATGTTCCAGATGTTCTACGCCATGATGCAGGCACAACAACAGATTCAACAGGAGGCCCAACGTCATGAGGCCGAGAACCTAAGGAACAGCCTAGTCGCAGCATTGGAACATGCAAATCCACCAAATAGGCGGCCAGCGACGGGATCTATCACAGATTTTCGCCAACTCAAGCCCCGTACCTTCTCGGGCAAGGAAGGACCAACTGAAGTGCATGAATGGCTTACAAACACGCAGCATCAGTTGGAGGCCGCTGAACTACCAAGGGATAAATGGATGACTGCCGTCAGGATGCAACTAACGGACAACGCGCATCATTGGTGGCTGTCCGAAGAAAGAAGGCTCGGACATGATCAGGTTACCTGGGAGGAGTTCTCCAGACTCTTCCAGGAAATGTACATCCCTACTGTGGCTCGGTCAGAACTCTGAGACAGATTCAACCGCCTGATCCAGGGCAACATGACGGTGGAGGAATATAACACCGAATTCATTCGCCTGAGCCGCTTTGCCCCTTCGCTAATTCCTACCGAAGAGGAGAAGGCGGAGAAGTTCTTTGATGGGCTCAGGTTCGAGCTTCAGAAGTTAATCGGATCGGTCGCGCCCACCTCTTACACCGACGTCCTAGCTGCAGCACGTCGGCTGGAGCGCGTTACTCGGAGGGAATCAAGCCTGAAACGTCCCTTCTCCTCAGCACCGTCCAAGTCATCACCAGGGGAATCTGCTAAGCGGCCCCAGAAGAGCCCGCCTCCAAGAGCAGCAACTAAGAACCTGCCTACTTGCCATTACTGCAGCAAGGTAGGACATATTGAAAAAAAATGTAGACGCAAGCTGGGGCTCTGCCTGGTTTGCGGATCTGGACAACACTTCTCAAAGGACTGCTCGGAACGTCGAGAGGGAGTTCCGAATCGACCAGCTCCACCTGCAGCTCTTCCAGCTGGGGGAGCAACACAGACAGGGCCTGGAGGAGCCAGGCCACCTCTACCACCTCAGGCAGCATTGTTCCAGCAAGCTCGTCAGCAAAGGGGTCCCGCTCAGGGACGAGGTCAGGCATATGCACTAGCAGTCACTGAGGAAGCTACTGCAGGCGAAGTGATAGCAGGTACCATATTAGTAGCTTTAATTCCTACTGTAGCATTATTTGATTCTGGAGCCTCGCATTCATTTATTGCTGCTAGCTTCGTAGCTACACATAGAATAGCTACTGCACCTCTCTCGAAGATGAAGAGAATTCTAACGGGAGGTGGAATTATCCCGATTAGTGATACTTGTAGATCATGTTCAGTGGTAATCTGTGGCCGAGAGATGCGAGCCCAATTCCTGATCTTTTCTATGCCTGATTATGATGTTGTACTTGGTATGGACTGGTTAAGTCAGTACCATGCGACACTGGATTGCCGGCTTGAAAAAGTGATATTTAGACCCCCTAGCCTTCCTGAGTTTGAATTTCATCGAGGAGCTGTAGAACAAGGGGTCCAGCCAACTCTTAGGGTATTGAATGTAGAAGAAGATTCAGGTTACCCAAGAGTCATAACGGAGTTTGTGGATGTATTTCCCGACGACCTTCCAGGTTTACCACCTGATCGGGAGATAGAATTCACAATAGACCTAACTCCAGGAGCCGAACCTATCACTTCATCGATATATCGGCTAGCACCTAAGGAGTTAGTGGAGTTGAAGACACAAGTTGACGACCTTCTGGAGAAGGGATTTATCCGGCCCAGTGTTTCACCATGGGGAGCACCTATACTTTTTGTACCCAAGAAGGACGGATCTGTACGGCTAGCTGTGCATTGATTACAGAGCCCTTAATGCTGTAACTATCAAGAACCGGTATCCATTACCACA
Source organism: Iris macrosiphon (assembly GCA_036927795.1). Lineage (NCBI taxonomy): Eukaryota > Viridiplantae > Streptophyta > Magnoliopsida > Asparagales > Iridaceae > Iris > Iris macrosiphon. The sequence continues at coordinate 162,709,872 of JAYESA010000014.1, forward strand.
CATTGATGATTTGTTTAACCAATTGAGTGGTGCTAAGGTATTCTCAAAGATTGACCTTAGATCCGGTTATCACCAGATTAGGGTGAAGAAGGAAGATATCCCAAAGACGGCCTTCAGAACTAAGTATGGACATTATGAGTTCCTAGTTATGCCGTTTGGTTTAACCAACGCACCCGCCGTATTTATGAGTTTGATGAATATGGTCTTCCATCAGTACTTGGATAAGTTCGTGGTGGTATTCATTGATGATATCCTAGTCTACTCCAAGAACCACGAAGAGCACGAGGAACACCTTAGAATTGTGCTAGAAACTTTGAGAAGGGAGAAGCTATATGCCAAACTCAGCAAATATGAGTTCTGTATGGACAAGGTGCCATTCTTGGGGCATATTATCTCGGATGAAGGACTGTCTGTGGACCCAGAGAAAGTTACTGCTATAGAAACCTGGCCTACCCCTACCTCTGTTGCGGAAGTGAGAAATTTTTTTGGACTTGCTGGGTATTACCGACGGTTCGTAGAAAATTTTTCAAGGATCGCGGAACCTATGACGAAGCTGACACGAAAGTATCAGGAGTTCATATGGACGGAAGAATACCAGAATGCCTTTAAAGAATTGAAGAGGCGTCTAACAACAGCACCAGTCTTGACTTTTCCCTCAGGGTCAGGAGATTTTGTTGTTTATAGTGATGCGTCTGGTAGTGGACTAGGTTGTGTCTTGATGCAACATAGCAAGGTTATCGCTTATGCATCGAGGCAGCTGAAGGTTCACGAGAAGAATTACCCAACGCACGACCTGGAGCTAGCTGCAGTGATTTTTGTATTGAAGATCTGGAGACATTATCTGTATGGAGAGAAGGTCGAAATATTCACTGATCATAAGAGCTTGAAGTATGTTTATACACAGAAGGAGCTCAACATGAGGCAAAGGCGTTGGCTTGAGTTGATGGTGGACTTTGACATCGATCTGCAGTACCACCCGGGGAAAGCAAATGTTGTAGCCGACGCCCTCAGCAGAAAACCCTCGGCTTATTTCTTAACGGAGCAGCCTCAGCTATTACAAGACTTGCAAGATCTGCAGATATAGGTTGTTCTACCTGGACAAGATGGTTTGCTGGCTAACCTCGAATTGAAGTCATCACTGGTGGAGAGAATCAAAGAAGCCTTGTCTAATGATGCCAGATTCTGAAGTCTGAAAGAGAGAACCGAAGCAGGCATGCAAACGGGACTTCGCATCCACGAGGACGGAACATTAAGGTGCGGAAATCGCCTATATGTTCCAAATAGAGAATTAAGGCAGGAGTTGATGACAGAAGCGCATAGCTCCATATACTCTGTTCATCCAGGAGGGACCAAGATGTACCGGGACCTAAGACAATATTACTGGTGGCATGGAATGAAAAGTGAGATTGCCCGATTTGTGGCAAAATGCTTAGTCTGCCAGCAGGTGAAGGCCGAGCACCAAAGGACTGCAGTTATGTTGCAGCCACTTCCCATCCCTGAATGGAAGTGGGAGCATATTACCATGGACTTCGTCACTGGATTTCCAAGAAGCCCTAGTGGTAAGGATACAGTATGGGTCATCGTGGATCGGCTCACTAAGTCGGTTCACTTCTTGCCGTTCAGAGTCGGACAATCCACGGAAGTACTAGCCGACATGTATATGAGACAGATCGTAAAATTACATGGAGTGCCGGTTAGTATTGTATCAGATCGAGACTCGAGATTTACAACTCACTTCTGGCGAAGCATGCAAGAGAGTCTCGGCACCAGGCTCAAGTTCAGTACTGCCTATCATCCCCAGACAGATGGCCAATCAGAGCGCACTATTCAGATCTTGGAAGACATGCTGCGATCATGTATACTGGACTTCGGAGGATCTTGGGAAGATCACCTGCACTTAGTGGAGTTCTCCTACAATAACAGCTATCAGGCAAGCATTCAGATGGCACCTTTCGAGGCATTGTACGGAAGGAAGTGCAGATCGCCAATATGCTGGAGCGACGTTGGCGAACGTCAAATACTGGGTCCAGAGTTGGTAACGGAGACAGTGGAGAAAGTAAAACAGATTCAGAATCATCTTCGTGCAGCCCAGGATAGACAGAAGCATTGGACAGATGCACATAGACGATCCCTGGAGTTCAAGGAAGGAGATCATGTATTTTTGAGGATCTCGCCCACTAGAGGTACTATCAGATTTGGCAGCAGAGGCAAGTTAAGCCCAAGGTACATTGGGCCATTTGATATCTTGGAGCGCATTGGTGAGGTGGCTTACCGTCTTGCATTATCTCCATCCTTAGAGGGAGTGCATGACGTATTCCACGTCTCACAACTGAGGAGATATGTGACGGACCCAAGTCATATAGTTGATCATTCTGAGATCTCGGTTGGACCTAGCCTGAGATACGAGGAGCAGCCAGTGGTTATACTCGACACTAGTGAGAAGACACTGCGAGGGCAGACAATCAAACTGGTTCGGGTAGCTTGGAAACAACACTCTCCTGGCGAATCGACCTGGGAGCGAGAAGATGTTATGCGCCAGCGTTATCCACACTTATTTGCTGATGCAGGTAAAACCTGAGCATTCTTTAATTCTGTAAATCTTGCCTTTATAGTTTACCCTTCGATTGCGAGTACGCAATCCTCTTAAGGGGGGTAGATTGTAAACACCCTAAATTTTTTAGATTTTTAAAATTAATTTTTGGGATTTTTTTTGCAATTTTCAGGAATTTATAATATGTGCTGTGGTGATTGTAGGATTTTTAATTGCCAATAACTAACATTAAAATGTAATAAAAATATGATTTTATGGTGTAAAATAGAAAACCGGACTTAGGATAATTTTCTGGGATTTTATTGGGCCTCAGACCTATTTTTAAAAGCCTAAAAACTATTTTTCTAATTATTAATTAATTTCTGTTTTATTATTATTATTATTATTATTTTTTATTCTGTTTTATTGGTATTAGGGGCCCGGCCCGGCCCAGTGGGCCGAGCCCATTAGTAACCCAGCCCAGCCCTTTACCAGCCTAGCGGGTCGGGCGGGTTGGCCAGACCCGAACCCGCGCCCGACCCGACCCGACCCGCATCTCCATCACCCCCAACCCCATGCCTGCCCGCGTTTTTCGGCCGAATTCTCCGGCCACGTCGCCGGAGAACCGCCCCCTCTACCCCACGACCTCCCCCCAGCCCCGCCTAGCCCGGCCACGACCCCCCCCCGTGGATCCCCCTATAAAAACCTTACCCCTCCGGCCCATTTCTCCCCCAAACTCAACCCTCGCCGCCGGCCACCTCCCACAATCCCCTCCCCTAGCTGCTGCCCTCCGCCGGACCACCGCCCCGGCGCCATCCTCCTCCCGCCGTGAGCCACCCCGAGCCCAATCGGCCTCCCCCTTCTCTTCCTCTCTCCTCCCAGATCCGCCCGCCGCCGACTCCCTAGCTCCCCGACCACTCAGCCGACGCCGCCACGTCCCGAGCCCCGGCACCGCGTGTCCCCGAGTCCAGCCGCCCGAGTCCGGCCAGCCAAGACACGGCAGAGCCCAGCCCTAGGCCGGACACAGCTCGAACACATTGTCCAGGACACGAACTCGCGTGTCGGACACAGGAAAACCCCGATTTCTCGGGTTCCCTTCAGGTACTCGTATCTTGTACCTCGGATCTCCATTTTCGATTCTGTAAATTGTGTTGCGAAGCCTGTATGACCCTCTCGGTGCCCGGACAAACCGCTCGGGGCATCGCATCCTGTGGTGATCGCACACCTCGATCCAAAAACAGGAAAAACCAGACCCTGTTTTATCCCGGAACTGAGTACGCCCCGCCAAACGGGACGACTTGGTCGCGTGCGGTCTTCACAGATACGTGCGCCTCGTCGATACGGACGTGTGGGATTTTGCGAAAGCTGATTCGGGTGTGCGTACACACCGGAATCAACGCGTATCCGCGGACATCGCCCCGTATCCGCCTTTTCTGCAATTTACCCTAACTTCGTGCACACACGTCAGATCGATACGAAACTTGCGCCATCGTACTCGTAGCGATACGCTGGTCCTGTGGGTCAAGTTTGGTTCGATTCTGAGAACGTTGACAAAATCGCGTGTCGTGGGCCCCACAGGCCCCACTCGACGGGCGATTTCGTGATCGGCTCATCGGAATTCAAATCTGAAAGTTCCGTTGGGTTCATATCAGCGTTCCTGACCTGTTGACACTAAGTTTGGTGAATTTAGAGACCTTTGACCCTGACACGTTTTTCGGTGCAAAGTGGGCCCACCAGTGGACCCCGTTTTGGCCCGAAACTGTCATTTTTGCCCTTGTCTCCAAATTGGACCCAAGGACAGGCGTTTCTAGCTATTTGACACCTTCTGAGTGTGATGGTGCTGTTTATTTCAGCTTTCGGAGACATCTCTGGAAATTTCTGAAACCAGGACCTTAGTGGAATCCAAACATCAGGCAAGTGCACCTTGCCAACTTGCAGTCTTTATTTTCATAATTCCTGTAATATTAATTTGCTGAATGTCTTGTGTAAATTCATATAAACTTGTTTAAACTGCTTAACCTAGGAAACGCGTGACGTACCTAGTGTCCGATCATAGTCGGGTGCCAACACCGTACGCGGTGTTGGGTTCGTCATTTAGAGATGGATTTACGATTCCCTTACTTTTGTACTTGACCTATTAAGTACCCTAAAACCCAGGACACTTGACACTATCATGGACAGAATCCTCCTGAGATATTCGTGGTGATTCTTGTCATGACCCGCATCCGGATATTCGGGCACGAGTACGTGGGTACGTCCAGCCTACGCCGCAAAGTCGGCGGTAGTACGCTGTCGAGGTCATATCCATAGGTAATTTAGAATCTATCTCATCCACAGTAAAGCAAATAGACAAGGAAAATAACCGAAAATAGGAAATACTAAGATTTCATAAACTAAATGTGACCACAGATCCAGAGTTTATTACAGAATCAGAAATTAGATCGGGGACAAACCCGATTACTAAGATGAAAGGAAATAGATAAATACTGCTAACTACTCTGCAGGAGTAGTCTCCTGAGTGGGAACCGGCTCCTCAAAAGTATCACCTGCTGCCTCATAGGGATCATAGTAGGTAGGGGCAAAGTTCTCATCATTGCCTAAATCAACGGACCCAGTCAGGAAAGGAGCAAAGTACACAATGCACAACAAGATTTAAACTAAATATTTGTGACAAGTAGAAAAGAACTGACTAAGCATCATGTTGAGAATAAGCATAAATAAGTAATAATAATAACTAAAAGTTAAGCACTAAAAACCAGGAATATAAATAAAACAAGATTAACTGCTATAAACCAGGAATATGAGTAAATCATGAATAACAGGAAAAATGTAACTGTGACAAGACAACGGGAACTGCAACAATACAAGAACTATTGTGTGTGAACTTGTGTAGTTAGAATACATAGTTGGCATGTAGGGGCTTATAAGGCTAATAAGGCCGTCATAGACGACTAGTACACAATGACTATGGGAATAATCAAGTATAAGGCTGATGGTACAGTCGCGTACCAACAGCTAGTACACAATGACTACAGAGGGAAGGGTAAACCACATGCCTCCTAGTATTCTCCCGCCCGACACGAAAAGCAAGACATGAAATCCAATATTCAAGGCATGAAATCCAGATTCTAACACTACGTGTAAACATCCAATGGTGCTAGTAGAGCATTGAATTAATTATCACAATATAAAGAATAAACTTGAAGTGCAGGTACTTGCCTGATGTTTGGATCCAATTATAGTTTGTGTCTCGGGGAAAAATTTCCAGAAATGACTCCGGATGCTGAAATAAACATTACCATCATGCTGAAAAGATATCAAATAGCTAAAAATGCCTGTCCTTGGGTCCAATTTGGAGACAAGGGCAAAACGGCAATTTTGGGCCAAAACGGGGTCCACATGTGGGCCCGCTTTGCACCGAAAAATGTGTCAGGGTCAAAGGTCTCCAAATTCACCAAACTTAGTGTCAACAGGTCAGGAACGATGATACGAATCCAACGGAACTTCCAGAATTGGATTCCGATAAGCCGATCACAAAATCGACCGTCGAGCGGGGCCTGTGGTGCCCACGACACGCGATTTCGTCAACGTTCTCAGAATCGAACCAAACTTGACCCACAGGACCAACGTATCGATACGAGTCCGATGGCACAAGTTTCGTCTTGATCCGACGAGTGTGCACGAAGTTAGGATAAATTGCAAAAAAGTCGGATACGGGGCGATGTCCGCGGATACGCGTTGATTCCGGTGTGCACGCACACCCGAATCAGCTTCCGCGAAATCCCACACGTCCGTATCGACGGCGCTCACGTATCTATGAAGACCGCACGTGACCAAGTCGTCCCGTTTGGCGGGGCGTACTCAGTTCCGGGGTGAAATAGGGTCTGGTTTTTCCTGTTTTTGGATCGCGGTGTGCGATCACCACAGAACGCGATGCCCCGAGCGGTTTGTCCGGGCACCGAGAGGATCATACAGGCTTCGCAACACAAATTACGAAATTGAAATCGGAGATACAGGGTGCAAGATACGAGTACCTGAACCGGGCTCTTCGAAACAGGGTTTTCCGTGTCCGATACGTATCTCGTGTCCTGGGCGTGTCCACGTGTCCGAGTCCAAAATTAGGGCTAGGGTTTCTGGAGCTGCGGCGGGCCGGCCGGAGGCTGAGGCGGCTCTGACTGGCCGGAGGCGGTCGGGGGCACTGGGGCGCGGCCGGGCGGAGGTACGGCGGAGTCGAGGGCGGCGCCGGACGCTGCTGCCGGCGAGGGGAAGGGCAGCTGCTACTGCTGGTTGGGCGCTGGCCGGAGGCAGTCGTCGAGGGGGCCGGGCACGGCGGTGACGTCGAGGAAAAAGGCTGGCGGAGGAGGTCGAGGGGAGTCGGGTCACCGGAGGGCAGCCGGCGGAGGGTTAGGGTTAGGGAGGAGGAAGGAAGGAAGGGGAGGGGGAGAAGAAGAGAAGGAGGGGCTTTTTATAGGGCTCCGGGCGGGTGTCGTGGCCGGGTTAGGCGGAGCTAGAGAGGCGTGGGGGCGTGCCAGCGGAGGCGCTGAAAGATCCGGGCGGCGGCCGGAGGAAACGGTCGCACAGGCGATCGTGGGGAGAGGGGAAAACTGTTCACCGGGTCGGGGGCGGCTCGCGGGTTGGGTTCGGGCAGACCCGACCCGACCCGGTAAGGGAACGGGCTGGGTAAGAACTGGGCTGGGCCGGATCAAACCCAATGGGCCGAAAAAATAAAATAATACTAATAATAAATATAAATAAACAGTTAATTAAATAATTAATTAATTAAAAGGTTTTTAGGCATTTAAAAATAGGTCTGAGGCCCAGAAAAATCCAAAAAAAATTATCCTAAGTCCAGTTTTCCATTTTACACCCAAAAAATATTATTTTTATGATATTTTAATATTATTTATTGCTAATTAAAAATCATTTATTAATTTAAAAACCTTGATTTTAATTACAGAAAATTCCCAGAAAATTTCAGAAAATTGTGAAAAATCCAAATTTAAAATTCTTGCAAAATCTGGGGTTTACAACCTACCCAACTTATAAAAATTTCGTCCTCAAAATTTAAAATATGGCAGGGTTCTCTCTGTCCAATCTCACTTGATTACAGTCTAACGGGTTTCTCTCAGGTGAACATTGCGGTCTCTACCCAACTTAGAATTTATCCATCTATCCTCTAAGGCTATACAACTAGTAAAGCTATGACCCAACTTATTTAATCATGGTATTGAATCACAAATACACCACCTATGGTATTCCCTTAATCATAAAGGGTTATCATCAATTCGACCGGTCTGAGGGGTATATCTAGTATTATCTATATATCAAACTTATACCAAGCACAGGACTTTGTCTTTCCAAAATAAGGGAAGACGAGGATCAATAATAAAGAGTTCAAGGGCGAGGTGGTAGAACAGAGGTATAAGGATCAAGGCGTTTAAGGAATTCTAATGGGAATTGTCAGGCGGTTATGGATTGAAATTCTATTCTGGTAATTATATATTCGCATGCTCGTATTAGTACAGTTATGTAACTGATACGATATGCTCGGTCATATTTAGGGGCAAGTATACTAGTCAACTATATATCTCAATCCACGTAAAGTAGTCGTGCGAAGTGCGAATCAAAATGCACTAAGGTTGATCAGACCGTAGTACACTGATTCTGAATAGACACTTGTGTTAGTGGGGTTGATCAGGCCTCAATAACACATGTGTCATGAACAAGCCTGGTAAAGAGTAAGCTTGCGAAACTAGGCTATAAAATAGCAGCATAAGTCAAGGTAGTGCAGCAAATCTAAGTACGCTAGATGATGATGAAAGGAGGTACAAATATTTAAGTTCACAAACAACACACAATAAGCACAATAGCAAAAGACTCTAAAATCTCTATAGTTATCAAATATAAAAGCATACCAGGTTATTAGCAAGTTCAAAATTTCTAGGTTGGGGCTGAGGTCACGAACCAATAGGCACGAGCTAAACAATACTAGAAACGGTATCTATAAATCGCTTACGCGTATTAGCTGTTCCCAGAGTCTACGCGTTTCTCCATGGTCATCACGTAAGCTTGTCCGCTTCCTGGAGCAGCGGAACAGTTTCTCACTTGATGTTCTGTTGATCCACAATATAGACAGGCACCCAGTCTCTTCCTACAAACTTGCCAGGTGTGACCTTGTTTTTTACAAAAGCCACAAGTGGGAACTCGTTGGTTCTGTCTTTGAGCTTGGTGTTGGGGTGCTGCGGCTCGAGGAAGAGGACGCTGGGTTTGCTGCGGGGACCTCTGCTGTGGTTGTTGTTGGAACGGGCGTTTGTGGGGTCCCGTACTTCCAGTATCTCTTTCCCGTTTTAGTTTATGCCCCATGTCTCTCTCAACACCTTGTGCCACGCTCAAGATTTCCTCGTACGTGCGAGCTCGGCTAGTGGTGACAGCAAGGCGGATATCAGGAGACAATCCCTTCTTGAATCTACGGGCTCTGTCCTCCGGGGTACGAACCATGTACTCTGCAAAGTGGCTCAACCTGCTAAATTCAGCAGTGTACTCATCAACAGATAGGTTACCTTGTTCCAGTCTCTCGAATTGGCTTTCGAGAGCTTCCCGAGCCACTTCGGGATAGAATTTCTTCTTGAATAGTCTCTTGAAGTCCTCCCAGGTGAGGTCAGGAGCAGATAGTTGGGGTTTATCCCTAAACCAGGTCCGAGCTATGTCAAACAGTTGCAGGCTTGCAGATTCCACTTTAAGGTCATCAGGGACCCGAGCAGTCTTCAGGAGTCGCTCCACATTCTCTATCCATTCATCGGCATAGAGAATACCTTCAGTCCCATAGAATTCCAGGGGTTTAAGGTTCTTGAAGTCTTTGGCACTTCTTGGCCTCTTTTGTGGCGATTCCTGGGACCGAAGAGCTTCTGAAAGGCTATTCCGTAGCAGGGTAGTCTGTTCTTTCTGGGATTCTATGAGTCCCTGGAACACTTCGAGTAGCTGTGCCCCATCTAAAGTAACTGCCGGAGTAGACGGAGGCGGCGGGAGTGCAAGAGTTTCAGGCACAGTCTGCTCAGCTGGTTCTGATGTGCCTCCTACTGTATTCCTTGTCTGAACCATTCTGAAAGATTAAGGGATATGAAGATTTAGAATAGATTACTTGAAAATCAAGGACGATAGGGAAATTGACTAGGGATGATATCAAGATTTGAAATAAAAGATCCTATTCTGTGAATGAGCTTTTCCTAAAAGCCTCAATCTTGTTGCAGGCCTGTTCGGTCCCTAAATTGAAACCGAACAATTTAGTCGTTAGACCTGCATGGGCCACCACAAAAATGTGTCACGACCCGCACCCGAATATTCGGGCACGAGTACGTGGGTACGTCCAGCCTACGCCGCAGAGTCGGCGGTAGTACGCTGTCGAGGTCATATCCACAGGTAATTTAGAATCTATCTCATCCACAGTAAAGCAAATAGACAAGGAAAATAACCGAAAATAGGAAATGCTAAGATTTCATAAACTGAATGTGACAACAGATCCAGAGTTTATTACAGAATCAGAAATTAGATCGGGGACAAACCCGATTACTAAGATGAAAGGAAATAGATAAATACTGCTAACTACTCTGCAGGAGTAGTCTCCTGAGTGGGAACCGGCTCCTCAAAAGTATCACCTGCTGCCTCATAGGGATCATAATAGGTAGGGGCAAAGTTCTCATCATTGCCTAAATCAACGGACCCAGTCAGAAAAGGAGCAAAGTACACAATGCACAACAAGATTTAAACTAAATATTTGTGACAAGTAGAAAAGAACTGACTAAGCATCATGTTGAGAATAAGCATAAATAAGTAATAATAATAACTAAAAGTTAAGCACTAAAAACCAGGAATATAAATAAAACAAGATTAACTGCTATAAACCAGGAATATGAGTAAATCAGGAATAACAGAAAAAATGTAACTGTGACAAGACAACGGGAACTGCAACAATACAAGAACTATTGTGTGTGAACTTGTGTAGTTAGAATACATAGTTGGCATGTAGGGGCTTATAAGGCTAATAAGGCCGTCATAGACGACTAGTACACAATGACTACGGGAATAATCAAGTATAAGGCTGATGGTACAGTCGCGTACCAACAGCTAGTACACAATGACTACAGGGGGAAGGGTAAACCACATGCCTCCTAGTATTCTCCCGCCCGACACGAAAAGTAAGACATAAAATCCAATATTCAAGGCCTGAAATCCAGATTCTAACACTACGTGTAAACATCCAATGGTGCTAGCAGAGCAAGAAATTAATTATCACAATATAAAGAATAAACTTGAAGTGCAGGTACTTGCCTGATGTTTGGATCCAATTATAGTTTGTGTCTCGGAGAAAAATTTTCAGAAATGACTCCGGATGCTGAAATAAACATTACCATCATGCTCAGAAGATATCAAATAGCTAAAAACACCTGTCCTTGGGTCCAATTTGGAGACAAGGGCAAAACGGCAATTTTGGGCCAAAACGGGGTCCACATGTGGGCCCGCTTTGCACCGAAAAATGTGTCAGGGTCAAAGGTCTCCAAATTCACCAAACTTAGTGCCAACAGGTCAGGAACGATGATACGAATCTAACGGAACTTCCAGAATTGGATTCCGATGAGCCGATCACAAAATCGACCGTCGAGCGGGGCCTATGGGGCCACGACACGCGATTTCGTCAACGTTCTCAGAATCGAACCAAACTTGACTCACAGGACCAGCGTATCGATACGAGTCCGATGGCATAAGTTTCGTCTCGATCCGACGAGTGTGCACGAAGTTAGGGTGAATTACAGAAAAGTCGGATACGGGGCGATGTCCGCGGATACGCGTTGATTCCTGTCACTACCCAATTCTAGAAAATAGGGTTTATTTTTTTTTATTTTGATAAATAGTGTATTGTATTTAATTATTTATATTTATAATTAATTAGTGCTTGTCTTATTTTTTTTTAATGATTGTTTTAGGGTTTTGGCTAGCCTGGACCCATGTCAGACCCTAGTGGACCCATGTCCGACCCAGCCCACACCCTTGTGAGAATTATTTTGGGGCCTAGAATTATTATTTTATTTTTAGGAGGTTAGTTGGTGAGATTTGGAACTAGTTTGAGCGCATTTGGAACCCGAAACCCAAAACCGAGTCAATAGGGGCATTTTGGGAATTTGGTGACTTGTGTGAACCCTTTATTTAGCATTGGCCGGCCCTACCTACCACCCCCACCCGTGAGAACAGCCACAGCAGCCCCCTCTCTTCATTTACTTCTTCTTTCTTCTTCATTCCTTCTTCTTCTCCACTTCTCCTTTCTTCTTCCTTCCTTCTCCAAGTAAGCTTTTCTCCATCTTTCTTCTTTCTTTCTTCCATTTCTTCTTCTTTAAGTTAACCCTAACCTTACATTTTCTCTAACCTAGGTGTGAGGAGCCTAGATCTAGTGTGGGAGCTAGAATTGGTGGCTTGGAGCTTGAGGGAGGTGAATTCTAGGGATTGTGAGACTTTGGCCTTGGGATTCCAACTCCCAAGAGGTAAAACCTAACTTTCCCCTTCCTAATTATTTTTGTGTAGTATAATTAGTGTTGTAGAACCCTCCTAGACCCTAACCCTACCCGTAGGAGGAAGTTGGAACTAGTTTGGGTGAGTTTAGAGACTTTGACATTAGGTTTTGTGTCGAATTCGGGTGGAATCCGAATTTGGCCCAATTTTGGGTGATGCCCTAGGTTAGATGGACCTAGGTAGACGTTGTCGGGTGTCTAGAGGGTGAGTGCGTATCTCCGTTCGGACACGGGAAGCCGTGTCGCGGAGAAACGGGCGTTTCGGGCGAAATTGGGGCTTTTCGTCGTCGCCGATTCTAAGTGCGTGTGCGTTTCCACCACGGACCTAGAATCGACGCGGGAGCGCATTTTCTAGGATCTAGACATCGTGTAGAGCGCGTGGGTAAATTTTGGGCCGATTCCGAGTTCGTTTGGTGTGCGTTTCAGGAGATTTTCCGAGCCGCGCACCACGTGTTCGTCGAAATGACCGAACGGCTATTTCGACTTGGTTTCCTCGTTTCGGCTTTGTGCGCGCGTTGGGTTAGTATCGGGGAGTGTGTGCTAGAGGTTTCGAGTTATATTTTATATATTTTAGGGTATTGGTGAGTGTCGGGGTCGTTGGGCGTGAGTAGGGCGTGTGGGTTGAGTGTTGTGTGCGTGGTTGTGTTTGTTTTGATATGTGTCTATATATATATATATATTTATATATATGTATGTGTGTTATATATATATTTATATATGTGTGTGTATTTATATTTATGTACTTGTATATGTATATGTCTATATATATATATATATATGTATATGTGTAAGTGTGCTTGTGTGTGTGTATGTGTATATATATATATATAGGTGTATGTGTATATATATATATATATTTGATAAGTGTGTGTATATATATATATATATCTAGTGATATATGTATATATATGTGTGTTTATATATATATATATATATATATATATATATAGCTATGTATATTTATAGGTGTGTGTGTTTAAGTGTGTGTGTATTAGTGTGTTAGTGTGTGTGTTAGAGTGTGTGGATGAGTATATATGTATAGATATCTAGTTATATATATATAGATATATACGTATGTATATATATATATATAGGATGATATATATGTATATATATGGGTGTGTGTGTGTGTGTGTATGTGTGAGGAAGGGGGGGGGGCAGAACCAGCCGCAGCGAGCAGCAGCTGCTGCTGCACTGCAGCAGCAGCACAGCAGCAGCAGAATCAGCAGCAGCAGTAGCATAGAGGAGCAGCAGCAGCGCAGCAATAACAGCAGCCAGCAGCAGCATCATCAGCATGTAGAGCCAGCAGCAGCAGCGCGTTGGCAAGGCTAGTAGCGAGGGGTGTTAGGTAATAGATAATAGTTAGAGTATATGTTAGATAGATAAGTTAGATAGATAGATAGTAGGATAAATAGATAAGATAGCTAGTTAAATAGTTATTAGATACTTAGATAGATAGATACCTATATCTATGGATACTAGATAGGTAGATAGGTAGTTTTATCTATCTAGGAGATAGATATCTATATATCTATAGTTAGTTATATATATATAGATATCTTGATAGGTAATATATATATATATATATATATATATGTTATGATTAGGTAAGGTAATGGGTATCGGGTAAATGTGTGTGGATATCTATATACATAGGTATATACCTACTTAGATATATATAAATATAGTAGATATCTATATTACCTAGCCTAGATTAATAACTAGGTATATAATTAATAGCTAGGTAGCTAGTTAGAGGGGTTTGAGAGCGAAACCTCAATACCTTGAGATACCGAGGTATCTCGATACCTTGAGATATTCAAGGTATTGAGTTTCGAGCGGGGTATTTGAGCTTTAGCCTAGGAAATGCTTGGGAGTGATTTTTATATGTTTATATGTATATAATTACGCGTGCTAGCATAGGTTTTAGCGGGTTTAGGCGGGGTGCGTGGCCTAGGGCGAGGTATCGGATACCGAGGGTATCTCGGTATCTCGATTAGGCGAGTTTGTGAGTTTAGTAGCTTAATGAGCTCGGTTTGACCTAGAATTTCAGGGGCACCCTAGTTTGACCTAGCTTTGACCATAATTGTCCCCGTTGACCGTAAAAGTCAACGTTTGACCTAGTTTTGACCTAGAGTTGACTTTTTGGACCCCGGGTTGACTTTTTGACCCAAATTTCACCGGTTTGACCCGTTCGACCTAGAATAGCCCTAGAAGCCTGTTTTTAATTATTTTATATCAGTTTAAATGCTTAGAACCCTGTTTAATTCTGTTTTTCGCATTAGGTCCCTGCGATACCGGTCCGGACCTCGATCCTCATCAGTTGCTCAGGACATCAGGCGAGTACCTACCTCTGATAGTTTTCATTTCATGATAGCGTTTATATCACCTGTTCTAGAACTGTAATACTTGATTCTGACACTTTATTACATGAGCTGGTACTAGTGGATCCCGTCATGAGGTGTTATCCCCCTTACCGTGTTCAGCGGGTACTCTATCACGTGTATTTCATCATGTGCTTTGGGTATTGATTATCATGTGCTATCATGTGCTTCTTGTGCTCTGGCCTTCGTGTGCGCGAGCTATTATCATGTACGTAGCGTGTTGTGGTTGGATCCAATGGTATTAGTGGGGGAGGGGAGTAGTGAGTTGGTTATATGATCAAAGCCAAACAGTATTCATGTGTATGTCGGTTATGCAA